>JAOTPV010000001.1:1437466-2874933 GCA_028011355.1 Lentinula aciculospora | reverse complement strand
ATCTTCCTCATCGTCGTCGGGCAAGCCCAAATCAACCAAATCCTCGAAAGCCAACGGTCTTAGATGTCGGGATTCAGACATGACTGATTGCGACCTTGGTTGAATATTCCGCCGGCGAATGGTAGCATTTGAAGGTTGCTGCTGTTGATGATGATGTGCCTGCCGCATATCTTGTTGAGTATCGGACGCCGAAGGCGGCGAAGACGACATATCCATGATACCAATATCGAGGTCTGGTGAGGATTCAGCCATCATGGAATCCTCCAATGTGATTCCCGTCAGTTCAATCTCATCTATGCCCGGTAAGGCGGACAACGCGGGTGTATGCGTATGGAGTTGTAGAGGATGGATACCTGAACTTTGAGAAATTTCTGGTGCGCCCATCCCTGAAAGACCCAATCCAAGGCCTTGCTGGGCGAACGGTTGCACGGGCTGATGCGTTCTCGCGCTAAAAATCAGATCACCGGCATAATCAGAGTGATGAGTAAATCCTCTGCCACTAGGAGCGCATGTTCCCATCCCTCCATCCATACTCATGCTACTGCTCATGGCTCCGCCTCCTACGCCTGCGGAAGCCCACTCATCTGAGAATGCCGACCGTGATTCATAGTCGTCTCCGAGACCAATGTCGGAGGAGAAGGAGATATTCTCGTAGGGAGTATATGACGATGAAGAGGAGAACGAGTTTGCGTGTGTGTGCGAGTGATAAGGATTGGAGGCACTTGGAGGAACGAGGTCGTATCGATCGAATACACCATGTTCATTACGCTCACTGGAATCGTTGTTGCCCGCGAGACTGAAATGACTGGACATTGGGTTCAACAGATCAGAGTTGAGTGCGTTAAGTGTTTGGAGAGAAAATGATGGAGGCGAGCTGAATGTGGAGAAAGGTGATGATGGTGATAAGTTTCCTCCCCCCCTTTCTATGAAGGTGGAAGACGAGGACACGATGCCACTATTTGCGTTATCGTTACTATTGTCTAATCGAGGATTAGGCGAAAACCAATCCTGCGTTCCCCAAGCTGACTTGCCAATCATCATAGTCATGCCTACATTGCTGCCATTGCTATTCTGAGGTGCAACGAAGTCATAGCTATACTCCTCAAGGGAAGTATCCATTATATCGGACACCTCGACAACATTATCGACTTCGTCGTCCGTAGCTGTTGTCGACGACGTCACGGGGGACGAGGAAAATGAAGAGAAAGACGACGGAGATGGTTTGTGACCCCAACCGAAAACATTGGAAGAAGAGAGGGAATTACTAACAGAGCGCGTCACGCGCATGGGTTTGAGCACCTCGTCGTCGTCTTCCTCTCCAGAACTCATTTCGTCCTCAGAAGGAGCATTGCTCTGCGGTACGCTCTTTGTACCGCCACGGAAAAGGCCCTGGGAGGTATTTCGCCTGCGACGGCGGGTCTGCATACGGACGGGACCCGTAGTGAACATTGCCAACGGGTCATCCGTAGCTGCACGAATCGGTTGTTTTCTTGGTGAGGTCGCAGGAGTACTGGGCCTTGAAGTGAATATCGGAGTTGAAGCTGTCGTTGCTGCTGTACTACTACTAGCAGTTACTATTGCCTTCTTTTTAACAGCCGTCCGAGGTTTATACCCAGCAGCTTGGTAAAGCTCAGGGAATGCATTTCTAAATCGATCCCGTAAATCAGTTGAGCGGCGGTTCTGTTCCTGGAATACAGGGTCTTTAACTATCGTCGCCCAGATAGTACCATGTTTTTCGTATCCAGCTTTCAGTGCTCGGTCTTCTTCCTCGGTGAATGGTCGGCGCTTCTTTGACCGCGTTTTCTCGAAAAGGGAGGAGCCATCCGGGAGAGTTGACCGTATTTTGGTGGAAAGATGTGTGCGAGCGTTCGGGTAATGCTGTTTGTAAGCGTCCGGGAAGTAGGTACGGAAGCTGTGGAGGATATGAGTTACGTGCATGAGGTAGCAAAAATCGGACACACCGATCCTTCAAGTCGACGGGAGATCTGTTGTCAAATTTTAATGTAGAATCACTGAGAATAGTCTTCCAATTTCCAACTCCATGCTAGAGCATGATATTGTCAACGAGGAGAAACATTGAAGCAAGAGTACTGCGCGCACCTTATTACAGCCATCCACAAGCATTTGAGTCTCTTCCTGAGTCCATTTCTTTCTGAGTTTCCTTTCATGCAACTCCTCTTCACCGTCAGTGGCAATCTTCCGCAACTTTCCCTTCTTTTCCTCGAGGCCGGTGTCGTCACGGAATGTCCATGCACTGGTGGGCACCACTCGTGGGGAAGACGGCAGAGCAAGGGAAACACGTCTTTGCTTCGAGGATCCGACGGCAGTAGAAGATGCAGGTAACAAGGGGGCTTTGAATGAGAATGTTTCGACTGACGGTGCTTTGAATTTGGGCAAAGGGGAGGACGTCGAGTCCTGGGTAAGCGTGACGGCCGCCGACGCCACCGTAGTCATTGTTCGAGTCTCTCTAGTCCTAGATAATCACTGTTAACGAGTTCTTCCTCTACAAAGTCCGAGAAGGATCAGCTAAGTTGGACCGCTGATAACGAATTGCCTAAACTGACAACTTCTGGGTGAATATTTGTTTGCTGAACAAGATGAAGAGCTGGGTGAAGGGTAAGAAACACTACAGGTTTTGTCCGGATTGCTGGATTTGTTGGAAAGTGGTGGTTACCGAAAGAGTTATTATGGCGATCAACAAAACGTCTCACACTCAATCATTTCTGAATTCATTGAATTTTCATTTATGAAACTGTACAGTTTTTACAGCTATGCCTGAGTTGTGCGGAGATACAGGTAGGCTTGCGGCAGCAGAAATGAACATAAAAACACTCCAACGAAGCCTCGTGTCTACAATGTGTATACGTCGTGTTCAAGGGACAGAAAGACCCGGAAAAACGACCAGTGGTTATGTATACTTATATATAGATAACATGTACATAACTTAGACAATATACCTTGCAATTTCATGAGCTGGAATACCATCCAGAATAATTTAGTTGTTGCTGCTTGCAAGACATTGCTAGATTGCATACTGTACTCATACATTTTGATGGCGATACGGAGACGCCTTATAGGGCCACCAAGAGGTAGTTTGGTTTTGTTTACATGAGCGGGCCGGTCAGTGACGCGGTCTCTTGGATTTCTATCATCTCTTCACATTTACTATCGCAAAATGTCTACACCTTCGATGGCCGTGGACACCCACCATCCAGCTCCGAAACTTGTTCTAGATGAGTTCATCGGAACATCAATTTCCTCGACACCTCAAGAACTACATCCGTTCTTAGAGTCGTTCAGGACTCTACATACACGCAAGTGAGCTTCAATCTACGCGAATCATGATTTTCGAGTCAAATCTCCATTTATGAAACTAGACTATGGCATCAACTCACCCTCAAGCTCTTCGAATTTGCAGACCACCCCTTGTCAAAACCATTTCAAGTAGATGTATTTGAGCGGTTTGTTACCGATTTTGAATCGAAGATGAACCAGCTTCGGTTGGTTGAGTTGGGTGTCAAGGTCTCCAAAGAGATTGACAGTATGTATTGCCAGGATAGTGGCAATGTTGTATCTATGAATCTCAATGACTTTTGATTGTAGATCCTCAAACCCACTTGACCTTCCTTACTTCCCTTCTCACCCGGATAAATAAAGAGACCTCTCCAGAGGCATACATCCTTCTCTACGCTAATATTGCTCACGCGAAGCTTCTTTATGGCGACCTTGAAGGAACGAAAGCTGACATGGACGAGGCCTGGAAGATTCTTGATAGTGTTGAAAGTGTCGAAAATGGCGTGAACGCAGCGTATTACGGTGTAGCGGCTGATTATTACAAGGTTCGTCATTACCGTTTCCCTTCTTTTGTTGAATTGAAACCATCGATCCTCATAGGCCAAAGCCGAATATGCACCCTACTACCGCAATTCCCTCCTTTACCTTGCATGTGTGGACCTTGCGACCGATATGACAGCTGAGGAGCGATTAGGACGCGCTCATGATTTGGGGATATCCGCGTTGCTTGGTGATACGATCTATAATTTTGGAGAGCTAGTGGGTTTTTGTTCCATCTGTACTTTCGCTTCACATCCGTGTCGTATTTACTAACGTTTCTTTTTTACAATCATAGTTAATGCACCCCATACTTGATGCTCTGGATGAAACACCATTTGAGTGGATCAAAAAATTACTCTTCACGTTTAACGAGGGTAGTATAGGCAAGTTTGAAGCCCTTGCGCCTCTGCTTCCGCAAGAAGTAGGTTTTCTTTCTTGTTCGATGTGCATTTCTTCTGTGCCGGCGTATGGGTTGACGCGTTTGATCTCCATCGCTGTATCAAGTGTTACTAACCCTTATCTGTATCCCCTACCTCTGTTTTAGCCAATTCTCCAAGAAAACTACCCCTTCCTCCGACAAAAGATTTGTCTTATGGCGCTCATCGAATCTGTATTCAAACGAAGTGCCGATAACCGTACAATGAGTTTTGCCACTATTGCGGAGGAGACAAGATTGCCGATTGATGAGGTTGAACATTTGGTCATGAAGGCTTTGAGGTGTGTGTCTCTTTTTTCTCTTCGGCCTTGCTTGACTTTCTCAAAATTGACTGTGTTGCCCTCGCAGTCTGAAACTTATCCGCGGCTCAATGGATCAAGTTGACCAGAAAGCGCAAATCTCCTGGGTTCAGCCTCGGGTGTTATCTCGCCAACAGATTGGTGGGTTAGCAAAGAGGCTGGAAAGCTGGGTGAACAAGTTGAACTTGGTTGAGCAGAGGATTGCACCGGAAATGTTGGCTAGTGCATAAGTTTATAAGTACAGATCTGTCATATTCGGTTAGAGGTCGTTGCTTGTCAACATACACATCCACATGATCGCGAAGGCCAATTTTGCTACGGTAACCACAGATGAATTAATAATCCAAGAAACAGGGCAAGGAAAAAAATTGGGGCGAATCCGGATTCGAACCGAAGACCCCCTGCAAAGGATGTGAAACCCAAAGCAGGTATCATACCTCTAGACCATACGCCCATACTCTATATTGGTAATATTGATATTTATCAACAACCCGGTACTCGGGCCTGATCCCGAATTCGACGATGGTGATGCGCACAGACCACTGTGGAGCTCCACATTTTGAGTTACGAACTGTTACTCAACGTTTCAACGTCCGTTCGTTACTCTTCAGGTTCCAAGTTCTCTCTCTATCTAAACATACGTGAAGAGTTCTTTCACGGAAAATGGCATCCATCCTTCGAATGTACAAGTGCGTACCTTATCTTATTTGTTACCCGATGACTTTTTCGTTGATTCTTGCATTGAAAAAATCCCAGTGTGGCCTTGCAACGGAAGCCGATGTTCACTCAATGCTGCACTGCCGCATTTTTATTTGGCGCAGGCGATATTATTGCCCAGCAAGGTGTTGAAGCAAAGGGAAAAAACCACGACGTCAGTTGCATATAAAAGAAATCTTTGTGAACTGGTACTGAAAATTTGGATGCTTTTAGTTTGCACGGACCGCGAGATTGACATTCTATGGTGGTCAGTGAAATCTCTATTCCTTTACCGGCGTTCACTTCAATCTTCCCCAACAGGTTGTCTCTTTGGACCGATCATGACAAAATGGTATCAATGGTTGAACACTATCAAGTTCTCTAGTCCAACCAGGGCAGTCGTATACCGGGTGCACGTTGATTGTTCTCGCTGGTTGCTATCTTACTCACACTCTTGAACTTGACAGGTATTCCTCGATCAGGCTGTACTTACGCCAGGTCAGCATTCGTAATTTTTTCGGTTTCTTGACACTAATTATCTCAAAGCGGCTGTTGGATTCTTCTTCGGCTCTATGAGTATCTTAGAGGGTAAGCCCAAGGAGGCTATTCCGAGGATTCAGGCTGTAAGAGGCAGATCGTTAACACTGGGTCCTCAATCTAATACATTGCTGATAGGCCTATGTCCCTACAATTATTCGTAACTGGGGCGTTTTTGTACCTACTCAAGTCATCAACTTTGCAGTCGTGCCCCACCATCTCCGATTCGTAGTTGTTAGCGTTGTCAGCTTATTCTGGAGTAAGTCGATCGGCCTTCCTATCATTCTAAATACTGACATTGGCTTCCTACAGACACGTACCTCAGCGTGGCTAATGCTCGTCAGACTAAAGCCTCTCACGTATTGGAAGCCCAAAAATCGAAGAGTGTAGATGAGTTCGAGGCAGAACTCGAGAAGAAGAGTGCATGAATCACAGGATGGATAGGTTTTGTGACACCAAAATAACATTGTGTGTAGCTCCTTTCCTGTTAACAAATTCCATATCGCTAACGTATGCAGCTCAGAAACTGAGTTCAGCTTCTGGATTGCACTTATCTTCGCGGTTATACTACGATTAGAACACTACCTTATCCTTCATCTATAGAACATCTTTATCCCCCAACACTTGCTCCAGTGCTCCCGCGGAAATTATCTGAACAGTAATCGACAGAGCAATATCTTGTGGCGATACCGTGTTAAGGTCTCACAAAGACAGCTCTGAAGACACTCAAGACCGATTTAATAGCTTCAGGCATGTGGCAGTAGCGGCGCAGCGGCGGCTCCGAGAAAACTACTTGCTGAACTCCTGGGCGAATCTCCTTGGATCATTTACAGAGAGATGAAGTTATCGCTATGCTCTCCTATATCCTTCCAACTTCTCCACTTGCTCCGTCTACAAGATGTTGGAGGATCCAGAAGTGTTGGGCTTCGAATCCATTGCTCTTCTAGAGCTGTTGTAACGAGGGAGATCTGACCAGGACATTTCCACTGCTGTCAACCAACACCGCCGACAAAGCCCAAGATAGGTGTTTGCCTGCATTTCGCTCATAGTCTTTTAGTAATGACATAGGAGGTGACTGGGTCTGGATGAGATATCTTGAAAGCCCATCAGACACAGTATCGATGTAGTGTTCGCTTCCTTTTACGTCCCGAGAGCTTCTCTCAAGCTTTTCATCATGCAACCTTGGAAGTTGGGAGCCCTTGGGATTGATAGCTCGAATCCTCGCCACGGACATGGAGTAGACGTAGGTCATAGTGGCTTTGTCTGCGGATATAAATACTTGTCAGATCCTTGCAGGCTCACCAGTTTCCTCTCCTATTGCTTTTTCGCCGTTCTGTTACGGGACCTTGATTAATCAATATCATTCGATATGATCACTGTCAGGAAGCCTTCTCATTTTAGAATACTCTTATTGGCATCACTTCTCGCTCTTCCTAGGGCCAATGCTCATGGACAAATTAAAGGTGTACTGGCAAATGGTATCTACAACGATGGACCTAACGTATGTTCTTCGCCCCTTTGTTTGTCCCTTTTTGCCTGTATTCTGACGACTGTCAGATATACTGGGACGCCGATCCAGTGAATGAGCAGACTGCTATCAGAAAGATGTACCAAGCTGCAGGCCCGTCTTACGTTCTGCCTCAGGATTTCGCTGACAATTCGTACGGTCAACTGTTTCCAAAGGATGTATAGATCCATTTTTAAAAAAGTTTTACACACAGAAAAATGGCTTGTGAAGGAGCTCTGGGTGCGCCCAAAACCATTACCGCCTCTGCAGGCAGCGTTGTAAGGGTCGACTGGGTTGGAGCCACTGCCGAGCTCGATGGCAAGCCTGGCACTGGGAACGTTCCACAAGGTCAAAATCCTTGGGTACACGCGTGAATATTTTTCTCCTTCGTTTTGGTGTCAGTATTGATACACCCCATCTGATTCTCGTAGAATGGGCACCATGGCGTCCTACATTGCTAAATGTACCAACGAGGATTGCACCACCTATGATGCCTCTCAAGCCTCCTGGGTCAAACTTGCCTTGTTCGGAATTGACAGATCGGAAACGATATCAGACGGCCTTCGCGAAACGATGCAGAATAAGCCTGAAGAGTACTATCCCACCCCGGGGACCAGCGGGCTCTGGGGTATGGCACGATTTGGTGAGGATTTCTCTCCTGGTCTAGAGACTGACTTGTAATCTTGCCTTTTGAAGTTGAGGCCGGCTCCTCTTGGACTATCACTATACCAGAAGGTCTTGCCAACGGACATTATATCATTCGTCAAGAAGTCTGTACCGTTGCACAATCCTACATATGGACTTGTACTCATAAATCTTCATTTTCTAGGTGGGAGCGATTCACAATCCTTGGAATGCTAAAGACGATACATCTGGCACGCAGCTGTATATTGGCTGTATTCAAATCGAAATTATAAACGGCGGAAACACGAAACTGCCTGGGGGAACGAAAGCCGGGTCGTAAGATATGATTTCGCTCATAGTGACTCACAGGAAAACTAAATCTAGGTCATTTTTGTTCGCCTTTCTATAGGTTATACGCAACCGACGGTGCTTTTGCTAGATACAATGTCTATGAAGACAACGGCAAGACGTTCGTCGACCCTGGTCCAACTCTCTGGCCTTCTCTATCTCATGCGAAGAGGGATGTATACGTGCCTTTTCAATCGAACGCAGTGAATGACTCTGCGGTGTACAATACAGACCTGAGCGAAAGGAGGATGAAGAAGGTGAAGAAGACGGTGTTGGTCTAATTCATCAGCGGATATCATAGGCGATGATGCTGAAGGCATACCCTCGATGTATCAGAACGCAGGCTGTTCAGACCCATTCGATTTCCCTCGTAGATAAATAGATGAGCCTTTTTTCTAGTTCGCTAATGAACTTTTTTTGAGACCAAGCGCATCCGAAAAGTCAAACCGCAGCAGCACTTTGGTGGCAGCGCTTCAAATTTTTGTTCCTTCATTCATAGACTATAACTCGATACCTCTTTTAGCAACTCCGAGTCAACCAAATATTTCCGAGTATCTAAAAAGGGATATTAGCTTTCATTTGTGTCCAGTGTTGGACGGTCACTAGGTTGGGTCGACAGGTCAAGGTGACATGCCACCTGACGGTCATGGCCATGAAAATCCGACCCGACCTTGACCAGTGGGTCACCATGGTCGCAAGTCGGGTCATGTTCTGACCTTACCTGCGACCTTGCCAACACTGTTTGTGTCACTCATTGCCAGCCCCCTTGCGTTGCCGTTGAAGAGAAACAAGCGCTGGTGCTGCATGGGCGCTTCGGATTACGGGCAGTAAAACAATCGCAAGGTGATGATGTTTCCCGAGTTGCATAGGCAAGGAAACAAGTGTTCGACTCACTGGTGAATCGAGTAATGCAAAGAAATTCCCAAACAACTCTACTCACTCCGTGAGGAGACGATGAATGACCAAGTCGAACTCTGAGGAAGATCTTCCTGTTAGCCCGAGTCAAGTCTAGGTCAAGTCCCTTCAAAACAAGTCTGTGATTGTTCTTAACAGGACGGTATTTCGAGTATTGTTGTGCCCTAAACTTACTGGTGCGGTTGAATATGGTATGTGGGATGCTCGCGCTCATATGCTGAATGTTATACTGATGGTGCTATGTATAGGTTGTATGTTTGTTTACAAACTCAAGAGCACTAGCTTCCCTCATAGCTTTCAGCGGGTTAGGGTATTGTCATGGGTTCTTTCAAATTGTTTTGACTTCAACCCTTCCTTTGATCATCGTCCCAGACCGAATACCCTCCCCGGTCTAATATCTCTCCGTCGATATCGAATAATGGAGCGCTAGCTTCAGTATAGGATTGCCGCGTACATCCCAGAGAAGCGAGCTTCTACATCCTGCAACGAGGTTACCTATAGGTAAGGGATTATGGATGAAGATCCGGTGTAAGCATTGTTGGAGTTGAAAGGAGGATGAGCAACCGACATTCATATCCTAATTTGACAAAATAACACCACTCAGTCTTGCTACAGGCTTCGATTGAATCCTGGTGACAATGTGAACAGTAACTGCTTGTATATATGCTGTCTTTGATTCTCGCTGAGACTAAGTGATGGGGCTAGAGATGTTTCGAGGCTTACGTTTCTTGTGTTTCCATCAAGTTCGTAAGAATAAATAATATAAACGGTGTATAATACGCATATGCAGATGTTCAAAGCTTGACGCTGTACTGAGAGTGTTACATTAAGAAGCCACAACGGGCTTCGGTGATTCCAGTTGTAGCCTTCTTGGAAATACAATGAGCACTTTCATAAACCCATCGCAGCGCCAAACAGAGCACTTCCTATTAGCACGAGAACAGAATGAACAGAACCTCCGAGACTCGCGACAGCACCATTGTCACTCGAAGCAGTCGCTGAAGCACTGGTGCTCGGAACCGTGTCGCTCGAAGTAATAGTTACCACCAAACCCGAAGACGATGAAGAGGTCAAAAATGTAGTAGAGGACGAAACCGCGGTAGAAGTAACGAACGACGTTACAGTACTTGTACTCTGGGATGTATCGGTACTGGTGCTGGTAGTAGAGGACGAGACAGAAGAAAGCGTCGTTGTGGAAGTCGAAGTTGAGTCGCTTTCAGAGGAGCTCGATGGTGATGAGGTCGTCGTCGTTGAAGGGATGGTTGTTGTGGAAGAACCGGAATCGGTGGAGGAGTCCGAAGTAGAGGTAACCGACGTTTCCACTGAAGTAGATGCGGATATAGAGCTGGTGCTTGCTATTGTTGAGCTTGTTCTATTTAGGGCGTGATTGAGATTGAAAAAAAAAAATTGATCAGGTTGACTGGAACGTACGTCGATTCCGACACACTACTCGCACTTGTACTGACACTAGTACTAGTGGAATCCTGAGCGAGAATTGGTGTTACAGCGGCGAGTACAAGGACAAGAGTTTTGAACAACATGGTTATCGTTCTCCTTTGTCGTATCCTGGATTGTGCGGTGGTTGAAGCCCGTATCCTGAATCGATTCATAGCATTTCTATACTGAAGTGGAGTAACCCTAAAGTAGGTGCTTTCGAAATGCTTGAATCGTCCTATACATGACACATACTGCTTCCTCAAGACTTCCTCAGCTTGGACTCTGTCTTGAAGCCGAGGCTTTGGCCATTGGCGGGGTCAAATTCCTTTATGATGGAGTTGTTGCTAATCTCACTACTCTCCAAAACCCCATAGACTGTCTCCTGTGCCGACGTACATCCACGAACCAGCCAGAGAAATTAATATTGGTATTTGCTCGACCGTTTGTGTGTGAGTGAAGATATATCATATGCAGGTTACGGACTGATCCGTGCTGCTGGTTGAGATGCATAATGGCTATAGAACTATGTACATCGAAATCAGATCACACCTTTCGAGAAATATAACAGTGTATGCTTTTCAGAACGTACGACCGTCTTGTGCGGTGGGTCAAGGAAAACGATCGTAATCATGTTGGCAATTGCTTCGCTACATAAGTGGTACATATTGGGGCCTGTTGAGTGCATTCATCAGATTTATCAGGGGATGACTGCTTGTCCTGTTGTTTCGAGCACGTCAAAGAACCTCATTGACTTCTACAACACTTTTTAAACCTTCAATAGAATACTCAGCTGTGATGACACCCAGGATATAGTGGCTTCTCCTTTGAGTAGTGCGGGCGCACGAGTGGAGGCATCTCCTTTGAATCAAATAGATGTTATCGGCATACATGGTCTTGATTTGCTTCAATGCTAATCCCATGCTATGACTCGTAGCGTAGGGAGATACAACATCAACTGTTGAAGGCAGTTGGGAACTATGGTGCTCATACTGACCGATCACGTACGCGCTTGAGAGTCATTGCCAGACTCGAATATTTGAGTTGGAGCACTGTCTGGCATTGGGCAAGTGCTCAGCCATGCTATTGGTTCATATAGGGTATGGAAGGAATTCATGCACCTCAAAAAGTCGTGTATATATCAGACCCAGTTAGGAAGGTATTGACAGTGTGAGTGTGTTCAGTTGAGGGTTGTTGTGGTAAAAGTGAGTCACTCTTATATATATCAAGACAACGATGTAATATGCATGTTCTGATACCTCCTTCTGGTGGTAGCCTGCTGTTGTGCCACATCTTACCAGGTCTGTCTGGAACAGGTTAGAACAAACACCGGAAGTGATTGTAACCAGTTCTTATATTTAGGCCACATACACAAGAACTGTTGGGCACGGATGAGCCAGCTAGATTTCATCTCTTGACATGGACAAAACCTCTTCTTCCTTTCATCACGGGCAATTGAAAGCCGCAGTTGCCTCGATAGTTGCGGGATCTTCAAATGCAGAGCTGAAAACTGTTCCATGCTCAGCGTATATTGACAGAAACCTCGAATCACCTCGAACGCGGTTGCTTGTGGTGCTCAACTATGCTCGTCTGATATTCAAATATCAGGCAAGACATCGATTGAACAAAAAGTCGAAGCTGGAAAGCTTTGGAATACAATTTCTTCAATATATTGTCAGTTCTGAACTGTTTATGGTACTTCTCATTAGTCGTATGCTTGCTCTGCTCGAAAGCTGATTACTTATCTTCGCAGAAGGTTACAAAGGTATCCGGAAATCCACAAGATGAACAAGTGGATATGGTGCTTCAAACCGACCCTCGGTTCAAAAAGTATCTGTGTCTGCTGGAACCTCGAAAGTGCATAGAATTAAACGTCGGACAAGAAAAAATGAGGAATTCGTTCAGGTACGGTGTTGAGCTGCGAGCATCTGTGATTTACTTACCCCTTCATTCCAGTAAACTTCTTGCCGGCGGAGGAATGTCGGCTGTAATTGTGTTGTTAGAATCGAACCCCCAACATAGCTTCATCTGCTTCAAGATCCCCCTGCAATCGAATCGCTTGATGGCAAGCACAGCGGTTGGATCGAATCCTAATATGAATGGTCCGAAACCTGTTCAAATATTCATCATCTTCAATTTTGCATCTCAGAGCCATGATCCACAATGGTTGATCACTTCGCAAGAGGAAACGGTGCTTCTAAGATCCTTTGCGCTGTTCAGGTTTTGGTCCATGTCAGGAGGCCCGAATCGTAACAGCCGCAATTGTAACGGATGGGTTACTATCCACTCCATTGGTGCAGCGGCTAATCATTATCAAACTAAACAGAGCTCGGACAGCGATGAGGACAAAGGTGGAATTATACAGCAGCCTGCGTAAGATTTTGCTCTTTGACAGCTTTCGTAACCCTGACTTGAGGGTTTATTCTAAAAGAATTGATGACTGTTCAGACGAGACTGAACCACAACCTGGATCTGTGCCCTCGTGGGGACACTATGCTGAACATGCCTCTACAGCACTTCGATATTCATCGACAATCACCGCTAGAGTACAAGCAGCACCAGCGCAAGAGTATGTGCCAGCTGTTCGACCTCCAATTGAGTCACTACATTGGCGGCGTTGGACACAGCCACCGAACTATGGCTCGCGAAATTACACGTATTATAGTCATGCAGCACATGCCATGTACAAATTTCCGAGAGCTCACTTCCAATCTCGCGTTGATGATGTTGATAGTTGAGGGCCAGGTGTATATCGACGGGATTTCAGAATGTGTACTATTACTGCTATGTGTACATTGATATTGCTGTAGCTATGCTTTGCTCAGCTTGTTAGATTAATTTGAGAACTTGGAAGGCACGTCCTTTCTGTGAGCCAGAAAGTAGAGCAGGTCAGCTATACAACATAAAGCTACAAGGACAAAAACTAAACTCACCCGGTGACCTTCTCAAAACCCTCTCTAGCTGCATCAGTGATTTTTTCGTTGGTGCTACGACCCAAGTTGACGCCCTCTTTCTTCTCAATAGCATCGAGGCCTGTGGCGCAATTGTCCCTTCAGTTGGAAAGAAATAAAGTTTGAACAAGCACACACCCTTGTCGCCGTAGTCCTCGCTCTGCTGCTGTCCGGTGACAGAGCCTTGTTGCTGCTGATAAGCACTGGCATTCATATCATTACCAGCACCAGTGTTGAAATCGTCGACAGAAGACATGTAGATAAAACTTTGAATAATGATTGATATTTTTCAAGTCTGCGGGCTTATATACTGCAAAATCAAGTTCAATCAATGACGATGGTGTTGCGTAGGTGAGCTACTAATCCTACGTCACCGTGGTGTTACAGTGAAAATGTGTTTTCAAACGTCAAAGGATTATACCGGCGCCTAATGAACTAATTTGGTTAAATTCACACGCCACGAGGAGTGTGCGAAAAACGATTTCCAGCTCAATACTGTAAATTGCAAATATGATATATGGTAGCAGAACATGTAGAGTTCCGTCTTGTCTTCTACAAATCGGAGTATGCTCAATCTACAGCACGGTGGTTCAGTCTGCCGTGATGTTCGATTATGACCTATTTTACTAGAACGTGACGCTGGAGCTTTCGTCCATTTTGCCGTCTGATGCATAATCCTTCGCCGTATCAATCCTGATTGCGATATTTTGTGATCGCTGAATTTTGGAGTTTGTAGGGAGTGCGGTTTGCTGGCGAGAAATCTGCGAAAGAGATACCATCATGTGCTCTGTGTCATTGGAGCCATTTCGAATCTGATTCCTCGCATTAAGAGTGGCCAGGAGCGAGTTGGAATACACTGAAATAGAGGGGACAAGCAAAATGGAGGACAAAAGGTGGTGTGAGCAATTATATCACTTCATTCAACGCCACAGTAGAAAGTAGAAGGAAATGGAGATAACACTGACATCTTCCAATGCAGAAGTAGAACGGAGCATAGAGTAAGGTGTTTGGTGACGCGATGAGCTGATAACATGTGTATCACCGATGTCAGCGGCAGCCAGCAGTGGCAGTGAGAAAACATACCGATACCAAGGACGCGATGGCACAGATACTAACGATATACCCGCCGATAAATAGAAAACTCCTGATAGGAATGAATAAAAGCTGACCTAGTTGCCCTGAAACGGCACGCGTCAAAGAGAGTGATTTTTTTAGAATTAAACGGCTAGACTCACAATCCGGTATTCACACCAAACAGAATCTACGACGCAACCTTCAGTTCGCAATCAAACTATGTGGTGCTACGTACGAGCTTGTTGATCACGGTATCCGAGCTGCAAAAGTCATAATGATCAGAAACTATGAAGGAAAATAGCGGGCTGCTTCGGGTGTACTTACTGTTTGAAGCCCGTTCGGGACTGTGCGAGCAGAAAACATAAGCTAGCGGCAATAATAACATCTGTACATATAGGTAAAACTCCGGTCAGCATTTGCGAAATCGAACAAAATATATCCAAGTACATACCTGCTGCGGTGGATAATGCGTTAATAGACATCGTCCAGCTCTGAAAAACACATTATGAAAAGCATGACCTAAAAATTAGAAAAAGACTTACAGAAATGCCTAGTAACTGTTGGAATGTTGAAAGCTGCAATCTACAAAATTGTAGGTGGGATTGTGGGGATGTACACAAGAGCAGGGCTAGAGCACTGACGATATGATGACCCATGCTATGTACGTTCAGCGATCAGTGCAATTACTGATATTTCAGCAAGCAACACCCACCAGTACCACATGCTACAATTTTCACTAATTTCAATTAATGCATAATTTACTTGGAACAAAGCCCTTACCAGTTTGGGCGAAAACTATTGACATGATAGCGACAGCAAGGATGTGATTTTTTTTACTGACTGTGGGGATGAGTATATCAGTAGCGGTCACGGTCATGGAGACGTTTGGAACTCTTACGTCGCCACACCCGCACTGTGTAGAAGCTGATGATAGAGTCAGATAACGTGCATTCACCTTGCTCTCTACCTATCGCTCACGTCTGCACAAGAGCACCAGTGAAACCCTTGAGTAATGTATAATGTTAGTAAATCGAAGTGCAAGTGGTGATTCATACTCACTGTTGGAATAGCTTCGGCCTATCACAAGACGAGTTCAGAATTTGAGAAATTCTTTCTTCTGGGACGAGTGCATTTAACTCACCAGAACAGACCTGATGTTTATATCGCAGGTTCAGGTTTATGTCGCAACGATAAGTATTCAAAACGCACCAAACCATGTAGTTCAGCTGTTCGTTATCACTAAGCAATGTTAACGAGTAAGGCCTCAGGCTGTCCATAAATAGAGGGAAGGACAAACTAATAACGCGATACCAGATAGAAGTATACTGAGCCAAAATCATTGAGTGAGGAGAAGATGAGGTCAATCGAGTAAAACTTGCTAGTATGAACAATGAAGCAAAGGTGCAGAGTGTCGAAAAAGACCGTGGCTGCTACCTAACATGAAAGCCTTAGCCACAGGGTAGAAAAAGAGGATGGTTTCGCCCTCTTACTAGACTTTTCAGATACCACGCATCATTGTGATAGCCTGCATTGAAAGCTAATGAGGGTTCTTCGAGAATGAGATGGAGGATAGATACATACGATTGAAATAGAAGAATGTTTGAACGAGTGATATTCCATAGAGCACCGCACTCACTAGAATGCCGAGGAGCATGGCACCCATGGTGTTGTCGAGAGCCTGGTGCTCTCCGGGAGACTGTAGCGTAGCGGGCATAGTGAGCACGAGCAGTGTTTGACGGGACGAGTGCAACGAGTGGTCTGAACAATTTACAAGCTCGAATTTCCGGATGAAATATATATCCTACATATCCCTGCATATTCCTAAGCCCTGATTACGGCTTAAAGATCGATATAGATTCGGAAATCGACAATAAAATACTGGAGATTTCGACTCCTTCACATCAGATGTTGCTCATGGGAGAGCCTGGGAGACCTCAGCAACATCTCAATCTCTTCGACTTCAAGTCCATATGTCAGGAAAATTTCGTTCACATACCGTTGCCTGCCACAGAGTATCTAAGATAGACACCGTTATTGCCAACGAGATTATAAGTTAGGAATTGTTCAAAGTACCAAATCAGTCTACAGCCAATTCAATGCTACAATGCTAGACAGTTACTGAACTTGCCCTCATACCTTACCTTCTCAAATGGAGTATAGTAATGTCATGGTGGATCAGAAGGAAGCGGATGATTATGAATGGAAGATTCGGGTTAGAGAACATCGCGTAATCATAAAGGTTCCATACTCACACTTGTGAATGCTTTCTAAGGTTCTTATTACATTTGATAACGCTCTACAAGTACAAGAAAACAAAAGAAGTTCGAAGCTTTTTGAAGACAGATCGAAGCCTCTCAAGTACCATGAAGATCACTTGATAATTAATAAATCCAATATCTATATGGGTCGTAGAGCGTCCCTAAGATAACATCCATATTTATGGCAGGGCGCTCTAGTACATCAGGCTCAACGGTAGAATAACTTGGGAGTTATCGATCGTGGACTATGGGCTACAGTTCTAATACTACTTACCGGTATGCCACCTCTTACTCCTGTCTTTCAAGATACACTCCTCATACAGCCTGTTTATAGACTGGGGAATATCAAGAATGCAACTTCAGCCGAATTGTAGCCCGAGGCCGCGGATTTTGATAATCCGTCACAATGTGATTTCCGGAATTAGCAGGAATCAGCCCAGAATTTTTGCCAGAGGGTCCCAGATCTTATAAATTTACTCATCAGTCTGAATTCTCTCAGGGCTGTCTGTTTTGTAAATGTAAATGTATACATATGTGGGTCAATCGAGGTCAATCAAGGCTCATACTCCTACCAATTTTCCAACAAGCTCTTTTCTACCCAACCATGTCCTTCTTTCTTCGCGCTCGTCCTCCGCTGCCACCCGGTCCCAAGGGCCTTCCTCTCATTGGCGTAAGGCGACTCGATTCTTCAAATCTGAGTGTCAAATGACATTTTACACAGAACGTTTTGGACATGCCTAGTGAAAGTGAATGGCTCACATTCGCAGAATGGGGTCGTAAGTATGGTATGTTTTCTTGGGTTCGGCGTGGTCCCGCCAATAGTTCGTTGATTGATGTTGTAGGCGGGATCTGCTCTGTTACGCTGATGGGTCAGCCTATGATAATTGTCAACTCCGGCGAAATAATGGAGCAACTAGATAAGCGTGGATCCATACATTCTGACCGCCCGCGACTAGAAATGGCAGGGGAGCTTGTCGGATACTCAAAGACTCTCGTTCTTGTTCCTTATGGTCAACGGCTTCGCAACTATCGTAGATACGTTTCGAAAATGATAGGAAGCCCTAGCGCACTGTCTCAATTTCACCCAATGATCGAGGCAGAAACGCATATGTTTTTGAAACGGATCGCTGCCAATCCGCGGGCAGATAGGCTCAGCCACAATCTCAGAAAGTGCGTTATGACAAGGATGTATTTTGCTGTATTCATGTCTTTTAGGACGTCCGGGTCAATCATCCTGAGACTCTCTTATGGAATTGAAGTTCAAGAAGAGAACGACCCATTTGTTTCTCTTATTGAACGAGCCAATGATAACTTCAGTCTTGCAACCAAACCAGGTCAGTGAAAAGATGGTTAGAATAATTCCAAGCGACCAATAGCTAGCGATTTATCAAGGTGCATTTCTGGTGGATGTCTTTCCGTCCTTACGACACCTTCCCCCTGGATTTCCCGGTGCAAGATTTCACGAACTGGCAGCGAGATGGGCTAAAGACTTCAACGACATGATCGAGGTTCCCTTCAATTACACCAAAGAGTTGATGGTTCGTATTGCTGAAGGAATTCAGTCCCTTCTGCTAACATGTACCTATTTCAGGGTAAAGGCACTGCTCCTGTATCCTTTGTTAGTGCGTCTCTTGAACACGAAGACAAATTAACAGAGAACGAGATCTTCGAAATCAAGCACACTGCTGCTTCCATGTATGCAGGTTCGTCTCCAAGTGCCTTTATCTTGTTTCTCGTCTAAATCTGCTGCAAAGCGGGAGCAGACACTACAGTGAGCGATCAGTATTCAGTATTCCTTGCCATGGTGGTGAGTGGATCCTCGATTATATTGTGCAATGATTCTTCTGACTGGATGATGCAGCGCCATCCAGGTGTGTGATATCCGTATTTCCTGCAAAGATGGTAAACCTATATACCTCTCGAAGAGGTGTTGAAGAAGGCGCAAGCGGAGATTGACGCTGTTATCGGGAACGGGAGGTTGCCTACCTTCAGTGACCGCGAACATTTGCCATACTTGAACGCCGTCTTGACTGAAGCCTTGCGGTGGAACAGTGTGGCACCTACGGGTTAGTTGTACTTCGTCTTCCACTGTTGCATAGCTCATCCATGATTTGGCCAGGTGTTCCGCACAGGTCTATGGAAGATGACATTATCGGAGGTTATTTTATTCCAGAAGGATCCATTATCATTGCTAATCTATGGTACAGCATTATCTCTTTCTCTCCTGGAATTTGTTTGATTCTTGTGCTAGGAACATGTTGAACGACCCCAAAGTCTATCCAGAACCTTTGAATTTTGACCCAGAACGATATATATCAAGACCCGGGAAGCCTGTACAGAAAGACCCTCGTCATGCTTGCTTTGGATTTGGCCGCCGCATATGTGTTGGAATGCAACTTGCTGAGGCCTCTTTGTGGATATTCATTGCGATGACCTTGGCCGTTTTTGACATTACCCCTGCTCTGGATGGGCAAGGCAATCCGATTATTCCTGATCACGAGAACACAACGGGGACCATTAGGTATGCCGCAGTGCGATATCACTGTTCAACTGAGCTTACCACCTCTGCCAGTCACCCGAAACCTTTCGAATGCACAGTAAGACCTCGCTCTGAGAAAGTCTTGTCTCTCATTTCAGCTGATATCGCGCGATGAACGGCCAATTTCATACGTACTGGACATTTGCTTCATATACTACAATCGATAGTGATAATTCCTTAGGATGTAATGGCTAACGGGTTGAGGGGAGGCTATAATATTCCCTCTTTCTACCATACTGTAAAAGAAACGTGACTACACTACCATTGCGGCTCGGCTTCGAAAAACTGTCGAAGCGTTTACTCCCCGAGTTGTCAGAGATTGAAAGCTCTAGGGCAGCGACGAACGAGTCTCAAAGCGCGCTCCTGCTAAATAGCATCAACCGAAATTTGAGCCCTTGAAATCACGGGTGCGTAGTTATGCAGTCTCAGCATTCCTAAAATTCAATAAGTTTTGACCTCCATATTGTTGTGGTGAACAATGTTAGTAAGTGAGGTACCTACAGTCGGGACACTCCTGGGTGGGATTTATACCAGTACGATGAGTAATGTGAGGCTTAAGTTTGGGCTCCTGAACAGCTTTTTTTGTATCGCACACTCTTTTCACGTGACAACACTTTCCGCCGCTATAGTATTTTAGCCTGGCTACCCGTCTTGTAGTTCACGAAGAAGAATTCGTTCTTGAAGAAAGCCTGGTGGCAAGGGTTCGAGGAACCCTCATGGGTCAGAGATTTTAAAGTCCGACTAAGTGCCGTCGTGTTGCCGCTTATGTAATAATAACATCATACACAAGGAGCGAGATTATGCACGCTTTACATCTTTGAATAAAAAATTTGGGCATTTTAATGATATCTCTATAACGAAGATGCCACCGAAAACTTGCCTCTAATACATTCCCATACACCGGGAAGTGCAGTATCAGCACCAGTAACACCTCACAGTCATTACCCTAATCCCCCTCTGCCAGCGCGATTGTGACGGGATTGTGGTCCAGCATGCAATAAATAAACGAATGGAGGTTGGGTAAGTAAACAAATCAACGACGCGAACGCGTTGCGGCGATGCAGGTACGATTCCCACGACGGAACACTCACGGCAGCGTGGCGGAGTTCGAACCTTATGTCCCATGAACCTCTGCCACCAGTCTAATAGTATTTACATACGGGATAAGGGACCTGGATTTATTGTTTCTGGCTCGAAATCACCAAGTAGCAGTGGCACTCTAAGCAACGAAGCTTAGGCTCGACATTCAAACAACTTTCATCGTGACAGTATAATTCAGAATTGTACGATAGTATGCGATTCACGTGAGCTGCATATGTGACCGTCCTAGCACTTTAAATGAGTCATCTGCGATACGAGAAACGATCATGGATAACACTATAAACGCTTGTATACGTTGGACGCCAGACGATACATCTCGCGATCGTCGAATCGTCTAAGGGTTGACCAGCATGCTAGATTGACTATAATAATCCAAAAATTCCCAGTCATCGCGCTGATGAGGCTCTTTAGCTACAATCCGATCAGCAATAGTTGCCACAGTCTCTGAGCTCGTTCGTTGAGAGAATGGAGAAGAATGGGTGGAATGGGGCTTGTGGCGCTCTGATCTACTCCTCTTCGAGGGCTTTCTCGGGCTTTCGCTATGTGGGATCTGTTCACGTCTCTCCGAGCCGGGCTGGGTCATAGACCGGGTCAAAGCGGGAAACGGGGGAGGAGTCGTTGCAGAATGGATGCAGGTGCCATCTGGAGGTGTCTTCCAAGAACGATTTTTGGGCTCGAAAGAGAACCTTTGCGATCTGATTGCCTGTGTAGATGCCATTGACCAACGGTTCATCGGCTCGTTAAGTCTTTCGAGTTCAATCGATCGTTTCGGACGCCTTATCGTTGTTTCTGCACGTCGCAAGCGCGCTTTCGGTTCCCCAGGTACCTCCAAAAATACTTTCAAAGATTTATCCGGAAGCGAAGGAGCCGCAACAGTAACGTCCTTCGGGATAGCCCATCTGATGATAATTGAGTGTGCTATCCAAACTCCAAGTTGATCACAACAAATACCTCGGCAAAATCTTTCCAAAGATTTTGGTCGGATATGTGACGATTTTCCCCAAGGACTTCTCCCGTCTTTTCCAACGTTTTGGAGTTGCAGCGGGACTTGCAACCGCGTTGGAATTGTCCTGTATGATACATGTTGGACTGGTCGTTTTCTCATGAATTCCGATCGTGACTACAAGAGGATGATCCTTCTTCGCGCAAGGATCGTTCCGCCGAAATATGCTCAAGAGCGCTCTCTTGCGGCCTGGATCATCATATGGTGACTTTGCGTGCAGATCCGACGTGGAAGTGCTCGCTGCGAGCTTTGAACGAGTAAATGATCGAGAGTTCGAAGGAAAAATTCCTTGAAGGGGGGTTCCAGCGGTACTGAGAGACCACCGTGATGCCTGAGCCTGCCATAGGAAAGAAATCATATTTAGTACATATGTAATGGCAAAGCAACGATCGTTAATTGTACCTGTTCAACTACCTGCAAATTCTCAGGCCCTTCTGAAGAAGTCAATTCCTGCCAGCAGAAGGAGTCAGGAAGACCAGCTTCGCGATTAGAACTCTGGGGGAATGAAGCCATGGATATCTTGATTTCGTCAGGGCACTCGACCGCGACTTATAACCTAGAAATATTTCCTCATGTGTAGAAATATGTTTGATTCGACATATGTTCCCTTGCCAACGTCTGCATTGACATGTTGTCCGTCGAAAGATTGAATCCAGATTGAACCTTCGTATAACGTACGGAAGTCCAATTCATCGAACCGTATGTATGTATTCTACTCCTCGATGGAGGAAAATTTACCCCCATCTATCATGAAGAGCAAGCACTCTCCCATTCAGAGAAGGGTGAAATACAACCAAGATTGTGGACTAACTATTACCATAGAAATTCGGTTTTCGAGAGCATCTCAGATGAGAACAATGACCATGAAAGGGAACGAGAATTCTGCCATTGTCTTTGATTTAGTTTACTGCTCCCCAGTATAAAAACACCGTCAATGATGATTCACAGGGAACCTGCTTTATCTGAACTTGATCATTTCTCCGCTGCTTCTTGCTGCTCAGGATTCTTCAAATAAACTTTCTGGCAGTAATGTCGTCCCATCATTTTGGGAAAGTAGATGCCGTTAGGTTTGTAGTAAAGCGCTATGCGGTGGCGGTTGCCCTCCCAAACTATACGTACAACTTTCGAAAACAGACAGTGCTGTGAACTGACTTGGAAGAAAAGATTGTCGATCCCCCGGTGTGTAGACTAAAATTTCTTCACATTCCAAGTCTCTTGCTAATGTCAATATCGACAGAACTGCGAAATTTCCAATGCCATCTATCATGATCCATAACCACTGTCACCGTACGACATGGTATGATTTTCTCACCTTTCATCTTCGTTAAGCTACATGGTAAACCTGATATAGGCATGGAAAGTCTCTGCGACAAGAAGGATCGAGCATCAGGGTGTATTCTTACGCAATTACAGAATACAATCACTGGAAGATTCATTATTTCCGCTTCCCGAACCTTTCTCTAGCCTTCTGATTGCGGCGAAAGTTCTCGTCTTCGAGTTTTGCAGTGAGCGACGTAACCATGGCCTTCGTATAACTTTCCGCTTCCTAGAATCAATGTCATTGAAATTCGTATATCATAGACATGATAATGACCTTTATGAGATTCTTCAAATGTGGTATGGACAATTCATCAGAGCCTAACAATCGTATAGATTGCACGGTAGGTGAGGTTGGCGATTCGTATGAATGGACGACCAATAATCGCGAAGCACAGGATGCTTCTTCGTGTAATGTTGCGTCCAGAAAGTGTACTGTATTCACCTGAAAGGCTTTTCAATATATCAATCCAATCGGGGAATGACACAGACTTACTAGATTCAGGGTGATTGCAGCTGGCCATCTTTCTCGACCTTCCAGAATTTCCCCTTCATCCCAGTAGTCGGGCAGTTCAAAATCTGTTGCATGAGCCACATTCCTTGTGTCAAATCCGCTTGTTGTATCTTGATCTATGTCCATATCACCGGAGGCAGACGAGAGAGTTTTTGGGCTTTTGTATTCCACGCTTCTCGTTCTTGGAACCTTAGTATCCCATAAGGCTGCGCGAGCCGCGAGAAAGAGCGCATCATAGATGTTCCCCGCGTCGGCCGTGATAAGAAGGTCAAGGTTGAGCAACCATGACTTTTTTCGAGGTATGATACCAAGATTTTTTGGATGTAGAGACGGATGCGATAAGGTTTGGTGCAAGACCATTGTTAAATCGTATTGAAGGTCTTCCAGAGCACCAGACGAGAGATGAGAATAGGCGGAAGGGGAACTTTCTTCACGACATTCAGGCTGGAATATTTATGGAATCACGAAAACGTACCAAGATACATTGCAAGCGATACGACCGCCATCTAAAGCGTCTCCTTGGATGCTTTCCACTTCGAGTTTTACAGCGGCCAAGATGTCAGTCCCACCGCTACCGTCGTGAGGGTTACCACCAATCCTGAGACGAGCGCTGCCGTTTGAAAGAGGAGCTACACCAGTTTCCAAAGAAATCGCTCGAAAATCGTGAAGAGAACGACCATCGGCTCTACGAGGAGGATTTGCAAGTAAGCCTGCTTGTATGTAGGACTTTTCGGCTTTCGAGATGGAACTGGATGCCATGAGATAGTGGTGCGAGTACAACCTTTACCTTAGGTCAGCATTTTTGTTCAAAGTTGTCTTCTCGTCGCCAACATGGTCTATCCCGGTTAACATGCTTCCAAGCTCTTCTGCAATCACTCTCTGACAAGCCCACAGCTAGTATTCATGCCCTCGCAACATTCCATGAACTCTTGAAGACCATCCCCACTGCGGAAAAAGCTAAGGTATGCTTGTCAGCTTTCGTTATTGAACGCGTACCACTGACTAGGATTGCAGCCACAGATTCTTCTACTTGCAGGAGAAGTCACGCCATTCAGAAATGACACAGACAGGTTCGTTGCTTATCATATTGTTATCCATACCGAGCTGAAGGGTTCATTGTTGTAGGGAACAGTCTTTCAGACAGGAATCCAACTTCTTCTATCTTTCAGGATGTACTGTACCATCCTCATATCTACTGATAGCCTTCCAAGATGGTACTGGTCTTTCCCAGAAACCATCGATTGAATTGTTCATCCCAAAGGCTGAACTCGCTGACATGATGTGGTCTGTGCCACCTCCATCTCTAGAGGTTGCAAGTCAGACGCACGATATAACAAAGACAGACTATCCTGCTGCCATTCCGGATGCTATCAAGACTTTACTAAAGGCTTTCCCAGATGCATTGTTCCACACTCTTCCTCGAGGGTCTCCTCTATTCCCTGCCATTCCGCCAGAGTTCGCAGAACTCGTGATGACATCCGATACCAGTGAGGCTGCCATTAGTGATTTATTCCTTCTTCCGGCCCTACACCAGGCTCGACTCATCAAAGATGAGCAAGAAATTGCCTTGATTCGTAAAGCCAACAAAATAAGCTCGCGAGCTCATGAAGTAGTCATGCGGGTCCTTGGAAAAGCTGTGAAGGGAGTTATCGAGCGCGGCCCTGGGGCAGGCGTAGATCGCCCTTTGTTACCAGGAGAATGGCTCATAGAAAAAGAAGCTGAAGCTGAAGCCATATTTGTCGCTTCTTGTCGAAGGGAAGGGTACGCAGCTCGTTATATATCTATTCCACGCACTCATATTTGCACAGTGCTGTTCACCAAGCTTACTTGCCAATTGTAGCAGCAACCACGCGGGCATCCACACTTCACTACTGCTGCAACGATCGTGAATTCGCCTGGGGACCCATTGAACCGCACGACCACCAGAATCGCAATGAATTCGCCCACGGAGGTTCACGGCAGCTTAACCCGCAGGTTCTTCTAATCGACGCTGGCTGTGAATGGAATTGCTATGCGTCTGATATCACGCGTATGTATTTGATAGAGCGATTACCAAACATCATAAACTCATTATCTGCTTGAAATCGCTGTTAGGTACGATGCCTGTTGGTAATGGCGGAAAGTTTACTCCAGAGGCGCGCGCGATCTACGAGCTGGTTTTAGAAATGCAAAAGGTCATATTTCATCTTACACCCGTTTTCCAATACTTACATGAACGTACCAGGTAGCTTTGGATATGATTAAACCTGGAATTCATTGGGACGCGATCCAACTTATGTGCCACCGTATCCTTGTCAAAGGGTTTCAACGCCTGGGTATATTCAAGTCGCCCTCTGCTGCAGCCATCTCCTCAACTGCTCCTGCCGGTGATGAAACTTGGAACCCCGAACACGACGAAGAGAAAATTCTTGCTTCGGGAATAAGCTCGGCATTCTTCCCTCACGGGCTGGGTCACAGTTTGGGTATGGACGTGCACGACGTACCCAGTGCCAGTAAACCTGCTATCAATCCGACGTTGACCAAAGGCATGCCGATTGGGCACGAGAGTTTCTATACGTATTTGAGGCTCAGGTTACCATTGCAACAGAACATGATTGTGGTGAGTAACATACTCTCGTCTTACAGTTCTTAGAGCTCACTCTACTCCCATTGTATAGACGGTGGAACCGGGGTGCTATTTTTCACCGCATCTCATCGCTCCTGTTCGGGACTCAAGACATATTAATCAAGAAGTGTTGAGGAAATATGAGAGTGTTGGAGGAGTGCGGATCGAGGATGTCGTCCTCATAACAGAGGACGGATACGAGAATCTCACAACTGTGCGTAGCGACACGGAATGGGTGGAGGGTGTATGTTCTGGTACATTACAATCATAATTTTATAAAGCAAGCTTCATCGATGTGATGCTTTTGTTGGTGTTGTCTGTGTATGTACTATAGCCACATTATATCTAAGTATTGCCAATCTATGATCTGTCCCGTCTCATTCTAAACTACGTTGACCGTTATGTTTCCATACTGTACCATACTGTGTAGCTTGATAGCTCGTGTTACAAGAAGTCATTTTTTAGATGATTATCACTGAACTGAGTGCAAGGTCTGATTCTACATGATTGGGGTATAGGTACAAAAGTAGTGTATAAGAAGAGAATTAAAGCTTGACAAAATTCTCGTTCTTAACTCGAAGGCGTAAGTAACAAGACAAGCGTGTATATGGTTGGCTAGCAGAACGGTAGCCTGTATGTAAGTATAAAGCTGAGATCAGATGCAAAAGAATGATACATGGATTGAAGACGATGAACGTGCTGAAGGAAAGTAAGTACAACAACGGTTAGCGCAAGCAAAAACGAACGACAATATGGACCAAAGAGCGACGATAATCATAGACCGAAGAAACTGAAGTGGTTTGCACAAAGAAAATCACCCCACATAACAAGAAACGCGAGAAACAGATGCTCATATCCAAGTTTTTGACGAACCGCCCTGAAATCCCTGGGGAATTTTAGGTACAGGAGGTATGACAGCATTCCTGCCAATGCCCAGATTGGGTGGAAGCTCCCTCCCGTTTTCATCAAACATGGCCTCGATGCGTTTGATGAATCGTTCCCGGGCTTCATCACTTTTTTCAGCATCCATGAAGCTCGCTCGACTTTCACCGTCGACGCTCATGCTCCACCGGTTGTCGTCTGCCCATCCGCTGGCGAGACTTCGGGCTTGACTTGGATTGGTCATCTTGTACATAGAATGTTTGTCGTCCGAAGTGTATCGAGACTTGTCGTCGGACATATCTTCTTCGGACACGGAGGGACTGAACGAGGGCCGAGGAGATGTTGCGCGGGTAAAACTCTTCTTCCGCGGTCGGCCAACATCGTAAGAGTTGTAGTAATTTTGCAGGGTCTCTAATGACTTTCTCCGGTCTAGAGCAGCCTCTGGCTCAACGTTACGCTCATGGCCTGTTGTAGAGGCACTCCGCCCAGCATTCGTAAATCCTCGTATAACGTTCCTCAAGTCCTCGTCAGATCCAACGTCGTCTTCGCTATCGCTAGGTTGTTCGACATGGATCCCGACTTTGGTGCTTTGTCGGGCATGGCGTTTAGAATTAGATGGCGTCTCGGGGCTAGATGCATACCCAGATTCCTTGGAAAAGTTACTTTTCCATCCACCGACTGGCGGTGGCATGGCGTAGATATCCCGATATCTATTCACGCGCACCCGACTCTCAAATCCGCGGTTTGGACTTGAGTGTAAAGTAGCGACTCCGTTGGATTGAACAGGCCGAGTGGGGAATGGCGAAACTCGACCACGCTGAGTCAGATTAGAAGGAGAAGATGATCGGGTAGGCGGGTCTATAGCGAGGTGAGACTGTTGCTGAGCATCAAAGCCCTGGCCTCGACCATGCTGCTGTCCCGCATCAGCCGGTACATTAGGAAGAGGAACATTGGGCGGAGGACTGGGTGGCGGAATATCGTAGTGGCCCAGACTGTTTGGAGGTACGAAAAGTTCATTCGAGGGGGACGGAACTATGAATTCCGTAGAAGGCATGATGTCTCTGGTAGGACCCGCAGGAGATACATCGCGGGCACGTAGAGAATGAGGAGAAGGTATATGTAAACGAGTGACGGTGTTGGCGCTGTTTGTGCTTCCAGAAGCCGCAGAAGTTAACCCTAGTAAAAAGTTAGTTTGACGTGTACCTTAATGTAGCAATGGTAAGTAACATACCTGGCCGAACATTGAAGGCTGATGAACCAGCAGGATTGGGAGTAAGTACTACGAATGGAGATCCAGCAGGAGACCAATCTGAGGGCGAATTGTCACTAGAGTTGGGAGTGGAACGAGATCCAAATTTCTTCTGGCTGGAGGGTATACGGTTCAAAAAGAGTGGTCGAGGTGCTCGTTTGGTGTTTGACCTGTCTATGGAAGGCACTGGAGCAACCATATGCACAGTATTTATGGGAGGAGATGGGGGAGATGGTGAACGCGTGAGAGGATATGAGATATTCAACGACTTCAAAACTGGTGAAGTCACCGACCCCGTGGTCGACGCTGAGCTAGAAGAGCCATTTGTGAGTCTGGAGAGGAATGAATGACCATTGCTTGAACTGGTAGTTCCGTGATTATCACTACTGTCACTGGCAAAACGAATGATGGGGCGCTTGTTTGGAATATCAGTACCGGTAGTGTTGGCAGTCACCATGGACAGCCCCTGAATGCCAGCGAGTGATTCCACATCTTCGCTATACCCGTTATTCTGGTTGTGTATCGTAGCCGATTCGGAAGACGGCAACGAAGGGGACATGGATGCGACTGTGGGACTCTGGGATCTTGACAACCCAAGAGGGCCAGTGGGAGGTTCGAGCACGGCGTTCTCTACGTCCAAGTTCAACGTCGTAGCGAACTTGGCGGCGATGGGAAGACGAAAAGCTGGAGCTGGCAAAGGTGGAGGAGTTTCAGTCGTTGTTTTTGCCGGCTCTTCTCCATCGACATTGGACTTGGACCTATTCCCTAACTTGAAGAAACGCGACTTTGATTTAGATTTACGCAGCGGAGGATGACTACTGCCATCGTCTGTCTCGTAGCCATCCCCGGACGCTTTTTTGAGCTTCGTCTTTTTCTTCTTTAATTTGGTCCTAGTGGAAGCAGCATCCGTCTCGTATCCAGTAAAATATCCAGCGTCCAAGCCAGGTTCAGCATCCGGCGTATTATCATTCTTCTTCCTTCTCTTCTCATCTTTTTCTCTTTTGTCAACCATTGCACCTATGAAATGAAGAACGAAGGAGAGTCAAAGAGTAAAATCTGAGAACGGTAACTTTTCGTCCAGCGAGACTAGTTATCGAGTTCAAAGTTGAGAAAAGAAGAGCTGCTGCTTTTTTTCCACGGAGCGTTCAAGTACGTAAAGATTCTATCCGTCTTTTTGGCGTTAGATTGACAGTCGTACAATGTACAGGGACTACATATATTCAAGTAGACATACAGTGTACTCAAGGTAGGGATAGCCACGAATGTATAATTTTCAAATTTCAGACTGAGATACTTCTTGAATGCTTCAAGGTTTCTCGAAACAGTACAGCCGTGGTTCATTGCGCAAGGCAAGGGAGATATCTGGACCTAGACTTGGGAAAAAGCCTATAAGCCAATGTACGATACAGACGATAGATTATTCTGAGATATGCATATACATTTCCATCGCCAGACGACGACCACAGACACAGAGAGTAGTGTCATTATCCTTGACTGATTATACCAATAACGTGTGACGAGATAAGTACCTCTTATCTCCCATCTTCTAGAACTTCAATGCCACAATCTACATAGGGCTATAGGATTCGAATCGCAATAATTACTCGTATATGGTCTCCGGTCGCTTTCATCGTCAAATTTCTGTTATGGTAGGTATTTTACCCCACATTCAGACCATTCAACAGAGGGATTGGTGACTTCGGTACAAGGGGGGTGCGGTCGAATGTGTATCCCGACTGATATTTTCAGAAGATGACCCGCCACTGATACCCTCGGGATGCGCGTCACTTTTAGTGCACTCCGGGTTGTCGATGCTCCTTCTTTTGTCTCCCTTCATCAGCTGATGCTCTCTCCAATCCTCCTCAATCGTGTTTCCTCCCAGTGATGAAGGCGGCGGCGGCTGCATTAGAATTTTCGCAACCTCCTTCGCCAGTGCATTGATGTCGATATTCGCTGACTCTTCAGATTCTCTCCGTGAACGATTTGACGCAGAGCGTAAACGAGGATTAGGTCTGGGGCCCATCCGAGTCCGACTTGGCATGCTCGATGGCTCGGAAGGTATATCTGGATTGCGTGAGGACTGGACGTGACAGTTCGCGTTCGAAGTATACTGGTTTCCGTCATCGCCGCTGTAGTTAGATTTATACCCCAATTGCTGTAGCATATACATATCGCCTTCGCCTTCCGTATCTGTCGCTCTCTGCTTGCCCAAATTAGTTGGCGGGGGAGCCTCTGGATGGTTTGTACGCCCAACCCCATAGCTACCGTGACCGCTCTCTGTGTCATGCTGATTTGTAGAATCTCCCACCCAGCCCAGTCGTTCACTGGTTTTCCTGAGTATCAATGTGATGATGACGAAACCCGCTAGAGCCACTCCCCCTCCAATTGATCCGCCTATAATGGGACCCAGTTGCGAGTCATTCGAGCTAATGCTGCTACCTGTACTGATATCGCCGCTTGCTGGAGCAGCGGACATAACAGGGCTTGAAGCGGCGAATCTGATAATCGATGCTGGCATAGGAGGAATACAGCTGGTAACAGGAGCAGACGGGATTGTGACGGTGTTGTTTATTCCCATTGATACAACCTCTTTAACTGTCACCTAGAGTGAATATCGTCAGAAGAAGAACGCATTTGGCACTGGCCATTCAAAATACCTGGACTGTTGCTCCCCATGTTAAACGGGTCAAAACCAGTATTTGAAGGGCGCTCATTATCTTCAGCATCATGAAGATGCTGTTGACAGACAATCTTGGGCCCGTAAATAAACGGAGGACATAGCCTAAATTTGCATCCTCTTAAGAACAGAATGTAGATCATCATCATCAGAAGATCCTTGCCCTGGAGGCATTTGACCAGTTTCATAGACTGATACATACACAATGATTGCATAGAAGCAACTGTACCAGTACAGAGCAAAGAGCAACAAAAATATTCGCTGCCTACCTGAATGTTTGATGATGAGAGGAGGTAGACAGAGGGAAGGCAGATAGTATGAAAGAGAATATGGAAGGGAGAAACGACGGACAAATATCTGATCCTCATCATTGAGAATCATGATAGATAGGAATGCGACCAAGGACTCAAAGGCAGTGATAGAGCCAATACGAAGGCAGAGTCGTATCAGAGTTCACAACGATGAGGCTCTTCGAAAAGAGTAAATCGTCTTGATTGCAAAATGATCTCAGTCCACTTGAAAACCCTCACAAAAGGAGAACGTGAGGCGAGTTTGGTGTTTGGTCTGGCAGATAATAGGATATCGCACTGATTGATATGCATGCATGAACGTGTCGAGGGCAGTGTCCCAAGTCTCTTCTTCGCTAACAGAGGACAGCATACTCGACGCGCGAGGAAATAGCGTCGTCGTAAGTGGAAATCCTTGCATTCAAGTCTGTGTCGTTGACGCAGTCTGGATTGGCTTCATCGGCGTTGCTTCCACCAACACGATGACTGTCTCATTCATCGAGGCCAGAAGCTAAATGTCAAGAAGATACCAAGGTCTTCCTTTGTTCTCGTCTAGAAGCATTTTGCGTATTGGAACAGGCTACAGCGGCAAGTAGGTGAGTCTATAGAGGAAGAGAAAGAGACGGGTCTTCGAATCACCTTCGGAGGAACCTATCAAACGGTTGCTGTACATCTCAGGACCCAGAATCTATATCCATACTCGCTCCGCAGTCAGCATTGTCGTCTACTTGCCCTTCTTCTTCTTCTACCTCCTTCGCCTTGCCCTTGTCCTTCTTCGTTGATTTCCTCCTGCGTGGAACATTCCCGGTGGAACGACTAGTAGAATCCTTATCGTTGCTCTTTTTCGATTTCCTCCGTGGCGCGGTCCCAAAGTCCTTCCCAGCCATTTGACTAGAAGTAACTGGACTGTTTTTATTTGATCCTTCTTGCGTTTGCACTTGATTGTCCTCGGTGGGTTGGCTCCGGTCTCCAGCCCCAGAAGCAACCTTAGGTCGAAGTTGCACCTCTTTGAAACGAATCCGTTGCTCAGTAATGGACGTGAATGACAGGCGTCGTTTACTTCGGTCTTGCGCGTCTGTTACAGATGATCACATCGACGACGGTTCAGCCGAGGGTTCAATGCATAATCAAAATTTCGCGTACCTTTCGCTTCCGTGAAGAGTAATTCTGTGCCTAGCAAAGATTCATGTCGTCCTTGTAGTACTGTTCCCGAAAGTTGCATGAACGGCGTCGGTGTATCCAGTCCCTGCAAGAAAATAAAATGAGGCTACTCCTGTTGTGAGAGTTGCGAAAATGAAGTGTAACTCACGATGAGGCGATACGTCGATGAACTGGGGATTAACGTAGGCTCTGCGGCTCCCAGATCAAGCGTCACGTAACATTCCTCCACTTCGTCTTCATATTCCTCATCTGGCACAAATTCTTCGACGTGTCTGTACCCCGGGCAAAGGCCTGCAGACGATGATGAAGGCGAGCTCAATGTTGTCGATGTTGATGACGATGCCATTTTGAAGAAAGAGACTAATACGATATGGGCATTCAATAGATAGTGCTTCCAGCTTTGTTCATGGTACCGGACAGTGCTGTGAACGGTGATGGTGACGGTGGTAAAGAAAGACCGCGAGCTATAACCGAGTGTTACCGGTTGTACCCACGGTGTTCAGCTCTTACGCGCTCTCTCATCAATATCGACGTGTCATCTGAAAGGCTCGAAGCCTATCATTCTTCTTCTTCTTCCTTCTGGTCGTTGCCAGTCTGGTAATGGGCAAGAACTCTTCGAGCAAAGTCAATGGCTCATCGCGACTCGCGAGTCGGTCGCAAATTGATCCAGGGGTCACTCTCCCTCAAGCAGGTTCTGTTCTGTTGGACTATTCTGCGGTTGGTGGTTTATACGCACATCAGAAGAATGCTGGACTAACTCTGTCTACCTAAGTAGATTATCTCTCTCGTCCTAGGCGGTTGTTGCGCGTGAGTCTTGGTGACAAGCAACGATGTTATCACAACTCTTTTTTTTTTTTTTTTTTTTTTTTTTTGGCTATCAGGAATGTATGGTCATACGAACAACTGCTCATCATGAATCCTCGCATCGGTACGTTATGTTATGTTCATAGTATCAACCCCAGAGTACGCTTACATGCCTTGTCCCCTTTGTTGCTAGGTTCCGCTTTGACATTTTCGCAAATGATGTTCATCACTCTACAGTCTTTGCCTGGATTCGTCACATTTGGGACGCCTTCAATAACAGGAAAGGAAGGAAGAAAGACTTGGTTGTCTTACCTACCGCAACTCAGGCCACGGCAGGTCCCTTTAATTCAATGGCTGTCCCAAGTACTCGTACACACCACTGGATCATTATTGAACAACTGGGCGTTTGCGTTTAACGTTCCGCTGACGGTGTTGATTGTTTTTCGATCTGCTGGTGAGGAAATTTCATTATTGCTACTCTGAACACATTCATAACGATATTTTCTTATGAGGTCTTGCTGTCTCTATGGTTCTCGGGTACTTCATTCTGGGAACACGATATTCAACCGTACAAGTGGTTGGTCTATCTGTCTCTCTCTATTCCTCTGCAAAGTAGCTTATTCTCTCTACGACTATTCAGATCTCCGTGCTTGTAGTATCCCTCGGCGCCATACTCGCCACTTTGTCCAAAACTTCATCGGCTTCATCTACCGCCGATTTAATCGATATGCAGCGATATGCACTGGGTATAGTAATGATCGTGACATCGTTATTGTTAACTGGGATCCTTGGTTTGCTCCAAGAACAGACATACAAGAAGTACGGGCCGTTCTGGAAGGAAGGGGTATTCTATACGGTGAATGTTTGGAAGCTCTTACCTATGCATCCTGCTGTTTCTTCTGCGACGGTGAAAGATTCTGAACAACCTACGGTCATATTTCTTTAGCACCTGCTTTCTCTTCCTGTATTCCTCTTCCTAGCTCGAGATGTCAAGCAGGGCCTCGCGAGTTTAAATCACCCCGGCTCATCTGTATCAGGACCTGTACCTGGCTCCGTACCCGCTTCATGGCTTATTCTCGCAGGTAATCTCGTCTCTCAGCTTATCTGCGTGTCTGGTGTCAACAAACTGACCTCGGTGAGTGACTTATCTTTTCGTTCTTTCCTCTCTCCCCCTGACCAGTTTCTCCTTTGTATAGCGTGTTTCCTCTGTATCCACCAACCTCGTTCTGACCACTAGGAAGGCAATCAGCTTGTGTTTCAGCTTGTGGTGGTTCGGCAGCGGTTGGAATGCTGAACTTGCACTCGGGGCATGCATGGTGTTTGTGGGAAGTTTATCGTTCTCGCTGGCGAGTAGCGGGACTTCTCCAGAAAGTGAAAGAGAGGGTAAACAGAATAAACAGTTCTACTCGAAGAGAGCAGGGAAGGCAAAGAAAGAGTAAATTAGAGAGCCTTGATGATTGTTTGCATATTATTATCTACTGAGAGTATATATAGCTCAACCGTTCTGATCATGAAGGGCCCGTATTCTATTCGTAGTGTCTCCAGTACAGGCAGGAAGGGAACTTCGTGTTTTTTGTGAGTGTTCTGGATCCCTCCACGTACCTATTCTTTGAGCTTACCTCACAGGGTTGTGAGTTCAAATCAATGCGAGTACATACTCAGCTGATAGACAGGAGGACATTGAGCGCATATCAGAATTCCGACTGACATCTGACAAGGATAGGCGCTGACAAGAGCGAACTAAGGGCTACTAAGGGAGGCTGTGTTAGAAACTGGTTTCGCCCACTATCCTCCAGCCATCTTTCTCTGAGTTGGACTTGGGTTCATCAGGACACCTTCGAACATCGACTACCATCATAAATAATTGCGGCCGAAATGTCATATGACTCCTCCTTGCTTGCTGCAGCGCCTCAGGCGACGAGGGAGATGAGGCAGGAGGGGTACAATCCTTATATCCTTGACCAGGAGCAGAAGAAACCAAAAGCTGTTGCTTCACCAGTCCCAGTAGTCGGAGATGGAAGCGTCAATGACCTGACATCGAAGGAATATCCTCCAAATCCCAACCCGAATGCATTCACTGCTCAACCAAAAAAACCCTTCTACCGAACGCGAAAGGGCATCATCATCATCGTTGTTTTGGCTATCATTATTATCGCGGCTATCATCGGAGGTGCAGTTGGTGGAACGAGCCATGAATCACACACTTTAAGCACTGTCAACTCATCCTCCTTATCTTCGACCTCGTCGTCGTCTTCCAATAGCCAAGCAGTCCAAGGCGCTGGAACAACAATTAACTCTGGTTCCGCCACGGCTACTATTACAACGACGTTGACGACGGTTATTCAGTCCGCTACTCAGCCAGGGGGAGCAATTGGGCCTGTGACCACGACAGTCACAAGTACCATCACCGAAGGCGCGGCTGCGACGAGTACGGGGTCGACGAATACGAATGGAGTTGGAAATGGAAACCAGGACGATAACAGCATTGGCTTTGTTGGATCTAGGCGTAGGTTGATGAGAGTGGTCAAACGCAGGTCGGAGCAATTATAATCTCTAAGTAAGGATTTCTACATCTATAGTGCAAAATGCATATCCTAACGAACGAAGAATGCATGTAACATAGGCGGAAACCTAATTAGCTATCTACTCATCTGGTCTTTTCTTATGTATCCTAACGGGAGTAATATCGAATGCTAACTCATTCGCTCGGGGTTTGTTTATCTACTGCGCCAAGTATCACTGTCCGAATCTCAAACGCCAGCGGTCGAGCGCGCGTCAACCGTGCGTACAGCGTATCACTTTGAATGTACCTACCGGTGGTATTCAATGTTGCCGTCTCAATCTTTGAGATTTTTCGAGTCTGCTTGGGCCGAGACAGTAGCGTGATATCCTCGACCTTGGAGTCAGTCATAACGGACCCGCCAGAAGATCTTGAAATCCCAGAGTTCTTGCTTGTCTGGATCGATGTCCGGAAAGTATTGGGCAAGATGCTTGCGCGCGGTTGACATGGAGGTTAGTTGTGTTTCGTAAGAAGAATGCAACTAAACTCAAACAACTTGGACTTGAGGAATTTGTCACTGTCATCACTGAACTTCACGTTCCCGCTACTTGATACCTAGACTGCACTTTTGTTCTTGACTTGGAGGACCCGACAATTACTTCTATTACCGATTACTGGGCAATGGCTGGCACCGTTGCAATCGTCGCTTAAGTGATGTCTACTTTTTGCGATCTTCATGATCCTTTGCACTCCAGAAAAAAGTATTCGGAAAGCTGCCTAAGAGCAGAGGTTAGTTGTCATTTCTAGTGATCTAGATAGCCTGACCAGGGCTCTTCATAACGTTCGAGACTTGGGCATTGAGTGTGGTACAGGAACGAGTTTCATTCGCTCTGTGAATTGTGTAGAACTGATAATGTAAGTCAAATATCCAGTTCCTTTGATTCTCCTTCACTTCACAGACACGATGTAGCCTTGGAAAAACTGGAGACGCGTATTGAAAATAAAGTGCACAATTGGAAGAGCATTTTTTCGCTGGAATGTGATGATACTTGTGAAATCAAATCGCCAAACATAAGAAAGTGATCGGTGCAAGTCTACCTCTTTGTAGTTCGCTTGCATACTGTTAACACAGAGGGCTTCTGTGGAGTATCGAGCTGAGTTAGTCGATGCCGGTATTGTGAGAGTAGCTATTCAGGAGGGTCCTCCGCCTGACACACCAACTACCAATGCTAGAAATTTTGATTAGGTTCCAAACCCATGGTCAACTGACATTGAAATGACTGTCATAAGCACGACGAGTGAATGAGCACCCACGGACTACTCTTTTGCTCTCTTGATAGCTTGGTTATTGGGGGTTTAGCATGCCAGTTTGTCGTACTACCCGGGGTGGCGACTTTTTTTTAGTTTCAACTTTGAAACACTGGGCAACACTCTGGAAAGGGCTTGAAATCTAAATCTAAGCGATGCAATAACTCACTATGGGTAGATTTGGAGGGTCCTTTACATACTGTATGTACTCGGACGAATGTATTACAGTTGGATTGATTATAATAATACAAGAGTGGGGGTTGTGAAATGCTATGAGAGGGTTTTGTGATACAATGGGTATATGAATTAAATAAATACCAGTCCAGCCGCTCAATCCATGACTACCAGGCCATCGAAACTGGACTTCATCACCGATCGCTTCATAATATTCACCGGATTAAAGCTTTCTGAATCAGCCTCTTTGGTTTTGCTAATCTTCTCCCACTCACCATCCGACTCGTCTTCCTCGCCCATAAATACCTTCAACATCGAAGGCGAATATCCATTCATCAATGCCACTCCTTCCTTCTCCGCTGTGACTTCACTCGTACCAAACCCAGCAAGGTTCCAGTACACGATCCGCGGCATATCGTATCCTGCCTTCGCATAAGCATCAACAACGTGGTCATAATTTGTCTTCCAGCGGTTGCTATTCTTTGGCTTGGCCCCGTAATCATGGTATGGACCGTGTCGCGCGTGATCGAACTGCATATCGGAAAACACAAAGAGCTGTTTGATCATTTCTTCCTTCGGAACAATGTTCTTCACTGCGAGTGGCAGTAATAGATTCAGAAACACTGCGTTCAAGTCCGTGTTCATCCCCCACTCCGCGTTCTCCATGGTGTTGATTGTCTGCGCGAGTCCCAAGGAGGGATCAAGTGTAACGAACTGGGGGGTAGCGGAAAAAGTGATGAAACCCTGATTGAAGGGAGGTCTGGCGAGTTGGGCAAGAAGGAGGGAAAGAGATATGGCGGGTGCTATCGGAGATGGGTTGCGGGAGGTTGAACCAGCAAGAACACCCATAGACCCAGAAACATCGCAGATTGCAAGTGAATTCTCTAAAGCACCAGATTCCCTCAGCCGTTCAACGAGAGACTTCCACTGAGCCTCTAATACACGAATCCGCATTTCTCCATGCTCCTTCCTGAACGCCTGCAGTTTCGGGTACTTGCTCGATTCTGAATGAATTTTGGCGTTGATTTTCGCCACCTCAACGACAATCTGGTGAGGAAGAAGCGTTGCTCCACTGACAGTCTTCTTTCCGGTTTCGACGTCCATTAGATATTGTTGGAATCGATCTGGATCGTGCTTGAAGAAATGTTCCGTATTATTTTTCATGCTCACGGAGGCCACACGGTTGTAACGGATTTCGGACCATCGGTTGGAGCACATGAGCGGCTCTGGAAGTAGGAGAAGGGAGCGGAGAGGGGCTAAGACCCAACGACCTAAATACGAGCGAAGAATCATGTATTGATCGACAGCAAGCTCGGGATTAGCAGAAAATTGGGCGGAGTCGAAGGTGGAAAGGGCGGAAGGGAAGGGTTGGGATAGGCGTGATCGAGAATGGTGCAGTAGCAGAGCGATTGCAGAGGAAATATTGGTGACACGGTCATGAGACGCCGCAGGGGATGGGGCCCATTTTGCAGCAAGAGATATTTTCTTGAGTAACGGGATGCGATCCTGATTGTGTGGAAGGTGCTGAAGTTCATGAGCAACTTGAAGATCCTTGATCAATTGCTCCACGAACAACCGGGCAACCATCACATAAAGTGCACGATAACTAGGATTTTCCAGCCGCCGCTTGAGAAATTCATATCGCTCTTCGCCGATTCGAACACGATTAGCTTTAGCGCGAGCTTTTACTTCAGCGAGGTGGTGTTCATGAGCTTCCGGAGTAAGTTTTTCCTTGGCCTGGTCTCGGGTATACGTATATGGGGCCCGAGGATGATGGAGGAAAGTAGCGTTCATGGCGTCGAGTTCATGGGTTGTTGCGAGGGCTAGAATGTTGAGCAAGTCTTTCCAATAACCATGAGAGAAAGGGAGTTCTGGTCGCTTTTTGTTCTGACACACTGGTTCAACGAGCATGCGTAAGTTTGCGATGGCAGTCCGAGGGTGGTTCTTGTAGAGCCAACCAAACGCTCTGTGTAGGATGGATCAATATTCATCATCGACAAGAGAGAAAATGCAATTTCATACCTGTAAAATCCTTCCTTTTGCGACTTACCATCGTGAATGCTTCGTAATTGCCAGATAAGCCTCAAGGTCAGGCTAGAATCCTCCTTCCAAGATCGAGACAACAAAAGGTCCAATTTCCTTGCGTCACTAAACGAATTTAAACCGGAGAACGCGTCCACGATTGGAGACAGAGTTGAAGAAAAAGCGGGAGCGCCATTCTCAGTGAACGTCAGATGAGCTGTAGCTTGAAGGGCGTCCATCATGGCATTTTTAGGAGTCGGGGTATCAATGTCCATGAGGACATCATCTGTAGAAGGTGGGAGAAGAATATCGAGAAAATTGGGGTCGTAAAACTCGTTAATATAGGGGATTGCGACCTTTTGAGTAGTGGAGCTGTTGGTAGACGCCATTCTGCACTGATGAGAGCGACTACGGATAATTTGTACAAGACGAATGAAAGATCCCTGTCTGTAGTTCTTTTGTTTTAAACTGCATAATAGGAACCGAGAAGCTGTCATGGACAAAGGTATGGAGCAGCAATGGAGTCAATGGAGTCAATTGTGAGCTTAGGGATAGATACAAGAGTCAGAGCAGGTCAAAAGTACACTGATTCGGAAGCGGAATCCTGAAATTCACTCGCTTTGATTGAGTAAATAGATTGATAGAGTACACAGCGCCGTTGACAAGCCAACGATGACTATGTACGTTTGCTCTCAGATCTGAATGCGGGAGCTCACCGTGCCGAGCGGCCCTGAATATGAATTTCTTCCACTCCCCCTCGGGTCCTACATACTTATGTCTTCCATCAACGAGCTCCCGGCTGAACTAGTCGAGTACATAATCGACTTTGCCCTGCATAGTGGCGGCGAATCAATGGCAGACGCTCTCAATTTTGCTCTTGTATCGAGAAAATGGAATCCTCGGTGCAGACATTACCTCGAGCTCTCGTTGGATGAATCACGAGTTCGGTTCCAGAAGCTACGGACATTCACAGAACTGTGCCAACATCCTCTATCTACGTTCAAATTTGTTGGAGCCTTGCTCATATCCAATGTCGGAAATACTCGCATAGGTTTGAAACGAAGTCCTCTCGACCATACTGCAGCCAATGCCTTATTTTCCAGGCGCTTTCACACCAAAAGAAGGGAACTTATTCTGGAGAGCGCTTTTGGACAGGTGAACAAACTCACAATTGATCGTGTCGGATGGTGGACTCTGAACGACATGGCTCGAAAGAGTCTGCACAATGGGTTTCGATTTGTCACTGACCTTGACCTACGCAACGTCAGCTTCACGGATTTGCGGCTGTTCCATGAATTGATCTGCTCTTTTCCTTTACTCGAAAGGATGGTCCTCATTTTGCAGCAGCCATTTCCTACAAGAGCCGAAATGGGTCAGCTTGCAAAGAATCCCAGTCTGCAACTTCCAAACAACTTACGTTCGATTGATATCACAACGCTAGATGTCGCTACACTTGGAGCGCTTTCAATACTTAACCCGTGCCCTTCACTTCGTCAATTTCGATGGCGTTCAAATGCATTTTACCAGCTAGAGAAGGAATGTTACATTGTTGGAAAGTTCCTCGAGTCCGCTGGAAGCTCCCTCGTTGAGCTTTCGCTCGTTTTCAATGTGGATGTGCTGAGCAACGATATTAGGATAAGAAAACCTACCTCAGAGGTTGCTAGTAAGTGACTTCCCTGTGTAAATTGAATCGGTGCTAAAATCCACAGTAGTTCAACACTTTAAACATTTCCATGACTGCGTGGACCTTGCCAAGAACCCATCTCTCCAACGTCTTACTCTTGACATTCGGCCTGATCCATATCTCGTATTGTTTCTCAAACATGCTCTTTGCAGCGAATATGCACTCAGTGTGGAATCGCTCTCCATCCCATTCTTAGAAAATGTTATATTTTCATTAAATACTCGAATCCTGCCGAAGGAAGAATTGACAGAAATTGACCTGGATACCGCTTTACAACACCCTGCACTGGTGAATGTGCAGAGACTTGAATTTGGAGTACAGGGTTTTTTTCCTCGCCAACAGGTGACAGATAGGATTGCGCAGGTGCTGAAAGGTCTAATGGAACGTCAAATTTTGTTGGTACCCAATAAAGACGATTGTGCAATAGGACTTGATTCCCCGTAAAGAACGTATACATACACTGTTTATATATCATCTTCAGGACCATCTTCAATTATTTTCGCATAGTCCTCGTAGCTTGCAAACGTCGGCAAAGACTTGAGTTTCTTCCTCCTCTTCTTGTCCTCGTCGTTCCTCTTACGCTTATTGCTTTTCTCGCCAATCCCATTCCATTCTTCAGCATCAGCATCTGAACCATCATATTCAATCAATCCATCAGGCAGATCGCCGTTCGAGGTGATGAGATCCTCATTATCCGATCCTTCTACAAGAGAGAGCTCGTCGTCCGTGTTCTCATTTTCATCCTTGTCGTCGTCGTCGTCGTCATCATCATCCATAAGATCGACATCGTCTGTAAGAGCCTTTGGCATGCTAGCTTGCATAGCCTGGTAGAAATAAACGCGTAAGCTTCATTACGAGTACATGACAAACAAACATACCTTCCAGACCTCCTCCTCATCAAGGTCACTGCCTGCCTCTTCTTCTGAGTTTTTGTCAGTTTTGGCCTTCTCGGACTCGTCCCCTGTAAGATCCATTTCTTCTTCTTCTTCTTCGCCACTTGAGTCCTCGTCGACTTCCTCATCGTTGGAATCAAGCTCTTCGTCCTCGTTTGCATCAGTATTTTTCGCTTTCGCTCGTTCATTCTTCCTTGTAAAGTACTTGTGAAAGAACAACTATTTGGGTACCAAGAGTTTTCAGTACACCGTTGAACCATGCCCAAACGAGATTTAGAACTAACCTGGTCCACGGGAATATCCTCTGGCCGTTTCTTCAAGAACCTTTCTTCATTCATCAGTACATTCCCACTGGTAGATACTTCTCCTTTTATGAGCTTCACGCCTTCAACTCCGCTGGCAGCAGGTTGCATTGCACTGACACCCTTGCCCTTGGTGCCATCCGAAGATATCTTCTTGGCATTTTTATACACGAATCGGTCGAGGAAGTGTGACAAGGTGTTCAGGGCAAGGTCGGCACTGGCCGTTAATGGTTGCGAATTCAACAACTGACGAGCATGAAGAGATATTGTGGGATGATAGTGGTGAAGAAGAGGGGTCTGAAAATACATTAGCCAGGCCAATGTGAGAGTGGAATACTTGTTTACCAGTTCCAAGAGGGGAGATGAAGACGCATGGGCATATTGAGGGTCTCGTTTCCGCGAATCGTAAGGCTCCCCTTCTAATTTTGCAGCTTCGGTAACCATGCTCCGCAAGCCAGGTATTGAGCTGAACAACTAAAACGAACATAAGTAATGGCCAACAAGCTGTAAGAAAAGTTCAACCTCTCCGAGTAAGTACAACCCCCCTGCAATGAACTCTGTTGCACCATTACCCCCACTTACGAGTACCTGGGCGAATCTTTTGATCAGAGCCTTAATCCGCTCGTTCTCAAAATTTCCAGCGTCAGCCTTGATCGATTTGAATAGCAAGTTGAGATACATCGCTTGCTTCGAAGACGTTGCAAGCCTCTCGTCATGCAGAGATGCATAAAGGGCACGGTAATATCGATCAACAATAGATTTTGAGGTGGATGCCGAAGAAGAAGATCCCGAGGAGGAAGAGGATAAGGAAGCTGCTATGTTTTGGATTAACAAGAGAGCTTGGAGAGAAATATTGAAGGTGGATTTGTGAGTGATGAGGAAGAGTGTATCAATATGTTTCAAAAGACTGAGCGGAGCAAGTAAGAATCAAACGTGCGATTCATGTAGAATAAGGACAACTCACCCAACATCTCTTGCGTCAATCTTTGCAAAAGGTAAAGCCCGATTCACTCCGGTTAGAATAGCAGAGATGAACTTCGAATTCTCGTCTTCGACCTCCCCAAATCCAGCTGCGCCTTTGACTTCGAGTATTTTTCCCCTCCCTTTCCCTTTCTTTTGTTTACCATCAAACACCCTTCCATTTTTATCCTTCTTGACTTCTGCTGCCTCATTGTCACCTTCGAAAGCACCATCGCTTTTGCTTTCCTCAATCTTCCCTTCCCCAAGCAATTCCTTGAACATCTCAAAGTAAACTTCGATTAATTTCAAAGCCACATCACGATCATCAGGGGTTAACACAATCTGATTGAATGTTATGGTGGCATAATATCGTGCGTGAATGTTGACTGCTTTTTTCTCTACTCCAGCCACTTTTCCTTTTCCTTTGCCTTTTATGGATTTTTCGTCATCGTCGGCGAAACGGATTTTTCGGCTAGCTATGTCTGCAGGTAGCTGCGATGTCGATGCTGCGAATGCCGCTGCCGCTGAGATTGTGGCTGCTGCAGTTGGTGCAGTAGGCCTAAGGACTAGTGCGGTTATTTCTCGAACGACTACGCCTTTCATGGGTGCATGAGGCTGAAGTAGTTGCAGAATGTGATATGAAGCTCGAGAGCATAAAGATTTGTCTGTGTCACCCTAACATTTCCAATAATCAGTAATCGAACAAAATCAGGGTGCTGATCAGCGTCTTACAAGTTTATTCACCAAGAGGCGCAGTAAATTCTGTTCTTGCTCGGGATTATCGCGAAGTAGAGTGAAAATAAGGCCAAGTGTCTGAGTGCGCACATAGGGTAATGGATCAAGAGAGAGTGTCTCTAATATTTGAAGGATCGAGAAAAAATATTTCTTCAACCAGTCTTCAAAATACCAAAAAACAAGATGCTGGTCAGTAACGTCGGGATGTAACAGCTGTTGGTCGCGGAAATATCTGACGAAAGACTGATCGTGAACGGAATTTGGTTGAATCACTTTGAATGCGCTCACTTAAGTTTACGTTGCGGTGCACCTCCGCCAACCCACCAATCCACGACGCATCTAAGGGCTTTCAGACTTTCTTCTCGTCCTCCTTGACCTTTACCTCGTTCCGACATTCCTTTTAGCATTTCCAGCGCCTTCACATTGTGCACGGGGCTACTCTGAACCAATAGGGTTAAAGCACTCAGTCGGTCAGAAAGGGTACCTGATTGTATGATTTTCGACAGGAATGACGCTTCGGATGAGCTACCAGAAGCCGATGAATTAAATATCTCTATATCATCTGCGTGGAGCTGTGCCGCGCGTGTGTTTAAAGAGTTGAGCTGGGCAGGGGTAAGAGTTGTTTGAGAAGCGGCGGCTGTAGCGTTCAAACGCGGGACAGCCATGTACCACTGTGAAGTAGGAGGAATAACAAAATTTGACTTGGAATTGAACACCACTTTCTTTGGCAGCTCAGTTGATGATTTCGTATTTGTAGGAGCCATAGGAAGCGCCTCCAGCGAGTCGTCCTTCGGGGAGCGGGTTGTATCAACTTTCTTAGTTTTAACTGTTGAGACAGATTTTTCGGGCTTTGCGATGCGGGATACATCAGCCTCGGAAGCATGAGGTTTTTTGGAAGCTTTGGAAAGCTTCGAGTCAGATTCCTTTATGTGCGATGGTTCGGGAATATCAAAATTCAATCCTTCTAAAAACTTGGAGACCTCGTTTGAAAGTGCTGGCTACTGATTCGATGAGTAAACATGGCAATGAAGCAAGAATATACGATACACTTGCATCAACAGCAGCAGAGCCAGAGACCATATCCTCATCTGCATTTCTCACTAACTCGTAATCTTCAGTACTTCCTCCGAGGGCTTGAATTTGCTCCTTCAAAACAGCATCCTTTTTCCCATGATTTCTTGCTTTCTTCGTTGGATTGAGACCTCGTGAGCTGCTCTGAGCCTTGTGGTTTTTGTCATTCCGCGAATTGACCATCTCAAACAGAAGGGAGAAAATCAAGAAGAGAATTAGCCGTTAATTCAAAAGGTCAAGAGGCGCACAAAAATTTCGGCGCTTGATGTGAAGTCGCCGATGGCAGGTTACGCTCCTAATCAACTGTATCGATTCAAATATCTACTACTATTCGCTTGTTAGCGACCAGCTGCTCGTTTTCCATGTGCTAAATGATTGATATAAATGATCGATACAGAACCCCAAATTGTTCCTGTGGGATTTCGATTCCGAGTCTCTAACTTTCTCTCTTCTTCAACCCGCAGAGCCTTTACCCGTGTCTTTCTATCACCAATCCAAACTTTGGGGAAATAGCCGCAGAGCACACATTGGTCCGTTGTTTTTGGTAGGCTCAATGCGTTCTCACTCAACTCCATATAACAGTCACAAAAACACTTGTGGTCGGTTTGCCATTGATTCTACATAAGGTAGGAGTGTTGTCAGCGCCGCCGTCTCGACTTCACCTTACACTTCGTAATGAATAGCCTTCACTTTCCAAACAATGTGTGCGTCGAAATCTTCGAAATTATTCCAGCCAATACACGTCGGGAGGCTAGAATTGAACCACAGAATTGTTTATCCTCCCCAGACGCGCTACAAGTCGACTAGGTACAATCCCATAGGTAGAAAGGACGGATGACGCTTATAAGTCGACTAGGAATGGACATGTGCCTCTCCTCCCTATCGTAAAAGAATATTACTCTCAGCGCGCCAGTATGCCGGGGACACTCATCATTACTGAAGCGGTCCTCATCTCAGACAAGGCCGGAGGCAAGACGCACCTACCTGGAATCTGGAGTCAGGAGCAAATCAACGCTTGGAGAGTGGTAAGTCGGTTTGAGCTATTTCTGCCTGAGAGCTTACGCATAAATACAATTTGTTTTCAATTTTCCCAGATTGTAGACGAAATCCATGCCAAAGGTTGCTTTGTATTCATTCAGATCTGGGCTCTTGGACGGGCGGCGGAATACGAGGATCCCGCTTTAGAAGATGGCTCTAAGCCTTTTGAATACGTCTCAGCTTCAGACGTGCAGCTCTTTGGGCTAAAGGACAAACCTCCACGACCGTTGACGTGTTCGGAAATCAAAGAATATATATCGGATTTTGGTAAGGCATCAGCTAACGCAGTTTATGGAGCCGGATTCGATGGTGTCGAGGTGCATGCAGCGAACGGCTATTTGTGCGACCAGTTCACACAAGATGTCACCAACAAACGCACAGACGAGTACGGTGGAAGTATCGAAGGGAGGTGCAAGTTTGTGCTGGATGTAATGCAAGAGGTATCGAAGGCAATAGGCCAGGATCGAGCGGCTGTGAGGCTGAGCCCTTGGAGTCTGTTTCAGAGTGAGGAGATGAATGCTCCGTGTCGCTGCATTTAACTGACGGTTTCTTTGGTGGCGCAGATATGCGTATGGCCGATCCAATTCCAACATTCAGTCATCTAGTTACCCAACTCAAAGAAAGACTACCACACCTTGCCTACCTCCACCTAGTTGAGCCTCGGATAAATGGGTCCAAAACTGAACTCTCAGACAACATCGTGCAGACAGACTCAAATGACTTTTTGCGAGACATCTGGCGCCCAAAGCCGCTCATTTCTGCTGGAGGTTATACGAGAGAGATCGGTATCCGAACAGCAGATGAGAAAGGTGATTTGATTGCATTTGGGAGATATTTCATATCGAATGTAAGCTGCATCACTATAAGTTTAATTTATGATCAATGCTCAATTCGTCCTCGGGCCAGCCTGACCTTCCGTTCAGAATTGTCCATAACCTTCCTCTGGCACCATATGATAGGAACACATTTTACATTCGCGGGGATAATAGCGGACATGGATACACGGATTATCCATTTTACACCACCGGTGCCCAAGGTCTGACAACCCAGGAGGCTTTCGAAAAGCTAGTTAATGACGTTTGAACTTAATAAATAAATGACAGACAAATAGGCATCACAGGCTACTGAATGGCGATTTCTTACTTTCAAGGCTCGGATGATGTTACAGTTCACTTGCTATGAACGTCATAAGACATTGTGAGTGAATGGTTAGTCTACAGCGTGTAAGAATTTGCAACTTTAGGAACAACGAGACAGGTGGCTATCCCGGGGCGAGTTGCGCACGATTGAATGCACAGCTTGTAGATACTGACATATAGGACCAAAAGCATTATCTGACTTCTGGTTACCAGCGTTCGACGGTGGAACACGTCAGGATATAAAGATTGAGAGTCATAAGGAGTAGACACGCTCGTCCTTGCAATTCAAAACCATGTCGCCCCAGTTTGCACTCGCTATCTCCATCACAAGCGCAATTTGCACCCATAAACGGAAAAAATCGGAGGTGAAATATTTTCGTGAATTCAGTTGCATCCTTCAAGTCTTCAAAACTTTGTGATCCGAATTTTCTTTTCTAATGCGCGATAAATTTCTAGGGCTACCACAGTGAGGATGGAGCACAAAATTTTCCCCGAATGTGGTAGTTCGTGGGCTCGCATAGCTGGGATCGAAGGAGTTAATAGGACATTGCCCGCTAGACCTCGTCAGTATAATTTCACTTCTATCCTTATTCTGACATACAAAATGACAGGTACGAATGTTGAACGGTATCAACTTCGAGATGGGAAAGTGACATGAGGATGAATAACCCTTCCCTTATGGGCTCAATTGAATGACTAAGTACCATGAGAATTCGAATAGCGAATGGGACAAAATCTACAGATCTGGGAGGTTCATGCATCGAGTCGAAATCCACGTATTAGTGAACTTCGATAATTTTGAGTAACTTACATAAAGGTAATATCTCCTATGGGGACTCACTGTATCACAATGTCGCTTTTGTTCATCACTCCTCCAGTGGTCAATCAAATCACTGGCAATCACGGTGGAAACATCGAGAACCTACTGGAAAGGAAAGAAATTTACAGGCTGATGCGACATGTAAGTATAAAACAATCATAACAGTTTATTTGCACTTGAGCTGAACCGTCCAAGGTGTAGAAACTGTTTTCTCCGTATCCGTAAACCACTAGCTAACAGTTCCAGCAGAAATGCAACACCAGGTGATACTTATTCATCGTAGGACATATCCAATAGATAACCGCCAGCAACGACGAGGTTGGGATCGCGATCACTTAAAGTCGCTTTCATATAGAGCACACGCAATGGCCGACATTCGTCCCCAATTGCAGAGCCCCAGCCTGGCATCCTAGAGCAAATTCTGACGCGCATAAGCGCCCTCAAATGTCTATTCTCGATCTCGTCAGAACCGTGGGGCCATCTGAAAGCCGGATTCATTGCCCACATGGGAACAATTCGAGCGCCCTCCCAGTCAAGAACTGCAACGATCTTCGTAGGATCGTCTGGGGACACGAGAACGTTGTGCGTAGAGTAATCAACATGCTCTATCTTTAGACGCGAAGCATCCCATGCCGCGCTCGACTGTAAATCACGGGACTCTCGTATGAGCTTGAGAACCGCGTTGATACGCGAAGATCCTTGAGGCTGAGGCGACAGAGAGAGCCGGTACGCAAGGTCCTGACGCGCGCTAGCTTCGAGCCAATCCTGGGTGGTTTTGAAGGGGCCACATCTGTCCCTATCAGGAGGAGCTATGGCATAGTGATTTCTAGTCGGGAGAAAAGTCATTGGTCCGACCACAAATTGCCCCCCCGGATGTTCGTATAGACTTCCAATTAAATGGAAAGTTGGCAGCATAAGCTGAGACCACAAATCTGCTAAAGACAGAGCTAGCTGTTCGCGCCGGGTCTTCGTTAACGTATGCCAAACCTGGTCAACATTTTGACCTTCAACCTACATTAACTTCGGTAACATGCATGCAACACCTACATTGCCGTGAAAGACTTACATATTCCATAACCACCCACGTACCACCCACATGGCCATCTGCGTCAAGATCGTATCCGAATATTTTTGGGATGGGAATCGTTGAGTGTCTTTTCAGATAGCGCATGGTTGCGACCTAACGAGGAAGGTGAGTAATTGGAAAGTGGCGAAGACGTCTGGCTAACCTCTGACAGCATCTTAGAAGGAGAAGAAAGACCGCACCCGCTGCCTTGTTCTTTTGCATATATGGATTCAACGCGAACAAGTTTTTTGCCAGTACGAGACATCTGGGCAATGAAAGTCTTGAAAAGCCTATCAGAAACAAGCAACCAGCAAGAACGGCAACAGTTACCAGGTGATGACTACCTGTACAAACACAAGCTCAGGATTCAATCTTCCGATAGTAAAAAGAAAAGGATTGTACCTTGTACATGCCTCTCTAAAGACTCGCAATCCTCAGCCAACAAAGACTCAACGCGCTCTCTAAGGACTACAGTGTCTACTGAGCTAGACATTTCAAAGAGCAATAGAGACAAGAAAGTCCATGCGCAGTGAGATTCAAGACTTCATAACGAAATTGAGAATGAAATATGCCTGGTCCTAACTTCTCACCTTCGGACATCGCGATTGGCGCTGATCGATGTCTACAATGCACAGAAGCTACAAATGGGGCACAATTTTGTCACACATTCGTTGATATGTTAGTGTTTCTCCATTTTAGAACCGTTGAACTCTCTTGAAGGGTACTATTGATCAATGTAATGGCAAGGCCTCGCACTATTCGCTGTGAATAGGTGTGATGATCGAAGCGGCGCAAAACGTTGTTGAAGACACTTTACTCCCTTTCTCGTCTTTTCCAAGGCTTTAGGACCCGCAAAACATTTTCGTAACTTGTCCACGTTGTGATCGTAAGTTCGCTGATTCAAAGTCTTTCCACATCCACCTTCCATGCCTTGCGCAATAAGCTATGAACATAAACACCACTACAACCACATCACTTGCGAGAGAAAGCGCTAATGTACTTGTCTTCTGTCATCCCAGTGAAAATGGACGCGCAATCTCCCTAGCTGTGCTTTATGTCTCTAAAGCGTGGGTGGGGCATAGATTTCCCGGGAAAAGTCCGGTACGGGAAGACTAAAGTTTACATACCAGTGGTACATTGTGGCTTCATTACTCTAGGTTTTCGGAACCGCCGCCACACCTTGAGGTTTTGGGCTTTGTCTTGGAGCACTTACTGGCAGACAGGTAAATCACACCCTCTTTTATCAGGTTCTGACCCCAATATAAACTGTCAGTCTGATCGTACCATCCCCCCTTGTTCTGCTCTCTATATTTCATATGCACCACAAGATGCCTACTAACGAACCGACCACTAAAGAATGGCGTCCAGCGTTTTTCACGGCCGGCGAGGACTGCTGCATTTGGCTTGTCGATCCTAAGAGTCGTTATGGATATTCTCTGTCCTCATTCAGATGCCTCATCGACCGTAAGAGCTTCAATTGTATCTTTCCTGACACAACAACACTATGCTAAATATTAGATTCCCTATAGATCAAGGAAAGCAGAACAACAAGGTCAATCCCTTGCTGACATCTTCGACATCCAAGTTTCGTGACCAATATTGCAGCCTCCCAACCTCGCATACTGGGCAAAGCTTTGAGCAGGACGTTTGACGTTTGGGGGTATACGGTCCGTTTTGTCATGCTTTCACTCTCATACTCAAGTGGAACGACATTGTAGGCTTTGCACGAGATATACACGAGATCACTGCGATAATCTACACCACCTTTGCTTGGGTTTTGAATGAACTTTCTTGACAGTTACGCAAGCAGCAATCGCATGTTTGGCCATTTTCATACTTACTCTAACGCGTTTTTCCTTTGAATACGATTCACTCACGATCTCTAACCGTAAAGGCGAAATCTCCGAGTCCTTGTATATTTAGTATTCATCATTACACAAAGACCCATGAGTATCAGTGTGATTCTATGCACCATTCCCCATTTACACCCTACTGTCTACCTATCTTGTCATACCTAATCTCATATCTAGGTATGGGTACCAGAAAATTCCCCAACAGCAAAGATTTGAACAATCGCAATGGACTGTAATGCGAAGCAAGTTTCGTCCATAAATGCGCTACGAGTTAACAAATCTCGGCGATCAGTGAGTTGAAGATAGAACGTAGAAAAAGAAAGGTAGAAGAAAAGGTGAAGCATGCTCAATGTCAACAACGAAAATAGAACACAACCCGCTCCCAGTAAAAGTCCTCTGAAGGAATAAAGAACAATGTCTTACTATATTGGAAAAATATCCTGCTGAATGTGAGGGGTTGACTCTGAAATGAGATACAGGGTTAACGATCGAACTTCCCAAAGGATACCAACTACACAAAAACAAGGGGCAGGAGGCAAGACGGAGTAGAAGGGTGACAACTCACTTCTAAGACGGGAATCAGGGTTGTGACTAGTTGCCTTGCGTTTTCAAATGGAGGTTTTGCGTTTTTGGGCGTCGCTTCGTTTGGATCTCCGGGAAGTGGGGTAGCATCGTTGTCACTTGTGCCAACACCCGCAACCTTGTTAGAATTAGTATGTACCCTCACTTTGATAAAGTCGAAATAAAGTCCTCCAGGCAAACGCCAAGGGTCCTTTAACTTCAAAACCAGCGCAAATAGCGGAAAGTGGTTCATGAATGCGAGTTGTATTTCCAAACTTGCTTGAACGAAGATTGTTGATAATCGTAACTATATTCATCAGTGTTTGAGGGGTAGTGGGTGGTGGTGAATGATCATAAGAAAAGGCTATTTGAATAGAACACATGTCGATTGACACTTACGAGGGCGAATAATGCGTAATAGGCCAGAACTGTAGGGAACAAGAACGCTAGTAAAGTAAACAGAATCGTGCCAAACAAGAGCTGATCGTTATCATACTCCCAGGAATCAGTACGGTTCCGTAGCACATTGAAACGTTTGCCTGAGTCATTTGAGTATATGAAGTGGGGAAAAGCAGCCATGGAATATGTGCATCATGAACACATACCTCGAAATAAACGCCACAAGCTCCCCAAGCCCCATAGAGCCCGCTCATATGCCACCAATGCTATGGCATAGCAAACATAGATATGTAGGGTAAAAACCGCAAACATATCATAGAAAAGCGCAATGGACATGGTCATTCCGCCCATGCCACCTATGAGATCGTGCTCAGCTTTGGATAAAATGACAATGATATTGCGAGGCACAAACCGATGAAAGCACCAAAAGACGAGATTAACCCAAAGATATAGATTATCTTTGAGAGATGAGGGAAAATGAGGCGCTGAAGAACGCCTAGAAGGAAAAAAAGTGTGCTATCGAGTCAAAACAATAACCAATCGAGATGTTGCAAAGGGAACGCAGAGACACGAAAAATAAACGCGACAGCTCTGTTGTACAACTCACCTCCCCAGACATCAACCAAATCGACAAATGTACCCGAGTAAAATCGACTGAGCTCCGTATTGAGCTTGAGTCCAGCGGGCCACGAATCAAGCCAGAGGAGAGCACGTTGAGGCCACGATATAAGGATGTTCTGTAAAGATGATGGTTGGTTCTTCAGACTGAAGAGAGAGGGAGAGAAAACCACACGTCCACAACTTCTCTCAAAATTGTAGCCAACACTTCATGATTCTCACACAGAAAATTTCCAAAAGCGTAGCCTATCGTCACATCGTTGACGATTAACCAGACAGTATTGAAGAAACTGTAAAACAAGATGAATACAAATACGGGTGGGCAAGTTTGAGCTGACCTAGTATATCTTATTGAAAAGGATTCAATCCGGCCACCTTCTTTCCTCAATCGAAGAGCAACCATTTGTTGGAAAAGGACTGTGAGTTGGTCCACGCGAACATCCATCTGCTGCACTACGAAATGAGAATAACATTTTGATATAGATGAACATCTGGTATTCACCACCTAACGATACGTCTTTAAGAAGTAATTTCGACAAAACGTGGGTATTACAGATAACCTGGAACGGCTGGAAGAAAAAGGTTTGGGATATTGCAAGAGCTTTTTCGACCGCATTTGAAAAATGAAATGTGATCGTTTCTGCAGTACGGCGTATTTTTGAACCTAAAGGCCTCGCATTTGATGTAGACAGTGAAGATTCTAGTACTGCAGCATTGATTATGCTTGCTAGGTTGAGCTAGGGTAAAGAGATCACTTAGAGATCTAGCTATGCAAAAAGATACTGCGTACTCGGTTGACGACACTTTGGCTAATACCACTGTTCTGCCTCAAAGCTGGTTGGACACTGGTATTGACATTGTCATTGAACGCGTCTATGTCGAGACCTAGACCGTCCATGGAGTAGAATCTGAGCGTATTAGACTGGTGTTGATGATAGAACACTATGTTATAACCGATTCCTGGTCTGCATGTGCTGCATTGGTCAAGCGTGGTGTCGATTCTAACGATATTCACACACCTGATATCAACCAATTCAAGAACTGGAACTGTGAGCCCTTTCCTTTGCCCAGAAAGATAGCTACATCTTCCAATCAGCTTCAGTTCCCCAAACTCAGCTATATCTACATGTTGTTGTACGGTCCGAAGACACTGTAGCAGTATCGCTCGAGTTTCCGAGTCCACCGTTGATGCAGACACTTGGACAACACCCGCCACGACAATGGTCTGTTCTCGCTGTTGATGATCACACCAGCCAAAAGCAAACCCAGATTCTTCGCATTCCAGAGGCCAAAACACGGATGCGGAAGGACGATATAGAGATGTAAACATAATGAGAGGGGTGACCCAATCGATGTGAGTGTTCAGGCCAAACTGAAATAAGTATCTGGAAAAAAAGAATTTAAATCCTTATGAAGGGGGTATAGCTCAGCTGGGAGAGCAGCAGACTGAAGTTCTGAAGGTCCCGCGTTCGATCCGCGGTACCCCCAAAAGTAAAATTTTACATTTTTACTGCCACTAAATTTCTCGAATTTGTTGCGAATCTAGGCGAACACAAACTTTGCTATGGTTTATCCGAGCTCCCGCACCTCTCAAGGGATTTAAGGCAGTGCCATCGGTGAAGGAACTGGTTTGACGGTTTCATGATATATTGATCCGCGTTTCAACCCAGGTTACCCGCAATTCTTACTTACTGGGGCCACAAAATCCCCTCATTTTATTTTTTCCTTCCACTAACGGCGCCCAGGGTTGCCATTTTCGTGTCGTTAAGATTATACATAAGACCCCATCGGATCCGCTGGCGCCTGCGTTCCTTTACTGAGACTGCTGGGCAGTTCTTCGTCGTTCAATCTACTACTTCGTTATTGGCAGGAACCATGTCCGTTATTCAACCCACTCACTCACGTCCGTTGGACCCATTATTTTTGGAAGATGGGCTCCTTTCAGGAACTAGTATCCCAAGCGTAGGTTTCGGGCAATCACCTGAAAGTGCGATGGTGGAGGAAATATTCAACAATCCCGACGTTTGGAGTGTACAGTTTGACGAAGACGATAGTGTGAATTCTGGGGGTGCTGCCGATTTTGGTGAGGCTTTTATCTGGTCTTCGATCCGTGTATGATACATTTTTTAATCGATTGTGAAGGTCCCAATTCAGTTAGCAGTATGTCCAGTATACTTGGCAAAGGTGGGCATCTATTTTCACTCGTTCCAACTGTCGTTCATGTAAGATCTAGGCTCGACCCGAGGTGAGTGGGAGAGGAGTCGCGAAATGGCTACAAGCCCTGGATCTTCAACAAAGAAGAAGAGATCAAAGAGCGCACGACTTCCCGAAGGTTATCATCTCAAACGAAGGTCAAAGCTTCAATTAGAAGCTTTCACGCTCAAGCCATTTGAGAGTAGACATCGTATTATGCCATACTTGTCGTCTGCTTCGTCGATGTCAGATTCTCCGTCGATCGCTTCCTCCACGCCGTCGTTAAACTCGTCCCTTCCTACGATATCCGACCAGGATAGCGTGCGCTCACATCTGAAATCCATTCCATCGGCGCCAGTGAAATGGCGAGGCATGCAAGATACGAACGAAGGACCGGACTTGTCTCTCGTCGCTCTTATGGAACCCTCGAACAACATATCTCCTGAAGCTGGGGAACGGATGTCCATTCTGTGGTCTCACCAGAATATTTTCCGTGCTTTCCCCACGCCGAAAGGTGTTGAATATGAATTCCGAGAAGGGAGTTCTGGCAGTCAATCTTCAGCTCAAAGCATCGGTAGCACTATGGAAGCCGTTACCAGTGCATTTCCTTTTAAGGAAGAGCAAGGGGATTCCGCCCAACCAGGAGTTATGAAGCCCAGGCGTAATGTTCCTCCATTAACAATCTCGACTACTACTCGAATGACGACTACGACTACTACCACGGTCATTACGGTCCAGTCTCCTGCAAGATCGTCACCTGCTAGCATCACCGTCGTCAGTGCCTCTGCCACTTGGAGCATTCTAGAGTTATACGGAGATTCCCCGAAGCCCAGTCCGAAATTTCCGAAACTCCCGAAAACGTCTGGACATCTCGATCGGTCATTCAAGTCGTCGGACCTACAGCTTCCTTCACGCCCTCGTCTTCCTCCAAAGTCGGCGTTTGCTACCAATTTTCCCTCTCAGCAGTTGTACCCAGAGTCCGCGACCACAGCCACAGCGATAGTCGAACTTCCGGCAGATTTTGTGATTCCGGACTTACCTCGCCTGGAACCGAAGTCGAAAGGGCCTAGGATAGTCCCGCCATCACAGATGAGAATCACCATGGTGAAGGATCTTGACACCCCTCCGTTACTCGAGAAAGATGCAACCGTGTTGAGAAGTCGGAAGAATGGGAAAGTGCGACCACTGCCCCAGGTTCCTCGTTATCATTCTCCACCCCCACCAGTCCCGACCCTCCCTACGAACGCCATTACTTTACCTCTGAAAACAGTGACAATGTTGGCTACCGGTATATCGATGCTTCCTCAACCATCTAACACTACTACGCATTCCTTTGATTCGAAAGAGCAATTCATAATGGACCCTCTTCAGAATCCGTCTTCTTCACACCTGTTGCAAACTGACAAGACACATTTGGAAGTAAGCGCTCGAGGCAAGAAAACAGCCCTACGCTCCAGAATGCCGCCACCGCCGCCCTTGTCATTAGATAGTCCTTTACCACCTTTACCTTCAGACGTGGAAGAACCTCAAGTGGACTCCAATCTACAGAAATCGAAGAAATTGAAAGCTCTCGAGAATATGGTTTCCAGAACGAAGGAGGCAGAGAAAGGTCTGTTTTCACTTTGTTTTGCGCCTAGGTAATGGGCGCTCAATTCATAGTTTTCAGATGTCACGAAGTTGGCGGAGAACGCCCATGTGCGACCAATTCAGAAAGAGGGTGTTCCTCAGCTTCTTCGACCTCCCGGTTTCATGGCTGATGGCGCTCCTGCCCGGCCAAGTCGAAAAGATGTAATTTCTCCTCTTCCTTCCCCTCTTCTTCAAAGATTGCATGCGTTGGAGTCATTACCGAGAAAGAAAAATCTCTCTCCTCCTCCTATTTCAGCACATAAGCTCAGTGTGTCAGGGCCGTCTGCCAGGCCAGGTGGCCTCGATTCGGTGTCGCCTGGGCCTCCTATGCAATTGACAATAAAGAGACGTTTGAGAAAGTCATCCTCGATATCTTCCATGCCAAAGCTCACTCGAGGGGTACTATTGCCTGATGCATCGATACTAGCAAAACGTTTTCCGAAGGATTCTGCTGCTCGAGCTCGACCGCCCTTGGAATCTGATTTGCATATTGTTGTTACTGCTTCTGAAACGCAGGCGAAAATTGGGGATGAGTCGAACGCATCAGGTCTTACAAATGCCGACGCCCCGTCGACTTCAATTCCATCGCTCGGCTCATTCATTCCTCCAGCGTCAACTTCTCTGCCCGCCCCAGTCATTGGTGGACACTCCTCGAAAATGGCGGCCTCTCATGGTAATCATCTTGCACTTTCTTCTATTGTATAATTTATAAGTTTTTCTTCCCTCAGGTTCGTCGCTATATCCCCCAAGTGTGGCTCGAAAAGTGGAATTCCCATCTCTCGATCGAATACCCTTGAATTCTACGAATTTATCTGCATCAACAGCCTTGTTTCCGTCTTGTGTAACGCCTCTTCCTACGCACAGAAAGGGTGTATCTTTGAGCTCAGCCGATGCAAGACCGGTCTTCAAAGTTCATAAGAAATCGTCTTCTGCAGCGTCTTTCAGAATTCCTGTTGTCGAACACCCTTTCCCCGACGCGGCCACACTAGCAAAGAGGCTGGTTGTCAGAAAGGACTCAAATCTAAAGCAACCTTTGACAAAGGGAACAACAGTCAATCAAGATAATATGTCGATGGCCGATCGCCCGTATCTCGCACCGTCTACTTCGGAGAGTGCAATTCCTAACCAACATCAGTCTAATTCACTACTCAAACGCCCTGGTTTGAAATCTTCATCAACCGATGTAGACCGAAACCAAGCTCCCGCAATTCCTCGTCCATCGCACAAGAAGAATGCTTCGACTTCAGTCCTGCATCAGAAGAGTGCCGCGGCCAACCGATCGATAAAGAAAGTGTCGTCCCATGCTTCGCTACAAAGTTCTGGTCAGTACATTTTCGCCTTTTCCCAACTCGGCTAATCATCCCCGAAATGTTTTAGATTCTTTTCGACGTGCTATCACACAGGATGTACCGCTTCCAGATGCCAGTGTACTTGCTCAGCGAACGAAAGTGCCATCTAGTCGGCTATATAACAATGTTTCTGATGCTTTCACCCCTTCCACGATGACAGCGGATGTCTCCTCCCCAGCTCTTCCTCGGACGCGATTTGGTCAGGACGTTTGGATCCCACTGGCGGCCCCGGAACTGGTCGTTTCTCCCCCTTCGAGGGCCTATCAAATTTCCAAACAGGCGAACTCCTCTTCTCATCTGACGCAAGCTAAGGCTGTATCGAGGCAGGCCCCATCGACTCAATCTTCTCAGGAAGTTTCAAGGGCTGGCTCAAAGCTTGACGGGCCCACTCAATTACATGCCAGTGCGAAAGGTCCATCGCTACCAATGCCCTCCTTGCCTTCCCACGCGAAGGTGCGAGGCTCTCCCGCTCTCCAAGTTCCAAACAGTGAGCTGGTATCGAGAACCCCATCGCCGGGACCTGGTATCCTAATCCGAAACAGGGCAGCGTCTCCTGCTCCACCGATGCATGTGCGTTTCCAGTCTGCCGATAAGTATGTTGAGCCTGCGATACGGGGTCCGTCTCATGAACGCTTCGAAGACAGTCGGGGTCGGCAAATGTCAACCACCGGAGTTGTATCACTCGACATCGGTCCTTCCGCCCTCAAGACGGACAACAAGTAAACGAAGGTCGACATCAGTTGCTGCTTCCTCGAGGAATCATCCTCTCTCTCCCTTCATTTCCAATCACTCCATCTACGGGTTACAGTACCGATAGTCCGAGCAGCGCAGGATCCCGGGGTCGTGTATCGCCATTCCCTTCAAGGCCTGCTTCTCGAGCGTCCACTATTACGGCAATGGTTTGAACTTTCGAATTTTATATCTATCTTTGCGTTATGTTCATGTCATAATTTATTTTATTCGTTGTTGCAAATGCTCGTCAAACTGATTTATCTATTTCCTTTGAATGCATATTGACTTGAAAATCTTGAAAACCTCGTTTACCACCTGGCGCGATTGGGTTGAATCGGTGGTAATATTGTGCGTATGATAGGAGGAAGGTAAAATGCAAGTAGAATACTTATGCTAAATAAGATGCAAAGTAGCATGTAGATATCGAAGTCGTGTCCGTGTCCGTATCCATCTGACATTGGCACCAGCAATGAGACCGATGGTGGTAAGTCAAGGGTTAAATGACGATACACCGTCGCTTCTTGACAATTTTCCCCCATCGACCTTTCATACTCTCCTTGAGAGCCAGATTGAAAACGTCGTGTACACCCCTTCCGGTTTTGGCGGAACATTCAATGTATTTCGCGCCAATTTCTTTCGCGATAGCAGCGCCTTGTTGAGGTGATATTGGTGTCTGTCCCTGTGCTCCGAGCATGCGTTTCGTTTGATCGTCGCTTCGCAAATCTGTCTTGGTTCCTACAAGAATGAGAGGAGTGCCTTCACAAAAATGTGCCACTTCAGGATACCACTGAGAACGCGGTCAGCATGAGCTTCTTGTACAGGGATCAAGTAACGTACCTTGTCCTGGACGTTGGCAAGGCTGGTTGGAAAATCAATGGAAAATACGATGAGGATTACATCGCTCTCTGGATAGCTGAGCGGACGTAGTCGGTCATATTCTTCCTGGCCTGCAGTATCCCATAACGCCAGCTCTATCTCCTTCCCTTCAAATTGCACCTGTGTCACATAGTTTTCGAATACTGTTGGGATATAAGCCTGCGAATCTCAGAGTGTACACAAGATGAGATTAGGATAAAATAATGGACACCAGAGGAATTTAAAGAATCACCTCTGGAAATCGATTTTCCGCGTACACGATCAGTAAACAAGTCTTGCCACAACCACCTAGGAATAAAAACTGATTAGTAGAGATTGCGGAAGAACTCCAACACCATAACAGACCATCTCCCACTACGACAAGTTTTCGTTTCATATCTGGCCGACGAGGCGAAGATGGTTGGTTGGTTTGGTAAGAGCTTTCCATTATGAAACAGTTGATAGATTGACAACAAGGTGGAGAAAGGGCAGCAGTGTGATTGCCAACTTGGAATGCATGTGATCGCTCAACCGTCTCTCTTATTCACGCGTTCAACTACCGTGGCCCTATCTACTTGTGAAAGTTTTTTTTTTTTTTGCTCTCCCACAACTCCCACTCCCGATGTAAATTAGGCTGGTGAAGACCTGTTATTCGGTCATTAAATGGTACCAACTCAAGTCATGCACCAAACTAAATTCCAGAGTTCTGTCGTGCTTCCGACTATCGCGCTGATAATCGTTCCTTCAGGCTTTTCAAAGTCTTGAGCGTCTCATTCTTGCAAGCATCTTCAATCTTGTCGCCTCAGGTCTCGCAAGAGCACAGAGTTTCAAAGACCGTGCCAAGGCTCATGACCTCGCGCAGACTAGGAAGAGGCAGGCAACACCCGTCACCAACGAGGTTGTTACATTTTTTGCCTCTGTGGGAGTGCCTCGAGAAGATCTACAATACTAACAAACAAGATCATACAGACCGAATTTTCCTTAACACCCAATGCCCAAATCTGGCCAAAGTCATTGAATACCGCAATTGGAGGAAGTGCTAGCAGTATATATCTTGTTGTTGCTAACCTCGCTATGTACTTATTTATTGACTTTGTAAGACTGATTCTCACTTTTCTCACAAAGGCGGTGAAGAAGCTGGCTTTGACTTTATCGATGGATATGTGTTCCTGGAGAGGTTTTACAGTATTTTCGACACGACAAACGATAGAGTAGGTTTTGCTACTACATCTTTTACGGTGAGTTTTCCGTTTATACTCGTTATCAAACAATCTATTGATTTCACCGGCACAATGCTATCACCAACTGAACGGTCGGTCTATGGTATCAAATAGACCTCAAGAAGTGACTATATGTAATGCATTGGCTCCCCTGTCAATGCGAACTAGAGCACTGTCTATATGGTATTGCAATGACCATATCTTACGCTACATTATGCAAATTTTTACCCAGTCTAAATATACACCATACGCGAAATCTGCTTCTCTGCATTCAATATCAGGCGGTTCGTATGCGACTATCGCGCTAGGTCGTACTTCTCAAGCTGTATCGTGCCAATGTATTTTTCCCAGCTCAGGTTATCTTCTTAGTCGTTCAGGCGTCTCTTGAAATCTGCTTGTCTTTTTGCAAAACCCGTGCTGATATCTCTACTGCCCCCACGCTGGTGTTGTCAATAGACCACTCACCAAACGCAATGGATGAGGGGATCTTGTGCCGCCATCGTGCCAGTACCAAGGTAGCTAAACCCCGGAAAGCCTCAGGCTTATAAATTGATTGACGGTACCATATGGAAATGGTGCGCCTGATAATACATTCTATACTTTGTGGGACGGTGTTCACATGTCGATAGAGGTTCTCGTCCAGAGATGCCACAAAACTTCGTATGGTTAATGTGCGAGCTTGCGGCGTTCCTGCTTCACTGCGTCTGTCAATTACATGTTTACTTTATAAGAACGGATATCGAGGCTTCGTCACCTAGGGTCTTGGCTTTAGACCTCTTTACTTCTCCAAGATGTTCTCTACCCTCTCCCTGTTGGCTTTTGTGACCCTCGCATTGAATGTTGCTGCAAAGCCAGTCGTCATTGATCGCTCGCCGATTCTCTCCATTCCCCTTACGAAGATCCACAATATTACTAGTGGACATAATCTTGTCGCCTCAGGTCTCGCAAGAGCACAGAGTTTTAAAGACCGTGCTAAGACTCATGACCTCGCGGAGATTAGGAAGAGGCAGGCAATACCCGTCACCAACGAGGTTGTTACTTACCTTGCCTCTGTGGGAGTGGGTGCAAGTGATACCCAGTGTAAGCTATCTTCTTACAACAATAAATTTCGACTAAAAGATGGTTAATTTAAGACCAACTGATTGTTGACACGGGAAGTAGCAACACCTGGGTGGGCGCAACTACGAAATATGTTCCCAGTTCAACCTCTACCGACACAGGTGACCGGGTCTCTGTCACATATGGGTCTGGAGAATTCTCTGGTCAGAATGCACTACTATCGTTATTCTCAGTTAATTTCTGACCAGTGCTATAGGAACGGAGTATATTGACGAAGTTACTCTCAGCTCTTCATTAGTCATCACATCCCAGTCCATTGGAGTCGCATCTTCGTCTGAGGGCTTTGAGGGTACAGATGGTATCTTGGGGTAGGCAGTTTACCATTAATCACGCGGGTAACTTTTTGAGGATGCTCTTAGTATTGGCCCCGATGATTTGACTGAGGACACCGTCAGCGGTGTCTCCACCGTGCCCACTGTCACTGACAATCTATTCAGTCAAGGAACCATTGCCGAGAAAGTCGTCGCTATCTCTTTCGAGCCTACAACGACAGATGAAGTAACCAACGGTGAACTATTCTTTGGTGAGTTACCAAGAAACAAAGAAAAAGCAATTAATTTGTTCTGACTCTGCATTTTCCAGGTGGCACTGATAGTTCCAAATTTACTGGGGACATTACCTACACGTAGGCGCTCTGAAGTTGAGCGGGAATAGCTACTGAAATATCAGTTTGCAGGAGCAAGACTGGTGACTACTGGGGTATAACTCAGACCGTCACATACGGTTCGACTACTATTCAATCTTCTTTGTCCGGAATTGTCGACACGTAGGCTCTTTCTTTTCTCTTATAATGTGTCCTTACCTTCCTTCAGAGGTACAACTCTTCTCTATCTCGACGAAAATGGCTTCGAGAAGTACATCGAGGCTATTGGAGTAGGTCCCTCAAGTATCCACTCCATGCTCTTCTTGTTGAATATGTTCTGGAAACCAGGCAACTCTGGACGACGAAACTGGTCTCTACAAGATTACCACCGCCCAGTACAATGCTCTTGAGGATCTTGTTTTCACTATTGGCGGTGTAAGCATCAAGGCCTTGAGAAGATCTACAATACTAACAAACAAGATCATACAGACCGAATTTTCCTTAACACCCAATGCTCAAATCTGGCCAAGGTCATTGAATACCGCAATTGGAGGAAGTGCTAGCAGTATATATCTTGTTGTTGCTAACCTCGGTATGTACTTATTTTCTCGACTTCGTGAGACTGATTCTCACTTTTCTCACAAAGGCGGTGAAGAAGCTGGCTTTGACTTTATCGATGGATATGTGTTCCTGGAGAGGTTTTACAGTGTTTTTGACACAACAAACAGTAGAGTCGGGTTTGCTACCACATCCTTTACGGTAAGTTTTGAGTTTCTCCGGCTAGTCCATTTGTTGATTGCAAGGGCAGACTGCTACTACTAACTGAACGGTCGGATCACGATCTCGAGAACATGATTTTCAATGTATGAACACGGCTGATTCCAAACCTTCATAAAGGTCGAACTGTTTGAGTGGTTATAGTACAGTGAGAGTAGATAAGGATAGAATGAAATGTTCAAGTTCAACGGTGTAATCGTATGAGTAACTATTTCAAAATGCAACGCCGGACACTGGTACGTTCTCCTTCCCATCCGGAGTCAACTTTCTGTTCCTGGTCGTTCGAAGACGCGCATTCAATCCTCCCTCTGTGGGCTTACTTACGCCTGGAAGCGTCTTCACCCTCGAATTCTGCCTTAGTGTATTGAGGGTCATTTCAGCTGGTTGCGTTGCGCTGATATATGAACGCCCGCCTTCTGAACTACTTACTCTAGGTACAGATATACCAGATTTCGCTTGATTACCGCTAGAGAGAGAGGGCGGCGATTCGGAATCAACTTGAGGGGAGGAAGGCATTGCTCCAGCTGAAGTGGGAACTGAAGGGAGCGGCGTGGGAACTGGCGAGTGGGCCACACTAGCTTGATTGCACGTAGAGGATTTATCGACAGAGACCCTACTCAAATTGGCACTGATAATAGGATTGGGTCCAAGGTTTAAACATCGTTGGGATCTGATAGCATTGACGGAGGTCGCCTTCAAGATCTTGACAGGTGTATCTAGAGCAATAGCAGGGGCAATGATGGCTGATGCTTTATCTGCAGGATTGAACCATGCAATCTCCGAATCAGACTGTGATACTGATGGGCACTCATGAAAGCGAAGGGGACATCGTTGCACAGGTGATCGTGTATGAAGAGATTGGGCTTGGGGATGCGCACCAACGACAGCATCTGCAATCTGCCACAAGCGCATCGCGGCCTTCCAATCGTTTCCTATAATATCAGGCGGCTGGGTGAGTTGAACACGGCTTGCTGGTTTGGCTTTGACATGCTTCTTCTTGATCACTGAAAGAAAACTAAGTGGTCGAAGGCTAAGACGAGACTTGGGAGTGGCAGGGTTCTTGAACGAAATAGAGCAACGATGATTCGCAAACGGCTTGTACACGAGCTGAGAAGGGTTTGAAGGTGACCCGCCAAGATATCTGCGCAGGTCTTGAATCCGGCTTTCTCTCTTGGCGTGATGAGATAATTCGGGACGATTCGGAGTAGCATCTCCAACGTTTGGAATCACAGGAGATTGAATCTGAACGAGGTGATAATTCAGTGTACGCAGGGCCAAGATTCATAGTGACACCATGTACCTTTTGTATCTGTACTTTGGCGACGCGCCTCGCTGACTTCTCCATAAGCTCATTCTTTTTCGTCCTTGTTGAGCTACCACGTATGATCCTAGAGCTGAAATAGAAGATAATAGCGAGAGCAGGAATGATAGACGCGAAGCACAGAATCTCGGTTCCTTTGGAGATGGTAGGGCCGGATGAAGCGCTGATAGAACGTTCTGATGTCGGGGAAGTAGTAGCCATAGTAGGCATTCTTGGGTGCTAGAGTAAATTTGTGGCTAGTATGTATGTGTGGGTGTAGAGGGAAGATTCGAGTTGAACACGTGCTAGAATTGGACCAAGGAAGGCTTTCCCATTTTGGCGACACAGCTATTCATCGTTAACAAGGTAACTGCGTTGATATGGTCATCAGCGATACCTACGCAGCAGGTTGAGTTGAAAACTCAAAACGTTTGCGAGTGTCCCGGAATAATTCCTGATTCCGGCATTCAGCTCTTGGACCGAGTCCGGAGCCGTTAATCAAAATTCTTTGCCATTTGGGCGAAGCATCGTCAACCAAAGTATCTGTGTTGATATCAATAGGGTCATCGCCGATACCTACGCAGCGAATTGAGTAGGAAACTCAAAAGGTTTGCGAGTGTATCATTCGAGTCTGAATTTTGTCTGAATGGTGAGTCTGGCGACGAATGCTTGATTAGAACACTACCAAGGACCATTTGATTAAGAGGTTGGTTCAAACACCCTTGCTACATGCGCCATAGTGTACAACGGTCAGGCTCCATGTGTTCGTGCCACTCTGGTGTCATCACTCCCGAAATCCGGGTGAATGAAAAAAAGTTCTCGATTGACATCTTTACTAACCTCATCATCAAATTGCGTTCCAGGTTTTAATCGCTGGACGTGGAACTCTCTCCGGTTCCGTTCTTCAAAACAAGTGATCTATGTAACTTCAAATATTATGAACACTTGCATCAGTGAACAATAAACATATGCATACTGAGCCACAAGGTTTCAATCGCCACTCCCGCTGAATCAATATCAGTGATCACGACTGGTCAGTCAATATGGATTTCTGGTGCTGTATTTGACCTGCTTCTTATTTCGGTTCAGCGAGACCTCTCTGCACATTGAGTAGAATCAATCTCGTTATTATCTAGTCTCACCATTCCGATTATAAAAGGGAGGATGTAGAAGACCATAACCATTAGAATCTTCTTGAAGATTTTTTCGTCATGCACTCACATTCCGTCCTCGCCCTTTTTGCTCTTTGCTTGGGCTCTGTCCATGCTGGGAAGCGCGGTTTGGCTTGGCCTTGGTGTCTGTACTCTCGGCTACAATTTCACTTTTGCACTACTAATTGAATTTCTGTTGCAGATAACGGTGGCCTGTACGATTCCCTGTATGAGGATTGTATTCCTGGACTGACCTATCCACAGTGACCCGGGTGTTTTGAACAACGGCGACGGAGAGGTCGTGGCTATGTGGGTTTCCTCGCCTGTTTGTTTTGTTGAAGCGGTGTCTGACGCATTTGTAGCTATGACTGGGAGACTTATGCGCCCCCTTCTTCTACAGGTGGCACAGGTGGACTCGGGTTCATTGGGATGCAAGGTACCATGGACTCTGACTCTAGTCCTGTTGCCCAACTGGCTACTCGTCAAGCCCAACAAGGATGGGCTAGTACGTAGCTCTGCCATCTATGTTGCATTGACCATGCTTACGTCGGTATTTTCCAGCCGTCTTCAGCCTGAACGAACCTGATATCAATGGTATCAGTCCCGCTGAAGCAGCCTCCTGGTATATCGAGTGGATCAATCCGTTGGTATGTGATTGATAAAATATGTTGTTGATACCATTGACGTGCTACTGCTCCATTTAGGCTATTAAAAAAGCACTACCAGCCGTTACTTCCAGTACAACCTCGGGTCAAGGCCTTTCTTGGTTGTCGGAAATGATTACTGCTTGTGCTGGAGCTTGCTACTTTGACTACATCAACTTGGTGGGATATACAAAACCATCTATATGTTTTCCTGCACTAACATATTCTTGTCTTCAATAGCACTGGTATGGGTGAGTAATATGAATTCCAAGATATATTTGTCATCATCCTCATTGACTGTACTATAGCTCTTCTTTTGCTGAATTCGAAGCCTACGTTGAACAAGCCCATAACGAATTCCCGGTGAGACGGTCCATTTTGTCGTTCCCTAATGGCAGAAAATTTAACATTACGCTCTAGTCATACACTATCGTAATTTCTGAGTTTGCTTTAAACAATGGTGGCGACCAGTATGTTGAACAGGATTCCTGGTACAATATTATTGTAATGACGATTGTTTTGCATTTTCAGAGTTTCCTTCTTCCAATCTGCGTTTCCATTCCTGGATGGCCTCTCCTATGTGCTTTTGTACTTCCCCTTCGTCGCTACATCTCCGAGCCTGTTGCAAGCAAACGATCCCGGTGCTGTGACCACGGTCGGCACAGGGTCCTGCTTATACACCAATGCTGGTGGTCCCTCTGCTGCTGGTAATTTGATGTACTGAATGGCAGTGATGGTACTCGTAACTTTTTGGCTATCGAAAATCGATAAATAGAGACTTAATAATAGCAGCAACTTTTGCAATGATTTGATCAAATGAGAGGAGAAAGGCGCACTTCTGCGGGGTTTCCTACAACATTGCGTTCGATCACGTGAGATGTAGATGATGATAGAGTAATTTTAGTGTTGGAGAAGGCGCTCTGTTTGTGGCTGTCCGATGAAATATGCTTTTTGGGAAATAACAAAAATGACTGACAATTACATGGTCAATTAATTCATGTCGACGCGAACATAACAGCACTAGACTACCTACGCGTATGCCTTTGTGTACTCTGAAGATGAGTAAGATCGATGGGAATTACTTTAAATATTGGGTTGGTTAAATGTAGATAGTGTAAAATTCGGAAATTTGTGTAGAAAAATGTAATTATGTATCACAATGTACGCGTAATGCGGCAACCCTAGTTCCGCAACTTCCGGTCCAGTCCAGCTTTTGATCAACCATTTGCCCAATGCGCATGCCTTAGAGCCGCTCAGAGCTTTACATCCTGTTTTCAATGTTCCGAAAGGCTTCGCTGCTGCGCCGGATATCTCCACAGCCAACGTTTTCAACTCAGGAAGTCTCGTCAACTCGCTGGCAAAAGTATCTACGGAGAACATGCTTTGTAGCTTTCGGACTTGGATCCCTCTATACTACAGACCAGGTATTCAATGCCTCTGCAATAGCGCGCAACCTTAGGACCCTCCACACGGTACGCACACAGGACTTCTAACCAAAGTTTTCCCTGACCTTAAGTTCATCAAGTGTGTGATGATAACATTAGATTATAAATTGAACTTTACAGAGGAAAAGAGCGAACTAATTCCAGAACTGCATGAACGAGTTGCAGATAGAATGTATAACTTATTCACGTCTAATGGCGGTCTTTATATCAAGATTGGTACGTCGTTATTTGTCACTGTCAAGCGCAAACGCTGATTATTCTTCGTAGGTCAAGCCATCGGTGCTAATGCTGGTCTTCTACCTAAACCTATGCAAGAAAAGTTTTCTAGACTGTTTGACGATGCCCCACAAATCCCATACTCCGAAGTACTCCGCGTCTTCAAATCCGAGTTTAGCCGTCCACCGTCTGGACCTGATGGTGTATTTGAGATATTCGAGGAGCAGGCTATCGCGAGCGCCAGTATTGCACAGGTTCATAAAGCCAAACTATGGCCTCTCCCAGGTGATACAGAGGACAAGTGGGTTGCAGTCAAGATTCAAAAACCGGACGTAGCAAAGCAGATGAATTGGGATCTGGGCGTATACAGACTTGTTATGTACATGTTCGAGAAGTGGGCATTTGATCTACCAGTGTACTTCGTAGTTGGTGAGTATTGAAGCTCTGAGGGCCTCCGTCTCATTCAATTTCACTCATATACACCCCGTAGATTTTGTCTCAGATCATCTTCGCCGTGAGCTGGATTTTAGATTGGAATCTGAAAATGCTAAGCAGACTGCGAAATTCGTGGCTTCCGAACCACGACTCACTAATAAGGTTCATATACCTAAAGTACGCACGCATAACTATCAGGACTGCCCTGGATATATCTTAACGCGCTTTCAGGTCTATGATGAATTCACCACCAAACGCGTGATGACTGCCGAGTGGATATCAGGCGTTCGTTTAAGTGACCGTACTGGAGTGAGGCTTTTGATGGGGGAGAACAATAATCCCATAGTCACTCAAGCGACCGTTCCTTCCTCTGTGAACACGCCAGAAGAGACCTCCCCTGTATCCTTTTCTTTTCCTACAAAACCTCTCAAAGGCGGCGTCCAATCTATGATGCAAACCATGGTCGAGCTATTCAGCGCGCAAATGTTCAGTTGGGGTTCTGTGAATTGTGATCCTCATCCTGGCAACTTTATTCTTCGTCCCAATCCTCAAAATCCAACTGTCCCGCAGCTCGTACTTCTGGATCACGGACTTTATGTCCGCGTTGATGAGGAATTTCGACGGGATTGGGCATTACTATGGAAAGGACTTCTCACCGGAGAGTTCAAAAGCGTAGAGCAAACGACAAAAAAATGGGGAATGGGACTTCCTGACATGTTCGCGAGTGTAGCCTTGGCAAGGCCAGTGCGGTTAACAAGGAAGGACAGGAAAGCAGAGGTAGAGAGAGTCACTAGAGAACTGGAAGAATACATGAATCTCAGTCAATACGAGCAAAGCCTCAGGTGTGTGATCGCAGTTGCCAGGATAGAATTGTTAAAACAATGCATCCATTTCTAGAATGAAGGCGAAACTCAGGCAATTCCTTACTGACACCAATCGTATGCCAAAAGCTTTGATTTTTCTGCTCCGAAATATGCGGTCAGTTGCTGAAATTTCTCGATGACCGCCTAGGTTCTTAAGTTTGATATCTCATAGGATTGTGCAAGGCAACAATCAATCTTTCGGCGCTCCTGTAAACCGAGTCAAGATCATTGGATTATGGGCATCGAATTCACTTACTCGTCTTTCCAACCTCACCGTTGGTCAACGCGTACGCGAATACGTTAACGACATCGTTTTCCGAAGTGTTATTCTCTCCTTAGATCTTGCATTCTGGACTACACGATTGAAACAGCGTATCTTTGCTCACTTTGGGATGAAGTCGCGGAGTTTTGAAGATGAGTTGGAGAAGGCAATGCGAGGTTTAATGAGAAACAACGTAGGTATAGAAGTAGAAACGACTGCGTTCAATGGATAGTCAGGTTGACAAACCGGTACTAGCTCGGTGAATGAAGTTCAAGTCTCCTGATAGGTAAATACTGCAGTGCACTTACGCACATATCGATTTTGATAATCCAAATGGAAACGATGTGGTGTTCGACTGTTCCAGGTCAACGCGATAAATGGGTGCTACGTTTTCAGCGGTGTCAGTGGGTGCTCGAACTACACATAATCAATGCATGGACTACTTCAAGCTTACGCTGTCAGTGACACAAAGTTTCCAGTCCCACATATTTGTCAAACTCCGAACAATGACTGATCATGATATAGAAACCTCCGTGAGGTTGCTTCAAAATGATTTGTGTAAGGATAAGTTTATCTTCAGAATATTCCTCCCCGAGTAGCAATTATGCCGGGCATTTCCTGCATGATTGGGTAGATATGATTTTGCAGTTAAAAAAATTGAAATATCAGGACAACCCCCCAGTATAAGCTTGATACTTCTGCTGGTAGTCATTAAATATTCGAGCTTTTCAGCAGGTTGGACATCATGTGACTTGGTCGATAATGTTAAGTCGATATCGATTTCTGACTCGAGCCCATAGATTCCCACTACTAGTCGTGAAAATGTCGACATTATCACCCCCAGCCATGACAGGACCCAACAATGTCCGCGATCCAAATTCTAAGAATGCAGGTGTGTTTGATGAATCCTTGTCCCAACCTCTTCATAACTTGAATTCTCAGCAAAGAAGGAGACGAAGAGATTAGAAAAGGAAGCAAAATTGGCTGCCAAAGCTGTGAAAAATGCCACTGCTCCCACCATAGGAGGAGGTGTGAAGAAGGGCAAGGTAGATAAGGAAAAAAAGGAGGAAGAGTCTTCGTTCGTGAACACCACACCAAAAGGTCAAAAGAAAGGTGAGTAACTCAGCCTCCAAAATGTTTACAAGTGGCTTATCCTTGACAGACCTCTCGCAGCCCATGTCCAGCAGCTATAATCCAATCGCTGTTGAATCTGCATGGTACGACTGGTGGAATGCCCAAGGCTTCTTTGCCCCCAGATTTACGGCTAATGGCAAAGTACGGCCAGAAGGGCTTTTCGTGATCCCAGCACCTCCGCCAAACGTCACTGGGAGCTTACACATAGGACACGCATTGACAACCGCCATCCAAGATGGACTCGTCCGTTGGAACCGTATGCTCGGAAAGACAACGCTGTTTATTCCTGGGTTTGATCATGCGGGCATATCGACTCAGTCTGTAGTTGAGAAGCGACTTTTCAAATCCTCAGGGAAGACGCGCCATGACCTTGGCCGTGAAAGATTCTTGGAGACTGTCATGGATTGGAAAAATGAGTGAGCTCCAGTGATAACTGGATACCAATCCAATAGTTGATCAGTACATATTTCAGATATCAAGCTCGGATAACAGATCAGCTAACCCGATTGGGTGGTAGCTACGACTGGGATCGCGTCGCTTTCACTATGAATCCCGTACGCTTAGTGGCTCTCTGTGTTTTCCTAGCTTACAACGTTCCTCCAGTCTCTCTCCAAAGCTGTAGTCGAAAACTTTTGCCGCTTACATGAGGATGGTGTCCTTTACCGAGCAAATCGCCTCGTCAATTGGTGTGTGCGCCTCAACACCACACTGTCAAATCTTGAAGTCGACCAAAAACAGCTTGCTGGCCGTACATTGCTGAACGTTCCAGGTTACGATGCGAAGGAAAAGTTTGAATTCGGGGTCATCACCAGTTTTGCCTATCCCATCGAAGGCTCAGAGGACAAGCTCATTGTTGCTACCACACGTCCGGAGACCATGCTAGGCGATACTGCTATTGCTGTTCACCCCGAAGATACGCGTTACCAGCATCTTCATGGAAGGTTTGCAATACATCCTTTTGTGGACCGGCGTATACCTATCATTGCTGATACCATGGTGGACATGGAATTTGGTACTGGTGCTGTTAAGATCACCCCTGCTCACGATCCTAACGACTACGAAGTCGGTCAGCGGCACAAGCTTGAATTCATCAACATTCTCAACGATGACGGGACTTTCAATTCCAATGCTGGTGGAAGCTTCGAAGGGATGAAAAGGTTCCACGCTCGTGTAGCTGTAGTGAAAGCACTTCAAGAAAAGGGACTCTACATCGAAGCAAAAGATAACCCCATGCAAATACCTGTTTGCAGGTATGTCTAGATATTCCGCTAATCTGGTAAGACTCTGATCTTCACTCAGTAAATCCGGGGACATTATTGAGCCCATTCTTAAGCCTCAATGGTGGGTACATTGTAAACCTCTAGCTGAAGAGGCGATCAAAGTATGTGAAGTATTCCCTCAATTATCTTGCTTCTTATCTATACATAACCCAGCGTACGAAAGCTGGAGAGCTTGAAATTAATCCTAAACAGTCCGAAAACGAATGGTATCGCTGGTTAGAGGGGATTCAAGACTGGTGTGTATCACGGCAACTATGGTGGGGTCATCGGTGTCCTGCATACTTCGTAGACATTGAAGGTCGGGAACAGGACGTATGTTCACGTTACTTCTTTTTATTCGACTCTGACCGTTCCATAGCGAAATGATGGAAAGAATTGGGTTGTCGGACGGAACTTTGAGCAAGCAATGGAGCGCGCGGTCTCTGTCGCCGGCGGTGCAGAATTCACTTTACACCAAGACGAAGATGTGCTTGACACGTGGTTCTCATCTGGTCTCTGGCCATTCTCAATCTTGGGCTGGCCCGACAATGTGAGTATTGTCGTCTCGGTTTGCCTCTTGTTCTGATATCATGGCATCATGGCACGGTAGACCCCCGATCTGAAAACGTTTTACCCTACTTCCTTACTTGAAACAGGATGGGATATCTTATTCTTCTGGGTGGCTCGCATGGTCATGCTTGGTATCAAACTCACGGGGAAGATGCCATTCAAGGAGGTTTACTGTCATGCCATGATTCGAGATGCCCATGGAAGGAAAATGAGCAAGTCTCTTGGAAATGTCATTGATCCAATTGATGTGATCCAGGGACTGCCATTAGAGGCTTTGCATGAGAAGCTGTACGAAGGTAACCTTGATGAATGGGAAATTGCAAAAGCCAAAGCTGGGCAGAAAAAGGACTTTCCAAAAGGTATACCTCAGTGTGGCACTGACGCATTGAGATTTGCTCTTTGTGCATATTCAGGGGGAGGCACGATCCCTTTCAAGCGTTGATTGCTCTATCTTAATTATCCATCCTTTGCCAGGTCGAGATATCAATCTCGAAATTCTCCGTGTAGAAGGGTACCGCAAGTTCTGCAACAAGGTGTTCAACGCAACCAAATTCGCAATGCTCAAACTAGATGACTCTTTTGTTCCCGCGCCGCAGGCTAAGGTGGGTGCAAGAGAGTTTGAGACGTTAAAGTTGAAGTTAAATCGATTTTTTTCTAGCCAACTGGTAACGAGAGCCTCGTAGAGCAGTGGATTTTGCACAAACTCGATATCGCTTCTACAGAAGTTAATGCTAAACTAGCAGAACGCAATTTCATGTCCGCCACTAATGCTGTTTACAATTTTTGGCTGTATGAGCTTTGTGATGTCTACATTGTGTGTGGTGAGACCTCCTTTCACAATCTTATGAAACTTATCTTTTGCAGGAAGCTATGAAGCCCATGACAGACGATTCGGCTTCAGCCATCGTTCGTCAATCAGCTCAACAAACCCTTTACACGTGTCTAGACTTTGGTCTGCGTCTCTTACACCCCTTCATGCCTTATGTGACTGAAGAACTCTGGCAACGGCTGCCCCGAAGACCAAATGACCCGACACCGTCTATTATGGTGTCTTCGTATCCTGTGCATGTATGTCTCCTGACCTATGGTAGTCTTCGATCTCTGATAGGACTACAGGACCCTGCTTTCGTCTTCAGAGAGGCAGACAAGCGATTTGATTTGGTCTTCACTGTTCTTCGTGCTGGGCGCTCTCTAGCAGCTTCATACAGCCTCCAGAACAACATCCAATGTGAGTGTGACTTTTGTTATTCCCGTGATTTGACTTCACGCTGTACAGTCTTCATACACGCAAAGTCTGAAGAAGACGCCATCTTGCTTGAGTCTCAAGTCGCTACTGTCGTTACGCTAACGAAAGGCTGTACAAGTGCCGAAGTTGTTCGTGATGCTGAAATCATACCCGCTGGCTGTGGGAGCACTCTTGTTACATCGACGATTATCGTGCACACACTTGTCAGGGTATGTCGTTTTTGGTGATCTAAGGGAAACGCCAGGTTGATGGGCTTGTTATACAGGGTAACGTAGATCTTGATGTGGAAATCTCCAAGTGCGAGAAGAAACTCGACATTGCACGGATGAACTTGCATAAAATTGCCAAGCTAGAAACACAGGCAGACTACGCTACGGCAGTGCCTGAAACTGTTCGTTTAGCGAACGATGAAAAGGTGGGCCTTTCATTAATTCCTACCGGACTCTTTTTTAAAGATTATATCAGCGGAGGACATTAGAAGCTGAGATCGCAACCTTAGAATCTTCGAAAGCAATGTTTGCGGATTTAAAATAGTATATCAATTGCATACATACCCCTTGACAATTCTCATATGTGAGACTCAAAAACTCTAAGATGCCCCCCAAGCACTTCCAAGCACCATTAGATGATGAAGCCTGAGGTACGAGGCATTCCTGTCACTGTTCTATTTGCAACAATCATATTACGAACTCAGACTTAATCCCAGTAGTTGAATGGCCTCCTCTAAGCTGGGTCAAACATGTACATTTGTGCTATTATTATTAGGAACGAATGTTCGAGTGAGAAGAAATCGGCGTCTGCAGGTTCCTGCTCAATTGACCGGTTGTTTTGAATGATATGTCCCGAGGCTTCTGCGAAGTATCTACCGAGGCCTTACCAGGCGAGTGATTGGTTCCAAGCATTTTCCACCACGTATGATTTTGACTTCGGTAGAAAGCGGTCCTTAAAGCTGGTACCCAAACATCCTTGCTCCTACCTTGCGTCAACATCGCTGTTATGAGGTTTGTTCCATTGCGGAATTGTCTCTTACATATTTCAACTCAAGGCTTGCTAGATATGCCGACTTTGCCCTCACTTTGGCTTTATGGCTGTCACTGCTGCCGTCGCTTGATGTCATCGGCGCAAGCACCAATGTCACTGTGGATGATTCCGATCCATCCATACTTTACCAGCCACAGGAGTTTTGGTTCACCAATTCTGAGGATTGCACAGCATGCCTTTATCCAGCAGCAACCTTGGCATTTAACAATTCCTATCACTTTGGCAATTACAATATCACTCCTACAGATGACTTTGATATAACAACGACTTCTAACTCAGAGAAGGAGGATGATCATATGCACAGCGGGGGGAATGCCCGGAAAGACCCTGATGATGATCTCAAAAGCCACGGAATGAGACAAGAAATGTGGAGGCGAGATTCCGATGACAAGAGTGTGGACACTTCCGTCACAGCACAGTTCAAGTTTATCGGTAATCTCGTATGGTCTCTATGTTTCTAGTAATACTTTAACATTCTATTGATGTAGGAACTGCGGTCTATCTTTTCTGCATTGAGCCTTTAGCTGCATCCTCTTCTTCTACGACTTCGACGATCACGAATCTTACGTTTGTTCTAGACAACGCAGTGTCTAGCTCTTTCGTACATGTTGGCTCCTCGTCTGCTTCTGGATTTGCCTCAAACGTACCTGTACTCTCGTTGGAAGACTTGAATGATGGACCGCACATTCTTCTACTGAACGTTTTACCTGATTCAGTGTTCATTTTGGACTATTTGGTGTACACAACCAATGAACAAATCTTATCGTCAACTTCTACTTCAAGCACGATATCACCCACTGCAAGTATGGATAACAAGTAAGCTATACCATGCGTTAGTGTAGATGTTACTAACACCTCACTGCGGCTCAGAAACACGAACCACCGGAACATCGGAACCTTCGCTGGTGCTGTGGGAGGAAGCGTTGGGGTCTTAGGTACCTTGGCGTTGTGTCTCTTTCTCAGTATTTGGACGCGGCGGCGCAGGTCTGCCAAGCGAGAAAGGCTTGAACAGGCCAGAGAACGTGAACTCGGTTCTTCCAGAAATATACCTCCAACAATAGGACCTGCTCCTTTTATTCCCAGATATTTCCCAAGAGTAGGCCCTGCTGCCCCTCCCCCTTATGTTGGACCTTCGCACAATGTTGAAGACACGTCGTTCTTTCACACCTCGCCTCCATCTCCTATTACAGAAACCAGTCTTCCGCCGCTTTACCGTGCTGATGTCAACCCGGTTGTGGCTGACCCGTTATCATATGCAGATATTCCTCCATCAGCTCCACCTCCTCCATTATTAGAAGAAGTAGCATCTCTTGAAGCTCATTGGATCGCGCTTCCTCCTTCTCCGCCTCCGCCTTTCGGGGAAATAATAGCCAATCCGGCTTCTACATCGTCTCGTGAAGCGGAGATACCAATACCCTCTCCCACGTACGCTCACCATGATACCACGCTGACTAACACTTCACAGCAGGATACCGATGTAGATACTGTCACGGAAGATCCCGGCATACCGATTTCGACTCCCCCGGGCTGAGATCAGGGCCTGCGGGTGCTTGCACCGTCAGTATTCACACAAAATGTTCATTAGTAGTGGAAGATACAGCCAGTCTGGAGTTATGTAGCGTTATCCACAGTATTTTCGACGTGTGGACCTAAATTCATTTATATCGTTGTCAGGAAAAAGTTGACAAAGTCTAAGTTTTTTGAAAAGTATTTGATTCGAATTCTTAGGTGGAAGTTTGTGGATTTTTGACCGTCTTTCAATCGAATCATGAGGTCTAAAATTTGCCACGGGGACCTCAAAAGGTGCGGGATACAGTCAGTTCCGGAAGGAATGGGATGAGTGATTTCTTTGCTACTTAGATTCAAGTCAGGACCAGAAAGTGAGGGTAGGGATTGCCGGGTAGTGCGACGAACTTTTGGAAGGAAACTCAAGGAGGAGAAGATGACAAGTTCAATCTTTGAAATCATGTAGGTAGTGTGGCGTCTAATGTCACTGAAACTGTACTGACTATTATCTACTCCACCTGTGCTCGAGAGGCTTACAACTCGCACAGCTTCGGCACTTTTATTGATACTGAAGCGCAGAGCTTTCCGACGTCAAAGTAATGATGATTTACTAACGAGTATACAGACTAGGAACGAAAGGTGAAGAGCCGCCCGCTATATTCAACTTTTCACAGGGACCGCATTAATTATAGCGGAGTGCCAGACTCCAGAACCTCGGAATTGCGGACAGACCAAAAAAACGTACTGAACCGTGACGGAGGACGGTACCTAGATCTCGGTTGGTTTTCTCCATAACTAACACATTATGCACTGAAGACGAGGGGTTGCAGCATAAAGTGTAAGTGCGTTGCAGGCTTGTTTGTAAAATTCAAGAGCTTCTGAAAGTCAGTCCCGACATGGCAAGATGACTGAGGTACATCTCATGATGGCAGAAAAATTTCCTGATATCCCGACCGAGCCGGTACTTATGTTGCAAAGGCTTCCACATTCGGTTAACATATTTTGAATTCTCAACAAAGACAAGTCTTGAAGAAGCAGTAGCGCCTTTTAGGTTCCCTGAACGGCATTGTGTGATGTTTGGACATTGAGTTCTAGAATAATCGCGTGCTTCCAGTTAGTTGTGTATGTTCTATCTATATAAAGTAGTAGTACAACATCATGAAATAATTCGTTACTTCAGAGAAATTGATTAGAACAGGGTACATACCATGTTTATCAATGACGAAAAGCTAGAAGAATTCTGTTCCAATGGTCTTCGTTGATTTTGACTTAAGACTAGACAAAATCAGGCGTTTTTGGTGGCAAGGTTAGATCAGTGTGAAATCTCATCATCCGGACGAATCTATTATGGCAGATTGTATATACAAGGGCGATGATAATGAAATGGGATAGATACTATCGAGCGTGAGGCTGAACCATAACATGCTACGAAGAAGATAATGTCGACATTTAAAGTGGGTTGTGGATACTCATCTTCTTACGGTATTCGAGGCCGCGTGTATGTGTGGGGGGATGAAAGGAACGAGTTCAAGTTACCAGAACTTATGTGTTGACCACCGGAACCTACGTTCTCTCGGAAATCCGGCCGACAAAGGAGGTCAAGTAGGCTGCTGTCTTATGATGAACTTGTGGAGATAGAAATGGTTAATAACTTTGTTGGTCGCGATGTGAGCATGAATGCACTGCAATAGAAGGAGGCTAGAGGCTACCAGAGGCGATACGCCTTCATCCTTCATGTTCGGACTCCGGAGTAATAAATGGGGAAATGTTGATTAGTCATGCGTGATGATGGCTGATGGTCGGACCTGGGTTTCAACCCCTTTTGGTAATTGAGCATCGCCTTTACTTTATTCGTGGCTTTGTATGCTGCCGTTTTCTGTGGCATAAGGATCACTGATAACTCTTTTCAAAACCATCGTCTTTCCGGCTTGAAAGGATTTCTTTTCTAGCCCCCTCTTCACCATTTTCTCTGTTCGCTCCCTGTTCGTACATTACCATATAACTCTACTCCGTCTCCAAACGGCATATTGTCTCGTTGACGTAGACGACGACGATCGTTTCTATTCTTTTTCGCGAACAGCGACGACAGACGACCAAGATTCACCAATCATTGTTTCCTCGCCTTAATCCTATATTCTATCACCATTAATCATGTCTCGAACTCAACTACAGCCTCTCCAGCTTAATTCTCTTCCTAAAGCCCATGAACATGATGAATATACTGCCCGGCCAGGAGGAGCTCGCAGTGTTCCGTCATGGAACACTGCACCCATCAACTCGTCGTCCAGATCTGCTGAAGAATCTTTTTCTTCCACAATCGATCTTTCTCCCGGTCTTCCTCTTGGTCTTTCTAGGTCGTTGAATCAAATTGAACAAGAAAAGCTTGCTCAGTTGGACCGGCTCAAATTCTTTCTTGCAACCGCTCCTAGTCGCTGGGACTCTACCGGTCCAAATGCATCGACTTCATCTTCAGATCCATATCTTAATATGGGCATGGGAATGAATAGTGGCCTCAACGTTCCCCATCATTCTCCTGCACATCCAGCACTTAATCGTTTTCTCCTTCCATCTCAGGAGTACGTTACCTGTGTACTTTGGAATGGACTTTACCACATCACTGGGACAGATATCGTCAGGGCTCTGGTATTCAGGCATGTGTTGCTTCACAGCTTGTCGAGTTCTTGTCTGATTGTAAGTGTTGTAGATTTGATGCTTTTGGCCGGCCAGTACGCAACATGAAGAAGTTCGAGGAAGGTGTCTTTAGTGACTTGCGAAATCTGAAGCCCGGTCAAGATGCGAGCTTAGAAGAACCCAAGGTGATTCACCATGTTGTTTGAAAATAACTTTTTCCAACCAAAGGCTCTGTAGTCACCATTTCTTGACCTTCTGTTCAAGTATCAATGCATCCGAACGCAGAAGAAGCAGAAAGTATTTTACTGGTTCAGTGTTCCTCATGATCGACTTTTCTTGGATGCGCTTGAAAGAGATCTTAAGAGAGAAAAGTGAACTATTTTGAATCTTCGTTCACTGTGTTCGTGTCTCTGATAAGTCTCTTGTACAGGATGGGTCTTGAATCTACAACTCAAGTCGTAGGAGAGCCTGCCCTCAGTTTTGTTTACGATGGCGCTTTCAAACGTTCTCTTTATGAACAATTTGTCAAAGCTGCTGGTGGGAAAGAAGGTGAGGGCGAATTGGAGCGAGTTGTCAGAGGTTTAGAAGAGGGCGGCGTTGACGGGCTCAAAGAGGAAAATGCACACTCCGAGATTGGAATGACTGTTGAAAATGACCCCAGCGGAGAAGAGAGTGCCAACTCTTCTGAAACCGATGGACCCAAGAATCACAATCACAGAGGTGTAGGTGCTCCTGCAGCCAACAATCCAAATTCACCATTCTTCAATATGTTTTCGCTATTTGAAGGTAGTCCCACTTATAAACAACGCAGAAAAAAACCTAGCCGTCCTTCTGCCTTGTCATCTGCTGCGTTGGCCTCGACCACTTCCGCCCAACATGGTATATTTCCAGACGGAATGGCCCCCAGCGACGATATGATGCGAGGAAGGTATGTGGGATTATCGATTTCTCAATGAGGCTACCCATTTATCCGTGTTACCTAGCGATCGGTATTCTTATCCTCCTTCTGGCGAGCAATATGCCTCGTATCCCGCCGGAACCACCTACAGTCACGATGCGAGAGCTAATATTGGATATCATCCTAGTTCAAGTCCCCCGGCTTCAACTCGATTTCCGACTTGGCACAACTCCTACAGCTTGGACCTTGGTTATGGACAAGGAGTATATGTGTCAAATGGTTTTAGTGGTACAGCTGCTGTGAGAGTGAAGCAGGAGCCTACTAGCGCTGCTGACATGTTTCTCATGCAAGCTCGGGGGGATTTGTCTAACGCAGCTAGACCTACTCTTGCAGAGGCTAGGGGTATGAAGAGGCATAGTTACACCGGAGAAAGTAGGTGTTTTCACGGTAAATCAATTCTTATCCAGAAAGATACTAACGTATCGCTGAACAGGTATAGATACTGCTACTCGCCCTGTTTGGTTGGAAGGTATGGCAGCCACAACGTCCGCGCCTGCTCCGCCTTTCACGAACCGGGTTAAAAGCATGGATGATACTATGACCGCCTCGCCTTATATTCGTGCACAACAGATATCTTCTGCCAGTCCCTACACGGGCGACGACTCAATGTCTGGATCACATCCTTATAGCTCCACAGTCCCATGTCCTTCTAATAACAGAGCTTCCCCTCTTTCTTCATGTAACTCTCCTTCCTCAGTACCTCCAGTGCCAGACGCCTCTGCTTCATTCCCTAATCCTATCGCCATCCCTAGTACCTCTACATCTGGTGCAGTAACGACGATCAAAGCATATGCATGCCCCTTGCTTTCCTGTGGTCGGTTCTTTAAGCGTATGGAACACCTGAAAAGGCATCTTTGTACACACACAATGGAACGGCCATTTGTTTGTACCAAAGAAGGCTGCGGGAAGAGGTTTTCTAGAAGTGATAATCTCAGTCAGCATCTGCGAGTTTGCAAAGGTGGGAAATCCGATGTTAGCACATCTAACAGTGATTCTGAAGTAAGTGATAATCCAAACACCGAGGGAGATGGCCTCGGACTCAGCGGCATGGAATGGGGCGTCAATGTTGGGGAGTGGATCAACTCTGAAATGGATGAAGAATCTCAACCAAGCGTGTCCTCTGCGGAAAGAGATACCGATGCGAACATGGATGTCGGAGAGACAAAGCAACCTCCGACTGCTAATATCGGAGTCGGACTGAACATGTTCGGTGGCTCAAGTGGGGTAGGCATGGGCATGGGCATGAGTACCCGCGTATCTGCCAACGACGATTATGATGCTTATGCATCATCGATACCGAGCTCCGGTGCTCCATTGGACGTGCCTATGGAACTTTGTGAAGTCGAGCTTACTGGGGATATAAGAGAAGTACACGGCGATGAGGAGGGATTGGTTCGTGTCCATGTGCGCGGAGAGTCCGGCGATGAAGGATACTTTACCGGTGAATCAAGTTACACCACAGAAGTAAGCAAAGCTATCACTTTTTGGATAGTATAATGTATTGACTCGACATTACTAGCCTAATCCAGTTCCTTATAACCAGCAACAATCTCAGCAATTCTATGACTCGGTAGGCTACACGACTACTCACCGCCCTCAACATCATTCCTCACTTGATACCCATCTTGTCTCGTCCAATACCCGTCACTTACGGGCACCGTCTCCTCGCCAATCGCTTGATTCACATTTGGATGCGCAATCCCAATGGGCTTTACGTGGCACGCCCTCGCCAGCTTTTAGCACGATTTCTGTTCCTTCCCTGAGCCCAAACAGAAGTTCATGGGGTACAGGTACATCACCGAGGCCTTATACGTCGTCCTCGAGACAGCATTTGAAAGAAAGTAGCGAATTTGGATATGGCGTAGACGACTCGTCAGTCTCATATCAGGGAGGCTCTGATAGTTTACCGCTCCCAAACATGAATCTTTCAGTCTCAGCTCCTTCACACACACTGGTGTTTGATCACAACAATCTGTACCCACAAGGAATGCCGGAGCCGTCTAGGGCTTCATTTGTGGCGTCAATGGGTGGCTTAAGTGTCGATTCATCTACAGCCGGGGGTCCAGTCAGGAGACACCGTAGCATGACACCTAGTTTGATGAGAGGTGCAGATGGTGGCTTTGTCAGGAGACCCACAAGCGATGGAAGTTCTGGAGATACCATTGCCGGGAGCGTATACCATCCTTATGCCAGTAGTAGTCGAGCCAGTAGTTTGAGTCGCGGCGGAGGAAGTGTGCATTCAAGTCCAGCTGGCCATACGCTCCCTCTCCCTGGAATGGGAATGCAAAGAAGTGACAGCCGAGCTTCTAGTTTGAGTGTCGAGGTTTCGGGGTCGGATCATCTTCAGCAAGCTCGACAGATGTTATCTAGACCAAGCTCAGTGGACCCAGCTGCGACCAGTTACCCAGGGGAAGTATACCGCACAGACTCGCCTGCACCGTTCGCGAATCATCAACCGACAGGATCTGGTCGGGTTACTGACAGTCCAGCAACGTTCGTCGTTGACTTACCTCAGCCTGGCTCCTCGTATCAGCAATCCTCTCACATACACTCTGCCACTGTTCCAGCACAATTTGGGATGTCAGTAGTGGATGAACAGTATGGCATGCAAGGGATGAACGGCGGTAATGTCGGATTTTATCCGCATCATGTAAGTACCATATGAAAAGGAAGAGGAAAAGAAGGTGAGCTAATTTTTTTGCGCTCTCTTATATGAGCTGACCCCGTTTCTCTTACTGTTTCGCGCTTCTCGCTTCGCCTACCCCTACGTTTCAAACTATGTCAATTTTTGCGTTTCAGAATGTCATATCAGAAAATCAGTCGCAAATGCGAACGCGCTTGTCAAAAATTTCAGCCACCTCATTTATCTAACTATTCTACTTAACTCTCGGACGTCGATGCTCTTAGAGACTCAAGACCCGAATACTCTACTCGTCAAATAATCAAAATTGTAATATATCATCTTTCTCCTGTAACTTTCTTACCTATTGACTACTCGTGTTACTTATGTTGTGCGATATATATTAGTACATATTCCTAAGTATCTTTAACTGTTCATTTGCTTCTTTCGTTCATACCTTACCGTCCCGTACGTAAAGCCTTCAAGTGTTTGAATGATATTGTGTTGATACGATTTGCCGTCGTACACTACAATCCACATGGGACATGGAACTAAGAGAACCAACCTTTGGGCTGATCGACCTTTTCTTCCTTGGGCAGTTCTCCGTCTCTCTGCTTCCGTAGAATCTCCAAAATACTCTTGACGCCTTCTACGTCGCCAATACTGACTCTTCCAGCTTTCCAGTCCACTACTATGGGCCATTTCAGGACATTTGGGTTCTTTATTCCAATATCGTGTATCGCAGACACAGACTGGGGTACTTCTGATCCAGAAGGTGTAGAAGGATGAGCGGAAAGGAAAACAGAAGCAGCTGAGGCATTCTGTTCCGGCGAAACGAAAGACATTATGGCCTTTAGCTGATCTGCAGTCGGAGGTGCCTCTACCACTTCAAGCTTGAAGTCGAGCGGAGCAGATGTGACTTTTGTGGGAGGATAAGGTCCAGAGACTGCTGATCTCAATATGTTCAATGCCTTCTGGGATGGAGGTGAGGAGGGATGATGGCTTGAAGAATTGGTTTAGAAACACTCTGAAATGGATTGACTGCTCACAATATTGTAACTTCGGTCTAGAGACAAAATATTCAGCTAAGGACAAGCACATTGTGTAATTAGCCTTACCGCTACTTTTCGGAATGCAGAAAACATGATGGCGGTTTAAGGGTTGAGGTATATCCGGGCGCTTATCGACACTGTCGGCAAAGACTTCTGACGCCGCCACAAGTCCCGCTCTCGACTGTGCCTTCGGCGCTTCACTAGAAGTCTAATAATTTCGGTGCAGTAGCCTGCTATCTGTAAAGAATTGAGTGATCATATTACTATCAGCTCCACTTCAGCGTATCCTCTTAATCCAATGCGTTAGCTGAACACCTCATGCAACCACGCCTGCGCTAGCTCTTCGCACTCTGTGTACAGGCTTCAGGAAGCCACCAACTGTGACTCAAGTACTGCCGCTGATTCGTTTTGGCCTCTGAGTCTGCCCACACGATATATCGGAAGACGTGCCCGCACCTGAGACGCGCCAATGGAACCTCGAGTTTTTCTCACATCCATACCCACAAAAGTTTCTATCCTCTCACAAAAGCATTCAAGCATCCTTTATCAGGTATCTTATAAAAGATTGGAGAAACTTGGGAATTCGTTATTGTTTTATACATTCACAACATTATGGCTCAGCAGCCTCGTCGCATCGCGCTATTCTCGCACCCTCGCACCAACTCGAACATGTTTACAAAGCTCTTCGCGAGTCAGCCAGATATAGTGCAACATACGTATCCTTTCATGCCTGGGTACATGTGGGGATCTGACCGACGACTTGGCTACAAGTCGAAGGAGGTTGAAGAGATGTATGCCACTTTGAAGAGCAACTACGACACTCTCACCACCCAGAAAAGTCTTGACGACTTGGAGCGAGCTTTTGGGGAAACAGAAGCCCAGGTGATACATATTCCCTGAAATCCCCCAAAGTTATTGAGCCTTTCTGGTTGTATTAGGGCAAGATTCCTTTGACCAAGGAACATGTGTGCTTTATGATCCGCCCTAAAGTCATCGCTAAAGATCTAGCCGAATATTCGTATCCAGATTATCCTCTTGAACCACTTATTGATCATAAATTCGACACTGTTACTGATTCCGCCTCCGAGTATAGTGGTCCGGATCTCCCTACCAACCCTACATTTGTTCCGGATCGGTTTATGAATACCCTTACTCCGATATTTATCATACGTAATCCTATTCGTATGATCCCTTCCTGGTACAAGAACACTTCGGAGAACTTTGGTGCGACGACACGAGATAATGAGTGGCCATTTACTGCATCGTTCCATTGGTGTCGCATCTTATACGATTATTACGACAATTATTTCGAAGCTAATCCAAGGCCAGGATACCCAATCCTTCCGTTGGTCGTTGATGGAGACGACTTAGTGCTTCACACAGAGGATATCATGGCACAATTGTGTAGCCTTATCCATCTGGATTCCAGTGCGGTCAAGTATAGGTGGGAGAGTGGTGACCCATACAGCTCCTGGCCTGCTGCTGCTGCTCCCGATGATTTGAAGACTCCTGCTGTGAAAAAGGTTATTGATGCTTTTGGTGGTAATGTGGCTCGATCTACTGGTGTGGTCAGAGATGCTGAGGTAGGATCTGCTTTTCATGGATCGAACTATTCTCTCTAATGATATTTGTAACAGAAATATGCCAAGCCGCTTGTACTTGAGGAGGAAGGAAAGAAGTGGGAAAAGACCTGGGGAAAGGACGTTGCAGATGATCTAGTCGAGAGTGTGAAGCAGGCAATGGTAGATTATGACTATATGATGCAAAGACGCATTCGTCCCAGTACTATAAACTAAGCACAGTTTACATGTTGTGAATTTATGATTAAACAATCAGCGCTTCAGCGCTTATCATACTTCCATGCCTGGATCTACTTCAGCAGTAAGGACAAACACTTCTTCCATTCCCTTTGATTTGAAACCATTGCCTCCTCGAACATTGGCTGATGTTCGAGACCAAGTCGCGCAGGAAATTGGTGTGCGAATGGTAAACAAGGCAGAACTTATTGACGGTGAACAGTGATTTCTCAAAAGTTGTTGTACGAATGAACTTTAACTTGAGCAGTGAAGATGTCAAAATTGGTGTCGTTATGACCTTTTCCAAAACCGATGATGCAGGATTCCTAAAGCAAATCGCCCAGGCTATCAAGGAACGTTGTCTCCAGGATTTTTTGTTCGCCGTTGCCACCACTGGTCCTCCTATTGATACAAATGCCAATTTCGTGTTCTTCTGTAGCTCCAAAGAGGATTACGTCCAACGAGCTGTTCTCTTAACTACATCCAAATTCATCGGGCGTATTATAGGAATGCAAAACGAGCGTGCCTTTTTCTGCTTCATATCCGTCAAGGACGTAGGATACACATCCTACGACGAAAGCGCTCTATGGGACGTCGTACGGAAAGCTGCACTTCCTCCAATAGATCCTTTGATTCCACCTCCTGGATCTAGAGGCATCGAAAATATCCTGTCCGACATGCGCTCTAAACTTCAACGTCTAAAGCCAACGGAGGCTTACGAGGAGTTGCGCGAACCCGAGGTTGGAGCACCTACCTTCCTCGTTGACATTCGGCCCGCAGATCAACGGGACGAGGAGGGCGGTATCACTGGTGCTTTGGTCATCGAAAGAAACGTTTTGGAATGGAAATTTGATCCGCGGTCACATTCGAGATTGAATATCGCGGATCGTTATGATCTGAGGATTATCGTGTTCTGCAGAGACGGAGACTCTTCGAGTTTAGCAGCGTACTCCCTTCAACAACTTGGATTGTTGAATGCAACAGATATCATTGGAGGTTATCGTGGTTGGAGGAACGCTGGGCTGCCGGTGGATATCCCTATTCGAGTTACTCATTCAGTGTTGTCCTTAACGAGAGATTCTTTGGTTTAGCATACACAAGACAGAGTTGTAAATTGTAAGATACAATATAATACAATGGATTGACGTACATGGGAGCAGTACAATGTACATAAACACACAGCAGGGAAATCACACAAAGATACAAGAATCATCAGATCACTACACCAGGTCCTTCTGTCTCCTTTTCATCCGGTATATAGTTTATCCCCGTCCTGTGTTTGTCTTTCATCCGAATTCATGAACTCTGTTATGACTCTTCCAGGCCTCTCCGTCCCTCCTAATGGCGTACTCTTGAAACGCGGACTTTTAGAAGTAGTTGACCTCGAACTAATGGATCTGGCAATGTGCGGAGCAGCTAAACTTGCGCTGGTAGAAGCAGCACCAGTTGAAGAACCCGACACTCCAATTCTACGCTTCCGATCCAATAAGAAGGCTTCAAGGGAAGGAGCCGGAGAAGCACTACGGGATCTGACAGATATAATTTGAGCTGTACTTGCCACTTTGGCCACAGGGGAAAAGATCGTCGGCTGAGCCAGGGGATATTTCGCCACTTTCCCATCAGGTGCCTCCTCATTAGCCATTTGAACGGGTCTGGTATCGGAATTTACGATGATAGAAGGTGTAACAGGGCTATATTTTTCAACGGAGATAGGAGGACTTCGAACGACCCGCTCTTTTCCAGTTCCGATTAATATTGGTACGTGTAAATTCTCCACATTTGAATGAGAATCTGTACGAGGCAAAGGAGCAGCAACTCCGTGATCGATGGCGGTGTTGAGTATGGAAGATTCATTGTACGAAACCGTATCTCGCGGACTAGGAGGGGCACTCTTGGACCTCAAGAAATTGAGTCCTTTCAAAGAAAGCGGTTTAAGTATCGGGGGAGCAGGCGTGATTGTAGCGGCGATCACGTTTTGAGTTTCAACAGCAGGAGCAGGAACGTCAACCTGTGCAGGGGGGACGTATGGATCGCCATGCGCACCCTCAGGGTCAAATTCGTCGTAGATTTCTTCTCCAATGAGTTCTGTCGCGAATGCGTAGCGCCGGTAGTATACTTCATTATATAGATGTATCATACCTTCAAGGACATCTTCCAATGTAATGATACCAAGGGGACTGACTGCAGGATCCAATCCTTGAAGGAACTAATTGACCACGATTTAGTATCAATCCCTTATCGGATTGGGGAAGTTTCACCGTCTCAACCTCCTCTTTGGATAGTACTGCATCGGCCGGCATGCCTTTTCGAACCGTGAGACTCGGCTGAACCTCGTTTGTATTATTGCCACGTACTTTGTTCGAGATTTGAGATGGAGGCTAGTCCCGCTGCAGCCCTTGACAGCTGGAAACTTGTTCTCCGGCTTTTGGGTCGACTTTCGTTACCGGCGGCAGGTACTTCTCTACATTGTTGGAAGCTAGCTGCGGTAAGGCCTGTGATACGAGGCTCCGTCAATGTATTCGATCGACTGATGCTATGACTAGGACCTTGGTTAGTGTGCTCGCCTTGCAGGGTGTCTTCGCCGTCTTCGGAACGTTCTAATGTCTTTTATTTTGCGGCTTCGCCGAAATTGCTTCTTGGAAATGGTCTCTTTTTCCCCCTCGTCGTCACTCGAATCGGGTGAATCACCCATAACCCGCTTTCGCAGGCGCCGAGTCAAGCTATGCTTGACTACCTTCTTCACGCTTGCCGCCTAAAATTCAACAATATTACGGAAAGGAGCTCACTGAAGTATTCGAAAGCGGCAAACCTTTTCTCGACTGAACCTACCCACAATAGCCACTAAGAACTAAAGTGAGGGATTGTATAGAAATCAACGGCAATAACATACTATGCGAGCGCCCCTCTTGAAACTTATCAAGAATACCCAACAAGGATTCATTTTGGGGCACAAAAAATACCTTGTTAAGGGGAATCTGGCGGAGCGGGACAGATTCTGGAAAAGGAATTGCGTGAAGATGAATTGCCTCGTAACGGACGAAATCCACCGACTTCGAGGATCAAGCAAGACACACTGTTTCACTAATAGAATGCCTAATATTCTTTGCATCATCCGAGTTTGAGCCCGGCCTCTCCCGTTTAGAGCTCCCTGCCCATTAACAGGAACCTCAATTTCCTCGTAAACAGGGACGCGACTGTGACCAGTCCTGCATATCTTCTTGAGAAGATCATAGTCAAGTTCCGAGTCCACAGAAAGCATGAATACGTCTTTGATAGGTGTCATGGCCTGTGAAAAGGATATCTATGGGCGTCTTCTTCCGCGAAATACAGTCGAACTGCGAACAAACCTGCCTCACAATCTTTTCTTGCAAGTCTAAGGTTGCTCCTATGATTGTGACTGTGTCAGTCTTCAGATCACCACCATGAGTAGCCATAGAGGAGTGCATGGCAATAAGCTCTTTGAGTTCTGTGATAGTGAAGATAACATATGGAATACTGGGTAGAATTCTGTGCAAAACTTATACACACCGGCTCTGCGGTAGATAATCCCATGGTGTGGACCCAAGACGAATTCAAGAAGCTTGGCCACAGGCCATGATACGATACCCTGACAAGGGTGTTAGCTTGAGTATATCAAAATACTATTTACCCACCAATACATAGATGAGAACCTTTGTGCAACCAGCCATCTTAGCTCCAAGGTACAAACCATGACGCGTGAAGAGAGACTGAGGTATGATTTCTGAGAATCTGAAAGCCAAAGTTTCAGAGCCGCCTCAATTCTCAAGTAGAAAACTGCTCCGCCAAACGACGCGTGTCTCGCGTCTAACTAAGCGCGTTGTCTAGGAAGGCTCTCACAGACCTCGAAACTCACCTGTCCAGCATGACATGGCACAGGCATTCATCATATTAAAACCAACAAGAACTCACATGACGATCAAAATAGTCGACACGACAACTGACTGAACGCCACCCCCCAGAACAGGATCAGAGATTATAGGAAGAGACTCATTCACCATCATGTTGGCTAGAAGCAGCGTGACAAGAAGTAGATGTCCATTCTCGCGTATAGGTTTAATTTTACTCGCGTACTCTCGCTGTTTACTATCACTAAAATGTGAGTTGGGGGTAAACGACGATGAGAAACGTGTAACACATACGGAGAACCACTAATTGCGAGCACGTTCAATTGTACCAAGTCAAGCGAAAAGTAGCTGAGGCCGAGCCAAAAAGTGAGTTGACAGTGACTCATAGTTCACTGAAAATCATGGCCTACCCCAGGGTTAAACCAGCAAATAAACCAGATAAACCAACCAAAACCGGAATAAGAATGGAAAATGCAATCCTTTGATTGGTATCGTCAAGGTCTCGTTTTGCGATGCTCTTGACGTTCGGGTGAAGTAGATTGAGAACATGATGTGAAACAAGTGGAAGCGTTGTATACAGTAGCCGGGAGAAGTGTTTGTGAGCCAAGGGAACAGGGACCATTCGATTGTGAGCGTTGCAGACAAGCCACGGTAGTGGGAAATGTCGTGTTCATGCAAAGGACCTCGTGACATACCGGGCTTGCGTCTATATTTCCTACTCGTATACTGTAGAATATTCGTACATAGGTCGAGATATAAAGCGAAATGGTCCCGAAATCATCTCCGCAAAACTACAAACGTCAAAACAGCCGAAACAAATCTATATATACGGTGGACCAAGGGCTTGGTAAAATAATGAGCAAAAGTCGTAAGAGCTTTCCAATGTACACACCTTGTCTAAAAATTCCCAGCGTGAACTCCACTACCAGGAGCAGCACACCTCCCCCGGGTGCTAGACGCAGAACTTTGGGAATGAAACCTTTGTACAATGCCCCAATGCCTTCTTCTCTTGCAATAAGAACCAGGGAAGGATAGGTCCAGTTATATTTGGGAGATACTTCATGAATCCTTGGGGCACTTTGGATGCGCGATTTAACCACCTTTTAAGGCTGGATCAGCTTGGAAATCAGCAGTCATGTCAACATGACTTACATCGAGCCTAGGGAAGGAGATTAGAAAATTAACGCGACCGAAGTAAAATGCCAACTGACGGAGTGTTTAGCATTGTACCCACACATCCACCCACAGCACCAGACACAAAGTTATTGAATAGTGTTGCTTGTTGAGTCTGGGAAAACAAATCATGAAATACAAGGACGGAACATAAGTAAGATTTACTTCACCTTTGCCTCGGGAAGCATGGCACGAACTTGGAATATGCATCCAAAGTATCCGCCATTCCACCATAAGTGTCTGGACATGGATGAGGTTGAGAGGCGACACAAGTAACCTCGGGATTCACCTCCAGAATGTCGACTCCATACCGTTGTACATTCCAAGAATACCCTCTTTTTTGATGATTTGTTTAACAACGTCGATTGGACCAGCATAGGTACTGTTCTTATCCTGCAACCTAGGACAGAGGTTTTGGTATACTATTACGAACTGAATTGCAAAGGACAGGACCTAATCTTGACCAACTCAAATGGGACTACGACGAAACTTTCCTGAACACGAATCGATGAGATTTGTACAGGTTCCTATTGAAAAAGTAACTCACTGTAGCGCCTGCACTACATCCAGTTAATATAGACAATTGTTGGTTCATCTTCTTTTCCCCAGCTAGGTCAAGGTATATTTCCCCCCAAAAGTCATTAGCAGCACTGTTGAATTGTTACTGTTTTGTTTTCGGGAACGGTCAGGTTTGGACATACAACTTGACAGCGCGCTTAGGAGCTTCTAGCAGAAGGGGTGGAACTAGACCTGTGTCGACCGCGCGTGTAAGCAAAGATAAAGAACTCTACAGTTATGTGCGCACCTCTGTAAAGCCGGCCAGCACTGAGATGGGGAACCTAAGAGTGAGATGCTGCTCGCGTGACTGAGGAGTCCAGCGTACCCTTCTTCTTTGACAATATTTTTGAAAGTCCCTACAAAACCTTGAGATTTTTCGGTTGAAAGCTGCATACGCGTTTTGACCTGGCGAAATCAAAAGGCGGCTGGATTTAGATGCTTTCATTGTAACGCATTGGTTATACTTACAACATCTACGCAGATATGAGCGGGGGGTTCGGAGTATATCCATTGAAGATAGAACTCACCGAGGGGGTAAAAGGTCAATATCTCAGAAACACCGGCGATGGCACCAGCAGCAAAATTTGCAAAGAAAGGAAGAGCTGGGAACAGCAACTCAATAAGATGGATCGAGCATGGAATTGGAGACTAACGCTTCTTTGGCTGGTCCGACATTGTAAATTAAGATGGTATTACCAAAACCTCGCTGAGAAGTAGAGGGAAAAATAGAGGAGATGTAAGTACAGTGTGAGTACCTTTCGGAATAAAATCTCCCGTCATTCGGATCGATATCCCGATGCGGATTGCACGTGTTGGCTGACAGCAACTTTTTGACTTGAAAACCGACAACCAGCTCGGTCACTTTCGGTCACTGGCTCAATGCTGCTATGGTATATATAAATTCTTGGCAAGAGTACCAAGATGCAGCAGAGGCCTTGTACAAAAAATCTCCCTTTGCGGTCTGTTCTTATCCCAAATTTCACTTGCAATCCACTAAATCAATAGTAGACTCGTTATGGTGTCAAATGGAAGTCGTCCGAAGGAAAGCTGGTGTTGAAGATAACTGACAATGTATCGGTGCGTAGTTCGTTCTCACTGAATGCTTTTGTCCACTAACGTTCACCATAGTGTATCAAATTCAAGACATACTCGTCGATATATCTTAATCGATTCGAAGCTTTGAATCTCTCATTGATGGAAAAAATGCAAAATAGACGTGTCGTGCAGCTACCTTCCCAACCTTCTGAACCGGTCGATCCTATCGCCCGAAATATTCCTGCCCCAACATCGTCTGTCACGCCCACAACCACTGCATCTGGGCCCACTTCCGGAGGTGTAAAGAAGAAGAAGGCAAAAAAGAAGAAATAGTAGTACATAGGTAGTCGGATGGTTCCTCGCGCGACCGCTTAGGCACGAAATCTTGTTGTGTAGTCCTTGATTTATTGATAACGTTTGTTTGCCAGACGGGAACCTCCCCACTAATAACCCAGATTCGAGATGGGAACATCTGCATCAACATCTATACGAATAGAGACGATGTACTGTGGCATATTGCTAAAATCCTACCATGCAGCTATCAACGAATTGGTTGATATGTTTCAGTGAAAAATGTCTGCAATAAATAATTCAAGGTGCATGATACCCTTCACTGCTTTAATGCGTTAGGTCATTGCGAGTTGGGCTAAGTTCCGCAATCCGCCGTAGGTCGGTAATAACGTTTCATGGCTGCAAGCAGAACATTTAAGAATTGATTGCTTTGCAGAACCAGTGATACTCGCCATTTGAGATATACTGAGAAGAACTCAATGCTTCGTGCTTTCTCGTGGGGCCTGCGATCAAAATGTGAGGGCGGGGTTGGTTGAAGTAACTGTCCGGAGTGGATATTATATTCAATCGTATATTCTGGAAATATCAAGCAATACTCGGGTCACTCACGCCATGCTATTTCTCGCCTTCAGATTGCCTTGGGGTCCAGGTGTTCTGACGCGATGATACAAACTTTTGAAACGATCATCGCTCCAGGCCATCAGCATATCACCTGAGATATAGCTAGTTAGCAGACAAGCAAGCCTTCACAACTTGGCACAGCTGGAGGGGCCTACCAATATTTACTGTGATCTCTCCCGTTTGAGCAGGGACAGCAGTCCATTCATCTCCTAAGGCAAAACTAGTATGCGCTTCTCTTCCAGGACACACCTCTAGCCCATCTCCGCCACTTTCTTGGAAAAGCAGGGTGAGGACATCGAAATCAGTGTGAGCGCTCGCCCTCCATTCGGGCATATCAGAAACTTTGCCAGTAATGCCATGGTATCGCAATAATCGCATTGTAGAGAGACAATCCTCAAAGCTCAAATCATGTGCTTCGTCGAAAAAGGACGGAGGAAAACTCAGGGCGACTGCGAAAAACGACAGAATTTTCATCGATAACTCTTGAACGTTCTTCATAAAGTTCAGGCAGGTTTCATGGAACTGTGGGATACCGGGCAGATCCTTCGGCCAATATGTATTCCGGCGAACGTACTGCAGCTGCAGGGACTCTTTAGGATCCGCTACACAAGTGGAGGGGCGGATCTGGGCGTCCTTCTCCCAGCCGGAGTTTTGTTCACGAATGAAAGGGTTGTGACCTTTGATGTCGTTGGGGAGTGCAAAGTATCTGGCACTGACAATGATTAGTATTTGTTTGTTCTTCCCGAATTGTGTTTGGGGTATACTTACGATAAGTCGAACATCTCTTCAATCTCCTGTTTGTTAGGTCGCTCTTGATCTACGAGGATAAAAAACCCGACATTCTCAGCGGCTTCGATGAGCTGTTTACTGATTTGATCCCTGCGCACATCAAAATCGCGCAGGGAAATGCGAGGAATTTGGCGGATGCACATATTATCATATTGTTTGCGATGAGTAATTGGGTTTATATATGTCAGGATCGGGATGTGCTTCCGAGGGCTACCCGGCCGTGATCCGCAGCTAATTTTCTCTATTTCCGTGGCACATATCTAAGTCCTGATCTGAATCTCATCCGTGACTTTATGTACCGGTGGCCCTCGGTGACCGTACCTTCTAAAGTCCAGGGGTAGAGGGGCAAGACTTTCACCTGCGTTTCCGACCTTTGAATCCCTTGAATGCATCCTCGTCGGAGTCATCATCTATAATGATGGGTTTCTTCGATTTGGCGGGAACAGTTCTACGGGCTGGTCGTTCTGTGGAGTGCGAAGTCTGCTCTTCTTGGAATTCTTCAATATCCGAATGATTTGGTTTGTCCGAGACATCGTCATCATCATCATCGAGAAACAATGGCTTAGTTTTGCCAGATGATTTCTTTGTGTGGGCCGTCACTACTTTCTTACCTGCTGTAGACGTATTCTTGCGAAGTTTGGTGGGTATTTCTTCGTCTGAGTCGTCGGCTAGAAATGGCACATTCTGCGAGCGGGACGGTCGAACTCCTGTGCTCAAACTTTCGGTCTGTGTTTGTCCGGATAGATTTTGCTTCCAGTCTATCGAGGATATTAGATCAAAGAGTCTGCTCGGGAGTATCGTCTTACCGCCTTCCAACAAGTAGTCAGGATTCTCATTAACAAAAACCTCAATTTTTTTGGACCGCGGTCGGATATCTTTCTGTGTAATAATTGTCAGATGAATGCAAACAATGAAAAAGAGAATGATATAGTTTAATACCGCTTTGAACTTCTTGAAGTTTGGTTGGCCATCCCACTCTGGATTAGTTGCAATACTTCGTTTGTCCAGGAAACAATCTCTGTAGACATCCATCTCCACAATGACCATAAAGTTTCCTCGAATATTTTGATCACTGCTAAAATCATCCAGAATCGCCCACTGGTCCTCAGGATTTTCTTTTCCGCGATCCAATTCTGGCTTGGAGATTTTCAGTTTGTTAAACTCCCGATCGAAGTCGTCTTCAGTTTTTTTTCCTCGTTTAGTGGAAGCTACGGCTTTCAGAAAACCCGGATCAGTATCTGGTTCCCCAGGAAGCGCACCCAGAGCTTTATCAGTCCTCGTTGTAGAAGGTGGTCTCGCCGAGCTGGGTTCAACAGCATTAACTTTCTCAATGGCCTGTTTTTTAGATGGAGGGGCTACAGAGCTAGCTCGAGATTTGGAAGCTCTTGGAGTCACCTCATCTTCGACGCCGACCATGTCTTCCTCGTCGGTTAACGGTTTTCGTTTTTTGCCCTTGACGTTCGCACTGTATGCATTTGTCTTCTGAGATGCTTGGACATCTTCTGATATCGTGTCTAATGTCCGACGACCGGTAGTATTACTCTTTCGAGTATCGACACTGTTTACCGATTGACTTTGGGTTTGCGATAAGTTGTCATCCACTGGGAGCTGACTCATAAGGACATCGGCTTGATCTGGATCATTGGTAGCTTCGAAAAGAGCTTTAAACTTTTTGAGCACAGGTTCTTCAAAGGGTGCCTCCATCGCAGCGACAGAACGAAGCTGACCACTATCTGCTCCTAACCGTCTCTTTAATCTAGACGAACGAGAAGGCACAGGTGCCTGGAAGGAATCAAAGTCAAAGATTGCAACTTGTTCCTCTGTGAATCATACCGTTAAGTCCAGGATCATAGGCCCAGCAGGAACAGAGGAACTAGGTATAGGTGGATCGGATGCTGCTACGGCCGCAGTTATCATCATTGATGAATCGCCTAAGCCTGATAGGACGGGGACTCCTGCTTTCACCCTGCGTGTAAGAGGCTGCAAAAGACATGAGGAACTTGAAGAGGACTTCGGAGGAAGTGCGGACTTTACGAGGCGGTGGAGGTGGATCATCTTCAGGCTGGGTATCAGTAGGTTGTGAGTTGGAACTTTCAAGTGGGGGAGCCCTGCGCGTAAGAATCTAAGGGAAAGGTGATTAATCTGGTCGTTACACATAAAGATGACTTGCTTTACGAGGCGGTAGGGTGGGATCATCCTGCAGTTGAGTAAGTTGTGAGCTGGGTTCCTGGGAGGATGCCTGTCGGCGAGTAAGAGGCTGTGAATGATACAATGAGAGGATCGACGAAGATCGTGATTGAAAAAGTTCTGACTTTACGAGGCTGTGAGGCCGGCTCTTCGGATGTTTGACGAGAAGGGGCACGTCTCCGAGAGGAATGTCCATCTTCTTCAGGTTGGGGGGCAGGCACGGTCATCTCCTCGGGTATGGAGTTCGGCACACAATCTGGAAGAGGGTAAGAATCACTGTGGCCTAGTATGGCGAATTAATGAAAAAGGGTCGCTCAAAAGTTGGACAGTCCTACCACCTTCATGAATTTGGGAACTGTCTTCAGCGGGAATTTTGAATATGGTCGTGTCCACATTCAGCACAGCCTGAATGAGATCCAAGGTGGAAAAGAAACGCTTGCGATATCTAGACGATGATAAATGAATGGGCTGGCATTCTTTGATGGATAAGAAGGCACCTAGAAGCTTCCTCACGCAGATCTCGCCAATTGCTCTCGCCAGCAGCAGCAATGACAGTTGCCTCATCAGCGACTAGCACCAAAATTGCGTCTTTAGCTACTCCTCGTTTCAACGCTTCTCGCCACTTTGGCAATCCATTAGAGACACAGAAAGTTTCTATCGCGCCCGACCCTCTCGCAATGAACTCTCGAAGAGTACTAGCTACATCCCTATCCTTTTCGACGACGCAAAGGAAGCGATACCCATTAAAGAACTCGTTCCTCCTCTGGTCTGGTTCCCAAACATTGAAGCTTTTATGTTGAGGATCGAGAGACGGAGAGAATGCAGGTTGATATTTGGAAATTGGGGGTAGAATATAGTCAGGAATGTCGGAATTATTGCAGAGCTCGATAACCTTTTCTAACCATTCCAATTTCACGAAATTACATCGAGACAGAAGCGAAGTCCCGATCTCTGGAGTGGGTGAGTACGAGGCTGTTATATGATATTCGACGGAAGGATGCAGGGTTTGGACGACATTGATGCCCAACGCAGAACAAGACGCAAGAATAGAGGAGGTCGGCCGCAATATATAGCATGCAGGTTGCCAGATGAGACTATAGCAAGGGTAATTCAAGAGTTTGCAGAGTGCTAAAGTGAACCAAACGTACAGGACCATGATACCGTGAGCAAGACCAAGCTCGTCACCGGGATACAGGTCCTTGGTGGTCTTTGCATTGAGAGAGATCATTTCTTCATTCCGGCGAACGGACATCGTCTTGTCTCTTGGGTTGAAGATTTGAAGTGAGGGTCTCTTTTCGGGATCCCGCTGAAATGTGAATAAATTCGGCAGTGTTTAAAAATGCGTAAACGAGGGTGCTCACCACATCTTCTACTGAGAAGGCTCCAACATTGAGCACGCAATGTTCACTAGAAATCTTTTTGCTGTTGATAATGAGTGGTTGGTTCTTTCTGCCTATGGCAACAGAACATCCCGGCTTCAAAAGCCTCGATTCTGTAATGGACAGTCGAGGTGAGAGAGAAAAACGGCTAGGCAGTAAGGCTCACTAATTGCAGTGGCCTGCGCTGGGTCCTGATCAAAGAAGCCTTGCGCTATCCACATCGTCAGCTGCGAAAAAGTTGAAATATTGCTAGTGATAAGGGCGAGACGCGTTACTACGTACCACGTGATTGAAGCGCGTTTTGGAATTTTGACTCGACTCTACCTCCTGCTTGCTTCGATTCGTTTTTCGACGATGGCTACGAGAATGTCTGTCCCACATCTCATGACCCTGGCTGATCTTTCGGTGCCCCAAATACACCGTCTTCTTGCCCATTCGCTATATTGCAAACAGATCTCGAAGCCATGGCTCGAGCCACAAACCCACAAGCTCACTAAAAAAACGCAGCTCAGGATGCCTTCGCAATCTCTGTTCAACAAGACTGTCGCACTACTATTTTCAAAGAGAAGTACCCGAACGCGACTGGCCTCGCAGACTAGCGTATCTTTGTTAGGTGGGAACGGCCTCTTTCTTGGAAAAGACGACATTCAACTTGGCGTCAATGAAACGCCTCGGGATACTGCACGTGTGATTGGTGGCATGACCGAGGGGATATTTGCTCGCGTTGGTGAACATGAAGAGATAGAGGTATACGCTTATTTTAATATCTGTCGTATGATTGAAATGAGTCCGGTTTAGGAACTCGCAAAATACTCCCCTGTCCCAGTCATTAATGCACTATCTTCCTTATGGCACCCCACTCAGATTCTCGCGGACCTCCTCACTTTGCACGAACATTCACATCTCTTTGCACAACTGGACCCCAAAGCTGACACTAACCCAAACTACAAAACCATGCAAACCTCTGTTAAATCTCGCAAACGCGAGAAAGTCGCGTCTCTCCCAGAGCTTCGTCCTCTCACTGTCTCATACGTTGGAGACAGTGCGAATGTTTTGCATGACATGCTTGTGACTTATCCGCGACTGGGTCACTCACTCAGGGTTGCTAGTCCTCCCAAATATCGGGCTCCACCTGAAGTTTGGAGGCGAGTAGAGGAGCTCGGATGTGACAAACGTATCTGGTGGGGAGAAGATCCCAAGGAGGCTGTGAAAGGAGCTGACGTTGTGGTCACTGATACCTGGTAAAATGCCTTATTGGTATTGTTTGGCATGGACTGACTCTTTGCACCCAGGATCTCCATGGGACAGGAAGCAGAAAAGGCACAAAGGCTCCAAGACTTTCAAGGATACCAAGTTACTGAAACCTTGTGTCGAGAAGGAGGCGCCAACCCCAACTGGAAATTCATGCATTGTCTACCAAGAAAGCAAGATGAGGTTGACGATGAGGTTTTTCAAAGCTTTTTTTACTTTCAGAGCTTCATTCTGACCGCACGCCATAGGTCTTTTACGGTCCCCGTTCGCTCGTCTTCCCTGAGGCAGATAATCGAAAATGGACCACCATGGCGGTATTTGAGTAAGTGAGATTTTTTTTCTGCCGAAGAAAAACCAATAACGTTCCGATTTATTTTGCAGTTTGTTTATTGGGAGGTGGGATATCTCTGCAGACTCTAGTAAACCATTTGAAGAGCAAAGATAAGTAAGAATCCACGTATCTCGTCGTCGGCTTTGGCTCTACATACATATTACATACGGTATATCCAGTGTATATCCGAGTCTTTGCCTCTAATGTGCCTCGAACGTGCAGATAGTAAAATAGCTGAGTAATCAGTATAATGACGTCGAGGCTTCCCCACAATTGTTTTCGTATCTTTTCCCGAACCACCACTCTTCGTAATGTCGGAAAAACGCGACGTTCGGAATTCTTTGCTTTTTGAATGCGCTTGGGAGGTCGCCAACAAGGTCGGCGGTATCTACACTGTCATTAAAACTAAGGTTCCCGTCACCGTCTCAGAGTATGGCGACCGTTACTGCCTCATTGGACCTCTCAGCTATAAAACCGCACCTATGGAGGTAGAATCCGAAGAACCTACAGATCCTCACCTCGTTGCTACCTTAGAGTCTATGAGATCTCAAGGTGTCAAAGCATTGTACGGTCGATGGCTCATCGAGGGCGCTCCCCATGTCCTACTCTTCGATACAGGCAGCATGTATCACAAATTAGACGAGTGGAAAGGAGATTTGTGGAACCTCGCTGGAATACCCAGCCCTCCGAATGACCACGAAACTAACGAGACCATCGTCTTCGGTTACCTCGTTGCTTGGTTTCTTGGAGATGTGCGTATAGCCTCTTATACATCGCCTATCATGACGCGTCTCACAATCTTTTTTTTTTTGTTTTGTTTGCTTAGTACGTGGCTCGTCAACTAAATCAAGCAGTAGTCGCCCACTTCCACGAATGGCAAGCTGGTCTGGCTATTCCGCTATGCAGGAAGAGGCATATCGACGTCACAACCGTTTTCACCACCCATGCAACACTCCTCGGGCGCTATCTGTGCGCAGGCTCGGTTGATTTCTACAACAACTTGCAATATTTCGATGTTGATCACGAGGCCGGGAAGCGTGGTATCTATCATCGTTACTGCATAGAACGTAGCGCCGCACATTGTGCCGATGTCTTCACAACGGTCTCCCACATCACTGCATATGAATCGGAGCACTTGCTCAAACGAAAACCCGACGGTGTCGTTCCCAATGGTCTCAATGTAGTCAAATTCCAAGCCATGCACGAATTTCAGAATCTCCATTCGACTAGCAAAGCAAAGATCAACGAATTTGTGCGAGGTCATTTTTATGGTCACTATGACTTTGATTTGGAGAACACACTTTATGTGAGTCATCCGATGGTATGGTTTTCGCCTGACCTGAAAATCTCCTAGATGTTCACTGCAGGTCGCTACGAGTACCGGAACAAGGGCGTTGACATGTTCATCGAGTCCTTAGCCCGTCTGTATTTATGCTTCATCTTTTAGTCTTGTGTGTAACTTTTCTCTTCATAGGACTCAATTATCGCCTTCAGAAATCGGGTTCAAACGTGACTGTCGTTGCGTTTATCATCATGCCAGCAGCAACGAACTCATATACTATCGAAGCTTTGAAGGGCCAAGCGGTAACGAAACAACTTCGCGATACTGTAACAGAGATTCAAAACCGTGTTGGTGCGCGCCTCTTTGAGCATGCGGCTCGAGTTCATGGGTTAGTCAACGTTTGACATTTACTTGAAGCCTACTGAAGGAAGTTATAGCGACCAGACTGTCGCTCCCACTCCGGATCAGTTGCTGTCCTCTGAAGACCTTGTGCTTCTGAAGCGCCGCATCTTCGCCTTAAAAAGAAACTCACTTCCACCAATTACAACTCACAACATGGCCGACGATGCCAACGATCCTATATTGAATCAAATACGCAGGGTCAAGCTGTTCAATCACGACCACGATCGCGTCAAGATCGTTTTCCATCCCGATTTCCTGAACTCGAATAATCCGATTCTGGGCTTGGATTATGAGGAATTTGTGCGAGGTTGCCATCTCGGAGTTTTTCCGAGCTACTATGAGCCATGGGGATACACTCCGGCGGAATGTACAGTGGTGAGTCCCCATCTTCTGTTTAGTTGCTCATGAATAACAAAGTGTCTTAGATGGGAATTCCAAGTATCACAACGAATCTGTCCGGTTTCGGCTGCTTCTTGCAAGATCTTATAGAACGTCCTCAAGATGAAGGTTGCTACATCGTCGACCGTCGGATGAAATCTGTTGAAGATTCTGTCAACCAGCTCACTGACTACATGTTTTCGTTCTGTAACAAAACGCGGCGCCAGCGAATCAACCAGCGGAATCGTGTGGAGCGACTGAGTCCCCTCTTGGACTGGAAGAACTTGGGAATTGAGTATAGCAAAAGTCGGCAATTAGCGTTGCGGAGGGCATACCCCGACCAGTTCTACGGACCAGACGGTGAACCCTATGTCGATGTAGAAGGAGAAGAAGATTATTTCGGCGGGGGCGTTGGGAGAATGCCACCGATGAGTGTACCTGCTAGTCCACGGTTGAGGGGTGTGGCAACTCCAGGCGACATTGGCACCTTAACGGAAGAGGTGGGTTCCCTCCCAATGGTTGGTTTGAATCATATCCTAATTCATGAAATGTTCAGATGCAGTCCTTGAAGACTAGTGATTATCGAGGTTATGGCTGGCCTTCATCAGCGGAGGACGAAGAAGACTCTTATCCCTTGTGAGTTTCTGATTTTTTGAAATTGAGAATTGCTGACTATATCGCCCATATACGATGCGCAGCCCGCTTGTGATGAAAGTTCGATCAAGAGCTGGTTCTGTGATGAGCGGTGCCAGCACTCCTGGCGGCGGAACGTTCAACAGTTTGACTGAGCGTGATCTCCAGCAAGCTGACGAGGCTCTTAGCCAAGTCAAGGGGGAAGTAAATGGCACGCATTGAATTTCAACGTAGGCACTTATACCACTGTTATTGACAATTTCTTGCGCTATGTATCGGGGAAAGGCTTCACTTAGATTGAAGTACATGGCATTAGTTATGGTCATTTTTGTACGATGCTCGTATGAATATACAAAATTATTTTCTACGTGAAGAGATCGAACGTGCAGTAAGTAGTCCAATGAATTGCAAACAGATAGGATCAGTCTTATAACTTCATACATGATTTGTGATATCAGTTTGATGCTGGGGTCCGTTGACCGAGAAGGATAGAGCCCGATGCCTGTCGATGCCGATCTAGACCAAGGAATACAAATATTAACAACGTTATATTGGTTTCTGGATCGCGGAGACATACACATTGACCTGTTTGAACACGTTAGAACGCATTGTAGTGTGGGATGGTGTAGGAGGGTTCATACCTGTGATGTAATGAGCCTCTTCAGAAACGAGGTAGGAAACGAGAGGGGCGATGACTTGAGGTGTTTCGCGATGTGCTAGTGTTCCTCGTTCAAGCTGCGCATTCCATTTTATTTAAAATGGTGAAACTGGTATATTGAATGAGACTCGCCTTTGTTGGCAATTGTCCATTTTGAATGGTTTCCGCGTCAATAATGTCTATGGGTGCGATATCTATTTCTGGCATGGCCTCGTGGAAAATTTGACCTGGAGATTGAAAGACATTGAGGGCTAGAAATGAGAGGGGAAGGTAGAATCACAAACGCGGAGCGTAGGCATTTACAGTGATGCCGTGTTCACGCAGTTCTAGTGCTTCATAGAAGGTAAGTACCATTGGTAGGCAACTAGAGACATCGAAGAACCTACCAGCACTTTCTGTCAACCCGCGGACTGCAAAGTGGGAAGCAGAGTAGGCGCTCATAAATGGACCACCTGTACGCAGTCAAAGCTGACGGACGTTGCGTTGAGACGGTTGACTTGCCCTTCTTTCCCCAAGCGGAACAACCACCTATGATACGTCCACCTTTTCGCTGTGAAATCATCTGCTGGGCGGCGTACTTGTAACAAAAGAAGACACCGCGAGTGTTTACGGCGAAAAGCCGATCCCAGGTTTCTGCGGTAGCTGTTTAAAGATGAGTAGAGAGTGCATTTAGGATAGGATCTAAAGACTGACTCGAAGTGAGAGGCGCAGATTCTCGTACTGCGGCATTAGCTATCATCTGTAAAATTCACGTCAAAAGCAAGAACACAATCAGGAACTAAGACGCACTACGTCGAGTCCACCAAGAGATTTAGAGTTGTCTTCTATCAAGCTTTTGACCTGATCTTCGATAGTTACATCTGCGATTAACACAACGGAATGCTGGGCAAGTCTCTGAATATTTCTGTGTACATCAACTAGCTGTTCTCCATTGTGGGGTAGATCATGAATAGCGACTTTGAAACCTTCAGAGGCAAGTCTTAGAGCGATAGCTCTTCCGGCACCCTTTGCGGCACCTGTGACGAGAGCGACGCCTCTGTTAAGCAATCGAGTATTTGGGAACGGCATCGAAAAAGAAGAGAGAGAGAAAAAGCGAGTAGGATAGGTTAGAGTGATTGACGTAGATTACATATTGGTAAATCGTTGCAACTGAGGAGGAGACTTCAATAAGTATAATGGCTTTCAGTGGAGCATCAACTGATGGCGCATTGAGAGAAAACCCTTACTGTTTGCAACGGCTGAGAAGACTTCAACAACTATAATAGCTTTTGGTGGAGCATCAACTGATAGCGCATTGAAAGAAAACTCTTACTGGTTTGCAACAGATGGATATATAAAAATTTTCAGCCAAGGGGAGTAGAGAGTGTCAGTTTTGGCGTACTTATTTTGACTCTGTGGGAAACATAAAAACATTGATTCTTGTCGGCAAAGTCCACTCCACAAGGAGTATTATACATCAATGAACGGCGGTTCTTTCTTTCTTTCTTTCCACTTACGCCTTAGATGCTGCGCTCAAAATCACCATGCCAGCTCGTTCTCATTCGTCATGTTTCCACTATAACCAATAAAGAAACTACAAAAATCTTCCATCGTCGTATTGAAAAAGCTGAACGCGATGAGCGTATGGATTTGACCACTGCGTTGACTCCCGCTAGGACGTGCGTCAACGTTCTTTTTTTGTGTGCTTTGAAATATACTCAAAATAATGCGTTGCTATATAGCTATATGGGCGGCTTCACTCGTCCCACAGATCTTCGCGCTTCCAACTGGTTTCCAGGTGGTGCTTATGTTTCTGAAGGTAGACGTTATGAAGAGCCTTCACCGTTTGCCTATGAACCACACACCGTCTTCCTTCTGGAGTCGCGCTACGACATAAAATACCAGATAGGCCGCACGGACTCACCAGCTCACATCGTCGCTGTCTGCAGAGCTAGTGATCTCGAAGCTGTTCTCGAGATGTTCAACTCTAAAGGCACTCCCCGCGACTGCAAGCAGCTCATGGACAATGCTCGTTGGCCGTGGCTTAGCCCCAAGAAAGTCAAGCCTGTAAAATGGTGGACTTCAGACGAAGAACGCATGGAGGCTCTCCAGTCTCTTGGATATGACACTGCCACGTCCGTTGGACATCAGGCTGTCCAAAATGCTCTCGAGCAGGCCAGTCGAGATAACGACGACGAGGAGCTTAAAGCCAAGAAGGACTTTCGTCGGCATTTGGCCCAAACTGCTGCTGTGGCCGCTCGTGTCTCCGAAGAACAGCAACTTTCAAATATAGCGACCGATATTAAACCCCTTCAGGGAAAGATTCCATTCGAACTCGAGTTCGAAGATGGTACTGTTGCGCATCCTAGTGGATTTGTTCCGCCCACTCCTGCAGACAGGCAGTACGACCCAGAGTATCATCTTTCACCCCATCCCCATTCTAGAGTCGCTACCGAACTTCGTCGTAGGCAGATGGAAACGGTTAACGAACATCATTCGGACTCTTTAGTCCCACGAATCGAACAATGGAAGGCTCTCAAGGAGCGCAAGGATGAAGAGGGTGGGCTTATGTCCACTCTTACTACCGGAATCCTCTCTGGAGGTGTATCAGCCGCCACAGAACCTCGTGACGCCAAGATTCCTACAGAAATTCATGGTGTGCACGATAACGCGGTCGCCCAACCGATGCAACATCCTTCTGGATTTGTTCCTCCTACCGCACGTATGAGTCGCGGCGAATCCGATGCTCGTACGTCTATCGTGAAAGGTCAGAATAGTAACTCTGGCGAAGCTCCAGAAGCTCCGGAAAGGTGGCCAACCTTTGCGTCGAGCGATATAGACCATGTAGACGAAACGGACTCTGCTGTCGCCACATCTAGCAATCCTGGGACGCACCAGCAGGCCGTGTCTGATTTAAGGCAAAAGTATTTCGAGTTCATCAAAGACGAACCTTTCTGGCGTCCGTTGATTGCTCTGACTGTGTCCACGCGTCCTATTGCCAAAACCCTTGCTCGTCTCTCTCGTGGTCTCAGTCAGGGTAAGCCATTCTACAGTATAGTTTCCCCAGATGACCGCAAGGCACGCGCATCTTTTGCTGGTCGACTCAGATCTTTGCGTGTTACCCGGATGCGAACTCTTGCTATTGAAATGGCTCAGCTGCTGGCTGGCGCACGTGGCGGACCCATCGGTGTTCGGTTTGATGAACATTCTCGTGGTCGAGGCATCGATGGTGAAGGACTGGACAAACCAATCCCTTGGGACAAGCGGGTTATTGGAGTTGGCATCGGGCAGTGGTATCCTCTCGCGGATGAGCTCATCGAGAGTTTTAAAGTACTTGCTGAGAAAGAGGTAACCGAGGTCTACGAATCTGATGCAAGAAAAGATACGACGAGCAAGTCCCCGTTCTTGATATACGAGGTTGATGACCACGGCCGCCCTATTGGCGAAGTGCCTGAATTTCCGTGGCCTGTGTTCGACAAGATGAACGATGATGTTAGGACTGGAATTCAAGCCCTGGGCATGGTCATGAAAATGGAGCGTTTACTTTTGTATGACTCTCCTGCGGGCAGGGTGCTTTCTGCTATCGTTGATTCTCCTTCCTCACGATATACGGACCTCATCGAAGCCATAGGCGACCATCACACTCCGGTCACATTTCGCTTTGTCAACGATTCGCAACCGCTAGCTGAGGCTGCGGAACTCAGGGCTGGATATGCTCGGACAGCTTTGAAGAAGAGAATCGACAACTTTTACCGTGAGCACACTCTCAGTATCGCCCTCGCGAAAGCGATGCGTGTCTCGGGTGTGATCTATCCTCATTCTGAAAAAGACTGGACAAAGAAGTTGGTCAATGCTAGGGAAAAATATCAATTCTCTGCTGAGGACGAGCACTTGAATCTTTACGCAGGGGAAGATGCAAAGATAGATTCGGAATTGGAGAGCACCGTAAGTAGAGGTTGATTCGCTGTAGTTATAAAATAGCATCATTTGCATCACCAATGCGTACATATATTCCAAGAAATAAAAGAATGTCAACTGAGTAAAAGAATGACAACAAGGCACACACAAACAATGTTCGGACAGAGTCGCGTACAAAGATCGAAAAAAAGGTATGCAGAGTCATTGTAAACTAAACGTCTTTCGGGTATACTGGGATGCAATGAATGCAATAATAATCGGACAAGGTAATTATCGTCTGCCCGAACCGCGGTTGTATCCAACTTGGAGATTGTCCAGCTCAGCTTCCAACTGCTTGATCGCACTGTGAGCCATCTCAAGATCTTTGTTAAGGCGGTCACGTTCGGCGATAAGCTACGTGAAAACGTTAGCCAAACTGCAAGTAATAGATATCTTCGCTGGCGAAACTTACGTGTTGTTCCCACTGCCTGAATCTCGCTTCCTCGCTTTTAACCTGTTCGGTAAACCGCTTCCGTAAAGCTTCCTCTTCTTCTTTGAATTTGGGGTTGTCCAGTTTCTTGACCTTCGGTTCCCCAAACTTGCGAGTCTCCATTTGTTGCTGTCGGTAGTTCTCGTAGTGCGACTCTTCGGTTGTGGAGATAAGGTCAAGCATATGTGTGCGAATGAGAAGGGAGCGAAGCTTTTTGAAGTCACAGTGCGACTCATTTTCGACTACAGATTTTCATGAGCATAAGTGTAAATAGAAAAATTCAAGTGAGCGAACCTTCAGCAACACCCCAGAGATATTCACGCCCTTTGACAACTCTTCCGTCAGCAGTCTGTACATCTTCGGTCGACCCGATGATAGAAAACGGGATCGCCTCAGTCAGGACGCGTGCGTGGTCGGCACCCTCGTCGTCAGCCTCAACAGGAGGAGAATAGATACGGATACCTTGAGCTTGAATGACATCTCGAATCTGACAGCAAGAGCAAGGAACCTCAGACCATGGGATAAGTGCTTATGAAAGTACATACCCGTTGCTTGAATAGGAACAAATCATTTTGCGTCAAGGTATCTGCCTTCGCAACAACGGGAATCAAGTTGACACGAGTGCCAAGACGCTTCATGATTTCTATGTCAAGAGGCTTAAGACTTCATAGACGTGTCAGAGCGGTGGACAAACTATTTCTTCGAAAAGGAGGCGACTTACGTGTGTCCTGTTGGCCTGATGAAGTATAGGCATGCATGCACCCTCAGGTCCGTCTTTTCAGACCTTTGGGGCTGTTGTTCCTGACGCATGTATGCTTCGTGTTGGTCGTCGATGAAATCAACAATGGGAGACCAAGAGTCACGGTTGTTGACATAGTCACCAAATCCGGGTGTGTCAATTACGGTGAGTTTGACTTTGAATTGCTTCTCCTCAAGTTCGGCCTTGATGATTTCGACCTCTGTGAGTTTGTCTAACTGCTTGTGGTGCCGGCGAGAGTAATTTTTTGGGGGCGATAGTTCAGTGGAGAACAGTGTGTTAATGAGCGTTGTCTTCCCAAGCCCGGACTCCCCTGTCAGGTGAGAGTCAGAAGAGTGTATAGTTCACAGCATTACAACTCTGACGCACCGACCACCATGATAGTGAAATGGGCTCCGTGCTTGGCAACAATTTTGTGCCGCTAGAAGTTACACATGAATATGACACGAGAAAATGATAAGGTGAACCACAAACTTGATTGGGAAGGTTGGCAATCCCGACATCGTTGAAGGTAGGGGGTGCTGAAGACATCTCGAACTGTGACGGAGAAGTTGGAGTTGCGTCTGCTTTTTGCGTCTGCTTGCTTATATTTGTGGTTGTGCACCTTTAGTTGAGGTATTCGCACGATCACTTCTCACTGCGGGGTTGAGCGCCCATATTCTGCGCCGCCACAAGGCTGAGAGAATATCGGGTGCATTTGGACAAATTTCTCCCTTTTACACTGGGTGCAAATGTCAATAAATTACTACTTATGGATAACTTTTGGTGAAAGCTTTCAAAAAATTACAGGGATTTATACAGAAGTTTACACTATGTTACCAGTTCCTGCATACACTGCATGCATCCTATATATGAAAAGACCTGGCAGCACTTATATGCCAGACACCCAAATTTAGTCTATGTGATCAGGCCATGTAGCAGCTCAGAGCTCCTGTGCAGAGTGCACACAAAAATTTGCTGTGCAGTGGCACAACACTTATGTTCAAGATTGTGATATGGTGATACAGATTTAAAGCAGTGAGCTATTATGAGTCTATTCATCAGTCAGAATGCCCGTTTTTTCCTTCCTCTGAAGAACAGTGCTAAAATCCACTGCATATGCTTTTCCTTGATCAGTGTGTTGTTTTGCTTTTCTCAAGGTTTGCTATTCAAAATATTCTCCTAGCTTTATACATCTCATATATAATAGTTACCTTTCTATCTATGTGTATCATAATGATGCTTTTGTAGATGCAATACTGACATCACCTACCTTTGGCCTGGGCCCTGCAAAGGTTGCATAATGTGACCCAGGAACAGAAAAGAGGATGCACATCTGTTAGATATCCCAGAGATTGATATACCTCAACATAACAATGGCCCACCGATTCCTTGGATCCTTTTACACTGAATATTAGTCAAGAAATACTCAAATATATCAATGTTTTAACAAGTCCATCATGGATGAAGACTATGATTTCAATCATACTGTTGAGTATCCTAGATGACTGTAAACAATAAAGTATACCCCTGTCAGAAACACTGCTATTGTAGTCAGTATACAATGGTAGTGTTGTACTATTAATCTTGCAGACTCTTCAGTACTGTTAAGATTGTGCAACTCCGGAATCGCGGAATTGGTTGGGAATGCGAGGGGATAATTCCCTCGCGGAGGGAGGAACGATTTGCGGAGTTATGGAAAGATAGTTAGACATCGACACTACTATCGGTAGTGCCCTCAACACGTCGATGGTCCAATATAAAGGTAGTAGCAGCATCAATTCGCGAAGGTTGCTTCGTGGAACGTCAGAGCTGTGTTGAGAATGTATCACAGATAGTGAACATCTGTAATACGAAGAGAGAGCAGATCTAAGTCAATATTAAAACTACAGAACTACCCATTTGATGTTGTAGCTTTATACTATGCATTACATAAGCGTCGCGAAGCGATACTAACTCCAAATAGACTAGCTTGTGGAGTAAAGAACAAAGGAAGGGATATAATAGGTATAGTACTCATCCGATAACGATGAGGAAAGATAACAAAGGATTCCTGGGCTTAGGAACTCTTCGCGAAGTAGGTAAATGGATCGCGGAATTGTCACGAAACATCCTTTTTCATTATTCTTTTCTTTTATTTACTTACCTAATCACCAAAGCGCTTACACTAGCACTTATTATATTTTCATTCCCGTTTAGGTTACATGTGTCAGCCTTATTGTTCTCGTGCTGTCGTTTCACTTAGGTGTGACTCTCTTGTGCCTGTTGACCCATTGACAGGACGATGTCATTATTGTTCCGCCTCCATGCTTCTTTTTATATTGCCTTATTGTTTACTCACCAAATACCTACAGCTTTACTTATGGATACAAGCGACTCTTATTGTAGATCCTCACAGTTACAGTGTGAGACATCTCTCATGGTTTCATATCCCATTTCATATATAAGGCTAGATATTTTGTAGTTATATTCCTTAGCTCTATTCTCGTCTATTCTCCTCGGTAGCTAGACTAGTATTGGGTTGTCTTATCCATCTTCCTTTGGCTTTTTCGCCCTCTTGCTCATCATCTATCGTGTGACACCTGGTTGTCTCTTGTGAGAGCTAGTGAGTCGCTGACAGAAGAATAGAGCTTCTACCACACACCACCCATCACAAACATTTTACAAACTTGCCTAGGATTCAACATTCCATTGAAAACTAGTTTATCCTCAATACGTTACACATTTTATTTTACCAAACACACTCACCCCTCCCTACTATAAATTCAACATGACTGATCAGTCAATACATGCTCCCACCCCCGACGTCTCCAAAATCAATAACCCCACTCCCTCAACTCGCTGGGTGTTCATTAATACACCAGGGAATTATGATGGCAATCCCACTACATATCGACCATGGCAACGAAGGATGAGGGCCTATGCAGCTGAGCTGATGGAGACGAAGCAGGTTAAAGGATCACACCGTCTAATTACCATCATCATGTCCTTCATGGTTGGAGGAAAAGCCAACGAATGGGCGCAGGTATACACTGATGACCATTTTGATATTGAGAAGGGCGCCTGGAATGTCACAGGGAAGGACCTTTTCGATGATATGGACAGGGAGTTCACGAATGTTGCCAGGGAGAAAGAAGCCCAGGACAAGCTGACATACATTAGACAGGGAAAGACTCCTGCTAGCGACTTCTTCAAAGAGTTTGAGTTGTTGCTAAAAGATGCTAACTACAACAGGAACAATTCACATGTCCTCACCTTAGCAGAGAATGCGGTTGATCATACACTCCTGTATGATATCATCAAAAGCCAATCGGAGCCCTTCACGGATTACCAGGAGTTAAAGAAGGTAGTCATAGGTGCTGATAATGTCAGATGGGAGTGGGCAGAACAGAAAAGAGGTTATGGGTACACGGGGTGGTGGAACACTAACCCGCAGAGACAGAACCATGGACAATTGTCCAATCAGCAGAAACGGCAGGAGACGAAAGTAGCTCTGAAGGCAGAGTACCCTGCAGCACAGAGAAGAGATGCCACTGGCACCACATTTGGAGGAACAGGAAGGCCGATGGACATCGACCAGGCTAGAGAGAAGCGGCTTTGCTTCAACTGTGGTGAACCAGGCCACATGAGTAGGAATTGCCCGCATAAGAGAAAGGCGGTAGTCCGAGGTATCATGCTAAATATGAGTGAGCAGGAACATATGGATTTCATTAACGATTTGGGTTTTCCCAAGGCTCCTCAGTAGATATAGGTCTGCAGGAGCCTTTGCACATGGATATTTCGGAATTTGTTGATAATGGCGTTGATTATGTAATTAGTACAGGTACTAAACAGAAAAACGCGTCCAACTTCACACACAAAACCGAAAAATCCAAAAAACCTATACGGTACAAACCTGACACTGCTGAATGGCTAACTCAGAGAGTTAGAGAAGATCAAATCCCGAGAGCAGTGGGATTGTTATGAACTTGGATGCCCTCTTCCCGGGAGAAAGAAGCCTCGGAAGAAACTGTCATGGACATATGAAAACGGAACTGGAAAACGGCAGTCACCGCCATCCGGAGTCTCAAGAACAAAAGGAGTTATGTTTGTGGGACACGTGGCAAAAGTCTGAAACTTCCGGCAATACTTGAAACACTGGAGGATAGTTGACAAATCGTCACAGAAGGACTTCTCGACAGTGGAGCTACTGGTTCATGTATTGACTCAGACTTCGTCAAATGGCACAACCTCGTCACGGAGAACTTACCAATCAAAACACCTGTCTATAATGCTGACGGCACACTCAATGATTCCAGCTCAATAGACAAGTACGTTGAGATCCGAATGACTATCGGCAATCATTCAGAAATCATACAATTCGGAGTGGTAAGCCTAGGAAAGAATAATATCTTTCTAGGACTAGACTGGCTGCGACACCACAACCCGAGTATTGACTGGAAGACGTCTGAATTAACCTTCGACAGGTGTCCCACACGATGTGGCTATAATCCACACTTTTGGATGCCTGAAGATACTCATTCTAGAGCGGCATTACAGGAAGGTGAACATCTTTTCTTGTTTGACTGGGATAGGTATGTTCACGAGCAGGTACAGTCAAGGAAATGGATGGAGGAACAGGCCAAGAAGGAAACAGCTGAAGAGTTCAACACTTCCAGACCCTACATCAAGGAGTATCCCAATGTGTTCAGCCAGAAGGAGTTTGACCAGTTACCACAACGACGCCCTTGGGACCATGCTATTGATCTAACGCCAGGTTCCAAACATTTAGATTGCAAGGTATATCCGCTAAACCCAAAGGAACAAGAGTGTCATGAAACAATCTTTTCATTATTCATTTCTTTTATTATTCTTTTTCCTTTTCTTTTATTTACTTACCTAATCACTGAGGTGCTTACACCAGCGCTCATTATATTCTCATTATCATTTAGGTTACACACGTCAACCTTATTGTTCTCGCGTTGTCGTTTCACTTAGGCGCGACTCTCTCGTGCCTGTCAGCTCATTGACAGGACGACAACATTATTGTTCCGCTTCCATGCTTCTTTTTATATTGCCTTATTGTTTACTCACCTAATACCTACAGCTTTACTTATGGATATGAGCGACTCTTATTGTAGATCCTCATGGTTACGGCGCGAGTCATCTCTCACGGCTTCATATCCCATTAGTATATAAGACTTAGTATTTTGTAGTTATATTCCTTAGCTCTATTCTCGTCTATACTCCTTGGTAGCTAGACCTGTAGTTGGGTTGTTTTATCCTCATCGCTTTTTCATCCTCTTGCTCATCAACTATCGTGTGACGCCTGGTTATCTCTTGTGAGAGCTAGCGAGTCGCTGACAAAGAGGCACTCGACAAGTTTCTTGAAGAAAACCTTCGAACTGGACGAATCTGACCTTCCACCTCGCAGATGGCATCCCCTTTCTTCTTTGTCAAAAAGAAAGATGGCACCTTATGACCGGTACAAGATTATCGCAAACTGAACAAGATGACGGTTAAAAACCGGTACCCACTTCCTCTCATTCAGGAGCTAATCGATCGTTTAAAAGGCGCTAAAATCTTCACGAAGATGGACATCAGATGGGGATTCAACAACATCTGCATAAAGGAAGGTGATGAATGGAAAGCGGCTTTTCGAACTAACCATGGGTTATTCGAACCAACCATTATGTTCTTCAGACTCACTAACTCTCCTGCGACATTCCAAGGTTTTATGAACCATATCCTGCGAGATCTCATCAATAGAGGTCATGTTATTGTTTACATGGATGACATACTGATTTTTACCGACGGTATAGAAGAGCATCGACAAATTGTAAAGCAAGTACTCAATATTCTACGAGAGCACAAACTATTTCTTAAACCCGAAAAATGTTCTTTCGAAAAACCGGTTATCAACTACCTCGGTATTATCATTGGTAACGGAACTATTTGCATGGATCCCAAGAAAGTACAAGCCATTCGAGAATGGATCACTCCATGAAAGAAGTGCGATGTCCGGCAGTTTCTAGGATTCTGCAACTTCTTCTGACGATTCATTCGTGGGTTCAGTCTTGTAGCAAAGCCACTAACACAGCTCACAGGAAATGGGACTTGGAAGTGGGAGAAAAACCAGGAGGAGGCATTTGAGGAGTTGAAGCACCATATTTGTGAGGAAGTAGTTCTTTTGATTCCTCATAACCATGGGAAATTCAGGGTGGAAGCTGATTCGTCTGATTATGCTAATGGCGCTGTTTTGTCCCAGTTTGTTGATAACAAGTGGTATCCCATTGCCTTTTGCTTGCGTTCCCTCAATGAGGTTGAGCGCAACTATGAGATTTACAACAAAGAACTCATGGCAATTATGGACTCACTTGACAACTGGTGGCAATATTTACTAGGTGCAGAGGAACAGATCGAGATTTATACGGATCACGCAAACCTCCAGTACTTCAAAAAGCCACAGAAGCTCAACCGACGACAAGCACGCTGGGTACTGGAATTAGCGGAGTATAATTTCGATCTTGTTCACAAACCTGGTAAATCAATGACGAAAACTGATGCCCTGTCGAGGATGACAGGTCTTGAGATGGGGGACAAGGACAACGAGAACATTGTTCTCCTGAAACCGGAATTTTTCATCCATGCTCTTGACCTATCGGCTCCTGAAGATCTCCTGTTATCAGAGATCCAAAAGAGTAGAAACCAAGTGGATCGAACTGTACAGGATGCCCTAGCTGCCAAAAACCCAGAGTGGATTGAAACCGACAAAGTTATTACATGGAAAGGGCATGTTTATGTACCAAAAAACCGCCTACTCCGGTCTAAAATAATCACTCAGTACCACGACACGCTGCTAGTGGGACATCCGGGACAGTATAAGACCACGGAGTTGATTACTTGGGACTACTGGTGGCCAGGGGTTACACGAGATGCAGGGAAGTGCATCGAAGGCTGCGAGAAATGCCAGGCTACGACGGCTCATCGTACCAAACCGGTGGGACAACTACATCCACACTTAGTCCCATTGGAACCTTGGCAGATAATTTGTACCAACATGATAGGGGAACTACCAGAGTCGGGAGGATACAACACCATTTCGGTATTTGTTGATCATTTTTCCAAAAGATTGCAGCTTGTTCCGTCGCATACTACAGTCACATCAGAGGGAAGGGCAAAAATTTATTGCGACCGTATCTTTTCCATACATGGGATTCCACAAAAAATCATACACGATTGAGGACCCCAGTACCATTCCCATTTCATGAAGGAACTATACCATCTCTTAGGAATAGAAGCAAACTACACCACGGCGTATCACCCACAGACTAACAGCCAGACAGAATGGACAAATCAAGAGATCAAACATTATCTCCGTCTGTTTATCAACTACCTGTTGAAGGGTAACTTGGCACAGTTGATGTTGCACACTTATTGCAGCTAAGGCTGTAGACAATAGAGTGTACCCCCGTCAGAAACACTGCTGTTGTAGTCTATGTACAAGGGTAGTGTTGTACTATTGACCTTGCAGACTCCTCAATACTCCAATAGACACTAATAGTGAATATTGATTTGGTTCCTTCTAACTGTAGTAGGAATACAGGTCTGTTTGGTCTTGTATGTACTAGAAACACATGAGGCGTGATAATAGGTGTCCACAATTGTGCGCTCCTATAAGAAATGAAAAGGACTCTGAAAAATGAAGAAATGAAGGTGTAAGTAATGTTATAAGTAAAGTAGTGGATACAGTAGTTAGTTTATAAGTAATGTATGTACTTTATATGTAAACTAACTATGTAGGAAGTGTTCTATCACTACAATTAACAGTCCATACCCCCATCATCGGACTTTGTATTTGATTCCTCGTCCTACCTTTTGTGAGTCGAGAATTTCTTCAACTTCAAACTCTTCTTCTTCTCCTACAACAACAGGAGGTGGGCGAGTGTTTCATGGTTGAGAGGGGAATTGTGGTTCTCTATAAGGGGTTAAGAGGACTTCGTTGAAAACATTGTGAATATGTTTCCATGTCGAGGGGATATCTAATTTATAGGAGCTAGTGTTGACTAAGCAATTGAATCCTGGTTATATAACTCTAGTGCTAAGAAGACTAACCGCTTCAGCACAATATGAGTTTGCCCCAGTTGAGTGACTAACCATCCTCATAGTGACTAAGGCTTAACAAACCTACTCTTACCATTGACATGATAGCTCAGTGGTTAGAGCACCAGTCTAGAGTACTGTGTGGTCACTGGTTCAATCCCAGCTTGTGTCAACATTTATTTTCCCTTCTATGTAAAGATCACTTGATCGTGTCAAGCTACTGCCACACTTGTCACACGGTCACCTGACCTCTAACAGCTAGCGCCTATCTTCTTCTGAACTGTAAACGGTCCAAACCGTTTATCTCCTAACTTTTTCATCGGCTGGTCTGTCGACAAGTTAGTTCCCTCAAGCCAGACTTTATTGCCTGGCTTATACTCTACCCCGACTTTCCACTTCCGGTCATAGAACTTCTTCATATCATCGTTGGCCTTACCTAAGGCTGCTCCTACTTCCTCTCGAACTTTCTTCATACCGTCTGCAAACGCCTGTGCTGTGGGGTTGTCCAAAGTCATCTGGGGTGCAATGCCTTTGTAAGGGTTTCTACCGTTGTCAGCATAAAAAGGAGATACTTTTGTTGCGGAGTGTACTCGATCATTATAAGCGAACTCTGCAAGCGGTAACCACTTGTGCCAATCGTTTTGATGATAGTTGTGTTAGAGGTCAGGTGACCGTGTGACAAGTGTGGCAGTAGCTTGACACGATCAAGTGATCTTTACATAGAAGGGAAAATAAATGTTGACACAAGCTGGGATTGAACCAGTGACCACACAGTACTCTAGACTGGTGCTCTAACCACTGAGCTATCATGTCAATGGTAAGAGTAGGTTTGTTAAGCCTTAGTCACTATGAGGATGGTTAGTCACTCAACTGGGGCAAACTCATATTGTGCTGAAGCGGTTAGTCTTCTTAGCACTAGAGTTATATAACCAGGATTCAATTGCTTAGTCAACAAGTTGATAAACAGACGGAGATAATGTTTGATCTCCTGATTCGTCTGTTCTGTCTGGCCGTTAGTCTGTGGGTGATACGCCATGGTGTAGTTTGCTTCTATTCCTAAGAGACGGTATAGTTCCTTCATGAAACAGGAATGATACTGGGGTCCTCGATCATGTATGATCTTTCGTGGAATCCCATGTATAGAAAAGATACAATTGCGATAAATTTTTGCCATTCCCTCTGATGTGACTGTAGTGTGCGATGGAATAAGTCGCAATCTTTTGGAAAAATGATCGATAAACACTGATATGGCATTATATCCTCCCGATTCTGGTAGTTCCCCTATCATATCAGTGCCGATTATCTGCCACAGTTCAGTGTTAAGATCTAATAATCTGACACTCCTCTGATGAAACATGTTTATAACTATCCAAGGGTCCCAAAAGGCATAATGTAAGACCACGAGGCAAAAGTAAGTCCTCCAGGCAAAGTTGTAAGACCTCAGTAGTTGGGACATGTGACTTGGCTCTAGTGCTATAAACCTCTGTGTTCATTAATTGTACCCATGGCCGGATAGCTCAGTGGTTAGAGCATCTTGGGATTTCACCAGTGGTCCTGGGTTCAATCCCCAGTCTGGTCACTTTGTTTGTCATCATGACTTTAACATTCAGTTGGTACCGCATGTGGATGAAGTTGTCCAACTGGTTTGGTATGATGTGATTTTGTCGCCTGGCATTTCTCGCAACCTTCGATGTATTTCCCTGCATCTCATGTTACCCCTGGCCACCAGTAGTCCCGAGTGATTAACTCTGTGGTTTTATACTGTCCAGGATGTCCCGCTAACGGCGTGTCGTGGTACTGATTGATTACTTTGGATCGGAGTAGGCGGTTTTTTGGTACATAAACACGTCCTTTCCATGTAATAACTTTGTCAGTTTCAGTCCACTCTGGGTTTTTGGCAGCTAGGGTATCCTGTACAATTCGATCTACTTGGTTTCTACTCTTTCGGATCTCTGATAGCAGTAGATCTTCAGGAGCTGATAGGTCGAGAGTATGGATGAAGACTTCCAGTTTCAGGAGAACGATGTTCTCATTGTCCTTGTCCCCCGTCTCAAGGCCTGTCATCCTCGACAGGGCGTCAGCTTTTGTCATTGATTTACCAGGTTTATGGACGAAATCAAAATTATACTCCGCTAACTCCAATACCCAGCGCGCTTGTTGACGATTAAGTTTCTGCAGCTTCTTGAAGTATTGGAGGTTTGCGTGATCCGTATAAATCTCAATCTGTTCCTCCGCACCTAGTAAATATTGCCTCCAATCATCAAGAGAGTCCATTATTGCCATTAACTCTTTGTCGTAGATTTTGTAATTCTGTTTGACCTCATTGAGGGAACGAGAGCGAAAGGCAATAGGATACCATCTACCATCAACGAACTGGGACAAGACGGCACCATTAGCGTAATCAGATGAGTCAGCTTCCACCCTGAATTTCCCGTGGTTACGAGGAATTAAAAGAACTACTTCTTCACAGATACGGTGTTTCAACTCTTCAAACACTTCTCCTTGCTCTTTCTCCCCCTTCCAAGTTCCATTCCCAGTAAGCTGTGTCAGTGGCTTTGCTACAAGGCTAAATCTGCGGATAAAATGTCTGAAGAAATTACAAAAACCCAAGAATTGCTGGACATCATGCTTCTTCCGAGGAGTAATCCATTCGCGAATGGCTTGTACTTTCTTTGGATCCATGTGAATAGTTCCATTGCCAATGATAATGCCGAGGTAGTCAATAACCGGTTTTTCGAAAGAACATTTTTCGGGTTTAAGAAACAGTTTGTGCTCTCATAGAATATCGAGTACTTGCTTTACGATTCGTCGATGCTCTTCTATACCATCGGTAAAAATCAGTATGTCATCCATATAAACGATAACATGACCTCTATTGATGAGATCTTGCAGGATATGGTTCATAAAACCTTGGAATGTCGCAGGAGAATCAGTGAGTCCAAAGAACATAACAGTTGGTTCAAATAACCCCTGATTCATTCGGAAAGCTGCTTTCCATTCGTCACCTTCCTTTATGCAGATGTTGTTGAATCCCCATCTGATGTCCATTTTCGTGAAGATTTTAGCGCCTTTTAAATGATCGATTAGCTCCTGAATGAGAGGAAGTGGATACCGGTTTTTAACCATCATCTCGTTCAGTTTACGATAATCTTGTACTGGTCATAAGGTGCCATCTTTCTTTTTGATGAAGAAGAAAGGGGATGCCATCTGCGAGGTTGAAGGTCGAATTCGTCCAGTTCGGAGGTTCTCTTAGAGGAATTTGTCGAGAGCCTCCTGTTCTTTCGGGTTTAGCAGATATACCTTGCAGTCCAAAGGTTTGGAACCTGGCATTAGATCGATAGCATGGTCCCAAGGGTGTTGTTGTGGCACTAGTCAAATTCCTTCTGGCTGAAAACATCAGGATACTCTTTGACATAGGGTTTGGAAGTGTCGAACTCTTAGGCTGTTTCCTTCTTGGCTTGTTTTTCTGTCCACTTCCTTGACTGTACCTGCTTGTGAACATACCTGTCCCAGTCAAACAGGAAAAGCTGTTTGCCTTTCTGTAATGCTGCTCTAGAATGAGTATCTTCAGGTGTCCAAAAGTGTGGATTATAGCTGCATTGTGTCGGACACCTGTCAAAGGTTAATTCAGATGTCTCCCAGTCGATACTCGGGTTGTGATGTCATAGCCAGTCTAGTCCCAGAAAGATATTATTCTTTCCTAGACCTACTACTCCAAACTGTACAATTTCTGAGTGATCGCCGATAGTCATTTGTATTTCGATATACTTATCTATGGAGCCAGCGTCGTTGAGTGTTCCATCAGCATTATAGACTATTGTTTTGACTGGTAAATCCTTGGTGACAAGATTGTGCCATTTGACGAATTCTGAGTCAACACAAGAACCGGTTGCTCCACTGTCAAGAAGACCTTGTGTAACGATCTGTCGACCATCCTCCAGTGTTTCGAGTATTGCTAGAAGCCTCAGGCTTCTGCCGCGTGTCCCATGAACATAACTCCTTTTGTTCTTGAGACTTCGGATGGCAGTGACTGCCGTTTTCCAGTTCCATTTTCGTATGTCCATGATGGTTTCTTCTGAGGCTTCTTTCTCTCGGGAGGAGGGCATCCAGGTTCACAACAATCCCACCGCTCTTGGGATCTGATCTTCTCTGACTCTCTGAGTCAGCCACTCAGCCATGTCAGGTTCATATCGAATAGGTTTTTCAGTTTTTTCAGTTTTGTGTGTGAAGGCAGATGCGTTTTTCTGTCTAGTACCTGTACTAATTATATAATCAACGCCGTTATCAACAAAATTCGAAATGTCCATGTGCAAAGGCTCCTGCAGACCTATATCTACTGAGGAGCCTTGGGAAAACCCAAGTTGTTAATGAAGTCCATTCGTTCCTGCTCACTCATATTCAGCATAATACCTCTGACCACCGCTTTCCTCTTGTGCGGGCAATTTCTGCTCATATGGCCTGGTTCGCCACAGTTGAAGCACAGCCGCTTCTCCCTTGCCTGGTCAATATCCATTGGCCTACCTGTTTCTCCAAACGTGGTGCCAGTGGTGTCTCTCCTCTGTGCTGCAGGATACTCTGCTCTTGGAGCTGCTTTTGGCTCCTGCCGATTCTGTTGAGTGGATGACTGTCCATGACTCTGTCCCTGTGGGTTAGCGTTCCACCACCCCGCATACCCGTAACCTCTCTTCTGTTCAGCCCATTGGCACCTTACATTATCAGTGCCTGTAACCACCTTCTTCAGCTCCTTGTAGTCTTCGAAGGGCTCTGTCCATCCCTTAATGATGTCGTAAAGGAGGTTGTGGTCAACGGCCCTCTCCACCAGGGTAAGGACATGCGACTCGTCCTTCTTGTACCCAGCATCCTTCAACAGCAACTTGAACTCTTTGAAGAAGTCACTGGTGGAAGCCTTTCCCTGTTGGATATAGGTTAGTTTATCGTGGGCTTCCTGTTGACTAAGCAATTGAATCCTGGTTATATAACTCTAGTGCTAAGAAGACTAACCGCTTCAGCACAATATGAGTTTGCCCCAGTTGAGTGACTAACCATCCTCATAGTGACTAAGGCTTAACAAACCTACTCTTACCATTGACATGATAGCTCAGTGGTTAGAGCACCAGTCTAGAGTACTGTGTGGTCACTGGTTCAATCCCAGCTTGTGTCAACATTTATTTTCCCTTCTATGTAAAGATCACTTGATCGTGTCAAGCTACTGCCACACTTGTCACACGGTCACCTGACCTTTAACACTTCCTTCTCCTTGGCGACATTAGTGAACTCCCGGTCCATGTCGTCGATGAGTTCCTTGCCAGTGACATCCCAGAGCCCTTTGTTGATATCAAAGTGGTCATCTGTGTAAACTTGAGCCCATTCATCAGCCTTTCCTCCCACCAGGAAGGACATAATAATAGTGGTAACATGATGGGAATTATCAACCTGTCTTGTCTCAGTTAATTCCGAGACATAAGCCATCATCCTTCATCGCCATGGTCGATAAGTGGCAGGATCACCATTGTAGTTCCCTGGTGTATTGATGAATACCCGGCATGGATTAGAGGTGACATTAGCAACTTCTGTTGGGTCGGGCGCATGTATCAACCAATCAGTCATATTGGGTTATAGTAGGGGAGAGGATGAGCGTGTTTGGTAAAAATGAAAATGTGTAATGTATCAAGAAAACTAGTTTCCAACGGCGTGTTGAATCCTAGGCAAGTTTGTAAAAGTTTGTTGTGACAGGTGGTGTGTGGTAGAAGCTCTATTCTTCTGTCAGTGACTCGCTAGCTCTCACAAGAGACAACCAGGCATCACATGATAGACGATGAGCAAGAGGGCAAAAAAGCAAAAAGAGGATGGATAAGACAACCCAACTACAACTCTAGCTACCGAGGAGAATAGACAAGAATAGAGCTAAGGAATATAACTACGAAATACTAAGTCTTATATACTAATGGGATATGAAGCCGTGAGACATCTCTCACGCCGTAACCGTGAGGATCTACAATAAGAGTCGCTCATATCCATAAGTAAAGCTGTAGGTATTAGGTGAGTAAACAATAAGGCAATATAAAAAGAAGCATGGAAGCGGAACAATAATGACATCATCCTGTCAATGAGCTGACAGGCACGAGAGAGTCGCGCCTAAGTGAAACGACAATGCGAGAACAATAAGGTTGACGCGTGTAACCTAAATAATAATGAGAATATAATGAGCGCTGGTGTAAGCGCCTCAGTGATTAGGTAAGTAAATAAAAGAAAAGGAAAAAGAATAATAAAAGAAAAGAATAATGAAAAGATTGTTTCGTGACATATATGTGAATGTACCCAGGCCTAGTAGCTATCCATCAATACCCATATTGCCTAGACTGGTTCATATACCTCTTCTTCGATTCAACTTCCAAGTCCTATCAGATCTAGGTACCAAACTCCACTTGTCAAGTGTTAAAGTGATCAATCACTAGGACCAGACTAGTCCATCTCCTAAGTGTCTCTGTCCAACTAGTTCTGCATAGATCATCTTATTTCCTCTTTCTGAGCCATTTCCATCTGGTTTCAGTCTCATTCCGAATCCTCACAAGGTATTTGTCCCCATAAGTCCTCTTACTAGAAACTAGGTGCTCCTCTCTACAGACTAGGTGGCATATATGTGTGTGGTGTGGTATATCCCTTGAAAGTCCCTTCATGGATATTTGGTGGGTATCTGGTTGACAGGACCAGTATGAAGTCCTTTGGACAAGATGTGTATTCCATAAGTACTGCAATCATTGAAGCTAGTTTGTTCAGATTCTTTAACTGCATGCTCAGGTCATCATCTGGCTCACTTGTAACTACAGTCATCAACTTGGGCTCATTATGACTCTCTTATTGCTCAACCTAGTCACATCAAATTGTCTGTTTTTAGTGACTAGGCGCCTTGCCAAATTTCTGGCATGTCACCGAATCACCTGTGCATGAGGTGCTTGCAGAACACTCCCTGCTGCCTCACTTGCTACCTTTTCAGCCTTCTTGGCTGCCCCTACTTGCAAGGCCGCAGCAAAATTCAACTGTATTTCCCCCTGGGAATTGACTGCACTCTTCAGATTGCCATTGACCATGTCCCAGTTCTCATACATCTTCTTTCTCTCCCCCTCAACTCCCACAATGTCAATGACCAACTTATCCATTTTGCCCCCCATCTCACCTATCCTCTCCTTCGCTTCCTTCATCATCCATTCACACCTGTCCATTACCTCTTCAGCTGCTTTCCATGAGACATCAATCTCCTGCATCATTTTGCAAATGGAATCTTTGAGACCTTCTTGGAATTTCTCGGATATGATTTGTGCCACTGCTGAATCATTACTGAACTTGAGTGATGTAGCCTGACCCACAAGGTCATCCAGTTTGCTCTCAAAACGACGGTCAAGCACTTCAACTACCTTTTCCACAATGCCATTTACTTCAAGTGGTGGACCGCCACTCATCCCTGCTCGCAACTCTACCTTCTCCCCTACCACATTGGTGACTCAAGCGACCATCTTGTCTTCTTGTAAAAGGGTAAAGTGCTCCTTTAACACTAAGCCCACTGCTCTAGCCTTCTCCCATTCCCTTTTCTTCGAGGTGTTAGTGGCACCCACAATTGTTCTCATGTTGCTTTTCACGAACTCAATGATCTTGGACAAGATCTCATGCATACCATTAGGTCCATCAACAGTCCACCTGGACTTTTTGAGGAGTGCCTTTGCTCTTTGCAAGTCCTGGTGTTGCATCAGGGGCGGTGATGATGATGATGGTGGTGGTGGTGATTTTTCACTCATGCTAGAGTGTTGAGTGCTTGTAATACTCTGGTGTACTGTGATTTGTATCTTGCTGTTGTTTAGCTGATGTTCCTCATTGTTAAGTCCATGCACCAGAAGGAAATAGATCAAGGTTCCGGAGCTCTGTTTGAAGCTTCGGAGTCTGGAAACTATAGTAACGGCAAAATGAAGTAATGGAAAGGCTACACGGGCCTTGGGAAGTGATGGGACTTCAGCGAAGCTTTTGGCAATGCTCCCTACACGTTATCCGGGTGTCCCTGCGAAGTGTGAAGAAGAATGAAGTTCCGGAGCATCAGAAGCTTCCGATCAATTGATCCGGACGTGATTAAGCATAATAGATAAGGAGTATAGAAGGTAACTTTTATTTCAAGCTGGGGAACCAAACTAATCAAGTTGACCTAAGTACTAAACTGCCTAATTGTTAAATAAAAGACAATAAGTGAGAAGGATTCGAAATAATACAATAACGGAGTTTTCCAAGAGCCGACAGGCGTGGGAATGCATCGGTCATGACAACCGAGTGTCATGTGATGTATCCGAGGTTGTTCCGAAGTTATTGAGCCAAGGAACAGAGTACAAAATTGACCGAGATTTGAGTTGAACTTGGTAACAAACACAAAATGGATTGGAAGGATGATCGATTGACCAGAAGATTGGCCGGAATGCCAGAATGTTCATATAGTGATCGGTGACCTCGGAAATTGTCTGGAAAGCATAGTGGAGCTTGGCATATATATAACACTCATCATAGGCAGATAATCAAACTGGAAATCAGAAAAAAAAAGTGTGTGCTGACTGAGAGAGCTTGGATGTTTCAAAACCATCCTCATAGTGACTAAGGCTTAACAAACTTACTCTTACCATTGGTATGATAGCTCAGTGGTTAGAACACCAGTCTAGAGTACTGTGTGGTCACTGGTTCAATACCAGCTTGTGTCAACATTTATTCCCCTTCTATGTAAAGATCACTTGATCATGTCAAGCTACTGCCACACTTGTCACATGGTCACCTGACCTCTAACAGAATATTGATTAGGTTCCTTCTAACTATAGCAGGAACACATGATTCTTTGGTCTTCTATGTACTAAAAATACATGAGGCATAATAATAGGTGTCCACAATTGTGTGCTCCTATAAGAAATGAAAAGGACTTGAAAAAATGAAGAAATGAAGGTGTAACTAAAGTTATAAGTAAAGTTGTGAGTAAAGTAGTTATGTTATGAGTAAAGTATGTACTTGATATGTGAGCTAACTGTGTAGGAAGTGTTCTATTACTACAACTAACAGCAATGTCTTCAATGAAGTACTCCTTACACCCTACAAAGAACCACAATTCCCATCACAACCATGAAATACCCTGCCATCCCCCATTGTTGTAGGAGAAGAAGAGGAGTTTGAGGTTGAAAAAATCCTAGATTCTTGAAAGGTAGGACAAGGAATCAAGTATAAAGTCCAATGGAAAGGATATGGCTTGCATGAAGACATGTGGGAGCCTCAGTCAAACATCACCCATTCCTCTGATTTGTTGAAGGAATTTCATGACAAAAACCTGATTAAACCCAAACCCGCCACCTTACACTGACTTGAAATCCCAATTTCTCAATTTCCTACTGAAATATTCCAACCCATGCCTAAACCTGGTACCAAAACAACACCATCTCAATTACCCTCTGAAAAATTTGTTTGTCAACAAGCACTTCATGGAACTCATACCCTAGGGAGAGGGTAATGTTATGAAAACATCTTTTTTCCATTATTCTTTTCTTTTTCTTTTTCTTTTATTATGCTTTTGCTTGAAGCACCCTAGCACTTACATCAGTGCTTATTATATTTTCATTTCCATTCTAGGTTACATGCAACAACCTTATTGTTCTCATGTTATTTTTCATCTAGGTGCAACTCTCTTGTGTCTGTTGGTTCATTGACAGATCATTGTCATTATTGTCCTGCACCCACATTTCTTTTATATTACCTTATTGTCTACTCATTGTATACCTACAGCTTTACTCATGGATATGAGTGACTCATACTGTAAATCTTTGCAGTTATGGTGTGGGATAGTTCTCATGGTTTCATTTACTATACATATATAAGACTGGATACTTTGTAATTATATTCCTTAGCTCTATTCTTGTCTATACTCCTCAGTAGCTAGACTTGTATTAGGTATTATTCTGACCTTATCATCTTTTCATCCTCTTGCTCATTGACTATTGTGTGATGCCTGGGTATTGTTTGTGAGAGCTAGCAAGTTGCTGACATAAACAAGAAGTTGGAGCAATTTTTCCCAAAGGTAGGTGTAATCTTCTTTGATTATTAATAATTGACTCTGATATTCCTTCTTTCAAAGGTGATACTGGATGTATAATACAGAATATTATATCCTGAATTTATATTTGATTAAAATAATTTTATTCTATCCAGATATATTTTGTTCTGTCTGTCAATACTTGATAACTTTTGAGTTATGAGACGGGTTATAAAGCTTGTTTCATTGCAAATATCCAAACGAGTGAAACATTGAGTGATTTATATACTTTCGGTAAGTAATTCTACTCGTAGGAATTTTTTCTAATTCCCGTGTGGGAGTTGAATAAATTAACTTATTACATACATATTCCGGCAGATCAACGGCTTGAAGTGCGAGCCGATCGGGGCCGTCACCCTTCAGCGAGATTAGTGGCTCGTGATTTTTTAACATCGAACTTGGTCTTCGCTAGAAATCTTGACCGGACGAAGCACAACTCTACGATACTTATGACCTCACCTTCGCGCGACCGCCGACGTCCAGCACGTAGGACAAAGTCGCCCTCTATAATTTCAGTAGCCAAATTGACCACGGTAGCGAGACCCCCAGCGAACCAAAGATTTTGTGCATTTAGCTCTCCGGGTGCCGAAAGCACTATCACCAAAGCAAAGCCTTTATCTCCAGGTTCCAGTGATATATCTCACGGTCTGCAACTGCATGATCTTATGCGAAAAGTCATAAAGACACTGGAAGGCCTTACTGGTGCTCATTGGGATATGGAGATGTTTGGGCTTGATACGGACGAGGAGGAGGAAAAGGAGATTGATAATGAGAAGGAGAAGGGCGAACTGGAGGGAGAAGGTGGGGACAGAAGTGGGAAGAGTTCAGAAAAGGATGAAGAAAGAGAAGTGGTCAGAGAGCTACTTTCGAATGGGAGCGCTGTGGTTCACACCACAGCGAGCAAGAAGGTTGACTGGGAAATTCCACGAAAATTATTACACTCATCTATTGGTGCGTATCTTGCTTCAATGAACTTGCTTCTATGTCTGACAATTGACAAGGTTTCTTTACGATATATCTATACCTCTCTCATGGAAACGCAAAGATTGTTGTGTACACGCTTTGGTCTGCGCTCTGCGTGATCGCGCCAGCAGATTACCTACGCCTCACTTACCCTTCTTTCGCCCGGATTTATGAGAGGCATTTGGGGTTTCTCATGCGAGAAAGTGAACGAAGGGCCACCAATGGCTTTATATGGTACATCGTCGGTGTCAACTTTGCACTAACGTTCTATCCACTCGACATTGCTACAGTGGCAATTTTAATGTGAGTTCCTTATGTTATTTGCCTACGCATCCTTATCTTACCAGGGTTATTAAGCCTATCCTGGGCAGACACAGCGGCGTCTACTATAGGGAGACTCTGGGCTGGTCATTGGGGGTTGTACACGCCTCGTTTACCGTCCCGTCTTCCGATCGCCCCCTTCCTGCCAGTAAGCCTCAAACACCGACTAGCTCTTCCTCTGGCTCCGAGAAAATCTCTCGCTGGCTTTATCGCTGCTTCCTTGACAGGCGCATGTATTGCTTTGGGATTTTGGGGCTGGATAGCGCCTATACCACTGCCCAACGAACGAGGTGATGTAACGTGGTTCTGGAATGGTGGTGTATCTGGATCAGGCGCATTTGGTGGCTGGCTGGGCTTGACTGCAATATCATTTTTCGCGGGACTAGTAAGTGGAGTTGCTGAGGCATTGGGTAAAGCAAACACTATTTCTTCGTTCATGTCGCTTACAGTCTTATTTTCTAAAGATCTTGGTTCACTAGATGATAACCTCACCCTCCCAATCATCTCGGGTGGATGCTTGTGGGCGTTCTTCAAGTTGCTGAACGCGGTGGCAGGCGGTGCCTAGAGGCAGCTACCATATGTAGATATCAAACTCATCAAATTTCCCGTTCGTCGTCTTCATTGCCCTTTCCACGAAGCGCGCACTCATATGGCTCACTCTTTGCCTCGACATTCCACGCCGCTACGTCCGTTCATTCCCTGTATACGTTTGTCATGATTGAACGATTCTTCTTTACCCTCGTGAAATCTAGCGTTTGCAATACCGTGTGCGTTCTGCCCCGTCACATAGAGATTAGGTGTATACTATACGATCCATTTTTCCCACTTCTTCTTAATATGATAATACAAGGTACCCTCAGGTCATATCTCTATCAGTATATTCAGACGACATCTGGCGTCAGCCACTGAGTCAGATCATCCATCAGATTTCTCCTAATCCTGACTTGACAATCGAAGAGCTTTCAACAATGATATATGTTATCGAGCTTGATAATCCGTGAACTATCATGCATTATTATGACATGGCTCATACAGCATAAAACATAGGTACACGATAACGCCGTAGCTCAGGACCGAGCAGCACCAGGCACGTTACGACGCTCCCGTCTTGGTCCACGCTCTGGTGCTAGTACAATAGGAGCAACGACATTGACAGCGATGGAATCAAAGTTGAGAGCAGTAAGCAAAGCCTTTGAGATGGCAAAATTTAAGTACTGGCAAGAGAATTTGATTAGGAAAGAAACTCACTTTCGTCTCCGGGTCAACTTCGAGTCCAGCAACAGACCTATCGAGAGCTGAAGTTTCAGGGACATAGTTATCCTTTCTCTCCCTCTCTTCTTCCTGGAGCTTGAATGAGATACCAGGAACGGGACCCTTTTGAATGCGCTTCATTAGATGGGTAGTGAATCCCGAAATTTTGTTACGGAGACGCTTCGAAGGAACAACGGCCTGCCAAGTTTGACATTAACATGAGTCCAACATCGAAGCAAAATCAAGGCGCACGACTTCATCGATAATTCGCTTGTTGGTGTGGAAATCGAGAGTCAGACGTGGGTAGCTATAAATATGATTAGTACGATGTTCAAAAATCGGGAGAACGCATCCATCTGTTCACGCACTATTTTTCAATTAAAACTCTCGAGGCCCTCTTGGTGGTTTTCGTTCTAACACGACCCTAGTATCCGTAGAGCGATCCATGTAATCAATCATACGCGACACGAAATGCAAAAAGGGCGGAAAGTTTTGGGATAACAGAAAAGCGGCTGAGCTGGGATTCGGAGCTCTAACAAGTCAGATCACATACCATAATGTCCTTGTCTTATTAAGAAATTTGTCGTTGGCTGAAACGACGTGTAGTGTGCGGAAACTTGATAACAGGGTTGTGGGAGTTTCGATGTAGTAGCTGTATAGTTATTTCACGTGATCCAAAAGGCTAGACGTTTCTTCGTTTTCTATCTTTTCTCTCTGTCCTCCAGAGTCAAGGAAACCCACCAAAAAGGTACTTGCTCAATGTCTTCCTGAAAGAATGATGTGTCGCACTGCGGTCAAGCGCACGTCAAGATTGAAAATGCAGCCCTTCTTCGAAATCTAGCATGTATCCAACAACCCGTTTGACTCGCGTTTTCCGTAGCGCGACACTCATTCTGGGTTTCATGATTACTTATTATTTTGACCTGTGTCTTCAGGCCATACTTGTTCGATTTTCTACTTTGTCTCTTCTTTCAAAATGGTCCGAGTTTCCGTCCTGGTGAGCGCTCCATCCTTTTTTGCATTTACGACAATTGATGACCATCTCCTTAGAATGATTGCCTGAACAACATAGTCAACGCTGAGCGCCGCGGAAAGCGTCAGGTTCTCATCCGCCCTTCGTCCAAAGTCGTCGTAAAGTTTTTGAGTGTCATGCAGAGGCATGGTGAGTGTACTTCGCTTGTTCCTCATGCCTAATTTCTGCCACAAGGCTACCTATATATTCACATTACTTCGAGGTGATAACTACGATCGACGAGGTCTCGCTCCCACCTGTCTCTCGTTTTAACGCTTCGAAATACTGATACACTCCGGTGTCTTGTCCCACTCCAACCGTACAACGCGTCTCTTGCTAAATATTACACGAGGATGCGTTCACATTGGGTCTACATCTTATACTTACTCTTCTAATCGCGTTACTTTCATCTATGCATCATGATTTACATGCATCTTATACTGATTTTTTAAATATATTTCTTTAGGTTACATTGGGGAATTCGAAATAATTGATGACCATCGTGCTGGCAAGGTCGTCATTCAGCTGAATGGTCGTTTGAACAAGACTGGTGTCATCTCTCCTCGTTTCAACGTTCAGGTCACGCAAATTGAATCCTGGGTGAACTTGTTGCTACCTTCGCGTGGCTTCGGTATCATCATTCTGGTACGCCTTTTGCTTTAAGTATGATAGAAACAAAGTTTCGACTACTCTTCTGTTACAGACTACTTCTTCTGGTATCTTGGATCATGAAGAGGCACGTCGTAAGAATGTGGGAGGCAAAATCTTGGGCTACGTTTACTAATTAACTGCTCGTTATCCCATCCTGTTTGTATCTCATGTACTTATGTTCTCATGATATATGGTGCTACATTGTACATTTTTTATTTTTCTCTAAGTCTTGTTAGACAGGCGTTTTTGAGCGCTTGTCTCGGATGGCCAGCTTTGCTTTTGTCCGTCACTATTCAAGTCTTATAAGACTCTCGACACATAGGCGCATCATAGGGAGGTCCTTGCACGCCTCACCGGTTGGTAAGTATGCTGCCCAGTATTTAACACTCTAAGGATCTGAAAATTCTTCCCTAGCACCTAAGAAAAAAGCATCGACATTGGAAATCCAAGACTTGTTCACTGACGAAGCTGGAGAGGATCTGCTGTCCTCTACTCATGATACTCCTCCTTCCCCCAGCTACGCTGAAGGTCGCGGTAACGCAATACCCAAAAAGTCTGCACCCAGCAAACATCTTGACTCGACTACCCGACATGCACGCTTCGAGGAACTATATAAAAGTGTGCTTACACAAACAAGTTTAGACCCAAAGCAGCGACGAAAAGTGCCCCCTATGAGAAATTCCGTCTGGATACATCTCGTAGACCTTTCTCAAAATGAGGTCGAACTCGGCAAAGTCATTGCTCTAGTACCAAAATGGAAGGACATGACTCGACATCAGCCGGGTAAAGGGGGACTAGAAGAACGATGGGGCGAATTGGTGGTCGGTAAGTCAACCTTCTTTCACCCTCTTGTGCCAGTTCAACCAATCTTTCAGGTCATGCTGAATCGCTGTCCTGCGCCAAGCTTGCTTTGGACATGTTTTCTAACCACGCAAAATACCAAGTCCCACTTTCTCTACCAGCTGCTAGGCACCTACTGCATGCTCTCCACATGGAGCATCCACTACAGGATGTTATGACCGCTGTCGCGCTCTTTCGGGTGTACAGATTGAATCCCATAGCTGACGATCTCGTTAGCCTTGGACTGGTGTGCAGAGCACTAGCAGGAAGGATCTATCAAGCTGCGCCCCCAACATCCTCTTCTAAAACGGACAACATTCAGGCGTTAAAACAAGTATTCGAGACACTCGTTCAATCTCTTCGCGACCTCGTCGCTTCCACTGATCCTTCTTTGTTCAATGTATCTCCCCATGCCCGTATACGCGCTCTGACCCCAAGGTTTACCGAGAGACAGAAAAGGGCCGATAATGGCTTAGCTGCGCTGGAGAAAGAGAAAACATGGCTGAAGTGGTGTTTGAAGAGGATAGAGGATAATCTTCGGGCGAGTGAGGGGTTTGAAAATGTTGCGTGGCTCAGACATTGGCGAGAGGCTGCCGGACACTTCAAGACAGATCTAACTCGTTGACGACGGCCACACTGAATAAGTAGGTGTTGTAATCACCCTGTCTGCACTTGCACTGGTTATCTTCCAGAATACATATTAGTAATGTCAAAGATTGTTAAGGGGTTACAGTGCTTAAGACGACAGTTAACTATCATTTACAAAAAAAAACAAACAACTGGAGCAGAAGGCGTCCCCGAACTGGTCATTCCTCGGTGACTTTTGGCATGAGACTATTCATTACGCTCTGTAAACGAACCGCTGCAAGTCGCTGCGACCTTTACCCTGGGCAGTGACATTCACATGTTGTTAGTGTTCCGCGAATACATTGCGGGCCAACAATGGAGGGTTGCAAGCTTTATCCTTCCTGTGGAAGCACTCTCCAAGTTGCATTCCGATATCTCGATCCCAACGAGTTTTATTTCCGATCTGACAAATTGCCACCTCAAACAGTCTTCAACCTTCTGTGCCCGTCTTTGCCCATGGCTGCAGTCATCTTTCGCCACACTGTTGTAAGGCACCATACTTATTTATTGTGGTTCGGCCTGAGGATCGAGGATCTGAATATTTTCTAAAATTGTCATTTGGTGCGGTTTTCTTATCGTGCCTTCTCCCGTATCCTACTCTGGGTAAATTGACTATCAGAAATAATGAACCACGACTAGGGGTTCATTGCGGATTCTACTACTCCCTATTCGAACCCCAGTTGACAAATCTCGTATTCCCTCCACGTCAACTTTTAGGTTCAGATAACTTTTTCAACATAGTATCGAATGTCGACTTTTCTATTCATTCGTTCTTGTTATCTGCATTTTCGGTCACCGCAAGATTGACAGTCGACAACCGCTAATAGTAAAAGTGCATTCGGTGTTCACAGTAAGCTCACTTCGAAGGTCAGGACCTTCTGGACAGGTCGTCCCTTCTTTGTGTGCATCAAAGCGTTCATTATTGGGGCGAAGCAATCTCGATCTTCGGCGGTGGAGCTTGTACGGGTAGAGCAAACTTAGGCAGACACTTCTGAAGCATCTGGCGCAATTATTGTCATTTCAGTTATCGAAATTCGGTCGCCGAAAATGCAGTGTCCTCTTGCTAGCTACTTTGATCCCTTGGTTTGTGCAGTATCTCTTCTCATCTCCAAACGAAATTCCTGACCGCGGCATTGTAACAATGTGCTCGTAAATTCTAATAATCAATATCGTTGCTTTTAAGAAGTTTTATCTGGGTACAAAGGGTGACATTCGGTAATAGAGGTGGTCTCAAGTTAGCCACCAAGCTTCATTCGATTCTATACAACAAATTCTGATACACGAAAGAAAGATGATATTCATATAGAAAAGTCTCTTGACTTCTCAGGATTGCTCTAAGACGACAGTATTCCTTAGTCTACTTTCTTGGCGACGACAGTGGGGCGGTCGAGGGCATCGGGAGCAAGTTCCCTTGCTGCTTTACCATCCTGGTTCTTGTAGAATACGATGTCGCCCTCGTCCTCAACAAAGCAGCACTGAGTGAAGGTCCGGTAAAGGGCTCGGAAAGTGTTCTGGTAGAGTTGTTAGAAAGGATCGCAATAATCCGGAAGACTACTTTACCGTCGAATCTGAATTGTACTCTTGTCCCAATAGCTTCTTCAGCTCTTCAGTGACATAAGGTTGGTTGTACCAGGCAATGTTCGAGAAGAGATGGTGAGCAATCTGGGCCAGACAGATTTGATTATGAGTAGAGAAAGTTATATACATGAAACGTACATGGTCGTGGCTGACGTTGTGGAAGTATACTCGTCCAGCCCAGCCGAGGAGGGGCCTGTCAACGGTAGAAAGAGCACCTCGCAGGTAAGACCACTGACGGTTCCTGTACATCGGAATGGTTGGATCAGAATGATGGAGGTACGTGAGCATGACGATCCAGTGGTTCAACAGCTAAAGAATTTCCGTCAGCAACAACGACCACACGAATTCGTGGATGTCAGTACAATATAAGGTACAAAATAGAACTTGAGGAAGGCCGACAGACCGACAGTCTGAGTCCACATGTACAAAACGCAACACATGAAAGTCAAGCCGATGTTAGACGCGATAATTCCGTTGCGTTCATGAGGCTTGAACAAGGAAGACGACGGACTGAAGTGCTGAACAATGGCAATGAATTCAGTAAATGCGAAGAACAAGAGCATTACCACTCACATTGGTTCCCTTGGGATGTCTGGGGGAACCCATAGTATCTAAGCACAAGTATATCTGCCAGCCGAGAAGCTGCATAAGGAGCATGCGAGCGGCGGTGTAGATAGGAGTTTCTTCAAAAAGCTCGTGATAATCGACCGCCCGGGCGGCGGATTCTGCTGGCAGCTTGAAGTCGGATCTAGTGCGAGGAACATAATTCTCGTCTCGTTCGATGGAAACGGTTGCTTTGTGATGAGAATGGTGGGTGGACCTCCAGGCGAAATATGGCGCAAGAACAAACTTGAAAAAATCGTCATGGTGCTCGTTCTTTGAGGGAAAACAAACTCACAGTGTGAAGCAAGAATCCAGTCAGGTTGTTAAGCCACTTTTTGGTAGAGACATTACCGTGACCGGCTTCGTGAGCCATACACCACCAACCAGCGAGAACAACGCTTTGGCAGACCCAGTACACAGACCAGCCACCCCATTTAGCGAGTGTGCCAATATACGCAGGAACACCATAGTCGTTGACAAGACTGGCAGCAAGAGGTTCGATCTGCCATCCGAGCTTATATAAAGCCACAGCGGAGAGCACGTCGCGAGCTATATATAAACAAGCTGTAAAGAAGCTCTTCTCGAATAAATGTTTGGGCACGACGGCATGAACTTCAGAAATGGTGACCTGAGGTATAACTTAGTAAATGATCTTGTTGAAGAGAAGGAGATTTCGACCAACTTTCGTAGGGGAGAAAGGTCTAGCCTTCCTCGCCTCGTATTCAGGTGAATCTGTGAATAGCGAAAGCATATTAAGAGTTCAAGATTCTGCACGTAGAGGCGAAAGGTTGGACTGAAGAGGGGTTCATGATACTGAGCACTGGTTTTATAATCGCCTTGCGGCATTCTTGAATTTGACATCTAATCACTATCGAGTCGTAAGTATGGAAATGGACTGAGCGGGAAAGTGGTAGTAGATACGATCGATGATCACGTGGTACGTTTTGGTTATCCTTAACCTGGTCCCAGCCGACTCGTCCTGTGTTCTCGGGTATGCACCTCTATGTACGGGGAAATAATGTTCAAACCCATCCGACCTGTTACACAGATGTTCTTGCCTTCTTGGAGCCTGACTCCGGGTAGAATGAAACCTGTGTTAAACTTGGGGTAGGTCCAAGAGATAACAGCATCTTACAGCTCGCTTGAGTTGGAACGATTTACCTGAGCCCCATAGCTACCCCATTCAATTCAGTGTCCAATCCGTTCAGATGTTCGCCTTCGAAGAAAGACTGAATGTGTCTACTATCAATCATTGGTCATTATACCTCGTCTAGAGGTCAGCTCGGCTCGGTTATAATGTGTTTTTTTTTAACAGACCGATCAAGGTGAACCTCAACGCTTCGTCGTCACCGGTGGAATCTATGTCCCTTTGTAAGTCTTACAGTAGAGATGGCAGGTACTTAGCTATCATTTACTGAATGGCAAGATCTTAACCCGATTCCTTTCTACGAAATCCCAGTAATTACATATCTGCCTCAATCCACGGGAGGCTGCCTTTATAAATACGAGCACTGGATTTTCACCATCTTCAGCTCAAGCTCTATTCGAAACCGCAATAGATCGGTAGCACAAGAATGTCTGTAGCAACGAAACCTCAAACCAAGGACTCCTATGATGAAGCTAATCTTCCTCAATTTGAGCCTATGCCTTGGTGATTATTCCGGTCTTGATGTAAAAAAATATTGCCTAACCCGACTTCCTAGGTCTTTGAAGGAAATCAGGGATGCAATTCCCGCTCGATTGTTCAAGCGTGATACTGCTCGTGGTCTTCGTTTCTTTGCTCGCGATCTAGCTATGGCGACAGCACTCTGGACTGCTGCAACTTATATCGATCCATACTTCGCTAAAGCCGAAGTTGTCGAAAAATTTTCCTCCATTGGTGCCGAAGTCGCTCGATGGGCTTCCTGGAGTGTATAGTAAGTTAAGTCCACATTCCATGTTCATCCCACTGCTGATCCCACTATCAGTTGGTGGTTCCAAGGTTTAGTTTTCACTGGCATTTGGGTAATCGGACACGATGTACGACTGCGATCCTCGAGAAAACTTCCTTTGCTGATCCCCTGCCACCAATTTTAGTGCGGCCACGGAGCGTTCTCTGAGAATCAATGGGTTAATGACATTCTTGGCTTCGTGAGTTGTAGCGATCGACCACCCTATGTTTTAAGCTCATGCTCTTGCTCAGGTTACACACTCATTCCTCTGGACTCCGTTCTTCAGCTGGAGAATCTCGCACCATCGCCATCACAGCAACCACGCTTCGATGGAAAGAGATGAAGTCTATGTCCCTAAAACTCGAAGTGATCTTGGAATCCCGCCCGAAAAGGAAGAATGGGAGCCTCTCGACTGGGACGAGCTTTTTGGCGACACCCCTATCTACACTCTTTACATGCTCGTAAGGCAGCAGTTACTCGCCTTCCCGGCCTATTTGCGTGAGTTGAAGATCTATGATATCGCACAAGCTTTGCGCTCCTAACCTTATTCATAGTTTGGAACGTTTCTGGCCAAAAGCACTACCCCAAGTGGACCAATCACTTTGACCGTAAGAAATTACCTTCAATTTAATGGCCTTCTGAGCTGAAGGTGCCGTCCAGCGAACTCGGTCCTTTTCACGAAGAGCCAACGTGGCATTGTCATGATTTCCAACGCTGGTATTGCCTTCATGATCTGGGGTGTGTGGAAGTCTTGCCAAATCTGGGGTGGAGCGGATGTTTTCAAATACTACGGTCTTCCCTGGTTCCTCGTTACTCATTGGTGTAAGTTTCGCTTCGTACCTGATTTCCTATCTGACATGATCTTCCGCTCCAATTTCAACCCTAATCTTGCTTTTTGGCTTTGTCCTACATTCACCTATCTCCAGTCATCATGATCACGTATCTTCACCACACCGACCCCATTATGCCTCACTACCGCGGCAAGGAGTGGAACTTCCAGCGCGGAGCTGCTGCAACCGTTGATAGGCCTTTCCTCGGCTGGCAGGGACGTTTCTTCCTGCACGATGTTGCTCACTTCCATGTCATTCACCACGTAAGTTGTATGCTTTTTACTCGCAATAAAGCTGACTGTTTTTTTCGTTAGTTCTTCCCGAAGATGCCCTTCTACCACGGCCCAGAGGCCACAGATTATCTCAAGGCTTTCATTGGTGACCAATACATCTGGTCTGATAAGCCTGTGTTCAAAGCCCTCTGGGATAACTACAATACTTGCCAATTTGTTGAGGACGATGGTGACGTTGTCTTCTACCGCGACAAGGAAGGCAAGTCAGTGCGCCGCCCCGCCGACCCGTACTTCTTAGGAAAGAAGTCCGCCAAGGTTGAGTAAATATCAGCTCATTGATGCGCGCGCTGCGATGGTGGCTTGCTTTTGTGGCGAATTTTGATAGATAACTCCTCCTTTAGCCTTGATGCTTCAAATCCATCTCACTTCGTCAACTTGTCTTGTAGAACCTAGAATTTGTGCTATAGTAACGTGTCAAGTATGTACTGTGTTGTATGACAGGTATTATCGAAACCAGTCTGAAATCGATCGTTGAATTCTTTGACCCTTTTTCGACTCAAGCACGAGTATGATGGGCATATTACTAGTGCCACTTGACCCCCAAAACCGCGATATCGATATCAAAAGGAATTTTTTTCTCATTGCATAGGTCAATGTCTTATATGGTTTACCCTAGTTTGAATATCATTCTGTTTGCTCCGTGTTGGCCGCGCGCATGTCTCCTACCATTATCAAGGGAGTCCTTCAATTTCGCTGGTATCTTCAGTGCGTAATGTAACGTCGCAAACTTCGTCGTACTGCATATTGCATTATACAGGCTCCCGGAAGCTCCACAGAACACTGTCCGGGCTGACGCTGTAATCTACGCAGTAATTTCGGCCTGACATGCATTATGACGGACAAGGATAATACCAAAAAAAACTCAAGTTAACTGCTGAAAACTCACTGAAAATCCCTGTTCTGTTTCCCGCAAGCTTGTAGAAGGCTCAACGGAAGGTCTGTACTTGCATTCTCGCATTTTCGAAATTTTTGGAAGTCGGGAATGTCCTGGAAATTTTCTGCCAAGAAGCTCTGAACTACGCTATACTGGACAAGGATCTCGTCCTTTAGCTTCAATCTACACAATATCCGGACAAAGATTTGGCCGATTTGGACATCTAAAATACGCAATTTCGGACAGGGTTCTAAGGGAGCTTTCTGGGGGGCTCATTATACGCACTCACACTAGATCGTAAATTTTGAGCACCAACCATGTCCGGATTCATGCGACAAGCACGGCGTAAGATGAATGATAACGCCCAAATTAAACTAATAACGACTCCACCGCGACGCCGTGGACGAGCGGCCGTCAATGTTCCAAGATCTGAGACTGATCATGATTCCGTTATCTTCCCTCTCTCAAATTTCACAATTCCATTCTGACGAATTGCGAAACAATATTACTGTGACCTAGTACCAACTTTAGTTATCTCAACTAGCCCTCGACGCTCGTGAACGTGAATACGACTATGAAAAACGAAAGCGAAAATGGTCTCATTTCCTTGTAGCGGACTCAGGTCAAGAAAGAACTAGAGCCTAGAGAACGGCATCCGCCGACAAAACTCCATAATTATGAATATGAATTCATTTGACATGAGCCTCAGGTTAAATTAGTACTAGGTTTTCCTTGGACCCCTCAATTAAAGATCTGTTCGACCTCAGGTTACTGAAAGTTTACTCGGTACTGATCGCGGCAAAAGTATGCACGCTGTGACACGAGCCACTTAATCTGCATGTTTAACACCTTTGCAAATCCTATGTAGACAACCTTCCTATGCACATATGCACAGGTTTTTTTCTTTGACTGCGCTTGTGTTTTTACATTATTTTCACGTTTGATCGTGAATACGAGAGCGAGCCGGTTTGGAGCGGGTTTGCTTTGTTCTTGAACCAATCAGACTCAGGTAAACGCCAGGCGGGTATCCTACGATTTACCTTGATCTTTCTGCTGGATTCCCAAGGCGTAGGTAGCTCTGGGCGGTGACAAGACAATTGATCCAAGATTCCAACATGTTTACACTCCCTTGCCTAGGCAAAGCTGGAAACAGGATCAAAGATTATGAAATCGAATAAGAAGACTGGTACCTCTCTCTCCTCCCTTAGCACTACACACCATGCTCTGGTACCAGATATTTTCAGACGGCGTTGAATACGAATCCCGTGTGGGCAAACCTTTCGTGCCTCCAGACATCACCATCAAGCAAGTCTGGGAGGCTGTTCCCAAACACCTCTTCAAGAAAAGCACCCCAAAGAGCTTGTTCTACATTGCCAGACATCTGCTGGTCATTTATTCTTTCTATATCTTTGCCCAGAACATTGATCTGATTGTGTCATCTCTTGGAGGAACGCCTTTAGCAAGGCAGGTCTTGAAGGCGGCTTGTTGGGCAGGATACTGGGGATTTCAGGGGTTTGCATTCGCAGGTCTTTGGTGCATAGGTAAGAGAACATCGTAGTCGATGGTATTATCTTTTTAATTGGCTACTCCATAATAGGCCACGATGTGTGTTGATTTACAACGGAAGAGATTCACAATCATACTGACACGATTAAACAACATTGTAGGCGGGTCACGGTGCCCTTTCCGACTACGGAATTATCAACGATATCATTGGACTGGTCCTTCATGCGTCGGTTTTGACACCTTACCATGCTTGGAGGTTTACACATCGTGCTCATCATGTAAGCGATCTGTACATCTATCTGAATGTTGATACATTGTTCGCTCTTATAGAAAGCAACTCAAAGCCTTGAGCGTGATGAGACGTTTATGCCATTCACGCGCAAGGACTTCAAACTTCCCGATGGTAAAGTTGCAGTGCGAATGGACTACACAGAAATCCTAGAGGAGACTCCTGCTTTCACATTGTTCAGGTTATTCGTAAGGCAGTTCTTGTAAGTCATAGGTTATCTACGTTGTCAACGCCATATTCGCTCACTTTTCTGTATTTAGTGGTTTTCAACTTTACCTTTTGTGCGTTTCCCCATATAAGAATTTTCTCTGTACGAACTTGCGCAATTTCTCAACAGACACAATCGTAAAGGCAACCGAAAATATCCTCCTTACACTAGTGTAAGTGAAATTCTGTTTCAAGGCAATCCGTGATTAAAAGCGTTTCTCTAGCACTACCGACCGAGCTCTCAGCTTTTTAAATCCTCAGAACGTACGATCTATGTCAATCGTCCATTTTTCTTACCAGAACCCTTATCTATCTTTACTCAATCAGGTCCAGCCATTATCCTTTCGAACATTTCCCTCCTCGTCATGTACACCTTAATCAGCCTGTACATTAAGAGTAACGGCTGGCACAACGCCATGAAGTACTACTTTATGCCTTGGTTTGTAAGTACATCATCTGTCGGGCGGTCCTGATAATAATTGTTCAACTTTTGTCAGTTCCAACATAATTGGTGAGTGCTCACTCATGGTCTCAGGAACACGCTTCTTATGCAAAGCGTATTCAGGATGGTCATGTTCACATATCTTCAACACAGCGACCCAACAATTCCGTATTATCGCAAGGTTTTCAGCTATCGTTCATGTCTCAATGTTCAGGCTAACAATTTAACATATTACTAGAACGAGTGGACTTTTGTCCGCGGTGCTTTAGCCACGGTTGACAGACCCTTATTCGGCTGGGTTGGAAGATTTCTTCTATATAACGTACGTCTGTGAACCGCACTCTGATTTTATACTGTTCCTCAAATGAACATTCTCAAGATTGCCAGCGACCACTTAGCCCATCACTTCTTCTCTACAATTCCATTCTGTGGGTTTGATTTTCTTCTCATTGATGTGATCTGAAATATTTCTCGCTAGACAATCTACCTGAGGTGACTAAAGCTATCAAGCCTGTTCTTGGAGAGTATTACACTTACGACTCGACGGTGAGTATATCAGCGTCGTTTTCGGTGAAGTCCTCAGTCGCTAAATCGTTCTATAGGGCGTTATTGCCGCTCTGTGGCGATCATTCACACAATGCGTGTTCATTGAGGACGAAGGGGATATTTTGTTTTACAAGAATCGCAGCGGTGAGGCTATCGCTGATGTGGACGAGAAGGTTAGAGGCAAGTTAAACGGGAATCCGGTGGTTGGGGCTGGGCAAGAGGAAATGATCATCGATTGATTGGCGGATCATAGCTGAGGCTAAATCCTCAAATGTATCGATCGCTTGTTAGACGTAGATGTACATATCTCAAAGGAGCTTTGTAAATTGTGACTGCTGCATCCGTGTTGTCCCATAATATGTTACAGGGATTTTCAGTATCATGAGGATGCTACTGATGATAAGTTTGCTTGCTACTCTGATGATCTAGGATAGGATTGGATATCCCAGGATATCAATTCTGTTAGCCATCGTAATTCGCTGACTGCTGTTTAGGGAAAGGAGATATTGAGAGAGATAGATGAGTGGTAGTATGCGTTGATGTTTCGGAGCAATTTATAACTTCTAACATGCTATGGTATCCGGTTCATAAACATGAATGAATATATGAATACAGATGATTTGAGAGTAAGGAAAGAAATTCATGCAAGTAATGGTCCTACCTGAGATGAGTATTGCTAATGCTAAGGCAACGTTTTTCTCGTCTCCTCACTGGCCTTCCTTGCACCTAAGATAGAAGGCCTTGTAACAACAGTCCCAACTGGCGATACTCCAGCTCCGAGCTCCGATAACGCAGATATTGAGGTGTTCGTCCTTCGTACAGTGGCATTTGCTGCAGCGACTGCACGTAGAAGGTTCCCATTGCTATGTCTCTTTCCGATACTGCCAGACCGTGTAGTAGCACGTTTGAGAAATGGACTAGGAAGATTTTCCTCATCTGCCATATCATATTCTCCTATAAGCTCGGTTGTCGCAGGGGCAGAATTTGTTCGTTGCATCGATCGTCCTGAGGAAGCGGTACGTGTAAATGGCACCGAAGAAGCAGAATTTGAGTGATTGTGAAGATGGGGATGAGGAAGTGGTAGAGGTTTAGGTTGCGGTAGTCCAGTCGGCGAGCCAGTCAGGTTACTGGGGTCAGATACTGATGAAGATATGGATATAGGGACAGTCGGTCTGGAGGAAACTGACGACCGAATCGACGGCCGTCGGATACGTGTAGGAGGTAGCGGTATCGATGTATTCGAAGACGATGAAGACGACGGCCGCTTCGATGGGGAGACACTATGAGCTTTCCCGTATCTACGCGCCTTTTCCTTGCGACAACTAGGACTAGGGGGAGGGGATTCTGCCTCATCCGCACTTTCCTCTACGTCAACATTTGCTTTCCTGGAGTCAGGGTCGAAGATCTTGGTAAAATCGAGGCCGACCTTGGGGGAGTTTACAAATAGTTTCGTGAGATCATCTGGAGCCGGTGTTGCAAGTACCTCCCCCGTTGAGGTTAAAACTACACCCTTCATTGCTGATGCAGGAGTAGCATTGATCATTTTTCCTAAGGGACGTGCTGCAGGGGTAGCTACGCCAGGGAAAGGACTAGCAGAGCGGAATTTAGTTTGAGATTGAGGGGTAGTGTCATCAGCAATCGGAGTCTTGTTCTCGAGACGGGGAGGACTGAGTCTGGTCAACGGTTCAAGAAGATTTTTGACTTCTTCCAATGGCGTCTTTTCTCTGCGAGCTGCGTTTGATACTAAGTCAAGACAGGATGAGATCGCAACTCGATGGTGTATACCTTTGACGGACTTGGTTTCCCATTTACTGACTTGACTCTCGAGGTGCAGCCTAATTTCTACAAGACGTTTCTCTTCCGCGGCGAGATCAACTTCTCGCTCCTGTATCCATCGGACCCTATCATCGATCTCTTGTCGGATCTGTTCTACCCTCGTCACCCAAGCTTCATTTAATTCTTCTTCCCGTTTGTTGACAGACGCAATGATCTCTTCTTCACGTTTGGCAATTGCGGTAGCCACCTCACTTTCTCTTTGCAATACCAGTACGCGAAGTTCCTCTTCCCGCCGAGAAATTGCCTCTCGCACCGCCGCTTCTAGATCTTGCTGGGAGTATTGAAGGTGTTGACTTTGGGACATTGCATGACGGAGCGAAGCTAGCTCGGTATCCTTCTCAGCTACGATAGTGACGAGTTGCTGCTCGCGGTCAATGAGCGTGGCTTCCCGTGCTGCGACCTCCCGTTCCCGGGCGAGAATAGTGTTCTTGTGAGCTTTAACAGTAGCTAACCTGATTGCGAAGGTTAGAAAGTAGCGTTGTCAAATTTATGAATGTCGCCCACATCTTTTCCGTTTCAGAAACCTTGAACACAAGTTCAAGTCGTTCATGCTGTAAAAGTTGCGCAGCGGAAGGGCGCATCGCAGGCTTTGCCCAGGGATCAACAAGAATAAGAATACGCGCCGCTGAGAAGATATTAGACATACGTTCAGATTCAACATCGCCTTGATGACCCCCGCTAAAGATTGTGAATATCCTTTGGGTAGTGGAGGTATTCGTCCGTTACTAAGCGGAGAACGCGTTAGCACAACATAAGAATCTGTTGAACAGTGGCGAACCGGACGAGGATGCTAAGCTCAGTATGGCTCTTAGCTTCATGAAATGGAGGTTTGTGAGCACAGAGTTCGTAAATCAAACAGCCCAGGGACCATATATCGGATTTAGAATCGTAGGCCTTCTCTTGCATTACTTCGGGAGACATGTAATAAGGTGTCTAAAAAAAGGAACGCTCGGCATTAATGTGAACTGTATGACGGAAAACATACCCCGACGTAGGTGTTTGCAAAGTTGGTTTGGAGGAGAGCTTTTGATAATCCAAAGTCTCCGAGTTTGACGCAGTTGTTTTCATCCAAAAAAACTATTAAACAGGTCGGAAGCCTTTTCATCTAAAGCTTGGGTAACTCACCATTGTCAGGCTTCAAATCTCGATGTAATATTTGATTCCTTCGTTCTCTGCCCTCGTTCTCTAATCCTGGGTTACATGTCCCACCACTACCGTTTCTCCCATGTCCGTTCGGGTGGTGGCAATGTTGTAAAGCGAGTAAGAGCTGCATGAAGTAGTTCCAGATGGTATCCTCCGGTATTGGCCGGTTATGTTTCTGAGCCTGTTGTATGACCACAGACAAATCTCCACCTCCACAATATTCCATTACAATATATAGAATGCCCGCATCCTTGTCCACATAGCGATCGTGGTATTTGACAATATGGTCATGGTGAAGCTCCTTGAGGATGTTCCTATATCAGATTAATTATCATGTTGCTTCGAGTGTTATATGAGCTCACACTTCGGCGACAATCTGTTTTCTATCCCGTTCTTGCATCTTCTCGAATCTTAGCTCCTTTCGGGCGAAAATCTGGATAATTCGATTAATGTTTTGAGATAAATCTAGTGGCATTGGTATGCACCGTTCCATCTGTTTTTCTTTTAACTTTGCGGATGATACCAAATGCGCCATTTCCAATAACGTCCATCGCCTCATACTGATCCAGAAACGAAGACGCCATCGCAACAGAATGAGAGTGAACAGGTGAGGAACGATAATGAAAGAACTTTAGGGTAAAAGTGAAAGAACATCACATGGTCGCAAAGCAAGGTGGCTGTGCCCACTGGCCAAACTAGGTATCGTGGTAAAGTATATGAAATAGTAAACAACCAGTCATGAATGGCTAAAGTGATAAAAATGTATGGAGGAAAGGAAGAGAACTGGTGCCTCCTTGCGGAAATGCTCTTGAATGCAGTCACTAAGTTTCCATCGGGGGGCGTTAGGATTTATTTTGCGCGACTAAAGATGGCGCTACCCGCAACTAATCTGCTTTTTTGTTACCTTCTATCTTCTCGTGTACTGGACACCGGATGATTCGAGAGTGTTATGTGGGTCATGTCTGAGGAATTTCTCCATGTATGGTCGGATTTGGGCAGGCTGATGAGTTGTCGGCAAAAATGAAAATCTTTCGCTTACACAATGTGCCACCTCGGCATCGTGAACCTTCGGCCGCGGAACCCATTTCCTCCTAACATGAACGCCCAGCGCCAGGGGAAATCCGGGCTAGACTCGACTGGAAGCCATAGTCTAGACCTGATGAACACTCGCCTGGTCTGGACTCGGTCTAGACTTGCTCGTAACGATGAATTTTGAGCGAAAGAATCGACGAAAGAATCCCAAATTTACTTGGAAACAGGCTAGGAAGAAAAGCCTGGGAAAGGCATTTGACAAAGGAAATAGTTATTTTGTGATTACATCTGGTATTGAATACCCCTTGCTCAAACGCGAACTCTTGAACATATGAACCGCCGTTCTAGACACACAAACGACCTTTCGCTTCCTCTCCCTGAATATCACCAACAATACAATTCTAACAATCCATCACCTTTACTACCACTTACTTCACCGCCCTTGCTTCCTCCAGTGCAGAATCCCTGGGTACCTTCTGTTCACAGAACCTCCAATTCAAGGGATGAAATACACCCGCCAGTGACTCACCACCAACCTCCGTTACTACCCAGACTTGATCACCATCCTCAAATCAAACACGAGCAACGCGATTCTTTACCTTATCACAATCAACAGCCTGTAAATTCAGCCATGGAGGATTCTATGCCATCTACTAGTGATTTTGTCAAAAAGCTATACAAGTGCGCAAGGTGTTGATCCCTCCTGTCTCGTTGGATTTTAACTGCTTCGCTTGTAGGATGCTTGAGGACCAGTCTTTCCAGGACGTCGTCTCCTGGGGTCCGCACGGCGATTGTTTTGTTGTCAAAGACATGAACGAATTCACTAAATCCATTCTTCCAAGAATGTTCAAACATTCCAACTTTGCCAGTTTTGTTCGACAGCTCAACAAATATGACTTTCATAAAGTGCGATCCCCAATAAACTCTGATCAATTATGTACTTACATCTCTTCTTTCTTAGGTCAAAAACACCGATGACAATGCTTTTGGCGAACATTCTTGGACCTTTCGGCATCCAGACTTTCATGCCGATAGACGTGATGCGCTGGAGAATATCAAACGCAAAGTCCCAGCATCGCGGAAAAGTCAGGGTGCACAGAATGCTGCGTCCACAACGCGACCAATGGGCTCATCGGGAGGCGGCGGTATGCCCTTAGCCAGTGGCTCGGGTAGTGCTGGTGGGAGTCCAACTCCATTTTATAGCTCTGGCGGGAATGGCTACAACGGTAAGCACAGACTTCCTTTGCTATTCCTGTACTATGTTCGTTATAATCAAACACTAATACTAATCATAATTGTAGAGTACCATACTCAGCAACTACAATCCCAAGTCGACCGCTTGACCGCTTCGCACGATGAATTGTCTTCTCATATACGGTCCCTGGAACGGAACATAGGGAACTTGGAGAGGAATCTCGGTGGCCTGGAGCGAAATTATCATGAGGTATTTTAGTGTCACAAAAAAGCTCTCAAGTGTTCGCTAATATATTCTTATGCTCCTCTTAGGTTCTCGTCGAAATGGTTGGATTTCAACGAAATATGGCTCAACAAGACTCTGTAATGCAGGGTCTCATCGAGTGGGTCCTACACGGTGGCGGCGCCGGAGGGGAGGGTGAGTAGGATCCTATGCGTATCTTTCAACGCCTTCCTTGTTTTTTCCCTCGCCGCTTCTTGTACCATCTGGCATAGTGTTACATCAATTTCAATTCCCTGCTCACTCCCTGGATATTTGTATCCGCCATTGCTCATTCTTTCTCAAGTTCGCATCTATTTTTTATTTACTGCAACCTCCCCGTATCATAATCTCGTTGTATGCCAGATGTACGCGTGGGCGTACGCAGTCTAATTTTTTTTGGTCGTTATAAAATCATAAAGCGTCCTTGTTTTGGCCCTTCCTCTCTGTAAACCCACTTTTTTGCCGCTTTTTTTCTCTGTATTGTAATTTTTATTCATTCATCCAGAATAATGTACTGACGTTATCCTTGCTTCTATATCCATAATCAAACCATGTCTTTGCGCAAAACGAAATGGAATCGCAAAACGAAAAAATGGAATCACCCAACACACCGTACATAAATCGGCAATGTTTGGTCTGGACCTGATCTCGACATGTGGGCCTGGAACTTAACCTTCTTCCGGTCTGGACCCCGGACGTAGGCAAAGGCAAAAGACGTGCCCTACCGCCTCCTACAAGTACCCCCGCACTAATCGCCAATGCATCGGCGTCATCGGCGTCTGCAGATAATGCTTTTGCTTCACCCTCCCAACCTGGTCCTTCTCAGCTTCTGGGTTCCTCTCCTTCCAATCCACAACAACTATCACCCCAAGGGATGTCAACATCGTCTTCTCCATTATTATCACTATCAAATGAAAACCCCTTCGTGCCTTCTTCTGTTGCACAACATATCGTCGGGCCGTCGTACCGCTCCTATATCGAAGACGGGGTATCAAATTCCAACAGTGCGGTAGGTTTAGTAACGCCAGGAATCAACGACTCCGTTGGAAGATCTGCATTAATGAAGATGAATGAGATATCAAGAAGGGCGAGCGATGTGCGCAACGCAAACGGGAACAATGTTCTCGTTAGTGGAGGGAATACTTTCGGTTTTGGAGATAACGTTGGAGATAGACCCCCTTCGAGATTATGGGCTGCCGCTACGAACGCTGGATTGATCAACCCCGATGGATCCTTTGTTGATTCATTGGACAACACTGCCCCAGTCTCAACTACGATGTCGCCAAACCCAAGTCTATGGAACGGCGGAGCTGGCGTAGGCCCAACGAAAATCACGTCTCGTCGCGATGCACTCGCGAAGATTGAGGAACTGCAGCGCATGCGTCCAGCCAGTACAGGGTTCCTGAGTAATGCGGCTGCAAAATTGGTGAATGCAATGGAGAGTTTTGGGTCGAGTGCAGAAAGTAAGAACATACCGGCACAAGGATCACAGGAGAACGCGATGGATTCTGGGTCTTCGATGTCTGATAATGAAGAAGTGGTCATGCCTTCGGCATCAACGATGGTGGCCAATGCAGAGCAAGAGCACCAACAACGATCACAAGAATCACTATCGAATAGCTCTGAGCCTTGGAACACGATGCTTCCGAATGTCCCTTCACTGGGCTCGTTCGGTCTTCAGGACGATTTGTCTTCGTCACACCCTCAACAAGAGCAGCCGTCATCCCCACTCTCGATGCTTAATCCGTTTCCAGATTACACGTCTAGTCACGAAGGCCTGCAGGTGTACACTGTGGGACACCTCATGCCCAAGAGTGCAATCGACGATATGAACGGAACGTGGAGTTTCGACCCTGGAATGTTCGGCGGGAGTGAATTCGATCTCTCCGGGAACACTATGGTGGGTGGACAAGAGCGTAAAGCAGATGGTGGAAGTCCGACGATGGCCTCTTCATCACAGGGTTTCGACCCTTCATTACCATCAACATCTCAGCCGTCAACGGGATCAGACGCTGGTTCTAAAAAGCTTCGCGTGCGTCGAACGGCTTTTGTTCCCGGCTGGGCAGTCTCCCCGAGAGTACTTCTCGTAGATGATGACGCGGTGAGCCGGAAGTTGGGCAGTAAATTTTTGCAGGTATTTGGATGCAAAATTGATGTTGCAGTCGATGGAGTGAGTGCTGTCAATAAGATGAACTTGGAAAAGTACGATCTGGTGTTGATGGTAAGAACAAAATCCATTCATTAGCTGTGTTTTGATTTTCTTATAGGATATAGTTATGCCTAAACTGGATGGTGTTTCAGCAACGTCGTTAATTCGAAAATTCGACCACATGACGCCCATTATTTCAATGACAAGTAACTCGAAACCGAACGAGATAATGACCTATTATCACTCTGGTGCGTCTTGTTCCTTAATGGCATAACATTCTCCACTGAGATTCCCTCCCTAGGTATGAACGACATTTTACCTAAACCATTCACGAAACAAGGTTTGCTAGATATGCTCGAGGTGTGCACTCACATTCGCATAGGCTTGTCTTTCCCGCTCACCAGTCATTTTTGTAGAAACATCTCATGCATCTCAAGGTCATCCAGCAAATGTCGCGAGTGCCTCGATCACTTGGCATACCACCCCTGTCAGATTCTAGCTTCGAAGAGGCTATCACCTCACAAGCAGCGCTGCTCAGTCGTCAGAACGCTGGCATCGCATCGTCTAGTAACAACGAGCTCGGCGGCACATTGTCTTTGCCATCATCAACAGATATGCAATCATCATCTTACTCATTCAATCCTATGCGTACTGACGACGACGACATGGGTCGACTGAACCCTCTCGCAGGGATGGGTCTTAGCGATGAGCAGTATAATGCAATACTTACTGGAATTGTCAATGGGGAGACGTTTTCGGGTAGCATGGATATGGGTGGGTACGGGAACGAAACACCTTTAGGAGGAATACGAATGGATGCTCAGAAGCGACGGCTAGACGACCAAGATGACGGAAGAGCTGGGAAACGGAGTCGGTTTGAGGTCATAGAATGATATCGTTCTCTTTCTAGGACTCGCGTTAGTTAGATACGGCGGACCTTGTCGTCTTCAGCTTGTAGGATTGTGTCTATATCAAACACACCATTAGCTTACATATTATTTCTGTAGTAGGTATGGACAGCATTTAGAAGTGTACAAACTTGCGGTCCGTTATAACTATCGATATCGGGTCCCATAACCAAACCGAGCATAGTAAGGCCTACGAGAACTAGAATGGTCTATAAACTCCTAATTAGCTTCGGTTTGTAGCCAAGTACTGAAAATGCACAAACATGTGCTGATATCGCGTACGGTGCTAACACCGGAAACGCTCGCAAGATTCACAAAGCCTTCCTCAGACCGAACGGCACTTCCACTGACACCCCTTGCAGATGATGCAGCACCTAGGAAGAGAAGATGAACAGCCCAGAGATGACAGATTGATTGACGAAATCACGAAGATACTACACATACCAGTCCAATCCGAGCGACAGTAAACGCATGTAAGCGATTGAGCCTGCCTTTGCTTTGTCACAAGCTTTGCTTGACCCGTGCCTTCGGCACGGGCAGGGGACAGTGACTTTTAACAACACATATAATATTGATTGTATTGAGCCAATACATTATTCAAATATACAATATAATTTAACAGCACTAAACTCTAATCAAGCAAAACCTCAGGATAGACAATGTTCTGTGTTATGCACTCTGTATTTCCTGTAGATTGCTCTGAGTAAATAAAACACAAACTTATAAGTATATAACATACCTTCAGGAAAAATTGTTTTGACTCCTTGCTTTGTTGTAGAGCGAGAAAGAGCAACATAGAGTTGACCATGAGTAAATACTGGGGATTGAAGGTTCAACCCAACTGTTTTAACTGATTGCCCTTGAGACTTATTGATGGACATTGCAAATGCTAACCTCACAGGAAACTGGCATCTTTGAAAGACAAAAGGTAAATCAAGATTGGATGGGCTGAGTGTAATACATGGAATCAATATAATCTGGCCTGCATTATCTCCACCCAGTATTCTAGCCTCTAGTACTCTTGCTGTACATCGGGTAAGGATTGCATGGGTTCCATTACAAACTCCAGCTGATGGATCAAGATTCCTAAGAACCATTATTGGTGCACCAATCTTTAACTGTAGTTGTGACAGTGGCAGGCCAGAACCATTGATATTGTGAAGGAATTCCTCAGGATACTGAGAATCCCCATCTGCTGCTTCATCTATGACAGCCTTGTCTGCACTATGATAAGTATTGATATTGCCACTCAATGTATTTAAACACATGAGATTGGTTTCATCAACAGTATCATTTCATGGGCAGAGTATAGTGCACTCTGAAAACCATGAATCAACATTATCTGCTGCACAGTCAATAACATTGAGATTTGGATAAATGGCAGAGATCAAGGAGTCAACAGAGTCCCCACACTTCATAATAGGGTCAAGCTTTATTTGGCTTTCTGGACCATTAATTGAACCATGTCCAACCTTCAGTAACCACTCTGCATACTCTTTGTCCTCTGCTGTACCACTACTTAATCTTTTATTTTCTTTTAGATAAAGGATCTTTATGTCACGCCATAAATAAGATCGCTGGATACACTGACCCACAATTTGCTCTCGGTGTCCTTTCCAGACCACAGGAAGTATTTGCTGAAAGTCTCCTCCAAAAACAACTGTAACACCTCCAAATGGCTTGCTAGGGGTGTCCCTAATGTCTCTCATAGTTATATCCACAGCCTCTTGACAATACTGGTCCTGCATTGGAACTTCATCCCAAATAATAAGACTGGTCTCACGCAGTAGTTCACCCAGATCAGAGTTCTTCTTGACAGAGCATAATTTTCCTTCATATATTTCAATAGGAATCTTAAATGTGGAATGAGCAGTTTGCCCCTTTGGGAGTAAAAGAGCAGCAATCCCTGATGAAGCACAGCACAATACAATCTTTTCATCTCCATGCAATGCATAACAGAGTGTATTATATGTAAATGTTTTTCCAGTTCCAGCTGGACCATGGAGAAAGAACATCTGAGGGTTATTCTCATATATTGCAGCTTTAATTGTATTGAAGGCCTCTGCTTGTTCTCTGTTCATCTTTGCAATATTCTCTGATGCTCTTTGCTGTTGTTCTTCAGCATGAAAGGCACACTGCTCTTGTATCAACCTATTGCCTTCAACCCCTGCCCAAAATTCATAATTAGGAACTGGCATGCCCAGAAAACCTTTTAATCCATCATGTACTCCTGCATGGAAAAGGATTTTATCAATAAGATATAAACCATAATCTTCAATTTGATCCTGTGTTGGGTTGGCAATAATCCCTGAGGTCTGTAAATGGTGGTTGATATCATCACAGATGTGTTCTTTGAACTGCTCCCACAGTAAAAAAGGTTGAGCAGGACGGCAATCTTTAAGAATTGTTGCAAAGAGTGAACGGAGTGCAGATCCAGATTGCATATGTCTTGCATCCTCTAGGCAGTCCTTCCACTCAGAATCACTCTGCAAAAGCCCACGGGCTAAACATGCTTCTTGGTGTGTAGGATATTCCACTCCTTCATAAGTACGTAGATCTGCAAATGATGTAGCACCTTTGACAACTGTAAGCAGCAGTCAAATATAAAACCTTTCGCTAGCTGCAGGGTGAACAAAATACATCCGCCCAAGAGCAGCTTTACCCTCACGAATCTTCCATCTTTTTGTAGTTTTTACCCAGACCCATTTTGTAGGAAATTCCTGGTACAAAAGTGATCGTGCAACCATTACTGCATGTTCAGGATCATCCTCAGCCTTTTTCTTCTCTGCTGCATTAACTTTGAAGTAAGCTGTAAGTGTGCTGTCTTTTGACCCAACAGCATGAAGAACCTCCTCTACTGGTGCATCAGCATCAAACACTACAAATTGCCCAGCTTCTGTATGTACTGCAAGGCGGACAACATTTGGGATTTCTTCATGCATATCATAATGAAAAAGCCTCCAAACTGATTCAGAGGCAGATACATAACGGGAATCTATATATTGCTGTATTTCATCTTTATTTTTCCCAATTGCCATGGTTGTACGATCATGGCCTTTGTAAATGTATTTATGAAGGTATTTGAAAGCTTTTATGGAAATGCAACACTCTAAGTTGGCATGTGATTTGAGCTCCATCAAAGCCCAAGGATTATGAGGTACAACCCATCTGTTATCAATATCAATTTCTATGCCATTGACCTTTTTCTTGCAAAGCCTTCCATTCTTGGGTCTAGCATAAAGGGTATAGCCATCCTCTGACAAAACAGTATGCTCTTGGAATACCTTAGGATAACCCTTGGAGCATTTTGAATCCTTCATACAGGATGCACTTGGGTTGAGATCACCACATGGTGTATGAATCATCAGCTTTTCAACCAACATGAATAAATTTGGATGTGTTTCAGGATCAGGCAACTGAGCAGAGATTACTTTGTCAATCTGATGAGCCTCTTGATACTGTGATTGGGGATAGAGAAAAATAAGAATGTGTATATGAGGTGTTAATTGTAGTGATAGAACACTTCCTACATAGTTAGTTTACATATAAAGTACATACATTACTTATAAACTAACTACTGTATCCACTACTTTACTGATAACATTACTTACACCTTCATTTCTTCATTTTTCAGAGTCCTTTTCATTTCTTATAGGAGCGCACAATTGTGGACACCTATTATCACGCCTCATGCGTTTCTAGTACATACAAGACCAAACAGACCTGTATTCCTACTACAGTTAGAAGGAACCAAATCAATATTCACTATTAGTGTCTATTGGAGTATTGAGGAGTCTGCAAGGTCAATAGTACAACACTACCCTTGTACATAGACTACAACAGCAGTGTTTCTGACGGGGGTACACTCTATTGTCTACAGCCTTAGCTGCAATAAGTGTGCAACATCAACTGTGCCAAGTTACCCTTCAACATGAGGTAGTCCTCGCTTCTGAAATTCAATTGTGTAAACACGGCCTCTACACTTTCCAAAACACCCTTTGTCAATAGCCCTCAAGATGATCCGTACTTTTTCACAAAAAACTCTGGCAACTAAATCAGGTCTGTCTTGTGCTGTCTGTCTGGGAAGGAGAGCCTCTTTAATCTCAGGTGCATTTGGATCTGCAGTGATTGTCAGAAATAGATCAGGTTTTCCAAATGCTCTTCCTAAGGCAATAGAATCTTGATAGAGCTGGAACATATGTCTTGATCCTCCAATATAAGAAGAGGGTAAGATAACTCGTTGCCCTATATCTTGCAGCTGAACATCTCCTGAATGAACAGCATCTACTAAACCACTGTAAACCTCAGCTCTGAGTTTCTTCTGATTGCGTGCAAGCCAGGATAAGCGTGACTGATCAGTTTGGGCCCATGCATCAACAATATATTGCTGAAAAAGATTTTTGGCATAGAACAGATGGTTTGATTCAATCTCTAGATTGCGTTGATGAAGGCGATATGCATAGTACTCCATCTGGGTAACATGATCATCATTAGAGGCTGGTTCATTAGGTCTATCTGCATATTTGATATTTAGGTGCCATCCTAGTTCACCTCTGGGAAACAGTAAAACATAATGTAAAGGTGCATATGCAGGATTGGTTTCATATATACGTTTCAGTGGCCCCTCCTTACATTGAAGGATAATATCTCGATGATCTGTGGCAGTACCTGGGCCTGGAAGAACAACTGCAACCTCATCAGCTGATGGCATATTATATCTCCTAGGATCATTTGTATCACTGAAATGCAGTTTGATATAGGCACCATTTAGGGAATTTGGAGCCTGTGCCTGAAGGTTTTGTATTCTCTGGTATGCTGATCTGTAGAGATTCACAAAGTTATTATTGCGGTGAAGGCAATCAGATATTGTTTGCATAACAGATGACAGTAACCCAGTACCATGATGTCTGTTATTGGCTAAGCGCTGCTCTAAAGCAGTCTCAGGTGCAACTATGTAAAGCTGTGCATATACTGGGGGTTTGTCACCCTCAGGCAAAAGGGAGCCTAGAGAATGCCAAAGTGCACCCTTAATTTTAAACTGCCTTGGCCCAGTATTTGGAAGTTCAGGATCATTCTGTGGTTGAATCTTAAGGCCCAATGATACAAAAGCAAAAGCAGAATTATAACTCCTTATGTTGTCTAAAAAGTGCTTTGAGTTATGATCAACTCCAGTAAAGAGATTCCTGATTTCAATAGGTGGACTTTGTAACATAGGTAGCTGAATCTTCCCTGATTTGCAGCATGCTCCAAATTTAGGATTTATTACAGAGAAATGTGTAAGTCTCTCTGCTTGCCAATGCAATGCACCACAAAATGGACACTCTATATCCATTTTTCCCAAAGAACAGAAGTTATAAATCCGATCATTCTCAATAGGTTGTAGACCTATTGGAATAGGCTCATCTGGAGCATCATTTTGATGTTCATGATCTCCCACATCAATTTCTTGCTGTTGCAAGTGCTGCTCATGCACCTCTTGGGAGTTGTGCATCACATTTTGCAACTGTTCATGTTGTTGGTGCATGTCATGGCCTTCTGGTGTGAGATAGCCAGGACCTGGTGGAAGTCTCTGGCTATTCTCAAAGTCATCTTGTGGAGGATCATTATTCTCATGCTCATGGGTCAGCCTTTCTGGATTAAATGATATAGATTCTGAAAGTAAAGATAGTCAGCAATAAATAGTGTAATATAGAAAAGAATGTATTACGGATATGACTTTGGGCTCTTCTATGATTCTGTCTCAATGTTGGTCTTGCAGGGTGAGGCTGTACAAATGCTAGTTGAGCTTGTAGCTCAGCAGGTAAGTGAGGAAACTACCAAGAGAATAAATGAGCCTTAAAATCTCTAAATAAGTATGCTAATACCTGATTTTGATATGCCAAATTTGATGGTCCTGCATGGGCATTCTGATTCTGATTATGAAGAGACTATAAGGTAAAGATATTGATTGGTGGCCACAGCACTATGTATTTGAATTTTTACACCTACAACTGCTTGATTTGAAGTACGGCCACGGCCATGGCCCCGTGTTGGTAGTAGTGGAGGTAAATGTCTGAGTTGATTAGCAATTCCTTGAGTCAATTGAAACTCTTGGCCATTATGGTTGATTACTTGAAATAGATCATCTTGTGAATGCTGGGAAGGTACATAATTTTGAGGTATATTGAGTTGGAATGGTATTGGTCCATCATGTGGTGATGGTTGAGGTGTACGTCGATTTTCAGGGCTGCCTAGGGTACGTGTTTGTCGTTCCCTCTCATGATCAGCATTTTGTTGTCGATGTTGAGGTGTATTGGGAGGTGACTCAGAATCCCTTAAAGTGAGAATAGTAGTCAGAGCCTGCACACAGGTCAATAGCTTGTAAGAAACCAAACATTTTATCTGTAGTCAAATTTCCTCTATCAGGAACTTCAATTATAGTGTGAAATTATAGTAGAAGATGGGAAAGGGAAACAAAGGAGAGCATAATTATCATGCAATGCATGCAGCAAACATGCAGCAAACACATTGCAAGCTTGAAGTAATGTGTGAGAAAAACCTAAGTCAACTCAGCAAGCATTGCAGCAAACACGTCGCAAGATTGTGTATTGTAATGTGTAGGAAAAACTTAAGTTGCCGCTGCCGCCGCAGCACTAAAACGTTGACAGTTTTGCTGACATAAATAATGACTAATAAGAAAAAGCGCTGGTTTAGGTGCACCGCCCTAATTTATAGTATAGGATTCTCCCTACTGTTCAAGTGTGGATTCGAAGTGGCTGAAAATGAGGTATGAAACTCACGTTTTGTCCAGCACTCCTTGTGTACAGCATTATGACAATCATTACACCAGTCGAGTGATTTCTCCAAACCACCGCTCAATTCCAGTTCTTCGGCGTTCATCTTGTCGTAATAAATCAGACAATCATCCTCTGACGCAGGTATATGGCGGGGATCGTCAGATGGTGGAACTTCAGGTTACGAGATGAGCCAGAAACCTCTGGTGAATATAAAGAAAGGGACAAGAATCACCAGAAGAGACATCACACATGGTAGCTGGTCCACATCCTGTAGCTTCTCGCCATGCACCGACAACATTCCCATTGGCGATAAACATTCCACGAAGCTGAGGCGGTGGAGGTCCCGCTGAAAATATTTCAGTTAGTTCGTCTTGAGATGGGTAGTCCTCCAGAAGGTAGAGGAAATTTCCAGTATGCGAAAGTTGAAACCTGTCAACAGCGCTCTGAAATATGATATGAGAGTCAGAGAAGGGAGCAAGAGCTTAAACAAAACTTACCTCTGATACCAATAATTCGAGGTTTGCGGGATTTGTCCAATTTTCAGGAGAATGAACAACTGTGCAAACACGTTGAGTAATCTCTAAAACTGGTTGAGCTGAAACCCGCAAGATGCTTGCAATGATGTCCATTCTGGTGACCCGGGTCTATTTCTGTCATCAAATTGATTCGAACTGTGAAGAAAGACGAGTATTAACAGTCGCAATGAGGAATGTTTTCAATAGTGACAGTGTAAACCTGAAGACTCGACTAGATTGATAGCATGAAAAAAGAAAACCAAACAAGCCATACACACATTCCCAGTGGATCCCTGAACAACAAACTCCTCCTTCAGCGCATTTCCTTCACGGGTTCTCTCGATGAGATAAATCCTAGTGTGTGAACAGTTTCTCTTTGAGTATCGGGCTGGGACATTGACCAAACAGCCAATTTCCCTTTGTGCTTGTGATAAATATCGGTGCAATCTCACGGATATGTCATGAGGACAAAATGAACGAAACCGTGCTGGCCTCTTTTCTTTAGGCTCGGCTTTCTTGCGACTCTTGCCTTTATTTGTCTGACTTAAGGGTGGTGCAGAGGATGTGCCCACTGAAGTTGAAGGAAGGTTGGTTTCTGTACGAGGTTTCTTCGCAGATGAACCACTAATTGTCTCGTATGATCCATCAACTTTGCGCTTTTGAAGCACCATAACAGGTGAAATTGTATACACAGGGTGCAAAACCCTATAAGATTTTCTACTTATTGGAAATCTGGTGGAAAATTTTCAGATGCCAAAATTTCCCAATCTTCCGATAAATTTTTTAACTTGTCAAAAACATATGTAATGAACAAATTTTCTTTTTGCATAGCATAAGTTTTAGAAGAATTTCGTAACTTATAAGAGACTTGTGATATAATATGTTACCACATAAATATACTGAAAGTTATGTCAAAGTTTCTGCCAAGTTATGGCATCTTATGTAAAACTTTGTGGATTTTTGTTGTATTTTAAACTATACAAGCCTTTTGCTTGACCCATCGCGAAGCGACGGGTGTGGGAATTCAACTTTGTGATGTCTCAATAATTATATAAACAAATACTTGTAAAATACAAAAGCTAATGTGGGTCCAGAAGAACTTCAGGGTAGACAATATTCTTTGTAGTGCATTCATTATTATCTGAAATAATAAAATATTCAAGATTCAAACTATTAGAAAATTGGAAAAGAAAAAAGCATACCTTTAGGAAAAAGGACCTTCAGCCCCTGTTTGGTTGTACTACGGGAGAGAGCAACATATAGTTGACCATGTGTGAACACAGGCACTTGAAGATTCAATTCCACTACTCTAACAGATTGGCCTTGTGCCTTATTAATGGACATTGAAAATGCCAACTGGACAGGAAACTGGCGCCTTTTCAGGATAAAAGGCAAGTCAAGGTCTGAGGGTATTATGGTGATCTGTGGTATTAGAAAAGTTATACCTGCATTATCACCTCCCAGAATTCTTGCTTCCAATACCCTTGCAGTACATTTAGTAAGGATTGCACGTGTTCCATTGCAAACACCTGCCACTGGATCAAGGTTTCGAAGCACCATAATGGGTGCACCAATTTTTAGAGATAGTTTGGAAAGAGGTAGACCTGATCCATTGATACTGTTTAGATATTCTACAGGATACTGCAGATCATTCTCTGGATCTTCATCCACTACAGCACTATCAGCACTATGATAGGTGTGAATGTTTCCTTTGAGTGCATTTAGACACTTCATATTCAAGTTATCAACAGCATCATTTCTGGGGCATAGGATAGTACGTTCCAAAAACCATGCATCATTGTTCAGTTCAGGGTCAATCAAGTCCAGGCTGAGATAGATAGTGGAAATCAATGAATCAATGCTATCTCCACATCTCATTGTGGGATCCAGTTTGATTTGACTCTCTGCATCATTATCTGAACCATGACCCACTTTCAAAAGCCATTCAGCATAAGCCTGGTCCTCCTCTGTTCCACTGCTAAGTCATTTGTTTTCAGTTAGATGCAAAATCTCAATGTCCTGCCAAAGCCTAGATCGCTGAATGCTGGCACCAACTATCTGTTCCCTCCTTCCTTTACGCATTACAGGAAGTATTTGCTGAAAGTCTCCACCAAATATCACAGTCACTCCCCCAAAAGGTGTGGTACTTGATTTAAGATCTTGCATAGTTAGATCTACTGCTTCCTGGCAAAACTGATTCTGCATTGGAACTTCATCCCATATAATTAGAGCAGTCTCCTGCAACAGCTTCCCCAAATCAGAATTCTTTTTGACAGAACACACCTTTCCTTCAAAAATTTCAATTGGAATCTTAAAAGTTGAGTGTGCATGTCACGAAACAATCTTTTCATTATTCTTTTCTTTTATTATTCTTTTTCCTTTTCTTTTATTTACTTACCTAATCACTGAGGCGCTTACACCAGCGCTCATTATATTCTCATTATCATTTAGGTTACACGCATCAACCTTATTGTTCTCACGTTGTTGTTTCACTTAGGCGCGACTTTCTCGTGCCTGTCAGCTCATTGACAGGACGACGTCATTATTGTTCCGCTTCCATGCTTCTTTTTATATTGCCTTATTGTTTACTCACCTAATACCTACAGCTTTACTTATGGATACGAGCGACTCTTATTGTAGATCCTCATGGTTACGGCGCAAGACATCTCTCACAGCTTCATATCCCATTAGTATATAAGACTTAGTATTTTGTAGTTATATTCCTTAGCTCTATTCTTGTCTATTCTCCTCGGTAGCTAGACTTGTAGTTGGGTTGTCTTATCCATCCTCTTTTTGCTTTTTTGCTCTCTTGCTCATCATCTATCGTGTGACGCCTGGTTGTCTCTTGTGAGAGCTAGCGAGTCGCTGACAGTGCAGTCCGACCCTTTGGAAGTAGCAGTGCAGCTATTCCTGATGATGCACAACAGAGAACAATTTTTCTTTCTCCCCAAAGCATATAACAAAGGGTATTGTAAGTAAAAGTCTTGCCTGTTCCAGCAGGACCATGTAGGAAAAACATCCTGGGTCTATTTTCTCTGATAGCACTCATGATTTGGTCAAATGCAGGCCTTTGGCCTGCATTGAGCTTGGATAAGTTTTCTGTTCCTTTCTGCAATTGCTCTTCAGCATCAAAGTCCAGCTGTTCAGCAATCAATCTGTTGCCTTCCACTTGAGACCAAAACTCATAGTTGGGTATTGGCATTCCTAAATACTGTTTGACTCCCTCAAATATTCCTGCATGGAAAAGAATCTTGTCAATAAGATATAGGCCATAATCCTCAACCTGCTCTGGTGTTGGATTATCCACAATTCTTTTACTGAATAAGTACTGTTCAAGGTCATCACATATATACTGCTTGAACTGGTCCCATAATAACCCTGGCTGCACAGGGTGACAATCTTTCAAAATTGTTGCAAACAGTGATCTAAGGCATGATCCTGTCTGCATATGGTGTGCATCTTCCAAACAGTCTTTCCACTCAGAGTCATTCTGCAAAAGGCCTTGAGCAAGGCATGCCTCCTGAAATGTTGGGTATTCAACACCATTATATGTTTGAAGATGGGCAAAGGAAGTGGCCCCCCGGACAACTGTTAATAATAGCCAGATGTAAAATCTCTCCCCAGCAGCTGGATGAACAGAGTACATTCTACCAACAGCAGGGTCACCTTTTTTGTGAACTGTCCATTTGTGGTTGCTTTTATTCCAAACCCATTCTGATGGAAATTCTTGATACAGCAGAGACCGAGCTGTTGTTACAGCATTTGCTGGATCCTCCCTAACTCTCTCCTCTTCCTCTGCATTGGCTTTAAAATATCCCATGAGTGTGCTATTCTTGGTGCTTGCAGCATTAACAATCTCTTCCAATGTTTGTCCATTGTCTGCATCAAATGTAACCATCTGACCTCCAGGAGTATGCACAGCTAACCTTGTAACTTTAGGCTTTTCTTCATGCATAGCATAAGAAAACAATCTCCAACTGGCTTCTGAAGCAGAAATATAATGTGAATCTAAATACAACTGCACTTCATCCTGATTTGAACCAATGTGCATAGTTGCCCGGTCATGACCTTTGTAAACATATTTGTGAAGATACTTGTGAGCCCTGATAGAAATGCAGCATTCAGTATTAACATGGCTTTCCAACTCCATGAGTGTCCAAGCATTATAAGGAACCACCCATGTATTGTCAAGCTCAATGTCTCTACCATTGACAGTTTTCTTGCACTTTCTGTCATTGTCTGGCCGAGCATATACTGGATAGCCATTTTCAGAAAGGGAAGTCTCAGGCTGGAAAGGTTTTGGAAAACCCTTTGAACACTTTCCATCCTTCATGCAGGAGGCATTTGGATTGAGTGCTCCACATGGACCATGAATCATCAGCTTTTGGACTAACTTAAATAGCTTTGGGTGAGAGTTTGAATCAGGTAGCTGAGCAGATATAAGTTGATCTATATGATGGGGCTCTTTAAATCTATCTTCTGGATGGAGAAAAATAAGGATATGAATATGAGGCAAACCCCTTTTCTGTAACTCAATAGTGTACACCCAACCCCTGCACTTCCCAAAACACCCTTTGTCAATCAGGTTCAGTATAATGTGAACTTTTTCACGGAATACATGGGCTATGATATCAGGGCGGTCATTGGGAGTTTGCCCAGGGAGTAGTGTAGCCTTGACTTCAGGACAATTAGGATTAGCTGTGATAGTCACAAAGAGATCTGGCTTTCCAAAATGACGTGAAAGGGATATTGAATCTTGATACAGCTGGAACATATGTCTTGAGCCCCCAATATAGGAGGAAGGTAGAATGATACGCTGTCCAATATCTGCAACATCTGTATCTGTAGCCTGTACAGCATCAACTAAACCTGAATATAATTCTGCTCTAAGCTCTTTTTGGTGCCATTTAAGCCAGGACAGTTGCTGCTGGTCCACTTGGGTAAACACATCAACTATGAACTGCTGGAATAAATTCTTGGCCATAAACAAATGAGAACTTTCAAACTGTGTTTTTCGTTGATGAAGACAAAAAGCATAGTATTTCATCTGAGAAACATACATTCTCTTGGAAGTCTCAGTTTCATCCTCCTCATTTGGATTAGTTCCTTCACCATGAGCATATTGAATTTTTTTATGCCAACCTAACTCTCCTCTGGGGAAAAGCAATACATAGTGAAGTGGGGCATATGCAAGATTATACTCTACTATTCTCTTAAGGGGTCCTGTTGTTAAGATCTAACAATCTGACACTCCTCTGATGAAACATGTTTATAACTATCCAAGGGTCCCAAAAGGCATAATGTAAGACCACAAGGCAAAAGTAAGTCCTCCAGGCAAAGTTGTAAGACCTCAGTAGTTGGGACATGTGACTTGGCTCTAGTGCTATAAACCTCTGTGTTCATTAATTGTACCCATGGCCGGATAGCTCAGTGGTTAGAGCATCTTGGGATTTCACCAGTGGTCCTGGGTTCAATCCCCAGTCTGGTCACTTTGTTTGTCATCATGACTTTAACACCTGTTTTATGCTGCAGAATAATATCTCTATGATCAGCAGCTTCACCAGGCCCAGGAAGAATAACAGCAACTTCCTCTGCAGTAGGCAAGTTGTATCTCCTTGAATCTGTAGAGTCCAAAAAGTGAAGCCTAACACATACAGTATGATTTGCAGACCCTAGATTTGTCTGTTCTTCATCAGCTATACACTCATGGGCAGTCTTGTACAGTTTGAAGAAGTGGTTGTTCCTTTGAAGGCAATCATCAAGAACTGTCATTATAGGATTAAGCAATCCAGAGCGGGCATTGTTCACCATGCACCTTTCCAGGGCAGTTTCAGGAGTCATAATATATAGTTGAGCATAAACAGGATTCTTGCCCACCTCTGGCAGGAGGGAGCCCAAACTATGAAATAGTTCTCCTTTGATTTTAAACTGCTGCAGTCCAGTTTGTGGTAGCTCAGGATCATTTTGGGGTTGTGTTTTCATGCCCAATGATACAAATGCAAAGGCAGCATTATAAGCTCTGATGTTTTCCAAAAAATGCTTAGAGTTATGATCCTGACTATTAAATAACATTTCGAGCTCAAGAGGAGGCCTCTGGAGAAATGGGAGTATAATCTTTCCAGACCAGCAGCATTTACCAAATTTAGGATTGCGCTTTGAGGATTTCTTGTGCCTTTCTGCCTCCCAATGTAAAGCATGACAGTTTGGACATTCCTTGTCCATCTGGCCCAAGAAAAGCTCATTGTAAACTCCATCATCCTGAACTGGCCTCAGAGCTATAGGTAGATTCTGAGGATTTACAGGAACTGGCTGATGTGGGGGAAAAGGAGGAGGAGAAGGAGATGGCAAAGGGGAAGGAACAGGAGGAGGCTCATAATCCATAACTTGAGGAGGAGAAGCAGGTGGAGGAGAAAGAGGAAAAGGTTGAAAGTGAGGGAGAGGGACAGGAAGAGGAAGAGGGACAGGAAGAGGGAAAGGGAAAGCAGGTTGTTGAGGAGCAGGAGGAAAGTCCATACCTCTTCCATATTGATTGCTTCTTTGACCATGCACAGGATGTGGAGGTACAGAAGCTAACATTGCCTGCAAATGCTGTGGAAGATGTTGATACTGAAGGCAAAATAGTAAATAGAAAAGAACAGTTAATTAAAATTTATGTTTACCTGAGGCTGACCAACCCCAGTAGCTTGATCCTGCTGAGGAGGTGCATTGGAAGGTCCCTACAGACAGTCAAGTGCCAAGATGGATCAAAAGTAATAGTTAGCTATTTGAAAGGAAAAAAAACACATTATGTTTACCTGAGGCTGAGCCTGATTCTGCTGAGGATGTGCATTGGAAGGTCCAGTCTACAGATAGTCAATTGTCAAGATGCAAAAGCAGTCAAGAATAAAACTTACCCCTCTACCCCTTCTACTTTGAGTTGGTCTTACAGGAACCAATGGAGGCAGATTCCTCAGCTGTGCAGCAATATTCTGTTAAAGTCATGATGACAAACAAAGTGACCAGACTGGGGATTGAACCCAGGACCACTGGTGAAATCCCAAGATGCTCTAACCACTGAGCTATCCGGCCATGGGTACAATTAATGAACACAGAGGTTTATAGCACTAGAGCCAAGTCACATGTCCCAACTACTGAGGTCTTACAACTTTGCCTGGAGGACTTACTTTTGCCTTGTGGTCTTACATTATGCCTTTTGGGACCCTTGGATAGTTATAAACATGTTTCATCAGAGGAGTGTCAGATTGTTAGATCTTAACATATTCTGTGTCAACTGAAACTCTTGACCATTGTGGTTAACAACCTCAAATGGATTATCCACTTGGTTAGCAGGGAGGCCCCCAGAGGCTTGAGGGAAGGGAAAAGGAATAAGTTCAGGTCTGTTATGAGATGCTTGAGGTAGTCTCCGGTGCTGTGGAGAGTGCATTACTCGGAACTCTCTCTCATGTGCATGCTCAGCATTCCGATTGCGTTCAGGAGTAGTAGGAGGAGAATTCCTGCAAGTTTAAGTAGATCAAAACTAATTGAAAAGCTAAAATTCAATAGAAATAGCATACATTTCTGTGGAAATAAAGGGCAGAAAAGTAGAAAGGAGTTACAGTTGGCAGAGAAAATGAAAGGGGGAAGGAAGAAAGAATCATCATACCTTAAGGCTATAAGTGAGGTGTAAAACGTGTAGACAGACTCCAAATGCGTGTACATGTATGAAGTGTATAGGTGGACTTCTCGGCAATCAATATTGATATAGAACTGAGAATAAGCGCTGGTGTAGGGACCCGAGAGCCCGAAGCGCTGGCACATGACAGCTGATTACTCAGACTAATTCTTTACTCGAAGTTAAGTAATCTTAGTAATGTTAATTGTAGTGATAGAACACTTCCTACATAGTTAGTTTACATATAAAGTACATACATTACTTATAAACTAACTACTGTATCCACTACTTTACTTATAACATTACTTACACCTTCATTTCTTCATTTTTCAGAGTCCTTTTCATTTCTTATAGGAGCGCACAATTGTGGACACCTATTATCACGCCTCATGCGTTTCTAGTACATACAAGACCAAACAGACCTGTATTCCTACTATAGTTAGAAGGAACCAAATCAATATTCACTATTAGTGTCTATTGGAGTATTGAGGAGTCTGCAAGGTCAATAGTACAACACTACCCTTGTACATAGACTGCAACAGCAGTGTTTCTGACGGGGGTACACTCTATTGTCTACAGCCTTAGCTGCAATAAGTGTGCAACATCAACTGTGCCAAGTTACCCTTCAACAAGTAATATCAAGTAATAGGTGCCCCGACCTGTTTTAAAGTAGAAGGATGGAATGGTTTCTATTAATACTTATATTTATTGAAAACTTCTGATATTGTGACACCTCATAAGAGTATTCACTTATAAGCAATTTCTTGGAAAATTATGTGTTTTTGAAAAATTCAAAAGTCTTCCTGAAGTTTTTTAACTTATGCAAAATTTAAACAATTGACAATTTTCAAATTGGCATAACATAAGTTTCAAAATTTATATAAAACTTATTTGAAGCTTACGAGGAACTCTTAATGTAATTTTCTCTCATATGAGGGCCTCCAAAGAAAAGTTTCTGGCAAGTGAAGCCATCTTATAGGAAACTTCTTGAAATCAGAAAAAAGGACAAATCACTGATAAGTTATGTATCAGAATTTTGACTTGCTAGTAACTTATAGAAGATCAATTTTCATGATAAATTTTGATACCTATCAGGAACTTGTCATGTAAGATTTGGATAGAGTATGGATGGACCATTAATGGATTGTGCATGGATAAAGTGTGATTTATGGGTGGAGTATGGATGGATGAGGGATGGAGTATGGATAGATGAGGGATGGAAGAAGGATAGATGAAGTATGGATGGAGTATGGATGGATGAGAGATGGATTATGTATGTATGAAGTATGGATGAGGTATGGATTATGTACAGATGAAGTATGTGTTAGTGACACACTAGCTCTCTCAAAAGATAACCAGGAATCACACAATAGACAATGAACAAAAGGATGAATGAGATGATAAAGCAGTATAAGTGTTATATCTATGCAAAGCTAAGTCCTGATGAAGCTTCACGATCCTTTCCGCTACTTAGGTATATCACTTATATCCTTTTATCACTACACATTTACTTTGGGAAGGATTTCCAATGCAAAGCATTCCTTTGTTATCTTTTCTCTGTCACAAAGAGGTGACGATGGTGGCGGAGCGGAGCGGAGACTTGAGCGGAAGCGGGCAGGTACTGGTCCCAACGACAAAGTTATATTGATAATAAATACAAGTAAGTAAGTTCAAGACATACCTGGTCCCAACGACAAAGAGGTCAAGATAAGGGACCAGGTTGTGGGGGCTGGCTTATATATACAAGGTGGAGCGTGGGAACTATGAGGTAATACTGTATAGCTCCGGCACAAGGAATGGAACTAATAGAATGAAATGGAATGTTCCGGAATGATTATTGTAGGTAGGAGGGCTTGGATGGTGTATCGTAAAGAAAGGAAAATGATAGGGGGTGGGCTCACTTCATGACATTACCCCCCTCCTTATGACCATTGCCCTCAATGGTCAAGCTTTTGCCGCCTGAGGGTGCTTTTTGTGGAATTTTCGGATAGTTGCTGGGGCGTGTTCAAGATTTGGTGCAGGTTCCCATGAGTTGTGTCCTGCATCGTAGCCTTTCCACTTTACCAAGTACTCTAGCTTCTTCCACCTAATCCGACTATCCAAGATGTCCTCGACTTCATACTCCGGCTCATCCTCATCCTCTAGATATACTGGTTCCGGTGGTGTTGCAATTTCGCCGTTTACGGTGTTCCCTCTCCAAGGGTACAATTTATCAACATGGAACACAGGATGGATGCGGTCCAGGGATAGTGGGAGGTCTAAACGGTAGTCCAGGGGCCCAACCTTCTGCAAAATGGTGTAAGGTCCTAGCTGTCGATCCCCAAGTTTCTCACTGGAAAGTTGGAGCTTGATGTCCTCTGCGCTTAGCCAGACCTGATCTCCAACTTGGAATTGATGTGCCTTTCGTTTTCCCCGTTCGTAGTTTTCCTTTTGCCGTCGTTTCCCCAGGTGTAGCGCCGCCCCAGCATCCTGTCGTGCATCCCGCAGTATCTGGATGCGATCATCCACCGCCGGAATCCCACTCCGTTGTCCAACTGGAATGTTAAATAGAGGCAGATAACCATAGGTGAGTTCGAATGGGGACGTTCCAAGTGCAGAGTGGGTGCGAGAGTTAATCACAAATTCCGCCATAGGTAGGTGCTCCGCCCAGTCATCCTGGCGGCGTCCCACATAGAGTCTGAGGTATTTTTCGACTTCTTGGTTTGCCCGTTCGGTCTGTCCGTTTGCTTGGGGGTGGTACCCTGAGGTGAGGTTTGATTTGATTCCTAGGCGGGAGAGTAATGATCGCATGAGTTTTGCTGCGAACTGGGGTCCCCGGTCTGATACAAAGCGGAGGGGAAGACCGTGGAGGCGAAAAATTTCGCGATAGTAGATGTCGGCCACACCTGCTGCTGTGATTGAAGTTGTACAAGGAATTGCATGAATTTGTTTACCATAAAGGTCCGTGCAGACTAGAATCGCGTCATACCCTTGCGAGTTGGGCAGCTGTGTGATCAAGTCAACTCCCACTTCTTCCCACAAGCCTGCTGGGACGTCTAGAGGTAGTGTTACTGCTCGTGGGTGTCTCTGTATCTTCTTCCTTGCACAAGTCTCGCATCCTTCAACATATTTTTCTACAAAGGATCGCAGGGTGGGCCACCAAAAGTGGGTGCTGACGAGGTCAAGGGTATTGTGAAGTCCAGGGTGGCCAGCAGAGGGGTTATCGTGGCATTGCTTGAGTACTTCTTTCCGGAGGTCATCATCTGGTGGGACATATACTCTTCCTCGGTGGTATACTAGTCCCTTGTCTTCTTCCCATTCTGCTATCCCATTGGCCAAGCGTTTGAGACCGCTTCTCCTAAGCTCTTCCAGTCCTTCCAGTACTTGGGCCTCCTTTTGAGACGCCTGTCGGATGCGGTCCTCCAGTGGGTTTTGTAGTGAGGTAGCTGCCACTTGCATGAAATGGGCTGGTTTCAGAACAATCTGTTGTCGATTATCTTCGCTATCCAGAACCTGATGTGCTGCCATACGAGAGAGAGCGTCTGCCTGAGTGTTGGACTTGCCAGGGCGGTGAGTGAGCTGGAAGTCGAATCGGGACAACCATAGTGCCCATCGCGCCTGCCGTCTACTGAGGTCTTGAGCAGAACGCCAGAATTCCAGGTTTGCGTGGTCGGTGAGAATCTCGAACGGTTGTGGTGAACCTTCCAGGAAGCTTCTCCAGTCCTTTAATGCTTCGATGATAGCGAGCATCTCTCGGTCATAGATTTCGTAGTTTCGTTCAGCTGGTTGCATGGAGGCTGATCGAAATGCCACTGGGTGCCACTGGCCGTCGTCTTGTTTCTGCATTAGGGCTCCTCCCGTAGCAAAGCCTGATGCATCTACCTCAAGTTGTGTGAGCCTATTAGGGTCCCAGAGTGCCAGTACCGGTGCTGTGATGAATGCTTCCCTTAGGGTATCGAATGCTTGTTGTTGGTGTGTCCCCCAACTGAAGCCTGTATCCTTTTTTGTTAGGTCGTTCAGAGGGCGTGCTATGCGGGCAAAGTTCCGTATGAATCGACGGTAGAAGTTAGCGAAGCCTAGGAATCCCCGTAGTTCTTGTAGATTCTTTGGGGTAGGCCAGTCGCGGACTGCAGCTACTTTTACTGGATCCATGCGCACTTCACCTTCTGATATCACTAGTCCCAAATACTCAACCTGAAGCTCCTCAAACTCGCATTTCTCTGGTCGCAGGTAGAGGTCATGTTTCTCTAGCCGCTTTAGTACCTCTCGCACCACCTGCCGGTGTTCTTGCAAATTGTTACTGAAGATGAGGATGTCGTCTAGGTAGACTGCTACCTTACCAGCCGCCACTAGGTCTGAAAAGATGGAATTCATGAGCGCTTGGAAGGTAGCTGGCGAGTTGGTGAGACCGAAGAACATTACACTGGGTTCAAATAACCCTCGGTTGGTTGCAAAAGCGGCCTTCCACTCATCACCCTCCTTAATCCGGACATTGTTGTAGCCCCATCTGACGTCAAATTTGGTGAAGTACCGTGCCCCCTGTAGACGGCTGACAATGTCAGCGACCAGTGGGAGAGGATAGCGGTTCTTTAGGGTTACTTGGTTGAGTTTCCGGTAATCCTGTACGAAGCGGAGCTTCCCATCTTTCTTCTTAACAAAGAAGACGGGTGAAGACAGTGGCGATTTTGAGGGGCGAATGTAGCCTTTTCGGAGGTTGTCATCCAGGAAGCGGTCGAGTTCACCTTGTTCATTCAATGACATTGGATAGACTTTTGTGCGCATGGTTTCCGGTGCACCTGGGATCAATTCTATAGCATGATCCCAGGGTTGGTGGTCAGGGAGGCGCTCTGAAGCAGTTTCAGAGAATACTTTTTCGAAATCGCGGTAGGGTTCTGGGACCATTTCTTCAAAGGTTTTCATGGGTTTTGTTTTGTGGGCTTGTTCCGCTAGCTGTTGGGAGTAGGTGAACCCTGCAGCACACCAGACTTCATCTGTTTGTTCGTGTAAGATTCCTGACTTCACCCATGCACGTCGGGTTCGTCAGTTTGCTCGAATGCGGTGTATGGGCGACTCTTCTGTCTCCTCATCCAGTGTGTCAAGTGGTGGTTCAGGGGTGATCACAGTTTCAATTTCCTCCGCCGTGTCTTGCTCTTCCACCTCCTCTATCGTTGTTTGTTGGGATCTGACTGTGAGTCGTCCTTTCTCCCAGTCAATATCTGGATTGGCCTTACGTAGCCAGGGGAGTCCTAAGATTAGGTCTTCGCCTCCCAGATTGGTTACTAGCAAGTCTGTCCACCGTTCTTGGTTATCAACAGTCAGGGCTAGGCGTGCAAAGTGTGTGATCTGCCCTGCTCGGTTAGCAGACCCATCAATGTTAAAGACGCCAATGGGTTTCCTGAGTGGGAAGGTCCTTACACGGTGACGGGTGACAAACTCTTGGTTCAAAAATAGAGCAGTGGCTCCAGAATCAACCATGGCTGCAGTTGCTATACTGTGATTTCTTCCTCTTAGTTTTGCGTTAATTCGGAAGTGAGATGAATTGGAGTTCAATTCCGAAATAGTAGATATTTTACAAGATGGGAGAGAATCATACGCAGATGTGGAATGTATAGCGAACTGGTTTACGGGTACTCTCGATGCAGCCGAGACGGGCACCCGCTTTAAAAACCCTCCTGAGAACCTGGTGCTGGGGCCATGGCATTGGCTCTGTTAAGGAGCTCCTGGAGCTGGGCAATCTGGGTGGAGAGGTCAGGCGTAAGTGGGGACGGAGCAGTGGGAGCTGGAATGGACGCGGCAATTTGGACAGGTTCATTGGGGAAGAGGGTGAACGGTGTCGAAGCAGAAGCAGAGACTTGTTGACGGCGGGGTTGTTGGCGCTTACCCCGGCCACGTTCTAGACCCATGAACTTGTCTTGGCAGACTGATTCTAGGTGGCCTCGTCGTCCACAGTAGCGGCAAACTGTCTCCTTGTATGAGCAGTTCCTCTTTTCGTGACTCTGCGAGCCACACCCATAACACCTTCCTCTCATCTGGGCCACGAAGCTTTCTCTGCTGTTACCACTAGTGTGTGTGGCATCGACATCCATAGCATGGGAGTTGGCAGGGGGGGAGGAGATATGGGAGGTGCCTGGGTTGCGACCTGTCATGGTGGGATCGTGCAGGAACACATCCACTGAAATTGCTCGCCTGATAGCCTCCTCCAGGGTGGGAGCCAGTCCCTGGGCTATATTGACCACAATGAGATTTTGTCGGATCTCTGGGTTGAGGCCGCTATGGAAGCGTTCTCGCAGGTCGACGTCTGAAAGCCCGGTCCGATCACCAATGTCCTTGAAATTCTGTGCAAATTCCGCTACCGTTTGACCTTTTGCCTGCCTGAGATGCTGGATTGCATTCCGGGCCTCCATACCTGCATCAATGGATTCAAATCGGAGGGTGAAGGCTGTTTTGAAGTCTTCCCATCGTCCATTGAAAGGTTGTTGGTTATGGCTGAATTCTAGGAGGTATGGTGTGGCCCAGTCAGCAGCCTTGCCTGAGAAGAATCCTAGCGCTGCCTTGATCAGCTTCCCTTCGTTGCTACTCAGATCTGGTTGTTCCATTGCCCAGCTTTGATACTGAGCAATGAAGCGACGTGCTTCTGCACTACTAGAGCCTTTGAAGAGCTCAGGTTTATTCATACTGGACTTGGCTGAGGCTTTGTGGAGGTTGGCCATGAGCTGGGCCACCTGCTCGATGAGCTGTGCCATGAGCTGGTTTGTGTTGACTTCAGAGGTCGACATAATGGATGGGGGTGCAGTGGGAGTAGGGATAAGGATGGGTGTGATCACGGTACCGTCGGAAAGGTTCTCCTCTTCACTGATGGAGTTGGCAGCAGCGTTTGGACAGGGTTGAGAACTGCAATCAGCCCAGGAGCTGCTTTTGCTGCGGTGGATGTGGGTTTGGTCTTTAGTATCAAAAGCGTGTGGGTAGGCAGAGCAGTCGATAGCTTGGGCGGGCAGGCTTGGTGCGGAGGTGTCTGTAGACGTGGTGGAAGCGGAGCCTGCAAGGATAACCTAATCGGTAGGCTATCAGTGCAGTAAGGGATCTTGACCTAATGTCACAAAGAGGTGACGATGGTGGCGGAGCGGAGCGGAGACTTGAGCGGAAGCGGGCAGGTACTGGTCCCAACGACAAAGTTATATTGATAATAAATACAAGTAAGTAAGTTCAAGACATACCTGGTCCCAACGACAAAGAGGTCAAGATAAGGGACCAGGTTGTGGGGGCTGGCTTATATATACAAGGTGGAGCGTGGGAACTATGAGGTAATACTGTATAGCTCCGGCACAAGGAATGGAACTAATAGAATGAAATGGAATGTTCCGGAATGATTATTGTAGGTAGGAGGGCTTGGATGGTGTATCGTAAAGAAAGGAAAATGATAGGGGGTGGGCTCACTTCATGACATTCTCATCCTTATTGGATTCATAGTATTCCTTTTATATCCTTTCCTTTGTTCTTAACTTATGAGCTAACCCATTCAGGCCTGGCATCACTTCGTGATCCTGAATTACCTATAGTATAAAGCTACAGTATTGAATAGGTAGTTCTTGTCATGATTGTGCACTAATGGATCATCAGAAAGGGGTCATGGGGTTAATCACAGGAAACAACAAAGAAGAATACTTCACAAGGTAGGACGATCCTAAGACTATGTAGTCAGACCTTGACTCCACTATTAGTAGAGTCCTTGACACTTCACGTGTCCAATAGAGAAGAAAAGTAAATGTGTTCTGTTTGCGATGACTGTTATATCTATGCAAGCTAAGTCTTTACGAGGCTTCATGATCCATTCCACTACTTAGATATGTCACTTATATCCTGTTACCACTACGCAATTACTTTGCAAAGGACTTCCGACATGAAGTACTTACTCATCATCTTTTCTCATCTTTATTGGATTCACACTATTCCTTTTTCCTTTGTTCTTTACTTATGAGCTAACCCATTCGGGCATGGCATCACTTCACGATCCTGACTTACCTTTAGTATAAAGCTACTGTCGTGACATGCTAGACAGGATATGGTACTTACTTCATTTTCTCCTACCTTTCCTCCTTTCTTCACCTTCATTACTGTTCAGACTCTTCTACACCTTTCTGCACCCTTCTATCATCCTTCAAAAGCTTGCTATCACATTCTAGATGCTTCTATCGACTTCCTGTGCTGTTGCTTACTCATCCGAACCCTTGTATATATAGTCCAGTAGCTGACACCTAGTTCCCCATCTTGACCTCTTGGTCTTTGGAACTAGGTTAGTACTTGTATCTTCGTTTACACTCAATATACTCACTTGGTCTTTGGAACTAGTTTTCCTTATGCGACCCTAGTGATTGGCCCCTATGCTATCACTGTTGTCTAAGATCCCCTTTCTTTCAGCCTTTGTGTGTGGTGCTAGCCCCACCCCTCACTTTGGTTTGTGCTTTGTGCCTGTGCATCCTCTGTGCTTTCTCCCTTCTGTTGAAGGGTAACTTGGCACAGTTGATGTTACACACTTATTGCAGCTAAGGCTGTAGACAATAGAGTGTACCCCCGTCAGAAACACTGCTGTTGTAGTCTGTGTACAAGGGTAGTGTTGTACTATTGACCTTGCAGACTCCTCAATACTCCAATAGACACAAGTAGTGAATATTGATTTGGTTCCTTCTAACTGTAGTAGGAATACATGTTTGTTTGGTCTTGTATGTACTAGAAACACATGAGGCGTGATAATAGGTGTCCACAATCATGCGCTCCTATAAGAAATGAAAAGGACTCTGAAAAATGAAGAAATGAAGGTGTAAGTAATGTTATAAGTAAAGTAGTGGATACAGTAGTTAGCTTATAAGTAATGTATGTACTTTATATGTAAAATAACTATGTAGGAAGTGTTCTATCACTACAATTAACAGTTCCATCTACATTTATACGCAAAACAGGAGGAGGATTAATCAAATCACTCCGTAATTTTTTATAGTATGTCATTACTTGTAAAAATACCAATCTTTGTGACCCTTTTAAACTGGCATAAGTAGCTTCTGGAAGTTCTTGTTTTTCATCATTAGGATATTCTTTAACTTGATCTGCCATCCACTTGGTGTTGAAGGGTAACTTGGCACAGTTGATGTTGCACACTTATTGCAGCTAAGGCTGTAGACAATAGAGTGTACCCCCATCAGAAACACTGCTGTTGTAGTCTATGTACAAGGGTAGTGTTGTACTATTGACCTTGCAGACTCCTCAATACTCCAATAGACACAAGTAGTGAATATTGATTTGGTTCCTTCTAACTATAGTAGGAATACAGGTCTGTTTGGTCTTGTATGTACTAGAAACGCATGAGGCGTGATAATAGGTGTCCACAATTGTGCGCTCCTATAAGAAATGGAAAGGACTCTGAAAAATGAAGAAATGAAAGTGTAAGTAATGTTATAAGTAAAGTAGTGGATACAGTAGTTAGTTTATAAGTAATGTATGTACTTTATATGTAAAATAACTATGTAGGAAGTGTTCTATCACTACAATTAACACAACATGACTGATCGGTCGATACATGCGCCCGACCTGCCAGAAACCGGTAATGTTACTTCTAGTCCACGCCGGGTGTTTGTCAATACACCAGGGAACTACGATGGTGACCCCACCACCTACCGACCATGGCGACGAAGAATGATGGCTTACATTTCCGAGTTAACGGAGATGAAATAGGTCAACAACTCCCATCGTGTCACCACCATTATCATGTCCTTCCTGGTCAGAGGAAAGGCCGACGAATGGGCCCAGGTCTACACGGATGACCACTTTGATATCGACAGAGGGACATGGGACATCACTGGGAAGCAGCTCATTGATGATATGGATAAGGAGTTCACGAATGTCGCAAAGGAGAAGGAGGCTCGCGATAAACTAACTTATATCCGACAGGGGAAGTCTTCGGCCAGCGACTTTTTCAAAGAGTTCGAATTGTTGCTGAAAGATGCCGGGTACAAGAAGGACGAGTCGCACGTCCTTACCTTAGCGGAGAGAGCAGTTGATCACACCCTCCTGTACGACATTATTAAAGGACGAACGGAGCCCTTTGAAGACTACAAGGAGTTGAAGAAGGTAGTTACTGGAGCTGATAACGTAAGGCGGCAATGAGCTGAACAGAAGAGAGGTTATGGGTATGCGGGGTGGTGGAATGCTAACCCACAGGGACAGAGTCGTGGACAGTCGTCCACTCAGCAGAACCGACAGGAGCCGAGAGCAGCTCCGAGGGCAGAGTACCCTGCGGCACCAAGAAGAGATGCCACCGGCACCACGTTCGGAGGAACTGGTAAACCAATGGACATCGACCATGCAAGAGAGAAGCGGTTATGCTTCAACTGTGGCAAACCAGGCCACATGAGCAGGAATTGCCTGCACAAGAGGAAGGCGGTGGTCAGAGGTATTATGCTGAATATCAGTGAGCAGGAGTGTATGGATTTTATTAACGATTTGGGTTTTCCCAAGGCTCCTCAGTAGATATAGGTCTGCAGGAGCCTTCGAACACAGACATTTCAGGTTTTGTTGATAATGGCGTTGATTATGTAATTAGTATAGGTACTAGACAGAAAAACACATCTGCCTTCACACACAAATCCGAAAAATCCGAAAAACCTATATGGTACGAACCCGACACTGCTGAATGGCTAACTCAGAGAGTTAGAGAAGATCAAATCCCGAGAGCGGTGGGATTGTTGCGAACCTGGATGCCCTCTTCCCGGGAGAAGGAAGCCTTGGAAGAAACCGTCATGGACATACGAAAGCGGAACTGGAAAACGGCAGTCACAGCCATCCGAAGTCTCAAAAACAAAAGAAGCTATGTTCGTGGGACACGCGGCAAAAGTCTCAAACTTCCAACAATACTCGAGACACTGGAGGATAGTCGACAGATTGTTACACAAGGACTCCTCAACAGCAGAGCAACCGGTTTCTGTATCGACTCAGAATTCGTCAAACGGCACAACCTAGTCACCAAGGACTTACCAGTCAAGACACTTGTCTATAATGCCGACGGCATGCTCAATGACGCCGGATCAATAGATAAGTATGTCGAGATACAGATGACTATTGGCGATCACTCGGAGATCATACAATTTGGAGTAGTAGGTCTAGGAAAGAATAACATCTTTCTAGGACTAGACTGGCTACGACACCACAACCCGAGTATCGATTGGGAGACATCTGAACTAACCTTTGACAGGTGTCCAACAAGGTGTGGTTACAACCCACACTTTTGGACACCAGAGGATACTCATTCTAGAGCAGCATTACAGGAAGGCGAACAGCTCTTCTTGTTTGACTGGGATAGATATGTTCACAAGCAGGTACAGTCGAGGAAGTGGACAGAGGAACAAGCCAAGAAGGAAACAGCTGAACAGTTTGACACTTCCAAACCCTACGTCAAAGGGTATCCTGATGTTTTCAGCCAAAAGGAATTTGACCAGTTGCCACAACGATGCCCTTGGGATCATGCTATCGATCTAATGCCAGGTTCTAAACCTTTAGATTGTAAGGTATACCCGTTAAACCCAAAGGAACAAGAGGCTCTCGACAAGTTTCTTGAAGAGAACCTTAGAACTGGATGAATTCGACCTTCCACTTCGCAAATGGCTTCACCTTTCTTCTTCGTCAAAAAGAAAGATGGCACCTTATGACCGGTACAAGATTATCGCAAACTGAATGAGATGACGGTTAAAAACCGGTATCCACTTCCTCTCATTCAGGAGCTAATTGATCGTTTAAAAGGCACTAAAATCTTCACAAAGATGGACATCAGATGGGGATTTAACAACATCCGCATAAAGGAAGGTGATGAATGGAAAGCGGCTTTCCGGACAAATCAGGGTTTATTTGAACCAACTGTTATGTTCTTTGGACTCACTAATTCTCCTGCAACATTCCAAGGTTTCATGAATCACATTTTGCGAGACCTTATCAATGGTGGACACGTTATAGTGTATATGGACGATATTCCCATATTCACCGATGACATCGAAGAACACCGGCGAATTGTAAAACAAGTACTCAACATTCTACGGGAGCACAAGTTATTCCTTAAACCCGAAAAATGTTCTTTCGAAAAACCAGTTATCAACTACCTTGGCATTATCATTGGTAATGGAACTATTCGCATGGATCCAAAGAAAGTACAGGCCGTCCGCAAATGGATTACTCCCCACAAGAAGCGTGACGTTCAGCAATTTTTAGGGTTTTGCAACTTCTTCAGACGCTTTATTCGTGGGTTTAGTCTTGTAGCAAAGCCGCTGACACAGCTTACTGGAAATGGAACTTGGAAGTGGGAGAACTTGCAAGAAGATGCATTCGAGGAGTTGAAATGCCGAATCTGTGAGGAAGTGGTTTTACTCATTCCTCGAAACCATGGAAAGTTCCGAGTAGAAGCTGACTCATCTGATTACGCTAATGGCGCCGTTTTATCCCAGTTTGTCAATAGCAAGGGGTATCCTATTGCCTTTCGCTCCCGTTCCCTCAATGAGGTTGAGCACAATTACGAGATTTACGACAAAGAACTCATGGCAATTATGGACTCCCTTGATGACTGGCGGCAGTATTTGCTGGGCGCGGAGGAACAGATCGAAATTTTTACAGATCACGCAAACCTCCAGTACTTCAAGAAGCCGCAGAAGCTCAACTGACGACAAGCGCGCTGGGTACTGGAATTAGCAGAGTATAATTTCGATCTCGTTCACAAGCCTGGTAAATCAATGATGAAAGCTGACGCCCTGTCGAGGATGACAGGTCTTAAAACGGGGGACAAGGACAATGAGAACATTGTTCTCCTGAAACCGGAAGTCTTCATCCATGCTCTCGACCTATCGGCTCCTGAAGATCTTCTGCTATCAGAGATCCGAAAGAGTAGAAACCAAGTAGATCGAATTGTACAAGATGCCCTAGCTGCCAAAAACCCAGAGTGGACTGAAACCGACAAAGTTATTACATGGAAAGGGCGTGTTTATGTACCAAAAAACCGCCTACTCCAGTCCAAAATCATCACTCAGTACCACGACACACTGCTAGCAGGACATCCAGGACAGTACAAGACCACGGAGTTGATCACTCGGGACTACTGGTGGCCAGGGGTGACACGAGATGCAGGGAAATATGTCGAAAGTTGCGAGAAATGCCAGGCGACAAAATCACATTGCACCAAGCCAGTCGGACAACTTCATCCACATGCAGTACCAACTGAACCGTGGCAGATAATCGGCACTGATATGATAGTGTTAATTGTAGTGATAGAACACTTCCTACATAGTTAGTTTACATATAAAGTACATACATTACTTATAAACTAACTACTGTATCCACTACTTTACTTATAACATTACTTACACCTTCATTTCTTCATTTTTCAGAGTCCTTTTCATTTCTTATAGGAGCGCACAATTGTGGACACCTATTATCACGCCTCATGCGTTTCTAGTACATACAAGACCAAACAGACCTGTATTCCTACTACAGTTAGAAGGAACCAAATCAATATTCACTATTAGTGTCTATTGGAGTATTGAGGAGTCTGCAAGGTCAATAGTACAACACTACCCTTGTACATAGACTACAACAGCAGTGTTTCTGACGGGGGTACACTCTATTGTCTACAGCCTTAGCTGCAATAAGTGTGCAACATCAACTGTGCCAAGTTACCCTTCAACAGATAGGGGTGTTAATTGTAGTGATAGAACACTTCCTACATAGTTATTTTACATATAAAGTACATACATTACTTATAAACTAACTACTGTATCCACTACTTTACTTATAACATTACTTACACTTTCATTTCTTCATTTTTCAGAGTCCTTTTCATTTCTTATAGGAGCGCACAATTGTGGACACCTATTATCACGCCTCATGCGTTTCTAGTACATACAAGACCAAACAGACCTGTATTCCTACTATAGTTAGAAGGAACCAAATCAATATTCACTACTTGTGTCTATTGGAGTATTGAAGAGTCTGCAAGGTCAATAGTACAACACTACCCTTGTACATAGACTACAACAGCAGTGTTTCTGACAGGGGTACACTCTATTGTCTACAGCCTTAGCTGCAATAAGTGTGCAACATCAACTGTGCCAAGTTACCCTTCAACAAGGGGAACTACTGGAATCGGGAGGATATAACGCCATATCGGTGTTTATCGATCATTTTTCCAAAAGATTGCGACTTGTTCCGTCGCATACTACAGTCACATCAGAGGGAATGGCGAAAATCTACCGTGACCATATCTTTTCTATACATGGGATTCCACGAAAAATCGTACACGATCGAGGACCTCAGTATCATTCCCGTTTCATGAAGGAACTGTTAAAGTCATCATGACAAACAAAGTGACCAGACTGAGGATTGAACCCAGGACCACTGGTGAAATCCCAAGATGCTCTAACCACTGAGCTATCTGACCATGGGTACAATTAATGAACTCAGAGGTTTATAGCACTAGAGCCAAGTCACATGTCCCAACTACTGAGGTCTTACAACTTTGCCTGGAGGACTTACTTTTGCCTCATGGTCTTACATTATGCCTTTTGGGACCCTTGGATAGTTATAAACATGTTTCATCAGAGGAGTGTCAGATTGTTAGATCTTAACAGGAACTCTACCATCTCTTAGGAATAGAAGCAAACTACACTACGGCATATCACCCACAGACTAACGGCCAGACAGAACGGACAAATCAGGAGATCGAACACTATCTCCATCTGTTTATCAACTACCATCAAAATGACTGGCACGAGTGGCTACCGCTTGCAGAGTTCGCTTATAATGATCGAGTACACTCTGCGACGAAAGTATCCCCTTTTTATGCTGACAACGGTAGAAACCCCTACAAAGGCACTGCACCCCAGATGACTTCGGACAACCCCACAGCACAAGCATTCGCAGACGGTATGAAGAAAGTTCGAGAGGAAGTAGGAGCGGCCTTAGGTAAGGCCAACGACGATATGAAGAAGTTCTATGACCGGAAGCGGAAAATTGGAGTAGAGTATAAGCCAGGTGATAAAGTCTGGCTTGAGGGAACTAACTTGTCGACAGACCAGCTGATGAAAAAGTTAGGAGACAAACGGTTTGGACCGTTTACAGTTCAAAAGAAGATAGGCACTAGTTCCTATAAACTAGACATTCCCTCGACATGGAAATGTATTCACAATGTTTTCAACGAAGTCCTCCTTACCCCTTACAGGGAACTGCAATTCCCTTCTCAACCACGGAACACTCGACCACCTCCTGTCGTCGTAGGAGAAGAAGAAGAATTCGAAGTCGAGGAGATTCTCGACTCACAAAAGGTAGGAAGAGGAATCAAGTACAAGGTCAGATGGCGAGGGTACGGACCACATGAAGACACTTGGGAACCTCGGTCCAACATCACACATTCCTCCAATTTGTTGAAGGAATTCCATGACAAGAACCCGACCAAACCCAAACCCGCCACCCTGAATCGACTTGAAATCCCTATTTCCTTATTCCCTACTGAATTATTTCGCCCTATGCCCCAGGCAAACACCGAAAACATGTCACCACAATTACCCTCCGAAAATTTTGTTAGACGACAGGCACTTTGTGGAACTCGCGCTCTAGGGAGGGGGTAATGTCACGAAACATTCTTTTTCATTATTCTTTTCTTTTCTTTTATTTACTTACCTAATTGCCAAAGCGCTTACACTAGCGCTTATTATACTTTCATTATCATTTAGGTTACATGTGTCAACCTTATTGTTCTCGCATTGTCGTTTCACTTAGGCGCAACTCTCTCGTGCCTGTCAGCTCATTGACAGGACGACGTCATTATTGTTCCGCTTCCATGCTTCTTTTTATATTGCCTTATTGTTTACTCACCTAATACCTACAGCTTTACTTATGGATACGAGCGACTCTTATTGTAGATCCTCACGATTACGGCGCGAGATGTCTCTCATGGCTTCATATCCCATTAGTATATAAGACTTAGTATTTTGTAGTTATATTCCTTAGCTCTATTCTTGTCTATTCTCCTCGGTAGCTAGACTTGTAGTTGGGTTGTTTTATCCATCCTCTTTTGCTTTTCCGCCCTCTTGCTCATCGTCTATCGTGTGACGCCTGGTTGTCTCTTGTGAGAGCTAGCGAGTCGCTGACAAAGATACTGTAAAGAAGACACTGGGTGTTCCACATCCAGGGAACCAGAATTGAGCATGTAAATGGGTACATTCCAGGGACCAAAAAGGTCGAGAGCCTTTTAATTTGGCAGCTGATTTTGAAATCTGCTGGGCAAGTGCCTCAATTTCATTGGTTTCAGTCATTTCTTGAATTTCAGCTACAGTTAAGCCTCAATCATCCTGATGAGTTGTAAGATACCAATTGGTATCCTTTTTAGCCTGATGTTGCATGATTGTATTTAATACCCAGTATCTAAATCGAGGATGACGTGCAAACTGTCACCCATCCAGTCTCATCAAATGTGCAGCCCATTGATCCATTGTTACATTGATATGTTGAGTAGCTTTAAAGTCAGCTTTTCCAGTTGGAAACAGGGTTGGAAAGGCATCAATAGCAAATTTCTCAGCTGTATATTCATTAATAGGAGTTCCTCTAATCACTGGCACAGTTAAAACAATAGGATCATTGTTATGTGCAGCTTCTCTTAGTAACTCCAACTCAGTTCTTTGCTGAACAGTGTGAGGAACAAATCCACGAGAGTAAAGTGACTCATTAGGCAACTGAGCATTCTCATCTTCTCCCTGAGGAGGCCCCTCATTGAAATTTTCTTCAATATTGTATGTGTTGACTAAGCAATTGAATCCTGGTTATATAACTCTAGTGCTAAGAAGACTAACCGCTTCAGCACAGTATGAGTTTGCACCAGTTGAGTGACTAACCATCCTCATAGTGACTAAGGCTTAACAAACCTACTCTTACCATTGACATGATCGCTCAGTGGTTAGAGCACCAGTCTAGAGTACTGTGTGGTCGCTGGTTCAATCCCAGCTTGTGTCAACATTTATTTTCCCTTCTATGTAAAGATCACTTGATCGTGTCAAGCTACTGCCACACTTGTCACATGGTCACCTGACCTCTAACATGGTAGCAGCAAATTGTTTGTAATTGAAGTTCACTAACCTGGCTTCAATTGGGGGATAGTGTTGACTAAGCAATTGAATCCTGGTTATATAACTCTAGTGCTAAGAAGACTAACCGCTTCAGCACAGTATGAGTTTGCACCAACTCTTTGAAGAAGTCGCCAGCAGGAGTCTTTCCCTGTCTAATGTACGTTAGCTTGTCCCGGGCTTCTTTCTCCCTGGCGACATTTGTGAACTCCCTGGTGACTAACCATCCTCATAGTGACTAAGGCTTAACAAACCTACTCTTACCATTGACATGATAGCTCAGTGGTTAGAGCACCAGTCTAGAGTACTGTGTGGTCGCTGGTTTAATCCCAGCTTGTGTCAACATTTATTTTCCCTTCTATGTAAAGATCACTTGATCGTGTCAAGCTACTGCCACACTTGTCACACGGTCACCTGACCTCTAACAGTATGTTTCTATATGATGCAGCTGATCAAAGATTGAACCATCTTCTGGTAATTGCTCAAGAGCCTCATGATCAATTGTTACAGCTTGTTGTATGAATGTCGGGTGATTAGCAGCTAGATATTCAAGCCACTGCCAGAGAGGATCTCGACAGACATGGAAATCTGGAGTGGCTTGAAGATTATTTGTACTGGTTTGAGTGCTGTGATGCATAATAATTACATCTAGCTGGGATGGAAGAAGTGGAACTTTATTTTGAAAAGTAGCATTTTCACGCAGAAAGTTACAACAGTGACCAGAGTATTTGTATTGTCCTCCTCTAACCTGCCAAACTTGAACCAGTGCATGAACTGGTGATATTAACATTTCTTCCATTTGAGTTAGTTCAGGAAGATTTGGATAGTCTCCAGGATACATTGCATTAGCAGGAATAAACTTGTTACTGTTCCTACATCTTGAACATTTCTCATTTCTCACATTCAGATCAAACCATCTTTCTTTACAACAGTTGCAGTACTCCATTTTAATATCCATCAAGGCTTGACAAGCAGCTGAAAGATAAATCTTTTCAATGTTGGAAACAGCACTCTCAGCATTTGCTGGCTGAGGGTCTAGATCTTGTATTTCAGGAGGCTGGTTCAAGAGGAGGCTGATTATTTATATCATCATCTTGAGGTGGGGGTGGCAAATTAGCATTCTGCTCTCTTGCTCTCTGTCTACATTCACGTTGCATATTCCTACAATCTTTACATGTACTATAAGTACCAAATTTTGCTTCAGGCCTGAAATGCCTCCCACTGGTACACCATAATAAACCAACATGATAGCAATCTGTATATCTTGCATGAAGTAACAAAGTTTCACCATGAAATTTTAAACAACAGCTATTGCATATATCTCCATTTCCAAACAGCTCATTTGCTACCCAATGGCTTTTGTGAGAGCACCACTTATGATTATCTGAAGCTCTGGGCAGCTCAGGAGATTGGGGAGGAATTAATCCATCGAAAAGATCTAAGTCAAATTCATTTTCTTCCTCTTGGATATCACCGCCTGGAAATAGAGGCAGCTGAAACAGTCCTGGAGGAAACACATCTTCATTTTCTGCTGGCTGAAGATCTAGATCATCTAGCTCATCAACAAGCATATCATCTGGAAGAGGAAGATTTGAAAAAGTAGGACTCAGCGGATCCATAACTGTATCTCTCCTCCAAATTCTCTTAGATGACAATCTTTCATGAGTTGAAGGAGTCTGTGTATAATCTATACGACGACAACTTCCACTGTTGGAATGAATGGGAGTTCCAGTAACAAGCTGGGAATGTTGAAAAGGAAAAGGAAAAGCTAGAAATGTATTTATTCATCTCTCAAGTCAAAGAAAAAGAAAGATAACATTAACATATGGAGATTAACAGCCTGTAGATCAATATCTGTTTCAAAATCAGCTGCCTGAGGCGAGATATCTACAAATTATATGTCACAAAGCATGTATGGTTGATGTAAAGTGTCTAAAAACCTCTATCATGATTGGGCGGGGGTTCACCATTAATGATTTGAGTCAAAGTTCTTCCATCATTCAAAGGTGTGAGCTGGAGGCGAGAAGGTCCAGCCATTTTTTTGGAAAAGATAGAAAGGATTTGCTTAAACTCGTACAGTACTTAAATGTTAAAGACATGCGGCATACATGAGGCATTAACCTAACACGCGCGCACGGAATTGCGGCACGGCCCACTGACAGCGTGAGATCACGGAAGTGCGGTGCGGCCATAGCCGCAAGAAGCGCTTGAGCGCGGTACACAGCCATTACGTGCATGTGGCTGTGCACGCAAGATTTGGAACCTCAGAATATAATGGGTGAGCGAAGCGAACCCAATGAAATGCAGGATTCAAGTTTCTCATTTACTTCTCTCATAACATCTGCTCTACACAATGAATCGCCCGACTTCACGCTGGCTTCAATCATTGAATATCTCAACAAACATTCTGATAAAGCATCGGATTATCTGGTGCGTATACGAAATTCGGAAAATAGGTTGAAGCTTGATCAATTGTACAGGACCCTCTCACCCTCTTGACGCTCCTCCTACCATCTGCTGACCCAGCAACAGACGCTTTGTTAGATCTGATCAAAGAGAAATGCAGTTCCAAGGAACTCATTATCGCATGTGAAGAGAACCTGGAAAGGGTTCATCGGATGGTTGTGTTGGACGAAGAGGAAGATGGAGAAGAAAGTGAAAACGACAGTGAACCTGAAGAAGGGAGGAAGAAGAAGGATGTGCCGATTGGCGTTCAAATCCTTCGTCTTGTTCGAATGTTTTCTGGTGAGGAATTGCAAAAAAATTGATTAGCCAACTTGTTTATTCTCTTTTGTTCAGTGATATCCAACATTCCTTTTCGCCGCAAATCAGCATCAGACACGGTCCAGTTGTTTATTCCTGAACTTGAATCGACGATACGCACTTTAGGAAGTAAACATAGATTTTCGAAATCGATAGGAAGGGATGTTCTCTGGTATTCAATGGTATTAGTCGATAGGATCATGGAATGGGTAGAGAAGAAGGTGAATGTAAAGAAAGTAGATGTTGAGGCCTGTAAAGTGAGTTCAGAACATATCTTATCAGTTTTTTTTCCTTGGAACTCACACATCAATTTACAGGACGTCCTTTGTCCATTCATATCATCACTTATCGACTCGCTGTCTTATTGTATTGAAGCCTCGTTAGCTAAACGGGCGTTCAAGCAGTGTTTCTCGAAATTAGGGGTTAGAGAAACGTTGGATGAAGGATATGAGAGAGGGAAGGAGGTTATCGAGAAGGCCATAGTGCGTGTCTTCGGTTTCCTTGAATGGCTATTCGAGGCAATGATTTTTATTCTAGGAGTCTTATAACGGCACAGGAGGGTCTCTATTACCTGCATCGCCGAAAAGCGCTTTCGTATTCTTCGCGCATACGCTCTTAGAATCACAAAACACGCCGACGATCTTAGATCTCTATTTTCCCATTACTCTCGCCTCTATTCAAAGTAACATACTCCTCGATGAAGCTCTCGCTGTACTCTTACTCTCCTTCTCATCTCCTCGATTGTCTTCCCAAAGCGAAATCAGCCCTGAATCCATTCTGATTCCACTCCTTACCATCCTTCCCTCTCTCGCTTCTGCGCACCCGGATCCCTTCATCCGGCATTGTACGTTTCGCGTTTTAGGACTCGTGTTAAGCGTGTCACCGGTTCCACTGCAAATGCAGGTTCTCAAGGATCTTGTTGGACGGGAGCGAGCTGGTGATAGTAATATTGTGGGGCAGATGCGCGTAGCAGCGGTAGGGCTAGTCAAGGATGCCGTATTGAGGGCGTTAACGGAAGTTGATTCAAATCGTGCTGGAGGAGAAAATATGTTTGCGTCACCGCGATTCTTACAAACATTCGCTTCGGTTTTATTCTCTCCGGATCCGCCTGATGTGTTTAATGAAACACAAATGAAGGTACCGTCAGTGAAGGACCTTGAAGAGGATAGGATGAACACCGAGCTGTTGCGGCTCGCGGAGGTTTTATCGTTGTACTATGTATTGGATATGAGGGATGTTAAAAATCGGGTGGGTATTGCTGAATGTTAAAATTTTTATCTGCCTTGTTCATTTATTCTTGCTTGCTTTTCATGTTGTCTCTTGGTTCAATTCTTAGTTGGAGTACTTTTCGTGGTGTTAATTATATCCGAGTTTCCGGTCACTTTTGCTCTCCTTCATTGTTTCTCTCTTATTTGTTCTGACCGAAACATACACATATAGACTGGCATCCGAGACCGCGATAACCGAGCGAACATTGAGCGCACCCTACTTACGCCTATGCGGAGGGCGGTGCCGATATGGATCGAAGCGGTTCAAGCTGAGCTAGAGAAGACCCCATTAGCGATGGAGGTGAATAAGAATCAGAATAAAAAGTTGGAGGCGGAGGTTGGAAATGGAAAGGAAAAAGTGGGACCGGAACCTAATGCCCGCCCTTTCCCCACCCTCATACATGAATCCACCCATGATAGCGCGCATGCGCACATATCTTCTTCGCATGCACTCGTCCCTTTAATCTCATTGCAGATGGGACTGGAGAGGATTGATGATATGTGGAGGAGGAAGTATGTATGATATGATATTGCTTGGATTGAAATTTTAGTTAAGGAAGGAAAAAAAAAACGGCAAGGAAGTTGGTAGAATGTACAGGATAGGTAGGATACATCTTGTATATTCCGGCAAAAGTTCGAATTATACGACGCCAGCAGGATTTGAACCTGCGCCCTCAAAGAGGAACAGATAGGATTTCATGTTTGTTATTGTGTTTTTCTAATCTGTCGCCGTAACCACTTGGCTATAGCGCCTTAAAGTAAACGAAATATTGGACATATATCTAGACAATCTAGGACACCAAAACTAGGCCCTCCGATTCCCCGAAAGCTGTCCTTGAAGGCTCCCGGAAGAGTGCTATGATAAGGGTAGAAATGCACAAGTAACCTTCAAATTTATCCAATGAGTTACCTTGTGCATTTCTGGTAGCCCAACAATTCTTCCATCAGATCGCAGCGTTGGGACCTCTGCCATGGGGCAAGGGTGGATGACAAAAACGACTCTAGGACGAGTCGGACCACGGGGGGATTTAAATCCGCCCATGGAGCTTTCATCACCCGGAGCCACCAGAGCAGGCAAGGAGGCCAAGTAGATTGTACTATGCGCATCATAGGGTTTGCCTCCGCGCGCAATAAATTGATCTCAAAACAAAGTAAAAGTTCAACGTAGAATGTAACGTCCATCCAATCAGACAATGATAATTAGAGCTTAGAAGTGATAACTACAAACGTCTTGGACGTTAATCTCGAACCAATCTGCTTTCCTCTCTAACCAGAAATCTGGTACCTTCATTAAGAGCATCTCTAGGAAATGTTCTCCCTAGGAGTAAGGCAAAATGTCAATATCAATATTTTTTGTGTAAAAAAGTCAAAAAGTCATATAGTAGAACCTGTTTCCTTTTTCTTTTGGAAATCAGAGGGAATAGTCCCCGTGGTTGCCATCGGAAGAATCTATCGAGGTTTCTTGTTTACCGGTGATTATAAGACGGGGGCAACCCATAAAACAGTTATGTAAAATACAGCAAATAGCTCGATAGATGCATTCATATTATGAACATGAAAAATCCATGGTCCAGGTATCATGCTCACAGAAGAAATTGAGAACGTATGTACACAGACTGAAAGCCAAATGGATACCAAGCGGACTAGAAATGCAAGATATGAAGGAAAAATCAATGATTGCTTCAACCGACTCGACCGCCAACAATGCCAACCTAACGCCATAGAAGAAATATCAACGACCCAACGGACTCGAAACTCCACCACTACTTTTAATCGCAGTGAACGTTACTCCACCCCCTCCGGGACTGACACTCCCAGCAGGTGACCGACCAACAGGGATCGCAGGTGGCTTCCTCCTCTTTGTTTGTATAGGAGGTGGTGGAGCACTCCGTCGTTCCTTCTGCTCCTTCTGCTGAGTCGGTATAGTATTAATATTAGTGTTGGAATTAACTTTGGCGTTGGAATTGAAATGCCCTCTAGTAGGCGAAGTGTTTAAAGACATCCCTGATAGAGAGGATAATACTAGAGTCGAGTTTAATGACTCCCCTAGCCCTCCGTGTTGGCTATGGTGATGATGGTGATGAGTCGAATTTGGATCAGCGAATGCCCCTTCGACATGGGCGCTGTTGGCTGTCCCTTGACGCCTGGGTTGGCGAGGACTTGGTCCGGAGTGAGAGGGAGATAGGGGTGGGCGAGAAGCAGGGGAAGTAGTAGTAGAAGAAGAGGGAGGTGGAGAGATGACGTTGATTGGCGGTGGAAGTGGTGGTCGGGAATGCGAATACGAAGATGTAGACGGTGCAGCGGCTGATGCAACTCCATGTAAGCTAGTTCCGCTGTTTGCACTAATGAAACTAGCGTTACTGGCGGTACTCCCTCTCCGGACACTCTCGAGGAGCAGGGGGGAACGTGGTGAATGGGGAACGTGTGTCGGTATTTCGTCACTGGACATTCCGGTGTTATTGTGATTACCGTGTCCAGTAACGTTGCCACTCCGACTTTTCTTGAATTCCATACTTTTGCTTGATTTAAGTGTTCGTGGGGCTGATGAACGTAAGGTTGTCGGACTGGTGACAGCGGATCCTATACTTGTAGATGTCGACGTCGCAACACTAAGATGTGAGCGTGCCCCATTGAGTTTGTTCGTCGTATGCGTCGTAACTGTCGTATCAGCCGCACCCCAGCTGATTTCACTGTCCTTGTCGTCGTCTCCATTGATACTCTTTGCTTCTTTAATCTGTTTTTGTCTAACCAGGCCCACGCACCACTCACCCCCGAGACATCTTTCCACCAGTCTCTTCGTTGTTGGATTTACATCACGTACGTGGGAGGTGCGGATGAGGGATTCGAGCATGTAGAGGATTTGTGGGCGTTTGTAAGGAACTGCACGAAGTTGTGTTTTTGTGAGCAATGGGTGAAGGACGCGAAGGTAGGTGTGTCGGAGCTGGATAACAGAATGAATACCACGCTAAGACCAGGCAGAAGAAAACATACTGATTCATGATCGTCATCTAAGTCAGCTAGTTCTCGTAAGAAAACATCGACTAGTACACATAAATCGTTGGTGTAAAAGTACTCTTCGGTGCCTTTGGTCGTGAAGAGAAGATACAGTAACTTCAACACGAGAAGTTGCATGCAGAGGTCCTCTGGCGTGCGTTCTGAGAGCAAGTCAACAAGAGGGTCAATTCACTACAAGGAGAAGCTGCTCACGAGCGCGATTCAACATGAAGATCATATTCTCTCCAAAAGTCTGACTTGACCCCAGCCTCCGCATTAGCACTCTGAGTACTCGATTCTTACTTTCCGAGTTATCCGCAGACGATGACTGCTGATGTCGATACGAGTTGTTGATTCCATTTATGCCTGAAGACAGTGCTTCATCTCCAAGAGACGCAACCATGAACTGTTCGTTGAGCGCCACAATGAGCTTGATGACAGAATAATTGAACGTGTCGTCTTGCATATGTCTTGTCTGTTCCACTAAATCGAACAAGTAATCCAGGAAAGAATCGTCAAAGATCCGAAGATCTAGGATTGACAATTTCTGGACTCTGCACATCTCATAGAGTAACCGAACGCCCAAGCTCCGTAACTTGGCTTCGATTGGCACAGGAACATTTGCTCCAACGTATCCAGACCCAGATCCAACGCCAGCAGAGTTACCGAAATATGTATCCTCGACATCGGAGTCTATTTCTACATGGATGTGATCCATAAGAAAGGGAAGAAGAGGCTGCCAGCGTTTATGTGACCGGAAAAAGTCTGAGCGTCGTCGGCCAAAACTGAGTAGGACGTGAAAACAGATGAACTGAAAGTGGGGATTTGTATTGGATTGGGCTTCAGATGTGACGATGTCCGACATGCGTTCAGAGTGGAAAGCAAAGAGCTCAGAGTCAAGAAGCATGTTACAGGCGTGTTCAAGTTGAAAAGGGCTTTGGAGGTATTGTTCTATATGATATGAGAATATTTGAGCTTCTAAGCTGTAAAAGATGCTCACCATGATAGGCCGCACACAACGATAATGACCTCTTGAGCGTTAAATCCAGTTGCTCCAAAGTTGGTATGGCCCCTTTTGGAATCGCCAGAATATCTTCAAGTTCTAGGAGCAATCAAGGTTCAGCAAGTAAAATAGTCTCCTTCTCGAAAGACTCTCTGAGACTAACACACCGGACCAGAATTGCTGAGCGTTGTCCACGAGATAAACGATGCCTAGATCGTCTTCCATTGTGATGGCGGGCATAGTGATACTGGATAAACTCTGTTTGTGTTGTCTGTGGAGCATCCCTACAATACAAGTCAAGAGAAATGTAATGCAGGTTCAGACTCTTGAGGGATGAAAGTGGTAACGGAGAGAAGAAGGTGCTAATCACAATGTTGCCAATTTAATTGCTTGCAAACCTTTAGTTATACATTAAATAGCACCGTTCCGTTAGGCGCTATAGCCAAGTGGTTGCGGCGACAGATTAGAACTGTCTTTGTATCTGTTCCTCTTTGAGGGCGCAGGTTCGAATCCTACTGGCGTCGACTGTATTGATTGGGTTCTTTTTTTTCTCCACTCTTGTTGTGTTTTAAATTGATCAAACAGATAAACGTAACTACTTTAAACGAAAATTCCAATGAAATTTAGTATTAATCGTGATCCAGACCTAGAACATTCGAGTCCCTCAACGGACTATTACTTCCCATCCTTTCATTCATTTGACTTAGGACCGCCACTCATTCCAGTGATTCCACTCAACATAGATCCACCAGTCAAGCTCCCTTGCTCAACTTCGACATTCGGGAATCCACCAAACTGTCTTGGTGGAATAATAATAGGCTCGATGTATAAACTCTCCCTCGTGTAAGAACTTGTTGGTGAAGGCGTATATCTCCTTGGTGCCTTTCCGATACTCTTGATCCGCGGTGCGAAACGAGATCGACGTTGAGGACCAGAACCAGAGAGATGGGAGGGCCCAGGCCCAGATGAAGGTCGAGAAATCTTTCTCCGCATTGCTCGTTCGATAGTGCCTACTTCAGAGAACGAGTTTATGCTTTCATTGTAATCGCCGGAATCGGGTCGTTGAAGCCAAGATAAATCAAATGTTTCCATGCTCTTTCCTCGATCGTGATACCCACTTGCATCCCGCTCAGAATTTTCTTGCACTACAGGTATCTCAGAAGGAACCACACTGGTTCTAGCTCTGAATCGAAAACCCATGGCCATTTTCTCTGCATCGTATTTAAACGGATCTTCCGTCTGTCCGGTAGTAGGAGTGGTGAACTGGGAATATGATGATGGACGAGAAGATGATCTCGCGGGACGCGTGAATACTGAATCTTTCGTGGTGGGAGCTGTAGAAAGAGCGATGCTCATCTGATGTGCGTGTTCGGTAGTACCTAACGGCGTAGGGAGCCTTACACCGGTTTGGGCGTCTTCATCTCCAAACGGATCGATAGAAGTAGGAGCCCAAACGAGGGATGCTCGAGGAGCAGGTTTCCGACGAAAAAAGTTGTTGGCTAATAGACCCACGCCTGAATTTTCCTTGTCTTTCGATTCCGATAACGAATTAGCAGAACCAGGAATGTCATGGAGAGAATCCTGAAACGCCTTTCGAGAGGCGTTAACCACTCTGGGTGGTATTCCGGGGAATTGAGACGACAAGTCCTTGACAACGCTGTAATTCAAAGGATTAATTGAGTCGCGGAACCCAGAGTTTGTGCTAAAGTCCGAGACGTCTCTGGTATGAGCAAAGACGTTATGGACGACGATTGGTTCTGGCTCTGGCTCAGGAGCAAGATATTTAGAAACGTCAACAGACCCTTGAGGTGGGGGTGGCATCTCTGGCATGGAAAATTTATGTGTGTGGCGCGTTATCGTTGAGTTAGCATAATACGAAGATCTCCGCGAGGGTGCTGTTAAAAGCCATTCAGAGGCCGGACGAGATTTGACGGTTTCGACAATGTCAGCAGGACTAGGCATATCTAGAGCGGAGAACCGCATTTCCAGAGTGGGAGCCTGGCCTGATGCAGCATCGAAATGAACGGTGACTCGCTCTCCAGGGAGCATAGGTGTAGGTGAAGAGAATAGCCGGGAGCGAGCGGGAGGATCTTTGTCGCGGTAAACATTAAACGCAGTGCGAGTTGCGCCGAGGGACAGTTGGTGGAAGGTAGAGAGGCGAGGATCTGAGATTAGAGGGCGGAGACGGGAACCGCGGAAGGACCGTTTACGTTTTCCAGCGATGATTTCTTCTCGTACTTGCTGAAAATCCTCAGATATGTCAAGACTGTTAAGGAAGTGACTATTGGTAAGTGACCGACCCCAACAATCCTGGGACGCACCCTTTTAAAAGGCCAATGATCAATGAAGCCCTCCCAAGTAAACGTATAATCCTCCTTGCAAGCACTACCCCAAACTGCGGGGTCACGAATCCAATGACACTCTCCACAGCGCCCAATTTGATTCCCAAGGTAACCCAACCAGTTCCTCTCAGCAACAACGCTACATCAGTGTCGGAAGACTCTATCCGCTCTTGTTCCAAAAAAGCTTTGGTTAGCCGGAAAAACGCGAATGAAAAGTTCAAAGCTTGATAGATAGTGATGAAACCGAGATCAAAGTCTGTGAAGATAGTCCAAAGCGTCTTGTTTTGTGAATCGCTGAAGCCCACTGCAACTGTTGTACCTATGACTAGTAGAAAATGGTGTTAACATTGATGAGACTCGTGAACAACCTTTGTACACCTACCTCGATGGGTAATACCGATGAAAGAAGCTACTTCGTTGAACACGATTAAGACGGGGATAAGGATAATCAGCATGAATTTTGTAAAGATTCGCAGCCGTTGAGGAACACCATCCAAAAATTGGGTACAAGTGAAAAAACATAGAAAAATAGTATACAAAAGTAGGGGGATGGAAGATAATGCGCCTGGTAGGAGATATATATAATGAGTGGAGTGAAGCAAGGTATCTGGATGTGGAACTCACCGAGGACGATGTCTACAGCCTTAAAAACTGCCAGATCTTCCCGCACAGCGGGGATGATGTGTGATAACAACTCGAGCAAAGCCAGTGCAAAATAGACCCAGCCTTCAAATGTTAAGAAAAGGTGCCTCCTATGAGATAGCTTAGTGTGAGTATTTGAATCTGAACACCATCTCACCGGTCAGAACCCCACGTCCTAAACATTAGAGACGAGGCAAACAGGAACTCAACACCAGTAGGGACGAACAGGGCAATACTCTCAGTTTCGGTCAAAGACTCGCAGCGGAGGATTAAGGCCTGAGATAGACAGAGGGTGCCCATCTAATAGCGAAGTATTGCGTTTCGGCGGATAACTAAGATGATACAGAGCATTTCAGAGAGCCTGTCCAACTGTTTGGTTGAGCCCGGGTTGAAGCTGAAACAAATGGAGGCGAAGTGAAAAGAATGGACTGGCAGGCTTGCTGCCACGCACAACCTGGAGCGAGAACGAAAGAACGAAAGGAAAGAGAGAGAAATGATTAATCTGCACAGGTGAGAAAGCCGATGCGGTAACCATATAAATGTCATTGGTTGCGGTTGCTACATCTACATCAGAATATCACGATATAAACGCTGTCCGGCAGCGGGCAAGAAACCAGGCGGATGATTTTGACTGATATTGAGCTGGTGACGATCATAAATACACGATTTCCGAAGATATGAGTACAGTTCTCATGAAGGCGGGGGTGTCGCAAAGGAATTCTGTAGGATCGACAAGCCCGTCGAAAATATGGGAAGCAATAGCAACGAACGATCGACATCGAAATTGCAAGGATGTTACTCAATTGTACGCCACAGCATGATAATGAACCTGGTTCAGCTCTGTTCCACCAAGACGACTTTCTTGCGTTCCGGCTTGGGCTTGCTCTCACCCGCACGCGTGTGTTTCCTTCTGCGTTCCTCCTTAACCCTTCTCGATTCAAGCATGGTGTTCTTGAGTTTGTTGGCAGTATACACAGGTTTTGGCAGATGTCGAGTTCTAACCGCAAGATTAAGGTCAATCAAGGATGACAACAGACAGACGTTGAATAAAACTCACCGTGCAACCTTTCCAACTTCTTTGTCCATTTTCCATCGGTCCACAAGACTGTTTCTGTATTCGATCGCTGCTCTCTCTCTGGCTGTAACTATTCCAAGCCGTTCCGAAGCCTTTCCTTTCCAGATACGAACGTTTCCATCGTCGGAGCCTGACAGGACGAAGCGGGCGTCGGTGGTGAAAAGAGTGGATGTCACTCTGTATCAAGAGTATCAACTAGAGCTAGAGGTAACGATTATAGTGACGGACCTTTGCATTCGCTTTGTATGATACACCTCCGGTGAATGCCCTTGTCCGGTTTGCCAAATACGCACCGTACGATCCCAACCTCCGGAGACAAATTCTGTTCCTGTTGGTGACCAGTCACAACTCACCACTGCGGCTACATGACCTTTATAAATCAAGCTGGGCGCATCGAGACGTCGGATGTCGAAGGTGTAGAGGTTGTGGTCTTCTGAAGCTAGAAGAATATTGGTGGGGAACGTGGGTGACCAGGAAAGAGCATTGGCACGCATTTGCATGACTACCCGACGCTCAGCCTTCCCTGTCCGAATATCGTAGAGGGTGAAGGTACGGTCAGAGCCGACAGATGCAAGGATTGATGATTCACTAAGGTTGAAACGTACTGAGGAGATAGTTTCAGTAGACGTTGGGAAAGTGAGATTCGAAATGGGAGCACTCCTGTAAATAGCATTGGTCGGCCACAAACTGGAAAAAATCTAAGAGCTAACTTGGTTTCGTCCCATACTTGTACAAGAGTCGAAGCAGTAGCAAACATTGCCGATGACCTTTGATGATCTATCGAACTGAAAAATAGGTATATGAGTCGTATCAAGATGAAGGAGAGAGAGAACATCATACTTTAAAGCGTGTTTTCCAGGAAAGACATTCAAAGGTTCATCCTGCAAATTTACGATGAGCCTTTCTACGCTTACAAAAAGTGTCACGCACTGATCCAATGTTCCATAATTTCACGTTACGGTCGACACCGCAGCTGAGCAATCGAGAGTCTCCAGCGAAGCACAGGCCTGTCACTTTTCCTTTATGCGCCAGTGGTAGCCGTACTATATGGGTTCTCTGCGAGAGATTGTGCACGATAACGCCTGCAAGCAGTTGAAGTTAATCAGTTTCAAACTGCTTGATAACAATGCGAGTTCATGTACATACCTCCGTCCCAACTGCCGCTAGCTACAGTTGATATTGAATCACCTTGCTTTGCAAGCACCTCTACAGCATCAACATGTCCCTCCAAAGCGCCTACAAATGGTATAGCGAACATCCTGTCCATTTTTGCAGCATTCAAGGCTCTTGTACGTTCACGGGCACGGGAAAAAGGGTGCATGAGTGGATTTAAATTTCTTGATACTGGAGTAGGATCTCCAGGTCGAGTCGCCGTATGAGAAGAAGGGTCATGTTGTAGGACGGAGATCTTCTATACAAAGAATGACAAGAGTTCAGAAAGCTTGATACGAATTACTTACCACCATAACTTCAAGTTGGTGAATTGAAAAAAAATATATATATTGTGGGAATGTAAAGTACACGTGAGATCGTACAGACAGCTTTGACCTCGCCAAAAACAAAACCAAAGAAGTTCCTCTCCTCATACTTAAAGCTAGCTCAAGATAATTCTTCTGATGGTCGTTCCTTGGCAGCCTAGGAATTTCCGGGATGGACAGATGACTGACATTGTTATACTTGACCCCGGACCGCGTCGCATATTGTCCCAATGCTCTCGTGATGCCCCACGATTGGATCGTTTGCATAAAAGCTGACCGCGAGGACCGACAATGTCGTTCATACCACCTTTCACGCTATGAAACCGAAAACCTTTATTCCTTCCTTAATCATCGGTTTCCTCTCATCCGTTCTTATAGCTCGTGGTTTTGGAATACAATCCAACAACGAATGCACTGTAACTCCCTTAGGAGATGGCCAGGACGACACTGATCAGGTCAGAACACTTGGCACATATACCCTTATGCGCTCTTAGTGCACTTCAGGTATTGGCCGCAATATCTCAATGTGGGACCAATGGAACGATCACATTCACAGAGGGCTCCTTCGACATTACCAGGTGAGTGACTTACTTAGAGTGCATTCTGTATGACCTTGCATATTCATTCACGCTCTCTAGAAAGATGACTTGGGAGCTCAACTCTGCCAGGGTTCATCTATTTGGATACTTGAACGTAAGCCTTCCTTGATTGGGTACAACATGGAAGGCAGTCTAATTTCTTTTACAGTTCGTCCCAGATGTTGAATATTGGCTCAATATGCCAAACACTTACCAAGTGGTGTTCATTCAAGTATGTTCCTTCTCGATGGGGCATCATACCAATATCGATATAAATGCACAGAGTCAGTCTTCGTGGTTCGTTGTCACAGGCTCCGATTTTGAAATCGATGCCCACAACACTGGCGGAATCCAAGGCAATGGTCAAATCTGGTGGGATTTCTTCTCCAATCGCACCAGGGAAGATGGTGATGGTCGTCCAATTTCTTTGACGCTGTTCAATGTCACCCGAGGGATAGTGCGCAACTTTCGTATCGATGCACAACCCTTCTGGTGCAACTGTGTGGTTGAATCGGAGGATGTAGTGTATGATGGAATGCTTTGCAATGCTACCAACACCAATCCGGAATTTGCGGGCACAAAGTGAGCCTCATTTTCGATAAGTTCTGATTCATGGCGAATGAATGGCATTGGCCAATGCCATAGCCTTGTCCCCAATACCGATGGAATCGACACATACAGAAGCAACAACGTAACCCTGATGAATTGGGATATAACTTGTGGTGACGATTGCCTAGCGTGCGTTGCCCTGTTCTTTTCGAGATTGACTTCACTGACGGATTAATATAGAATTAAAGGCGTAAGTTATCCTGCAACCGGTTTCTACAGATGAGCACAACATAGCTTCTACAGAACACCACAAACCTGCTTGTACGAAACGTAACCTGTAATGGAGGGAATGGAATTGCTTTTGGCTCTCTGGGCCAGTATGTCAATCTTGTAAGTTTCCGCTTGATGTTTTACCCTACATGATAAGCTTATAGTGAGTGTGACAGAGCGATATTGTCGAAAATGTCTACATGGAAGATCTAAAGGCATGCTGATATATTCGCTAATCCGACCTGTTCCTTACGTCGTATCTTAGATGGTCCGTCTCCCTTCTAATGTGCAACCAAACATGGGTACTGGGGTGGGTATAAATGTAGACCTCTTATTCTATCTTTCTCACATAGTTTGTCTATGTAGGTTTATCTTAAGACGTGGACTGGCGAAGTAAATGGCACTCCCCCCACGGGAGGAGGCGGAGGAACGTAAGACGATTGTTCGGCATCGCAGTTCCCCACTGACAATTCTGCATCTACTTAGCGGTCACGTTCGCAATGTTACTATCCACAACGTGAAGGTAGATCAAGTGGATATTCCAGTTCATGTTTATCAAACAAACGGTGGCAGCGTGTGGGTCAAATAATCTCCGTTCTGTACAGTTCTAGCACTCACCGTTGTCACAGCTCTGAAACACCTTCCACGTTGATGTTTAGTGGGTTGCACTTCGAAGATTGGACAGGAAATGCGACGGGCAATACCAGTTCGTTCATGCTTGTTGCCAATATAACTTTCACATCAGATCCTGATTATCTATCTGGTGCAGTCGTCGAGTTTGTCTGTAGCCCCGCCGTAAATTGCACCGACCTTACTGTCGAGTCATTCCATGTCACGCCCGCTGCCAACGAAGCACCGCGATATATTTGCCAGAACGTCACCAGTATATCGGGGCTGCAAGGTGAGTTGGCTGACCTCCAAGACATAATTTCGCTGAAGAGTTGTGTTCGCTACAGCACCGTGTAATGCAACTGGACAGGCGTGATGGAGTAGACGAGCTCGAAGTGTAAACATCTAGCCTTCATGATAAAAAGAGCAGAAAGTAACGTGCAACATGTATACTGAATTTTCCGGTAGCCAATCCAGAAGATACGCAAAGACATAATCAGCCTTATCAATCTGTCCCACTGTCACACACACACACACACACACAGAATAGATTGAAGTGCACCATGCACAGTCCACTGGTTCGGTGCGCTACTAGTGCACGACCTTGAATTCAGGTCGACCTTTACGCATACTCCTAAAAAAATAAAGACACAGGAATTTAAGATCAAGCTAAGAGCTAAGATGCAATGAAATCTGCTCACAAGCACGTCTCAATCTCATCCCCGCTCTGGTGATCAATCTAAAAGATTTTTTGGGTCAACCAGCACGGATCTGTGTGAATAGTAATAGGAAGAGTATTGTGTTAGTGGAACCGGAGTGGTAGCCGGAAAAGTTGAGACACAGATGAAATCACATCCAAGCTGGATCTACCCCAAATTGAGTTTGAATATTTTACCACTAACACCTGCAATCATCGAGCAAAACATACCAAACTCCCGTCAGGGATTCCACTTTTTCGCAAATCAACAGCACAAATTTGACCCTCTCTTATTTCCGTTGAAAGGATTCGAATAGCCGGGCGTTTAGAGTGTTCGTTGACCGGGCCATCTATAACTCGTATTTGGAGACGAGACCAAGTGGGGGCGTTCATACCGAATTTGATCGTGGAAATTCGAGTGAATTCGCTCTTCATTAGAGCTCTGTCATGGCTTTCGCTCCCCGTCTAGGATTTCAAAATTAGGACACTTGCTGAAGAGAGAAATAATTTGCAATTGTGGACTTACCTGGACCATCTTTCAAATTAGTACCATGAGGGCTGGTAGATTAACACCTGCTACACTCTATAAGCACTTTAGGCGTAGACCGTCAGGTCTACTTGAAAGGAAGCAAATAGTAGGTGCCCCACTCAACAACTAGTGGGGCGCGTTGTTAGCTTTGCGTCAGAAATGAGGCTGCAGCATGGTCGAAGAAGCGGATATACTGCGAGCCATTCGGTTTGAGCACTAACCTGTACCTACCTTGGATGATCTGACTTGATCGTGGAGGAAACCGCGGAGCTGCAGAGCCGGGAGCATGCACACAACTCGCTTTGTCTGATTCTTTTTGGTAGGCCAAAGCGTACATTACACTGACTGATACCAGTCAGAACCTAGGCTAATTTAGTAATCATCAAGATCACGAAACCCTTCCAATGCACGCCATGCTTTCCCAGAAACAACTGCTTCATAAGCAATCTGTACCCCGTTGGCGTACGTGTCAGCTAATCCAGACACTACCAGCAATGCAGATGCATTCATGAGCACAAAATCCAGTAGCGACTTTTCCGACTGAGGTATGTTTTCTCCAGAGCGCAGTAAACTTTCCAGAGTCGCTGCGTTAGTGTTTGGGTCACCACCTGCTACCTCCTCGAGCGACCAAGGTTTAAGGCCGAATATCTCCGGACGCAGAATATTTTCAGTTATTTGTCCGTTCTGGAGCTCCCATACCCAGGTCGGTCCGGCACAGCTGATCTCATCAATCCCCTCTTGTCCACATACGACGAGTGCACGTACTACCCCGCTGTCCCTCAAGGTGTTTGCAAACGGTAAGCCGAGTTCTGGTTGAGGAACTCCAAGGACCATGCCCTTGGGTCGCGCAGGGCTAATCAGTGGTCCGAGGACGTTAAATATTGTTCGGAATGGAAGGACCTTGCGATAAGGTGCGATCATTGCAAGTGTAGGGTGGTATTGCGAGGCGAGGATGAATGAGAATGGCATACGAGGGATTATCTGGCTTGCTTGAGCATTACAAGTACGCCACATGAGTTTGCAGCCCAATGCTTGCAAGAGATCCGCAGAGCCAGACGAAGACGTAGAAGCCTTGTTTCCGTGCTATATCCCAAAAAATTAGTCAGTGCACTTTAACGGAGGGCTCCTAACCGACCTTGATTACACGAGCACCAGCGCCTGCTGCTACTATTCCTGCTGCTGTGCTGACATTGAACAGATTGTGCCCATCCCCGCCAGTACCGACTATATCCACGACAAAATCATCCTTGGCACCTTCGACCTCGGCCGCAAGAGCTCGTTCGCGTAGCATAGATGCAGCTTCCGTCAAAAGCTTCGACCTCCTTTCAATATGGTATATATGTGACGCTGTCATGAATGCACCGATCTGCTCTGGCGGAAGCAGGTCTGGGGTCAATAGGTAGTTCAAAGCATCCCGGAGGTCATCTGCGGTGAAAGCTTCCGGGTTGACAATGAGTTTCTTCAATATGAGGTTGAAGGAAGGGGTTTCGTATACCGGGTTAGGTCTCATGATGTACAATACCTTGACCCAAACATGGCCAGTCCTTTTAAGACTCGAAGCATGGACAGTTAAGCACAGCGATCTTGGACATCCTTCCTCACATCCCCTTCTCTACTCTGTTGTCGGCATCCTTTTACCCTCTCAACTGAGACGAGGCGAAGATCATCTTTTGGTCTTGTTGTTTTCAATGTGTTTGAGATGACTGTGAACGACTGTTTAGTACAGACAATCCTTATTAGCACCAGTGTAACACTTCGCAGTTAAAATTGACCAAATATACATTTGAGTTAAGACAACCGATTCCGTCATCAAAGGGCCTCCATAATACAATCAACCACAGCACATCTTTTCTCCTCGATCACCACCCGAACTGCTTCTGAAATTACCTCTTTTAAGGTTTGGAGTACCACGTCTGCTGTATTTTCCTTTGATCCCAACAGAACACTCTTTCCCCATGTCCAACCATCAGTAGCCGCAACGGCAATCTGGGAATAGTTAGGGGAAATCCTATTGGATTGCGCAGATTTGTTGTGGGGATCAAAAGAGAAGCCGACTGAGAGCTGTTCTCCTGAGTGTGCGTTTGAGCCATGGCCCTGAGGATGGACAGCTAACATGGATAGTTTGGGAGACTGACGATACACAGCAATTGTTAGCGACACTCAGAACATGATCGCTGGGCAAGCACTCACTCTCCAACCACCGTTATTAAGTACAATGGTCAAAAAAGGCTACACCCGATCAGTTAGCATGGAGTTGCAACAATAATCTATACTCACTGTATCATACCGGCGGGCTATCCAAAAGGCAGAGCTCGGGACACCGAACATGAACGTACCATCGCCTATTACAGCGGTCACCAAGTCATAATTCCTTGTACCTCCTCTGCTTGTACTAGAAACCAAATCCCCTAACACTGCCCCTACGCAGGCGCCGAGAGCATAACCCAAGGACGAACCCCCAGAAGTCAAGAGACTGCCAGGAAGCTCAGGTCGAGCGTGCTCCCAGACAATACCATAGTTAGATATGGCTTCATTGATGATAAGGGATTTCGACGAAATGGGAGCCGTAATTTCTCGCAGCGCCCGCATAATATGAGGAACGCTAATGAAACCCACACTTAAGGCACTAGGAACAAATTCGGCACTATCAAGACGAGCTATCCATTTGTCATGAACCTGTTCAGTCCGTTGTGCTCGCTCTTTGATTCGTTCCCGAATTTCGGTTGTGACAGTTTCAAGTTTCAGTGGATCGTCGCGAATATTCTCCTTTATAATATCGATTACCTGTCCTACAGCCACTTCTGTATCGGCGCGACAAATCAGCTCAACTCCGCGGTGCAAAGCTGCGTCCCATGTCCCCATTGTCACGCTCGTTTTAAGCGGATCTCCCCCGTCGATGATAAAGATTCGGGCTGAACTGTCATTTCTTGGAGCACATTTAGAGGGAATCCAAGGGATGTCCGAATCCAGCACGAGAACTGTGTCTGAGGTTCGAAGATGTTCCTCGAATGTGTCTGTGGTTGGGCCCGGAGAGAGATAAGTGATTCCGCATAAGTATGGATGCGAGAATGGGACATTAACAGTAGAGGGACAAGTGCAGAAAACAGGTATTGCTAGCAAAGTGGAAAGGGTGAGTAGCGAAGAGACTGCATCTTGATTACGTCCAGCATGAGACGTTATGATCAAAGGGTGGAGGGCCGTTAGCAGGGCGTTGCTGATTGCCACTGTATATACTGGAGAAAGCGCTGCGGGAGCAATGCCTATGGGCGGTTTCATCGACAATGAACTATACAAGGCAACTGGTAGTTCCTCTTCCATGACTTCTCTACGTGCCCAAAGGTAGACAGGACCTTTGGGCTCGGAAGTGGCACTGTGAAACTGTGAGGCTATATCGTGAGGAAACAGACAACGGGATTTACATTTGTAGAGCACGTTTGACGACCTGGACAACATTCCTTCCGGAATTGATCTGAGCCGTATATCTCATGTACTGGCGGACAATTGCAGTTTGGTCAGGTATATCTGTAACTCATTGGGTGATCGGATTGGTTTCAACGTCTTCCGATTTACCTTGAAGCCACATTATCCATTCATTGCGACTGCCTTTCAACTCATTACGACTTGTAAATGGTGATGCCCCAGCGTAGATTAGAACTGGAACTCTTCCCCTATCGACGTTATGGATTGCACCGGCAAGAGCCTTATTCATCACAAATAAGTATTCTTATGTCAATACGTGGAGGAACGTACGAACCTGCGTCCCTACATCCACATGAATGATAACTGCGGCCGGTTTGCCAGTCACTTGAGCATACCCTTGTGCGGCACTCAGAGCTACCATCTCATTTGGGCACGTTATCACACAAGGAGAAGTCGCCCCTCGATGCTCGCCTTGGGACCGTTGACGTTGTAATTCTTCCAACATCGCTGGATGGTCGGAGCCCCAATTTACAAAGGCATGTGTGATTCCAGCCACAGAAAGGGCCTTGAGGAATAGTGAAGAAGTTGTGTATACCATGGTGATAGTTGGAGTAGGTGGAATTCGAAGCGGACTTTTGCGTGTGATACAAATTACTTTTCAGTCAGGAGACCTAAGGCATCGCTATCATGAGCTTATCGGAATGGAAGAAGAGAATCCGAAAGCACACAGCAACTAGATTGAAATTATTCTTCATTTATGCAGATGGCCGGGAAAGAAATTTAAGTGGTTCAAGCGCCGCCCACGTGCTGTGCAATCCCTTTTGTCCTGAACGGTTGTACAATGGCTGGCTATTTCTTTGCATCACCGATAGATATTGATGTGAAATTGGAAGGAGAGGATGTACGCAAGCTGGCGGAGACTAAAGGTGAAAAGGAGAAAATGATCTCGTGTCCGGTGTATTATGACGGGGACACTGTCAGCGGCCAGGTGAGCCAATAACATTCTAAGCGATGGATGTGTACAAGAACCTCTGTTAGATATCTATCCGTACACGAGACGGCAAGAAGGTTCAACATGATGGTATCAAGGTTGAATTTGTCGGAAGTATAGGTGAGCTGGAAGTATCTGCCAATGTGCTCAGTTCTACAGGAAATATGTAGAGCTATTTTATGACCGCGGGCATCACCATGAATTTCTATCTCTCTCTCAGGAGCTCGCAGCTCCAGGAGAAATGCGCCAAGCACAGACATATGAATTTGCTTTCAAGAATGTAGAGAAACAATTCGAGAGTTATCAGGGGATTAATGTCAAGTTAAGGTATGTAATGACTGTGTATCAATGTCCACATAGCACTCATTCATGCTTCCAGATACTTTGTCCGCGTAACCATTTCACGACGGATGGCGGACGTAGTAAAGGAGAGAGATATCTGGGTACACTCGTTCAGAATGCCGCCAGACAGCAACAACTCGATCAAAATGGAGGTCGGGATTGAAGACTGCTTGCATATCGAGTTCGAATACAACAAATCCAAGTGCGTACCATGATTAAGCTCAATATTGATTCATACTTAATATTCGCCTTCGATACAGGTATCATCTAAAAGATGTCATCGTAGGCAAGATTTTCTTCCTACTTGTGCGGATAAAAATCAAGCATATGGAATTGTCCATCATTCGAAGAGAAACCACCGGCGCTCCTCCAAATCAGTATAACGAGAGTGAAACAATTACCAAGTTTGAAATCATGGACGGTGCGCCTGTGAGAGGTACGACACGGTTTCCTTCCCAGAATTGTTGCTTATATGTCTGTTAGGGGAAACCATACCCATCCGTTTGTTCCTTGGTGGTTTTGACTTGACGCCAACATTTCGCGACGTGAACAAGAAGTTTAGCACACGATACTATCTCAATCTAGTCCTCATCGACGAAGAGAATCGACGGTATTTCAAACAACAGGAAATTACTATTTTTAGGATACCAGAAGTACGCCTCATATTCTCTTCCCCCTCGGACATTGAAATAAACAAATTTACAGAACTAATCTACTATATGTTCAAGTCATCGCGCATGATGTACATTATACTGATATCATTTATTCTATGGAGTTTAACAATCTCACTCAGTGCAATGTTGTCTTTACTTGTTGCCCTCAGTGCGCATCTTTCCAGAGTACCTCTGTAGGTTGTCCTCCTTTCAAGTTGCAATGCGATTCCGTAAATCCCCTTCACATTTGATTTAATACCTTCGGGACGTCTTCAACACGTCTGGAATATGTCGGGTGTCCGCGGCTTCACATGATTCTTCGTTCATTCCTAAAGTTTTAATTTCGAACGTGGTTCGGGATTACGGAACTAGAAGGAAATAATTCCATCTCTTTACTTATATTGCCTCGATGGAGACACTCACCTCTGTGAGAGGGAGTTGGTCAACTTGGAAACTTGATATGACTCTTACAAGAACATTGTGAACGGGTTATATCAGCACTAGCCGCCTCGTTGAAAAAGTAGCGGACTTTCCCGATACAGTTTACAAATGTCTTGGGCGCCCTTTCCAAGGAGTAGGTTTTACAACCGAAGTACGCGCCAGATTCCTTTGGCGGAGACATCAACGTGCTAAATGCTTATATTGACAGGTGTGGTACACCTCTTGGGAAGATATGACCTAGGTCTACACAATTTTTCTTCGTGCGCATGCCGATCCACCTTCAGCGATGGTACTTCCATGGGGAAACCCAAAGTTGTATCGAGTTCGACTGCTTCGCTTTGGACTGCGAGGGGTATCTTATCATTGGTTTGAGTTGAAGATGACCCGCACACGGAACAGCACACGGTCATCGGTAGGGATGTTAATAGCACCTCATCAGTGGGGAAGTGAACGAGATGTGTCCTTGTTGCATTGAACGGAAGTGGAAAAGTACCCCGACAACAATGAGGGACGAACTGTCTCCAAATCCAAGCCCGTCGCTAGAGGTATCGATGAGATAATTCTCCAACAATCCATCAGCCATGACCATGAATGATTACAGAAATGCTTCATCTCACATTATTTGAACTTCGATGTACAACAAATACATCATCAACCTTCTTTTACAACTTCCCTTAAACTTTCAGCAAAAATATCACATCCCTTCTTCATATCCTCCTGGGATATATTCAATGGTGGAATGAACCTCACCACTTCATACACACTCGTTGTTAATAAAAGCATCCCCTTCTCAATGCATTTCTTGGCTACTCGACTCGCAATGCCTTTCTTGACTGTGAGACCTTTAGGGGTTGCGGGGTCGAAAGCGGCACCGGGAGCTTCGGAGGAAGCAAATTCTATTGCGACCATCAGACCACGACCGCGGACATCAAGGATGTATTGTGCCAGTGTCTGGTCATCTTTGAGGGCATAGAGGGAGGCAAAGAGCTCTTGAGATCTGAACAACTCGATTTAATTGGTAGGAATTATATAAAGAAACTGACAAACCGAGCTTGAACATTGACCAAGATATTTTCTTCCCGGAAGGCATCAGCTACGGCACATGCAGCCGCGCAAGATACAGCATTTCCAGCGTAGGTACCGCCCTAAGAAATCAGTCGATTCGCATGTACATGTCCGGGCAAGAACACTTGTGAACCTACCATTGAACCAGGCGCAAGTTTGTCAGTTAATTCTTTGCGACTGACCACGCCACTTAGAGGGAACCCGTTTGCTAAACCCTACCGAATGCAAAAGTTCAGACTCATTATGACAACACAACATAGCTTTACTTCTAATCTTACCTTCGCCATCAGCATAATGTCAGGCCTGATCCTACTCTCTTCGATGAAGAACCAATTTCCGGTTCTTCCGAACCCGGACTGAACCTCGTCCACAATCAACAAAATACCGTGTTGGTCACAAACTGCTCGCAAACCCTCCAAAAATTCCTTTGGAGCGGGGACGTACCCACCCTCACCGAGGACAGGTTCAATAATGATCGCTGCCGTGTCTTTTGGTGAAGTTTGCTGCGATAGAAGGAGGTGAAGCTGGTAGAGACATTCTTCCGTCAAGACTGAAGGTGGGGTGGAGGGTGGAAGTCGATGTTGATGCCAGAAAGGGTATGGAATTGAGAAAACTCCAGGCTAAGTTTCGAATCAAGAGATTGCATGTAGGAGAGTGAGCGAGAAACAGACCATTAAGGGAGCTACACCATCAGAGTAAACGGTTTTGCTCTTGGTCACAGCCATGGCACCAAAAGTACGACCATGGTATGCACCTAATAATATTTATCTAGAAGACGAGACAAGACCCATAATCGCAGTGCTTACCTTGCATAGTAATAACGTTCTGGCGTCCAGTCAAAACCCTGGCCATTTTGATTGCGCCTTCGACCGCTTCGGACCCCGAGTTCCAGAAAAAGAACGAGTCCAGAGAAGGGTGGGGCATTGCTGGAAGCAGCTTTTCGATGAGACGAAGGTAGGGCTCATGGAATGCAATGCTACACTGAGAAATGGAACAGGTAAGTGGTCAACTAATCAATGAAGAATACATACTTGAGCGTGTACGATGTTCATGCATTGATCAGCGGCTGCCTGGCTTACTTTTGGATGGGAGTGACCTGGATTGAAGGTCAATTACACGAGATGACACACCTGAATGAGGATTGTCAAAGCAGGTGCATACCCAGGTTCGTTACGCCAATTCCGCAGGTAAAATCCAACATTCGCTTTCCATCCACGTACTCTACATAAGAACCGCTCCCTTTAACCATGACCCCCTCGCTAATTCGTGCAAGCCCTTTAGTAACATGGTGTTTTCCAAAATCGTTCAATACTTCAGGTGAAGAAATTGAGGAGGATGCATATCGTTCACCGCGGCGAAGAAGAGTGCGCCTACTTATGATTTCAGTAAGTACGGAGAAAACAGCGGTGATTTTTACCGTAAAGGACGACCAGAACGATTGATGAGCTTGGGTAGCATGATGACAGTATAATGACTCGCTCTCCACTAGATTGGTGGCAAGGGTTCGAGGGACCCTCATGGGTCATAAGGTTCGAACTCCGCCACGCTGCTCTTGCGTATGATGTTAGCGGCAATGCTTCGGCACTTGGTCGGACTTTGAAATCTCTGACCCCTCCGAACCCTTGCCTCCAGGGCTTTATTCACGAACGAATTCTTCTTCGTGAACTACAACACAGCTAGCCGGGCTATTGCGCAGCACTGTAGCGCGCGTGGATGACACGATTCTGAGAAATAATGTGGAAGGAAGGTTCAAATGATCGACCCTTGACCTTACAAGTTACAGCAGTGGCCTGGTGAAAACTGCGATTCGAAGATGATAGAACTGTCTTTGAATTCAACAACTTCCACTCTTCCAACGATATGCAGCTTCTTTCCCTGACCGCAGCTACACTTAACAGCTTCAAATCACCTCATATGACCACAACTCAAACTCTAAGCTACTTTGAGCTTCCTGGGCGTCAATATCTGCAGGATATAAGGTTCGACTGGTAGTTTCATTTATCTGGCCTGATAAGGACTCTCGTCTAGGTGTGCCAGATTCGATGTTTCTAGACGCTTGCTCACTCTCCTTTCTCTAGGTAATGGACATCTTTGTCTCTAACATCCCTCACTATGTGGATAGAGAGGAGTTGTTATTCCAGTTCCATCGTATCATTCATCGCGCTCCTTTTATAATCGACCCTCTACTAAATTTTGACATTTTTGTGCTCAAAACTCGAAATCGAGACGGCAAAAAGAGTGCCATTTTGACGCTGCCGAACGTATCTGATGGTCATCTTCTCTTGAATGTATATTCTTCCTCACCGATCTGCATTGCTGGTACTACTATTGTCTGCCAACCTGGAAAGAAATCCCCTCGCGAAAATACCCTGGCTCGTATTCGTGGCCAGGCATGGGAGGACCCGGAACTCATTAAACAGGAGAGGAAACGAGAGCAGGAGGCTTCTGTACCTACGCCCGCGCTCAAGATGAGCTTTGGACGCCTTAGACGGGATGGAAGTTTTACTAATGAGTATTCTTTCGTAGCCAGTATTCATTGTGATCTATCCCGGAGGCGATTAGGTGTCACACTTGAACGAACCAAGCTTATCACCACCACCAAACGACCATTCAACTTGAGTGGCTTTCAAGAACACATTTCGCCTCTACCCACATTCTGGTATCCTTCTTCTTCTGTTCAGGCAGTGGTTCGTTCGAAGTCTACCCAAAACTTTGAGTTGTTCTTGGAGTTTTCCAATCCAGCTACATTCGAACAACCACCTCTGTTACATTCGAAACATCCTGCCCAACGCTTAGCTGGCCTTCCAGACTGCAGCCTCATGCCTCTCGTCTCGCAAAATCTGCATATCCTCTTTACGAATGCCGATGATCTGTTACATTTCCTAAAGCGAGCAAGTGAGATACAGCTTCCCCATGCGAAATTTACAGATGTCAGCACCATTGAATCCCGAGTATACGCGACTGACGGATTTACCAAACTGTCAACCTTCACGCGATCTCTGCCTTTCCCTCTTGGATTTCAACTAGAGAAATCAGTCTGGGATGGAATTATCGAGCCCAGCGAGCTTTGCGAGAGAAATATGCAGCAGGAAATCTCCCGAATTCAAAACGATCATCCTGAAATTGCGGCTGCAATCTTTCGGTACTTTGTATCAACTCTACGTGTACCTACTTTCCGAGATCCTTCCCGCCCTCCGCCTCGCCAGAAACCCGAACCTCTGGAAGAATCATTGTCCAAGAGTGCTAGGCGGAGGCGGAGACGAAGGAACCGTCGACGAGAATTACTATCCTTTGAGAGGGTAGATTTGTCTCTTCGCGAGCACTTAGCACAATCTGCGGATGCTTATGTGTTAGATACACAGCGGCCGCAGCGACGATACGCCACTTCTCCAAACCTCGCGCTCTATCAAGCATATCACATATCAATCACACCATCCCGTCAAGTATTGGAAGGTCCTTTTCCTGATCTATCAAACGGTATTCTCCGGCTTTACCAGCAGTACCAAGACTGCTTCCTCCGGGTTTCCTTCCAAGACGAGAATGGGGGTAAACCTCGACGTGATAATAACCTAGCTATCGATGATCTGCTTGAACGACGCTACAAGCCTATTTTACTCGATGGAGTGACGGTCGCTGGTAGAAGCTTTGAATTCTTGGGTTATTCAATGAGTAGCTTAAAGGATTACACCTTCATCTTTGTTACAAAATTTTTCTGGAAAGGAGAGGTCATGAATGCTGCAAAAATTCGAGGAAGATTTGTGTGTTGTCTGATTTTTGATTGCGTTCAGATCGATCTAAAACAAATTTCTTTAGGGAAATATCCCTAAAGCTTCTCATAGACCTGCGCTATCAGGTGCCCGATGGGGGCAAATGTTTTCTGCATCTACGCCTTCCGTCCTTCTTACCTCCTCTCAAATTGAAAAAATTCCTGATCGAACTTCCTCGAATTCCCAAGGTGGGAAAAACGCTGTGTTTTCCGACGGGTGCTCCACTTTAGCTCCTGAGTTGGCGCGAACAGTAGCGCGTCGAGTTCTTCGAAGTTCAATCAAAGTTACACCTTCCTGTTTTCAATTTCGTCTCGGTGGGGCGAAAGGCGTCCTTTTCCAGGATCCACGTCTCAGCGGTGAGGTGTTGTGCATACGACCCTCCCAAACAAAATTTGAATCTATTGACATGAACCTTGATATCACTTTGACTTCCGCTCGTCCATTGGCCCTGTTCTTGAACAGACCCCTCATTGCTCTTCTTGAACATCACGGAGTCCCCCAGAAAAACTTCGTCCGTCTGCAGGATCAAGCTATCAGGGATACTCAGAGGATCAAATCGTCACTTGTTGAAGCAGCTACCACCTTTTCACGACATGGGCTTGGAACATCTTTCCAGTTAGAGTCACTTTTCAAAAATATAGCTCAAATACTTCATCTCGAAATTGCACAACACGCTTCCGAAACGGACAATTCCGCCGTTCAGCTCGTGATCCTTAAAATTGCGATTGCTCATGGGATAACCCATATTCTTCGTGAAATCAAACACCGCGCTCATATCAGAGTTCCTGGCTCTTATACACTTCTTGGGGTATCTGATGAATGGGATTGTCTCGAAGAGGGAGAAATCTTTGCGCAAGTGTATGACCCGCGCACACAGAACCTCTTGCAAATTGAAGGTAGACTCTTGATCACCAGAAGTCCTCAGATACACCCTGGTGACTGTCAGTTCGTACGCGCTGTTCATCGAGAAGAACTTGTTCATTTAAAGAATGTGGTCGTCTTTTCTTGCAAGTGGGTCTCCATATCTGGAAAGTTATCTGCTACTGACTTCGTCTGCATTGCAGAGGTGACCGAAGCTTGCCGTCTATGCTCGGAGGTGGCGATCTTGATGGTAGGTCGTCAAAGCTTGAATAAAATAAATCCAAAGAGGAATAACTTTTGCCTGTAGGCGATATCTATAACTTGATTCTGGATGTAAGGATGTCCCAATTCTCCTGATCTCATACATGTGCTCATATCACGCAGGATGCTTTTCACCCGCCAAAAGAATTCACCGCCGACGCAGGTGCTTATGAACCTTTGCCTCCTACTCTTACACCACATCCTTGCGGGATACGCGATGTTGTAGATTTTGTGATCAACTACGCAAGTCCCGAACATTCATCTCAAGGCTCGTCACTTATTGACCGTTCTTCCTCCAGGTGAAGTCAGATCTTGTTGGATATATTTCCACTACACATTTGCGGATATCAGACGTGAATGGTTTAGATTGCTCCGATTGTCTCAAGCTTGCCGAGGCTGCCTCGCATGCAGTTGACTTTCCGAAGGTGGGAACGGCTGTAGACTTCCAAACCTTACCAAGAGCTCCAGAGGGTCCGAGACCAGATTACCTGTCGGGAGAAGGCTATCGGCCAAGATATGGAGATGATCGGTATTATCCTAGTGCGAAGGTATTGGGAAAGCTATATCGACGTGTTCCAACGAATGAATACGAGGCCGAGCTAGAGGACTGGAGTCACCTGATAGAAATCAGGAAGATAGATCCTGCTATTGGCCAGGCAGTCAGGTCTTGCTTGAGGAGGCTTCAAACGAGTCGGGTCGGAGCATTTTCCGCCACGTTGGAAATGGACCCAGAAGAAGACTTGATCGACGAGATGCATCATGTCTTTCAGGATTATCGTGAACAGTTTTTGATCATCGCCAAAGCTCATACTGTTTCCAAGAAAGCAGACATTTGGATGAGCGAAGAAGAATTGATCAGCGGGGCCATCATGGAGCGACATCCTGACCCGAGGCGGCGACGAGAAGTTACAACTGCTATGAATCTTCAGGTATCTACATTTGTTTTCCCTCAACTTGATGACAAATCCTCAATATCGAGCTGCCAGACTCAAGAATTAACCCGAATGATTCGTCTCGAGTTTTCGCACCAGGACAATGACCTTGATGACTTTGACGAAGACGAATATTTCGATGCTATCAACTATGAAGAAGATCCTGACATTGGGCGTTTGTGCAATCAGTTCAACCGTGCTCGAGCTGCGTGGATAGCGGCGAGCGAAGTTTTGACTCACGATGACAACACGTTTGGTGCCCAAAGTTTTGCAATGATCGCACTTGGTAGCATGCTGAATTCAATCAAGGCACTGGGGAGGGAAGCTAATACACTCTGAACCTATTCTGTAGGAATTATCATGCCAACGCACACAGAGATGATGCGACTGCAATAAAGACGAAGGGAAACATTATATGTACACTGCAGGACGAGTAGATAGAAGTTATTAACCCTAGCTGGTCAGAATCACTACCGCTATTGTCCAAGATGGCCGCCTGAATCCAGTGAGTAGTAAGGAAAGTTGCCATTGAGATAGGGCGTCGTGTCGCAGTCGGAATAAGTAGCAGAAATGAGCTTCTTGAGATCATAAAATGTAGTACAATCTGAAAGAGGAAGAAGTTGGAAGCAAGTGTGCAACGAAACACCCGGTAGCGCAGGTCCGAAAAACTTGAATCATGTGTGAATAAGATAAGATAAGATAACCCAGAAGTTCTCGCGCACGTACCACTTACCAGAACGGAACCCTTTGTTGTTGTCGACGACGGTGGAATGGGCGGCTCGACAAATTCTCTTGACTCACTCTCTTCACCATCGCCTTCGCCGCCTCCGTCTTTGAACAAGGCTGAGAGCTCTGTGTCGGCATCGGCATCTACGAAGCAGAAGTCTCCAGAGCCAGCTGCAGGTCTCGATTCTGATTCTGAGCTTTCGGAGCTCACAGAAGAAGAACAGGACGAAAAACAGAAGCACAAGCAGAAACAGAAAAAATCTGAAATTCACTCTCTCGGTCCAGGTGCTTCTCGTTCTTCGTCTAGTAATCGGAGAGGCACAGCGTCTGCTATGAGGGGCGGCTCGCGTCGGGGAGGAAGAAAGAAACGGAGCACACTCGTACCTGCGCCGATGTGGGGATGGGCTGTGTACAACGCTGAGCAAGATACTGATAAAATCCACGGTGGCGGCGAGAATGAAGGAGACGACGGGAAAGAAACTGTACTCATATCACCCAGCCACATATCCGCTCCAAATCCCCTTGACGTTCTTACCTCCGCTGCTCTTGACGCAGAAAACTCTCAGACAACTTTTTCTCGACTGAAATCGGATAGTCAAGAGACGGAGGACGACGAAAAACTTATCCGTGTATCTGAGGCGAAGGATGTCACTGTCGTCGTCGATGGTGACATCGACATGGCGAATTCAGTGATTATTGATCATACATCAGTCGCTGCTAATGGACTATCGTCCATCGCTTCTTCCCGTGCTCCGACTCCAGACTCCATCGCCTCCTCCCGGCCTTCGCCCCCAAAGGACATTCCTCCAGTAGCTTATGCTTCGACCTCAAGAATACCAGCTGGAGGTTCGACAACAGAAGACGAAGACAACACAGAGATTGAAGAAGACCAGATAGAACCAGTTCAGCAGCCCAAGCTCCTCACCACTAAATCACGGTCTAAGCCAAACTTCCGAATCGACGCGTCGGCTCAGCTGCCTGCTAATGGCCCATCTCATCCTGCTGACTTCCATTCACGTTCCCCACAACTATCTCCTCCTTCCGCTGCATCTGTCCACTCATCCATAACACCATCGACTACCACTATCACAGCGGCCAACCCAAAGGCGAAGGCGTCTCGTGGTGGCCGAGGTCGCGGTCGAGGTCGAGGTCGTGCTCGTACGCGAGGTACGAAGAGTAATATTCCTTCAGAAACTGACAGGAATGCCGTTACGGATATCATTGGCGACCAGGTCGCCGCATCCAACGTCAATATCGATGTTGCTCCTAGTAAAGAAGACTCTTTGAACATCGATGTCGACAGTGTTGATGATACTCCGCGAAACTTCCAGGCTAAACTGTCGAATGCGGTTGAATTGCAGGACGAGATCATGGAGCCACCAGAAGACAGCACACCCCCTCCAGCTACAAGCAAAATCGTCGTCAGTCTTGACGCAGACCCTTCAGATAAATCCGATGCAGAATTGGAGCCTGAGTTTGAAGTCGATGTTGATCCCGAGGTCGACGCTCCCTCCGATGTCTCTGACGGTGAAGACGAAAAGGAAGATGAACTAGAGGAGGGTGAGGGTGAAGACGAGAAAGACCCTGACGAGCTGGAAGTCGACGAAGAGAAGGAGGATGAAGATAAAGACGATGAAGACAAAGAAGTCTCGGATAAAGAGCACGTTGAGAAGGACATCGACGACGATGATCGTTCAGAAATGAACCTCGAGGATGAGGAGGAGGAGTCAGACCTTCAACCTGCGCATCGAGTAGAAGCTCTTGACATGCTTGCCATCATTGAGCTCAAGTTTGCTCTGCTAAGAGAGAAATTGTATATAGAGAAGATGGAAGAATTGGCTTGGGAAGAATCCTTGGTCTCCAGTAGTATGTGGCTATTTCTTATTCATCATCCATCACCTTCCCAACTCACCTACTTCAAGATGAACACCCTGAATTGATTTATATTCAAAGCGAGCTGTTGTTGCGAAAAAACAAGCGTTTAGAATTAGCGGAACGCAAATGTACATTTGAGATAGCGAACATAACGAAACGCAGGAGAATAGATGAAGATGCGACTTGGAGCTCGTGGAAGGTACACTTTTATTCCGGTCAACATTTTGCTTTCTATTTACTCGTTATTCTCCCAGCTTCAAAGAGACGAATTGCAAACAGATATGATTGCAGAAAACAATCGCAAGCGTCGAAAACTTGAACGAGAACGAAGAGCTGTGGACAGGCCTCAACCCGGTGAGCGTCCTTCGTTTCGCGTTCGTCATTTTCCGTCTAAATCTGAAAAACTGTAATATAGTTCGTAGAATACCTTTTTCTCCATCTTCCGACTTCCTCCCGCCTGCGCCTACCCTTCGCCAAGTCGTTGATTCGTTTCCTTTCACAAATTCTGACCAACTCCTTCGCAATCGCCGACACAATTTGCCCCGAAAAATTCAAAGCACCAAGTTGCAGGTCAATAACATTCCTCAAAACCCCATTCGGGGCGTTAATGGGATTTCACACGGAATCAATGCTCAGCCTACGCTCGGGATGACTGTTGCGTATCCTGAGCTTTCGACACTTTCCTCATCCGAAGCACAAGGGGATTTAGAGATTCTACTTAGCATGACAGGAGTCAGGAGAGGAGGGCCAGCGTCTGCATCGCTGAACACGATGGGTATGAACATGAACATTGTCAACATGGGCACGCATGTGGATACGAATTTGAACGCGAATCTGCCAATGTATGAGCAAGGGGTTACTGCTGGTTTCGCTCCTAATCATAGTCCACACGGACATGTCTATGCATCGGCCCCGGGAATCAACGGGTTTAATTCCAATCGCGAACGATTACAAGCATCTTCTTCTATAATGCATGGCCAAGGATCAGCAAGACGGGTAGCTTCAGGTCCCGGGGCGTCGTCCTTCCCTTCTTCGGGACCCCCTCAGTCAAATTTGTTGATGGGAAATGTGCATCAATCTCAGTTCGCTGTAGTTGATCTCCCACCGCCGCTGATAGGAGGCGAAGGTGGCACTGAGTCACTCCCACCTTCATTTGGTCCTAACAGAGCTATGGGAGGCGGGCCAGGATTGAAGTCAGGGTCGGCTGGCGGAGGAATAGAGAGAGAGAGGGAGCTCAGGTCTGCACCCACCGGAAGCGGTGGCGGGGGTGGACGTTCAACTTCCCACCATGGTCAACCTCAACACCCACTGCCTGGTGCTTACACTGCTAATGGTGTCGTTTCTGGACTAGAGCGCCAGCGGGATGGGGATGTCAACATAGTTTCTTCCGCATCCTCTTCTATTCATGGTCTCCACGGGAGACAGGTTTCCTCCTCAGCTCATTTTGGCCCCCCTGGGCCCGGAATCAGTGCTCCTCTTGCGTCAGGTTCAAGGAAAAGATCATTGTCCCCTGTCGGTCCAGGTGTTGGAATTGGACCAAATGGTGTGAAAGGCAATGGCCAATGGATGGGACCTGGTATGGGCATGGCTGGATTTGGAACTGGCCATCCTGGCCCTCGGTGGGAGGAAGAAGACTATGAGCACGCGAGAGAGAAAATGGTACACAGGGATGTCAGAGATACTAGAGGCCATGAACGAGACAGAGGCCGCGAACGTGACCGCGATCGCGATCGGGACTGGGATAGAGATCAACAATTTGTTCACCAACATCGACATCTTCCAGAACAACAACATGCTCGACCCCAGTCAGCCGGTTCTTCCACAGTGGGCTCAAATCCTCATGTACACCCGCATTCCAATCAAGCACCACATCACCATCATGTTCGCCCGCACCACCATCACATTGTTCACCATCATCATGGCCCTTCCGCAAATTCCAACGATACATCTCCCACTGCTCCCCATGGCCCGTCGCTCAGCCCGCGAATGACAAGAGGGGAGATGTTCTCGGAGCGGGAGAATGGGCATGGACCTCCTCGTGCTCCTGCTCATCGCCATCCTCCAACGGAAGTCATTAACATTACCTCTTCTAAACCAACCTCCGCATATTCGCATTCTTCGAATCGTAGCACAGATGATTTGCCTTCCGAATATCGTGAACGGGAACGAGATGGAAGAAGAATGAGCGGTAGTCGGCCCTCTTCTGGTTCTGTCCCGAGAATCCCAGATGAAAGAGAAAGAGACAGGGATATTAGGGAAAGAGATCGAGAAAGGGCTCGAATTGGTAGTGCACCGTTCGCATCAGTTCCCAATTCACAAGGTCGACAGCTAAATGGTGTCGCGACGTCCTCGTCCACATCTTCTCGTCCTTCGTCATGGAATGCCACACATCGCGATGATCCCTACAGGCCTGGTTCGTCAACCTTTATCAATTTTAGCTGTTGATTAATCAATGTAATAATAGAATCAGTCCACTCTTCCTCGATTCGCCGCCCCTCTTCCTCGAGTGCATCTTCCTCGAGTCCCATTCATCCTCGCGGATCAATTCTTTCAGGGCCTTCCCCAACTGCAGCTTCAGGAACATCCCCGATGACTATAACAAGGGCGTTACCACCTCGTGCCACCAGCCCAGGCATTGCTCCGCTACTTGGCGTTAGCCCTTCAGGGTCAGCAGAATCCCGGATGCGTTCCCCACCCCGACATCGAGATGCGACGTCGCAGAATCAAACAAGCTCCAGCCATAACTCTGTCACAAAAAACCCACGGATTTCATCACCTCCGCCAACTAGTGCTTTAGTCTCCTCTACTGTGGATCCGAGAGTGTCGCTTCCTAATTCTTTACCCATGTCGACGCTAGCAGTGACCTCGAGTACTACACCTGAGGACATCATCAAAAACGGGGCTGCTGTAAAAAATGTAGGCACTATTATTCCGCCGCTGGTATCAGTCTCGTCGGATTTGAATCCAAGCCATAGGGAAATTGGTTCCTCACCGCTGAAGCGGCCTATGGAAGACAGACATCCATAGTTACGTTTGATTCGTGATGGTATGGTTCGTTTTTGCTAGCTCTCAGGTTCTTCGTTGCGCGTTCAAAGCTCTACTGCAATTGCTTCTACCATATGTGTATTCAAATAGCTCGTTATTCTCTGACAGCTCCCCTAGCTAAATATGTTAATACTTGGTTCTGAATTCGCATTGTTTATATCAATATAATTTTTTATATTCGATGTGTTTCTCTGCTAGCGCTTACAAGTTAGTCCGATGTAGCACCATTATCGCTACATTCAACGCTATCTTGATAAATATTTTCTCACAGCATGGAATTGGGTATCTTTCTCAGCCCTTCGTCTGCTCATACTGGTAGTCATGTTGGTCAATGGGACTTCTCAAGCTTCGGAGAAGGGATTTCGTAGTTCCCTGCCTACACGCGGTCAGTTGACGGTAGCACAATTCGTCAAATTCGCTGCTGGGGCAGGACTGGCTTCTGCAGCTATCTTTCTGTTTTCCACCAGTGATATCAATGCTATGGTTAATTTTGAAGCTGGCCTAATATCTCCTAGCTTTTGCCCGCAAGTGGAGCCTCTCATTCCTCAAATTAACCATATATTGTGGACCGCTATCGGAGAAGAGATAAACACGAACTCTTTCAAAGCTAATGCGATTGATTGGCTTTCCGGGGCAATTCAGGTTGAGTGAGTGATATTCTTGTTCACGAACAGGCCTTTTACATATTTATTGGATCATAGAACAGAGACGTACGACGACATGGGTCCCGTGGATGAAGACCCTCGGTGGGAGAATCGGTTACACTTTCACGAATATTTGGAAAATGCCTTTCCGCTCGTGTGAGCAATCGTCCATGGATCACCACTGTCACTCTCCTGATCTCCCCAAGCCATTCTGCTCTCAAGCTCGAGAAGATCAACACGTACGGCTTGTTATATACCTGGCAAGGCTCAAACGTCTCCTTGAAGCCCTCGCTTTTCATGGCACATTTTGGTCTGTCGTTGGAAATCCCCTTCGATCTCCTCGATATAAATTCTTGACTACCCCTCATAGACGTCGTTCCTGTGAATCCTGACACACTTTCGGAATGGGCGTATCCTCCTTACTCTGGATACTACGATGGTGAGGATCAATTTCGTTCGTTGCCTTACAGTCTTATACTTCTATCCATAGGTGAACTGATATGGGGCCGAGGTTCAAATGATGACAAGAGTGGACTAATTGGAACTATGTGGGAGCGTTCCGATCTTCTGCGGATACATACTCTTATTGCAGCAACAGTGGCGCCATCGAGGTTCTCCTACGCCAAGGCTTTGAGCCTACTCGGACTTTTGTGGCTGCCTTTGGATTCGATGAAGAAGGCGGAGGGTCTCGCGTACGTGACTACGGTTTTGATGTTTCTTCAAGGCTTGTCAATGCTCTTGGACTACAGGGCGCAAAAGAGTTGGCTGCCGTGGTGTTAGATCGATATGGCAAAGGCTCATTCGCTTTTATCATTGATGAGGGTGGTACGGAAATTCCTGTATCGCACTTCATATTGAAGTTCATGTCCCCACTACTGACAGGAGGATTCTCGGAACAATTTGGCACTATTTTCGCAACACCTGGAATCGCTGAAAAGGGCTCTGTGAATATTGATGTATCTATAGCCGCGCCAGGTGGACATTCAAGTCTTCCTCCAGAGCATACTGTAAGTGTTGAACGTGTAAGATGCATGTGTATTCACCAATATATTTCATAGAGCATTGGTATCCTTTCCGCGTTGTTGGTTCAAGTCGAGAATCATCCGTTCGAAGTTCATATTGTAAGATGAACGGTCTTTCAATTATCTTAAATACCCATTTTTCACTGGCAGCAACGTGAAACATTCAGCTATCAATTGTTCCAATGCTTCGCTCAATATGGTACCACAATCCCTGCTGCTCTACGTAACGCTATTAAGCATTCTCCGAGTTCGGACAAAGCACTGCGAGAAGTTGAATATATTCTTTTCCAAGATCGATTGTTGAAAAGCTCAGTTGGAACCACGCAAGCTGTTGACATGATTCATGGTGGGGTCAAGTCTAATGCACTACCTGAACAAGCATGGGCCGTTGTCAATCACCGTATTGCTACTACGAGGTGGGTTGCAGTCGGTATGCCCTTTCTGCGAGATAATTCATCAAATCTGTAGCTCAGTGAATGCCACGATAAAGCACGACATTGACCTTTTCTTGCCACTTGCTAAGGAGTTCGATCTGGAGTTTTCCGCTTTTGAAGAAATAATCTCGACTCCAGAGACTGAACCAAAGGGACATCTGAAATTAACTACATCTTATGGACTAGAACCTGCTCCAATCACCCCGACTGAAGGTAAAACCTCAGCCCCGTACCAATTATTATCTGGAACTATCAAAGCCACATACAACGCACATCGTGCTTTACAAGGTCACGGTGATGATATTATTGTAGGCCCAGGTATGCCTACAGGAAACACTGGTGAATATTTCAGTCTGCATCCAAGTAGTACTTCGCAATGATTAGACAATTGCAATCAGATACAAAGCACTACTGGCCATTGTCTGAGCACATTTTCCGATATAAACACCACAATGGGAGAAGCTCGAATAATCCTCTGTCAGGCACTCATACTGTTAATGAATGTGGGTTTTGAGCTTCCTAATGTCATCAACATGTTCCCATTTTCTTAAAATTCTTTCTCAGCTTTCGATGCGGATTCCCTCCTAGAGACTGTTCGTTTTTTTGTGACTCTTATCTTGAATGCCGACGAGTCAAAGGAACTTTGAGGGTAATACTCTAAATCGTGACCACATTTTGTATGTACCATGTTTTAAATTTCTTGGAGGCGCGGGTAACTCGGATTGAGAAGTCCGATTTGTGACTACGTAATCTACTCAACGTGTTTTGGTCCAGTCCCCTCATCGTCGCTTGCGATGGCAATCACTGGTTCTTCTTCTTCCTCGTCGTCGTCTTCTCGAAATCTCTCGCCATCACTCAGCGAGCTCAAGCAAATCAAAAATCGTATTATTGGGACCCCTTCCGCAAAATGTCGACTTACGAAAGACCATGCAACGATGAGGATGCTTGCCGAGACCACGATGGATGTAATGATGGCAGACGATGTGCGGACAGAGACTGCCCAAATCCTTGGATCGCTTGCTTCGCTGGGAGGACATACAGTTGATGCTATTGTTTTGGCTGCCTTGATCGAAGAAGACGCATTGAGGTGCTGTTTGTCTGCGTTGGCCACCACAACGCCCACGCAGAGGAAATTGAGATTGGCACTGGCTCGTGCGTTGAGTGGGATATCTGGTGACTTTGCAGAGCTCTTGGGACCCCCACAATTTGGACTTGGTGCTTTCGAAGCTCAATGGCTCACGGGAGCAGCATCGCAGACTCTTGAATGGTTTTTCGGCTCGGAAGCAATGGACATCTGGATTCCGATGCTTTCTGGTGCAGAAGCAGGTGTTGCTGCTAACATGATTGGAACCGTTGTCCGAACGCAGCCGGTGAGGGAACGAATCTGTGCGTGGCGGAATGCCGGCGAGAGGGAGAAGAAGGAACGACGAGGTTGGGAGGCAACCAAACCATCTACATCCGGAGCTTTTGTTCTACGTACACTTTTGGATCTCACAGGAAAAAAAGAGACGCTTGGTAATGCCCTGTTCGCACTGGCTGCCTTGGCCAAGGATAATCCTGCAGTAGCGAACGAACTACCTCTGCAGGATATTGTTAATCATGCAAAATTTCGGTCAGGGGACATTCAACTCTCTGCTTGTCTCTGTGCAACCCATATTCTTCGAACATCGCCGGGTCAGTCACCAGCAGCTGAGGCAATTCTCAGCGTCCTCTTGGCGACCATTGCAGATGAAACAATACACTCTGCCAAGGCTGCCTTCGTTCTATCACAACTTCTCACAGATTCTCCTGTGTATGCCCAACTTGCTTTTGACCGCGGAGCCCTACGCATTCTGCTCACTATTCTGCGGAGGCTGACTCCCCCGTCTACATCCATTCCTCCCCTTCCCCCGCTACATCTCCCCACACCGTCATTATTCACAGGACCCGAATGGGAATCCTGGATTGAATACGACCTTGATCAGCCGAAAGCTGATATCCGTCTGCGCGAAGCAATCTTATTATCCCTGGCTAGTATATCTCTTTTTTCGAATGATATTCGGCGAGTATTAGCCGAAGACGAGGGTGAAAGTCAGTCAACATTCCAGTCGCATGCGTCTACAGCATCTCCATGTTCAACCCAATCCCAACCATCTCTCTCACTTATCCTTGCCGGACTCCTGTCTCCTCATGCCTGCCTTCGTTGTGCTGCCTGCCATGTTGTTCGTGCCCTCACTCGTAGCGTCGCGGTAATTCGTACAAACATTGTCGATTCTGGCCTGGGCTGGCTCGTCTTTGCCGCTTTTATGGGTTGGCCTCAAGCTCGCCCTCGGACGGTTTTGGGTTCAAGTGGTCCGGAAGAGGAAGATATCCGCGTTGTATCCTCTGCTTTACGGGCTGTGTGTAATGCCGTTTGTGAATTCAGCCCACTCAAATCAATCTACATTGAGCATGGGTTACTCCCTAGGCTGGCTGAATTTATACACCCTGACAACCTAGTCAGCGACGCGGACTCTGATGCTGACCCGGAAGATAGCCTTCAGTTAAATTCCCTCTGGGCGGTGAAAAATCTTGTCAGAAAATCAGGGCCAGCCACAAAACGGCAAGTTATAAACGTGCTTGGTTGGCATCATCCAAAGGTTGCTGTTTACGATCCTAAACTACACAAGAGAAGTAGGCTTGACGAGTAAGAACTGTTGAACCCATACCTCCCCAAATTAACCCTGATATATCTGCTAGTCTTCTAAATTCTCCCTCTTCAAGAATTCTTGAACAAGTCCTCAATATTCTTTGCAACCTCGCTGAAGATGAAGAAGGGATATCCATCGTCTTTAATGAACTGGATTTTCGAAATTCATTCTTCTCTCCTTCTACGCCTTCGGATCACTTTGATTCCTCATCCACAGATTTTCCCCTCCTTTCCCACCTTAGTTCAATCCTTGCATACACTTCTTCGCCTTTTTCATCATCACATCCAACCCATAACACCCCCGTATCGCATCCATCTTATTCTTTTTCTCAGGATGTTCTCATTCAATCCGCATCCCTCCTCGCCAATCTCGTCAACTCCCTCGACCTTAAACACCATCGCATGATTCTCACTTGTCCTGGGATGGTACATGCTCTGCGCCGAGTACTCGCTGAGCAGGGGCCAGATGTCAGGAGACCAGTGATCAGAGCTGTCTTGGAGATGATAAAAGTTGATTTGGGTGTTGCATTACAAAGTGTAGCCAGTATCAGGGAGGTTGGTCATATCAAAAATGAAGATGGAGCAGAAGGAACGGGAGCAGGGGTCAGAGACACAGAAGTAATACAAGAAGAAGACGACAGTGAAGACAGCGATATGATGGAAACTGGGTATAGAACGAGGCGGCCAGTTACAGATCAAGCAGTAAACCTATCTCCTGCCGAAACAGGGCGAGTTCGAACTTACAGCCACAGCCGCAATGAAGGCTTTATAGGCGCACGTAAAATTCTGATCGATGCTGGTTTCGTTGGTACTCTTCGTCGGATTGTCGACCAACATTATCATCATTCTTCATTAGTACATCCTCATCCATACGTTCATCCACAAGCTCATACTTCTGCCGCTGCTACCCCTGCTGGCCATGGCCACATGGGTTCTGGAGCCGGAGTTCATAATCAGACGCATGTTCAGACCTCTCATCACCAGTTCGGTTCTTTGGATAGTAGCGGTGCGGGTGTGGGTGGCCGTGGGGGTCCTGGGAACGTAGGAGCTATAAGTGGAATCATAGGAAATGCGGGGAGAGAGGATCGTGAAGATCTGGAGACAGCGCGAATGACGCTGGATTGGCTCGAGCATGGAGATAAGTATATGTATCTGAATACATATAGAAGGGTCAGACCTAGCAGTGTTAATACTGGGGATAATGGTGCTGGTGTGTCGGAATCATTGATATAGCAATTAGTTTTGTCCCATTGCAAAACATGGATTTAGTGTTTCATTGTTGTAGCTTATGTAGGATCTTCGATTTACTGTTGTACAGATTATTGAGAGCACTAGGCCATCTAATTGCCATAATTTGTTCATTCCGAGATAAGTGTATAACACAATGCATATAAAGCCAGAACATGTTATAGTTTCCCAAAAGGATATCAAGTTTGTTGCTCAAAGTTTCTTAGCATTTACATCACTGATCGTCTTCCCCATAGCCTTGGCGCGCTTGCGAAGCATGTTCGCAGATTTGGGACCTCGAATTCCACCGCCCCAAAGACGACGCTGCTCCTCGAATTTGTCCGTGCTGAAGGGAATTACACAAACACAGAACATTAGTTCAACATCTGAGATTCTCCGCAAAGACTCACAAATTCGCCTTCGCGGCACTGATCAACGTGGACAACTCCCTCTGATCCTCACTTCTAACTTCATTGATGGCCACGACTGCCGCTGTTTTCTTATGCACCAGCGTCCCCAAACGGGCTTTCCCTTTGACTATAACATAGGGTACACCCATCTTGCGACAAAGGGCGGGCAGATAGACGACTAGTTCAATGGGATCGACGTCATGAGCAATGGCGACGAGGGAAGCGTTCTTTGCTTCTATGAGAGCGACAATGTGATTGAGGCCGTATTTGACCAAGTGAGGTTTCTTAGTTTCCTACAACAACAAATGTGAGTATCATTTAGTTGATGTACGAAAAGAAACAATAGGAGTGCTAATATCCTGGAAACTACTTACATCTTTACTAGGCACTTTCCCATCCTTAATTTCCTCGGCCCTCCTGGTCAATCTCTCTCTTTTTTCTACCTTCGTCTCAGGTCGATACTTGTTGAATAGTTTGAAAAGCTGCGTAGCGGTGTTCTTGTCAAGTGTATGACCGAACTGAGCAATACCAGGAGGGACCTTCGGGCAGAGGAATCAGTGAAGAGTGGAATTATGCTAGAAAGAACAAATGATCACAATACCTTGAGTCGTTGATTAAGAATCACTTTCTGCCTCTGGAACCGAACATATTCGGGCCACTTAACGAACCGAGTGAGGTCAGTTTGAGGCCGGATGTCCTGTCCTGTAGTAAAAGATTGTTGGTACAATGTGATTCTGAAACATTAAATACACGTACCGATGGCGAAATTCTTTGCAGAGGCCTCGAATATCGGGTTCTTCGTCTTACCATGCTTTCCTTTTGATAAAGGAGCAGCAGCAGGCTTTTTACCGGATTTTTTAGGTGCCTTGAGGACAATAAAAAGAATAGCGTCACAGAGACACAAGATAACGAAGAGGAACATTCGCGGACCATTGTTTCGTATATTCACACTTGGTCATTCGTTTGCCAGATAGCATTAATAAGTAGGAAGAAGTGAACGAAGTAGACATGACTCACATAAATTTGGAGTGCGGGGAAATTGTGGGGATCGTCTGGTTGTACCTATGGAGTCGTGCGAACTGGTACTGCACAGTTTTAATGGCGTAGGATTTGATTGCCTAGCCTTCAGTCGGAGGACTCTAAATTATTCCAAGAAATTTATTGCTATTCTCGTTGTTGAATAGATGGTCACAAGTCCGTATTGAATGGTCGAGTTCCCGCAAATCTTGTCAGGAGACATTAAACTGAATAGAGATGAATTAGAAACGGCATTGGAGAATATAGCAGCACGATGTAGTAAAAGGCTGTGAGCTGACTGCAACCGACTCGCTGAAGTCGAAATTCAAGCGTAGTCTCTCGTGGAACAGACCATCAATACATCTAATGAGGGGAAAGAGCACACACGGACATGTGACTTTCACGTGATGATGCCACTAGCATACGTCATTTCATTATTTCAATATTTCAATTTGGCTGTCCTGGGCGTTATGACGGTAGAATGACGACCTTCAATATTCCACATTTTGAGGGGAATAAAATACATATATAAAGCCTATTTCTTCCAATTATCGACCCCATCGTTTTCAATCCTACTTTATAACTCTACAAATATGTCTTCCAACCAAACTTCCTCAGAGCCCAGGTTAGTTTAACGCTTGTGGTCAGCTCTGGTCATTCTTTCTGACCGTGCTTACAGTAAAGTCAACGGTCAATATAATTCCATGATGGGCACAGCTAAAGAGGTTTTCGGCAATGCCACCGGTGCTGACTCTTGGACCCAAGCGGGTAAAGATCAGCATGCAAAAGGTGAAGCAGAGTACGACGCCGCTCAAGCCAAAGAATACGCCACTGGCACCATCGATCGTGCAGGAGGAAAGCTTGAATCTGTCATGGGTGCTGTTACTGGAGATAAACAACAGCAAATGTCTGGTATGTGCAGAGCGCTGCTTGTTTCTTATGCTGATGACCTGATGCAAATTTATTAGGCAACATGCGCCACGACAAGGGTCAGGTTCAGCAAGAGGCGAACAAACCACAATAGAGTACTTGAGACTCTATCTTCGTGTACCATCAACTTATAATGTATTCTAATACCACCAACACAATGTTGACAAGAACGGATTCTGTTCTATCCAATAACCATTGAAGATAATATGCTTCTTAGAACCATCGGGATATCGCCCGTGTCTTTCACTTGAAATGCTGATCCTGGAAGGTTGTTCGTTATGCTTGGTTTTCACATAATCAAAACATTTTTCAACAACAAAGTGCACATACGTGACATACCAGGTTGAACCTGCTCCTTCGCCGATACATATCAAGGCAGTATGGACTTTCGTGTTCCTCTTCATTGCTCGATAGACTTCTTCCGGAGTAATTTGATAACGTCCAAAATTCGCATCCTATCCTCGATTCAGTGACTCGTACCGTATAGGTGCAATGGTTTCTAACTTACCGTGATAGTTATCACAAACCAATCGTCTGCAGAGTGTCAAAGAGCAAGGTTGACTCAAAAGGTGAAAGCCAAATTAAAACACATACATACCAGCATCAAATTTTGCAACCTCATCCACTCCTTTTACAATCGCTTCGACTGTGTATGCAATCAAATCAATCCTTTCGAGGTTATGATTCATATCTCCACACCTGTGTTATCGCCTGCAAAAGCATACTGAGGTATCATATACATCTTTTCCGTCACCTTCATACGTTCCTTGATTTCCCTGGGCGGCTGTTCAGCCGTAACGAGCGATATGAGCGCTTCATCTCCTGACTGAAGTGTTGTTTTCAGAGTCACATATCAGCCAGAAGAATTACGGCAGCTTACATGGCCACACATCTATGATAACAATCGTAAGCCAGAACGTCAAGGTGATCATCAAAAGCGAAGAGCCACGTACATCCCAAACGTACTTATCGTTTCGAGAGAGGCGATCAAAGGTCTCCATGAGCATTACAGCTGTGGATACATAAGCCAAATTCAGGACCCAGAGGAAAAACCACCCCACCAGTTTCCATACTTCTCTGAAGACGTCCATCATATTGGAATCTATACATCGACGCACTAAGATCGAAGATGAATCTTATCCGCTTGGGCCTGCAAGCAGTATAATTGGTCATTTAGTCAGTCACCAGTACATATAAGTTTTGACCCTACTTTATTTGAGGTCTTCCAGTTTCGGGCTTTTCCATCGTACGTCGCTTATATACTGTTGCCTCACCTGTGATACCCTCTGTAAGACGACTGTCGTCTAGTTCACCATCAGTCTGCCTCTTTACCCATACACGTTCTTCCTCTTTCGCTGCTAGATCTGTACAATTGTGAAGTGAGTGACATCAATGTATACTCTTGACCATTGACGAAAAAACGCACGCTCCAGCAAATCAAAGAGGGACAACATATGTGATTGCGTGGCCTGTAATAGCTGTCCGTACCCTTGGGCCTCTATGACACTCATGTCTAGCTCTTCAAGTCGGCGCTGAAGCTCTTGACGGGCCATCTCTCGTGCCGTCTCTCGAATTTCCTCAGGCACTTCTCGCTTAGCTGTTTCTGGAAGCTAGTGTTACGATAAACCGATAAGCTGATGGCTACAAGATCTGAGCACGGAAAAGAAACCAACTTACTTGTTTGATATCACCGCCTTTGTATAATCTCTTATAACCGCCTCTGCCTCCTAGTCCCGCAGTTTCCCTTCCTCCGATCTACGAGATGCTATGTTGATTAAATGATAGAGATAGGCTGCAAACGACACTGACCCCGCCAGCATATCTATTCCCACCTACATGTTGCTTATCGTCGAGCTCACCTTCTTTCGGATCTCCCAGAAGCTCTGTAGGCGATTTGGGGGTGTACTGTACGTCTTTCACTCCTTTGTTAGAGGAGGCTTCACGGGCAGCATCTATACCGAGGTGTTGAACGCGCAAGCTAGAAAGGGCGTCAGTTGTGAGATTCTGGACGAGACTGCTGGGGACAGGTCAATCTGAAAAGAAAAACAGAGATACACACCCATGGTGATCTAAAATTTCTTTCAATTTCTCGATCGTTTCTGGTTTATATACATCAAAATCGAAAACGTTCCGGAGCGCATCACCCAAGGAATCGTTTGGATATGCCCGTATGTGTCGGACGAGGTTGATGAGCTCTGAATTGACATATGTGCTTCGGTAAGTATCGTACTAGGAGATGGAGCTGTGAAGAGCTCACCTCTCAATGAATAAGGATACCCCACCTTCCCAGTTTCATATCCTTTCCGCAAATCTGCAAAAGCACCAACGAGCCGCAAAATTAAGTCCTTGTCCATCCCAGGCGCCAGCTGTTGCAGAAGCTTTCTCTCCGACGTCTGGTCCGGGTTCGAGACGGCGTATGGAGAGAATGATTCCCCAAGGACTTGAAGGAAGTGATTCCCGAGGAACGCTGAACATACATGGTGTCAGCTGTGTCGTGCATGATAAAACAGTGAAATACTTGCGATAGCCAGGTCTGTTGGCTAACAATACTAATCTGAAACCCTTATGGACGATGATATCATCCCTCACATCCTCCTTTTGCTTCTCCTTGCCTTCTTTACCATTCCTCCTGACCCTCCGTCCATCACTCAACGACAACTCTCCTCGTCCAGCTAAGCTTCTAAACACCGCAACGACGTGCTCTGGCGCTTTATCTGCTTCATCAACGACCAGTATTCTCCCGAACCGAATTGCACGCAATAGCGGTGAATCAGAGTATGTGAGTACACCGTTTGTAAGGGAGGTGGTGAACATCAACTGAGACACAGTTGAGTCCCGGTGAAGCTGAATGTATTCTCTCGGACGGCGGAGGAGCTGGCAAAGTCTTAGAGTAGAATAAAGAAGGAATGAAACCTAAAAATCATGCAGAAAAAAAACACTCGACTCACCTATCAATAACCTTATTTTTCCCAACGCCCTGATTGCCCAGCAGGACCAAATGCTCGCCCATGACTTCCATCTCCATTGCAAGGTCTCTCATCAGCCCAGTTTGGAGTGCATTATCGTGGAAACGATCCATATAAGGCACCAACAAGACGGAACCAGCAGGATCTCTGGAAGGATCAAATAAAGGAATTACTGTAGCAGTAGAGGGTGGCATAGAAAATGAAGGGTTACTGGGAACAGTGAAACTGGGCGCGGGGAACACCAACGTCGCAGGTTCGGTAGTGGAGTCAATTGTGGGGGGACGTGTGTAAGCACTGTCTTCGTTGACAATATTGCCCCCCAGCCCGACCTCCTCTAGTAAGCCGTCCAAGACCATTCGTTCCGTTGTCGGCAGAAATTCCGCTAGTAACGCATGGCTAAGAATTTTTCTGAGCGTTTCCTGTGAGGCATCTTGGGGAAATAAAGCGAGACGCTTAGATATACGCATGAGAGTACGAGTACCGAGTTTACGGTTCCTCTGGACTGCATTGCCGGTGTTGTTCCCACTATTCCTTGCATTTCCAAACGAGGTTTCGATGCCCATCTTCTGACGATATTTTTCCGCAAACACCGATAGTAGGTGGACGACAGCTGAGTGGCATTTAGTACTCGAAAGCACTGCGCGTTCTTCGGAAGGGGACATTGGTTGGGAAGGGATAGTAAAAAACATGTTTGCATGTTCATCTGAGAGCCAGTCCCTGAGTGGAAGAGATTTCGATGCGGTGGCGATGAGGCGGAAGGAAGGGTGGGTAGTAGTGAGGAGGCCGTCTTCATTCTCATCCTTCTCAGCTACGACTCTCCGTCCCTCCCACAACTCAATCTCCCTATCTTGAACGAATCGAGCTAGACTCCCTGCAGTGCCGGTCATTGCAATGACATCTATGCCTTCTAGCCAGACTAGTTTTCCACCCCAAGCACCACGGATGAGAGGAGAAGGATCCCATGTAGTTGTCGTAGAAGTGGAGCTCGTACTGCCATTCGGTTCAGACAGTACCCGCCGCCGCATAACGATCTCCCGTCCGCCCAATTCTTTGTATAGATGGATTGTTTCAAGTTCATACCCTAATATCTGCGCATTTAAAGAATAAATCCTGCTACTGAACCTCTGAGAACAACAAAGCACAAACCTCAGCAAAAATCCGGACTAACGTCGATGTCGAAGTACTCGCAGTCGAAGGAAGCAGAGGTGGGACGTAAGAAATATCCCAGCCAAGAGCATGTACTTGGAGGAAAGTGGTCAGAAGGCCAAGGAAGCGGGGTGTCACTAAAAGTAGCTCGTCCGAGTCGGTTAAAGAAGTTTGTTCCTGTAGTGGAAACGGCCGGAAGGGGTGAGGACCACAAGGAACGATGTGGGATACAACGGATACTGAGTCGGGGCCACGGAAGGACACCTTTGCTGTCGTCTCACTGACACGCTCAATTGATGCCGTGACGTAACCCCAGAGACCAAAATCTGCATCAGATGGACTCCCAAGCTCAAGCTCTGTGCCAGTCTCTTTAATTTGCTCCGCAAGCAACCCCCAGGCTTGAAACTGAGCATGCGTAAGCCCCGGATGGATAGTCAAAAGCATCTGTGCAAGAGCGGAAGGCTCAATCTTCATTTCAACCAGCGGAAACTTGTGGCAGATGGCGCGCAGCTTTAGCAACGCCGTCTGCGGGAACGCAGGAAGTACTGACTTTGCAGAGGGGACAAAATCGAGCGCATGTCGAGATTCAGACGAATACTGGGTCGCAAGGATGACTGAGCGGAGGGCTGCATACACTTTCGTGTCGGATCCAGTGGAGAAAGAGCCAGCCAGCACGAGCAATGCACTAACAGGATCAATGAAGCGCGCTTGAAATCTGCTTCGGAAGGGAGGATCAAGAGGATATCCTGGATATGGCGGCACCGGCGCTGCGATTGCAATGACCCGGAAATTCTTGTGTGCAGGAATGAAATTATCTTGACGGTCTTCGAATAAATCATACCGGTGCGGATGAATAATGTGCGTTCCGTCGTCTAAATTCATTTCTCTATTCTCTAACAAGTTGTTGAGAATCGGCATGATACCTCGTTCGGCTTTCTCGATTCCCTCTAAGATCAGTAACCGGCCATACTTGACTGCATTGACCGCAGGGCTGTCCACATATACGAGACTGCCTCCGTTGCGTATTTCTCTTCCCTGCGTTCAATATGGATACGACATATCTCTCTAATTCATTTTAAACAAGGCGCACCTGCTTCAGTTCCGTTTCGCCTACATCCCTATGCAGCGCAACATACTCATATTCTAAATTTAACAGACTAGCAAAAGTCAACGCTAGCCGTCGTGCATATGGTCCCGGTTGCGACACCAGAAAGATATCTTGGCCTAATAGATATTTCTGCAACATAAAGTGCAGATTATCCGCGGTCATCTCGTCTGCTGGGTCAAGCAAATACGAGCCTCTAGTATCTTCCAAAGTCTTCCCTATCCATTTCCAGCTTGAATTTGACGGTAGCCGTGACGGTGTTAGCGCTTCTGTTACCTCGTAGGTGATATCTCCCAACTTCAATTGGCCAATCGTTGCTGTTGCTGGAGATCTAAGTTCATTCAAAAGTCGTGCTAGTCGTCGCGGCGCGACCATGATGGTCTAGCGTCAAGAAATAGTTTTGAGGAAAACATTGCATACCATGAAAGTGGGCACCCGGTAATTCCGTTCGATGTTGCCGGAGCCATCGCCGCAAAATAGCCGAGGCTAAAGCTGTACATTGGCAATACAAGCGACATAGAGCGTGGAATAACAAGCTTTGCTTGACCCGTGCCTTCGGCACGGGCAGGGGACAGTGACTTTTAACAACACATATAATATTGATTGTATTGAGCCAATACATTATTCAAAAATATACAATATAATTTAACAGCACTAAACTCTAATCAAGCAAAACCTCAGGATAGACAATGTTCTGTGTTATGCACTCTGTATTTCCTGTAGATTGCTCTGAGTAAATAAAACACAAACTTATAAGTATATAACATACCTTCAGGAAAAATTGTTTTGACTCCTTGCTTTGTTGTAGAGCGAGAAAGAACAACATAGAGTTGACCATGAGTAAATACTGGGGATTGAAGGTTCAACCCAACTGTTTTAACTGATTGCCCTTGAGACTTATTGATGGACATTGCAAATGCTAACCTCACAGGAAACTGGCGTCTTTGAAAGACAAAAGGTAAATCAAGATTGGATGGGCTGAGTGTAATACGTGGAATCAATATAATCTGGCCTGCATTATCTCCACCCAGTATTCTAGCCTCTAGTACTCTTGCTGTACATCGGGTAAGGATTGCATGGGTTCCATTACAAACTCCAGCTGATGGATCAAGATTCCTAAGAACCATTATTGGTGCACCAATCTTTAACTGTAGTTGTGACAGTGGCAGGCCAGAACCATTGATATTGTGAAGGAATTCCTCAGGATACTGAGAATCCCCATCTGCTGCTTCATCTATGACAGTAGTTCACCCAGATCAGAGTTCTTCTTGACAGAGCATAATTTTCCTTCATATATTTCAATAGGAATCTTAAATGCGGAATGAGCAGTTCTCCCCTTTGGGAGTAAAAGAGCAGCAATCCCTGATGAAGCACAGCACAATACAATCTTTTCATCTCCACGCAATGCATAACAGAGTGTATTATATGTAAATGTTTTTCCAGTTCCAGCTGGACCATGGAGAAAGAACATCTGAGGGTTATTCTCATATATTGCAGCTTTAATTGTATTGAAGGCCTCTGCTTGTTCTCTGTTCATCTTTGCAATATTCTCTGATGCTCTTTGCTGTTGTTCTTCAGCATGAAAGGCACGCTGCTCTCGTATCAACCTATTGCCTTCAACCCCTGCCCAAAATTCATAATTAGGAACTGGCATGCCCAGAAAACCTTTTAATCCATCATGTACTCCTGCATGGAAAAGGATTTTATCAATAAGATATAAACCATAATCTTCAATTTGATCCTGTGTTGGGTTGGCAATAATCCCTGAGGTCTGTAAATGGTGGTTGATATCATCACAGATGTGTTCTTTGAACTGCTCCCACAGTAAAAAAGGTTGAGCAGGACGGCAATCTTTAAGAATTGTTGCAAAGAGTGAATGGAGTGCAGATCCAGATTGCATATGTCTTGCATCCTCTAGGCAGTCCTTCCACTCAGAATCACTCTGCAAAAGCCCATGGGCCAAACATGCTTCTTGGTGTGTAGGATATTCCACTCCTTCATAAGTACGTAGATCTGCAAATGATGTAGCACCTTTGACAACTGTAAGCAGCAGTCAAATATAAAACCTTTTGCCAGCTGCAGGGTGAACAAAATACATCCGCCCAAGAGCAGCTTTACCCTCACGAATCTTCCATCTTTTTGTAGTTTTTACCCAGACCCATTTTGTGGGAAATTCCTGGTACAAAAGTGATCGTGCAACCATTACTGCATGTTCAGGATCATTCTCAGCCTTTTTCTTCTCTGCTGCATTAACTTTGAAGTAAGCTGTAAGTGTGCTGTCTTTTGACCCAACAGCATGAAGAACCTCCTCTACTGGTGCATCAGCATCAAACACTACAAATTGCCCAGCTTCTGTATGTACTGCAAGGCGGACAACATTTGGGATTTCTTCATGCATATCATAATGAAAAAGCCTCCAAACTGATTCAGAGGCAGATACATAACGGGAATCTATATATTGCTGTATTTCATCTTTATTTTTCCCAATTGCCATGGTTGTACGATCATGGCCTTTGTAAATGTATTTATGAAGGTATTTGAAAGCTTTTATGGAAATGCAACACTCTAAGTTGGCATGTGATTTGAGCTCCATCAAAGCCCAAGGATTATGAGGTACAACCCATCTGTTATCAATATCAATTTCTATGCCATTGACCTTTTTCTTGCAAAGCCTTCCATTCTTGGGTCTAGCATAAAGGGTATAGCCATCCTCTGACAAAAAAGTATGCTCTTGGAATACCTTAGGATAACCCTTGGAGCATTTTGAATCCTTCATACAGGATGCACTTGGGTTGAGATCACCACATGGTGTATGAATCATCAGCTTTTCAACCAACATGAATAAATTTGGATGTGTTTCAGGATCAGGCAACTGAGCAGAGATTACTTTGTCAATCTGATGAGCCTCTTGATACTGTGATTGGGGATAGAGAAAAATAAGAATGTGTATATGAGGTAGTCCTTGCTTCTGAAATTCAATTGTGTAAACACGGCCTCTACACTTTCCAAAACACCCTTTGTCAATAGCCCTCAAGATGATCCGTACTTTTTCACAAAAAACTCTGGCAACTAAATCAGGTCTGTCTTGTGCTGTCTGTCTGGGAAGGAGAGCCTCTTTAATCTCAGGTGCATTTGGATCTGCAGTGATTGTCAGAAATAGATCAGGTTTTCCAAATGCTCTTCCTAAGGCAATAGAATCTTGATAGAGCTGGAACATATGTCTTGATCCTCCAATATAAGAAGAGGGTAAGATAACTCGTTGCCCTATATTTTGCAGCTGAACATCTCCTGAATGAACAGCATCTACTAAACCACTGTAAACCTCAGCTCTGAGTTTCTTCTGATTGCGTGCAAGCCAGGATAAGCGTGACTGATCAGTTTGGGCCCATGCATCAACAATATATTGCTGAAAAAGATTTTTGGCATAGAACAGATGGTTTGATTCAATCTCTAGATTGCATTGATGAAGGCGATATGCATAGTACTCCATCTGGGTAACATGATCATCATTAGAGGCTGGTTCATTAGGTCTATCTGCATATTTGATATTTAGGTGCCATCCTAGTTCACCTCTGGGAAACAGTAAAACATAATGTAAAGGTGCATATGCAGGATTGGTTTCATATATACGTTTCAGTGGCCCCTCCTTACATTGAAGGATAATATCTCGATGATCTGTGGCAGTACCTGGGCCTGGAAGAACAACTGCAACCTCATCAGCTGATGGCATATTATATCTCCTAGGATCATTTGTATCACTGAAATGCAGTTTGATATAAGCACCATTTAGGGAATTTGGAGCCTGTGCCTGAAGGTTTTGTATTCTCTGGTATGCTGATCTGTAGAGATTCACAAAGTTATTATTGCGGTGAAGGCAATCAGATATTGTTTGCATAACAGATGACAGTAACCCAGTACCATGATGTCTGTTATTGGCTAAGTGCTGCTCTAAAGCAGTCTCAGGTGCAACTATGTAAAGCTGTGCATATACTGGGGGTTTGTCACCCTCAGGCAAAAGGGAGCCTAGAGAATGCCAAAGTGCACCCTTAATTTTAAACTGCCTTGGCCCAGTATTTGGAAGTTCAGGATCATTCTGTGGTTGAATCTTAAGGCCCAATGATACAAAAGCAAAAGCAGAATTATAACTCCTTATGTTGTCTAAAAAGTGCTTTGAGTTATGATCAACTCCAGTAAAGAGATTCCTGATTTCAATAGGTGGACTTTGTAACATAGGTAGCTGAATCTTCCCTGATTTGCAGCATGCTCCAAATTTAGGATTTATTACAGAGGAATGTGTAAGTCTCTCTGCTTGCCAATGCAATGCACCACAAAATGGACACTCTATATCTATTTTTCCCAAAGAACAGAAGTTATAAATCCGATCATTCTCAATAGGTTGTAGACCTATTGGAATAGGCTCATCTGGAGCATCATTTTGATGTTCATGATCTCCCACATCAATTTCTTGCTGTTGCAAGTGCTGCTCATGCACCACTTGGGAGTTGTGCATCACATTTTGCAACTGTTCATGTTGTTGGTGCATGTCATGGCCTTCTGGTGTGAGATAGCCAGGACCTGGTGGAAGTCTCTGGCTATTCTCAAAGTCATCTTGTGGAGGATCATTATTCTCATGCTCATGGGTCAGCCTTTCTGGATTAAATGATATAGATTCTGAAAGTAAAGATAGTCAGCAATAAATAGTGTAATATAGAAAAGAATGTATTACAGATATGACTTTGGGCTCTTCTATGATTCTGTCTCAATGTTGGTCTTGCAGGGTGAGGCTGTACAAATGCTAGTTGAGCTTGTAGCTCAGCAGGTAAGTAAGGAAACTACCAAGAGAATAAATGAGCCTTAAAATCTCTAAATAAGTATGCTAATACCTGATTTTGATATGCCAAATTTGATGGTCCTGCATGGGCATTCTGATTCTGATTATGAAGAGACTATAAGGTAAAGATATTGATTGGTGGCCACAGCACTATGTATTTGAATTTTTACACCTACAACTGCTTGATTTGAAGTACGGCCACGGCCACAGCCCCGTGTTGGTAGTAGTGGAGGTAAATTTCTGAGTTGATTAGCAATTCCTTGAGTCAATTGAAACTCTTGGCCATTATGGTTGATTACTTGAAATAGATCATCTTGTGAATGCTGGGAAGGTACATAATTTTGAGGTATATTGAGTTGGAATGGTATTGGTCCACCATGTGGTGATGGTTGAGGTGTACGTCGATTTTCAGGGCTGCCTAGGGTACGTGTTTGTCATTCCCTCTCACGATCAGCATTTTGTTGTCGATGTTGAGGTGTATTGGGAGGTGACTCAGAATCCCTTAAAGTGAGAATAGTAGTCAGAGCCTGCACACAGGTCAATAGCTTGTAAGAAACCAAACATTTTATCTGTAGTCAAATTTCCTCTATCAGGAACTTCAATTATAGTGTGAAATTATAGTAGAAGATGGGAAAGGGAAACAAAGGAGAGCATAATTATCATGCAATGCATGCAGCAAACATGCAGCAAACACGTCGCAAGATTGTGTATTGTAATGCGTGGGAAAAACTTAAGTTGCCGCTGCCGCCGCAGCACTAAAACGTTGACAGTTTTGCTGACATAAATAATGACTAATAAGAAAAAGCGCTGGTTTAGGCGCACCGCCCTAATTTATAGTATAGGATTATAAGAGCAACTCGGAGGCTCAACTACAGGTACTGGCGGATGAACAAGAATGAAGGTAGCATAACAACATAGGGTAATATTAAGAGTAACAGCATAAGATAGCATTTCAAAATAGGACATTTTGGGAGTGACAGAATAGCAGTTACCATAACTAACAAATAACTATACTAAACATTCATATATACTCGTAGATCAACGGAATTGTGTACGTAGTATATTGCGTCGCCATTTCCGCGAATTCCGTTAATACACGGTAGAGCGGAATCGCATGTACAGCCTGAATCCCGGACAGCCGAGTAGACCAACTGGAGCGAACCAAATTCCTAACCGGCAATGCATTTTTTCTAATTGCTTTCAGCGCAGGGGGAAATTCCACATTGCAGAGATCCATTAGGCCCACAGCCTCGTTTGAAAACTGAATAGCGACTTGACCATCGAAATTGAGGAAAATTTTCTGTTGAAGTCGGATGCAAAAGACGTAGGATGATAAGCCCATGGGGTACATCAACGTAGGTCGACGCTCCTGTTGTTTCACACTTGGTTTGAGGCAATGAACAGTGAAGGATCGGGCTGAGTTGCGAACGGTGAAACCGTTCATGCCCGCCAAAGTAGAGTAAACGAACGATTTGCCGAACGTGGAGGCATCGTACATCATCGCATGACTGCCACTGATTAAATGAACGTGCGTGCTGGATTTGCGGGCGAATACATTCAACCACTGTGAGTTGACAAGAGGGTAAATTTTCATGAATTGAGTTCTCTCGGCGGTGGTCAATGGTAATGACCACACTTCGTGGATAATGAGCTGGATGATCTCGAGGGGAAAGAGAGGATCTTTGGAATATCGCATGACAGGAAAGGGGACAGTTGATATTTCAGTAGGCATTCTGGTAATGTTCAATGAGTAGCCAAAAACAGTGTTGGCAGTCCAATTTTATACTATCATTTATTAGACCTCGTCATCAAGCGAGTGAGACGTGGTGGAAATCTAGACTATGTTGTTTGAAGACCCCTTAAAGGTAAAGGTGGAATCTGTTCGGTAAGTCCATACCTCTAGGTCTGATAAGGAGGGAGTTGATGAAGAAAGACCTTTGAAGACCAGGTTGAGAAATATTTACGTCTACGTTTGGGAATTTGGAGTGGGATGCTTGCAACTCTCGATAAACGATGAGAAGGGAAAAAAACAGTTAGATTGTACGATCTAGCTGATACACAGTCTTAAACATTTGTTCATACTGTGTTTGACCCCTAACCCCCCTAAGGTGCCACGTGGAGAAGCATTGCGAATTCGCTAGAAAGTTTTCGAGCTACCATTCTTGACATGTTCAATACCGCTGCTATTTGTTTCTCCATCCAGCTTATAATCTATCATACCAAAGCAATTTAGGCTATGTTCGGCTGTCTCGTTGCAGGTCGTCTCCTACAGACAAATATACAGCAAATTGATGACACCCATGCGATATTTGAACTGCCAAATGTTAGCAGTATCAATCATATTTGCGTCTTCCTCCTAGGGAATATACCCTTCCCGGAAGGATACGGGGCCACAGTGCATTTACATTGGCCCGGAAAAGGATTCCAGCTGCTGGGAATGTGAGCATAATAACCAATTCGTTTTCCAAGATCAAAATACCTTTCTCAATTCTTTAGGCTCTCAAACGATAAACCATCTGCTATCTTTCGTCTTCGCTCCTCATTTAGTTCTTCCACAACCACCCGCGCTTTCGAAGCATCTTCGGACTCTACACAGTCTGATCTCACCTCTGGGACCACCGCCGTTCTCGGTATATCCATCGAACTCCTTGCACAGATTCTTCCTCAACTCCCATCGCAAACTCTGAGTAATTCCAGCTCTATAAACTCCAATGCTATTGCGAAACCCCCACCAGATCCCACATTACTTGCCGAACGCGTCGTCAGGCATCTATTCAACTATATCTCCGGCTTTGCGTCGAGCTCGAATCTGGGTCCTGATGTTGCTGTTCCAATGGCCCTGATCGCGAAGTGGTATGAAGTATTTTTGAGCAAGGTGAAGAACAGTGGGACGGCATTTTTGGAGAGGGATTCGGAGTAGAAATAATAATGATCACTGTATAATGTTGAATGAATCAGCCCAAATCTCAAGTGCTTGCTTCCATTACACCTACTGTTACATACACCAGTTATCTTAGATGAGTTGAAGTATGTACTAATCCACACATGATTGAAATGCACCCTATGCAAACAAGAAAACACAATTTCTACATCACTGGTTCTCAGAAATCTCCCAAATCTACCTCGAGAGAGGCAATGACTGTGGCCTCGAATGATGGACCGTTGCTCTTAGCCAAAGGAGAGGCAGTGAGAGTTGCTTCCTTCGGTGGCGTGGATACTGCAGGAGTCCCAGGTCTAGCAGAAAGAAAACAACTTATCGTCCGTGCTGCAATAAAGCACGAAGTGGTAACACACCTTGAAGGTCCGGGCGTTGGCGTCCGGGCGATCAACATCCTAGGAACAGTCTTCAACCTAGCGCTAGGATCAACTGGTGTCACCGTTCCACTCCCACTCATCGCAAGTTTCCGTTCTCTCCTCTTCCTTTCTGCCTCCTGTTGCTCTGCCCTGCGCACAGCTTCCGCGTTCGCTTTCCGATTTTTCTCACTCAGTTTCATCAACACGTCACTCCCACTACTGCTTCGTCCGTTCTCATTTTGATTCCCACTGGGATTCCCATTAGTGGCAGCATTCCCGTATCTTGCATCAAATTCGGCAATCTGGGCATCCAGTTCGGCGACCTCTGCATGGTCTTGCCGTCGTTGGGCTAGCGTTCGGGCCTGGTTCAAACGAGAACGCTCTAGAGTGGTCCAGCCCGGTGGACGTTGTGAGGTTAGCGCACGAGCTTTTTGGAGCATGCTGTTGAGGTCGCTTTCTGTCAAGCGTTGAGAGGTGAATCTCGCCATTTCTGCTGCTTTGAATTCAATTGAGGACTTTGTTGGTAAAGGCACATGTTCCTGAAGAAACGTTTTTTGAAGGCGGTCAAATTCTTTCTGCAAATGATTTTTGGTGAGATCGAGGCTTGAGGAGAAATGATTGATATGAGTAAAAACCTCGGTAAATCTGGAATTCGAGATCTGATCAAGGTTGAATTTTCTTCTTGCTTGACCATGGACAAGCTCAGCCTGACGATCAAACCATTTTTCTTCAATCCTGTAAGGTTTGACGGGCTCTTCCACCAGGTCTTCACAGAGAAAGTTTGGCGAAATTAACGATAGTCTCTCCTCCATCGAGCACGGAAACTCACGGTCTACTTGACATATCCGGTAAACAGGTTCTTTCCCTTCCCCTCCGATCAAATATCGCACCCACATTCCCTTGATATATTGAGGAAACCAGGGCGCTAGAAAATGTTTGAGCAACGAATAACGAGACAGGCGACAGCGTTCCAGATCTTCCAAAGTCGCGGGAATCTCATTTTTTGGTGCGGAACTGACGCCACCGTTCATCAATCGGTTGGCACGTTCTTCCTCTTGCTCATCTTTGGTAATTACTCCGTCCTCATCTTCGTCGGATGAGGATGTCTCCATGTCCATAGGAGAAGAGGACCGCTCCCGTTTGGGAGAGTAGGCGCGGTTCTATGGAAAAAGTGTTCAGTTTCTTTTCACCACGAAGTTATGGCTATGAGTACTTTGCTCTTCTCGTCTTTGGCTTTACGTTTGGCTTTGAGCTCATCGAGCTTGTTGCTCTTTTCCTTAGTGGCACCTCGAGCGGTATGTTGACCTGTGAAATATACGTTAATACAGGAGAAATCAGCTACATCATTGAACGCACGTTTAGCGGCCTTGGCCACTCCTGTGGTTCCTACGTTCGAATCTCCCACTCGATCTCGTTCCCGCTGTTCCTTTACCATAAGCGCTAGTGCTTTCTTGTCCAATATCTTCTGTCGCTCTTCCATTCTTGTAGCAATGATGTCTTCACGCTCAACTTCTGGCAACTGCAGAAGCCTATTTATTTGGAAAAGGTATTGATGCATTCAAAGCCAAGTTGAGATTTTGATTTTGAAAAGAATTGTGGTGGAAAACGTGAGGAGCGATTCAACGAGGAGCTCTTGATGATTAAAGAAGATGCAGGGCATACTGACCGTCGCATGTCAGCTTCGTCCACGTATTTGCCATCGAGAGGATATGGGTCATCTTCCTCTTCCTCGCTCTCTGGCTCATCATCAGACACACTAGAAAGAGACAACTTGAATGATATTGCGGCTACAAAAGGATCTAGCACTTACTCCGCCTTGCGTCTCTTCGAGCTGTGACTACCTTTGGCTTTACTGCTATTGCTCCGTTTACGCTTGCGCTCTTTGCTTGAGTCAGCCTCAACTAGTTCGAGGAGTTCGTCGTCGAAGTCGGACATTCTAGACCTATATGAAGACAGTCGGAGTTGATGAGGTGGTAGCTGTAATTGAGAAACAATAAATGTCAATTGCCGAAGGGTAAGCGCTGAAGTTGAATAAGCGCCGGATCCACGGTCTTGCTCCTGACTATTCGATCGACCCCTCTTACTGATACTTGGAGCAGTTCAACCATGCCTGCGTCTTCGTATCCAACCTCACCAATGGCGTTGAATAGAGGAAGCTCGCCGACATCGTCTCTTTTCAAAAAGCAAAAACACTCGTCGTCGTCACCGCCTACGGCTGCGTCCTACCTCTCTGCGCTCTCACAGGCAGATGCAAGGGCTAGAAATGCTAAGCGGGGAACACCAACATCCACTCCTGCTCTTTCAATATCTTCTTCGCTCACTGCTTCTACTGAAGATACGGTCATTGCCGAAGAAGACGATGACAACAGTGACGGCCTTGCTGTCTCCGTTGGCAGACCACCAAACTCTGAACAGCTGTACACGACGGTACATACAGAGTTTGGTCACTGTTACGATGAAGAGTACAGGAACATCTCACAGCACCCCCTTGGTGAACCAATTGCTCGACATGTCGAACGGGACCCTCCATACTACATTCTGCTTTCCACCTATATCAGTTATCTCATTCTCATTATTCTTGGCCACCTGAGAGACTTTCTTGGAAAACGGTTTCACCCGCACTCATACCGGCATCTCATGCCTCACGATGTGGGTCTTAATTTTTCATTGCTCTACTTATTGATTATTCAACTCAATACAAATTCGATAATAGGGTTACGCGCCCCTCAACTCGGACTTTGACTCGTTCTATACCCGTCGCCTTAAACAACGTATGGATGAATGCTTCCTTCAACCTGTCACAGGAGTTGCTGGTCGTACGATTTTATTATTGGATCGCTACACACCCGACTGCAATCAAACTCAAATCATTCTCGACACGCGAACTCGCGCCCTTAATATCTCTTCATACAACTATCTCGGTTTTGCACAAGCACGCGGTGGATGTGCTGATGCCGTTGAAGAGGGTATGAAGCGATACGGTGTAACTTCTTGTGGTTCCAGGCTCGAAGGCGGCTCTTCCGATCTTCACATCCTGGCCGAATCCGTGGTTGCTAAGTTTGTCGGGATGGAAGCTGCCGTAATTAGTTCAATGGGCTTTGCAACCAACTCTACGTTCATTCCCGCGTTGGTATCTAAGGGATGCCTCATCATTTCCGACGAGTTGAACCATGCATCCATTCGGGTTGGAGTCAGGAACAGTGGTGCGCATGTGCGCATGTTCAAGCACAATGATATGAAAGCTCTTGAATGCCTTTTGAGGGAGGTTATCAGTCAAGGACAACCTAAGAGTCATCGCCCATGGAAGAAACTTCTACTCATCGTTGAAGGGATGTATAGTATGGAGGGTACGATGGTTGATCTCCCGAGTGTTTTGACACTCAAGGAGAAGTACAAGGTCGGTCACTCCCTATCTAACTACTATACTCAAGTACTCACCTCCATCTAGTTCTATCTCTTCGTCGACGAGGCACATTCAATTGGTGCGATTGGACCTCACGGGCGTGGAGTTTGTGACTATTTTGGAGTTGATCCCCGAAAGGTCGATGTTCTCATGGGAACGTTTACAAAGTCCTTTGGTGCTTCGGGAGGGTATATCGCGGGGAACAAGGCCCTCATCGACCGTCTACGGATCCGTGGCTACTCGGGTGCTTACGCGGAAGCAATAACTCCCCCAGTACTTACCCAAATCATAGCTAGTATGGCTAGTATCATGAGCATTGATCATAATGTGGGCTCTACTGCAAGTGTCAACAAACTTGGACTTCAGATCTCCTCATCCTCATCATCGTCCACTCGCCAACTGGTGTCTGATTATTACCATCCTGGTCCAATCTCTCAACGTGCCCTCCCCAACTGGCTGTCCCTTCCTCCGCCACTTGCCTCTGGAGCTGAAGGTTTCATGCGTCTCCGCCGCCTGTCTTTCAACTCATACTATCTCCACCGCGGGCTTGACAAGCTCGGTTTCATCACTTACGGTCATCCCTCCTCCCCCATCGTTCCCCTGCTCATCTTCAATCCGGCGAAAATGATCATGTTTCATCGAATGATGAAGGACCGAAAGACACCGATAGTCGTTGTCGTTGTGGCCTATCCGGCGACACCGCTCGTCACGTCGCGGGTCAGATTTTGTGTAAGTGCGAGTCACACAAAGGAGGACATTGACTCTGTATTGAGGGCGTGTGATGAGATCGGGGATGTTTTGGACTTGAAGCATGGACTCAGCAAAGGAGAAAGATGGAATATAGATGAAGTATGCAGGCGTGCAGTGGAATTAGTGCACATACCAGATAATGAGCACTGAGCAAAGAATCCTTATCACTAGTAGAACCTATATTTCCTATGCTCTAGAGTATTCGTTGGCGCCAAAATTCGAAAGTGCAGACTTTTCATAGAAAACTTGGTAAAAATGACGCGATTATCATGAAAAGAAATTTTACTGCATCAGTCCACCATACTATGGTGTTTCAAGATTTGATATATGCAATGGGATTTGCAACTTTTCAAAAAACTTTTCGTACTATGGTTGGTAGGGATCTTTCCCAAATAGGGAACTTTCACTTTCTGAAAAGTACTTGATTCTGAGCATTTGGCAGACAATACGAAGGTGATAAAGATTCAGTACTGGCCAAATTGCCAGCTAGTTACAGAGGTTCAAGGGTTTTTGTGCGCAGCAGAAGTGGTTCATGTTTGGCTTCAGAATTTTGCTCTCATCACACAGCCACTGGTGGAGCTCATGAAGGAGATGATATTCAGCTGGTTACCAGAGCATGACGAGGCTATGGACAAGGTAAAAGATGCCATCTCAACATGTGGAGCACTCTTTCTTTCATCCAGTCATCATGGCCATTGACTCATTGTATATTGGATGCAGCATAATTGTCTCGGAAGAAGGTGTAGACACAGGGTGCAAAGCCCCATAAGAGTTTCTACTTATTGGAAATTTGGTGGAAATTTTTGGATGCCAAAAGTTTCCCAATCTTCTGAGAAATTTTTTAACTTATCGAAAACATATGTAATGGACAAAATTTTTTTGCATAGCATCAGCTTTATAAAAATTTCGTAACTTATAAGAGACTTGTGATATAATATGTTACCATATAAATATACTGAAAGTTATGTCAAAGTTTCTGCCAAGTTATGGCATCTTATGTAAAACTTTTTGGATTTTTGTTATATTTTAAACTACATGGAATGGTTTCTATTAATATTAATATTTATTGAAGACTTCTGATAGTTGTTAAGACTGTTCCGGTGAGGTTCCGTGAGGTCTAGTACGAATAGGATAGTATAAAGTGTTCCAATAGTTTCCGGGTTTGTACGGTAACTACCAATCAGTAGAAAGGTGAAATGGTAAAGTTTGAACAAGAACCTTAGCACCACTTTCGGTAGTGCTCCCGCTATGTCGTAGTGGTTCCGTAGATGTTCGTAGGTTTCGGACATCCGGGAGTTGACCGGATAAGTTCGGAAAACTATAAAGTAAGACTGGAAAGCCCGGACGGAGTTATAGGGATAACCTCTCTAGATTGGAATGATCTAAGTTAATATTTAAACTGGAGAACTATCTACTGAACACTAATGCTTATATACCAGTAATCCTAATTGTTAAAAGAAGAACAACGAGTATCTGGAATAAAACAATAAGTATTGTAAAAAGTTCCCGATAATATAATTAAAAGATAATAGGGTGGGAATTAAAAGTAATCATATCCATTAACATCGGATGTCGTCGTACGGTCCGGTCCTGAACCAATAAGGGAAGGATAGGAACAAATTATAATTGTCATTTCTGTAACTTCCGGGTGTTCCGTACGAGATAGCGGAAGCATACCCATAACAGTATCCCCCTATTAGGCTTTTGCCCTCAAAAGCCTCGTACGACAGCCGTTCGTTGGAAAAGTATTGATCTGATCAACAGATCGGAAAAGAAAATGCTAATCAGAAAGGTGTTAGAGGTCAGGTGACCGTGTGACAAGTGTGGCAGTAGCTTGACACGATCAAGTGATCTTTACATAGAAGGGAAAATAAATGTTGACACAAGCTGGGATTGAACCAGCGACCACACAGTACTCTAGACTGGTGCTCTAACCACTGAGCTATCATGTCAATGGTAAGAGTAGGTTTGTTAAGCCTTAGTCACTATGAGGATGGTTAGTCACTCAACTGGTGCAAACTCATATTGTGCTGAAGCGGTTAGTCTTCTTAGCACTAGAGTTATATAACCAGGATTCAATTGCTTAGTCAACACTATCCCCCAATTGAAGCCAGGTTAGTGAACTTCAATTACAAACAATTTGCTGCTACCATGTTAGAGGTCAGGTGACCGTGTGACAAGTGTGGCAGTAGCTTGACACGATCAAGTGATCTTTACATAGAAGGGAAAATAAATGTTGACACAAGCTGGGATTGAACCAGCGACCACACAGTACTCTAGACTGGTGCTCTAACCACTGAGCTATCATGTCAATGGTAAGAGTAGGTTTGTTAAGCCTTAGTCACTATGAGGATGGTTAGTCACTCAACTGGTGCAAACTCATATTGTGCTGAAGCGGTTAGTCTTCTTAGCACTAGAGTTATATAACCAGGATTCAATTGCTTAGTCAACAAAAGGTTTGGAGTTTGATCGGTCAGCCATGTTACAGTTGGTAGGCTATAAATACCCGTTCGAATAAAATTTTTGTTAATTGTAGTGATAGAACACTTCCTACATAGTTAGTTTACATATAAAGTACATACATTACTTATAAACTAACTGCTGTATCCACTACTTTACTTATAACATTACTTACACTTTCATTTCTTCATTTTTCAGAGTCCTTTCCATTTCTTATAGGAGCGCACAATTGTGGACACCTATTATCACGCCTCATGCATTTTTAGTACATACAAGACCAAACAGACCTGTATTCCTACTATAGTTAGAAGGAACCAAATCAATATTCACTACTTGTGTCTATTGGAGTATTGAGGAGTCTGCAAGGTCAATAGTACAACACTACCCTTGTACATAGACTACAACAGCAGTGTTTCTGACGGGGGTACACTCTATTGTCTACAGCCTTAGCTGCAATAAGTGTGCAACATCAACTGTGCCAAGTTACCCTTCAACAGGTTATGGGCCCCGTGCTTTAACAGTGCATTTGCTTGTTGTTGTCTTGATAAATCTTTACTTGTGCGCTCCTCAACAGTTTATAACTGTTGTTGTCCTTTCTATCTATCACTCGGCTTAGTTGGTTATCAGTTGGTTATCACTATGTCTACAACCAGTTCCTCTACTCCTTCATTTAAAGTCCTCACAAAGGAAAATTACAATGAATGGAATGGGAACATGAAGGCATCTCTGATGTCTAATGGTCTTTGGAGACTAGTTTGCGGGAAGGAGGCTAAACCATCTACATCAGATGTAGACAAGTTGGAGAAGTGGGAGATTAAAGCTGAAAAGGCTGCTGGCTTGATCTTTCTTGCTGTCAGTCCTGCTCAGCAGGTGCATATCAGAGCACACCAAGAGGACCCAATTGCTATGTGGAGTATTCTAGAGAAACAGCATGTGTCAAAGAAACCAGGTGCTAGGTTTAATGCCTACAACAACCTCTTTACTATCACCAAGCTGAATGATGAATCTCTCATTGATATGGGGACTAGAGTGGAATCTGCTATGGCTCGTATCATTAATCTCCGCCCTCCCAACTTCACTTTGGATATGCTGGATGAAGAACTGCAGGCTATGGCTCTAATCAGAGCACTCCCTCAGGAGTATAAACACCTATCATCAAATTTGTTGATGCAGGACTCACTGGATAAAGACAAAATCCTTGCTGCTTTCCTTGCTCAAGAACAGGATGATGAATACGAAGAGCACTCGCTCAATAAAGCCCAGGCTGGGCAACAGAAGAAGAAGAACAGGTTTCCTCCAAGGGTTGGGGAGCCTCAGGGTTACTGTACTCACTGTGGAGTGAAGGCAGCTCACTGGCCGGAGAAATGTCCCACTAGATTCAAAGGCAAAGCCAATAAGGCCAAGGTTATAGAGGTGGATTCAGACGAGGTTACAGAAAATGCTGGTTCTGCTAGTGTTAGTGCTTATTCTCTTGTTGGACTCTCTTCTTCACATTTTGCTGATTACATGGAATGGAATACAGACACGGGCGCCACTTCTCATATGACACCACATAAATCATGGATTAGGGATTACACCCCTCATAGGATCCCTATCCGTCTTGCTGATAATAATGTAGTGTACTCGGAAGGAGTTGGTAATGTGTTGTTTACACCTACTATAGATGGCAAAGAAGTTAGAGATGTTTTATTTTCGAGAGTTTTACATGTTCCTGCACTTAACAATAACCTCCTCTCAGTTCTATACTTGACAAAACACAAAGGTTTCATTGTACAAATACTTAGAGATACTATCAAGTTTACTCTCAATGGTTCTGTCCTTTTTACTGCATCAGTTAATAACAAATCAGTTGGCTATCTCAATGGACATACAATAAGTACAAGTACTGAATGTGCAAATGTTGGGTCTACTCTACCTCTTGATCTTGAGCTATGGCATAGGCGCTTCTTTCATTATAATCTCAATGATGTTAGCAAGTTGTCTAAGAATAATTTGGTAGAGGGCTTTAAACTTGATTCCAATGCTAAGCCTGATCCAGTTTGTGAACCATGTCTTGGTGGAAAGATGCATGCCAATCCATTCCCTAGTACTGAAACTCGAGCTACTGATGTCTTGGAACTTGTTCACATGGATGTTCATGATACTGGAATTATCTCACCTAGTGGCTATCGTTATTGGATTCCCTTCATTGATGATAAATCACGCTTCAGAGCAGTTCTGTTATTGAAGAAGAAGAGTGAAACATTCAATGCCTTTAAACAGTTTAAACAGTGGGCAGAGAACATCACTGGGAAGAAGATAAAGCGGGTTAGACATGACAAAGGTGGCGAGTTTATCTCAAAGGCATTTGAACAGTACCTTAAAGACTGTGGCATTGAAGTACAAAGGACAACTCGCAATCGACCTCAACAGAATGGAGTTGCTGAAAGGCTTAACAGGACATTGGATGAACTACTGACAGCTATGCTACTGGAATCAGGTTTACCAAAGACATTTTGGGCAGAATGCCTGGCTGCGCTTGTTTATGTGTTGAATCGATGCCCAACGTCTGCTGTTACTGATGGTACACCCTATCAGATCTGGTATAAGAAGAAGCCTAGAGTTGACAACCTGCGTGTTTGGGGATGCATTGCCTATGTGCATGTTCAAAAGGATAAGAGGAAACACTTTGGATCACATATGGAGAAGTGTGTCTTTATTGGATACCCTGAAGGAGTCAAAGGATGGAGATTCTGGAATCCTGTCACAAAGAAGGTGATTATCTGTGAACGTGCAGAATTTGATGAGCGCTATATGCATGGATCTAAATCACCAAATCAGCCTACATTGCGACAAGATTACATTCCAGAGTCTATCACTGAACCATCATCTGACACTCCTCCAAAACCATCATCTGACTCTCCTGAAGACCAACTCTTTCTTCCACCACTTCTTGAACCAGATCCTGTGGATGATGATACACCTCCTGCACCACCTCTCCTTGATCCTAACCCAGCACAAGAAATACCAGTATCTGATGAGGAACCAGATGAACAGCCCATTGCATTGAGACGTCCTGCCAGAGCTCGTAGAGCTCCTGGTGAATGGTGGAAAATCAAACCAGTTCCTAATGAGCCTACCCCAGCTGATGACTCTGATGAGTCTGATGATGAACATGGACATGTTACTACTGCTTTTGGTATTGAGCCAAAGAACTATAGAGAAGCTATCCGCTGTCCAGAAGCCTTCAAGTGGGAGGAAGCAATGAATGATGAAATCTCTGCACATCTTTCAAATGGAACTTGGGATATTGTTGATTTACCACCTGGACACAAAGCAATTGGATCAACGTGGGTATTTAGAATCAAGCACAATGCTGATGGCTCTATTGAGCGCTTCAAAGCACGTCTATGTGCTCAAGGATTCAGCCAAAGACCTGGATTTGACTACCTGGAAACCTATGCTTCAACTCTCCGCTGGTCTTCATTACGCATCATCCTTGCTCTAGCAGCTATTGATGACATGGAGCTACGCTCTGTTGATATATCTCATGCCTTCATCAACTCTGATATTGATACTGAAATCTACATGAGACAGCCTGAGGGGTTCAAGCAAGGTGGACCAGAGAAAGTCTGCAGGCTAAACAAGTCCCTTTATGGGTTGAAGCAGTCGCCCCATCTTTGGAGTGAAAAACTCGCAGGTGTTCTAGCCAAGTTGGGCTTTAAACGTCTCGAGTCTGATCCATGCGTGTACTTGTACCAACGCAATGGCCTTAAAGTGATTGTACCAGTATGGGTTGATGATATCACTCTTGCTTCAAAAGACTCTGGTGTAATTGAGCAATTTGTTGGTGAACTTCAAAAAGAACTCAAACTCCGTGACTTGGGCAGTACTACATTTCTTCTTGGAATGGGAATCAGAAGGGAACGCAAAACTCGAAAACTGTGGCTTAATGCTAAACAATACATCCTTTGCAAGCTTGAGGAATTCAACATGCAGGATTGCAAGCCAGTTGGTACTCCCATGAATCCCAGTGTATCACTGTCTAAAGCGGACTGTCCTACAACACCAGAGGAGATAGAAGCAATGAGAAACATCCCCTACATGTCTGCTGTTGGCTCCTTGTTGTTTCTGGCCTTAATCATTCGTGTAGACATCACTTATGCAAGTGGTGTCCTAGCTCGTTTCAACTCTAATCCTGGTAGAGCACATTGGTTTGCTGTAAAGCACCTGTGGCGCTATTTGAAAGGGACTATTGACTATGAGTTGGAACTAGGGCCAGATCCAAATGCTCCTGACTTGATCACAGCTATTAGTGATTCAGACTTGGGTGGCAACAGAGACAATGGAAAATCAACTACTGGATACATCATTAAGGTTGGATCAGGTGCTGTTAGCTGGAGTAGTAAACTACAAGCTGTGGTTACTCTATCCTCTACTGAAGCAGAGTTTGTTGCTTCCAATGCAGCTGGTAAAGAAGTGCTTGCAGTTCGATCTCTCCTAACTGAACTTGGTTATAAGGTTGCATCGCCTACTACGATATGGGTTGATAATCAGTCATCTATTCAAGTGGCTAAAAACCCTGAACACCATGGACGGATGAAGCACCTTGACCGCAGTTACTACTGGCTTCGAGACCAAGTTGTACATGGAGTACTTGCACCTTCTTACTTGCGAACTGAGGATAATCCAGCTGACATGCTCACTAAAGCCCTTGTAAAGCCAAAAGTGGAGAAATTCCGATCTATGATTGGAATAGTGAAACAGAACCCTGCGTGATGTGGAGGATATATGAGATTGGGGGGTTGTTTGTGTTACACCTCCGTTGAATTACAGAAGTGCTCAATCAGGGGGTTGTGTTAATTGTAGTGATAGAACACTTCCTACATAGTTAGTTTACATATAAAGTACATACATTACTTATAAACTAACTACTGTATCCACTACTTTACTTATAACATTACTTACACTTTCATTTCTTCATTTTTCAGAGTCCTTTCCATTTCTTATAGGAGCGCACAATTGTGGACACCTATTATCACGCCTCATGCGTTTTTAGTACATACAAGACCAAACAGACCTGTATTCCTACTATAGTTAGAAGGAACCAAATCAATATTCACTACTTGTGTCTATTGGAGTATTGAGGAGTCTGCAAGGTCAATAGTACAACACTACCCTTGTACATAGACTACAACAGCAGTGTTTCTGACGGGGGTACACTCTATTGTCTACAGCCTTAGCTGCAATAAGTGTGCAACATCAACTGTGCCAAGTTACCCTTCAACAATTTTTTAAGTCCCCACTTTCTCTTTCTTTCCACCATGTCTCCTCCCATCTCCCTTCCCTCAGATGATGAGGAAAAAGCCGAAATCACCCGTCTCCAAAAACATAAGGACGAATGGACTAAACACTGTCGTGACGTGCTACACAGGATACAGTACTTACTTCATTTTTCCTATATTTCCTTCTTCCTTTATCTTTGTTACTATTTGGATCCAGCTACACTCTTCCGCATCCTTCTACATCATTCCGCATCCTTCTATCAACTTCCCGCGCTGTCGCTTACTCAGCTAGACACTTGTATATATAGTACAGTAAGCTGACACCTAGTTCCCCATCTTGACCTCTTTGTCATGAAACGATCTTTTTTCATTATTCTTTTCCTTTTCTTCTATTTACTTACCTAATCACCAAAGTGCTTGCACTAGCGCTTATTATATTTTCATTATCATTTAGGTTACACGCGTCAACCTTATTGTTCTTGTTAAGATCTAACAATCTGACACTCCTCTGATGAAACATGTTTATAACTATCCAAGGGTCCCAAAAGGCATAATGTAAGACCATGAGGCAAAAGTAAGTCCTCCAGGCAAAGTTGTAAGACCTCAGTAGTTGGGACATGTGACTTGGCTCTAGTGCTATAAACCTCTGAGTTCATTAATTGTACCCATGGCCGGATAGCTCAGTGGTTAGAGCATCTTGGGATTTCACCAGTGGTCCTGGGTTCAATCCCCAGCCTGGTCACTTTGTTTGTCATCATGACTTTAACAGGTTATGGGCCCCGGAGCGCTAAGCAATGGAACCTGATGGCTTACATAAGTGTATCAGATTGGGGGAATGTGTTAAGATCTAACAATCTGACACTCCTCTGATGAAACATGTTTATAACTATCCAAGGGTCCCAAAAGGCATAATGTAAGACCATGAGGCAAAAGTAAGTCCTCCAGGCAAAGTTGTAAGACCTCAGTAGTTGGGACATGTGACTTGGCTCTAGTGCTATAAACCTCTGAGTTCATTAATTGTACCCATGGCCGGATAGCTCAGTGGTTAGAGCATCTTGGGATTTCACCAGTGGTCCTGGGTTCAATCCCCAGCCTGGTCACTTTGTTTGTCATCATGACTTTAACAGTTCTCGCGTTGTCGTTTCACTTAGTCGCGACTCTCTCGTGCCTGTCAGCTCATTGACAGGACGATGTCATTATTGTTCCGCTTCCATGCTTCTTTTTATATTGCCTTATTGTTTACTCACCTAATACCTACAGCTTTACTTATGGATACGAGCGACTCTTATTGTAGATCCTCACGGTTACGGTGCGAGACATCTCTCACGGTTTCATATCCCATTTCGTATATAAGACTAGGTATTTTGTAGTTATATTCCTTAGCTCTATTCTCATCTATTCTCCTCGGTAGCTAGACTTGTAGTTGGGTTGTTTTATCCATCCTCTTTTGCTTTTTCGCCCTCTTGCTCATCGTCTATTGTGTGACGCCTGGTTGTCTCTTGTGAGAGCTAGCGAGTTGCTGACACTCTTGGTCTTTGGAACTAGGTTAGTACTTGTATCATCGTTTATCTTCAATATATTTACTTGGTTTGGAACTAGTTTTCCTTGTGCGACCCTAGTGATTGGCCCCTGCGCTATCACTGCCGTCTTGATCATTTTACCTTTCAGCTTTCATGTGTGGTGCTAGCCCCACCCCTCACTTCAGTTTGTGCTTTGAGCCTGTGCTTCCTCTGTGCTTTCTCCCTTCGTCACCACATTAGGTCAAGATCTCTACTCGTACCATCAGCCTTTCCAACTGATCCTACGAGGAGTGGAAATTGGACTTACCCAGTTCTCCACCTTCCATTGCTGCTACGCCTTCGTTTACACCAGACATTGATTGTTCAGGATTTCAGCATGCATTTGATATTCAAGATCAGTGCGACGTTCATTCCAAATACAATCCAGACGAAGAACACAATGCTTGGTTTGACTGTGACAAAAATCCTTGCCCCAACCAATACTGTAACCCCGCTCCCATCACTCCAAGGGATTCAGGAAACGGATGATTCATAGACATCCCAAGAATTCCAAGCCGAGTTCCGAGCCGGGTTGGTAGACTTTCAAACCCTACCAGTGCTGCACCATCTGCTAGATCCTCTCCTGCGCTTATCTCTACTGTTATCTTAGAACCCGAGCTAGAAACTGAAGCCGACCCTGTCGCATCAACCCCATCCCCAGAGCCTATTGTCATCGATATCTCAGTTACACCAGAACCGTTATCCCCATCTCCTGAGCCTACCCCCACTGAAAACACCTCCATCATGTCACACCCTCCTACCACCCAAGACCTTGCAGTGTTGATTCAACAACTTGCCACACAACAAATGGCGCTACAATCGGCAGTAGCCAGCATTGCCAACAACATAAGCACCAACAAAGGTGTTAGCAAACCCCAGACGTATGATGGGAAGCGTAGTGACGATGCACAATGCTTCATTGCTGCCTTTGAACTATGGGCCCAGGGTATCCGTTCCCTCAGTAATGAACAGGAAAAAATCAAATCGGCCATCTCATACCTTGATGGTGATGCAGCTATCTGGGCTACTCCCACCTCAGAGAACATTAGCCAAGTCGCTCGAGTGGACGCTGCAGGAGTACCAGCTCCTGCCCTCCTCTACCCCACCTGGGCTGATTTCACTGGCGCCTTTAGGCAACAGTTTGAAACAGCAGATCCAGTGGTAGAGGCCAAACGAGTTCTGAAAAGCCTTTGGCAGGGAAAGGACCGGGTAGTAACATATGCGGCGACCTTCAAACAGTTGTTAGAGGTCAGGTGACCGTGTGACAAGTGTGGCAGCAGCTTGACACGATCAAGTGATCTTTACATAGAAGGGAAAATAAATGTTGACACAAGCTGGGATTGAACCAGCGACCACACAGTACTCTAGACTGGTGCTCTAACCACTGAGCTATCATGTCAATGGTAAGAGTAGGTTTGTTAAGCCTTAGTCACTATGAGGATGGTTAGTCACTCAACTGGTGCAAACTCATATTGTGCTGAAGCGGTTAGTCTTCTTAGCACTAGAGTTATATAACCAGGATTCAATTGCTCAGTCAACACTATCCCCCAATTGAAGCCAGGTTAGTGAACTTCAATTACAAACAATTTGCTGCTACCATGTTAGAGGTCAGGTGACCGTGTGACAAGTGTGGCAGTAGCTTGACACGATCAAGTGATCTTTACATAGAAGGGAAAATAAATGTTGACACAAGCTGGGATTGAACCAGCGACCACACAGTACTCTAGACTGGTGCTCTAACCACTGAGCTATCATGTCAATGGTAAGAGTAGGTTTGTTAAGCCTTAGTCACTATGAGGATGGTTAGTCACTCAACTGGTGCAAACTCGTATTGTGCTGAAGCGGTTAGTCTTCTTAGCACTAGAGTTATATAACCAGGATTCAATTGCTTAGTCAACACTATCCCCCAATTGAAGCCAGGTTAGTGAACTTCAATTACAAACAATTTGCTGCTACCATGTTAGAGGTCAGGTGACCGTGTGACAAGTGTGGCAGCAGCTTGACACGATCAAGTGATCTTTACATAGAAGGGAAAATAAATGTTGACACAAGCTGGGATTTCACCAGTGGTCCTGGGTTCAATCCCCAGTCTGGTCACTTTGTTTGTCATCATGACTTTAACAGGTTATGGGCCCCGGAGCGCTAAGCAATGGAACCTGATGGCTTACATAAGTGTATCAGATTGGGGGAATGTGCTAAGATCTAACAATCTGACACTCCTCTGATGAAACATGTTTATAACTATCCAAGAGTCCCAAAAAGGCATAATGTAAGACCACGAGGCAAAAGTAAGTCCTCCAGGCAGAGTTGTAAGACCTCAGTAGTTGGGACATGTGACTTGGCTCTGGTGCTATAAACCTCTGTGTTCATTAATTGTACCCATGGCCAGATAGCTCAGTGGTTAGAGCATCTTGGGATTTCACCAGTGGTCCTGGGTTCAATCCCCAGTCTGGTCACTTTGTTTGTCATCATGACTTTAACAGGTTATGGGCCCCGGAGCGCTAAGCAATGGAACCTGATGGCTTACATAAGTGTATCAGATTGGGGGAATGTGTTAAGATCTAACAATCTGACACTCCTCTGATGAAACATGTTTATAACTATCCAAGAGTCCCAAAAAGGCATAATGTAAGACCATGAGGCAAAAGTAAGTCCTCCAGGCAAAGTTGTAAGACCTCAGTAGTTGGGACATGTGACTTGGCTCTGGTGCTATAAACCTCTGTGTTCATTAATTGTACCCATGGCCGGATAGCTCAGTGGTTAGAGCATCTTGGGATTTCACCAGTGGTCCTGGGTTCAATCCCCAGTCTGGTCACTTTGTTTGTCATCATGACTTTAACAGGTTATGGGCCCCGGAGCGCTAAGCAATGGAACCTGATGGCTTACATAAGTGTATCAGATTGGGGGAATGTGTTAAGATCTAACAATCTGACACTCCTCTGATGAAACATGTTTATAACTATCCAAGAGTCCCAAAAGGCATAATGTAAGACCACCAGGCAAAAGTAAGTCCTCCAGGCAAAGTTGTAAGACCTCAGTAGTTGGGACATGTGACTTGGCTCTAGTGCTATAAACCTCTGTGTTCATTAATTGTACCCATGGCCAGATAGCTCAGTGGTTAGAGCATCTTGGGATTTCACCAGTGGTCCTGGGTTCAATCCCCAGTCTGGTCACTTTGTTTGTCATCATGACTTTAACAACAGTATGCTAGTAGGACAGGATACTCGGATGCTGACCTTCGAGATCGGTTCTATGATCACCTCTTGAAGAGAATCAAGGACGGACTAGTCAACTCCCAGGCTAACACAGATCAGATGAATGCGCTGATCAATGAAGCAATTCACATTGACAACAGGCAGAATGAATGCGCCGATGAGGAAGGGAAACAATACACCCAAAGCACTCCCAACTTCAGCTCCTACACGCCTACTCCCTTTGTTCCGGCCCGCGATCCAAATGCAATGGACGTGGATGCCACCACTACCGGCCGATCTGCAGAAGACTATCGCAGATCCATGATGGGAAGATGCTATGGGTGCGGGTCCAGAGAACATCGAAAGGCAGATGGGCACCACAAATGCGATGTCTGCAATCATTGTGGACTAACAGGCCATCTAGCAGCTGTCTGCCGCAGGAAGTTCTTGGGACTCTCAAGGCCCATCCCTCATTCTGCCACCGCCACATCTATCGTTGCCGAGCCCTCTACCTCCATTGCTGCTACCACGCCCGCCCCCGCTACCGATTTCACAAAAATCCTCCAGATGCTCACTGCTGGGCAGAAGGAACTGGCAGAGCAAATGGCAGAGTTGCACTTGAATTTTTAAAGTGGGAACCCGCCACGGCTGCCGCCTGGTTCCCTAGTCTGTACTCCTCGTCTACCTCTACTTATGCATCTATACCCTTGTGTACAATTGGTTCCGCTCAATCTAGTGATGTTTCTCACTTCCGCGTACCAATTAAGTTGCAAGGTAGATTCAAGACTACCAACAGCACAGCAATGATAGACTCTGGTGCCACAGGTCTCTTCATTCATGAATGTTTCATGAAACAACATCGAATTCTCCCTCACCGTCTCCGCCATCCAATCACTCTTTATAACATTGACGGATCTCCTAACACTGCAGGACAGATCACACACTCTGTACGTCTACTATCCACAATAGACCAAAACCCACCCCAGCTCCTTGAATACCTCGTCACCAACCTTGGTTTGGAAGATATCATTCTTGGACTCCCATGGCTCTGAAAGGTCAACCCAGACATTGACTGGAAAGAAGGGCGATTGTCCATCACCTCTCCCAGAAAGACTCCGCACCCCATGACCATCGAAGAAATCCCCGAGCCCAAGGAAAGTAACGTGGGAGGAACCACTGCACATATCGTAGAAGCTAACTCAGACTGGGGCACCACTGCAGCTCCACAAGTTCACTTCTCCATCCCGGAGCCTGAGGACCAACCCCAATTGCCTGAAGAAACTCTCCCTCTCCCCATGCCTGACCCCGAGATACATGAATACACTGAAAGCACCCCTCTGTATCGACTGGTAGGCAACAGGAAGCGGAGGAGAGCGTTACTTCGAGCTGGGATCATTGGCCATACATCGGAAGAACTTTGGTGTTCTGCAGGGTACACGTATTCTCAACAACTCACAGAGGCTGCCTACAAAGAGAAGCTGTCGAAGTCATTTGAAGAGATGGTCCCCTCGTCATACCGGAAACATGCAAAGGTCTTCTCTGAGAAAGAATCAGAATGACTACTGGAACATAAACCTTGGGACCATGCCATAGATCTGAAACCGGACGCTCCTGAAACCATGCGGACCAAGATCTACCCCATGTCCCCGAATGAGCAGGAAGAGCTTGACCGGTTCTTGGAAGAGAATTGGCGCAAAGGCTACATCCGTCCCTCCAAATCCCCATTGGCGTCGCCTGTCTTCTTTGTCAAAAAGAAGGATGGTAAACTTCGATTTGTGCAGGATTACCAGCGACTCAATGAATACACAGTAAAAAACCGGTACCCACTTCCCCTCGTCACAGACATTGTCAGCCAACTACGCAAAGCCAAAGTTTTCTCCAAGATGGATGTTCATTGGGGGTATAACAATGTGCGGATTAAAGAGGGGGACGAATGGAAGGGAGCATTTGCAACAAATCGAGGACTCTTTGAGCCCCTTGTCATGTTCTTCGGCCTAACAAACTCACCCGCTACATTCCAAGCCCTCATGAACTCCATATTTGCTGACCTCATTGCCGCTGGGAAGGTGGCCGTTTATCTGGATGACATCCTAGTTTTCACTGAAACTCTGGAGGAACATCAAAGTATAGTCAACGATGTGCTTACATGCCTCAGCGAATACGACCTATATCTGCGACCAGAGAAGTGTGAATTCGAACGGCCTTCCATCGAATACCTAGGCTTGGTAATCAGTGAAGGAGAAGTGCGAATGGACCCAGTCAAAATAGAGGCAGTCAGTAACTGGCAGGCCCCTACAATGCTACGTGATCTCCGAGGTTTCCTAGGATTTGCTAACTTCTATCGGAGATTTATCGAAGGTTTTGCAAAGAAAGCTCGACCCCTGAACAACCTTACCCGCAAAGACACTAAATGGGTTTGGGGATCACAACAGCAGGAAGCCTTTGATGCACTAAGGGACTCCTTCACATCGGCACCAATCCTCACACTATGGGACCCATCGAAACCAACTTGGATTGAAGTGGATGCATCAGGCTTCGCTACTGGAGGTACACTTTCGCAACTACAGGAGGATGGACTTTGGCACCCCATCGCATACCGCTCCTCTTCCATGGATCCAGCTGAGCGAAACTACGAAATCTACGACCGGGAAATGTTGGCCATCATCGAGGCATTGAAAGACTGGAGAAGCTTCTTAAAAGGATCCCCGGAACCCTTTGAGATCATAACCGACCACCAGAACCTTGAATACTGGAAGACAGCCCAGGACCTCAGTCGTCGACAGGCACAATGGGCACTATGGCTCTCTCGGTTTGATTTCCACCTGAACCATCGCCCAGGCAAAGCTAACACTCAAGCTGATGCACTGCCACGTATGGCGCAGCACCAGGTCACCAATGCAGAGAACAACAGGGAACAGATTGTGCTAAAACCGGAACACTTCCTTAATGCGGCAACCATGGTCCTCCTCCATAACCCCCTCCTCGACCGCATTCGGCAGATCAGCAACCGAGAGGCCGAAGTACTGGATGGTCTGAAGAGTATCAAAGGTCCCCAGAGTCTCACTAGTGGTCCAGCCGATTGGAGAGAAGAAAGTGGTTTGGTGTACTACCGCAACAAAGTCTATGTTCCCCCAGATACCGTGCTAAGGAAAACAATCCTGGAACACTGTCATGACGCACCCACCGCAGGTCATCCAGGGATGCACAGTACCCTGGAACTAGTCAGCAGACTGTACTGGTGGCCTGGGATGTGCTCTTTTGTGGACAAGTACGTCGACAGATGTGATCACTGCCAACGCAAACACCTAAGCCCCCACCACTCTTCACCCCTTCAACCTCTCCCCGTACTGGAAGGACCCTGGCAGGACATTGGTATGGATCTTATTGGGGAACTGCCTATGACACAGGACGGCCATAACGCAATCATCACCTTTGTTGACCATTACACAAAGATGGTTCACTGCTTCCCCTGTACAACCGAGATAACCGCAGAAGGAGTAGCAGATTTCTTTTATAAAGAAATCTTCCGCTTACATGGACTACCCCGCCAATTCATCTCCGATAGAGGACCCCAATTTGCGGCAGACGTTATGCGACAACTACTAAAGTGACTAGGAATCAACTCTGCCCTGACCACAGCTTATCACCCGGAGACAAATGGACAGACAGAGCGCGCCAACCAGGAAATTGAACGTTACATTTGCATGTACATAAGTTGCTGACAGGATGACTGGGACCTCCTAATCTCTACTGCCGAGTTTGTCATGAATGCTCGCATCCACTCTGCACACAGCCACTCCCCCTTCGAAACACTTTATGGTTACACCCCTGAGTTCACCATTCCAAATGGTGTTGAGACAAAATACCCATCCATCGAGCGCCAGCTAGAAATGCTCCAGCATGCACGCGAGGATGCAGAAGCAGCACTACGGATGAGCAAGGAGCGCATCCGAGAGGGAGTAAAGGGAAAAGTACAGGAATTCGAAGTAGGACAACTGGTTTGGTTATCCCTGAGCAAATTAAAAGTACAACAAAAGAACCAGAAATTGGGGAGCAAACACCTAGGTCCATTTGAAGTCGCAGAGAAAACGGGCCCACTCACATATCGATTACACCTACCGACCTGGATGAAGATCCATGACAACATACACACCAACCATCTGTCTCCCTGGAAAGGGAACGAGGTCAATGGAATTGAGCCACTACTACCGGAACCTAAAATTGTGGAGGGAGAGGAGTTCTACGACGTGGAGGAGGTCCTGGACAGCCGGATCTTTGGATGATGGAAAAAGTTGCAATTCCTGGTAAAGTGGAAGGGGTACGATGAGGGCCACAATAGTTGGGAGCATGAAGAGAATTTAGTTGGCACAAGCGATGAGGCAATTGCAGACTTCTATGCAAAACACTCAAATGCACCACGAAGAATTTCAGCCTCCATCTTCCACTCTCTACCCTGGCAACCCTATGAAAACCTCACTGAAATAGTCGCTGGGACATCGACTGTAGAAGGGGGGTAATGTCGTGACATGCTACACAGGATACAGTACTTACTTCATTTTTCCTATATTTCCTTCTTCCTTTATCTTTGTTACTATTTGGATCCAGCTACACTCTTCCGCATCCTTCTACATCATTCCGCATCCTTCTATCAACTTCCCGCGCTGTCGCTTACTCAGCTAGACACTTGTATATATAGTACAGTAAGCTGACACCTAGTTCCCCATCTTGACCTCTTGGTCTTTGGAACTAGGTTAGTACTTGTATCATTGTTTATCTTCAATATATTTACTTGGTCTTTGGAACTAGTTTTCCTTGTGCGACCCTAGTGATTGGCCCCTGCGCTATCACTGCCGTCTTGATCATTTTACCTTTCAGCCTTCGTGTGTGGTGCTAGCCCCACCCCTCACTTCGGTTTGTGCTTTGAGCCTGTGCTTCCTCTGTGCTTTCTCCCTTCGTCACCACAAATGCGAGGCCGAATGCAAGGCCGAAGAGGAAAGGGAAGAAGCTGCAGCAGAGACGCGGCTGGTAGAGATTTGAAGACATAAGGAAGAGAAGAGGAAAGAAGCTGAAGAAGAACAATGGCAGGTCGAAATGGAGGCTGCTTGTAAATTAGCTGAAGAAAAGGTCATGGCTGAGGAAGTGGCCAAGCAGAAGGAAACTGAGAAAGCTAAGTTAGCCATGGGAGGAGATCATGGGGAGAACCCCGAGGTGTCAGGAACGACTAACACTATGAGTAACTCTTAGCGCGTAGGCGCCTGTCGTAGGGCGCTTGTGTCCTGTGACTGGGCATCTGGATATTCTAATTCTTCGTTTTCCTTTACGCATTCTACGTTACTCATCGGGTCCCGTACTCGGTTACGACCCGCTGCTGACATCCTCTTGATTACTTATACTCGGTTAGCATCCGTGCTCGTATCTATCACGGACTTGTTCATCATAGCATTTGACCAATGACTCTATTGTAGATTAGATTCGTACTTTTGTATATAAGGTCAGCTAAGGTCTTGTAGTGACCTTAGTGTTAATTGTAGTGATAGAACACTTCCTACATAGTTAGTTTACATATAAAGTACATACATTACTTATAAACTAACTACTGTATCCACTACTTTACTTATAACATTACTTACACCTTCATTTCTTCATTTTTCAGAGTCTTTTCCATTTCCTATAGGAGCGCACAATTGTGGACACCTATTATCACGCCTCATGCGTTTTTAGTACATACAAGACCAAACAGACCTGTATTCCTACTACAGTTAGAAGGAACCAAATCAATATTCACTACTTGTGTCTATTGGAGTATTGAGGAGTCTGCAAGGTCAATAGTACAACACTACCCTTGTACATAGACTACAACAGCAGTGTTTCTGACAGGGGTACACTCTATTGTCTACAGCCTTAGCTGCAATAAGTGTGCAACATCAACTGTGCCAAGTTACCCTTCAACAGAAACATGTTTATAACTATCCAAGAGTCCCAAAAGGCATAATGTAAGACCACCAGGCAAAAGTAAGTCCTCCAGGCAAAGTTGTAAGACCTCAGTAGTTGGGACATGTGACTTGGCTCTAGTGCTATAAACCTCTGTGTTCATTAATTGTACCCATGGCCAGATAGCTCAGTGGTTAGAGCATCTTGGGATTTCACCAGTGGTCCTGGGTTCAATCCCCAGTCTGGTCACTTTGTTTGTCATCATGACTTTAACAGATCGAAGGTCAAGGATCCTGAGGTATTTGATGGATCTGACTCACGGAAACTGAAAGGTTTCCTAGTTTCCTTATCTTTGGTATTCATTGATTGTCCCTCGTATTTTACTGATCAAAAGAAGATCAACTACACATTGTCATACCTTGGTGGTTCTGCGAAGGAATGGTTCGAACCAGATATTCTGGATCCGAACCTCTCCGCGATGCCAGCGTGGACGAGCTCCTTCGCGGCATTGGTGAAGGAACTCCAGGACAATTTTGGTATGTACGATGCACAGGGGGAAGCCAAAGATAAGATTGGCATGTTAAGGATGAAGGAATCTGATAACATACGGAAGTATAACATCTGTTTCAATACCCTCGCGGCGTCTACTAACTGGGACTCGCACGCCCTTAAGTGGGCTTATCAACGCGGTTTGGCAAGCCGTATCAAAGATGAGATGGCTTGTCTTCTGGAACCGAAGACACTCGCAGAATACTGATACGAGGTACTTCGCGTAGATAACAGGTACTGGAGACGAGAAGAAGAGCGGAAAAGAGAAACCGCTAGATTGACAGGTGCTTCCTCAGGAGGGAAAGCATCGAACATGTCGAAGAAGACCACGCCAGGTTCTTCACAATCTCCTAGCACCACCACCATGACCTCGACCTCAACAAATAACTTGGGGAAGAAAGGTAAGTCTAGTGGAGGTGGAAATGCCTCATCATCGACGAGTTCTGCGGTGACTAAACCTGCATATGCGAGCAACCTCGGCTCGGACGGAAAGCTCCTTGTGAAGGAGTCGGAATGTCGAAAGAAGTTGGGGTTATGCGGATTTTGCGGAGGAAGTCATAAGTTCGACGACTGCGAGAAATGAAAGGCTCGTGAAGCTCGTGGATGTGCCGCGGAAACACAGGAAGTAGTGGCAAGTACCTCTTCGGTATCGGAAAAATAGTCCGCAACTCCTGTAACCCAGTACGAAGTGGGAGTTGGGTTGACCAGGTTTGTACTACCGGGGAAGTTAAATTAAATGCATCCACTCTTTCCTATGATGAACGATCTTTTACTATACCTCTTACAATAGATTTTCCACTTCGCAATGTTTCCACGAAGCTTTCTTTTGTTTCTTTACTTGATTCCGGCTCTACTGATTGTTTTATTGATTCTCAATTTGTATATAAACATTCTCTCCCTACTTCTTCAATTTCTCCAATCAATCTCCGACTTTTTGATGGTTCTTTATCTCCGAAACCAATTTCCGAGACTACGTCTCTTAATGTTCGGTTTCCCTCTGGCAAGCTACTACTACTGACATTTTATGTCACTTTACTAGATTCTTCTTGCGAGGCAGTTTTAGGTTACAGTTTCTTGACCCGCTACAATCCGTTGATTGACTGGGCATCGAGAAACATTACATTCCACTCCACCAAGCAAGTTGAGTTTTCCTCGATGTCCTCACTTCCGCGAACACTCGTTCCGGAAGAAACTGTCCCCTTGCGGGGTCAGCCTACCATTAGTTCCGAAGAGGTTCCTTCGTGATCCTCGTCCTTTATCGGACTATTTTGTTAAAGTCATGATGACAAACAAAGTGACCAGACTGGGGATTGAACCCAGGACCACTGGTGAAATCCCAAGATGCTCTAACCACTGAGCTATCTGGCCATGGGTACAATTAATGAACACAGAGGTTTATAGCACTAGAGCCAAGTCACATGTCCCAACTACTGAGGTCTTACAACTTTGCCTGGAGGACTTACTTTTGCCTGGTGGTCTTACATTATGCCTTTTGGGACCCTTGGATAGTTATAAACATGTTTCATCAGAGGAGTGTCAGATTGTTAGATCTTAACACTTGTACCAATGCAATGGCCTTAAAGTGATTGTACCAGTATGGGTTGATGATATCACTCTTGCTTCAAAAGACTCTGGTGTAATTGAGCAATTTGTTGGTGAACTTCAAAAAGAACTCAAACTCCGTGACTTGGGCAGTACTACATTTCTACTTGGAATGGGAATCAGAAGGGAACGCAAAACTCGAAAACTGTGGCTTAATGCTAAACAATACATCCTTTGCAAGCTTGAGGAATTCAACATGCAGGATTGCAAGCCAGTTGGTACTCCCATGAATCCCAGTGTATCACTGTCTAAAGCGGACTGTCCTACAACACCAGAGGAGATAGAAGCAATGAGAAACATCCCCTACATGTCTGCTGTTGGCTCCTTGTTGTTTCTGGCCTTAATCATTCGTGTAGACATCACTTATGCAAGTGGTGTCCTAGCTCGTTTCAACTCTAATCCTGGTAGAGCACATTGGTTTGCTGTAAAGCACCTGTGGCGCTATTTGAAAGGGACTATTGACTATGAGTTGGAACTAGGGCCAGATCCAAATGCTCCTGACTTGATCACAGCTATTAGTGATTCAGACTTGGGTGGCAACAGAGACAATGGAAAATCAACTACTGGATACATCATTAAGGTTGGATCAGGTGCTGTTAGCTGGAGTAGTAAACTACAAGCTGTGGTTACTCTATCCTCTACTGAAGCAGAGTTTGTTGCTTCCAATGCAGCTGGTAAAGAAGTGCTTGCAGTTCGATCTCTCCTAACTGAACTTGGTTATAAGGTTGCATCGCCTACTACGATATGGGTTGATAATCAGTCATTTATTCAAGTGGCTAAAAACCCTGAACACCATGGACAGATGAAGCACCTTGACCGCAGTTACTACTGGCTTCGAGACCAAGTTGTACATGGAGTACTTGCACCTTCTTACTTGCCAACTGAGGATAATCCAGCTGACATGCTCACTAAAGCCCTTGTAAAGCCAAAAGTGGAGAAATTCTGATCTGTGATTGGAATAGTGAAACAGAACCCTGCGTGATGTGGAGGATATATGAGATTGGGGGGTTGTTTGTGTTACACCTCCATTGAATTACAGAAGTGTTCAATCAGGGGGTTGTGTTAATTGTAGTGATAGAACACTTCCTACATAGTTAGTTTACATATAAAGTACATACATTACTTATAAACTAACTACTGTATCCACTACTTTACTTATAACATTACTTACACTTTCATTTCTTCATTTTTCAGAGTCCTTTTTATTTCTTATAGGAGCGCACAATTGTGGACACCTATTATCACGCCTCATGCGTTTCTAGTACATACAAGACCAAACAGACCTGTATTCCTACTACAGTTAGAAGGAACCAAATCAATATTCACTATTAGTGTCTATTGGAGTATTGAGGAATCTGCAAGGTCAATAGTACAACACTACCCTTGTACATAGACTGCAACAGCAGTGTTTCTGACGGGGGTACACTCTATTGTCTACAGCCTTAGCTGCAATAAGTGTGCAACATCAACTGTGCCAAGTTACCCTTCAACAGTGCCTACCCAGGGGAAGTAATACTTAACGCATCCGCTCTTTCTGAATACGAACAATCTCTCCGATTTACACTTACTACTGAATTTCAATCACTGGAAGAACCGGCCGGTACATTATCTTTACTACAATTTCCATGCTTACTTGATTCCGGTTCTACAGACTCTTTTCTCAATTCTTTCTATGTAAAAAAACATTCTATTCCAACAATACCTATATCTCCGATCAATCTCCATTTATTCGATGGTTCTCTTACCGCAAATTCTATTTTGGAAACGGTCAAACTTTCGATCCATTTTCTGACCGGCGAGTCTTTTACAATTAACTTCTATGTTACTTCATTGGATTCATCTTGCAAAGCCGTACTAGGATATAGTTTTTTGTCCCGCTACAATCTGTTGATTGACTGGGTTACAAAAACAATTTCTTTCCGAAACACTGACCGAGATGTTTTCAAACAGATGTCTACACTTCTGGATACTTTAAATTCGAGATCCAAAGTGTCCGCTCCACCTCCGGAGCTATTAGTGAAACCAGATGCATCATGCTCTAAACCTCGCTCTCGCCTTTCACCTCATCCACTCACGGACAAATTTCCATATGAACCCATCTACTCATACCCAACAGTATCGCAAATGGGATCTCATACCGAATCTGCGGAAAAACTGGACGTTGACATTGCACTTCTGGGAGCAGTGGCTTTCAATGTTAAAGTCATGATGACAAACAAAGTGACCAGACTGGGGATTGAACCCAGGACCACTGGTGAAATCCCAAGATGCTCTAACCACTGAGCTATCTGGCCATGGGTACAATTAATGAACTCAGAGGTTTATAGCACTAGAGCCAAGTCACATGTCCCAACTACTGAGGTCTTACAACTTTGCCTGGAGGACTTACTTTTGCCTGGTGGTCTTACATTATGCCTTTTGGGACTCTTGGATAGTTATAAACATGTTTCATCAGAGGAGTGTCAGATTGTTAGATCTTAACATATTCCCCCAATCTGATACACTTATGTAAGCCATCAGGTTCCATTGCTTAGCGCTCCGGGGCCCATAACCTGTTAAAGTGTAACTTGGCACAGTTGATGTTGCACACTTATTGCAGCTAAGGCTGTAGACAATAGAGTGTACCCCCGTCAGAAACACTGCTGTTGTAGTCTATGTACAAGGGTAGTGTTGTACTATTGACCTTGCAGACTCCTCAATACTCCAATAGACACAAGTAGTGAATATTGATTTGGTTCCTTCTAACTGTAGTAGGAATACAGGTCTGTTTGGTCTTGTATGTACTAGAAACGCATGAGGCGTGATAATAGGTGTCCACAATTGTGCGCTCCTATAAGAAATGGAAAGGACTCTGAAAAATGAAGAAATGAAAGTGTAAGTAATGTTATAAGTAAAGTAGTGGATACAGTAGTTAGTTTATAAGTAATGTATGTACTTTATATGTAAACTAACTATGTAGGAAGTGTTCTATCACTACAATTAACACAACCCCCTGATTGAACACTTCTGTAATTCAACGGAGGTGTAACACAAACAACCCCCCAATCTCATATATCCTCCACATCACGCAGGGTTCTGTTTCACTATTCCAATCATAGATCGGAATTTCTCCACTTTTGGCTTTACAAGGGCTTTAGTGAGCATGTCAGCTGGATTATCCTCAGTTCGCAAGTAAGAAGGTGCAAGTACTCCATGTACAACTTGGTCTCGAAGCCAGTAGTAACTGCGGTCAAGGTGCTTCATCCGTCCATGGTGTTCAGGGTTTTTAGCCACTTGAATAGATGACTGATTATCAACCCATATCGTAGTAGGCGATGCAACCTTATAACCAAGTTCAGTTAGGAGAGATCGAACTGCAAGCACTTCTTTACCAGCTGCATTGGAAGCAACAAACTCTGCTTCAGTAGAGGATAGAGTAACCACAGCTTGTAGTTTACTACTCCAGCTAACAGCACCTGATCCAACCTTAATGATGTATCCAGTAGTTGATTTTCCATTGTCTCTGTTGCCACCCAAGTCTGAATCACTAATAGCTGTGATCAAGTCAGGAGCATTTGGATCTGGCCCTAGTTCCAACTCATAGTCAATAGTCCCTTTCAAATAGCGCCACAGGTGCTTTACAGCAAACCAATGTGCTTTACCAGGATTAGAGTTGAAACGAGCTAGGACACCACTTGCATAAGTGATGTCTACACGAATGATTAAGGCCAGAAACAACAAGGAGCCAACAGCAGACATGTAGGGGATGTTTCTCATTGCTTCTATCTCCTCTGGTGTTGTAGGACAGTCCGCTTTAGACAGTGATACACTGGGATTCATGGGAGTACCAACTGGCTTGCAATCCTGCATGTTGAATTCCTCAAGCTTGCGAAGGATGTATTGTTTAGCATTAAGCCACAGTTTTCGAGTTTTGCGTTCCCTTCTGATTCCCATTCCAAGAAGAAATGTAGTACTGCCCAAGTCACGGAGTTTGAGTTCTTTTTGAAGTTCATCAACAAATTGCTCAATTACACCAGAGTCTTTTGAAGCAAGAGTGATATCATCAACCCATACTGGTACAATCACTTTAAGGCCATTGCGTTGGTACAAGTACACGCATGGATCAGACTCGAGACGTTTAAAGCCCAACTTGGCTAGAACACCTGCGAGTTTTTCACTCCAAAGACGGGGCGACTGCTTCAACCCATAAAGGGACTTGTTTAGCCTGCAGACTTTCTCTGGTCCACCTTGCTTGAATCCCTCAGGCTGTCTCATGTAGATTTCAGTACTAGGGAATGGATTGGCATGCATCTTTCCACCAAGACATGGTTCACAAACTGGATCAGGCTTAGCATTGGAGTCAAGTTTAAAGCCCTCTACCAAATTATTCTTAGACAACTTGCTAACATCATTGAGATTATAATGAAAGAAGCACCTATGCCATAGCTCAAGATCAAGAGGTAGAGTAGACCCAACATTTGCACATTCAGTACTTGTACTTATTGTATGTCCATTGAGATAGCCAACTGATTTGTTATTAACTGATGCAGTAAAAAGGACAGAACCATTGAGAGTAAACTTGATAGTATCTCTAAGTATTTGTACAATGAAACCTTTGTGTTTTGTCAAGTATAGAACTGAGAGGAGGTTATTATTAAGTGCAGGGACATGTAAAACTCTCGAAAATAAAACATCTCTAACTTCTTTGCCATCTATAGTAGGTGTAAACAACACATTACCAACTCCTTCCGAGTACACTACATTATTATCAGCAAGACGGATAGGGATCCTATGAGGGGTGTAATCCCTAATCCATGATTTATGTGGTGTCATATGAGAAGTGGCACCCGTGTCTGTATTCCATTCCATGTAATCAGCAAAATGTGAAGAAGAGAGTCCAACAAGAGAATAAGCACTAACACTAGCAGAACCAGCATTTTCTGTAACCTCGTCTGAATCCACCTCTATAACCTTGGCCTTATTGGCTTTGCCTTTGTTTCTAGTGGGACATTTCTCCGGCCAGTGAGCTGCCTTCACTCCACAGTGAGTACAGTAACCCTGAGGCTCCCCAACCCTTGGAGGAAACCTGTTCTTCTTCTTCTGTTGCCCTGCCTGGGCTTTATTGAGCGAGTGCTCTTCATATTCATGTTGACTGAGCAATTGAATCCTGGTTATATAACTCTAGTGCTAAGAAGACTAACCGCTTCAGCACAATATGAGTTTGCACCAGTTGAGTGACTAACCATCCTCATAGTGACTAAGGCTTAACAAACCTACTCTTACCATTGACATGATAGCTCAGTGGTTAGAGCACCAGTCTAGAGTACTGTGTGGTCGCTGGTTCAATCCCAGCTTGTGTCAACATTTATTTTCCCTTCTATGTAAAGATCACTTGATCGTGTCAAGCTGCTGCCACACTTGTCACACGGTCACCTGACCTCTAACAATTCATCGTCTTGTTCTTGAGCAAGGAAAGCAGCAAGGATTTTGTCTTTATCCAGTGAGTCCTGCATCAACAAATTTGATGATAGGTGTTTATACTCCTGAGGGAGTGCTCTGATTAGAGCCATAGCCTGCAGTTCTTCATCCAGCATATCCAAAGTGAAGTTGGGAGGGCGGAGATTAATGATACGAGCCATAGCAGATTCCACTCTAGTCCCCATATCAATGAGAGATTCATCATTCAGCTTGGTGATAGTGAAGAGGTTGTTGTAGGCATTAAACCTAGCACCTGGTTTCTTTGACACATGCTGTTTCTCTAGAATACTCCACATAGCAATTGGGTCCTCTTGGTGTGCTCTGATATGCACCTGCTGAGCAGGACTGACAGCAAGAAAGATCAAGCCAGCAGCCTTTTCAGCTTTAATCTCCCACTTCTCCAACTTGTCTACATCTGATGTAGATGGTTTAGCCTCCTTCCCACAGACTAGTCTCCAAAGACCATTAGACATCAGAGATGCCTTCATGTTCCCATTCCATTCATTGTAATTGTCCTTTGTGAGGACTTTAAATGAAGGAGTAGAGGAACTGGTTGTAGACATAGTGATAACCAACTGATAACCAACTAAGCCGAGTGATAGATAGAAAGGACAACAACAGTTATAAACTGTTGAGGAGCGCACAAGTAAAGATTTATCAAGACAACAACAAGCAAATGCACTGTTAAAGCACGGGGCCCATAACCTGTTGAAGGGTAACTTGGCACAGTTGATGTTGCACACTTATTGCAGCTAAGGCTGTAGACAATAGAGTGTACCCCCGTCAGAAACACTGCTGTTGCAGTCTATGTACAAGGGTAGTGTTGTACTATTGACCTTGCAGACTCCTCAATACTCCAATAGACACAAGTAGTGAATATTGATTTGGTTCCTTCTAACTGTAGTAGGAATACAGGTCTGTTTGGTCTTGTATGTACTAGAAACGCATGAGGCGTGATAATAGGTGTCCACAATTGTGCGCTCCTATAAGAAATGGAAAAGACTCTGAAAAATGAAGAAATGAAAGTGTAAGTAATGTTATAAGTAAAGTAGTGGATACAGTAGTTAGTTTATAAGTAATGTATGTACTTTATATGTAAACTAACTATGTAGGAAGTGTTCTATCACTACAATTAACATCAGATTGTTAGATCTTAACACGATCTTCCGGATTCTGCGGGGCTGCTAGCATTCATGCCCGCGAGGACTGTTCCGAGGGTATCGAGCGAACCCTTAAACATGAAACACATCTAAGATGTGTTGTTCAGTAGGGTCCGGATGGACACTACCTACCCGTTCCACTGGACTCCTAGAACGACTAGGAACGTGGGAACCTCGAGGTGCCCCAGGACCTCCAGGGCTATCAGGATCAGATCCCCCTGGGTCACCGGGATTCCCTGACTCGTCAGGACCTACCTCTTCGTCGATTTCTGCTTCCTCAATGTTCTCCGGAATTTCCATCGTGACAACTGGTATCCGACCTTGCAAAGGGCTGGGAGCATTTGCTAGTTGCTGACGCATTCTGTCAGCAAGTGTAAAGGTGGTAGGAGATGGTGGGATTTCCATCTCGGTTGTTGGTATCGCCATGTGATTTCTTCGTGGCATTCGTACAGTAACGGGGTCACCATTTTCTGTGTAGAGTACTTGGTACTCAAATTCGGAATGGTCAGGTTGACCAAGGGCGTGATGACTGGAAACCCACGCACTAGCAGGCTGTCCTGGGGCTGGACCGAAGACGTTAGATTGACATCGAGAGTGTCCTGCTCCTGAGATTGATTCCGCAAAGGGCGCGGAGCCTGTCGTGTTCAATGCAAAAGAATTAACCGTTTCCGGTTCCTCTCTTACCGACTCGTCGGACCCTCCAGTGTTGGTATGGTTTTGTCTGCTCCTTGTATAGACCATTGTTAAAGGAAGGGAAATTGTTGAGTAGAATGGAAAGGGTAATGAGGACGAATGTGCCGAGTGTCAGTTTAAATATACTGTTATGATCATGCACAAAGGGATTGTCAGGAATGATCGCGGGATGATCACAGGGAAATACGAAGTAAATTACTTCGCGAGGTAAAACGATCCTAGACTAAGTAGTCAGACCTTGACTCCACTATTAGTAGAGCCCTCGACACTTCACATGTCCGTAAGAGAAGAAAGGTAAACGTGTTCCGTTCGCGATGGCTATTGTCAGCGACTCGCTAGCTCTCACAAGAGACAACCAGGCGTCACACGATAGACGATGAGCAAGAGGATGAAAAAGCAAAAAGCGGATGGATAAAACAACCCAACTACAAGTCTAGCTACCGAGGAGAATAGACGAGAATAGAGCTAAGGAATATAACTACAAAATACTAAGTCTTATATACTATTGGGATATGAAGCCGTGAGAGATATCTCGCGCCGTAACCGTGAGGATCTACAATAAGAGTCACTCGTATCCATAAGTAAAGCTGTAGGTATTAGGTGAGTAAACAATAAGGCAATATAAAAAGAAGCATGGAAGCGGAACGATAATGACGTCGTCCTGTCAATAAACTGACAGGCACGAGAGAGTCGCGCCTAAGTGAAACGACAACGCGAGAACAATAAGGTTGACGCGTGTAACCTAAATAACAATGAAAATATAATAAGTGCTAGTGTAAGCGCTTTGGTGATTAGGTAAGTAAATAAAAGAAAAGGAAAAGAATAAGAAAAGAATAATGGAAAAAGATCATTTCATGACAGCTATCGCAGAACATACTGACAGCGAGGATGTTTAAAATGATGATACAGATAGAGAGGATTAATTGGTATCACTATCGAAATGCTATCAAGGTTGATATTTAAACTACAGAACTACCTATTTGATACCATAGCTTTATACTAAAGGTAAGTCAGGATCGCGAAGCGATGCCATTCCCGAATGGGTTAGCTCATAAGTCAAGAACAAAGGAAGAGATATAAAAGGGATAGTGTAAATCCGATAAGGATGATAAGAGATAACAAGTAATTGCTTTGCGTCAGAAATCCTTCGCAAAGTAATTGCATAGTAGGAAAGGATATAAGTAATACCTAAGTAGTGGAATGGATCGTGAAGCTTCGTAAAGACTTAGCTTGCATAGATATAACATTACCCTTCAACATTGTTAAAGTCATGATAACAAACAAAGTGACCAGACTGGGGATTGAACCCAGGACCACTGGTGAAATCCCAGGATGCTCTAACCACTGAGCTATCCAGCCATGGGTACAATTAATGAAGTCAGAGGTTTATAGCACTAGAGCCAAGTAATATGTCCCAACTACTGAGGTCTTACAACTTTGCCTGGAGGACTTACTTTTGCCTGGTGGTCTTACATTATGCCTTTTGGGACTCTTGGATAGTTATAAACATGTTTCATCAGAGAAGTGTCAGATTGTTAGATCTTAACATGGGATCCCAACAGGCTCACACAACTCAAGGTAGATGCATCAGGCTTCACTACAGGGGGAGCTCTAATGCAGAAACAAGACAATGGTCAGTGGCACCCAGTGGCATTCCGATCAGTCTCCATGCAACTGGCAGAACGAAACTATGAAAACTATGACTGAGAGATGCTTGCCATCATTGAAGTGCTAAAGGACTGGAGAAGCTTCCTGGAAGGATCACCACAAACCTTTGAGATCCTCACTAACCATGCAAACCTGAAATTCTGGTGTTCTGCTCAGGACCTCAGTCAATGGCAAGCACGATGGGCACTGTGGTTATCCCAGTTTGACTTCCAGCTCACTCATTGCCCAGGCAAGACAAACACACAAGCTGATGCTCTCTCACACATGGCAGCACATCAGGTTTTGGACAGTGAAGACAATCGACAACAGACCATTCTGAAACCAGCCCACTTTATGCAAGTGGCAGCAACCTTGCTACAGAACCCATTGGAGGACTGCATCCAAAAGGCATCACAAAGGGAGGCCCAAGTACTGGAAGGACTGGAAGAGCTTAGGAGGAATGGTCTCAAATGCTTGGTCAATGGAATAGCGGAATGGGAAGAAGATAACAGACTAGTGTACCACTGAGGTAAGGTATACATCCCACCAGATGATGACCTACAGATAGAAGTACTCAAACAATGCCACAACAACCCCTCTGCTGTTCACCCTGGATTTCACAACACCCTTGACCTTGTTAGCACCCATTTTTGGTGGCCCACCCTGCAATCCTTTGTAGAAAAGTATGTGGAAGGATGCAAAACTTGCACAAGGAAGAAGATACAGAGACACCCATGAGCAGTAACACTACCCCTAGACATCCCGGCAGGCTTGTGGGAAGAAGTGGGAGTGGATCTGATCACACAGCTGCCCAACTCGCAAGGGTATGACACTATCCTAGTCTGCACTGATCTTTATGGGAAACAAATCCATGCAATTCCTTGTACAACCTCAATCACAGCAGCAGGTGTGGCTGACATCTACTATTGCAAAATTTTCCACCTCCATGGTCTCCCCCTCTGCTTTGTATCAGACTGGGGACCCCAGTTTGCAGCAAAACTCATGTGATCACTACTCTCCTGCCTAGGAATCAAATAAAATCTCACATTGGGATATCACCCCCAAGCAAATGGACAATGTGGTGACGAAGGGAGAAAGCACAGAGGAAAGCACAGGCTCAAGCACAAGCTGAAGTGAGGAGTGGGGCTAGCACCACACATGAAGGCTGAAAGAGATAATGATCAAGACAACAGCGATAGCACAAGGGCCAATTGCTAGGGTTGCACAAGGAAAACTAGTTCCAAAGACCAAGTGAGTATATTGAGTGTAGATGAAGATCCAAAGACCAAGAGGTCAAGATGGGGAACTAGGTGTCAACTACTGTACTATATATACAAGGGTTCAGATGAGTAAGTGACAGCGTGGGAAACTGATAGAAGTATCTAGAATGTGATAGAAGGCTTTGAAAGCTGATGGAAGGATACGGAAGGGTGTAGAAGGGTCCAAATAGTAAAAAAGGTAGAGAAAGAAGGAAGTATAGGAGAAAATGAAGTAAGTACTGTATCCTGTATAGCATGTCACAACAGACAAACCAAACAGGTAAACCAAGAAGTTGAAAAGTATCTCAGGCTATATGTGGGACACCATCAGGATGACTGGGTGGAGCACTTGCCAATGGTGGAGTTTGTGATTAACTCCCACACCCACTCTGCACTTGGAACATCCCCATTCGAACTTACTTATGGTTACCTTCCCCTATTTAACATTCCGGTTGGACAACGGAGTGGGATTCTGGTGGTGGACGATCACATCCAAATACTGCAAAATGCATGACAGGATGCTGGGGCAGCACTACACCTGGGGAAAAGATGGCAAAAGGAAAACTATGAATGGGGAAAACAAAAGGCACATCAGTTCCAAGTGGGAGATCAGGTCTGGCTAAGCGCAGAAGACATCAAGCTCCAACTTTCCAGCAAGAAACTCAGGGACCAATAGCTAGGACCATATGCAATTTTGGAGAAGGTCAGCCCTCTGGACTACCATTTGGACCTCCCATTGTCACTGGACCACATCCACCCCATGTTCCACATTGATAAGTTATACCCATGGAGAAGAAACACTGTCAATGGTCAAATTGCAACACCACCAGAACCAGTATAGCTAGAAGATGAGGATGAGCCAGAGTACAAAGTTGAGAACATCTTGGACAGTCAGGTTAGGTGGAAGAAGTTAGAATATTTGGTAAAGTGGAAAGGCTATGATGCAGGACACAACTCATGGGAGCCTGCACCAAATCTTGAACATGCACCAACCACTGTTTGAAAATTCCACAAAAAGCACCCCCAGGTGGCAAAAGCTTGACCATTGAGGGCAATGGTCATAAGGAGGGGGGTAATGTCATGAAGTAAGCCACCCCTATCATTTTCCTTTCTTTACAATACACCATCTGAGCACCCTTACTTACAATAATCATTCCGGAACCTTCCATTCCATTCTATTAGTTCTGTTCCATTCCTTGTGCCTGAGCTATACAGTATTACATCATAGTTCCTGCACTCCACCTTGTATATATAAGCCAGCCCCCACAACCTGGTCCCTTATCTTGACCTCTTTGTTGTCGGGACCAGGTATGTCTTTACTTACTTCCTTGTACTTATTATCAATATAACTTTGTTGTTGGGACCAGTATCTGCCCACTTCTGTCTAAGTCTCTGCTCCGCCCCGCCACCATCATCACCTCTTTGTGACACTTTCAACAAAATCCTCCTTCCTGACATGAGAGAAGCAGCCAGTTCCTGCAGTGTGAATGGTTTGATCACCATTATATTTATGGGTGAAAGGAAAATGACTCATTCTGAATTGTACAAACTTATCCCTCTGTTTGTTCAATATGTACAACCTTTCTATAACTAAAAGTAGTAACCTCTTCTAACAATCCAATTGCTTCAATACATGTCAAGAGCTTGATATTACCAAGTATGCAGAATTATGGGATGGCAAACTGCAAGATCCTCTCTGCAGTTTGCAATCAACTGAAATTCACAAATGTGAGTATGACTTCCTGCAGGTGCCACTATTTTTTTACAATCCTAAATTATTCCTCTACCATCTATGTCCCAACCTAAATCTGACACCTCCACCTATAATCCTATTAGTGATGACTGAAACTGCCAGATAAAAACTCAAAGTGTTGAAGTTTCAGAGTCGGTGAATTGCCGTACCAGCCGCGGCACTGAAGGATGAATAATATCAATAATTATACACTACATAGGTATTCCCGAAATGAATCTGGCCACATCAGCATTCCAACGAGGTAGCCCTTTTGCACGCACTATTCCTGCCACGTTTCTTCGCGGTGGAACGTCCAAAGGGATTTTCCTACAACAATCCCATTTACCACAAGATAAATCCGAATGGAACGAAATTTTCCTTGGGCTCATGGGATCTCCTGACGCAGAATACGGTCGACAGCTCAATGGCATGGGCGGGGGTGTGTCAAGCTTGTCGAAAATTTGCGTCGTTCAGCCTGCGTCTGTGGAACAGCGACGCTTGCTCGGCGTAGATGTAGAGTACACTTTTGTTCAGGTGGGTATCCGCGATTCCGCCATAGATTATTCGGGGAACTGCGGGAATCTATCTAGCATGATTGGAGTGTTTGCGCTTGACGAGGGGATGGTGGATAATTCCTTTACAGAGAATCATTTCTCCGTCCGCGCTTTCAACACAAATACACAGAAAGTTGTCAATACCGCTTTTCCCATTGACCGTAAATCCGGTTTGGCAGACCTTTCTCTTCCTGAAACACGCATTGCAGGTGTTTCTGGCGAAGCATCTCAGATTCAGCTTGATTTCTACAGGCCGAGTGGAGCCAGAACAGGGAAGCTGCTACCTACAGGAGCACCCATGATACAACTGGAAATTACAAAAGGTGCTTTCCACATGTCTCTGGTCGATGCAACCAACCCGACAGTTTTCGTCGATCGGGTTGAAATTATCAATGCATCGAGTACTGAGGATCCTAGCTCTCATGAGCAGCTGCGATTGTTAGAAGTACTTCGGCGCGAAGGTGCTATCCGTATGGGTCTTGATCCCAACGTACAAGCACAGCCCAAAATCGCGATGGTCAGCTCCCCGAATGCGAACGATGACGAGGCAGACATCGAAATCATTGCCCTCTCCATGGGTGTTCCACACAAGGCAGTTCCAATGACTGTTGGCTTGTGCCTTGGCGTCGCTGCCAATACACAAAATACCCTACCATATACATTGGCCAGGAGAATCCCTGTTCATAATGCATCCCGATCGCAGTTTGTCAAACTGCGGCATCCAGGTGGCGTTGTTGAGGTGGGTGCCACATTTGATGCGAACGGTGAAGTGGAGAGCGCTAGTGTGATACGAACAGGGCGTAGACTCATGAAAGGACATGTCTGGTACTGAAAATGTATATTTACTTGTAAAACTTCAAACAGCGTTTCAATCCTTATGATCTACGTGTTCTTTAGCCTTCACCATTTCCAACAAATGCTCTTTATCTGCCGACTCATCAACCAAAGCTCTCAGTTGACCGTTTTTGTTCCTGAGTAATTCTGCAGGTCGGTCAAATTCAACCTTTAAGAGATGACAGTAAGAGTAGAAGCATGTAATCTGTAAAAACGTACAATCTCGCCGGCATCCAAAACAACCTGAGAAACAGAGAGTTTAGCAAAGCTCTCATAGAGCGCAAGAGCTCGGCTTACGATCTTATCAGAATCCATAATAGTTTGAAGTCGATGAGCAACAGTGATCAGCGTCACATCATCGTTGAGTTCGTGTCGAAGGGAGGATTGAATGACCGAGTCGGTTTTATAGTCTGCATCGGGAATTCAGACCTGCATTCGCGAAGAAAGCGGGGTACTTACCAATAGCGGAAGTGGCTTCATCCAAAATTAAAAGTTTACTCTCTCGAACCATCGCCCTGGCGAGGGCAATAATTTGTCTTTGACCGACAGATAGATTATTTCCTCCACTGGCAACGGCACTATCCAATGTGATCCTATCTTCGTCTTCGTCCATCTCTTCTTGCAAAGAGAAAAGCCCGGCGGATCGTAGCGCATTATTTAACGACGCATCATCGTGTTGACCGAAAGGATCCAAATTCTCTCGAACAGAACCACTTAAAAGCTCAGGCTGTAGACTCCAGTGTGAGTAAGAACAGAATCGATTTTATGACAGAAAACGCACAATCTGAGGGATAATAGTGATCTTGCGCCGTAGTTCTTCGAGATTGATAGAATCTGTGGCAATTCCGTCATAATACACAGTTCCATCTGAGAAAATTAGTCTAAGCAGCGACAACATCAAAGAACTCTACACAGAATGGGCATTGTTTCAGCGTAACCATTTCAGAAGATAGTACTGATCACCCACTTTTCCAGATCCCGTCCGTCCAACGATGCCAATTCGTTCCCCCGAGTTGATTTCGAATGATAGGTTCCTTAACACCTTTGGCCCATCCTGCGAATAGCTTGCCGAAAGTCCTTCTACGCGCAAGTTGCCACTGGCTGGCCAATACGCCGGTGGTACACCCTCAGGTACGGGCGGTTTCTCTTGCTCGATTGCGATATAAGCACCAATACGTTCGAGACTGTTACCTCGAACTTCAAACTGGTTTACAATCCGAATCCACCATAAGATTGTACCACTGAAACCAACTGCACCAAGGTATTTCGAGAGTTGAGCAACTTGGATTGTCACAGCAACATCTGGGACTTACCTGCCATGTTAAGGGAGAACCCGACGTCTGACGCGTCGCGGTGGCCCACGTAAACCAAGTAAGCAGCGAGTGCAGCGGCAAACACATTGCTTATCGCGTCAATACGAATGTCTATCCAGCGGTTCAAGTTGTAGAAGGTTCTTGCCGGTCGGGAGTAATGGTCAATTCGAACTCGAACTTCCTTTCTAAAGCTTTCTTCCGCGCCGTATGCACGAATAGACGCTGTTGGTTCGAGTGAGAAACATATTCAAATGATGTTATATCAAAGATGCTCACTTAAACCAGTCATTGCAGCCCCGAAACTACAGGAAAATAATCTGAATGTGATCCCAAATACGGAGTAGTTTTATGGCAAGACTCACTGCCCAAGTACAGGAGCCTTTGCATTGGACATTTCTCGCTTGACTGGGAGTTGGGCTTTGATGTATATATTTCCACACCACGCTCCGATTAACCCAACGAGGGTAGCCGGGAATATAAACGCCGGAGTAAGAACAATTACAGCTAAGAACTTGATGCCCATTGCCAAAGACATCTGAACGAGAGTTGAGAACATCTGAGCAAGCGGATCGTCGACTAGATGCGTGTTCGTAAGTGCTTTACTAGAAGAAAAGCTACGCACTGTCCCGAATATCTTGGGTACACCTAATGATTACGCGAGAAGTGGGAGTCGTATCAAGCCATCTTTGCAATTTTTCAGATAACGCTCAAGATCAGAAATTCCGGTTATTCACCTTAGAGTTGTCCCTATTACTGAAGTGACCAAACGCTGATGAATAATCCTGGATGCCCTTAAAACACCCCACAAGTACACAACAAATCCCATACAGAATGTCAAGAGAAGGAATACAAGAATTGCAACTGCGGGCCTATATAAGTAACATCGGAAGACCCGCCAGAGGTGTGCCCACCGTATATGGCTATGTAGCTGATTTGAAGGAGTCACTTATTGAGCTAAATTAGGAGATGACAGTCAAACTCACAAAGGCACGTCCACCTGAGAAGGATTTGCGACAACTTCGTACTGACGAGCCCAATAGCCGAGGAAATAGGTTTGGCCAATGTCGGCCAATTCTGAAGCCAAAAAACAGGTGATGAAGGTCAGAAAGAAAAGGAATGCATAATTGCCTCCCATCGAAGTGAGGAACAATTTCACTAAAATCTAGATCAGAAATTGTAATTCAAGCTGAAGAGATATACTTGCAGGCAGGCCAGCTAACATGCCCTAATTCAACCTCTTCCTTGAGGATTAATTTTCCATCTGTAGTAGACGGTTCATTCGGAGCTAACTGAAGATCAATCTCGTCGTTGGCCCTCGCCATCGCTTCTTCTTTTTTGACACTCTCTGAAGCCAACTCTTTATCCGTGAAGATTGCGTCCTCAATGGATGCCTGACTGGCGACACGGCCGTCTTTGATGGATACTATGAACTTGGCGATAGGTTGTACTAGAATCACGTTATGCGTCTACACTGGGATTAATTAATAAACCCCGTGAAAGATAGATAAAACTTACAACTGTGAGCACTGTCCTTCCTCGAATCAAGTCTCCCTTGAGGCACTTTTCAACGATCCACTTTGACGTATGGACACTATAAACGCTTGTCGAATTCATGTGTTAACACCCTGTATCAACTGAGATTCACTCGAGAGCGGCCAAGACATCATCAAGCAAAATGATCTCTGCTTGAGAATATACAGCCCGCGCAAGTGTGACCCGAGCTTTTTGACCACCGCTCAGCGTCAACCCCTTCTCTCCAACTTCGGTTTGGTCACCGGCTTCGAATAACAAGATATCGCGTTCAAGACAACATTGGTAGATCACTTTCTTGTATCGTTCTTCGTCAAAATTAGCACCAAATACAATATTATCCTGCATGACATAAGTCAGTCAGTCCTCACGAGTCCATGGTGTTGCTTACTCGTATAGTTGCATTCTGCACCCAAGATTCCTGGGCAGCGTAAGCCACGCCGGACGCACGAGGGAGACCATACCATGACTCTGGCCCAGAGGGAACAAAATGCATTTCCGAGAGCAATGCCATAAGGACAGAAGTCTTGCCACTTCCAGTCGGCCCCACAATCATGTTGACAACACCTTTCTGAAATAATAATTCGTCCTCCACTTTCAGAAAAAATCTCCTTCTGGAGGGAGTGACCGATCCGTTGTCATCACTTTCAGCTGACCAGGTGAACGTAGCCTGACGGAAGCCAATTGCATCAAGTGCAGGTTGAGGCGACGGAAGGATCGCTGTTTCATGAGACCATGAATCGAGTAATTCTGTCTGAATCGTTGGAATTAGTTTAGTAAATGGGACTTGAGGCGTGGCCTTACATCGTACAGAAAGCTGGTAATTCGATCCAATGAAATCTTGCCGTTGAGAGCTTGCGTTGTCAAGAATATTACCATCCTCAAAAGGCTAGTCCATGAACAGGTCAGCGCCATAGAGCAATATTGACAACAGAAAACACTTTTCACTTGCTAAACTTGTCAAAAACCACCATAGAACTGAACACTTTAGATGCGTTAAGTTCCTCGCCCATAATGAGTGTCTAGAGCGGAAACATCAACCAATAGTCCTGATATCAAAAGGAAACCAGGACGAACACTGCGAAAAAAATAAAGCGGATCACAGTTTAGACACTCAACATAAGAAAATATGCCTAAAGACGCTCACTAAGTCGAGAAGGTAGCCAACATTGTTAGTACCTATTATTTTACTCCAACACCCTCTTACGCAGAGGCGTTGTGTTGCATACATACCGGGATGATGTGACTAGTAGTGCATAATTCAGCGATCAACAATGCTGTGTATATCAGAACAGTACTCACTTTGCGATTGCAGTCATCATGCCAAGTAATCGAAGTCTTTTAATAAAGGACAGCTCCTCCTCCCGCTTTGTTGAGATACGATCATTCATTTTGTGCTCCCATCCGAACATCTTGATCATACGTAGGACATTCATGACTTCAACATCGGCATTCAAAACATTTCTACTTGGATAAAGAACGACAACTCACTCTCCGTGACAACTTGGACTCGTGCATCAGTGTGTTTCATTCGAGCCCGCTGAGCTTGCTGTATGAACCGCGCCAATAACCCTGGTATAGGAAATGTGATTATGATTACCCCTAGTCCCACCATTGCACTGTGGAAAGAAAACAATGTAAACTGGTGAAGACAAGAAAAAACAACACAACTACCTCCATCCTAGAATTCTGTACAGAAACCAAACACATAGCACGACTTGGATTGGTACAAGAGCAAAGATTCTGATAAAATCTTTTGCATCAACGATGTTCTGTAGATCTGTGCTGACAAGATTGTTTAGTTTGCCTACTAGGTTTTTCGAAGAATCTGACAACGCGCTGGAAGGCATGGAACTCGGCACAGGTAGAACTCCTGTTGCAGAAGCAGCACCCTTTGCGCCGGGCGTACCCTTTAAGGTTCCAGCATGGGTTCGACCTTCAGATATACTACTACTCGCCTGGAGTGTCTCGTCACGGGAACATGGCGTGGAATGGAGTGTGTCATCGTCACTGACACTGCTTTCGTGAGGTGCACCTTCTCCATCTTGAGATTCAGAGCCCGGTGAAGATTCAGCCAAGGAGGCAGTTTCGGAGGGCAAAGTAAATTGTTTGGGGTCGCTTCTGGAGGTCTCTGCTTTGACGCGAATACGCAAGGCATGCTCAAAAACAACTTGGGTGATGATACTCTCAGTGTGCACGATAGAACGCGTCTGAAGTTCACCGTAAGTAGGCCAGACAGTTTCACATGCTCATAAAAGTTTGTGCTTACACTGACAAAAATGTACCATTCGAAGGCGATAGAACTGATAGTTGGTCCTAGGAGAAGCCAGACAATCCACACCCAGGGTCGAATGATGGTGTCTGCTCCTTCGTTCTCGATGTAACTTCAAACATAGTTCAGTACCTCTAGAAAACTTATCGAATTACGTACCGGAGAAGCTGATTCACACCAATAGGTATCGATAAATCGGCGCCGGCTTGCAGTATAGTCATCACAGACATAATCGAATATTCTTTCCAAAAGATGCGCATTAGGGAGAAGAACAAATGTCGACGTTTTCCCAAACCGGAAAACCGATCTAGATGCTATATTGAAATTCGTGAATTATTGAAAGCTGGTAGAAAAAGAATTCTGAATACCTTGAAAGCCCTCGAGCGTAAATTTTTGGCATAGTCATAATCTGCCAAAGGAGGAAGATGATCATACGGTAGATGAGAGACTCTACGGGCCTCGAAGACAACAGGATCAAGAAAGAAGTAGAATACAAGAGAGAAAAGCGATGCGATTTGTTCGGGGGCTGGATTCGAAGAAGGGTCCTTGAGCAAAGTGATTCAGTTGTCAAAATCAACACCTGTAGTGGACGGACTAAACCTTTGGATCGTGAGGAATGTATTACCTTGGCATAACAAGGGGGATAAGGATAGCGAGAATGAACAGCAACGCAATCTTGACCCAGATGAGCCAGCCTTCTTCAATATCAAGAGGTTCGAGATCAAAGGTCGCAAGCGGATAGAGGTCTCGATAGCCGAGCACAAGAAAACAAATGAGCCATATTGTATTGGCATGACGAATTAATGTTGCATTCCACTCCAATGGCGATATGATTGACAGTGCAATAAGAACTACCGTGTAAGCCTGAAGATAACGCGTAAACTTTCGGTAGCGTAGGTATTCCAAAACGCACCATAGTAATAAACAATGTGTTGTCAATGTCAGTCCAAGTTGCATTCCATTTCCCAAATGTTATAACGGAGACAAATAAGATGACAGCCAGAGCCAAAGCAAATACGAGTCTTAATACCACGAGCGTAACATTCCATTCCTGTCGTGGCTGATTATAGTACTTCCTAACCCAAGTTTGACCGGGCTGTGAGCATGAAATAGCAGCAGGTTTCCGCAACCAGCCCAAAAATTTTGAGGAAATATACTGGACGATGAGTAACACGCCGGATATAACAGTGGGGTAAACGGTCAACAGCCCATCTAAACTACCGAAGTTGTTTCTTGTAGAGAATCGTTGGATATACGACTATGACGGGGCTTATTCAGGGTACTTACAGAAATGAGGAGACCAAATGTATGGGAACTTGGGACATGGAGCTGACAATCCTGTATCCTTCTACTCTAAAACAGGTCGGGGCGCCTATTACTTAATATTACTAAGATTACTTAACTTCGAGTAAAGAATTAGTCTGAGTAATCAGCTGTCATGTGCCAGCGCTTCGGGCTCTCGGGTCCCTACACCAGCGCTTATTCTCAGTTCTATATCAATATTGATTGCCGAGAAGTCCACCTATACACTTCATACGCATACACGCATTTGGAGTCTGTCTACACGTTTTACACCTCACTTATAGCCTTAAGGTATGATGATTCTTTCTTCCTTCCCCCTTTCATTTTCTCTGCCAACTGTAACTCCTTTCTACTTTTCTGCCCTTTATTTCCACAGAAATGTATGCTATTTCTATTGAATTTTAGCTTTTCAATTAGTTTTGATCTACTTAAACTTGCAGGAATTCTCCTCCTACTACTCCTGAATGCAATTGGAATGCTGAGCGTGCACATGAGAGAGAGTTCCGAGTAATGCACTCTCCACAGCACCGGAGACTACCTCAAGCATCTCATAACAGACCTGAACTTATTCCTTTTCCCTTCCCTCAAGCCTCTGGGGGCCTCCCTGCTAACCAAGTGGATAATCCATTTGAGGTTGTTAACCACAATGGTCAAGAGTTTCAGTTGACACAGAATATTGCTGCACAGCTGAGGAATCTGCCTCCATTGGTTCCTGTAAGACCAACTCAAAGTAGAAGGGGTAGAGGGGTAGGTTTTATTCTTGACTGCTTTTGCATCTTGACAATTGACTATCTGTAGACTGGACCTTCCAATGCACATCCTCAGCAGAATCAGGCTCAGCCTCAGGTAAACATAATGTGTTTTTTCTCCTTTCAAATAGCTAACTATTACTTTTGATCCATCTTGGCACTTGACTGTCTGTAGGCTGGACCTTCCAATGCACCTCCTCAGCAGGATCAAGCTACTGGGGTTGGTCAGCCTCAGGTAAACATAAATTTTAATTAACTGTTCTTTTCTATTTACTATTTTGCCTTCAGTATCAACATCTTCCACAGCATTTGCAGGCAATGTTAGCTTCTGTACCTCCACATCCTGTGCATGGTCAAAGAAGCAATCAATATGAAAGAGGTATGGACTTTCCTCCTGCTCCTCAACAACCTGCTTTCCCTTTCCCTCTTCCTGTCCCTCTTCCTCTTCCTCTTCCTGTCCCTCTCCCTCACTTTCAACCTTTTCCTCTTTCTCCTCCACCTGCTTCTCCTCCCCAAGTTATGGATTATGAGCCTCCTCCTGTTCCTTCCCCTTTGCCATCTCCTTCTCCTCCTCCTTTTCCCCCACATCAGCCAGTTCCTGTAAATCCTCAGAATCTACCTATAGCTCTGAGGCCAGTTCAGGATGATGGAGTTTACAATGAGCTTTTCTTGGGCCAGATGGACAAGGAATGTCCAAACTGTCATGCTTTACATTGGGAGGCAGAAAGGCATAAGAAATCCTCAAAGTGCAATCCTAAATTTGGTAAATGCTGCCGGTCTGGAAAGATTATACTCCCATTTCTCCAGAGGCCTCCTCTTGAGCTGGAAATGTTATTTAATAGTCAGGATCATAACTCTAAGCATTTTTTGGAAAACATCAGAGCTTATAATGCTGCCTTTGCATTTGTATCATTGGGTATGAAAACACAACCCCAAAATGATCCTGAGCTACCACAAACTGGACTGCAGCAGTTTAAAATCAAAGGAGAACTATTTCATAGTTTGGGCTCCCTCCTGCCAGAGGTGGGCAAGAATCCTGTTTATGCTCAACTATATATTATGACTCCTGAAACTGCCCTGGAAAGGCGCATGGTGAACAATGCCCGCTCTGGATTGCTTAATCATATAATGACAGTTCTTGATGATTGCCTTCGAAGGAACAACCACTTCTTCAAACTGTACAAGACTGCCCATGAGCGTATAGCTGATGAAGAACAGACAAATCCAGGGTCTGCAAATCATACTGTATGTGTTAGGCTTCACTTTTTGGACTCTACAGATTCAAGGAGATACAACTTGCCTACTGCAGAGGAAGTTGCTGTTATTCTTCCTGGGCCTGGTGAAGCTGCTGATCATAGAGATATTATCTTGCAGCATAAAGCAGGACCCCTTAAGAGAATAGTAGAGTATAATCCTGCATATGCCCCACTTCACTATGTATTGCTTTTCCCCAGAGGAGAGTTAGGTTGGCATAAAAAAATTCAATATGCTCATGGTGAAGGAACTAATCCAAATGAGGAGGATGAAACTGAGACTTCCAAGAGAATGTATGTTTCTCAGATGGAATACTATGCTTTTCATCTTCATCAATGAAAAACACAGTTTGAAAGTTCTCATTTGTTTATGGCCAACAATTTATTCCAGCAGTTCATAGTTGATGCATTTGCCCAAGTGGACCAGCAGCGACTGTCCTGGCTTAAATGGCACCAAAAAGAGCTTAGAGCAGAATTATATTCAGGTTTAGTTGATGCTGTACAGGCTACAGATACAGATGTTGCAGATATTGGACAGCATATCATTCTACCTTCCTCCTATATTGGGGGCTCAAGACATATGTTCCAGCTGTATCAAGATTCAATATCCCTTTCACGTCATTTTGGAAAGCCAGATCTCTTTGTGACTATCACAGCTAATCCTAATTGTCCTGAAGTCAAGGCTGCACTACTCCCTGGGCAAACTCCCAATGACTGCCCTGATATCATAGCCCATGTATTCTGTGAAAAAGTTTGCATTATACTGAACCTGATTGACAAAGGGTGTTTTGGGAAGTGCAGGGGTTGGGTGTACACTATTGAGTTTCAGAAAAGGGGTTTGCCTCATATTCATATCCTTATTTTTCTCCATCCAGAAGATAGATTTCAAGAGCCCCATCATATAGATCAACTTATATCTGCTCAGCTACCTGATTCAAACTCTCACTCAAAGCTATTTAAGTTAGTCCAAAAGCTGATGATTCATGGTCCATGTGGAGCACTCAATCCAAATGCCTCCTGCATGAAGGATGGAAAGTGTTCAAAGAGTTTTCCAAAACCTTTCCAGCCTGAGACTTCCCTTTCTGAAAATGGCTATCCAGTATATGCTCGGCCAGACAATGACAGAAAGTGCAAGAAAACTGTCAATGGTAGAGACATTGAGCTTGACAATACATGGGTGGTTCCTTATAATGCTTGGACACTCATGGAGTTGGAAAGCCATGTTAATACTGAATGCTGCATTTCTATCAGGGCTCACAAGTATCTTCACAAATATGTTTACAAAGGTCATGACTGGGCAACTATACACATTGGTTCAAATCAGGATGAAGTGCAGTTGTATTTAGATTCATGTTATATTTCTGCTTCAGAAGCCAGTTGGAGATTGTTTTCTTATGCTATGCATGAATAAAAGCCTAAAGTTACAAGGTTAGCTGTGCATACTCCTGGAGGTCAGATGGTTACATTTGATGCAGACAATGGACAAACATTGGAAGAGATTGTTAATGCTGCAAGCACCAAGAATAGCACACTCATGGGATATTTTAAAGCCAATGCAGAGGAAGAGGAGAGAGTTAGGGAGGATCCAGCAAATGCTGTAACAACAGCTCAGTCTCTGCTGTATCAAGAATTTCCATCAGAATGGGTTTGGAATAAAAGCAACCATAAATGGACAGTTCGCAAAAAAGGTGACCCTGCTGTTGGTAGAATGTACTCTGTTCATCCAGCTGCTGGGGAGAGATTTTACATCCGGCTATTATTAACAGTTGTCCGGGGGGCCACTTCCTTTGCCCATCTTCGAACATATAATGGTGTTGAATACCCAACATTTCAGGAGGCATGCCTTGCTCAAGGCCTTTTGCAGAATGACTCTGAGTGGAAAGACTGTTTGGAAGATGCACACCATATGCAGACAGGATCATGCCTTAGATCACTGTTTGCAACAATTTTGAAAGATTGTCACCCTGTGCAGCCAGGTGTCAGCGACTCGCTAGCTCTCACAAGAGACAACCAGGCGTCACACAATATACGATGAGCAAGAGGGCAAAAAAGCAAAAAGGGGATGGATAAGACAACCCAATACTAGTCTAGCTACCGAGGAGAATAGATGAGAATAGAGCTAAGGAATATAACTACAAAATACTAAGTCTTATATACTAATGGGATATGAAACCATGAGAGATGTCTTGCACCATAACTGTGAGGATCTACATGTCAGCGACTCGCTAGCTCTCACAAGAGACAACCAGGCATCACACGATAGACGATGAGCAGGAGGACAAAAGAGCAAAAAGCGGATGGATAAAACAACCCAACTACAAGTCTAGCTACCAAGGAGAATAGACGAGAATAGAGCTAAGGAATATAACTACAAAATACTAAGTCTTATATACTATTGGGATATGAAGCCGTGAGAGATATCTCGCGCCGTAACCATGAGGATCTACAATAAGAGTCGCTCATATCCATAAGTAAAGCTGTAGGTATTAGGTGAGTAAACAATAAGGCGATATAGAAAGAAGCATGGAAGCGGAACGATAATGACGTCGTCCTGTCAATGAACTGACAGGCACGAGAGAGCCGCGCCTAAGTGAAACGACAACGCAAGAACAATAAGGTTGACGCGTGTAACCTAAATGATAATGAAAATATAATAAGCGCTAGTGTAAGCGCTTTGGTGATTAGGTAAGTAAATAAAAGAAAAGGAAAAGAATAATAAAAGAAAAGAATAATGAAAAAAGATCGTTTCATGACACTACAATAAGAGTCGCTCGTATCCATAAGTAAAGCTGTAGGTATTCGGTGAGTAAACAATAAGGCAATATAAAAAGAAGCATGGAGGTGGAACAATAATGACGTTGTCCTGTCAATGGGCTGACAGGCATGAGAGAGTTGTGCCTAAGTGAAACAACAATGCGAGAACAATAAGGTTGACATGTGTAACCTAAATGATAATGAGAATATAATGAGCACTGGTGTAAGTGCCTCAGTGATTAGGTAAGTAAATAAAAGAAAAGGAAATGAATAATAAAAGAAATGAATAATGAAAAAAGATGTTTCATGACACCAGGGTTATTTTGGGACCAGTTCAAGCAGTATATATGTGATGACCTTGAACAGTAATTATTCAGTAAAAGAATTGTGGATAATCCAACACCAGAGCAGGTTGAGGATTATGGCCTATATCTTATTGACAAGATTCTTTTCCATGCAGGAATATTTGAGGGAGTCAAACAGTATTTGGGAATGCCAATACCCAACTATGAGTTTTGGTCTCAAGTGGAAGGCAACAGATTGATTGCTGAACAGCTGGACTTTGATGCTGAAGAGCAATTGCAGAAAGGAACAGAAAACTTATCCAAGCTCAATGCAGGCCAAAGGCATGCATTTGACCAAATCATGAGTGCTATCAGAGAAAATAGACCCAGGATGTTTTTCCTACATGGTCCTGCTGGAACAGGCAAGACTTTTACTTACAACACCCTTTGTTATATGCTTCGGGGAGAAAGAAAAATTGTTCTCTGTTGTGCATCATCAGGAATAGCTGCACTGCTACTTCCAAAGGGTCAGACTGCACACTCAACTTTTAAGATTCCAATTGAAATTTTTGAAGGAAAGGTGTGTTCTGTCAAAAAGAATTCTGATTTGGGGAAGCTGTTGCAGGAGACTGCTCTAATTATATGGGTTGAAGTTCCAATGCAGAATTGGTTTTGCCAGGAAGCAGTAGATCTAACTATGCAAGATCTTCAATCAAGTACCACACCTTTTGGGGGAGTGACTGTGATATTTGGTAGAGACTTTCAGCAAATACTTCCTGTAGTGCGTAAAGGAAGGAGGGAACAGATAGTTGGTGCCAGCATTCAGCGATCTAGGCTTTGGCAGGACATTGAGATTTTGCATCTAACTGAAAACAAACAACTTAGCAGTGGAACAGAGGAGGACCAGGCTTATGCTGAATGGCTTTTGAAAGTGGGTCATGTGTCATGAAACAATCTTTTTCCATTATTCTTTTCCTTTTCTTTTATTTACTTACCTAATCACCAAAGCGCTTACACTAGCGCTTATTATATTTTCATTATTATTTAGGTTACACGCGTCAACCTTATTGTTCTCGCGTTGTCGTTTCACTTAGGCGCGACTCTCTCGTGCCTGTCAGTTCATTGACAGGACGACGTCATTATCGTTCCGCTTCCATGCTTCTTTTTATATTGCCTTATTGTTTACTCACCTAATACCTACAGCTTTACTTATGGATACGAGCGACTCTTATTGTAGATCCTCACGGTTACGGTGCGAGACGTCTCTCATGGCTTCATATCCCAATAGTATATAAGACTTAGTATTTTGTAGTTATATTCCTTAGCTCTATTCTCGTCTATTCTCCTCGGTAGCTAGACTTGTAGTTGGGTTGTTTTATCCATCCGCTTTTTGCTTTTTCGTCCTCTTGCTCATCGTCTATCGTGTGACGCCTGGTTGTCTCTTGTGAGAGCTAGCGAGTCGCTGACAGAAGAATAGAGCTTCTACCACATACCACCCGTCACAACAAAACTTTTACAAACTTGCCTAGGATTCAACACACTGTTGGAAACTAGTTTTCTCGATACGTTACACATTTTCATTTTTACCAAACACACTCATCCTCCTTCCTATAAACCAACATGACTGATCGGTCAATACGTGCGCCTGACCCAGCAGAAATCGCTACCGTTACTTCTAGTCCACGCCAGGTGTTTGTCAATACACCAGGGAACTACGATGGCGACCCCGCCACCTACCGGCCATGGCGACGACGAATGATGGCTTACGTCTCCGAGCTAACGGAGACAAAGCAGGTCGACAATTCCCATCATGTCACGACCATCATTATGTCCTTCCTGGTTGGAGGAAAAGCTGATGAATGGGCCCAGGTCTACTCTGATGACCACTTCAACATCGACAATGGGTCATGGGACATTACGGGGAAGCAGTTAATTGACAATATGGACAGGGAGTTCACGAATGTCGCAAAAGAGAAGGAAGCTCGCGATAAACTAACTTATATCCGACAGGGGAAGTCTTCGGCCAGCGACTTTTTCAAAGAATTTGAATTGTTGCTGAAGGATGCCGGATACAAGAAGGACGAGTCGCACGTTCTTACCCTAGCAGAAAGGGCCGTCGATCACACCCTTCTCTACGACATCATTAAAGGACGAACGGAACCCTTTGAAGACTACAAGGAGTTGAAGAAGGTAGTTACAGGGGCTGATAACGTAAGACGGCAGTGGGCCGAACAGAAGAGAGGTTACGGGTATGCAGGGTGGTGGAATGCTAACCCACAGGGACAGGGTCGTGGACAGTCGTCCAACCAGCAGAATAGGCAGGAGCAGAAAGCAGCTCCGAAAGCGGAGTATCCCGCAGTGCAGCGTAGAGATTCCACTGGCACCACATTCGGAGGAACGGGTAGGCTGATGGACATCGACCAGGCGAGGGAGAAGTGTTTGTGCTTCAACTGTGGCGAGCCAGGCCACATGAGCAGGAACTGCCCGCACAAGAGAAAGGCGGTAGTCCGAGGTATTATGCTAAACATGAGTGAGCAGGAACGTACGGACTTCATTAACGATTTGGGTTTTCCAAAGGCTCTGCAGTAGATATAGGTCTGCAGGAGCCTTCACACACGGACATTTCGGAATTTGTTGATAATGGCGTTGATTATGTAATCAGTACAGGTACTAAACAGAAAAACGCGTCCACCTTCATACACAAAACCGAAAAATCCGAAAAACCTATACGGTACAAACCCGACACTGCTGAATGGCTAACTCAGAGAGTTAGAGAAGACCAGATCCCAAGAGCAGTAGGATTATTACGAACTTGGATGCCCTTTTCCCGGGAGAAAGAAGCCTCGGAAGAAACCGTCATGGACATACGAAAACGGAACTGGAAAACAGCAGTCACCGCCATCCGGAGTCTCAAGAACAAAAGGAGTTATGTTCGCGGGACACGCGGCAAAAGTCTGAAACTCCCAGCAATACTCGAGACACTGGAGGATGCTCGACAAATCGTCACAGAAGGACTCCTCGACAGTGGAGCTACTGGTTCTTGCATTGACTCAGAATTCGTCAAACGGCACAACCTTGTCACGAAAAACTTACCAATCAAAACACCTGTCTATAATGCCGACGGCACACTCAATGATTCCGGCTCAATAGACAAGTACGTCGAAATCCGGATGACTATCGGTGATCATTCAGAAATAGTACAGTTCGGAGTGGTAAGCCTAGGAAAGAATAATATCTTTCTAGGACTAGATTGGCTGCGACACCACAACCCGAGTATTGACTGGAAGACATCTGAACTAACCTTCGACAGGTGTCCAACAAGATGCGGTTACAACCCACACTTTTGGACACCAGAGGATACTCATTCTAGAGCGGCATTACAGGAAGGCGAACAGCTTTTCCTGTTTGACTGGGACAGGTATGTTCACGAGCAGGTACAGTCGAGGAAGTGGACGGAAAAACAAGCCAAAAAGGAAACAGCCCAAGAGTTTGACACTTCCAAGCCCTACATCGAAGAGTACCCCGATGTTTTCAGCCAGAAGGAATTCGACCAGCTGCCACAACGACGTCCTTGGGACCACGCTATCGATCTAACGCCAGGTTCTAAGCCTTTAGATTGTAAGGTGTACCCATTAAACCCAAAGGAACAAGAGGCGCTCGACAAGTTTCTTGAAGAAAACCTTCGAACTGGACGAATCCGACCTTCTACCTCGCAGATGGCATCCCCCTTCTTCTTCGTTAAAAAGAAAGATGGCACCTTACGACCAGTACAAGATTATCGTAAACTGAACGAGATGACGGTTAAAAACCAGTACCCACTTCCTCTCATTCAGGAACTAATTGATCGTTTAAAAGGCGCTAAAATCTTCACAAAGATGGATATCAGATGGGGATTCAACAACATCCGCATAAAGGAAGGTGACGAATGGAAAGCGGCTTTTCGAACTAACCAGGGGTTATTCGAACCGACCGTCATGTTCTTCGGACTCACTAACTCTCCTGCAACATTCCAAGGTTTCATGAACCATATCTTGCGAGACCTCGTCAATAGAGGTCATGTTATCGTTTACATGGATGACATACTGATTTTTACCGACGGTATAGAAGAACATCAACAAATCGTAAAACAAGTACTCGACATTCTACGAGAACACAAGTTATTCCTTAAACCTGAAAAGTGTTCTTTCGAAAAACCGGTTATTGACTACCTCGGTATTATCATTGGTAACGGAACTATTCGCATGGATCCCAAGAAAGTACAAGCCGTTAGAGAATGGATTACTCCATGAAAGAAGCGTGACATCCAGCAGTTCCTAGGATTCTGCAACTTCTTCTGGCGATTCATTCGTGGGTTCAGTCTGGTAGCAAAGCCACTAACACAGCTCACAGGAAATGGGACTTGGAAGTGGGAGAAAGGTCAGGAGGAGGCGTTCGAGGAGTTGAAACGCCGTATTTGTGAGGAAGTCGTTTTATTGATTCCTCGTAACCACGGGAAATTCAGGGTGGAAGCTGACTCGTCTGATTATGCTAATGGCGCCGTTTTGTCCCAGTTCATTGATGGTAGATGGTATCCTATTGCCTTTCGATCTTGTTCCCTTAATGAGGTCGAACGGAATTACGAAATCTACGACAAAGAGTTAATGGCAATAATGGATTCTCTTGATGATTGGAGACAATATTTACTAGGTGCGGAGGAACAGATTGAGATTTATACGGATCACGCAAACCTCCAGTACTTCAAAAAGCCGCAGAAACTCAACCGCCGACAAGCGTGCTGGGTACTGGAATTAGCGGAGTATAATTTCGATCTCGTTCACAAACCTGGTAAATCGATGACGAAAGCTGACGCCCTGTCGAGGATGACAGGTCTTGAGACGGGGGACAAGGACAACGAGAACATTGTTCTCCTGAAACCGGAACTTTTTATTCAAGCTCTCGACCTATCGGCTCCCGAAGATCTCCTGTTATCAGAGATCCGAAAGAGTAGAAACCAAGTAGATCGAACCGTACAGGATGCCCTAGCTGCCAAAAACCCGGAGTGGACTGAAAATGACAAAGTTATTACATGGAAAGGGCGTGTTTATGTACCGAAAAACCGCCTACTCCGGTCCAAAATAATCACTCAGTATCACGATACACCATTAGCAGGACATCCAGGACAGTACAAGACCACGGAGTTGATCACTCGGGACTACTGGTGGCCAGGGGTGACACGAGATGCAGGGAAATATGTCGAAGGTTGCGAGAAATGCCAAGCTACAAAATCACATCATACCAAGCCAGTCGGACAACTTCATCCACATGCGGTACCAACTGAACCATGGCAGATAATCGGCACTGATATGATAGGGGAACTACCAGAATCGGGAGGATATAATGCCATATCGGTGTTTATCAATCATTTTTCCAAAAGATTACGACTTGTTCCGTCACACACTACAGTCACATCAGAGGGAATGGCAAAGATTTATCGGGATCGTATTTTTTCTATCCACGGTATTCCACGAAAAATCATACATGATCGAGGACCTCAGTATCATTCTCGTTTTATGAAGGAACTCTACCGTCTTTTAGGAATAGAAGCAAACTACACCACGGCGTATCACCCACAGACCAACGGCCAGACAGAACGAACAAATCAGGAGATAGAACATTATCTCCGTTTGTTCATTAGCTATCATCAAAATGACTGGCATGAGTGGTTACCGCTTGCAGAATTCGCCTATAACGATCGAGTACACTCTGCGACAAAAGTTTCCCCCTTCTATGCTGACAACGGTAGACATCCCTATAAAGGCACAGCACCTCAAATGACTTCGGACAACCCCACAGCACAGGCATTTGCAGATGGAATGAGGAAGGTTAGAGACGAAGTAGGAGCGGCCTTAGGAAAGGCCAACGAGGATATGAAGAAGTTTTATGACCGTAAGCGAAGAGTTGGAGTAGAGTACAAGCCAGGCGATAAGGTCTGGCTTGAGGGAACTAACTTATCGACAGACCAGCCGATGAAAAAGTTAGGAGATAAACGGTTTGGACCGTTTACAGTTCAGAAGAAGATAGGCGCTAGTTCCTATAAACTAGACATCCCCTCTACGTGGAAACGTATCCATAATGTTTTCAACGAAGTCCTCCTTACCCCTTACAGAGAACCGCAGTTCCCCTCTCAACCACGAAACACTCGCCCACCTCCTGTCGTTGTAGGAGAAGAAGAGGAACTTGAAGTCGAGGAGATTCTCAACTCACGAAAGGTAGGAAAAGGAATCAAGTACAAGGTCAGGTGGCGAGGTTACGGACCACATGAAGACACTTGGGAACCTCGGTCCAACATTACACATTCCTCCGATTTGTTGAAGGAATTCCATGATAAGAACCCGACCAAACCCAAACCCGCCACCCTGAGGCGACTTGAAATCCCTATTTCCTTATTCCCTACCAAATTATTCCGCCCTATGCCTCCACCAGATACCGAAAACACGCCCTCACAATTACCCTCCGAAAATTTCGTTAGACGACAAGCGCTTCGTGGAACTTGCGCTCTAGGGAGGGGGTAATGTCATGAAACGATCTTTTTCCATTATTCTTTTCTTTTATTATTCTTTTCCTTTTCTTTTATTTACTTACCTAATCACCAAAGCGCTTACACTAGCACTTATTATATTTTCATTATTATTTAGGTTACACGCATCAACCTTATTGTTCTCGCGTTGTCGTTTCACTTAGGCGCGACTCTCTCGTGCCTGTCAGTTCATTGACAGGACGACATCATTATCGTTCCGCTTCCATGCTTCTTTTTATATTGCCTTATTGTTTACTCACCTAATACCTACAGCTTTACTTATGGATACGAGCGACTCTTATTGTAGATCCTCACGGTTACGGCGCGAGACGTCTCTCACGGCTTCATATCCCAATAGTATATAAGACTTAGTATTTTGTAGTTATATTCCTTAGCTCTATTCTCGTCTATTCTCCTCGGTAGCTAGACTTGTAGTTGGGTTGTTTTATCCATCCGCTTTTTGCTTTTTCGTCCTCTTGCTCATCGTCTATCGTGTGACGCCTGGTTGTCTCTTGTGAGAGCTAGCGAATCGCTGACATCATGGTTCAGATAATGATGCAGAGAGTCAAATCAAACTGGATCCCACAATGAGATGTAGAGATAGCATTGATTCATTGATTTCCACTATCTATCCCAGCCTGGACTTGATTGACCCTGAACTGAACAATGATGCATGGTTTTTGGAACGTACTATCCTATGCCCCAGAAATGATGCTGTTGATAACTTGAATATGAAGTGTCTAAATGCACTCAAAGGAAACATTCACACCTATCATAGTGCTGATAGTGCTGTAGTGGATGAAGATCCAGAGAATGATCTGCAGTATCCTGTAGAATATCTGAACAGTATCAATGGATCAGGTCTACCTCTTTCCAAACTATCTCTAAAAATTGGTGCACCCATTATGGTGCTTTGAAACCTTGATCCAGTGGCAGGTGTTTGCAATGGAACACATGCAATCCTTACTCAATGTACTGCAAGGGTATTGGAAGCAAGAATTCTGGGAGGTGATAATGCAGGTATAACTTTTCTAATACCATGGATCACCATAATACCCTCAGACCTTGACTTGCCTTTTATCCTGAAAAGGCACCAGTTTCCTGTCCGGTTGGCATTTTCAATGTCCATTAATAAGGCACAAGGCCAATCTGTTAGAGTAGTGGGATTGAATCTTCAAGTGCCTGTGTTCACACATGGTCAACTATATGTTGCTCTCTCCCGTAGTACAACCAAACAGGGGGTGAAGGTCCTTTTTCCTGAAGGTATGCTTTTTTCTTTTCCAATTTTCTGATAGTTCGGATCTTGAATATTTTATTATTTCAGATAATAATGAATGCACTACAAAGAATATTGTCTACCCTGAAGTTCTTCTGGACCCACATTAGCTTTTGTATTTTACAAGTATTTGTTTATATAATTATTGAGACATCACAAAGTTGAATTCCCACACCCGTCGCTTCGCGACGGGTCAAGCAGAAGGCTTGTAGTGTTAAATGTAGGTGAGAGCGTCCAAATAATTATAATTACTTCAGTTGCAGCACGTGGTTCTGTTCTGTTCTGTTCTTTCTTCCTGCTCTCAACTTACGACCGTTTTATTTCTCTTCTCTTCGACGCCCAACAATGACGACTTACTCTGCCTTTTTCTCTTCCGGCCTTCTGGCTGCTCCTCACATGTATCCCTCTCACTCGATGTATAACAGTCATATCTCTACACATGACAATGTTTCGCCGTCTATGTTGAGTATTAGCGATGTACTCGATGACACAAGCGACATTGAGCTGGATCGTAGCGCTACGCCTACTCCGACAAACGTCGATGGGCAAGCCTCTTCTGTGCTTCATCCTCGTCTTCGTCGACGTCGATCTAGCCTTACTATTGGCACATCACCTATGAACACCATCAAATCACCTTCTAGAGCAGCCGGTAATGCACTCCAGCTTCAACGACATCTTTTTACCTCTCCTGGTCGTTCTCGTAGCGGCAGCACGAGCTCGGCCATGAGTATCGGTGAAGAGGTGAATGCAGGCATTGCATCCGAGAGCACTAGTTGGTACCGCCGGATGCGAAGCGGAAGCGTTGGTTCAGTGCTCAAGTATGTTTTCTTACTTCATATATACTCTGTATTTCAACTCATTGATCGTTTTAAGATCTCGACGTAGTGCCCGTCATGGTGTCCCAGGTCCATCATTTCCGCCACCCTCCGCTCCTCTACCTGCCATTCCTGGTACACCCAACCGAACCAAGGCCTTTTCTCTCGTAGTTCCTTCTATCACCACTCAGGCCCTTGCTCAAAAGCTCACTTTACAGATAGTTTCCTCGCCGACTTTGCCGTCTCCTCGGCAACCTCTCGGTGATCTGCAGCTTCATGGTTACGCCAACGACCAGGAAATGAGAAATTAAGCTAAGATGCTATATTTCCCCTGATACACTTGTGCTGCAACTGGACTCCGGGTACATTTCTCTTTATGGCTACATACACTGTATGCTTCTACAGTTTTCCTGGCCATTCCCATGAAGGCCTTGATGGTCTGTTTTCCAATCGTTTGACATATGTACATATACCTTATATGCCTAGCATAATTACATGATCTCCACCTATGTGTTTACACACATGCGCCTGTCGTTTCTCCCTCAACGAACTCGCTTTGTTACTTATGTGGATTGTATGCCTAATCATTCCTTCATTTTGCATCAGATAATCAGTGGGTCACTAGGGTGAATGTGCATCTTTGTTTTGGATCAAAGAAAAATAGATGATTAGTTGTAGACAACTATCTTGACTCATCGGCCTCTTCGACGCACTCCGCAGATGATACATTGTAAAATACTAGCAGCTCTAGGTTGTTGGAAAAGAAGATCAGCCACTCATTTCTCCTCCTCCCCCCTCACTGCCTGTTCGGCGCAAACCCTCTCAAACTTATTCTATCCTCCGTGTAGTGTTGATATGAAAACGATTTCATCATTGTTCTGCAGTACATATTCTCCTTCGCCTTCCAATTCCCAATCCGTATTGTTGATCAAGACTAAGATGCCCGGTCGTCTGTAGGAGTTACTTAACACCATTGAAGATGTACAGCTGTTAGTTCACGTACACTGTTTTATCTTCCATGAATAGTTCTGGTCTTTCCTGGAGCAGAATATCGCGAAGATAAAAAAGTAAATATTCGACGTCTGCGGGTTTTGTTTCAACGCCAGATAGCATATCCGGAGCAATCTTGGTATTATTATCGAATGGTACCGCAGACGAAAGGGTCAGCGTATGTTGTCTTTTATTGGAGAAGAGAAGCTCTAAACCGCCCCCGAACTCTATTCGAAGTGAGATGGTCGACATTCAGAAGGAACAGTGTGCTACACACATCGTGCCGCCTAAGATGTGCCGTCGATGACATGACCAACAAGATTGTTATAGGAGAACGAAATTTGCAGAGACTTCGGTCAAATTCAAGTCGAAATGTACAAAAACATTATACATAAAAGGTTAGATGTCAGGTAGGGTTTTCGAATAAGCTATAGGTTTTTTCTGGTGCTATAATCCCTCCAACTTGCCAAGCTCACTTTATCGCTTCAACAACAATAAGGCCATCACTGCTTTGATTTCTCTTTTTCCACTTCCTGGTCCTTCTCGTTTAGCCTTGTCTTTGCCATCATCGTTTCCAGCGACTGATCATTCTCATTATCGACCGAGATATCGTCCTGTTTCTTCACTGCGGCTTTCTGTCCTTTTGGTACGTGTATCAGTTATCTTTCGGGAAAAGCCATGGAGATAGTATGTGGAAGGGAGTTTGTGCGTATCGGGACGGAGGAAGAGGAGAGCAGGTACGGTAGGGGCAGATTAATATTTGCATACCTTCAGTGTAAGCATCCTTCGCCGACATATGTCTCGAGTGAGTAGGACTAGCAGGGCTTGAAGGATTTGAGTCAGATTCATGTTGGTGGGTGATGGACGCGTCTTCCATTTTTTCCTGCCAGACATCGAGTGAGTAGCAATCCTGGTCGTGAAGGGTCCATACCTTCTCGCTTTCTTCCTTGTATGTCGCCACATCCGCTCGCAGGCGCTGCGCCTCTGCATGATTGTTCGAAAAAGTATATCCCGAACCAGCAAGCATTGTCATTCTGTTGAGTGCACGAATAGAAAATGCGGCCTTGCGCCCTGTAGCCAAACAACATCATTCAGCCATGCTTCGCAGAGAAGTAAATGTGCGCACACAATCCCTTAGCATTGAACGCTTTCTTGACGTGAGGTAACAGATCCGTAGGACCACCTGTTGGGCTTTCGGGATCGGGAACGAAGTGGGGTGTAGCGGATGCTAGCCACTGGGAAAACTCGGAATCAATCGACAGAATCAACCTGTAGATCATTGTCAAACCAACCTTATGCCCAAGACACTCGTCCGCTGTGGGTCTTTGATTTGAGTCAATTGTTAAACACCATCTAATGAATTCCCGAGCAGTTTGGGATACATTGACCCAGTATTCATGCGGTTCAAATTTATAGTCCTGCATAGGGGTTACGATACTGTAAATAGACAAATGTTAACATTGTAAGAAAAATAACTCACCCCAGCAATGATAGCTTCCATTTCCGCCTGTTGACTGTCGCGATCAAATGGCGTGTACCCAGCCTAATGTTAACTGATCAGCCCTTCAAGTGTCCCAGGTGAATGGAAAGTCATCCCACCAGTAGGAAATAGGTGATTACACCCATAGCCCAAACGTCGACTGGTTTACCGTGGCCGGCTGCGGATACCGAAATAGACAGTCAAGGCGGGGAAGAACTTTGTACATACGGGAGCGAATAACGTACTCTTTTTGAAGATCTCTGGTGCCATGTAACCTGGCGTTCCACAAATCTCCGTCAGTAGATTCAACTTGTCTCCACCTATGCCGCCCTCCATGACCCGTGAAAGACCAAAATCGGCGATCATGATGTCTGCATCTTCTGCAGGAGTTCTTCGGTTGCCATTCGAGGTATTGAAAGAACGGGGACGGGGATTGCATTAGGTTTCTACTGGAGGTCCGACGAAAAGTAATTTACCTGAACAAAAGATTTTCTGGTTTCAGATCTCGGTGGACAATTCCAGCGGAATGGATATAGGACACTGCGGTCAAGATGGTGCGAACCAGAGATGCTGCATCTCTAAACGTTGGAGATAACGAACAACGGGAATGAATGGGTCAATTTTTATGGCTTATGGTGCACAAATGAAACCTTACCCTTCGTAATAGTTTCCTTTTGCGCAAATCCTGTCGAAAAGCTCGCCTCCGGTACATAGGTCAAAGCAGAGATAGAGGTTATGGGCAGTCTGGACGCAAATCATAGGCATCACATAACATCGGATAGAGAGCGAATTAAGGGCAAACACACCTCGAAATAATCGTGCAATGTGACCACGTTCCTATTTCCGCTCGATATCCGCTTAAGAACAGCAATCTCGTTGCGGACCATATGTTCACGGCCTTCCATAAGTTTTTTGTTGATCACCTGAAACCGTCAAGATATAGCGAGAAGAGTGTAATGCAATCATTTGTCTCACCTTGCAAGCATAATATTTCCCCGTCTTGATATGGATCGCCTCCTTGACGATTGCATAAGTTCCAGAGCCAAGAGTTCGACCTGTGCGGTACTTTAAAAAGGCACGGGCAGGGAAAGAGTTAGAACAGAGACGAGAAGTCAAATATCGCAAGACTCACTTGACAGGGTACGGTAGAAGCTGGCATCTCGGCCAAAGTGATAAAGTAACAACCTCAGTCTCCCACTACAGATTGGCTTCGTTCAAGTAGTACGAGGACAGAGAAGGATCCTATGTAGATATTCTGGTTGATTCTGAATCGCAGCAAGGTGTTGATTACAGCAGTGCAAAGAGAAGGATCGGGCGTCGAATAATGCCGACGAGTATTCGAATGAGTTTTGTGATTGAACGTCAAAATGATCATCGATATTGAACGACAGTTATATAAGGGTCAAAAGAGAGCAGTGAGCACAGGATCCAGAAATATATTGCGCCAAAGAGCAGGAGGGAAGTGAAGGCAGTTACGAATCAGTGCAGTGCATCGATACCAATTATGTTGCGGTGCAGCCAGATAGTGAGATCATTCGGCCATTTTGAATCGGGCGAAAATTACGATAAGGAATAAAGTAAAAAGGAGTGAAATATATGAGATTTCAGCAGAGAAGTTGAGGGGATGAGTTGTGCGGCAGGGGTAAAATGAGAAATTGTGTAAGAGAATTTCAGGGAACTCACCGATAATTGCCAAATTACTGTCCACTCTGAACACTCTAAGCGGCGTAAAGAAATAGTTGAGACTGTAAAAGAGGTATGTGAAGCGAACGATAGCTGTTCTTTGAAGAATGCGGGTAGTTGTTGTGACCGAAGTTGAAGGTCCGTCGAAACGAGATCACTGATTGGTATCGCAAGAGTCCCTAAATAGGAATAAGCCGGCCGGCGTGGGCGCTTCAGGCGGCATCACTCTCCTTGGAGGTGGTTTCCTCAAAATCGTTCAAATATAATAGATCGTATCATCAAGCCAGCTGGTCGACCGTTTGCACAGAATCACATTCTCACTCGTCAATGTTAGATGCAGTGAACAGCTGATGCTGTTGGCATTACTCTTATTCTCTTCTACTTCTAGACTCAGGGCATCGACTTTCGATTTCAGAAAACAGTCCTTGTGCTCTGCGAGTTCTTGGGAACGTGGTGAGTCCGTTTGATCTGCACCATATCTCATCACACTGCTAGTGACAGGAAGCTTACTAGGATTTTTACCCACTACTTCCATGCATGTCGTACACAATTTCAAATCCATCCGTCAAGAAAGTTAGCTTGAAATGCGGCGTCCGAGATAAACTCCAGTCATAAGGCCAACTCTACTTCTTAATACTCGCTTCGGTGCTATCCGTATGAACTGTCTACGTCCGATCCTGGGTGTTTGTGAAGATATAAGTCCATCAATCGAGTGATACATTGTCAGTCTTTCCCCCCTCTCCTTTTGCAAACTGATTCACGATGTCCAATACTCAATCCATTGCACCGGTTCCGATTGACCAGATCGTGAAGGCCACGAAGATCTTCAGCCAGCGCACGTTGGCACCAAGTTTTGGACACGGTTTTCTTCCTTATTTCAGTTTCAAGCAGGGCTATCTCAATCTGAACAATGGTACATAATTCTGCTTTCAACTCCTTTCCTATGAATTGCCTATCGCTTCCACAGGATCATATGGCGCTCTGCCCAAAGTTGTGACCGAGGCCTGCAATGAGTTAATGGCTTGGCAAGAGGAGAACACTGATTTTTACTATCGTATCGGTTTCATTCCGCCTTTGATCAATGTGCGCGAACAGCTTGCCAAGCTTGTGGGCGCATCGGACGTCGATGAACTCGTCATGGTTGCCAATGCATCCACCGGGCTCGGTCTCGTTCTCAGAAACTTTTTATGGCAATCTGGTGATGCTATCGTCCGCTGTAAGCTTCCCTATCTGATCATGGTTAGCTTCATTAACCTTACAATAGGCAACACCACTTACGCCACCATCTATAAGACCATCCAATACATCCACGATGTCACACCAGGAGTTCAGATCTCCGAGTTCCAGCTTATTTTTCCCACCACTCCCCAAGCCATTCTGGACCGGTGGACGAAGCATATCCACAATGTCAAGCGAAGCAGTCCTCAAGGCAAGAACATTGTCGCTGTCATCGACTCAATTGTTGCCAATCCTGCAGCGGCAATGCCGTGGAAGGAGATGGTAAAAATCTGTAAAGATGCTGGAATTTGGACTATCGTCGATGGTATTGGCTGCTTCAATATTGATTCGCGTTGACTGGATGCTCAATTCGCTACATAACAGGTGCTCATTCCGTGGGCCAGGAAGTGCTCAATTTGGCTGATTGTGGTGCAGATTTCTTCGTCAGCGTGAGTTTTATACGTCTACTTCTGTAGCGCCTTATATCAACTTCACTGATACAGAATTGCCATAAATGGCTCAATTCAAAGCGAGGCGCAGCGTTCCTTTGGATGCCCAAAGAGTTTGTTTGCTCAACTTACCCTCCGAACACCGTATCCTGAAGTATAGCAAATATCAATAGATCGCAGAAAATTATGTTGACCACGATCCCTACCTCTGCATCTTATGTGACCCCGGGGCCTGACAGGCCTGAGACCAACATTATCTCGCAATTCCAATGTAAGTCATGTTTCTACTCCTCTCACTGAGAACCTTAAAGTACATTTCCTTCTATTCAGACAATGGGACGATCGATTATACTACGTATCTGTCTGTTCATGTTGCACTTCAATGGCGAGAATGGATCGGCGGCGAGGCTGCTATCCACGCATATTGCAACAACCTGGCTAGAGAGGGTGGTAAAATACTTGCCCAAACGATGAATACAACCGTCATGGATCCTAATGGCGAGTTTACCAAAGCAATGGTGTGTTAACTGGCGCGATGTGTATGCGGTGTTTCAGTGACCTGAAGGCTAATCGTCTACGTAGGTAAATGTTACTCTGCCGTTTCCTTCCGACTTCCAGGCACAATATGATCCATCGATTGGCACGGCACTCAGTAACAAGCTCCTTGCGCAGAATAAGTACGCCGTGACCTACTACCACAACAATATCTGGTGGACCAGAGTCAGTGCTCAAATCTGGAATGAAGTGGGTTGCTTCATCTTTTATTCATTCCGGTCGTGTATCTGATTGTCCTTCACATAATCAGCTCGATGATTTTAAAACGCTCGGGAACGCTCTTATCACTATCTGTGGCGAGATTGTTACCGAACATAAGAACGCGAATGTTCCTCAGGATTGCAAGGCTGATTCTTTCCATTTGTACTTGCAGCAACCAATTAGGGGTGCTGTTGCTCTCGATCTGAACAATGGGGTTGGGGCTCCTAGGCCCATCACAACCACCAAGGTCACACCAGTGGGCTACCATACGCACCTCGCTTCCATTAGACCTTGAGCGAGCCAAACCGAACTTGTTGTATTACCATGTTAAATACTCTTGTGACAGAATAGTCTATGCAATATGATTGGCCAGACGTAGGATGAGAAATTCGGCGCGTTATGATTGGATGGCTTAAGAACTGGTCATTCGGCACTCCTTTTATTTACATACTTTTTATTTCTTTCACCCGCCCTTTCACAATCATGTCGGAAAACACGTCTGCTACTGCTGTCGCTTTACCTCGCCGTACAAGTGATGGCTCGAAAGCTACGAAACCCCCAGTCTGGCCGATTACAAATTCTATAACAACTGAATCCATGCCGCTTAGCTCAAAATGCGATAGAATATCGAGAGCAGATGGTGTATGCTGCAAGGAACTGAAGCAGGAGGAACGTACACTCATTGATCCCGACGTCGTACGCGATGTGTAAGTGTATTTAGTAAAGATCAGTCGATAGTTGGTTGAGAACGCTTTCAATAGCATTATAGGACTATCTGATGGTCTGACAGTCCCTTTCGCTCTTACAGCTGGTCTCTCTTCCCTTGGCACATCGAAACTAGTGGTTCTTGGTGGAGTGGCAGAACTCATTGCTGGTGCAATTTCTATGGGCATCGGAGGATTTCTGGCCTCGCAAGCTGAACGAGACCACTTCCGTTTCCTCAAGAAGCAGACATCCGCCCGAGTCTCCGTCAGCTGCTCTGGGGAAATGGAGAGGGAAGTTGAGGAAATTCTTAGCCCTCTTGGTATTGACGAAAAGGCTTGCCGTGTCGTCGCCGAGAGTCTGCGTAAGGCAGGCAATGAGAGCATCACAGATTCCACATCCGCAGAAGACCTCAGATTAAGATGGAGTCAAGATGTTGGGCTTACGGCCTTCTTGCTCAAGTTCGGCGAGGGAATGGGTGAGTATGCTCATCTTTCGCCGTGCCTTGTCTGATTGATTTTTCGCAGAGGAAGTTCCAACGAAACGATTATACATTTCAGCATTCACAATTGGAATGGGATATTTTATTGGTGGCCTCATTCCCCTTTTCCCATACTTTTTCATTGATAGGGCCCAAGTGGCTTTAATCTATTCGTGTATTGTCACTGGTGTGGTGCTTCTTATCTTCGGTGCAATCAAAGCACAAGTGACTGGTGCCAGCGGAGGCATGGGTGGCATTGTATGGGGCGCGGTCACTACACTTCTCGTAGGTGGTATAGCCGCCGGTGCAGCCTTTGGTATAGTGCGAGCTTTGGAGACAGGAGATTGAACTTCTTGTTTTGTATTCTAGTTTTGTCTGTCTTAATATCTCCGCTGTAACACATAGTATCGTTATGTTAATTCTTCCCTCGTAGTTGTTTGTTTGTTCATGTTTGTCTGCACATATCTATCTTCGAACACTTCTGGCCGAAAGAGAATGGATATTCATACCATAAATTTTGGCCACTAACGAGTTCAAATAACTAGAAGGAGAAAACGCGGTAGCAATCTGTTTCCTCTTCGGACTGAAAGAACATTAGATCATGTGTGAAATAGTGTGTATCATACGTACCTGGTCCACCACAATGATTGAATCTTCAGAACACATCGAGGAACAACTTGCACGGATAGAAGGCATCATCTTGGCTATCCAGCGATATGGCAGAGTGGTCTTGATTTCATCCGTAAAGATATCCCCTGCTGGAAATATGTTGGGAGCAGTGACGCAAAGACTAGAATCGCATTCGAGATAATCCATGTCCAACACATCGCTTTCGCTGAGTTTGTGGCCTTGTGATAGGGCATTTCTCAAAGCTTTTTGGTTGAAATCGAAGACTTGTAGGGTATATTTTTGTTTCGAGCGACGACTGCATTCTGAGAATACGAATTTAGTTCCAAAAACATGACATGCCCATATCTCAAAGGATAGATTTCGTGTGTGTATTTCCATTAGTCGAGAGCCGTGGGGACCCCAGGCCTCCCAAGCCAACGTCGATTCATTTGACATCGGTCCTGATAAATCCATGTTCTGAAGAAGAGTGCTCCGAGGGATAAGGAGGGTTAAATGGCGTAAAGTGTTTTTTTGTACCCAGATAGAAGCCACGAAAATTTGCGCGTCTTGTGCTTTATGAAATGGTGCTTCAAGGTCAGGACGAGGAGACCAAGAGGGAGAAGGGTCTGATCTAACAGTGAAGCTGCGTAGTCCGACAGAAGGATGAAACACGGGTAGTGATAATTTGAAGCCATGCGTGATATCAAAGTAAGATTGTTTATGATTCTCCTCCTTCTCAAAATCGACGACCAGCAGCTCTGCTTGATCTTCCCCGTCAGGCTGATTGGTGATGAGAGACAGGAGAATATGTCGTTCTGACAGAAGGCAAAAAGATCTGAGTTCACGGCCTGTAAGGTGCTGGAAAGGCATTAGCAAAAATTGGTCTGTACTGAATGTATATAGACATTCAAACCAATTTCATAAGACCTGATTTCCATTCCCATATGACTATTTCGTTGACTGAGAGGCCAGCGGCATGAAAAAATATTGCTAGGAAGTCCATCGATATTTGAATGGAATAGGATATATCAAGGGAAGATTGAAGGTGTTTGATGAATCCTGTTCCTGTGGCCAGAGGATGTCTTGTTGCCGTTGACATAGAACGTATGTGTATCCGATGATACCGAGATATTGTTCCTGCAAACCTGTAAACTCGGAAAAACTGAGACAAATGTTCATTGACCCTGATGGCATTTTGTATGTTATTCACCTTCGAGGCGTCTCAATTAACACAAGGAGATCCTGGCTCGGATCCATTCCGAAATCTCGAACAAACCGGGGTGTATTCGGCTTCACTCTCCATTCACGCTCGGGAATTTTACGATATTCGGAAGGCAGCTGTACGAAGACGAAGCTTCCGTCCAGAGTGTTTTGCGCTAGAACGTTCCCAAAAAGTTCCCAAAGACCTGCGGTATTCAGTGGATAGCGTTTCTGTGAACTCCACTTGAGCTCAACCCACCGCGCCTGTTGGTTTCTGAGAAGATCCAATTTCTCCATTGCAGACAAGCTACAGCTCGTTCCGTCTTCTTGTTCAGCAATCGCTAGCTCGATATCATAAGTAAGACGAGCCGTCTCAGCAATAATATCACGTAGGAGTCTGCAAACCTTACTCAAACAAATGAGTTTGGGAGATCCACAAGTGTTATAGGGCTCACGGATCTACATCTGACCAAGCTGAATGCATCAAGCTCTTCTAATATCTTGACAACGAGCTCGGTAGGGAAAATATTGGGGAATTGAGAGCTTTTATGCCACATCGGTCAACGTGAGGTGTATGTAGGTGCAAATAACTTCGGCCCGTCTATCTATCCGTGTAATAAATTACATCCTTGCAAGAAACTGTCTCCTATAGCTAATTGTAATCAAGTCCGTGTATATAACTTGGACGAATGGAAAAAGTCCCATCCCACTTAGCCGACTACAGTAGTTTCGCCGTCACCAACCGAGCGAGGTCACGATTGACGACACACTATCCCTGAGCGACCTACGACAGTTCTTGCGATCTAATTCGGTAGAGTTCACAGTTCGAGGAATTTCTGAAGTCGGACGTTCATTTGCCTCGTCACCAACTATAATCATCGACTATCGTGTGATGCCTGGTTGTCTCTTGTGAGAGCTAGCAAGTCACTGACAGAAGAATAGAGCTTCTACCACATACCACCTGTCACAAACTTTTACAAACTTGCCTAGGATTCAACACCCCATTGGAAAGTAGTTTTCTCGATACGTTACACATTTTTATCTTAAACAAACTCCCTTACCCCTCCCTCCTATCATAAACCAACATGACCAACAGTTCGATACATGCACCTGACATTACCAAAGTCACCAACCCTATTTCCACTCCTATAGCTTGCTGGGTGTTCATTAATACACCAGGGAACTACAATGGAGACCCCATTACATACCCACCATGGCAATGAAGGATGAGGGCTTATGCAGCCAAGTTGATGGAGATGAAACAGGTCGAGGGATCTCATCATTTGATTACCATCATCATGTCCTTCATGGTTGGAGGAAAGGCTGATGAATGGGCACAGGTCTACACTGATGACCATTTTGATATTGAAAAGGGTGCATGGAATATTACAGGGATGTCACGAAACACTCTTTTTCTATTATTCTTTTCCTTTTCTTTTATTTACTTACCTAATCATTAAAGTGCTTACACTAGTGCTTATTGTATTTTCATTTCCATTTAGATTACACGTGTCAACCTTATTGTTCTCGCATTGTCGTTTCACTTTGGCGCGACTCTCTTGTGCCTGTCAGCTCATTGACAGGACAGCATCACTATTGTTCCGCATTCATGCTTCTTTTTATATTGCCTTATTGTTTACTCACCGAATACTTACAGCTTTACTTATGGATACAAGCGACTCTTATTGTTTATTCTCACGGTTACGGTGTGAGATGCTTCTCACGACTTCATATCCCATACGTATATAAGACCTGGTATTTTGTAGTTATATTCCTTAGCTCTATTCTCATCTATACTCCTCAGTAGCTAGACTTGTAGTTGGGTTGTTTTATCCTCATCGCTTTTCTTATCCTCTTGCTCATCATTCATCGTGTGACACCTGGTTATCTCTTGTGAGAGCTAGCAAGTCACTGACAAGGGAAGGACCTTTTCAATGATATGGACAAGGACTTCACAAACATTGCCAGGGAGAAAGAAGCCCGGGACAAGCTAACATACATCAGACAGGGAAAGACCTCTGCCAGTGACTTCTTCAAAGAATTTGAGCTGTTGCTGAAGGATGCTAATTACAGCAGGAATGATTTGCATGTTCTTACTTTAGCAGAGAATGTTGTTGACCATGCCATCCTGTATGACATCATCAAGGGCCAAATGGAGCCCTTTGTGGATTACCAGGAGTTGAAGAAAGTAGTTGTTATATCTATGCAAGCTAAGTCTTTACGAGGCTTCGCGATCTATTCTGCTACTTAGATATTACTTATATCCTTTTACCACTACACAATTACTTCGCGAAGCAATTACTCATTATCTCTTATCATCCTTATCGGATTTACAATATTCCTTTTATATCCCTTCCTTTGTTCTTGACTTACGAGCTAACCCATTCGGGCATGGCATTGCTTCGCGATCCTGACTTACCTTTAGTATAAAGCTACGGTATCGAATAGGTAGTTCTTTAGTTTAAATATCAACCTTGATAGCACTTCGATAGTGATACCAATTAATCAACTATCTGTATCATTGTTTTAACATCCTCGCTGTCAGTACGTTCCGCAATAGTCATCGCGAATGGAACATGTTTACTTTTCTTCTCTTGTGGACACGCGAAGTGTTGAGGACTCTACTAATAGTGGAGTCAAGGTCCGACTACATTGTCTAGGATTGTATTACCTCGTGAAGTATTGCACTTCATATTTCCTTGCAATCATCCTGCGATCATTCCCCGACGATCCCTTTGTGCATGATCATAACAGTAGTTATAGGTGCCGATAATGTAAGGTGGCAATAGGTTGAACAGAAGAGAGGTTACAGGTATGCAGGGTGGTGGAATGCTAACCACCAAGGACAGAATCATGGACATGTTAAAGTCATGATGACAAACAAAGTGACCAGACTGGGGATTGAACCCAGGACCACTGGTGAAATCCAAGATGCTCTAACCACTGAGCTATCCGGCCATGGGTACAATTAATGAACACAGAGGTTTATAGCACTAGAGCCAAGTCACATGTCCCAACTACCTGAGGTCTTACAACTTTGCCTGGAGGACTTACTTTTGCCTCGTGGTCTTACATTATGCCTTTTGGGACCCTTGGATAGTTATAAACATGTTTCATCAGAGGAGTGTCAGATTGTTAGATCTTAACAGGACAGTCATCTACTCAGCAGAATCAGCAGGAGCTGAAAGTAGCTCCAAGAGCGGAGTACCCCACAGCACAGTGAAGAGATGCCGCCAGCACCATGTTTGGAGGAATGGGCAGGCCAATGGACATAGACCAGGCAAGAGAGAAGTGGTTGTATTTCAATTGTGGTGAACCAGGCCACATGAGCAGGAACTGTCTGCATAAGAGAAAGGTGGTAGTTTGGGGAATTATGTTGAATATGAGTGAGCAGGAACATATGGATTTCATTAATGACTTGGGTTTTCCCAAGGCTCCTCAGTAGATATAGGTCTGCAGGAGCCTTTGTACACAAACATTTCGAGTTTTGTTGATAACGGCATTGATTATATAAATAGTACAGGTATTAGACAGAAAAATACATCCACCTTCACACACAAATCCGAAAATCTGAAAAACCTATACAGTATGAACCTGACACTGCCGAATGACTAACGCAAAGAGTTAGAGAAGATCAAATCCTGAGGGCAGTGGGATTAGTACAAACCTGGATGCCCTCCTCCTGAGAAAAGGAAGCCTCAGAGGAAACTGTCATGGATATATGAAAATGGAACTGGAAATTGGCAGTCATGGCCATCAGGAGTCTAAAAAACAAGAGGAGTTATGTCTGTGGAACACACAGCAAGAGCCTAAAACTGTCGAGCAATAATCAAAACCCTGGAGGTATGATTGTGCACAAAGGGATCATCGGAAATGATCGCGGGATGATCGCAGGAAAATTATGAAGGAAAATACTTTGCAAGGTAAAATGATCCTAGACAATGTAGTCGGACCTTGACTCCACTATTAGTAGAGTCCTCGACACTTTGTGTGTCTGCAAGAGAAGGAAGGAAAATGTGTTCCATTTGCAATGACTGTTGCGGAACATACTGACAGTAGGGATGTTAAAATGATGATAAGGATAAACGATTAATTGGTATCACTATCAAAGTGCTATCAAGGTTGATATTTAAACTGAGCAACTACCTATTTGATACTGTAGCTTTATACTAAAGGTAAGTCAGGATCGCAAAGCGATGCCATGCCTGAATGGGTTAGCTTGTAAGTAAAGAACAAAGGAAGGGATATAAAAGGGATAGTGTAAATCTGATAAGAATGATAAGAGATAAAGAGTAATTGCTTTGCATCAGAATACCTTCATGAAGTAATTGCATAGTGGTAAAAGGATATAAGTAATATATCTAAGTAGCGGAATGGTTTGCGAAGCTTTGTAAGGACTTAGCTTGCATAGATATAACAGATGGCCAACAAATAGTCACTCAAGGACTCCTCGACAGTGGAGCTACCAGTTCCTGTATTGATTCAGTTGATTCGGAATTTGTTAAACAGCACAACCTTGTCACAAAGGACCTACCAGTCAAAACAATAGTCTACCATGCTGACAGAACCCTTAATGATGCTGGATCAATTGACAAGTATGTTGAAGTATGAATGACTATCAGTGATCACTCAGAGATCATACAGTTTGGAGTAGTAGGTCTAGGAAAAAAACAATATCTTCTTAGGACTAGACTGGCTGTGATACCACAACCAAGTATTGATTGGGAAACATCTGAACTAACCTTTTGACAGGTGCCCAGCAAGATGTGGTTACAACCTACACTTCTGGATGCTGGAGGATACTCATTCCAGAGCAGCATTACAAGAAGGTAAACAGCTTTTTCTGTTCGACTGGGACAGGTATGTCCATGAACAGGTACAGTCAAGGAAGTGGATGGAGGAACAGGCCAAGAAGGAAATGGCAAAAGAATTCAATATCTCTGACTCCTATGTTAGGGAGTATCCAGATGTCTTCAGCCAGAAGGAGTTCAACCAGTTACCACAGTGATGCCCTTGGGACCATGCTATCAATCTAACACCAGGTTCCAAACCTCTCGATTGTAAAGTATATCCATTAAATCTAAAGGAATGTTAATTGTAGTGATAGAACACTTCCTACATAGTTAGTTTACATATAAAGTACATATATTACTTATAAGCTAACTACTGTATTCACTACTTTACTTATAACAGTACTTACACTTTCATTTCTTCATTTTTCAGAGTCCTTTTCCATTTCTTATAGGTGCGCACAATTGTGGACACCTATTATCACACCTCATGCGTTTCTAGTACATACAAGACCAAACAAACCTGTATTCCTACTAGAGTTAGAAGGAACCAAATCAATATTCACTATTAGTGTCTATTGGAGTACTGAGGAGTCTGCAAGGTCAATAGTACAACACTACCCTTGTACATAGACTACAACAGCAGTGTTTCTGACAGGGTGTTATGATCATGCACAAAGGGATCGTCGGGAATGATCACAGGATGATCGCAGGAAAATACAAAGTAAAATACTTTGCGAGGTAAAACAATCCTAGACAAAGTAGTCGGACCTTGACTCCACTATTAGTAGAGTTCTCGACACTTCGCGTGTCCGCAAGAGAAGAAAGGTAAACGTGTTCCATTCGCAATGACTATCGCGGAACGTACTGACAGTGAGGATGTTAAAACAATGATACAGATAGATGATTAATTGGTATCACCATCAAAGTGCTATCAAGGTTGATATTTAAACTAAAGAACTACCTATTCGATACCATAGCTTTATACTAAAGGTAAGTCAGAATCGCGAAGCAATGCCATGCCCGAATGGGTTAGCTCGTAAGTCAAGAACAAAGGAAGGGATATAAAAGGGATAGTGTAAATCCAATAAGAATGATAAGAGATAAAGAGTATTTGCTTCGCATTGGAATTCCTTCGCGAAGTAATTGCGTAGTAGTAACAGGATATAAGTAATATCTAAGTAGCGGAATAGTTCACGAAGCTTCGTAAAGACTTAGCTTGCATAGATATAACACAGGGGTACACTCTATTGTTGACAGCCTTAGCTGCAATAAGTGTGCAACATCAACTGTGCCAAGTGTCATGACATGCTAGACAGAATATGGTACTTACTTCATTTCCTCCTACCTTTCCTCCTTTCTTTACCTTCGTTACTGTTTGGACTCTTCTACACCTTTCCGCACCCTTCTATCATCCTTCAAAAGCCTGCTATCACATTCTAAATACTTCTATTGACTTCCTGTGCTGTCACTTACTCATCCGAACCCTTGTATATATAGTCCAGTAGCTGACACCTAGTTCCCCATCTTGACCTCTTGGTCTTTGGAACTAGGTCAGTACTTGTATCTTTGTTTACACTCAATATACTTACTTGGTCTTTGGAACTAGTCTTCCTTGTGTGACCCTAGTGATTGGCCCTTGTGCTATCACTGTTGTCTTGATCATTATTTCTTTCAGCCTTTGTGTGTGGTGCTAGCCCCACCCCTCATCTCGGTTTGTGCTTTGTGCCTGTGCTTCCTCCATGCTTTCTCCCTTCATCACCACATTAGGTCAAGATCTTTACTTGTACCATCAGCCTTTCCAACTGATCCTATGAGGAGTGGAAATTGGACTTACCCAGTTCTCCACCTTCCATTGCCACTATGCCTTCATTTACACCAGACATCAATTGTTCAGGATTTCAGCACACATTCGATACTAAAGATCAGTGCAATGTTCATTCTAAATACAATCCAGATGAAGAATGTAACACTTGGTTTGACTGTGATGAAAATCTGTGTCCCAACCAATACCGTAACTTTGCTCCCATCACTCCAAGCAATTCAGAAAACGGATGATTCATAGTCATCCCTAGAATTCCAAGCCGAGTTCCAAGCTGGGTTGGTAGACTTTCAAACCCTACCAGTGCTGTACCATCTGCTAGATCCTCTCCTGCACTTATCCCCACTGCTATTCTAGAACCTGAGCTAGAAACTGAAGCCAACCCCATCACATCATCCCCATCCCCAGAGCCTATTATCATCGATATCTTGGTTACACCAGAACCATTATCTCCATCTCCTGAGCCCATCCCCATTGAAAACACCTCCATCATGTCTCATCCTCCTACCACCCAAGACCTTGCAGTGCTGATTCAACAACTTGCCACACAACAGATGGCACTACAATCGGCAGTAGCCAGCATTGCCAACAACATAAGCACCAACAAAGGTGTTAGCAAACCCCAGACATATGATGGGAAGCATAGTGACAATGCATGATGCTTCATTGCTGCCTTCAAACTATGGGCCCAGGGTATCCATTCCCTCAGTAATGAACAGGAAAAAATCAAATCGGCCATCTTATACCTCGATGGTGACACAGCTATTTGGGCTACTCCCACCTCAGAGAACATTAGTCAAGTTGCTCAGGTGGATGCTGCAGGAGTACCAGCTCCTGCCCTCCTTTACCCCACCTGGGCTGATTTTGCTGGTGCCTTTAGGCAACAGTTTGAAACAGCAGATCTGGTGGTAGAGGCCAAATGAGTTCTGAAAAGTCTTTGGCAGGGAAAGGACCGGGTAGCAACATACACTGCAACCTTCAAACAGTATGCTAGTAGGACAGGATACTTGGATGCTGACCTTCGAGATCGGTTCTATGATCACCTCTTGAAGCGAATCAAGGACAGATTGGTCAATTCACAAGCTAACACAGATCTGATGAATGTGCTGATCAATGAAGCAATTCACATTGACAACTGGCAGAATGAATGCGCTGATGAGGAAGGGAAACAATACACCTGATTCTTCAGGACCTACCTCTTTATCAATTTCTGCTTCCTCAATGTTTTCCAGAATTTCCATGGTGGGTAACTGGTATCTGACCTTGCAAAGGGCCGGGAATGTTTGCTAGCTGCTGACGTGTTCTGTCAGCAAGAGTAAAGGTGGTAGGAGATGGTGGGATCTCCATCTCTGTTGTTGGTATTGCCATGTGATTTCTTCGCAGTGTTTGAACAGTAACGGGGTCACTGTTTTCTGTATAGAGTACTTGGTACTCGAATTTGGAATGGTCAGGTTGACCAAGGGCATGATGACTTGAAACCTGTGCATTAGCAGGTTGTCCTGGAGCTGGACCAAAGACATTAGCTCGACATTGAGAATGTCCTGCTCTCAAGATTGATTCTGTTATATCTATGCAAGCTAAGTCTTTACGAAGCTTCGCGATCCATTCTGCTACTTAGATATATTACTTATATCCTTTTACCACTATGCAATTACTTCGTGAAGGAATTCCGACGCAAAGCAATTATTTGTTATCTCTTTATCCTTATCGGATTCATACTATTCCATTTATATCCCTTCCTTTGTTCTCTACTTATGAGCTAACCCATTCGGGCATGGCATTGCTTCGCGATCCTGACTTACCTTTAGTATAAAGCTACGCTATCGAATAGGTAGTTCCTTAGCTTAAATATCAACCTTGATAGCACTTTGATAGTGATACCAATTAATCACCTAGCTTTATCATTGTTTTAACATCCTCACTGTCAGTATGTTCCGCGACAGTCATCGTGAACGGAACACGTTTACTTTCTTCTCTTGCGGACATGCAAAGTGTCGAGGACTCTACTAATAGTGGAGTCAAGGTCCGACTACTTTGTCTAGGATCATTTTACCTCGCGAAGTATTTTCCTTCGTATTTTCCCACGATCATCCCGCGATCATTTCCGACAATCCCTTTGTGCACGCTCATAACAGATTCTGCGAATGGCACAAAGGCTGTCACATTCGATGTGAAAGGATTAACCATTTCCGGTTCCTCTGTTACCAACTCATCGGATCCTCCAGTGTTGGTGTGATTTCATCTGCTCCTTGTATAGACCATTGTTGAAGAAGGTAAAATTGGTGAGTAGAATGTAAAAGGTGATGAGGATGAATGTGCCAAGTGTTAGTTTAAATATACTGTTATGATCGTGCACTGATGGGTCATTGGAAATGGTCATGAGGTTGATCACGGGAAATAGCGAAGAGAATTACTTCATGAGGTAAGACAATCCTAAATGATGTAGTTGTCAGGAACAACTAACACTACAAGTAACTCTTAATGCGTAGGCACCTGTCATAGGGCACTTGTGTCCTGTGACTGGGCATCTGGGTATACTATTTCTTCATTTTCCTTTATGCATTCTATGTTACTCATCAGGTCCTGTACTCAGTTATGACCTGACGCTGACATCCTGTCGATTACTCATACTCGATTAGCATCCATATTTGTATCTATCATGGACTTGTTTGTCATAGTGTTTGACCCACAATTCTATTGTAGATTAGATTCATACTTTTGTATATAAGGTCAGCTAAGGTCTTGTAGTGACCTTAGCTTCATTATTCAACTTGACTTCTGGGTTTACTCTCTGAAGACATCTGAGACACTTAGCCGTTTGAGGTTTTGTGTGTCGACATTGACCTCTGACAGTAGTCAGACCTTGACTCCACTATTAGTAGAGTCCTCAACACTTTGTGTGTCCGAGAGAGAAGAAAGTAGATGTGTTCCGTTTGCGATGACCTTTGCAGAATGTACTGACAGTAGAGATGTTAAAATGATGATATGGATAAATGATTAATTGGTATCACTATCAAAGTGCTATCAAGGTTGATATTTAAACTAAGGAACTACCTATTCAATACTGTAGCTTTATACTAAAGGTAAGTCAGGATCGCGAAGTGATGCCATGCCCGAATGGGTTAGCTCATAAGTAAAGAACAAAGGAAAGGATATAAAAGGAATAGTGTAAATCCAATAAGGATGAGAAGAGATAATGAGTAAGTGCTTCATGTCGGAAATCCTTTGTGAAGTAATTGCATAGTGGTAAAAGGATATAAGTGATATATTTAAGTAGTGGAATGGATTGTGAAGCCTCATAAAGACTTAGCTTGCATAGATATAACACATCTTCAGTAGGTGTGTACTCTCCTTGATAGTCTTCTGGTGTTTCTGACCTTGGGTCCCATTTTTGGGGCAGGATATCAAGCAGTTTCCTTGCCTGGTTCATGCATCCATTTGGGTGTTTGCAGCTATACTCTATCCAGATACTCTCGCATCCATTACAATTGCATGCAATGTTGTCACTTGGTGTTCCAGGATCTTGCATCTGGTTATTAGGTCAAGTGCATTGCCCACTGTTTGGATACCATGTTTTGTCCATAGGCACTCACTTGCCTCGGTCATGTTCATTTGCCAAATCTTGGGGTCTGCTCTCTTATGATACTATATTGACATGCTCTGGAGGATGTCCCTTGAGAAGGCAATGCCCTCGATTCTTAGTCTGTACTTTTTTGCTGTGTCTGTTAGCATCTTCAATCTAGGTATTTGGCTTTTATTTTCATAGCTCTTCCATGATTACAAGAATATATTGGTTCTGACTCTTGGGTCTACATTTTGTGATGAGTTTGGAACATTGTGTGCAAATAATGCATCTGCTACTCTGGTCCATGTCAGACCAAAGGATAGGTACGCTTTCAGTCTCATTATATTTATTGCTTTGTTTCTGGCTACAATATTCAAGACTTTCCTCCCGCCTTCTTTGATCGGGCCATATAGCACTTCCTGGTTCACTGTGCTATGTTTTTCATCCCACATGAAAGCTCTGATATGCTTTGTAAGTTGTCTTTCAGCTGATTTGGGCATCCCCTGTACCATTGTTAGGTACTGTGTCATGCCTCCGGCAATCATCTGTAACACATGCCTTCAACCCTCCATGGTTAATCCACTTGATGACCATTGCTCAAGCCCATGGTCAACTTTTTCCAATATGGGGGCCCATACCTGCTCTGCATTTACTTTATTTCCCACCCAAGCTCCCAGTATACATATTGCTTCCCCTTCACCTGCAGTGCACAGATGGCTTGGTAGGGGTCTCTGGTTGGGGCTGGTTTTCCTTGTGTGGATGACCTCCTTGCAGTATGTTTCTGTTCCTATTGGAATCACTTGTGTTTTCCCAATATTGAACTTTGCTTCTGAAGCTAGACACCACTCATCAAGGATCTCTTGGAGTGATTGGAAGTCATCACCTGCATCCAGAAAGGTTGTTGTATCATCTGCAAAGAGGTTTGCAATCAGTTTTTCCTTTTCTCCTGGGATCTGATAGCCTTGTAGGTCTGAGGCTCTCATCATTGCTGCAAGTGGTTCAATTGCCAAGTCAAAAATTAAGCATGATAGTGGGTCTCCTTGACGCACCCCTCTTGTGACTTCAAACTTGTTGCTTTTGTATCCGTTTATCATAATTAATGTCTTTGCTGGTATGTACAAGTTCCTGACTGTGGTAATGAATTCCTCTGGGAAGTTAAATCTTTCTAACACCTTCCATAGATAGTCATGCCTTATCTTGTCATAGGCCTTTTCTTGGTCAAGGGATACTATAAGTCCATTTTTTTGTTACTTCCACATAGTCTATAATCAGTTTAATTAGCTCAGTTTGGTCTGTTATGTTCCTTCCTGGGACAAAGCCTGCCTGGCTCTCATGTAGTAGGTCAGGAGCAACGCAGCTCAGTCTTAAGGTGAGTGCTTTTGTAAAAATCTTGTAGTCTGTATTGAGAAGCATGATGGGTCAATAGTTTGCAATCTCAGTCTTGTCTCCTTTTTTGTGGGTCAGGTACATCCATCCATCAGAGAAGTCTGAACCTTTTGTGATCCCATATACTGCAATGTCATTGAAAGCTGCTGTCATCAATCCTAGGATATCAAAGGTTTCCAGCTCATTTTTCTTTTCCTTGTCACATTGAGTGATTATAGCTTTCCACAGTTCATATGGTACTCCATCTAGTCCTGGTGCAGTGTGATTTTTTGTGGGTCTGACGGCTTCTCTAATCTCTGTTGGGCAGAAACTTGAGGCCAGCTTATGCTGCTGTTTGTCCCTTATTCTGGGTTTAACTTTGCTCAGAGTTCTTTGTATTACCTCTTCCTGCTCTGCAGACCTACTAGGTTCAATACCTTTTTGCTGGAGATCATTATGGTAGTGCATCCCCAACTCTGGCATTTTTCGAGGATTTTTTTCATATGCATCTCCTGATAGAACTCCATGCTCATCTTCATGTGCATCTAGCTTTTTGAGTGCATAGATCATGTCTCGTGGTTTCTTTTCCTTGCTCACCTGGGACATATATTGACTTGGAGGTTCACATTGTATCCGGTGATGCACTTTGCTGTCCCTTTTTAGTTTTTGGGCCTGATTTTTTTCCAGTATTGCAATTTCTTTTCTGAGATTTTGTGTTTTATCAATTTTTTCCTCTTCAGATATTTCTCCATTATTAGAAGTTCGATCTAGTTCAAGCTGGTTTTCATTTATTTTTCGAGTTAAGCCTGGTATGATCTGTTTTGCTCTTCTCTTTGCTCTTTCCCTCAATTCCATTTTGAAGGTATGCCAAATAGCTTGTACATTTGTGGTTTCAGATCGCTCTATGAGTGCATGTAGTTTCTGTTCTACCTTCATTCCTTGTTCACGAGCATATGCTAGGAGCTCTTTATCTTTGTTGACATAGTCTGGAATTCTCCACCGGCCATCCCCTATTGATGGTGCTCCTTCTGTTGTTACTTGGACTGAGGTCAAGTAGTGGTCTGCCTTCAGGACCCCTGATTCCCTGATTTTCCACTCTCTTGCTGTCTCCAAGATTTGTTCTGTCACATAGATGTGATCTAGCCTTGCCTGTACCCCTGTAGCTTCTTGCCTATAAGTGAAGGCTTTTTTGTCAGGGTAAGTGGTTCTCCAACCATCTCTGATATGGAGACTCAGTTTGAGGTCATCTAGTGCTTCACATGCATCAATTGGGTCATCATAGGCTGGCAGGCGGTCAATTAGTCCTGCTTCCACCATGTTACAGTCACCGAGGAGGATGTCAGGTTTTGGTGTGTTAGGCCATTCTTCGAAGTAGGATTGGATGTTTCCCCAAAATTGTGCACTTTCAGTCCCATTACTGCTAGGAACATTCGGGGCATATACTACTAGTATGTTTAGTTTATCTTTCCCATGTAATGTTAGCTGAAGCATCATTGCTCGGCCAGGAACTATGGTATATGATTTTGGATTTTCTACTTGTATCAGTCTTTTGTTTAGCATGATTGCCACCCCCATTTCCCTGTAGGGTTTGTTGGGTCATGCAATGCAAAGACTTGTAGCATTTTGCCATGATAGGACTGTTCATTAATTTCCTGGACCCGCTCATCTGTCAGGTGTGTCTCTTGTAGTGCCAGTTTGGCTATCTTTTTTTGTTTCATAAGGAGCTGGATTCCACTCCATTTGTTGTCCTTGTGCATTAAGTTTGGGTTACCATAGCCCTGCATGTTTGGTGATCCTATTTGGATTGCAGCCTTTTTTAAATTTCTATCTTTGCACCTTTCTCACCTATTTGGCTCTCGAGTAGCTTTCTCACTTTGTGTATCTAGCCTAGGGTTTCTATGGCCCTCTGGTGCTCAATTTGTCTGCATATTGGAGTTCCTTCCTCCAAGGTCTGGTCAATTTTCCCTTCGTGGTGCATCCCTGCCAGTGGTTATGCTCCTGGGATTTGTTGGGTTACCCATAGCGCATGGAGGGGAGTAATTTTGCTCCTGCTCTCCTTCTTCACGCTGGTTCTCATCATTATTCACATTCAACATTCTTTCTCCACCTCGAGTTCCCCTGTTTGGTGGATTTAGACCCCAAGGTTCCAGAATGTTCTGCTCTGCTTGTCCGTCTGCTGTTTGACTTTGACCTTCATTGGACGCTGACAGAGGGATTCATGCTTCCTCCAGTCAAGGTTTGTCCCTGTCCATTTACCACTCTAACCTGGTCCCTAACTTCCAGGTCAGAAGCCCTGTTACTCCCCACAGCACTGTTAGGGAGTGCTGAGGGAAGGCTCCCACATTCCACAGGGAGAGGCGCCCTCGAGTTAGGTTGTATAATCATGTTGCTGTTTTGTCAAAGTTGAATTGTTGCTGGTGTCCGGTTCACAAGCCATACTGATGTCGTACCTAGTAGAATAGAGTAGAAGAGAGCAGAGAGACTTACCTTACCTTACCTGTTGTCTTACTTACCAATCTAGAGTTTGCGAAACATTGTCGCTGCCCTGGTCTGCTTTTATAGCGCTCTTGGGCTCAGCAACGCTACGAGGAATGTGTATTTGTTCCCCTCATCCCTCCTTGGTTTGATTCATTTACTTTTAAGTCAGAATTTTACGGGTTATTATTTTTTGGATGAAGGAAAAAAAATATATTTGGAATATACACAATAAAGAGAAGTATTTCGTACATAGGAGCATCCCTAGTCATACCCCGTCCACTCAAAAAGGGTTTCCGTACCATCCCGAACCTCCATTGGGTCCATAGTTAGTATCGTGAACGTCATATCCCATGTTATCCGCAGGGCTGGAGGTTCCATGGTATGGGTCAGTCCTACCCCTCCCTTGGCTCGATGAGCTAGGATTCCCTTGGTGGTGATATCCCCGTCCTCCTCCTCTGCCCATCCCTCGGAAAGCATTACTTCCTCTTGGCATTCCACGCCCTCTGCCAAAGTTTCCCCGACCTCTCGTCACTGACATAAACTCCCCTTGCGAGTCTTGGTCTTGGGCACTCATGTTCCGCTGCTTCCAGTCGCTCGGGTTCCTCATAACATTGGTCATCTGCTCCCGTGTCAGCCCCAACCACTTCTCTTCACCCCCTCCGTCGGAATAGTCGCTGAAGTCGGGATATGGGCAGGCATGTCTAGGGTGATCTTCTCCCTTGCACCATACACACCCAAGGTCGGTCTTGTCATGGTAGAGGGGTTTGAAGCGGTCGTTGTATCTGATAGCGCGAAGCGCCATTACCCACTTCCTCTGGATGTCCATGTTAACCGAGATGGGTCTTCCGCGCAGCTGGTAGCGAGGGTTTGACTCTCCATTCTTGTCTTTGCTAGGGATGAAGACAAGGTCAAAAAAGAGGAGGTGAGCGCAGCGATAGTCTGTCGGTAGGTGTTCTTTGCGATATCAAGACATTCCTTCTCGATGGACTCTACGGCTTTAAGGTCTCGAATGACCCTTTCCGCTCCTTGGTCCTCAAATATCCTCTCCTTGATTGCAGTGAGCGCTTCCACTCGCATCTCGTCTCCCTCTTCCACTGCTGGACCTGTGAAATTGATTAGGACCCAGCTCATGTTCCGCTCATCGAAAGAGTGGACCATGAACGTGGCTCCTGGCTCGCTTAGAGCTACCGCGCCGAGGTCTAGTAACCAGGCTCTGAAAGGTGGAGAGATATCGTAGAGGATGATGGTCCAGGGGTTACCGAAGTCCCTGCGATCCTTGTTTGTCTGGGCTTCGGATCTCGAGACCTGGCATTTTCCTTTGCCCGCGAAGTCAACTTGGTTGAGCCAGTCATGGATAGCAACCAGGGCGCGTCCTCCGTACTTCGTTTCCCAGCGAGGTCCAGCTCCATACGGCACCAGGCCCAGCACACTGTCTCGGTCATTCAGAACATGTGCCCTCTGGAACTCCTTCATGTTCTTTAGGAGGAGGGGTGATGGGACAAAGGGTCGAGGAAAGGCTCGGTTGGTGAAATTTATCCCGAGGCCTGCGGGTTTTTGTGCGAGGAGGTCGTAGTTTGCCTTCGTGAGCTTCCCGTATGGGTATTCGTTTTGGATGTGGTCGGATGGCTGTGGTTCTGGTATGGGTCTACGTGCAGGTAGGGGTCGTTTTACTCTGGATTCCGGTTCGTCAATGGCCTCTCTTTGGTCACCTGCATCGTTCTTGTGGCGCAAGTCGTCCTTGCTTGGAGTCAGTGGCAATCTACTGGGAGATTTGTAGAACGTCTTACTGTTTCTGCCTCTGGCCTTGTTCGTCATTGACGCTGCGGGTCTGTCTCGGTTCCTGATGTGATACAACCGGGTTGGCTGTCAGAGGATGCAGAAGGTTCGTTCGGGGACATACTTGGTTTAGGAGATTGAGGGTTTGCTAAGGCCCTGGAAAGTCTTTCCACCATCTGTTTGTGCTTTGTGCTTTGTCCCATTGTTTCTCTGAAAGGTGAAAGAAAGAAAGAGGAACGTGGCCGCTGGCACAATCCAAATTCCGTAGCCGTAGTCCCGTGGTTCCGGTCAAGGAGCCAAAGTGAATGCGTCTGTTCAGTATTGGAGATGTTCGGGGCTTCGTGCAGCTCGTTATGCTTCCAGAGTATTGTAGAGATTGTCTCTATATCCTTAATCTTGGAGTAGTCAGCTCGCAGAAACCAAAATTTCTATATTCGGTGGATTTGGTAGTTACGTGTCTTTGAACTACGATGAAGAACTGTGTCTAGTTCTCGACCAGGCAGCCTAGGTCTTCTCTACGGTCGTGTAGATATTCGTAGATGCGTACGCATCCACACGGCGTATTAGCTTCACCACTTTGTGGTTACTAGTCCCCTTGGCCGCTGAACACCACGTGGTGGTGGTAGGAGCGCATCTATTATTCCGAATGTGTTCTACTGAACCTGTCCAAAATTCTAACCATACCTCTGCGTCTCTCCTTGGTATCAAAAATCATAGCGTGATCCAAACCGGGATAATATAAAACTTCTAAGTTGGATAAATCGGATGACAGTCCACTGCTTTTCACCTCATCTTCTCCAGTAAGGTATCTTCGAACCAGCGGAGCAGGAACGATTTGATCCTTCTCCGAAAGGACCACCGCAAATTTGACTTTCTGTTTCCGAGTCTTCATGCCGTTCGGAATGGTATACGTCTCTGAGCTAACTGCATCCCCTGTTGGCACATCCACGTTCACGTCGAGATCCTCTTTCCACAAAATATTTTCCGCCCAGAAGAAACATCTCCCCAATGTGAACGCGATATCAGGATCTCGTGAGGCAAAGTACCATAATTGCCACTCATTCGCTCCCTGAGGGATGCGGTAGAGGAAATTAAACGCAACATCGGGAAGGTGAAGCAGGAAAGGTATTGGATCGATAAGTAGGTGGGCGGTGAAAATTGATTGTCGTATCTGAGGCGAAGAATCGACGCTCGCATCGCTAGTTTCTCTGGTATTGTTCCCATATATCGAATGGGTCCGAGAGGAAGCGTCGACGCTGGTGTCAGGGTCTTGACCGTGTAATTCATCTGCTCGACCTCCTTGATCGCGTATAACATGAGCTGCAATAACTGTCCCATACGAATGTGATGCTAGGACTGCACGAGACATTTTCAAAGAATACATGGTAGTGTATAAGGCGTCCAGCATCTCCCGTCGAGGAGGAATGGTCGGAGTTGGGGGATCAGAGGATATGGAAGAACACATGTGCATGGATACGGGGAGGAGCTCTACGAGGAGGAAACCTTGATTAGGATCAAGACGGATGAGGTCTTGGAAAAAAGGGACATATGGGTGAAGACCGATCTGTTCATAGACGGTATAAGTCTCTGAACTTTTTCCGAACGGAAAGGACTTACGCCGATACCATGTATGAACACTATTGGGTCTCTGTCTAGTGATTTATGGGGTCGGTACCAGTAGGAGAAATGATTTGTTGCGGATGCTTTGGAAATTAGGGTGACAATGCGAGGAGGAAATACGCGTTTGTATGACAGTTCTGGAGAATAATGGCGGAACCCCAGGGTATAAAGTTTGACGGAGGTAACTGTATCTACGAGACAAACAATCTACGGAAATTTTTCGATGAACATGGCAGACCCGAGAATACACTTACCATATACCATATAAGCGGCCTATGCACCATCTTTACCGGATCCAGCGTCAGCCTCAACGACGTGGTCTTCTCTGTATGTCCTTCCTCTACTTTCATTCCGAGCAATTCTTCAATGTTCTTCACATATCCGTCAATTTCGTCCTTCCATTCGCCCTGAACGTGTTCATGAGCGTATGTTCCAGCTTGTTCTGGAGAACATGAAAATAGAGCCCATAAAATCCACTCGACGAGGTTTTCTCGTTTCAGGTTGGGGGAAGAAAACCAGCCGAGGGGGTATGTTGAGTCTGAATCTTGGGGCAAGGATACAGGCTGAGAGCATTGATGAAATAAGGTTTCGCGTTGTTGACGATTGAGAGGAGGTGCAGTGTATATGCTCTGTTGATAGATAACATAGTTAAGTTATAAGCTTCGATCTGAACAAACACAAACCTTTTGTAATGTCTTCTTCCTGGGTCTATAGACAAAGACGTAGAAAGAGGCTTCAAAGAGGGCAATTGCGAAGATCCACGATGGTGTAGCACTGTTTAATGTGAATGACTTGGTGTATATACATGAAGAAAGATAAATCAGGCTCGCAGGAGCAACGAGGCGGAGGAGAGTGATGCACGCCCGGATAAAGGCATATTCGTGAATAGTTGAGCCTAGCATGTATCCTTAGTGGTGTACCTGTAGTATCATGCTACACAGTACTAGTGAAATTGTGTAGTTGGAAGCGGTAAAGAAAGGTTATGAGTGATGACAAGCGCGCAGAATACATTCTAAGTTAATTTACATGAGGGCCAGTGTTGTTGTCTAACTCACACTGTCCGCTCTTCTGAAGGAAGCTCCAAAGTAACTTAGCATCCTTGTGAGCATCTTCCTCGCACTCTTCTTCGTATGTTGCCAATCCTTTGCGCAACTCCATGTGATCCTTATATGTTGCGATAGCATGATCCCAAAGCGTCCACATCCCCTGCTCCTTTTCAGCGGCAATTTTTCCTTTCAGGACCAGAAACTTGAGTACAGATTCGGCCCAAACCCGATCATTCTCGATGATGATATCTTCACCATTGCCTTGTTTGACTGCTTTCTGCAGCGCAGGAATATCCTTTAGCTGGGCCGTGATTTCTGCCTTCTCCTGATGCCGGATTTCGAGTTGTTTCCGAACCGTTATACCCTGGTCCTTGTCGGAGCTAGGAAAGAAACTGGCATTTGCACCTAATGAAATCATATTGACAGCGCTAAACTTGTTTGTCTGATGATCCTTAGGAGGAGCAATCCCAACTACACGGAGACTTGACGAAGATGGTTCCTTTACCACCGTAAGGCATTCTTCGGGTGCAGGGCAGAGAGCTAACGAAAAGTTGTTTATCTGCTTCTCTGTCTTGGGCAACCATTTTGCTGTGGCCATCATGCCTGGACTTAGACGCCCGACGAGTTCTGCGACACGCGCAACTTTCAGAATTAGATTCCGAGAACCTGAAGGCTCTAATGTTTCCATTTTAGTCATTGCCATTAAGACACGCCCAGTTAAGTCGACTTACTAATACGCCGCTGAAGCTGTTGAGGTGCTACCACTGGCGTCACGGGACGAGCAGTCGCGCTGAAGAGGATAAGGACGAAGAGAAGGCATATAGAAGGAAACCGAGTCGACAATGACAGTAAAAATCGAAGCAACACCATAATGGGAGGTGAAAAAGGATGTGAGCAAGATAGCGAAGGGTTGATGTCGATAATAAAGCAAGGAGGATACGGTTGACACTACGTGAACACAGCGGCAATTGATGAACTATAGAGGTAACGAGTTTTGAATCATGAAATAATACTTGATGAAGAGAAGAAGGAAGCGTACCACGGAGCAATGCAGCAACGACGATGATCAAGTAAAAGTTCTTTGAGCTGGCAAATGAATCAACTAAAGTCAGAGAACATGAGTTATATAGAACATCCTAGGCTCAGAATACAGGCAAAGGCTGAGGGATTGGATTAATGGCAACGTACCGAACCAGCGTTGGGTGTAAAGGGAAGGGCTGAGTTCAAGTCGCAGCAGAAAATTTTCTCTTTCCGATTGTGAGTGCATTTTGCGAACCTCGGACCAACTCGGAGGGATTACTTACGTCCGTGCCCAAGCAAAATTAATGTTGACCAGTCTAATCAAATAATAATGCTAGAAAATCTCTTCAAACCTCCAACATCTAATTCCGAGCTTGACAACTTCAATGATGATGTCCGTTTGCTCTTCTCTATCAAGCTCTAACTAACCCTTTAATCGAAATATGATTTGCTTTTAAAGGGCAGGCCCTAAATGCATAATGGGTGAGCAAAGTATATTTTAGTAATTGTGTACAAAATAAATATTAATTATTGTCAAACACATATTCACTAAGATCAGTACCATAAGTATCTAATGCAAATACAAGACCTTCTCTTCTCTGATTGTCTTCCTGTAATATTTTACGTTGTGGACTGTCACCATTCAAGTCACAAAGTTGAGACTTGTATTTGTCATGACATGCCATACAGGATACGGTACTTACTTTGTTTTCTCCTACATTCCTTCTTTCCTTTACCTTTGTGACTACCTGAACCCTTCTCCATGTTTCCATATCCTTTTATTTCCATCTATCACTTGTCAGAACCTTCCATCACATTCCAGACACTTCTATCAGCTTCCCGCGCTGTTGCTTACTCATCCGAACCCTTGTATATATAGTACAGTAGCTGACACCTAGTTCCCCATCTTGACCTCTTGGTCTTTGGAACTAGGTTAGTACCTGTATCATTGTTTACCTTCAATATACTTACTTGGTCTTTGGAACTAGTTTTCCTTGTGCGACCCTAGTGATTGGCCCTTGCGCTATCACTGCTGTCTTGATCCTTATTTCTTTCAGCCTTCATGTGTGGTGCTAGCCCCACCCTCACCTCGGCTTGTGCTTGAGCCTGTGCCTCCTCTGTGCCTTCTCCCTTCGTCACCACAGTATTCCTCTCAAAATGCAATGCCTTTCAAAGATTTAACTCTGGATATAGTAACAAAAGACAAACCCGAGGCAAAATCCTTGTTACCAAGAACAATACTTGCCTCATCAACACCAATACCTTGATTCTTGTGGATTGTAATTGCCCAAGACAGTGTCAAAGGAAACTGAATGTGACTTAATACTTTATCGCCATGGGTATACCAAGTTGCAGTAATAGAAACAATTGGGATCCAGTGTAGATTGATGCCATCCCATCCCTCATTATCAGGGCCTAGAACAGATGAGTTGAATGAGCTATCACAGTATAAAATACTATAAAAAATACCACTGACCTGTATAAGTTGGACACTCAATGAATATAACAACAGGTAAATCACCTTGTTGTGGACTTGCATTTGGATGGTACCATAATTTTTTTACAGTTCCCCGAGCACCATTTACTAAGCCCTTTGCAGTTCAGATATTTCTAATGATCATAATTGAAGCACATTCTGCCAAAAGGATTTCTCTTTCTAATCCTTCAGCATCTTCATTGGTTGCTTTTTTGGCCTCAACACAATTGTGTTTTGCTTTACATTGTACAACTGTTATATCTATGCAAGCTAAGTCCTTACAAAGCTTCACGAACCATTCCACTACTTAGATATTACTTATATCCTTTTACCACTATGCAATTACTTCGTGAAGGAATTCCGACACAAAGTAGATACTCGTTATCTCTTATCATTCTTATCGGATTTACACTATCCCTTTTATATCCCTTCCTTTGTTCTTTACTTACGAGCTAACTCATTCGGGCATGGCATTGCTTCGTGATCCTGACTTACCTTTAGTATAAAGCTATGGTAATGAATAGGTAGTTCCTTAGTTCAAATATCAACCTTGATAGCACTTTGTTATAGGTATGCCTCCGGACTTTTGATCCTCAATCGATCTTCCAATCATTCTATGTTTTGACTTAGCACTTTCTTTCATCTTCGATCTGTGATCAAATCTCATGAAGTATTTGTACTATCGGATATGAGTGATTCACACACTATTGTTCTTTAATTATCTTTTATTTCTATTACTGGGAACTATCCGGATTCTTATCGGTTTAGTTAGTACTCTTATTGTTATAGTTTTAACAATTAGATTACAAGGTATAAATACTGTAGTATCTGTCAGCGACTCGCTAGCTCTCACAAGAGATAACCAGGCATCACACAATAGACGATGAGCAAGAGGGTGAAAAAGCAAAAAGAGGATGGATAAGACAACCCAATACTAGTCTAGCTACCGAGGAGAATAGACGAGAATAGAGCTAAGGAATATAACTACAAAATATCAAGTCTTATATACATATAGGATATGAAACTGTGAGAGACTTCTCACACCGTAACCATGAGGATCTACAATAAGAGTCGCTCATATCCATAAGTAAAGCTGTAGGTATTCAGTGAGTAAACAATAAGGCAATATAAAGGGAAGCATGGAAGCGGAACAATAATGACGTCGTCCTGTCAATGAGCTGACAGGCACGAGAGAGTTGCGCCTAAGTGAGACAACAACGCAAGAACAATAAGGTTGACACATGTAACCTAAATGATAATGAGAATATAATGAGTGCTGGTGTAAGTGCTTCAGTGATTAGGTAAGTAAATAAAAGAAAAGGAAAAAGAATAATAAAAAGATCATTTCGTGACATTACCCCCTCTCTAGAGCGCGAGTTCCACGAAGTGCCTGTCATCTAACAAAATTTTCGGAGGGTAATTGTAAGGGCGTGGTTTCAGTGTCTGCCTGGGGCATAGGGCGGAATAATTTGGTGGGAAATAAGGAAATAGGGATTTCGAGTCGATTTAGGGTGGCAGGTTTGGGTTTGGTTGGATTTTTATCATGGAATTCCTTCAACAAATCGGAGGAATGTGTGATGTTGGACCGAGGTTCCCAAGTGTCTTCATGTGGTCCATACCCCCGCCATCGGACTTTGTATTTGATTCCTCTTCCTACCTTTCGTGAGTCAAGAATCTCCTCGACCTCAAATTCTTCTTCTTCTCCTACAACGACAGGAGGTGGGTGAGTGTTTCGTGGTTGAGAGGGGAATTGCAGCTCTTTATAAGGGGTGAGAAGGACTTCGTTGAAAACATTATGGATACGTTTCCATGTGGAGGGGATGTCTAGTTTATAGGAGCTAGCACCTATCTTCTTCTGAACTGTAAACGGTCCAAACTGTTTGTCTCCTGACTTTTTCATCGGCTGGTCTGTCGACAAGTTAGTTCCCTCAAGCCAGACCTTATCGCCTGGCTTATACTCTACCCCAACTCTCCGCTTCCTGTCATAGAACTTCTTCATATTGTCGTTGGCCTTGCCTAAGGCCGCTCCTACCTCCTCTCGAACCTTCCTCATTCCATCTGCAAACGCCTGTGCTGTGGGGTTGTCCGAAGTCATTTGAGGTGCCATACCTTTATAGGGATGTCTACCATTGTCAGCATAGAAGGGGAAGACCTTTGTTGCAGAATGTACTTGATCATTATAGGCAAACTCTGCAAGTGGTAACCACTCATGCCAGTCATTTTGATGATAACTAATGAACAAACAGAGATAATGTTCTATCTCCTGATTTGTTCGTTCCGTCTGGCCGTTGGTCTGTGGATGATACGCCGTAGTATAGTTTGCTTCTATTCCCAAGAGACAGTAGAGTTCCTTCATGAACCAGGAATGATACTGAGGTCCTTGATCATGTATGATCTTTTGTGGAATCCCATGTATAGAAAAGATACGATTGCGATAAAATTTCGCCATTCCCTCTGATGTGATTGTAGTGTGCAATGGAATAAGTCACAATCTTTTGGAAAAATGATCAATAAACACCGATATGGCGTTATATCCTCCTGATTCTGGTAGTTCCCCTATCATATCAGTGCCGATTATCTGCCACGGTTCAGTTGGTACCGCATGTGGATGAAGTTGTCCAACTGGTTTGGTACAATGTGATTGTCATGAAGTGAGCCACCCCCTATCATTTTCCTTTCCTTACGATACACCATCCAAGCACCCTTACCTACAATAACTATTCCGGAACCTTCCATCCTATTCTATCAGTTCCGTTCCATTCCTTGTGCCTGAGCTATCCTATACTATAAATTAGGGCGGTGCGCCTAAACCAGCGCTTTTTCTTATTAGTCATTATTTATGTCAGCAAAACTGTCAACGTTTTAGTGCTGCAGCGGCAGCGGCAACTTAAGTTTTTCCCACACATTACAATACACAATCTTGCGACGTGTTTGCTGCATGTTTGCTGAGTTGACTTAGGTTTTTCTCACACATTACTTCAAGCTTGCAATGTGTTTGCTGCATGTTTGCTGCATGCATTGCATGATAATTATGCTCTCCTTTGTTTCCCTTTCCCATCTTCTACTATAATTTCACACTATAATTGAAGTTCCTGATAGAGGAAATTTGACTACAGATAAAATGTTTGGTTTCTTACAAGCTATTGACCTGTGTGCAGGCTCTGACTACTATTCTCACTTTAAGGGATTCTGAGTCACCTCCCAATACACCTCAACATCGACAACAAAATGCTGATCATGAGAGGGAACGACAAACACGTACCCTAGGCAGCCCTGAAAATCGACGTACACCTCAACCATCACCACATGGTGGACCAATACCATTCCAACTCAATATACCTCAAAATTATGTACCTTCCCAGCATTCACAAGATGATCTATTTCAAGTAATCAACCATAATGGCCAAGAGTTTCAATTGACTCAAGGAATTGCTAATCAACTCAGAAATTTACCTCCACTACTACCAACACGGGGCTGTGGCCGTGGCCGTACTTCAAATCAAGCAGTTGTAGGTGTAAAAATTCAAATACATAGTGCTGTGGCCACCAATCAATATCTTTACCTTATAGTCTCTTCATAATCAGAATCAGATGTTGAAGGGTAACTTGGCACAGTTGATGTTGCACACTTATTGCAGCTAAGGCTGTAGACAATAGAGTGTACCCCCGTCAGAAACACTGCTGTTGTAGTCTATGTACAAGGGTAGTGTTGTACTATTGACCTTGCAGACTCCTCAATACTCCAATAGACACAAGTAGTGAATATTGATTTGGTTCCTTCTAACTGTAGTAGGAATACAGGTCTGTTTGGTCTTGTATGTACTAGAAACACATGAGGTGTGATAATAGGTGTCCACAATTGTGCGCTCCTATAAGAAATGAAAAGGACTCTGAAAAATGAAGAAATGAAGGTGTAAGTAATGTTATAAGTAAAGTAGTGGATACAGTAGTTAGTTTATAAGTAATGTATGTACTTTATATGTAAACTAACTATGTAGGAAGTGTTCTATCACTACAATTAACATCCTCCAGTGTCTCGAGTATTGCTGGGAGCTTCAGACTTTTGCCGCGTGTCCCACGGATGTAGCTCCTCTTGTTCTTGAGACTTCTGATGGCGGTGACTGCCATTTTCCAATTCCATTTTCGTATATCCATGATGGTTTCCTCCGAAGCTTCTTTTTCTTGGGAGGAGGGCATCCAAATTCACAACAATCCCACCGCTCTTGGGATCTGATCTTCTCTGACTCTCTGAGTCAGCCACTCAGCCATGTCGGGTTCATATTGAATAGGTTTTTCGGTTTTTTCGGTTTTGTGTGTGAAGGCGGATGTGTTTTTCTGTCTAGTACCTGTACTAATTATATAATCAATGCCATTATCAACAAAATTCAAAATGTCCGTGTGCAAAGGCTCCTGCAGACCTATATCTACTGAGGAGCCTTGGGAAAATCCAAGTCGTTAATAAAGTCCATTCGTTCCTGCTCACTCATATTCAGCATAATACCTCTGACCACCACTTTCCTCTTGTGCGGGCAATTTCTGCTCATGTGGCCTGGTTCGCCACAGTTGAAGCACAGCCGCTTCTCCCTTGCTTGGTCAATATCCATTGGCCTACCCGTTCCTCCGAACGTGGTGCCAGTGGCGTCTCTCCTCTGTGCTGCAGGATACTCTGCTCTTGGAGCTGCTTTCGGCTCCTGCCAGTTCTGTTGAGTGGACAACTGTCCACGACTCTGTCCCTGTGGGTTAGTGTTCCACCACCCCGCATACCCGTAACCTCTCTTCTGTTTGGCCCATTGCCGCCTTACATTATCAGCTCCAGTAACTACCTTCTTCAACTCCTTGTAGTCTTCAAAGGGCTCCATTTGTCCTTTAATAATGTCATACAGGAGGGTGTGATCAACCGCTCTCTCCGCTAGGGTAAGGACGTGCGACTCATCCTTTTTGTATCCAGCATCTTTCAGCAACAATTCGAACTCTTTGAAAAAGTCACCAGCCGAAGACTTCCCCTGTCGGATATAGGTTAGTTTATCATGAGCCTCCTTCTCCTTCGCAACGTTTGTGAATTCTTTATCCATATCATCGATGAGTTGCTTCCCAGTGATGTCCCATAACCCCTTGTCGATATCGAAGTGGTCATCCATGTAAACCTGGGCCCATTCATCGGCCTTTCCTCTGACTAGGAAGGACATGATAATGGTGGTGATGCGATGGGAATTGTCGACCTGCTTCATCTCCGTTAACTCGGAAATGTAGGCCATCATTCTTCGTCGCCATGGTCGATAGGTGGCGGGATCTCCATCGTAGTTCCCTGGTGTATTGACAAACACCCGGCATGGATTAGAGGTGACATTAGCGACTTCTGTTGGGTCGGGGGCATGTATCGACCGATCAGTCATGTTGAGTTATAGTAGGGGGCATGAGCGTGTTTGGTAAAAATGAAAATGTGTAATGTATCGAGAAAACTAGTTTCCAACGGCATGTTGAATCCTAGGCAAGTTTGTAAAAGTTTGTTGTGACGGGTGGTATGAGGTAGAAGCTCTATTCTTCTGTCAGCGACTCGCTAGCTCTCACAAGAGATAACCAGGCATCACACAATAGATGATGAGCAAGAGGGTGAAAAAGCAAAAAGAGGATGGATAAGACAACCCAATACTAGTCTAGCTACCGAGGAGAATAGACGAGAATAGAGCTAAGGAATATAACTACAAAATATCAAGTCTTATATATGTATAGGATATGTGAGAGACTTCTCGCACCGTAACCATGAGGATCTACAATAAGAGTCGCTCATATCCATAAGTAAAGCTGTAGGTATTTGGTGAGTAAACAATAAGGCAATATAAAGGGAAGCATGGAAGTGGAACAATAATGATGTCGTCCTGTCAATGAGCTGACAGGCATGAGAGAGTTGCACCTAAGTGAAACAACAATGCGAGAACAATAAGGTTGATGCATGTAACCTAAATGATAATGAGAATATAATGAGCGCTGGTGTAAGCGCTTCAGTGATTAGGTAAGCAAATAAAAGAAAAGGAAAAAGAATAATAAAAAGATCGTTTTGTGACAGTATCTTGTAGATAGTTCTCCAGTTTAAATATCAACTTAGATCATTGCTGAACTCCGTCCGGACTTCTAACTCTCTTCATCATCATTCACACTATAACTGAACGATATCTGGATGTCATCCTTATTCTTTACCTCTCTTCATCGTCTTGAACGTTCATGGAACCGTACAACAAAGTGAGGGCACTACCGATAGTGGTGCTGAGGTTCTAAGTTCACCCTTCCATACATCGACCAACAATCGTTGATCACTGTTCGTCATCTCGATCGGGACTGAACCCATCAAGCTCTATTCTCCTCAATTCCCTTTACCTAAGACCCTATGGAACTTCACTGGCACGGTCTTAACAGTATATTTAAACTAATTCTCGCTATTGTCGCTTATCATCTTTTACATATCCTATGGCGCCTCCAGTGACTCGACAAGCCCGATGGAACCAGACGAGAACTCTCACCGGAACCACTGACAATTCAGATGTACTGAATCAGGCTGAAGAGCCAAACCCTTTCCTCGCCAATGCTCAATCATTCACGCCATATTCAGAATCAATCTCGGCCTTAGGAGGTTGAAGATGAACCAATGTTTTCGGACCAACAATGTCAACTGCACTTCCCACTACGGAAGTCAACCCGGAGTTCACTATCGGCGGAAACACTGAAACATTGGATCATGAAATTCAGACCCTTTACACCGCAACTGGAATGCCAGTTCAAGTCCGAACACCTTGAACGGTAACTCGAATCGCCACAGCCTCTTCATCCGCAATAATACCTCCATCTCCAATGGCGGCTACCATTTTCGGACAACTCTTGGCCCGAAATGCGCCGGAAAACACGCAAATTCCTGAAGGACAGGAAGACCAAGATGGAGAAGATCAACTCGAAGAAGAAGTTCGAGAAGATCAAGAGGTTGAAGAAGAGCTAGGAGGTACTAACGAAAACCCGGCCGATCTGAGTGGACTGGACGACAAAGGACCTGATGGACCAGGTGGACCAGGTGGTGGTGGTGGACCCGGTGGACCGGGAGGTCCAGGTGGGCCAGGGAGTTCTAGGAGACCTATATTCCCACCTAACAACAACTCCTCCGAAAGGGAGTTTCTCCAAACCTTTCAAGCTTTCCGAGGAACACTCGACGGCTTAGGTAACGCCATCGCGAATATGCAAATGGAGCCTTCCGACTCGAGTAAGGCAAAACTTCGAGAACCAGACATCTTTGATGGTCTCGAGCCTCGGAAGCTCAAATCTTTTCTTGTCTCTTTATCCCTCGTCTTCCTTGATCGTCCGAATTACTTCACTGATCAACAGAAGATCGCCTACACCTTATCCTATCTGAGTGGATCCACTCGCAAATGGTTCAAGCCGGATATCCTCGATCCCAACGCGGTTGCACTTCCTATGTGGACCAGCTCATTTGCGGCGCTCATAAAAGAGTTACAAGATAATTTCGGTCTTTACGACACTCAGGGAGATGCTGAGGATAAACTCGGAAACTTAAGGATGAAGGAAAACAAATTGGTTCGTAAATTCAATATCCGATTCAATTCACTCACTGCTCTCACTGATTGGAATGCAAGTTCCTTGAAGTGGGCTTACCAGCATGCACTCATGTCCCGAATCAAGGACGAGATGGCCCGTGTTCCAGAGCCTCGAAACCTCACCGAATATCGGGCAGAGGTTCTTCAAATCGACAACCGGTACTGGCGAAGGGAAGAAGAAAAGAAATGAGAATCAGCTCGTTACAGCAGAGCAAGTTCGGGTGGTAAGAACTCAAATAAGAAGGGTAATCAAAATCCTTCGTCCGAAAATCAGTCTAAGGGCACTAATAACCCGCAGAATACTGGTCAGAACCAAGGGAAGAAGCCTTGGTTTGGCAACAAGAACAAATCGACCGGAAAAGGACCTTCAGGTCAATCTTTGAATCCTTCGACTTCTCAACAGCTGAAGCCCCACCAAAAACATCTTGGACTGGATGGTAAAGTCAAGCCGGAAGAGAAGGAGAGATGCAGGAAATTCAACCTGTGCATGTTTTGTGGTGGTAAGCATAAGTCAGAGGATTGCCCGAATCGAAAGTCGAATCAGCCTCGCGGTTGAGCTGCCAAGGTTGAGGATACCCCTATGGACATCCGATTATCTTCGGATGATTCGGAAAAATGATCCGCAGCTCTTGTACCCCGGTACAAAGCGAGAGTTGCGTTGATCTGGTTCGTGCCATCCCAGGGGAAGTAATTCTTAACGCATCCACTCTTTCCGAATATGAACGACCTCTCTGATTCACTCTTACTACTGAATTCCAAACACCGGATGAACTGGCCGGTACTTTATCTTTGTTACAATTCCCATGTTTACTTGATTCCGGTTCAACAGACTCTGTTGACTAAGCAATTGAATCCTGGTTATATAACTCTAGTGCTAAGAAGACTAACCGCTTCAGCACAATATGAGTTTGCACCAGTTGAGTGACTAACCATCCTCATAGTGACTAAGGCTTAACAAACCTACTCTTACCATTGACATGATAGCTCAGTGGTTAGAGCACCAGTCTAGAGTACTGTGTGGTTGCTGGTTCAATCCCAGCTTGTGTCAACATTTATTTTCCCTTCTATGTAAAGATCACTTGATCATGTCAAGCTACTGCCACACTTGTCACACGGTCACCTGACCTCTAACAGACTCTTTTATCGATTCTTCATACATAAAGAATCATTCTATTCCGACTACACGTATTCCTTCTATCAATCCTCATATTTTCAATGGTTCTTTAACCGCAAATTCAATTTCGGAAATGGTCGAACTCTCAATTCGTTTTCCGACTGGCAAGTCTTTCTTGATTAACTTTTATGTTACATCATTGGATTCATCTTGCAAAGCCGTACTAGGATATAGTTTTTTGTCCCGCTACAATCCGTTGATTGATTGGGTTACAAAAATGATTTCTTTCCGAAATGCTGACCGAGTTGATATCCTTCAGATATCTTCACTTCCGGATCCTCCGGTTATGGAATCCGAAGTGCTGACTCCACCTCAGGAGTCTTCTCTAGCGAAACCCAGAACACTTCAATCCAAACTATGCTCTTGCCTCAAACCTTGTCCCCTTTCGGACAAATTTCCTTACGAACCCATTTACTCCTATCCGAGTCTTTCGCAAATGGGATCTCATACCAAATCTGCGGAAAAACTGGACGTCGACATTGCGCTTCTTGGAGCAGTGGCTTTCAACCGAGTCTGTAAAGACTCCGGTATGGAACCAATTCTATTTCATTATCTTCCATCCGAAATTACTGCTAAAAGTTTGATTACTGATGAATCCGATTCTCAGAAACACCGAACTATACTCCCATCCAAGTATGCCAACTATGCCGATGTCTTCAACAAATCATCTTCAGAAGAACTTCCGGAGCATCGATCATACGATCTCAAGATTGACTTATAGGATGGTGCCGAGCCACCACTTGGACGAATATATCCACTTTCTCCAAAAGAATTGGGAGCCCTTTGCGATTTCCTGGATAAGCAACTCGCTACAGGTATCATTCAACCTTCATCCTCACCTTACGGTGCACTGGTCCTCTTTGCTCTGAAGAAAGACGGGTCCCTTCGACTATGTGTCGATTTTCGAGGAATCAATCGCATCACCAAGAAGGATTGCTACCCACTCCCACTCATTTCCGATCTACTTGACGCGCCTTGTAAAGCGGCCGTTTACACCAAACTCGATTTAGCTCACGCCTATCATCTTGTTTGAATAGCCGAAGGTGACAAATGGAAAACTGCCTTTCGGACATGCTACGGTTCTTACGAATGGAAGGTGATCCCCGAAGGACTCACAAACGCCCCCACGGCTTTTCAACGCTTTGTCAACACGATTTTCGCGGACTTGTTGGATGTGAATGTCATCGTTTACATCAATGATATCCTCATCTACTCAGATAATCCGGAAGATCATGAAAAGCATGTTCGGGAGGTTCTTTGATGCCTCCAAGAAGCCAGACTTTATTGCAATCTCGACAAATGCTTCTTCAGAGTCGACACGGTGGAGTATCTCGGATACATTCTTTCACCCGCTGGTCTCACCGTGGCGGAGGACAAAATCAAGGTCATTATCGAGTGGCCTGTACCATGGAAAGTCAAGGATATTCAATCGTTTCTTGGATTCTCTAATTTCTATAGACAATTTATTTATAATTACAGCGATATTGTCATCCCGCTCACTTGACTCACTCATAAAATGGTTGACTGGATATGGACAGCTGAATGCCAATTGGCTTTCGAGAACCTCAAGTATGCATTTACTCATGCACCCATCCTTGCTCACTGGGAACCTAATCAAGCGCTGATCGTCGAGACCGACACCTTGGACTACGTGATCGCCGCAATCCTCTTGATTATGCTTGACAACGGAGAAATTCACCCCGTTGCCTTCCTTTCCCGAACTCTCAATTCCGCTGAAGTCAACTACGACGTTCACAACAAGGAACTACTTGCGATTTTCGAAGCTTTCAAGGCATGGAGACACTATCTCGAAGGTTCCGGAGACCCGATTGATGTCGTCACCGATCATAAGAACCTTGAGTACTTCTCTACCACTAAAATTCTGACTCGAAGGCAGGTTCGATGGTCCATGTACCTTCACCAATTCAATATGGTTATCCGCTTTTGACCCGGAAAACTTGGAGAAAAACCCGACTCTATCACTAGACGGTGGGATGTCTACCCAAAAGAGGGGGATATCGGTTACGTCCAAGTTAATCCACAGAATTTCCGTCCTATCTTCACTAATGAACAGCTTACCACTTCACTTCGAGCTACCTTCCTCGAGGGTCCGGTACTTCGAGCATTGATCATTATGGATATTAATGCTTTACATGAAGCAATCCGGAACTCACTTTCGATCGATCCGGAATCAGCACTTGGGCTCACCCTTGCTCAAGACAGTACCAAGCCTCGATGGACTATCAGCAAAGATGGATTACTATGCCTCGACAATTGGATTTATGTTCCAAATCATTCAGACTTACGGCTTCAAGTTTTACGCTACTTCCATGATCACCCACTCTCAGGTCATTTCGGTCAGAACTGAACACTCGGGTCCATTTGACGACAGTACACCTGGCCGAAGATTCGAGACTTCGTACAAGATTATGTTTCCTCTTGCACCACTTGTGGCAGAAACAAATTGCGTCATCATCGACCATATGGATTACTCAAACCACTTCCGGTACCGTCATGACCTTGGGACTCTATATCAATGGATTTCATTGAAGAACTTCCGATGTCCGATGGATTCAATTCCATCCTCGTTATCATGGATCGAGCCTTGAAACAATCAATTTTCATTAAGTGTCACACTTTGATCACTTCCGAACAATTAGCTGAATTATTTGTTATTCATGTTTTCTCCAAACACGGAGTTCCGAACCATGTAACCTCCAATCGAGGTTCTGAGTTTGTCTCCACATTCTTTCGAGCACTCGGGCAATCTCTTAATATGGAACTTCACTACACTTCTGGATATCATCCTGAAGCTGATGGACAAACCGAACGTGTCAACCAGACCCTGGAGCAATACATTCGCATTTACTGCAACTACCAACAGGACAACTGGTCCAGCCTTCTTCCAATGGCTGAGTTCGCTTACAATAACGCCCCGAATGCTTCGACCGGAATCACTCCTTTCTTCGCAAATAAAGGCTATCATCCCAACATATTGATTCGTCCAGAAATCGATATTCATTCTGACCGAGCTCAGGATTTTGTCACCAATCTTGACGAAGTTCATTCATTCCTTTGCGATGAAATTACGAATGCTCAGAAGAAGTATAAAGACCAAGCTGATCGGTCGTGAATTTCTGCGCCCGAATTCCAAATTGGATCTGAAGTCTTTGTCTTAGCCAAGCATATTTGAACTACTCAACCGACCCCGAAATTCTCGGAAAAGTATCTTGGACCCTTCAAGGTCATTGAACACATTGGAACACTTGCATACAAGATACAACTACCTGATTATCTTTCCTGGATCCATCCAGTCTTCCATGTCTCGCAATTGGAACCATACACTCCAAATCCCATTCCGAATCGAACTCAAGCTCTGCCACCTCTGATCGAAGTCGATGGTGAGCAAGAGTTTGAAGTTGCTGAAATTTTAGATTCGAAGATGGATCGTCGATTCCGTCGATGCCCATTGTGATACTTTATCCATTGGAAAGGTTACAAAGGTACCAACGAAGAATTTTCGTGGATTGGAGCTGATGAAATGCATGCAGAAGAATTACTCGAAGAATTCCACAAACGTTACCCGCTCAAACCCGGACCTTTACCGGATATTACCAAATAATCATTTGTACGCTTTTACTTATCTTTTCTTTCTTTTATTTTCTTTCTTTCTGACCAGTTGAGATCAACCAGAAGGATCAATGCCATGATAGCTTATTGAGCGTTGATCCTTATCCGAGAGATCGATACCGATCGAAAATTTTTCGGACATCTCAGTCCTATTTAAACTCAAATTTTTTCCCAAGTCCTTTCGGTTGAATTTGCGATCAATTCTCATTTTCATTCACTCTCAAATTCTATCTACAAGTCCATTTGATTTGAAGGAAAACCCTCATTCGGGTTATGGGCAATATACAAAATACAAAAAAATTATAAATGAAGTCCAAAAAGCGAGGAAGAGAACGAAACCTCAGTTGCCTAATCTTTCCGGCCCTTTCCCTTTTCATCACCAGTTCTCTTTACTCGATCCTCCTCTGATTCCTTCTCCTCGAGTTTGTTCCGGCGTTTTAAATTTTGGACGATGTAGCGGACCATATCCTCCATTACGAATAATCAATGGGAGAGCATTTGATTCTGCTCATCGAGTACTCGGTTATGTTCCTCGAGGGCTTCGATCCATTGGTTGCTCGAGGATGCAACCAATGACACCTCTTCACTCTTTTCCCTCTTCGGATTGTTCGTTCATTTCCGACCAATGAACATTTTACCTTGGCCTTCCTACAGGCCTGGCAGGATGCTGATCCTTGTCCGATCATTGCGCATGGGATCGCTTTCGAAATGCAGTGATTGCATTTGGAGGTTTTCCGCAGTGATGGAGTTGGGTCCGGTTCCAAATCCTCATTGTCCTTGTCTTCATCCAAATCTGGTTCGGAGTAATTGTCATCACTGGGATTAGGATCATCCCCTTCTGGATCACCGCCAGGGGTAACCTAAGTCACGAAGTTAAAGAAAACAGTCGAAGAAATATTGGGATCACTCACCGTCATTGCCGCCCGCTTTCTCTTTTTACCAACAAAAATGATTGAATCGTTGCAAATGGAGCAATTCTCCGGTCTCTTCTTCTCTTGCTCCTTCCTCGTGATTGAATCCCGAACAAGAGCGCCGATTGACTTTGCCCGATCTTCTTTGGTTCTTTTTCTCAATTCCTCTTCTTCCTGATTTTTCTCCTCAATGTTTCTTCGCCGCTCCTCTTCCTTTTCCTCCGTTTCCCTCACCACTCGATCCTCATCCTCCTTTTTCTTCCATTCCTCCTCTTTCCTTGCTCGTTCTTCATCTTCCTTCTTCTTCTTCTCTTCTTCCACTCGCTTTTTCTCCTCTTCCTCAATCCTCTTCTTTTCTTCCACTTCCTGCTTTTTCTTCTCTTCTTTCTTTCGATGATTTTCGGCCAACCGAGTTTCGGCCGCCAATTCTTCTTCTGCCTGGGCTCTCAACTTGGGCTCTCTTCTTGCCTGCTCTTCTTTCAATTTCTGGATGCGGGTTTCCTCCGCTTTGTCTTCGTCGTTGGAAGGTGATGCTGATCTTGAAGAAGGAGGGGACATGGTAGTTGAAAAGAAGAGAACAATGACTTAGAAAATTTTCAACATTGATTTTATAATCAGTCATGTGATTGGTTGATCACATTTTTCGTACGTTATTTTCATGATTTTCGATTGCTATTTCAATCCATCGATTGGTTGATCACATTTTTCGTATGTTATTTTCATGATTTTCGATTGCTATTTTGATCCATTGATTGGTTGATCACATTTTTCGTATGTTATTTTCATGATTTTCGATTGCTATTTTGATCCATCGATTGGATCATTTATTATTTTACTCCATACACTTTGTGTTAGGCTTTCGAGGGCAAAAGCCTTAACAGGGGGATACTGTTATAGGTATGCCTCCGGACTTTCGATCCTCAATCGATCTTCCAATTGTTCTATGTTTTGACTTAGCACTTTCTTTCATCTTCGATCTGCGATCAAATCTCACGAAGTATTCATACTATCGGATATGAGTGATTCACACACTATTGTTCTTTAATTATCTTTTATTTCTATTACTGGGAACTATCTGGATTCTTATCGGTTTAATTAGTACTCTTATTGTTATAGTTTTAACAATTAGATTACAAGGTATAAATACTGTAGTTGTCATGATGTGCTATACAAGATATAGTACTTACTTTATTTCTCCTACATCTCCTCCTTCCCTCATTGCTGTTACTGTTTGGATCCATCTACATTGTTCCACATCCTTCTATCACATTCCAAACGCTTCCATCAACTTCCCGCGCTTTCGCTTACTCATCGAGACTCTTGTATATATATAGTACAGTAGCTGACACCTAGTTCCCCATCTTGACCTCTTGGTCTTTGGAACTAGGTTAGTACCTGTATCATCGTTTACCTTCAATATACTTACTTGATCTTTGGAACTAGTTTTCCTTGTGCGACCCTGGTGATTGGCCCCTGTGCTATCACTGCTGTCTTGATCACTATATCTTTCAGCCTTTGTGTGTGGTGCTAGCCCCACCCCTCACTTCGGTTTGTGCTTCGCGCCTGTGCTTCCTCTGTGCTTTCTCCCTTCGTCACCACAGTAGTATCTTGTAGATAGTTCTCCAGTTTAAATATCAACTTAGATCGTTGCTGAACTCCATCTGGACTTCTAACTCTCTTCATCATCGTTCGCACTATAACCAAACGATATCCGGACATCGTCCTTATTCTTTACCTCTCTTCATTGTCTTGAACGTTCACGGAACCGTACGACAAAGCAAGGGCACTACCGATAGTGGTGTTGAGGTTCTAAGTTCACCCTTCTGTACATCGACCAACGATCGTTGATCGCTGTTCGTCATCTCGATTGGGACCGAACCCATCAAACTCTATTCTCCTCAATTCCCTTTACCTAAGACCCTACGGAACTTCACCGGCATGGTCTTAACACACTTCGATAGTGATACCAATTAATCATCTATCTGTATCATTGTTTTAACATCCTCACTGTCAGTACATTCCGCGATAGTCATTGCGAACAGAACATGTTTACCTTTCTTCTCTTGCAGACACGCGAAGTGTCGAGGACTCTACTAATAGTGGAGTCAAAGTCCGACTACTTTGTCTAGGATCATTTTACCTTGCGAAGTATTTTACTTCGTATTTTCCCGTGATCATCCCATGATCACTCCCAACGATCCCTTTGTGCATGATCATAACAGTATATTTAAACTGACACTTGGCACATTCGTCCTCATTACCCTTCACATTCCACTCAACAATTTCACTTCCTTCAACAATGGTCTATACAAGGAGCAGACAAAACTGCACCAACACTGGAGAGTCTGACGAGTCGGTAAGAGAGGAACCGGAAATGGTCAATCCTTTTGCATTGAACACGACAGGCTTTGCGCCATTCACGGAATCAATATCAGGAGCCGGACACTCTCGATGTCGATCTAACGTCTTCGGTCCAGCCCCAGGACAACCTGCTAGTGCACGGGTTTCAAGTCATCACACCCTTGGTCAACCTGACCACTTAGAATTTGAGTACCAAGTACTCTACACAGAAAATGGTGATCCTGTTACTGTTCGAACACCGCGAAGAAATCACATGGTGATACCAACAACAGAGATGGAAATCCCACCATCTCCTACCACATTTACCCTTGCTGACAGAATGCATCAGCAGCTAGCAAACGCTCCCGGCCCTTTGCGAGGTCGGATACCAGTTGCCACAATGGGAATTCCGGAAAACATCAAGGAAGCGGAAATCGATGAAGAGGTAGGTCCTGACAAGTCAGGAAATCCCGGTGACCCAGGGGGATCTGATCCCGATAGCCCTAGAGGTCCTGGAGCACCTCGAGGTTCTCATGTTCCTAGTCGTTTTAGGAGTCCAGTGGAATGGGTAGGTAGTGTCCATCTGGACCCTACTGAACAACACATCTTAGATGTGTTTCACACATTTAAGGGTTCGCTCGATACCCTTGGAACAGTCCTCGTGGGCATGAATGCTAGCAGCCCCGTGGAATCCGGAAGATCGAAGGTCAAGGATCCTGAAGTGTTCGACAGATCTGACTCACGGAAACTGAAAGGTTTCTTAGTTTCCTTGTCTTTGGTGTTTATTGATCATCCATTGTATTTTACTGATCAAAAGAAGATCAACTATATGTTGTCATACCTCGGTGGTGTTAGAGGTCAGGTGACCGTGTGACAAGTGTGGCAGTAGCTTGACATGATCAAGTGATCTTTACATAGAAGGGAAAATAAATGTTGACACAAGCTGGGATTGAACCAGCAACCACACAGTACTCTAGACTGGTGCTCTAACCACTGAGCTATCATGTCAATGGTAAGAGTAGGTTTGTTAAGCCTTAGTCACTATGAGGATGGTTAGTCACTCAACTGGTGCAAACTCATATTGTGCTGAAGCGGTTAGTCTTCTTAGCACTAGAGTTATATAACCAGGATTCAATTACTTAGTCAACAGGTGGTTCCACGAAGGAATGGTTCAAACCAGACATTCTGGATCCGAATCTCTCCGCGATGCCGGCGTGGACGAGTTCCTTTGCGGCATTGGTGAAGGAATTACAGGACAATTTCGGTATGTACAATGCACAGGGGGAAGCCGAGGATAAGATTGGCATGTTAAGGATGAAAGAATCCGATAATGTACGGAAGTATAATATCCATTTCAATACCCTTGCGGCGTCTACTAACTGGGGCTCGCATGCCCTTAAGTGGGCTTATCAATGCGGTTTGGCAAGCCATATCAAAGATGAGATGGCTCGTCTTCCGGAACCGAAGACGCTCGCAGAATACTGTTATGAGGTACTTCGCGTAGATAATAGGTACTGGAGATGAGAAGAAGAGCGGAAAAGAGAAGCTGCTAGATCGACAGGTGTTTCCTCGGGAGGGAAAGCATCGAATACGTCGAAGAAGAACACACCAGGTTCTTCACAAACTCCTACACCCACCACCACCACAACCACAACCTTGATGAATAACTTGGGGAAGAAAGGCAAGTCAAGTGGAGGTGGAAATTCTGTGTCATCGACAAGTACTGTGGTGTCTCGACCTGCATATGCAAGCAACCTCAGCTCGGATGGAAAGCTCCTTGTGAAGGAGTCGGAACATCAAAAGAAGTTGGGGTTATGCGGATTTTACGGGGGAAGTCATAAGTTCGACGACTGCAAGAAACGAAAAGCTTGCGGACGCACCGCGGAAACACAGGAAGCAGTGGCAAGTACCTCTTTGGTATTGGAAAAATAGTCTGCAACTCCTGTACCCCAGTATGAAGTGGGAGTTGCGTTGACCAGGTTTGTACTACCAGGGAAGTTAAATTAAACACATCCACTCTTTCCTATGATGAACAATCATTTACTATACCTCTTACGATAGATTTTCCACTTCGCAATGTTTCCACAAAGCTTTCTTTTGTTTCCTTACTTGATTCTGGTTCTACCAATTGTTTTATTGATTCTCGTTTTGTGTATAAACATTCTCTACCTACTTCTTCTATTTCTCCAATCAATCTCCGACTTTTCGATGGCTCTTTATATCCAAAACCAATTTCCGAGACTATGTCTCTTAATGTTTGGTTTCCCTCTGGCGAGCTACTACTACTGACATTTTATGTCACTTTACTAGATTCTTCTTGGGAAGCAGTTTTAGGTTACAGTTTCTTGACCCGCTACAATCCGTTGATTGACTGGGCATCAAGAAACATTACATTCCATTCCACCAAGCAAGTTGAGTTTCCCTCGACGTCCTCACTTCCACGAACACTTGTTCCAGAAGAAACTGTCCCCTCGCGGGGTCAGCCTACCATTGGTTCCGAAGAGGTCCCTTCGCGATCCTCTTCACGAACCCATTCTCGCCATTCACCTCATCCTCTATTGGACTCTTTCCCCTATGAACCCATCTACTCCTATCCTTCGGTAGCTCAATTGGCCGCTTTGTGACTTGAAAACCCAGAGATCGACATTGCTCTTGTCAATGCGGAACTTTTCAACTGTGCTTGCAAGAATGCCAAGTGTGAACCGTTAATCTTACGAGTGGTTCACAGTGAAGTTACAGCGTGAGCTGCTTCGACAACTTCGGCAAACAACAGCAATCCTTCCTCATTACCGAAGCATTACACGGACTTCGCAGATGTCTTTGACGAAGTCGAATCCGAAGTGCTGCCTAAGCATTAACCTTACGATTTAAAGATTAAATTAGAGGAAGGCGCCGAACCACCTATCGGTCATCTTTATCCTCTTTCTGCCAAGAAATTAGAGGCTCTATGCGATTTCATCAATAAGCACCTCGAATCCAGCACTATTCAACCTTCGTCCTCTCCTCATGGAGCTCTGGTATTATTCGTACCGAAGAAGGACGGAAAACTTCAACTTTGCATAGACTTTCGCGGTCTTAACAACATCACGAAGAAGGATTGTTATCCTTTGCCTCTCATTTCTGATTTACTAGACGCTCTGAAAAAAGCTAAGGTTTATACTAAACTCAATCTTGCTCACACATACCATTTAGTTCGAATCGCGGAAGGCAACGAATGGAAAATGACATTCAGAACCTGTTGGGGTTCATACAAATGGAAGGTTATGCCATTCAGACTCACTAATGCTCCAGCAGCTTTCCAAAGGTTCGTGAACGATATATTCACTGATCTTTTAGATGTGTATGTTATCGTCTACCCCGACGATATACTTATCTACTCCGACGATGAGACATGACATCGCGAACATGTTCGCGAGGTTCTCCATCGCCTTCATAAACATCGACTCTACGCAAACATCATGAAATGTGAATGGGAGATTGATATGGTAGAGTATCTTGGGTATATTCTTTCTCCAGAGGGCTTAACGATGTCGAAAGACAAAGTAAAAGCTATCATTGACTGGCCGGTACCTCAGAAAGTCAAAGACATCCAGTCTTTTCTTGGATTTGCTAATTTCTATCATCGATTTATTTATAATTATAGCGATATCGTAGTCCCGATGACACAACTTACGCAAAAGGATACACCTTGGAACTGGAATACCGACTGCCAGGAAGCCTTCGAGAAGCTCAAATACAGCTTCACTCACGCTCCTATTCTGGCACATGTTAGAGGTTGATGTCGATACACAAAACCACAAGCGGCTAAGTGTCTCAGACGTCTCAGAGAAGAAACCCAGAAGTCAAGTTGAATAACAAAGCTAAGGTCACTACAAGACCTTAGCTGACCTTATATACAAAAGTACAAATCTAATCTACAATAGAGTTGTTGGTCAAATGCTATGACGAACAAGTCCGTGATAGATACGAGCACAGATGCTAACCGAGTATAAGTAATCAAGAGGATGTCAGCAGCGGGTCGTAACCGAGTACGGGACCCGATGAGTAACATAGAATGCATAAAGGAAAACGAAGAATTAGAATATCCAGATGCCCAGTCACAGGACACAAGCGCCCTACGACAGGCGCCTACGCGCGCTAAGAGTTACTCGTAGTGTTAGTCGTTCCTGACAGCACATTGGGAACCAAACTGACATCTAATCATGGAAACAGATGCCTCGGACTACGCATTAGCTGCGATCCTCTCGATCCTACTACCTGATGGAGAAATTCACCCCATCGCATTCCTCTCGAGGACTTTTCAAGCTGCAGAACTCAACTACGACACTCACAATAAGGAGCTTCTCACAATATTTGAAGCATTCAAAGGTTGGCGACATTACCTCGAGGGATCTGGAGATCCTATCGATGTCATTACCGATCACAAGAATCTCGAATACTTCTCGATGACGAAAATCCTTACGCAATGACAAGTTTGTTGGTCGGAGTACCTGCATCAATTTAACATGGTGATCCGATTCAGACCAGGTAAGCTAGGTGAAAAACCTGACTCAATGACTAGATGCTGTTAAGATCTAACAATCTGACACTCCTCTGATGAAACATGTTTATAACTATCCAAGGGTCCCAAAAGGCATAATGTAAGACCACAAGGCAAAAGTAAGTCCTCCAGGCAAAGTTGTAAGACCTCAGTAGTTGGGACATGTGACTTGGCTCTAGTGCTATAAACCTCTGTGTTCATTAATTGTACCCATGGCCGGATAGCTCAGTGGTTAGAGCATCTTGGGATTTCCCAGTGGTCCTGGGTTCAATCCCCAGTCTGGTCACTTTGTTTGTCATCATGACTTTAACAGATGCTGGGATGTCTACCCAAAAGAGGGGGATATCGGCTACACACAAGTTAACCCACATAATTTCAGACCTATTTTCACTAATGAACAACTAACTACTTCCCTTTGAGCTACATTCCTAGAAGGACCGGCACTTCGCACCTCCATTGTTATGGATATAGAGGCACTTCATTCCGCTATTTGCGAATCAATTGTGGGATTGAAGTGCATGAAGGATGGTACAAACACTCGTTGGACAATAGGGTCTGATGGATTGTTACGACTTGACAATTGCATTTACGTTCCTAACACTTCTAATTTACAACTTCAAATTTTACGTTATTTTCACGACCATCCACTCTCAGGTCATTTTGGTCAAAATCAGACTCTGGAAGCCATTTGACGACAGTATACTTGGCCAAAGGTTCGCAAATTCGTTCGCGATTATATTAGTTTGTGTACGGTTTGCGGATGCAACAAACCTCGTCGACATAGGCCTTATGGTCTACTCAAACCACTTCCAGTTCCCGTCCGACCTTGGGATTCTATATCAATGGACTTCATTGAACAACTACTGGACTCTAAAGGACATATGGCTATTTTGGTAATCATGGATCGAGCCTCAAAACAAGGCATTTTCATCGCAACACACGACAAAATAATGTCCGAAGAGCTCGTGGAACTGTTCATCCATCACGTTTTCTTGAAACACGGAGCTCCTAGTCACGTCACTTCTGATCGAGGCTCGGAATTTGTTTCAGCTTTCTTTCGTGCTTTAGGGGAAGCTCTCTCGATCAAACTACACTTCACCTCGGGATACAATTCTGATGGGGATGGACAAACAGAATGAGTTAACCAGACATTGATATGTATTGTGTGTATCAACAGGATGATTGGGCAAAACTTCTGCCCATTGCGGAATTTGCATACAACAATGCTCCTAACGCCTCCACTGGTATTACTCCGTTCTTTGTGAATAAAGGTTATCATCCTAACATTACAGTGAAACCTGAAATCGACATCTGTTCCAATCATGCAATTGACTTCGCGATGAATTTAGATGAGATTCATTCTTTTCTCTGCAAAGAAATTACTAATGCGCAAGCTCAATACAAAGAGCAAGCGGACAGAAAATGTTTTAATCACCCCGATTTTCCCATTGATTCACAGGTATTTGTACTAGCAAAGCACATAGAAACCACTCGACCTACCGCGAAGTTCTCCGAGAAGTATCTCGGACTGTTCAAAGTTCTTGAGTGCATAGGGACTCTCTCGTACAAGTTACAACTCCCTTCCTATCTCAGTCGTATCCACCCAGTTTTCCATGTATCCCAACTCGAACCATATACTCCGAACTCGATTCCACATTGCAAACAAACTCCTCCACCTCTGGTGGAAGTTGAGGGCTGTTATGATTGTGCACAAAGGGATCATCAGGAATGATCACGGGATGATCGCGGGAAAATACGAAGTAAAATACTTCGCGAGGTAAAACAATCCTAGACAAAGTAGTCGGACCTTGACTCCACTATTAGTAGAGTTCTTGACACTTCGCGTGTCCGCAAGAGAAGAAAGGTAAACGTGTTCCATTCGCAATGACTATCGCGGAACGTACTGACAGTGAGGATGTTAAAACAATGATACAGATAGATGATTAATTGGTATCACTATCAAAGTGCTATCAAGGTTGATATTTAAACTAAAGAACTACCTATTCGATAGCGTAGCTTTATACTAAAGGTAAGTCAGGATCGCGAAGCAATGCCATGCCTGAATGGGTTAGCTCGTAAGTAAAGAACAAAGGAAGGGATATAACAGGAATAGTGTAAATCCAATAAGGATGAAAAGAGATAACGAGTAATTGCTTCGCGTCAGAATTCCTTCGCAAAGTAAATGCATAATGGTAAAAGGATATAAGTAATATCTAAGTAGCGGAATGATTCGCGAAGCTTCGTAAAGACTTAGCTTGCATAGATATAACAAGGGCGAAGAGGAATATAATGTCATGGAGGTCTTAGATTCAAAATTGGATCGTCAATACAAAAAATGTCCACTACGGTATTACATCTGGTGGGCAGGATACATAGGTACAGACGAAGGGTTTTCCTGGGTCACCGTGAACGAAATTCACGCAGACGAGCTGGTTCCAGCTTTCCATCTTCATTACCCTCACAAACCTGGACCATCATGATTAATGAACACTTAATTTTTACTATTCATTCATTGGAAATACTAATTTTTATTTTTACTAGTTCAACCCTCACAAAACCTTCGCGAGTCATCACCATTACATTCCGTACTACCTACTACATTACCTACTAAATTCCAACTCTTTACGCCAAGAAGTTCCATGATCCATTTCGTTGCAGAGCTAACCTTGAACTCTCACATTCCCTTCCTTCCAAAACCATTGTGATTCCTTCCTCGCGGAACGAATCTTTACTCCTTACACCATGAGCACTTTTTATCAATGAAACCTTACAAACCCAAATTCACCAAAAAAGTCAAAAACTTATAAAATTAAACAAAACAAAACAACAAAAACAATACTAGACAACTACTTAGACTTAATTACAAGTCCCAATATTTACTACAATCCTTCGCGGGAATTACGTTGCGCGTCGTTTTCCTTCACGAACCATTCTTCTATTCCTTTCCTCTTCTTCTTCCTCATCCATTTCTCCTTCTTCTTTGTCCTTTTCTTCCTCCTGTTCTTCGTCAACCACCACATCGTCCTTGAGCCGCTGCTGGACCAGACACACCATTTCCTCTATTGCGAGAGCGGATTGACTTGCAAAACCCAGAAGCAATTCCATCTGCTTATGGAGCTGATGGTTTTGCTCTGCGAGCAAATCTAATTGCTCCCTTAACTCCAAACCCACCAAGTTCCTTTCTGTGACGCGCCTCGCAGGACCCTGATACATCTTCTCTTCATCGACTCGCAGTTTTTTTCTTCTTGACCTCCGAGCAGCATTTTCCCCGGACCAACTACACCGTTGTCGTTGCTGATGACAGCGGAGGCAGGCCTGGGGACACGGCTTCCCAGGTTGCGCAATGCAGTTGATTGTGTTACGTTGAGTAACACAATGAAGACAAGCTTTGTGGTTATGCGAAGGAGTCGGGGGAGCGTTGTCATCATCCTCATCATCATCCTCATCCTCATCGTTATCGTCGTCGTCATCTCCAGGAGTTGGATCTTCATCGGGATCCAGGGCTCCACCAATCTACAAGTCATTAAGTAAGAAAAAGAAAAGTCAGTTGCGAACAACTATCACTCACCACAGAAACTGGACGTTTTCTCTTTAAAACCAATTGTTCTATTTCCAGGGTATTGCGTACCACGGATGCTGACTTGTAAATTTTCTGCTTGGAGCCCAAAGGCTCCCACAATGCCTGATCACTTGTCTGTCATGACGCAGCACGAGCTGCATGATCCCGACATTCTTGTAGTTCCTGGAGAGCTTGTGCTCTCTGTTGAGTTCGGGCTTTTTCTTCTTCAGCCAATTTTCGTAAAGCAGCGGCTTTTGCCTTCACAATGCTCTCCTCGATGAGTCTTTCTTCTTCCCGCTTCTTCATGGCCTGTTTCTCCTCCTCGAGTCTCCTCATCTCCACCTCGCGCTCCGCCTCACAAGCAGCTTCTTCCTCCAATCTAACCATCTCCTCCTCAAAGGTGGCTTCCTGCGCATCAATCTCAAGTTGACAAAGGCGGGCTCGTTCCACCTGTTCATGAACAAGGCGCGCTCATCGTTCTTGCACGGTTTCTGTGGCAGTAATGGTAAGAGACATTGTAGAGTGATGAGGACTTAGGAAAAAACAGAGAAAGCCCTCGCATTTTATACGCATTCGTAGTTGAGGGCAGGTTCAACTTCAAAATTTTTGTTTACCTCTATCATAACTCGCATGGCATTTGGAAAATTTACTTTTCCTTTTCACTTTTTCTTTTTTCTTTTCCTTTTTACTTTTCCATTCTACCTAACTTTAGATCCATTAACCATCAACAATCACATAGGCTTTCGAGGGTGAAAGGCTAAGAGGGGGATACTGTTATATCTATGCAAGCTAAGTCATTACAAAGCTTTGCGATCCATTCCACTACTTAGATATTACTTATATTCTTTTACTACTATGCAATTACTTCACAAAGGACTTCCAACGTGAAGCAATTATTCTTTATCTCTTATCATTCTTATCGGATTTACACTATCCCTTTTATATCCCTTCCTTTGTTCTTTACTTACAAGCTAACCCATTCGGGCATGGCATTGCTTTGCAATCCTGACTTACCTTTAGTATAAAGCTATGGTATTGAATAGGTAGTTCTTTAGTTTAAATATCAACCTTGATAGCACTTCGATAGTGATACCAATTAATCCTCTATCAGTATCATTGTTTTAAACATCCTCACTGTCAGTATGTTCCGCGATAGTCATTGCGAATGGAAAACGTTTACCTTTCTTCTCTTGCGGACATGCGAAGTGTTGAGGACTCTACTAATAGTGGAGTCAAGGTCCAACTACTTCGTTTAGGATCATTTTACATCGCGAAGTATTTCACTTCGTATTTTCCCGCGATCATCCCGCGATCATTTCCGACAATCCCTTTGTGCATGATCATAACAGTGGCTCTGCAAAGGAATGGTTTGAACCAGATATTCTGGATCTGAATCTTTCTGTGATGCTGGCTTGGACAAGTTCCTTTGTGGCATTGGTGAAAAAATTACAGGATAATTTCGGTATGTACGATGCACAGGGGGAAGCCAAGGATAAGCTCAGAATGTTAAGGATGTGATATATCTATGCAAGCTAAGTCTTTACAAAGCTTCGCGATCCATTCTGCTACTTAGATATTACTTATATCCTTTTACCACTACACAATTACTTCACGAAGGAATTCCGATGCAAAGCAATTACTTGTTATCTCTTATCATCCTTATCGGATTTACACTATCCCTTTTATATCTCTTCCTTTGTTCTTGACTTATGAGCTAACCCATTCGGGCATGGCATCGCTTTGCGATCCTGACTTACCTTTTGTCATGAAACAATCTTTTTTCATTATTCTTTTCTTTTATTATTCTTTTCCTTTTCTTTTATTTACTTACCTAATCACCAAAGCGCTTACACTAGCGCTTATTATATTTTCATTATCATTTAGGTTACACGCGTCAACCTTATTGTTCTCACGTTGTCGTTTCACTTAGGCGCGACTCTCTCGTGCCTGTCAGCTCATTGACAGGACGACATCATTATCGTTCCGCTTCCATGCTTCTTTCTATATTGCCTTATTGTTTACTCACCTAATACCTACAGCTTTACTTATGGATACGAGCGACTCTTATTGTAGATCCTCACGGTTACGGCGCGAGACATCTCTCACGGCTTCATATCCCAATAGTATATAAGACTTAGTATTTTGTAGTTATATTCCTTAGCTCTATTCTCGTCTATCCTCCTCGGTAGCTAGACTTGTAGTTGGGTTGTTTTATCCATCCTCTTTTGCTTTTTTGTCCTCTTGCTCATCGTCTATCGTGTGACGCCTGGTTGTCTCTTGTGAGAGCTAGCGAGTCGCTGACACCTTTAGTATAAAGCTATGGTATCGAATAGGTAGTTCTTTAGTTTAAATATCAACCTTGATAGCACTTCGATAGTGATACCAATTAATCCTCTATCAGTATCATCGTTTTAACATCCTTGCTGTCAGTATCATCATTTTAACATCCTCGCTGTCAGTACGTTCCGCGATAGTCATCACGAATGGAACACGTTTACTTTCTTCTCTTGCGGACATGCAAAGTGTCGAGGACTCTACTAATAGTGGAGTCAAGGTCCGACTACTTAGTCTAGGATCGTTTTACCTTGCGAAGTAATTTACTTCGTGTTTCCCTGTGATCATTCCCGACGATCCCTTTGTGCACGATCATAACAGGATGAAGGAATCCAACAACATATGAAAGTATAATATCCATTTCAATACCCTCACAGTGTCTACTAATTGGGACTCGCACGCCCTTAAATGGGCTTATCAATGCAGCTTGGCAAGCCATATCAAAGATGAGATGGCTCGTCTTCCGGAGCCGAAGATGCTCATAGAATACCATTACAAGGTACTTTGCATAGATAACAGGTACTGGAGATGAGAAGAAGAGCAGAAAAGAGAAGCTGCTAGATCAACCAGTGTTTCCTCAGGAGGGAAAGCATCAACTACATCAAAGAAGAATTTGCCAGGTTCTTCACAAAATCCTACATCCTCCTCCACAACCAATACACCTATGACTTCAACAAATAATTCAGGGAAAAAAGGTAAGGCTAATGGAGGTAGAAATTCCTCATCATCGACAAGTTCTGTGGTGTCTTAACCTGCATACGTGAACAATCTCGGCTCGGATGGCAAACTACTTGCAAAGGAGTCAGAATGCTGGAAGAAGTTGGGGCTGTGCGGGTTTTGTGGTGGGAATCATAAGTTCAACGACTGCGAGAAACAAAAGTCTCATGAAGCTCATGGATGTGCCACAGAAACACAGGAAGCAGTGGCAAGTACCTCTTTGGTATCAGAAAAATAGTCTGCAACTCCTGTACCCCAGTATGAAGCAGGAGTTGCATTGACCAGGTTCATACTACTGGGGAAGTCAAATTAAACACATCAACTCTTTCTTATGATGAATGATCTTTTACAATACCTCTTACTATAGATTTTTCACTTTGTGATGTTTCTGCGAAGCTTTCCTTTATCTCATTACTTGATTCTGGTTCTACTAATTGTTTTATTGATTCTCAATTTGTGTATAAACATTCTCTCCCTACTTCTTCTATTCCTTCAATCAATCTCAGACTTTTTGATGGTTCTTTATCTCCAAAACCAATTTCCGAGATGACATCTCTTAATGTTCGGTTTCCCTCTGGCGAGCTACTACTACTGACATTTTATGTCACTTTACTAGATTCCTCTTGCAAAGCAGTTTTAGGTTACAGTGTTATGGGTATGCTTCCGCTACCTCATACGGAACATCCGGAAGTTACAGAACCAATGGTTATAATTCCTTCCTTTCCTTTCCTTTCCTTATCGGTTCGGCACTGGACGGTACGACAACATCCAATGTTAACAGATATGATTACTTTTAACGCCCACACTATTATCTTTTAATTATATTATTGGGAACTTTTTACAATACTTATTGTTTTATCACAGATACTCATTGTTCTTCTTTTAACAATTAGGATTACTGGTATATAAGCATTAGTGTCCAGTAGATAGTTCTCCAGCTTAAATATCAACTTAGATCATTCCGATCTAGAGAGGTTATCACTATAAACTCCGTCCGGGCTTTCCAGTCTTACTTTATAGTTGTCCGAACTCATCTGGTCAACTTCCGGATGTCCGAAATCTACGAGCATCCATGGGAGCACTACTGAAAGTGGTGCTAAGGTTCTTGTTCAACTTTACCATTCTACTTTTCTACTGATTGGTAGTTACCATACAAACCCGGAAACTATCAGAACAATATATACTATCCTATTCACTCTAGACCTCACGGAACCTCACTGGAACAGTCTTAACAGTATATTTAAACTATCACTCGCTATTGTCGTGACTCATATTCATTTGTATTCATGGCGCCTCCAATAACTCGACAAGCCCAAAGGAACCGGAACCACTAACAATTCAGATGTACTGAATCAGGCTGAAGAGTCAAATCCTTTTCTTGCTAATGCACAATCCTTCGCACCATACTCCGAATCTATATCGGCCTTAGGAGGTCAAAGGAGAGCAAATGTTTTCGGACCAATGATGTCAACTGCACATTCGACTACGGAGGTGAATCCGGAGTCCGCAATTGGCGGAAATACTGAAACATTAGACTATGAAATCCAAACATTATACACCGCAACTGGAATACCGGTTCAGGTAAGAACACCCTGGATGGTAACTCGAATAGCGACCGCTTCATCTGCAATCATACCTCCATCCCCAACAGCAGCAGCTATTTTCGGACAGCTCTTGGCCCGAAATGCACTGGACAACACTCAGATTCCTGAAGGACAGGAAGAAGATCATCCTGAAGAAGATAACTGGGAGGATCAAGATGGTGAGGAAGATCCAGTAGGGGCTGAAGAAAATCCAGCTGATCCGGATGGATCGGATGATGATGAAGGTCCAGGTGGTGGTGGACCTGGAGGTCCGGGTGGTCCAGGTGGTGGAGGATTTGGTGGGCTGGAAAGTCCCAGGAGACCAGTCTTCCCACCGAACAACAACTCTTCCAAACAGGAGTTTCTTCAAATGTTCCAAGCTTTCTGAGGAACACTCGAAGGATTGGGTAATGCGATCGGAGCCAACCGAATTGAGAAAAGCGAAAGTTCGGGAACCAGACATTTTCAATGGTCTTGAGCCTCGGAAACTCAAATCCTTCCTAGTTTCCTTATCCTTTGTCTTCCTAGATCGGCCTAACTATTTCACTGATCAAAGGAAGATTGCCTATACCTTGTCTTATCTGAGTGGATCTGCTCATGAATGGTTCGAGCTGGATATCCTCGACCCCAATGCAGTAGCACTTCCTATGTGGACCAGCTCTTTTTCAGCACTCGTGAAGGAGTTACAAGATAATTTCGGTCTTTACAACATGCAGGGGGATGCCAAGGATAAACTCGGAAACTGTTAAGATTGTGCAACTCCGGAATCGCGGAATGATCGCGATGTAATCGCGGAATTGGTTGCGAATGTGAGGGGATAATTCCCTCGCAAAGGGAGGAATGATTTGCGGAGTTATGGAAAGGTAGTTGGACATCGACACTACTATTGGTAGTGCCCTCAACATGTCGATGGTCCAATATAAAGGTAGTAGCAGCATCAGTTCGCGGAATGTCAGAGCTGTGTTGAGAATGTATCACAGATAGTGAACATCTGTAATACGAAGAGAGAGCAGATCTAAGTCGATATTAAAACTACAGAACTACCTATTGGATGTTGTAGCTTTATACTATGCATTACATAAGCGTCGCGAAGCGATACTAACTCCGAATAGACTAGCTTGTGGAGTAAAGAACAAAGGAAGGGATATAATAGGTGTAGTACTCATCCGATAATGATTAGGAAAGATAACGAAGGATTCCTGAGCTTAGGAACTCTTCGCGAAGTAGGTAAATGGATCGCGGAATCGCAGAATAACTCGATTCACATACATATGACAGAAACTTGAAGATGAAGGAAAACGAATCGGTTCGTAAATTTAACATCTGATTCAATACACTTGCTGCTCTCACCAATTGGAATTCGAGTTCCTTGAAGTGGGCTTATCAGCATGCTCTAGCGTCCCAAATTAAGGACGAAATGGCCCGTGTTCCAGAGCCTCGAAACCTTGCCGAATATCAGGCAGAGGTTCTTTGGATCGACAACCAGTACTGGCAAAGAGAAGAAGAGAAGAACCAAGAGTCTGCTCGTTATGGCGGATCAGGTTCGGGTAGTAAAACCTCGAACCTGGGTAAGAAGGGTAATCCGAATCCTTTGAACAAAACTTCTTCTTTATTGGAAAATCAGTCTAAAGGTACTAATAGCCCGCAGACTACCAGTCAGAATCAAGGGAAGAAGCATTGGTTCGACAATAAGAACAAATTGGCCAGCAGTGGACCTTCAGGTCAATCCTCTTCGAACTCTTCAACTTCTCAACAGGCGAAGCCATATCAGAAACATCTCAGACCAGATGGTAAAGTCAAGCCAGAAGAGAAGGAGAGACGCAGGAAATTCAACCTGTGTATGTTCTGTGGTGGTAAGCATAAACTAGAAGATTGTCCTAATCAGAAATCGAGCCAACCTCGCGGTCAAGTGGCGGAGGTTGAGGATGCTACCATGAATGTCTGATCATCTTCAGATGATTCGGAAAAATTATCTGCAGCTCTTGTACCCCGGTACGAAGTGAGAGTTGCGTTGATTCGGTTTGTGCCTACCCAGGGGAAGTAATACTTAACGCATCCACTCTTTCTGAATATGAACAATCTCTCCAATTTACACTTAATACTGAATTTCAATCACCAGAAGAACCGGCTGGTACATTATCTTTACTACAATTTTCATGCTTACTTGATTCCGGTTCTGCAGACTCTTTTCTCAATTCTTCCTATGTAAAAAAGCATTCTATTCCAACAACACCTATATCTCCGATCAATCTCCATTTATTCAATGGTTCTCTTACTGCAAATTCTATTTCGGAAACAGTCGAACTTTCGATCCATTTTCCGACTGGCAAGTCTTTTATGATTAACTTCTATGTTACTTCTTTGGATTCATCTTGCAAAGCTGTATTAGGATATAGTTTCTTGTCCCGCTACAATCTGTTGATTGACTGGGTTACAAAAACAATTTCTTTCCGAAACACTGACCAAGATGTTTTCAAACAGACGTCTACACTTCCAGATACTTTAAATTCAAGTTCCGAAGTGTCCGCTCCACTTCAGGAGCCATTAGTGAAACCAGATGCATCACGCTCTAAACCTTGCTCTCGCCTTTCACCTCGTCCACTCATGGACAAATTTCCATATGAGCCCATCTACTCATACCCGACAGTATCGCAAATGGGATCTCGTACTGAATCTGCGGAAAATCCAGACGTCAACATCGCACTTCTGGGAGCAGTGGCTTTCAACCGGGTCTGCAAGGACACTGGTATCAAGCCGATTCTATTTCATTACATTCCTTCTGAAATTACTACTAAAGGTTCTAGTACTGAAGAATTTGAATCTCAGGAACAAGGATCTACCCTTCCGGATCAATATGCCGAATTTGCTGATGTCTTCAACAAAAGCTCTTCCAAAGAGCTTCTGGAACATCGATCTTATGACCTAAAGATTGATTTAGAAGAAGGTGCTGAGCCACCTCTCAGAAGACTGTATCCATTATCTCCAAAGGAATTGGGGGCCCTTCATGATTTCCTGGATAAGCAACTAGCTACAGGTATAATTCAAACCTCATCATCACCATATGGCGCACTGGTACTATTCGCACCGAAGAAGGACGGATCTCTCCAACTATGTGTTGACTTCCGAGGAATTAATCGCATCACAAAAAAGGACCGTTACCCATTACCCTTAATATCCGACCTGCTGGATGCACCCCAAAAGGCGGCCATATACACTAAACTCAATTTAGCTCACACTTACCATCTCATATGAATTGCCGAAGGCGACGAATGGAAGACTGCCTTCCGGACTTGCTACAGGTCTTACGAGTGGAAAGTAATACCAGAAGGACTTACCAATGCCCCGGCTGCATTTCAAAGATTTGTTAACTCTATCTTTGCAGACTTACTGGATGTTTATGTGATCATTTACATTGACGATATTCTAGTATATTCTGATAATCCGGAAGATCATGAGGAACATGTCTGAGAAGTCCTCCAAAGACTCTGACAAGCTCAACTCTACTGCAATCTCGCGAAATGTTTCTTCGGAGTTGACATAGTCAAATATCTCAGGTACATCTTATTTCCCACTGGCCTTACCATGTCTTTGGATAAAGTAAAAGCTATCATCGAATGGCCAGTGCCTCGAAAGGTCAAAGATAACCAGTCTTTTCTCGGATTTGCCAATTTCTATAGGCATTTCATTTACAATTATAGTGACATTGTGATTCCATTAACCCGACTCACCCGAAAAACAACGGATTGGATTTGGACTGCAGAATGCCAGTCAGCATTCGAAAATCTCAAGCAAGCGTTCACCAGCGCGCCTATTCTAGCTCACTGGGAACCTAATCGACCACTCATTGTGGAAACCGATGCTTCCGACTATGCGATCGCAGCTATCCTTTCAATTCAGCTTTCGGACGGGGAAGTACATCCTATCACTTTTCTTTCACGCACGCTTCACGCAGCAGAACTAAATTATGATGTACACAACAAGGAACTTCTAGCTATTTTCGAAGCTTTTAAAGCTTGGTGGCACTACCTTGAAGGCTCCAGTGACCCAATCGATGTGGTCACTGACCATAAAAATCTTGAGTACTTTTCTACAATGAAAGTTCTGACTTGGCGACAGGTTCAATGGTCCGAATACCTTCACCAATTCAATTTGGTTATCCGGTTTTGACTGGGTAAATTAGGGGAAAAGCTGGACTCCATCACTAGACGATGGGATGTCTACCCAAAAGAGGGGGATATCGGCTATGCCCAAGTCAATCCACAGAACTTCCAACCTGTATTCACTAATGAACAGCTTACCGCTTCACTTCGGGCTACTTTCCTTGAAGGACCGGTGCTCCGGGCATCAATGCTTTACATGAAGCAATTCAACAATCATTACCAATTGATCTGGAGTCTGCACTAGGTCTCACATATGCCCAAGACACTACTAAAACTCAATGGACTATGGGCAAAGATGATCTACTATGACTTGATAACCGGATATACGTTCCGAATCACTCAGATCTATGATTACAAGTTCTACGATATTTCCATGATCACCCTCTTTCCGGCCACTTCAGTCAAAACCAGACTCTAGAATCCATTCGTGGGCAGTATACCTGGCCTAAGGTCCGAGATTTCATACGAGACTACGTTGCCTCTTGCACTACTTGTGGTAGGAACAAGTCCCACTGACATCAGCCTTATGGATTACTAAAGCCTCTTCCGGTACCAACGCACCCTTGGGATTCCATATCCATGGACTTTATTGAAGAACTACCAATGTTGGATGGTTACAATTCCATCCTAGTGATTGTGGATTGATCATCAAAACAATCCATTTTCATTCAGTGTCATACTACAATCACATCCGAACAATTAGCTGAACTTTTTGTCATTCATGTCTTCTCGAAACACGGAGTCCTGAGCCATGTAACCTCAGACCGAGGATCCAAATTCATGTCCGCATTCTTCTGGGCCCTTGGCCAATCATTAAATATGGAACTTCACTATACTTCCAGATATCACCCCGAAGCCGATGGTCAAACTGAACAAGTCAACCAAACCCTGGAGCAATACATCCACATTTATTGCAATTACCAACAGGACAATTGGTCCGGCCTTCTACCAATGGCTGAGTTCGCGTACAATAATGCACCAAATGCATCTACAGGTATTACACCCTTCTTTGCTAACAAAGGTTACCATCTGAATATATCCATTTGACTGGAAGTTGATATCCAATCCAATTGGGCTCGTGATTTTGTCGTCAACTTGGATGAAGTTCATGCATTCCTTTGTGATGAAATTACTAATGCTCAGCATCAGTATAAAGAACAGGCTGACCGGAAACATATTTCCACTCCTGAATTCCAGATCGGATCTGAAGTCTTTGTATTAGCCAAACACATCCAATCGACCCGACCCACTCTGAAGTTCTCGGAAAAGTATCTTGGCCCATTCAAGGTTACCGAACGCATTGGAACATTAGCCTACAAGATACAACTACCAGATTACCTCTCCAGAATACACCCCGTATTTCATGTTTCACAATTGGAACCATACACTCCCAATCCGATACCTAACCGCATGCAAGCTCCGCCACCTCCGATCGAGGTAGATGGTGAACAAGAGTTTGAAGTTGCAGAGATCCTAGATTCGAAAATGGATCATAGGTACCAATGGTGTCCATTATGGTACTTTATCTGTTGGAAAGGCTATGAAGGTACTGAAGAAGAATTCTTGTGGATCAGAGCTGATGAAATGCATACTGATGAACTTCTCGGAGAATTCCATAACTGATACCCATCGAAGCCGGGACCCTTGCAGGACATCCACTAAAATTGTCATACGATTGTCAGCGACTCGCTAGCTCTCACAAGGACAACCAGGCATCACACAATAGTCGATGAGCAAGAGGGCGAAAAAGCGAAAGAGGATAGATAAAACAACCCAACTACAAGTCTAGCTACCGAGGAGAATAGATGAGAATAGAGCTAAGGAATATAACTACAAAATACTAAGTCTTATATACTAATGGGATATGAAGCCGTGAGAGATATCTCGCGCCGTAACCGTGAGGATCTACAACAAGAGTCTCTCGTATCCATAAGTAAAGCTGTAGGTATTAGGTGAGTAAACAATAAGGCAATATAGAAAGAAGCATGGAAGCGGAATGATAATGACGTCGTCCTGTCAATGAGCTGACAGGCACGAGAGAGTCACGCCTAAGTGAAACGACAACGCGAGAACAATAAGGTTGACGCGTGTAACCTAAATGATAATGAAAGTATAACAAGCGCTAGTGCAAGCGCTTTGGTGATTAGGTAAGTAAATAAAAGAAAAGGAAAAGAATAATAAAAGAAAAGAATAATGAAAAAAGATCGTTTCATGACAACGATTCTACTTATCTTTTTCTATATTTTATATTTTCTTTTCACTTCCGAACAGTTGAAATTAACTGAAGGGATTACCGCCATGATAGTTTATTGAGCAATAATCCCTTACTGGAATTTCATATGCCTACTCTTTCAAACTTCCGCTATCTGGACATTTCCATCCGAAATTTAAACTCATTTCTTATAAGTATTATCAGCCAATTTCAGTCAGCATATTCCTTACTTTTCCATTTCACTTTGAACTATGATAAATTTTTTACTCAAAGTCTGATACCAGACAAATTTCTTGGAAAATATAGAAACCGAGTTTTATTCAAAGTCCAAAAAACTACTACTAGGCCTATTCTTGACCTTTTCCCTTCCTATCCCCCATTCTCTTTTCCCTTTCTTCCTCTGTTTCTGCTTCATCTCCTTGGATCCTTACAAGGAACTGGACCATGTCCTCTAATAATGCTAACCAACAGGTTAGGTCCTGTACATCCCCTCGGAGGTCCTCTATTGTCCTACTGCTTGATGAAGTACCAGACTCTTCTACCTTCACCCTCTTTATTTGGCGGGGACGCTCAGCCTGCACCAACGAGCAATGGGCCTTGGCGGTATGACAGGCTTGGCACGATGACAACCGTACACCTACCGAAACACATGATATGCCCTTGGAAAGGCAACGGTTGCACTTTACTTCCTTTTTAGGGGAAGAAGTAGGGGTAGGAACAGTGTCGGCATCCTCGGACCTTGAGGACAAGGAATCGTCAATGTGTAAAGTCGGATCCACAGAAGCCGCAACCTAATATGAAATCAGAATAAATTGTAGAGAGAAATAGTGATATGCACCTTTACCAGAGGGCGTTCATGCTTCTGGGGTACCGAAGCCTCTGTTTTCTCCTCATTCTCTTTCTCCACAGTCCGATTGGACTCCTCAACTTCCTTCTGCATAGCTGCTTCCTCAGCTCTAGCCTCATCTTCCGCTCTCTTCTGAGCATCCTCCAACTCAATTTGCTGTTGTTCTTCTTCGGCTTCCCTCCTCTTCTCTTCCTTACATCTCCGAATCTCTACTAGCCGGGCCTCTGCTGCAGCTTCTTCCCTTTCCTCTTCAGCCTTGCATTTGGCCTCGCATTTAGCCCGTTCGTCCTTAAGTTTCTGGAGGCGGGTGATTTCGGCTTCCTCCTCATTGTCTGAGGGAAGGGAAGAGTTGGTAAGGGAGGTATGAGGTGACATGGTGAAAAGAAAGAGAAAGTGGGGACTTAGAAAATTTTATTCGAACAGGTATTTATACCCTACCAACTGTAATGTGGCTGACTGATCAAATTCCAAACATTTCTGATTAGCAATTTCTTTGTCCGATCTGTTGATTGGATCAATGCTTTTCAAATGAATGGCTGTTGTTGTCACAAAACATCTTTTTTCATTATTCTTTTCTTTTATTATTCTTTTCCTTTTCTTTTATTTACTTACCTAATCACTGAGGCACTTACACCAGCGCTCATTATATTTTCATTATCATTTAGATTACACGCATCAACCTTATTGTTCTCGCGTTGTTGTTTCACTTAGGCGCAACTCTCTCGTGCCTGTCAGCTCATTGACAGGATGACATCATTATTGTTCCGCTTCCATGCTTCTTTTTATATTGCCTTATTGTTTACTCACCTAATACCTACAGCTTTACTTATGGATACGAGAGACTCTTATTGTCGATCCTCACGGTTACGGCAGGAGACATCTCTCACGGCTTCATATCCCATTAGTATATAAGACTTAGTATTTCATAGTTATATTCCTTAGCTCTATTCTCATCTATTCTCCTCAGTAGCTAGACTAGTATTGGGTTGTCTTATCCATCTCCTTTTTGCTTTTTCGCCCTCTTGCTCATCATCTATTGTGTGATGCCTGGTTGTCTCTTGTGAGAGCTAGTGAGTCGCTGACAGTTGTATGAGGCTTTTGAGGCCGAAAGCCTAGTAGGGGGATACTGTTACGGGTATGCTTCCGCTACCTCGTACGGAACATCCGGAAGTTACAGAACCAATGGTTATAATTCCTTCCTTTCCTTTCCTTATTGGTTCGGCACCAGACTGTACGACGACATCCAATGTTAACAGATATGATTACTTTTAACGCCCACACTATTATCTTTTAATTATATTATCGGGAACTTTTTACAATACTTATTGTTTTATCACAGATACTCATTGTTCTTCTTTTAACAATTAGGATTACTGGTATATAAGCATTAGTGTCCAGTAGATAGTTCTCTAGTTTAAATATCAACTTAGATCATTCCGATCTAGACCAAACTCATCCGGTCAACTTCCGGATGTCCGAAATCTACGAACATCCATGGAACCACTATGACATAGTGGGAGCACTACTGAAAGTGGTGCTAAGGTTCTTGTTCGACTTTACCATTCTACTTTTCTACTGATTGGTAGTTACCATACAAACCCAGAAACTATCAGAACAATATATATTATCCTATTCACTCTAGACCTCATGGAACCTCACTGTAACAGTCTTAACATACAGTTTCTTGACCCACTACAATCTGTTGATTGACTGGGCATCAAGAAACATTACATTCCACTCCACTAAGCAAGTTGAGTTTCCCTCGACGTCCTCACTTCCATGAACATCCATTTTGGAAGAAACTGTCCCCTCGCGGGGTCAGCCTACCATTAGTTCCGAAGAGGTCCCTTTGTGACCATCTTCATGAACTTGTTCTCGCCATCCACCTTGTCCTTTATTGGACTCTTTTTCCTATGAACCCATCTATTCCTATCCTTCAATGGCTCAATTGGCTGCTTCATGACTCGAAAACCCGGAAATTGACATTGCTTTTGTCAACGCAGAACTATTTAACCGTGCTTGCAAAAATGCCAAGTGTGAACCATTGCTTTTACATGGAGTTCACAGTGAAGTTACAGCATGAGCTGCTTTGACAACTTCAGCGAACAAAAGTGATCCCTCATCCTTACCAAAGCATTATGTGGACTTTGTGGATGTCTTCAATGAAGTCGAATCTGAAGTGCTGCATGAGCACTGACCCTATGACCTCAAAATTGAATTGGAGGAAGGCACTGAACCACCTATTGGTTGCCTTTACCCTCTTTCTGCTAAAGAATTAGAGGCTCTATGTGAATTCATCAATAAGCACCTCGAATCAGGTGCGATTCAACCTTTGTCCTCTCCTCATGGAGCTCTGGTCTTATTCGTACCAAAAAAGGATGGTAAACTTTGACTTTGCATAGACTTTCCTGGTCTTAATAACATCACAAAGAAAGATTGTTATCCTTTGCCTCTTATTTCTGATTTACTAGATGCTCCAAAAAAAGCTAAGTTTTACACCAAACTTGATCTCGCTCATGCATATCATTTAGTTTGAATTGCGGAAGGCGACGAATGGAAAATGACATTCAGAACTCATTGGGGTTCTTATGAATGGAAGGTTATGCCATTCGGACTCACTAATGCTCCTGCAGCTTTCCAAAGGTTTGTTAATGACATATTCACTGATCTTTTAGATGTTTATGTTATTGTCTATCTTGACAACATACTTATTTACTCCGATGATGAGGTATTACATTGCAAACATGTTCGCGAGGTCCTCCATTGTCTTCCTAAACATTGACTTTACATGAATCTCACAAAATGTGAATGGGAGGTTGACATGGTAGAGTATCTTGGGTATATTCTTTCTGTTATATATATGCCAAGCTCCACTATGCTTTCCGGACAATTTCCGAGGTCATCAATCACTATATGAACATTCCGGCATTCTGGCCGATCTTCCGGTCAATCAATCATCCTTCCGATCCATTTTGTGTTTGTTACCAAGTTCAACTCGAATCTTGGTCGATTTTGTACTCTGTTCCTTGGCTCAATAACTTCGGAACAACCTCGGATACATCACATGACACTCGGTCATCATGACCGATGCATTCCCACGCCTGTTGGCTCTTGGAAAACACCATTATTGTATTATTTCGAATCCTTCTCACTTATTGTCTTTTATTTAACAATTAGGCAGTTTAGTACTTAGGTCAACTCATTTAGTTTAGTTCCCCAGCTTGAAATAAAAGTTACCTTCTATACTCCTTATCTATTACGCTTAATCACATCCAGATCAATCGATCGGAAGCTTCCGACGCTCCGGAACTTCATTCTTCTTTGCACTTCGCAGGGACACCCAGATAACGTGTAGGGAGCATTGCCGAAAGCTTTGCTGAAGTCCCATCACTTCCCAAGGCCTGTTTAGCCTTTCCATTACTTTGTTTTGCTGTTACTATAGTTTCCAGACTCCGAAGCTTCGAACAGAGCTCCGGAACCTTGATCTATTTCCTTCTGGTGCACAGCCTTAACACTTTCCCCAGAGGGCTTAACAATGTCAAAAGACAAAGTTCAAGCTATCATTGACTGGCTGGTACCTCGGAAAGTCAAAGATGTCCAGTCTTTTCTTGGCTTTGCCAATTTTTATCAACATTTTATTTATAATTATAGTGATATCATAGTTCCAATGATATGACTCATGCAAAAGGATACACCATGGAATTGGAACACCAACTGCCAAGAAGCCTTTGAGAAGCTCAAATACAGCTTCACTCATGCTCCTATTCTGGCACACTGGGAACCAAATTGACATCTAATTATGTGTTACAAAACACACTTTTTTCTATTATTCTTTTCCTTTTCTTTTATTTACTTACCTAATCATTAAAGCACTTACACTAGCACTTATTATATTTTCATTTCTGTTTAGATTACACATGTCAACCTTATTGTTCTCACATTGTCATTTCACTTAGGTGTGACTCTCTCGTGCCTGTCAGCTCATTGACAGGACAACGTCACTATTGTTCCACATCCATGTTTCTTTTTATATTGCCTTATTGTTTACTCACGGAATACTTACAGCTTTACTTATGGATACGAGCGACTCTTATTGTATATCCTCACAGTCACGGCGTGAGATGCTTCTCATGACTTCATATCCCATACATATATAAGACCTGGTATTTTGTAGTTATATTCCTTAGCTCTATTCTCATCTATACTCCTTGGTAGCTAGACTTCTAGTTGGGTTGTTTTATCCTCATTGCTTTTCTCATCCTCTTGCTCATCATTCATTGTGTGACACCTGGTTATCTCTTGTGAGAGCTAGCAAGTCGCTGACATTATGGAAATGGATGCTTTGGATTACACTTTAGCCATGATCCTTTCGATCTTACTACCTGACAGAGAAATTCACCCTATCACATCCCTCTTGAGGACTTTTCAAGCTGCAGAACTCAACTACAACACTCACGACAAGGAGCTTCTTGCAATCTTCGAAGCATTCAAAGGCTGGTGACATTACCTTGAGGGATTGGGAGATCCTATCAACGTTGTTACTGATCACAAAAATCTTGTATACTTCTTGATGACGAAAATCCTTATGTGACAACAAGTTCATTGGTCAGAGTACCTGCATCAATTTAATATGGTAATCTGATTCAGACCAGGTAAGCTAGGTGAAAAACCTGATTCAATGACTAGATGCTGGGATGTCTACCCAAAAGAGGGGGATATTGGCTACACACAAGTTAATCCACAGAATTTCAGACCTATATTCACTAATGAACAACTAACTACTTCCCTTCGAGCTACATTCCTAGAAGGACCAGCACTTTGCGCCTCCATCATTATGGATATAGAGGCACTCCATTCCACTATTCACGATTCAATCAAAATGGATCCGGAATCAATTGTGGGATTAAAGTTCGTGAAGGATGGTTCAAACACTTGTTGGACAATAGGTTTTGATGGATTGTTATGACTTGATGATCACATTTATATTTCCTAACATTTCCAATTTACATGTTCAAATTCTACATTATTTTCACAACCACCCACTCTTGGGTCATTTTGGTCAGAACCAGACTCCGGATGCTATTCAATGACAGTATACTTGGCCAAAGGTTTGTGTTATGATCGTGCACAAAGGGATTGTCGGGAATGATCGTGGGATAATCGTGGGGAAATATGAAGTGAAAGACTTTGCGAGGTAATACGATCCTAGACAATGTAGTCAGACCTTGACTCCACTATTAGTAGAGTCCTCAACACTTCACGTGTCCGCAAGAGAAGAAAGTTAAACGTGTTCTGTTTGCGATGACTATTGCGGAACCTACTGACAGCGAGGATGTTTAAAACGATGATACAGATAGAGAGGATTAATTGGTATCACTATCGAAGTGCTATCAAGGTTGATATTTAAACTGAGAAACTACCTATTCGATACTGCAGCTTTATACTAAAGGTAAGTCAGGATCACGAAGCGATGCCATGCCCGAATGGGTTAGCTCGTAAGTAAAGAACAAAGGAAAGGATATAAAAGGAATAGTATAAATCCGATAAGAATGATAAGAGATAAGAGTGAATTCTTCGCATCGGAATTCCTTCGCAAAGTAATTGCATAGTGGTGAAAGGTTATAAGTAATATCTAAGTATCGGAATGCTTTGCGAAGCTTTGTAATGACTTAGCTTGCATAGATATAACAGTTTGCGAATTCATTTGTGATTACATTAATTCATGTACAGTTTGCAGACACAACAAACCTCGTCGACATAGGCTGTATGGTCTACTCAAACCACTTCCAGTTCCTGTCTGACCTTGGGGTTCTATATTGATGGACTTTATTGAACAATTACCCAACTCTGATGGACATACAACTATTTTAGTAATAGTGGATTGAGCCTCAAAACAAGGCATTTTCATCATGACACATGACAAAATAATGTCTAAAGAGCTTGCAGAACTATTCATCCACCACATTTTCTCGAAACACGGAGTTCCTAGCCACATCACTTCTGACTGAGGTTTGGAATTTGTTTTGGCTTTCTTTTGCACTTTAGGAGAAGCTCTCTCAATCAAACTACACTTCACCTCTAGATATCATCCTGAGGGGGATGGACAAATGGAATGAGTTAACCAGACTCTGGAACAATACATACGTATGTATTGTGTGTATCAACAAGACGATTGGGCAAAGCTTTTGCCTATTGCGGAATTTGTGTACAACAATGCTCCAAACATTTCCACTGGTATTGTCGTGACAACTAAGTACCTATATCATTTTCTTTATCACTTTCTTTCTTCCTTTTCACATGCTTTAGTAACCACATGACCGCGTTCGCTACTCATCGCTCAGATGACCACTCACTCCCGCGCTGTCATTAGTTTATTGTTCTTCCCTTGTTTCTCATTCGCTTTCCAGTATTTCACTCTCGCGTTCTTGTTCTTTGATATCTATTGTTCTTTGTTCTTTTACCCTTGTCCCTTACCTGGGTTCCTATTGTTTCAGACTCGTATATATAGTACAGTAGACAGCTACCAGTTCCCTATCTCGACCTCTTGGTCTTTGGGAACTAGGTTCGTGTTTGTATCCTTGTGCACACTCAATATTGACTTGGTCTTTGGGAACTAGCCTGCCTTATTTGACCCTTGTGATCGGCCCTTCGTGCTATCACTGTCGCTGAGATCACTTTTCCTTTTTGCCTTTGTGTGTTGAGCGTTACTCACACTCAGGTTTGTGCTTGTGCTGTGCTTTGATCACCTCCCATAGTCGCTTCCGCCTACGTCGCGACATTAGGTCGAGATCTATTACTCGTACCATCATATCCATCACTGATCTTACGAGGAGTGGAAATCGGAGTCCACCGATTCTCCACCTGCTGTTATCACCACGCCGACTTTCGGAGTTAACTCTGACTGTTCAGACTACTATCACGCCTTTGACACCGTAGAACATCACGACATCCACTGGTCAACTGAAGACGAACACAACAGACACTGGGAGCCTTGTGACGAGAACCCTTGCCCCAATCGATACTTGCTTACAGTTGATCGAGACTACGATCCAACTGGTCGTCGCATCCACATCTCACGACCCGCCTCTCCAGTAGTACCTGAACCTACTGCAGCCTTCACTAGAGTTGGACGACCCTCAAATCCCAGCTCCCGCGCATCTCCCACCTTAGTAACAACCACTATCACAGTACCTGAACTAGAATCAGAATCCGAATCAGAACCCGAACCCAGATCCGACTCCGATACCGAAATGACTCACAACTTCTCCGCCCAAGAACTCGGAAACTTGATTGGGCAGTTAGTCCAACAACAATCGCAACTCCAGCAGGTAGTATCTAGCATGGCGGGCAATATTAGCACCAACAAAGGGGTCAGCAAGCCTCAGCCCTACGACGGGAAAAGAAGCGATGATGCTCGTCGCTTTATAGCCGCATTTGAGCTATGGGCCAACGGAGTACAAACATTGCGTACGAACGAGGGGGAACGCATCAAATCCGCAATTTCATTCCTCGAAGGTGATGCGGCAATCTGGGCTACCCCAGTTTCCGAAAACATTAGCCAGGTAGCTAGTGGTGCTGTCGACACTCTTGTCTATCCCACCTGGCAGGAGTTCAAGGATGCCTTCAAAGCCCGCTTCGAGACAGTAAACCCGGTTGTAGATGCCAAGGACGCCTTGAAGGTCCTCTTTCAGGGAAAAACCACCGTCGCTGCCTATGCAGCATCGTTCAAACAGTACTCAAGCCGTACTGGATACTCAGACCCAGACCTCCGAGATCGTTTTTACCAACATCTAGCAGCACGTATCAAAGACGGTCTGGTCCTCTCTTCAGCTAACACAGACACCCTCGACAGCTTGATCAAAGAGTCCATCCGAATTGACAATAGACAGATTGAACGAGCCAGGGAGAAGGGACAAAACCTGGTAAACTACTCCTATTCCCAGAACACAAACGCCTTCCATCCAACTCCATTCACTCCGGCCCGGGATCCATTTGCCATGGACGTGGATGCCACTAGCACAGGGCGATCTGCGGAGGACTATCGAAGGTTCATGACAGGGAAATGCTACGGATGCGGATCCAAGAACCACCGAAAAGCAGATGGACACCACGAACGGGACATCTGCAGCCACTGTGGACTCACAGGACACATAGCCGTAGTTTGTCGAAGGAAATTCATGGGCCTCCCTAGACCGAACATGGTTCGTACTGCCGCCGCCACTTCTATCATTGCCGAACCTGCCACCTCTATTGCTGCTACACCCACCCCGCTCCCTGACTTTTCCTCGATTCTACAGCAGTTAACGGACAACCAGAAAGCGTTGGCGGACCAAATCTCAGAGCTCCGGCAGAATTTTTAAAGTGGGAACCTGACTCGGCTGCTGCCGGGTTCCCCAAACTGTACTCTAATTACGATTCTATCTCCTCATGTATCCTCGGTTCCACCCAATTTAGCGATGTTTCTCATTTTCGCGTACCGATTAAGTTACAAGGGAGATTCAAGAGTACCAGTAATGCAGCAATGATAGATTCCGGGGCCACAGGTCTATTCCTACATCAACGCTTTGTGGATAAGCACTACATCCACACACGTCCCCTCACTCATCCCATCACTCTCTACAATATTGATGGAACGCTCAACAATGCGGGCAAAATTACCCATTCTGCACGACTCCTCTCGACCGTAGATCAGAACCCACCTCAACCTCTCGAATACCTGGTCACTAACCTGGGCTCGGAAGACATCATCCTAGGACTCCCCTGGCTCCGGAAAGTGAACCCTGATATAGACTGGAAGGAAGGACGTCTAGCCCAACTAACCACCAAACGAGCACTCCCAGCCATGACTATCGAGGAGATCCCGGATTTGAAGGAAGGTAACATCGGAGGGACAACGGACGGACTCTTGGCAATTAATCCGGAATATGTTCCGCTTCCACCCATAAGTGAGTCTGAAGAACTACTGGGAATTCATGAATATGAGGAAGGCACACCCCTGTATCGACTATTGGGCAATCGAAAGAGAAGGAGAGCACTACTGCGGGCAGGTATCATCAGTCACACGACAGAAGAGCTTTGGTGCGCAGCAGGATACACCTACTCTCAACAATTGGCGGAGGCAGCACACAAGGATAAACCGGAGAAGACTTTTGAGGAAATGGTACCCACTATCTATCAGAAATACGCTAAAGTCTTTTCAGAGAAGGAATCTGAACGTCTTCCAGAGCACAAACCCTGGGATCACGCCATTGATCTTAGGCCTGATGCACCCGAAACTTTGCGCACCAAAATCTATCCGATGTCACCCAATGAACAAGAAGAACTAGACCGATTCCTGGATGAAAATCTACGAAAAGGATACATTCGCCCCTCCAAATCTCCCTTAGCATCTCCAGTCTTCTTTGTCAAAAAGAAGGATGGGAAACTTCGTTTTGTACAGGACTACCGACGACTGAACGAATACACTGTCAAGAACCGGTACCCACTTCCCCTGGTTACTGACATCATCAGCCGATTACGAAAGTCCAAGATATTCACCAAGTTTGATGTACGGTGGGGATACAACAATGTGCGGGTGAAGGAAGGACATGAGTGGAAGGGAGCATTTGCAACTAACCGAGGACTCTTCGAACCCTTGGTCATGTTCTTTGGCCTAACAAACTCGCTGTCATGAAGTGAGCCCACCCCCTATCATTTTCCTTTCTTTACGATACACCATCCAAGCCCTCTTACCTACAATAATCATTCCGGAACATTCCATTCCATTCTATTAATTCCATTCCATTCCTTGTGCCTGAGCTATACAGTATTACCTCATAGTTCCCACGCTCCACCTTGTATATATAAGCCAGCCCCCACAACCTGGTCCCTTATCTTGACCTCTTTGTCGTTGGGACCAGGTATGTCTTTAACTTACTTACTTGTATTTATTATCAATATAACTTTGTCGTTGGGACCAGTTGTCCGCTCCCGCCTAAGTCTCCGCTCCGCTCCGCCACCGTCGTCACCTCTTTGTGACATTAGGTCAAGATCCCTTACTGCACTGATAGCCTACCGATTAGGTTATCCTTGCAGGCTCCGCTTCCACCACGTCTACAGACACCTCCGCACCAAGCCTGCCCGCCCAAGCTATCGACTGCTCTGCCTACCCACACGCTTTTGATACTAAAGACCAAACCCACATCCACCGCAGCAAAAGCAGCTCCTGGGCTGATTGCAGTTCTCAACCCTGTCCGAACGCTGCTGCCAACTCCATCAGTGAAGAGGAGAACCTTTCCGACGGTACCGTGATCACACCCATCCTTATCCCTACTCCCACTGCACCCCCATCCATTATGTCGACCTCTGAAGTCAACACAAATCAGCTCATGGCACAGCTTATCGAGCAGGTGACTCAGCTCACAGCCAACCTTCACAGAGCTGCAGCCAAGTCGAGCATGAATAAACCCGAGCTCTTCAAAGGCTCGAGTAGTGCGGAAGCCCATCGCTTCATTGCTCAGTATCAGAGCTGGGCAGTGGAACAACCGGATTTGAAGGACAACGAAGGGAAACTGATTAAGGCGGCTCTAGGATTCTTCTCGGGAAAGGCTGCTGATTGGGCCACCCCATACCTCTTGGAATTCAGTCATCACCAACAACCGTTTAATGGACGATGGGAAGACTTTAAAACAGCCTTCACCCTCCGATTCGAATCCATTGACGCAGGCATGGAAGCCCGGAATGCAATCCAGCATCTCAGGCAAGCAAAAGGTCAAACGGTAGCAGAATTTGCACAGAACTTCAAAGACATCGGCGATCGAACTGGGCTCTCAGATATCGACCTACGAGAACGCTTTCACAGTGGCCTCAACCCAGAGATTCGACAAAATCTCATCGTGGTCAACATAGCTCAGGGATTAGCCCCTACACTAGAGGAGGCAATCAGGCGAGCAATCTCGGTAGACGTATTCCTGCATGACCCCACCATGACAGGCCGTAATCAGGGTACCTCTCACATCTCCTCTCCCCCTGCCAACTCCCATGCTATGGACGTTGATGCCACGCATACCAATGGCAACAGTAGAGAAAGCTTCGTGGCCCAGATGAGAGGCAGATGTTACGGTTGTGGTTCACAGAGTCATGAGAAGAGGAACTGCTCGTACAAGGACACAGTATGCCGCTACTGTGGGCGACGAGGTCATTTAGAGTCAGTCTGCCAGGATAAATTCATGGGTCTAGAATGCGGCCGGGGTAAGCGTCAACAACCCCGCCGTCAACAAGTCGCAGCCTCCTCTTCAACGCCTTTCACTCTCTTTCCCAATGAACCTGTCCAAATTGCGGCTTCCACTCCGGCCCCTGCTCCTGCTCCTATTGCCCAGTCCCCAGCTACCCCCGACCTCTCCATCCAAATTGCCCAGCTCCAAGAACTCCTGAACAGAGCCAATGCCATGGCCCCCGCTTCAGGCTCGCAGGAGGGTTTTTAAAGCGGGTACCCGTCTCGGCCGCACCGAGAGTACCCGTAAACCAATTTGCTATACATGCCACGTCCACATATGATTCTCTACCCTCATGTACCATATCTAATATTTCGGAATTGAACTCCAATTCGTCACACTTCCGAATTAACGCGAAATTAAGAGGAAGAAATCACAGTATAGCAACTGCGGCCATGGTTGATTCTGGAGCCACGGCTCTATTCCTGAATCAGGAGTTTGTCACCCGCCACCAAGTAAGGATCTTCCCACTCAGGAAACCCATTGGGGTCTTTAACATCGATGGATCTGCTAACCGAGCAGGGCAGATTACGCATTTTGCACGTCTAGCCCTGACTGTCGATAACCAAGAACGGTGGACAGATTTGCTGATAACCAATCTGGGAAGTGAAGACCTAATCCTGGGACTCCCCTGGCTACGTAAAGCCAATCCAGATATTGACTGGGAGAAGGGACGACTCTCGGTTAGACCACAACGGACAACGATAGAGGAGGTAGAAGAACAAGACACTGTGGAGGAAATTGAAACAGTCATCACTCCCGAAACCCCACTGAACTTAGCAGAGGAAGAGGAGGCAGATGAGTCGCCGATACACCGCATTCGAGCCAACCGACAAACCCGGCGTGCATGGGTGAAGTCAGGCATCCTACACGAACAAACAGAAGAGGTCTGGTGCGCAGCAGGATTCACATATTCCCAACAGCTAGCGGAGCAGGCCTACAAAGCAAAACCCGTGAAAACCTTCGAAGAAATGATCCCAGAGCCCTATAGGGATTTCAAAAAGGTATTCTCTGAAATGGCCTCAGAACGTCTCCCTGAACACAAACCCTGGGATCACGCCATTGAACTGATCCCAGGAGCACCCGAAACCATGCGTACGAAAGTCTACCCAATGTCATTGAACGAACAAGGCGAACTCGACCGTTTTCTGGATGACAACCTCCGAAAAGGCTACATTCGCCCCTCAAAATCGCCACTGTCTTCACCTGTCTTCTTTGTGAAGAAGAAGGACGGGAAGCTCCGTTTTGTACAGGATTACAGGAAACTAAATCAAGTAACCCTAAAGAACCGCTATCCTCTCCCACTGGTTGCTGACATCGTCAGCCGCCTGCAGGGGGCACGGTACTTCACCAAATTTGATGTCAGATGGGGCTACAACAATGTCCGAATTAAGGAGGGTGATGAATGGAAGGCTGCTTTCGCAACCAACCGAGGGTTATTCGAACCCAGTGTAATGTTCTTTGGTCTCACCAACTCCCCAGCGACCTTCCAAGCACTCATGAATTCCATCTTTTCAGACCTAGTGGCAGCGGGGAAAGTAGCAGTGTACCTAGATGACATCCTTATCTTCAGTAACGAGCTACAACAACACCGGCAGATAGTGCGGGATGTACTAAAACGGCTAGAGAAACATGACCTCTATCTACGACCCAAAAAATGTGAGTTCGAGGAGCTTCAGATCGAGTACTTGGGACTAGTGATATCAGAAGGGGAAGTGCGCATGGATCCGGTAAAAGTGACTGCAGTTCGTGACTGGCCTACTCCAAAGAACCTGCGAGAGCTGCGAGGATTCTTAGGTTTTGCCAACTTTTACCGTCGATTCATACAGAACTTTGCCCGCATAGCACGCCCTCTGAATGACCTAACCAAGAAAGACTCAGGCTTCAACTGGGGAACACATCAGCAGCAAGCATTCGACACCCTAAGGGAAGCTTTTGTCACAGCTCCGGTACTGGCACTCTGGGACCCCAACAGGCTCACACAACTCGAGGTAGATGCATCAGGCTTTGCCACAGGAGGAGCTCTAATGCAGAAACAAGACGATGGTCAGTGGCACCCAGTAGCATTTCGATCAGCCTCCATGCAACCAGCCGAACGAAACTACGAAATCTATGACCGGGAGATGCTGGCAATCATTGAAGCACTAAAGGACTGGAGAAGCTTCCTGGAAGGATCACCGCAGACCTTCGAGATCATCACCGACCATGCAAACCTGGAATTCTGGCGCTCTGCACAGGACCTTAGCCGACGACAAGCGCGTTGGGCACTATGGTTATCCCGATTCGACTTCCGGCTGACTCACCGCCCAGGCAAGGCAAACACACAGGCAGATGCTTTGTCTCGCATGGCAACGCATCAGGTGTTGGACAGTGAAGACAACCGACAACAGACCGTTCTGAAACCAGCCCACTTTATGCAAGTGGCAGCAGCCTCACTACAGAACCCGTTGGAGGACCGCATCCAGAAGGCCTCGCAAAGAGAGGCCCAAGTACTCGAAGGACTGGAAGAGCTCAGGAGGAGTGGCCTCCAACGCTTGGCCAATGGGATAGCAGAATGGGAGGAGGATAACGGACTGGTGTACCACCGAGGTAGGGTATATGTCCCACCAGAGGATGACCTACGGACAGAAGTACTCAAACAATGCCACGACAACCCCTCCGCTGGTCACCCCGGACTTCACAACACCCTCGATCTCGTTAGCACCCACTTTTGGTGGCCCACCCTGCGATCCTTTGTAGAAAAGTATGTGGAAGGATGCGAAACTTGTGCTAGGAAAAAGATACAGAGACACCCACGAGCAGTAACACTACCCCTAGATGTCCCAGCAGGTCTGTGGGAAGAAGTGGGAGTTGACCTGATCACACAGCTGCCCAATTCACAAGGATACGATGCCATCCTTGTCTGCACCGACCTCTACGGGAAACAAATCCACGCAATCCCTTGTACCACATCAATCACAGCAGCAGGTGTCGCTGACATCTACTACCGCGAAATTTTCCGCCTCCATGGCCTCCCCCTCCGCTTTGTATCAGACCGAGGACCCCAGTTTGCAGCAAAGCTCATGCGATCACTACTCTCCCGCCTGGGAATCAAATCCAATCTCACATCGGGATACCACCCCCAAGCGAATGGGCAAACCGAGCGGGCAAACCAAGAAGTCGAAAAGTATCTCCGGCTGTATGTGGGACGTCGTCAGGATGACTGGGCAGAGCATTTGCCAATGGCGGAGTTTGTGATTAACTCACGTACCCACTCTGCACTTGGAATCTCCCCATTCGAGCTCACTTACGGCTACCTCCCCCTATTTAACATTCCCGTTGGTCAGCGAAGTGGGATTCCAGCAGTGGATGATCGCATTCAGATCCTTCGAGAGGTGCGACAGGATGCCGGGGCAGCTCTACACCTGGGAAAAAGATGGCAAAAGGAAAACTATGAACGAGGAAAACGAAAGGCACATCAATTCCAAGCGGGAGATCAGGTCTGGCTAAGCGCAGAAGACATCAAGCTCCAACTTTCCAGTGAGAAACTTGGGGATCGACAGCTAGGACCTTACACCATTTTGGAGAAGGTTGGGCCCCTGGACTACCGTTTAGACCTCCCACTATCCCTGGACCGCATCCATCCTGTGTTCCACGTCGATAAATTGTACCCTTGGAGAGGGAACACCATAAATGGCGAAATTGCAACACCACCGGAACCAGTATATCTAGAGGATGAGGATGAGCCGGAGTATGAGGTCGAGGACATCTTGGATAGTCGGATTAGGTGGAAGAAGTTAGAGTATTTGGTAAAGTGGAAAGGCTACGATGCAGGACACAACTCATGGGAACCTGCACCAAATCTTGAACACGCCCCAGCAACTATCCGAAAATTCCACAAAAAGCACCCTCAGGCGGCAAAAGCTTGACCATTGAGGGCAATGGTCATAAGGAGGGGGGTAATGTCATGAAGTGAGCCCACCCCCTATCATTTTCCTTTCTTTACGATACACCATCCAAGCCCTCTTACCTACAATAATCATTCCGGAACATTCCATTCCATTCTATTAATTCCATTCCATTCCTTGTGCCTGAGCTATACAGTATTACCTCATAGTTCCCACGCTCCACCTTGTATATATAAGCCAGCCCCCACAACCTGGTCCCTTATCTTGACCTCTTTGTCGTTGGGACCAGGTATGTCTTTAACTTACTTACTTGTATTTATTATCAATATAACTTTGTCGTTGGGACCAGTTGTCCGCTCCCGCCTAAGTCTCCGCTCCGCTCCGCCACCGTCGTCACCTCTTTGTGACACTCGCCCGCTACGTTTCAAGCCCTCATGAACTCAATTTTCGCTGACTTGATTGCCTCAGGAAAGGTGGCTGTATATCTAGATGATATTCTCATCTTCACCGAAACCCTAGAAGAACACCGAACCGCAGTTCACGAAGTCCTCACCCGTCTGGCTCAACATGACCTCTATTTACGACCCGAAAAATGCGAGTTCGAACAAACGTCCATTGAATACCTGGGACTTGTCATCAGTGAAGGGGAAGTACGGATGGATCCGGTAAAGATTGAGGCAGTGAAAAACTGGCCAGTCCCTACTTCACTCCGTGACCTTCGAGGTTTCTTGGGCTTTGCTAATTTCTACCGACGGTTCATTGAAGGATTTGCAAAGAAAGCGCGACCACTTAACGACCTTACACGGAAAGACATCAAATGGCAATGGGGGACGGCGCAACAGGAAGCATTCGAATCATTAAGGGACTCCTTCACCTCAGCCCCGATTCTGGTCTTATGGGACCCAGGAAAGCCGACGCGGATTGAAGTAGATGCCTCGGGATTCGCTTCAGGGGGTACACTGTTGCAATTACAGGACGATGGACTTTGGCACCCGGTCGCATTCCGATCCGCATCCTTGAATCCAGCAGAACGGAACTATGAAATCTACGATAGGGAAATGCTTGCCATTATCGAAGCACTCAAGGATTGGAGGCACTATTTAGAAGGCTCACCCGAACCATTCGAAATCATTACCGACCATCAAAACCTGGAGTTCTGGAGGACAGCACAAGATCTTAGTCGTCGACAAGCAAGATGGGCCCTCTGGCTTTCCCGATTCGACTTTCGACTCAAACACCGCCCCGGGAAAGCGAACACACAAGCCGATGCTCTCTCACGGATGCCACACCATCAGGTAATCGATGCGGAAGACAACAAGGAGCAAACGGTGCTCCAACCACAACACTTTATCAATGCGGCGCACATGGTACTATTCCAAAACCCCCTATTGGAGCGAATCCGACAGGTTAGCGAACGAGAGGCAGAGGTATTGGAGGGATTAAAGAGCCTGAAGGGACCACGAGTGTTGACAGGGGGATTGGATGAGTGGAAAGAAGACAACGGTTTGGTGTACTATCGAAACAAGGTATACGTACCACCTAACCCGGAGCTCCGGAAGGCGGTACTGGTACAATGTCACGATTCGCCTACAGCTGGACACCCGGGGATGCATGGTACGTTAGAACTCGTTAGCAGGCAATACTGGTGGCCAGGGATGCGGTCATTTGTGGACAAATATGTAGAAGGATGTGACCTCTGCCAACGGAAGCGACTCAATCCACACCACTCCTCTCCGCTTCAGCCTCTTCCTGTTCCGGATGGTCCGTGGCAGGATATTGGCGTAGATCTCATCGGAGAGCTCCCCATGACCCAGGACGGACATAATGCTGTAATAACCTTTGTTGACCATTATACCAAGATGATCCACTGCTTCCCAACCACAACAGAAATCACTGCTGAGGGCGTAGCCGACTTCTTCTACCGCGAAATATTCCGACTTCATGGTCTTCCTCGACGGTTCATTTCGGACAGAGGCCCCCAATTCGCGGCAGATGTAATGCGGCAACTCTTGAAACGACTCGGGGTAGAATCAGCACTCACAACAGCATATCATCCTGAAACCAACGGTCAAACAGAACGAGCAAACCAGGAGATTGAACGATACATTCGCATGTATATCAGCCGACGACAAGATGATTGGGATCAACTACTACCTACCGCTGAGTTTGTTATCAACTCTCGAATTCACTCCGCTCACGATCATTCTCCATTCGAAACCCTCTATGGATACACCCCCGAATTTACGATTCCAATCCAAGTTTGGAACAAGTACCCAACAATAGATCAGCGGTTGACGTTGCTACAGCATGCCCGGGAGGATGCGGAGGCAGCTCTTAGGATGAGTAAGGAGCGTATTAAGGGAGATGACACGAGGGAGGTTCAGACATTCACAGTTGGACAACCGGTATGGCTATCACTACAGAACCTAAAGATTCGACAGAAAAATCAAAAACTTGGGAGTCGGCGACTCGGGCCATTCGAAGTAGCAGAAAAGACCGGACCTCTGACATATCGCCTTAACCTACCAACTTGGATGAAGATCCACGACAACATCCATGTTAATCGACTATCACCATGGAAAGGGAACGAGGTTAATGGAGTTAGGCCACCACCACCGGATCCGGAGATCGTGGAGGGGGAAGAGTTCTATGATGTGGACAAAATTTTGGACAGTAGGTTCTATGGGCGATGGAAGAAGCTACAATTTTTGGTACGATGGAAGGGTTATGATGAAGGACAGGACAGTTGGGAGAATGAGGAGAATGTGAAGGGATCAAGTGACGAAGAAATTGCAGACTTTTATCGGACACACCCCAATGCACCACGGAAAATCTCGGCGGCCATTTTTAATTCGCTGCCCTGGCAAGCCTATGAAAACCTTACGGAGCTGGTCGCTGGGACATCGACTGTAGAAGGGGGGTAATGTCGTGACAACTAAGTACCTATATCATTTTCTTTATCACTTTCTTTCTTCCTTTTCACATGCTTTAGTAACCACATGACCGCGTTCGCTACTCATCGCTCAGATGACCACTCACTCCCGCGCTGTCATTAGTTTATTGTTCTTCCCTTGTTTCTCATTCGCTTTCCAGTATTTCACTCTCGCGTTCTTGTTCTTTGATATCTATTGTTCTTTGTTCTTTTACCCTTGTCCCTTACCTGGGTTCCTATTGTTTCAGACTCGTATATATAGTACAGTAGACAGCTACCAGTTCCCTATCTCGACCTCTTGGTCTTTGGGAACTAGGTTCGTGTTTGTATCCTTGTGCACACTCAATATTGACTTGGTCTTTGGGAACTAGCCTGCCTTATTTGACCCTTGTGATCGGCCCTTCGTGCTATCACTGTCGCTGAGATCACTTTTCCTTTTTGCCTTTGTGTGTTGAGCGTTACTCACACTCAGGTTTGTGCTTGTGCTGTGCTTTGATCACCTCCCATAGTCGCTTCCGCCTACGTCGCGACAGGTATTACTTCGTTCTTTGTGGTTAAAAGTTATCACCCTAACATTACAGTGAAACCTGAAATCAACATCTGTTCTGATCATGCAATGGACTTCGCAACAAATTTAGATGAGATTCATTCTTTCCTACACAAAGAAATTACTAATGCACAAGCTCGATACAAAGAGCAAGCAGACAGAAAACATGTTACTCACCCAGATTTTCCCATTGATTCACAGGTATTCGTGCTAGCAAAGCACATAAAAACCACTTGACCTACTGTGAAGCTCTCTGAGAAGTATCTTGGACTGTTCAAAGTTCTTGAGCACATAGGAACTCTCTCATACAAGTTACAACTCCCTTCCTACCTCAGTCATATCCACCCAGTTTTCCACATATCACAACTCGAACCCTATACTCTGAACTCAATCCCATATCATGAACAAATTCCTCCACCTCCAGTGGAAGTTGATGGTGAAGAAGAATACAACATCGCAGAGGTATTAGATTTGAAATTGGATCATTGATACAAAAAATGTCCCCTATGTTATTACATACAGTGGGTAGGATATGAAGGTACAGACAAAGAGTTTTCCTGGCTTGCCGCAAATGAAATTCATGCAGATGAGCTGGTTCCAGCCTTCCATCTTTGTTACCCTCACAAACCTGGACCATCATGATTTAACAACCACTTCTTCTTTCATTAGTCATTCAATCAGCACACCTAATATGGTCTCTGCGTTGTGAAAGAGTGATTAGGAATGAAGGGAGGAATTTCACAGAGAATGAAATCCGTTACCGCTGGGTCAAAAAAGTGAATGATCTGCTAGAACTAGATCGTAACATGATGCACCGTAAATATGAAAAAAAAGCCTTATCAAAAAGGCTTGTCCTCCAGTCCTGGAAGGGGATCCTTGTAAATGAAGATTGATTACCAAGGGACTGGACGAATTACTGGATTGACGGGGTTTTAGTGGGTACCACCGGGAGGGATGGGAACGGAGGAGTAGGGTAGAGGTAAGTCGGTAAGTCAGGAAGGAAGAGTGGTGATCGGAAAACCTGGAGACTGAGTCCCACACTTCGTGCGTAATGCATTTCCCCGAGGAGGATGAAGACGAAATATGTGATTATGACTATGAAATATGCTACCTATGCTGACTATAGCAGGGAAACATCCCCTGAAAAACTGCGTGGACCCAAGAGATGACGAATAAGTGTCGGCTACTTGGCGATCCGTGAAGCGCCCCTCCAAAAAAAAAAAAGGAATAATAGATGCGTTGGTAATCTTATCGCACAGCCATTGATACTTCTCTTATCGCGATCATTCTCGAAGGGTCGACCCGTTTCTCTCTATACTTCACTATATAATCAGAATTCAAAAGTTAAGCCGCTGCTCTTTTTTCCTCCTCATAAACGCGAACTCCAACACTAAGCATGCAATCTCTCCTCCGGTGGGGCATCGAAAACTCTACACCCCAAGATGGTGGTACTCCACTGCCAGAACGAAAAGACCTCAACCCAGAAATCATCGATATGTTACTAGGCAAGAGCGATGCTGATCTGATGAAAGAGGCTTTGAGTATAGCGGTAGACGACAGCAGGAGTGAGGATGATAGGGTAGATGCGCTGGATAATCTGGAGATGGTTAGTCTCGCTCTGAAGTTGGAATAATCAAGATTTGTTCGAACATTTTGATGTATCTAGCTCATAGAACAAATCGACAACGCGAATAGTGGGTATCCTTTGTCTTTTCGAACTGTCTATATTATAATTCTCCATATGTAGATCTGGAAAAACTGAACATGTGGGAACCTCTTCACGCTCTTCTAGTATCCAGTCCGAACAGCGTCACAACACAAGCTATCTGGGTTATAGGTACCGCATTGCAAAACAATCCATCTGCTCAAGATGCCGTATGTATAATCTACTCGATTTTACAATCCATGATTTACTTCATTGGTAGTACCTCAAACTAAATCCACTCACAACACTCACGTCTTGCCTCGCACCAAAATCTACTTCTACTTCTCCGTCGAAACAAACCCGTTCGAAAGTAATCTACGCACTTTCCGGTTTATTGAAGCACAATGCACCGGCGTTGAACCAGTTGGATGTGAAAGGCACAGAGGGATCGGGTGAATCGGATGGCTGGGATAGACTACGACAAGCTTTGCAAGGTGTGCCAGTCACTGTCTAGTAGTTTGTTAATTGCTTTAACTTACTGTTCACCTTTCTTCACTTTATTCCTTACCTCTTCGTAAAAGATCCAGATATCACTGTAAGGCGAAAGACAGCTTTCCTTCTCAACAGTCTCCTTACGCCAAACGAAACATTATCTACATCTACATTTTCGACCTCTCCCGAAAATCCCCATACGCCGGATTCTCAACAACCACAAGGTCCTATCCACCCGAATTCTCATTCAGCTCACCTCTCCCAGCCTGATCGTGCTTCGACCTCGACACCCACACTCAGGGCGATGCAAAGTCACAACATCATCGAAGTACTTATCGAAGCTTTGACGAATCCTCTGCCGTACGGTGGAGATGGGGATAAGGAAGAACCAGACGTGGATTTTGAAGAGAAGGGTGTTGCGTTAGTGCTGTCTCTTCTTGATTCACTTATTTTGTGCTGATGCTTCTGTCACCTACTCAGGCTCCTCAGGACATACCTAATGCTATGCAACGGTCCTCTAGAACAAACTGAGAAAGACCGTATTCGGGAATGGATTTTTATCCAGAAAGATAAGCATAAGACGTCTGCCACTTCGGGGCACAATAGCACCGGAGACGATGTTTCTAATTTGGCAGAAAGATGGAGTATGAGCGCTGGAGAGCTTGACGAGTTGGTGAGGAAAGTTGAATAGCTAGTATATCAACCAGACTCTGGTCTAGTCTTGGCATCTTACGTTGGTAGACCGGATCATCATCAATTCCGACTCTAATAATCTCACCAACTTCTAGAAGCGCTCCAGCTGTGGGATGTCGGCTGATGTAGGTCAGATCGTCGGTTTGATCCATATAACTCCCGCAGCACTCAACCATATTTGCTGTTGTCGTTCATTAGTTGGACGAAAGATTAGATATTCGATACAACAGAGGCAGATTTAACTAGGTGGTAATAGTAGTACATTTGTAATGACAGGTAATGTTATATACATCCTTTTTATGTAGTATATTTCTTTGTGTGTGACCTTGGTGTGAAGAAGAATAAGGAAAATAAAAAAGTTTCGAAGTTTATTGAATCAACTAAGCAGCACAAGGCGTTTGGCAAAGAAGGTTAAGAAGAACAGAAATAGTGGAGTGTGGAGGGACAGGGTGACTCGGGATAAGATGTATTCCGAGAGTCTAAAGGAGAAATAGCGACTTGTCAAAAACGGGGAAGCGATGTATCGTCCGAACGGCGACCGTCTGACACCAAGAACTCCACAGCATAATTTTCCAAGAGCATACAGCTCCCACAGCCCGGATGTAAAGCAGGACTGGAAGCAGTCATAATTAGAATCGTCTATGTCAGGCTAGGCTATGCCAGTGCAGCATCCAAACTAATCATGCTGTCTTGACTGCTATGAGAATGATTGCACAAATGGCTGCAGCGCGGTCCACAATGAGGCGTCCTTCTATGTCGAGATTGAGGTTGTCCATGATTCTGCACTGTGACCACTGCTGTCAAATCAAGCAGCATCTTGGAGCCCGAGTTCACCGATTGAAAGCACGCATGAAATCCAATCTTCCACGACCGGATAAGGTCTGTTTGGGAACCAAAGATCAAGACCGCTGCGACTGGAACTGCAGATATGTGCACCATTAGATCAGAACGTACAAGGATACTGATTATAGCTGAAAACAGATTGCTCACTAAGTGATAATGTAATTTCCATACCAGGGCCATGACTATCACGTGGCATGCAAAAAAAAAGAATACCTAGCCTAAACATCAAAAATTTCACTTTAGTACCCAGTAGTTATATTACACACAAGACTCACACAATGGCCAACAATGAGAACGCACTGAAGCAGAGCACCCTCATCACCGTCGCTAGTGGTGCTCGAACATCGCTGGAGAACGCACGCCAATTTTTACGTAGAATAACACAAATTGCAACGCCCAAGCACACGCAGATGAGCATGATCACTGCGACGATAGCCGTTGATAGTTTGCCTCTGTATAAACAGAGCGAATAATGGGGATAATTTATGTGGTAAATAACACAAAAGAAAAAAGAGGCAGGACAAGGAGCAAAAGGCAACACTCACGGAAGCGGGTTCATCATGTTACAATAAAAACCTCCTGGTTCCCTAGTCACTGTCCCCCGATCCCTAAGGCCAATTACGAGTGACAGTGCGAACATCCCTGCACCAAAAAAGTATGGAAGAAAAACTAGCTGCATACAAATTGTCGTAAATGAAAAGCTTAAAGCTTAGACCAGAGGCCACGCACAAGGAATGTCCACATCTTATGTAACGACGTATGGCCTCCCACATTTGAAGTTATCGTGTTAGCTGTGGGAGTTGCAGCAGCCAAGACGCGTACGCTTATGAGAACCTGAATATCGAGGATGGTCGTAAAGGAAGAGCATTGCGCGTAATCAAGCTCAGGCTCACTTGAATGACGAGCGCAAGACTGGCAGAGGCAGTTCTATGGTGAATCATGAGGATCATACCTTATCTCGGCTGAAGGGGAACGTACAAAGTCGGAACAGTGTAGATGAGAGCAGCTTGTGTCAGGCACAAGGGGAGTTCAGGCTGCCAGTCAATTCGAGCTCCCGCAAGAAGGCTGTCATAAACCTGTGAGTAGATACATTCATGCGTCCGATGAAGCAGTCGCATACCTGTAGGACACACACGAAATGACCCACGAGAAAACAAAGCTTAACCAGCTCCAATAGCGTTTGCGAACCATTGTAGATATACAAGCAGTGAGTAGCATGAGTATCGAACCGACGAGACCTATGAGTTGGAAGACGATGAAAAGGATGAACAGAGCCTTGTTGGAAGAGGAGCTCGTGCGGCCGTTTTCATCTTCCATGTCCATCCGATTTGAAGCCGCTTCAGAGAGGGACTCATCTGATCCTAGATTCAACGTCCCAGCTGAGATATCTAGGTAGACGAAGAACTCACGAAAAGTATATGAAGAGTACATTGTCGAGCTTCGTACGCGTGTGCGCTCGAAACTCGACACAAGGTCTCTGACTAACAGAGCCTTGTGATCGCGACCCGGACTTCAACCGCTATGGACAAGCCAATCGATCGCGACCCAGACTTCAACCGCTATGGACCAGTCAATCGGTCTATCGATCTTGTGTGCGGACTAGGGGACCGATCATCCGCCGTACATTACTCAGTATATATACTACATACTACATCTAGAATAGAGAGTACTTTTTACTCCTCCGTTTTACTAGCCACTCTCAGGAGCGCGCTCTTCTATACCTCCTCAGAGAGCTTTAGTACCACTGAGTGACTCACAGGACTTTCCCTCGACCTCACTGCTATTCCGGTTCACTTAGAGAACCGTACATAGCATCACAACATATGGCGAGGCGTTGGAATGTTCGATACGTGCACGGTGAGAGTAAATGATGACAGGAACTAGAATACGTCTGTTCAAGTGAATGGCAATGCACAACTATGCCATAAACTGTATCGACACCAGAACAAGTAGAGATTGGGGATCTTGAGATACTCCAGCCCGATACTTATACTCAATGTCGATGCGGTGCTGTATAACATCCGGCACTCTGAAAAATGTTGTCAATGGATCAGTGAAGCCCTAATCGAAACGGTCTTTCCGTAGATGGCCACCTTGATTGACTGAAAGTTGGTTCTTCGTTGTGTACGTTGATCAGCACTTCAAAGTCAAGGTACATCGGCGTTGCTCACAGCGACTCACCGTGACAGCTGAGAGAGACCATAGCTATAGCGAGTTTATGTGGATCCTATTTGCACGAATTGCCCCAATTTGGTTATGGGTTCTTCCGGCCAGGTCTTTTGAGCCGAGGGTCTTGAACTTGCCGTACAAAACAAAACAATCATATATGTTGACGAATGCGGCCAGGAGTCCCATAAATTTAACGGAAGATGGATGGCCGGATAGAACGTGCATAGAAATGAACTTCCGGAAAACATTGAGCATTTAGGAGGAATCGAAATCAAGAACTATCACAACCTGTAATGCTTCATCATTTGTTCAAAGTAGCATGTTAAACACCTGCATTCCTGTAATCCCTATGAATAGAATCAGATAACGGTGTAGCCCTTAACATTGGGGCTCACATTGTGTAGAGGTGATGAAAATTAGCGACCAATGAGATTGAGTTCTGTTGTGGACATATGAGAGCAACACGAAAGTACGAAAATCCTTGATTCCTTTTATCATTCCAGCCTTTCCCAGCTAAGCATGTGGAGCCTTGGTGGTGTGGTGATACCCAATGTGCCGTGTGCAGTGTGGGTAAAGAGATGTGGGAATAAATGTTCTTTCAATCTTCAACGCTCTCCTTCTCAACCCTCAAAGAGTAATTTCCTGCTACTTCAGACTGACTTCTAGGAAGCTTTGGTTCATTTGGCATCTAAAATCTGGTCCAAAAGTGTGTATATGTATGTGTATCACTCCCATCTCACGGCTTGTCATATTCTTAAGACAGTTACTCTATATCCAGCCATCTGTTCTTTCCTTCTCCGGCTTCTACCTTATGCTCAAATCACAAGTCAAACGAGTTGTAACCTATCCAACCACTCGGCGCGCAAATTTAGATTCCTTGGAACGATTCTGTAGAGCTACGACACCGGTGGCAAAGAAATATCATTCCTTCCCGCGACACAGACATCAATTTCCCGCTCGGATTTCGTCAAGTTGAAGTTCTTCTACTCGTACCCACACGGCAAGGTTCGATTCTTATACCTATACGATCACGACGGCTCGAACCTTCAGCATTATGTTTGGTGTATCTCATCCAATTCTTACACCTATTTCAATTTCTCATTTATGTTTTTCCTCTCTGACTCTCAAGTCTTCCTATTGCGCATCGTAGGCAGGACCCCGGAAAACCTCCTATGATCTTCCCTCCCGTCCCGAAAAAAACGGTATCTTGGGACCTGGCATTAATGATTTACCCAGAAATTTTGGCGATTTTTGGATGGATAATTTGACCCGGAAAATTCGAAATATCTGAACGGGGTTTGACCATGTCCCGGAAAACTCAAGCCCCTACCTCATTAGCGCGAGGCTTCGCCAGATCCCTTCGAGTGTTTTTCTGTGCATGCTGCAAAACTCTATGAGTACTGCGAAAACAACCGGCAACGTTATCATTTCAGCGGCGGATCAGGAATTATTCACGCGACTTAACAATTGTATAGATGGACTCAAAAAGCCTCAAAAAGCCAAAAACTGGAGATTTGGAGTAATTTTACATTGTAGTACTAGAAAATTTTCTGTATATCCACAATCTTTCGATCTTGACCCGGGAGGGTTTGAGGCAGTGACCTGGAAATTTTTGGCACTTTCGGGAAGATACCTCCTAGGGGGTTTTCCGGGGTCCTTTGTACCTAAGTGTACCTACTAAATGAATCAAACCAGTTTCAATACACTGCTAAATTTCTCAACCATAGTGACTTGAAACCGCACCCCCCAATAAGAGGATCGGTTAGTGTTCTTGCTCCCAGTAATTGTGTAAGTTTGAGTACAAGACTGTTGGTATTATCTGCCAGTACATACATAGTCAGCTGTGGCAAAGTGATGGGTCAGGCATTGTGCTTTGGAGAGTACATGGATGTTCTTCCAAGGAAGCATGATGCAAAGGCATTGACCTGTAACCCCTTCCCCTGGCAGATTGTTTGTTGTCTGTACTCGAAAAATACCTGGACTGGTTGCATGATATTCTCAAAAACTAAGCCTGTGTATACTATGATCATCGGAATATAAGCTTAGAACCTTCTGATTCATTCACTTGCATACCAAGTCATAATTCATGCATTATTTTTTGGTGGCAAGATGTGGTCCAAAACTCAAAAACCAGGAGAATCATATTGACACCATTATCTATATCTATATAGTACTATATATCAAGTATACTACCATTATATTATGCAAGTTTTCAATTGTGAATTAAAGTAGTACTAATAACATACCTGATGAGGATAGAATAGGTTGGGATGAGTACAGTATCAGAAAAATTAATATGCCAGCCCAGTGTCATGACGTGCTATACAGTGTCATGAAACATTCTTTTTCATTATTCTTTTCTTTTCTTTTATTTACTTACCTAATTACCAAAGCGCTTACACTAGCGCTTATTATATTTTCATTATCATTTAGGTTACACACGTCAACCTTATTGTTCTCGCATTGTTGTTTCACTTAGGCGCGACTTTCTCGTGCCTGTCAGCTCATTGACAGGACGACGTCATTATTGTTTCATTTCCATGCTTCTTTTTATATTGCCTTATTGTTTACTCACCGAATACCTGCAGCTTTACTTATGGATACGAGTGACTCTTATTGTAGATCCTCATGGTTACGGTGCGAGACATCTCTCACGGTTTCATATCCCATTTCGTATATAAGACTAGGTATTTTGTAGTTATATTCCTTAGCTCTATTCTCGTCTATTCTCCTCGGTAGCTAGACTTGTAGTTGGGTTGTCTTATTCATCCTCTTTTTGCTTTTTCGCCCTCTTGCTCATCATCTATCATGTGACGCCTGGTTGTCTCTTGTGAGAGCTAGCGAGTCGCTGACATACAGGATACAGTACTTACCTAATTTTTCCTACATCTCCTCCTCCCCTCATCGCTGTTACAGTTTGGATACATCTACATCGTTCCGCATCCTTCTATCACATTCCAAACGCTTCCATCAACTTCCCGCGCTGTCGCTTACTCATCGAGACTCTTGTATATATAGTACAGTAGCTGACACCTAGTTCCCCATCTTGACCTCTTGGTCTTTGGAACTAGGTTAGTACTTGTATCATCATTTATCTTCAATATACTTACTTGGTCTTTGGAACTAGTTTTCCTTGTGTGACCCTAGTGATTGGCCCCTGCGCTATCACTGTTGTCTTGATCATTATATCTTTCAGCCTTCGTGTGTGGTGCTAGCCCCACCCCTCACTTTGGCTTGTGCTTTGAGCCTGTACCTTCTCTGTGCTTTCTCCCTTCGTCACCACATTAGGTCAAGATCTCTACTTGTACCATCAGCCTTTCCAACTGATCCTATGAGGAGTGGAAATCGGACTTACCCAGTTCTCCACCTTCCATTTCTGCTACACCTTCGTTTACACCAGACATCGATTGTTCAGGATTTCAGCACACATTTAATACTCAAGATCAGTGCGACATTCATTCCAAATACAATCCAGACGAAGAACACGACACTTGGTTTGACTGCGATGAAAACCCTTGCCCCAACCAATACCGTAACCCCGCTCCCATCGCTCCAAGGGATTCAGGAAACGGACAATTCATAGACATCCCTAGAATTCCAAGCCAAGTTCCGAGCTGGGTTGGTAGACTTTCAAACCCTACCAGTGCTGTACCATCCGTTAGATCCTCTCCCGTGCTTATCCCCACCACTATCCCAGAACCTGAGTAAGAAACTGAAGCCGACCTGGTCGCACCATCCCCAGAGCCTATCGTCATCGATATCTCTGTTACACCAGAACCAGTATCCCCCTCCCCTGAATCTAGCCCTATCATGGCTCATGCTCTTACTACCCAAGACCTGGCAGTGTTGATCCAACAACTTGCCACACAACAGATGGCGCTACAATCGGCAGTAGCCAGCATTGCCAACAACATAAGTACCAACAAAGGTGTTAGCAAACCCCAGACGTACGATGGGAAGCGCAGTGACGATGCGCGACACTTCATTGCGGCCTTCGAACTATGGGCCCAGAGTATCCGTTCCCTCAGTAATGAACAGGAAAAAATCAAATCCGCCATCTCATACCTTGATGGTGACGCAGCTATCTGGGCTACTCCCACCTCAGAGAACATTAGTCAAGTTGCTCGAGCAGATGCTGCAGGAGTACCAGCTCCTGCCCTCCTTTACCCCACCTGGGCTAATTTCACTGGCACCTTTAGGCAACGGTTTGAAACAGCAGATCCAGTGGTAGAGGCCAAATGTTATGATTGTGCACAAAGAGATCATCAGGAATGATCGCGGGATGATCGTGGGAAAATATGAAGTGAAATACTTCGCGAGGTAAAATGATCCTAGACTAATTAGTCGGACCTTGACTCCACTATTAGTAGAGTCCTCAACACTTCGCGTGTCCACAAGAGAAGAAAGTAAACGGGTTCCATTTGCGATGACTATTGCAGAATGTACTGACAGTGAGGATGTTAAAATGATGATATGGATAGAGGATTAATTGGTATCACTATCAAAGTGCTATCAAGGTTGATATTTAAACTAAAGAACTACCTATTCGATACTGTAGCTTTATACTAAAGGTAAGTCAGGATCACAAAGCGATGCCATGCCCAAATGGGTTAGCTCGTAAGTCAAGAACAAAGGAAGAGATATAAAAGGGATAGTGTAAATCCGATCAGGATGATAAGAGATAACGAGTAATTGCTTCGCATTGGAAATCCTTCGCGAAGTAATTGCATAGTAGTAAAAGGATATAAGTAATATCTAAGTATCGGAATGGATTGCGAAGCTTCGTAAAGACTTAGCTTGCATAGATATAACACCAAACGAGTTCTGAAAAGCCTTTGGCAGTGAAAGGACCGGGTAGCGACATATGCTGCGACCTTCAAACAGTATGCTAGTAGGACAGGATACTCGGATGCTGACCTTCGAGATCGGTTCTATGATTACCTCTCAAAGCGAATCAAGGACGGACTGGTCAACTCACAGGCTAACACAAATCAGATGAATGCACTGATCAATGAAGCCATTCGTATTGACAACAGGCAGAATGAATGCACCGATGAAGAAGGGAAACAATACACCCGAAGCACTCCCAACTTCAGCTCCTACACCCCCACTCCCTTTGTTCCGGCCCGCATTCCGAACGCAATGGACGTGGATGCCACTACTACTGGACGATCTGCGGAAGACTATCGCAGATCCATGATGGGAAGATGCTATGGGTGCAGGTCCAGAGAACATCGAAAGGCAGATGGACACCATGAACACAATGTCTGTAATCATTGCAGACTAACTGGTCATCTAGCAGCCATCTGTTGCAGGAAGTTCTTGGGACTCTCAAGACCCACCCCCCATTCTGCGGCGGCCACATCTATCATTGCCGAGCCCTCTACCGCCATTGCTGCCACCACACCTGCCCCCGCCACCGACTTCACAAAGATCCTTCAGATGCTCACTGTGGGACAGAAGGAATTGGCAGAGCAGATGGCAGAGTTGCGCTCGAATTTTTAAAGTGGGAACCTGCCACGGCTGCCGCCTGGTTCCCTAGTCTGTATTCCTCATCTACTTCTACTTATGCATCTATACCCTCATGTACAATTGGTTCTGCTCAATCTAGTGATGTTTCTCACTTCCGCATACCGATTAAGTTGCAAGGCAGATTCAAGAATACCGACAGCACAGCAATGATAGACTCTGGTGCCACGGGTCTTTTCATTCATGAATGTTTCGTGAAACAACACCGAATTCTCCCTCATCGGCTCCGCCATCCAATCACTCTTTATAACATTGATGGATCTCCTAACACTGCAGGACAGATCACACACTCTGTACATCTACTGTCCACAATAGACCAAAACCCACCCCAGCTCCTTGAATACCTTGTCACCAACCTTGGTTCAGAAGATATCATTCTTGGACTTCCATGGCTCCGAAAGGTCAACCCGGACATTGACTGGAGAGAAGGGCAATTGGCTATCACCTCTCCCAGAAAGACTCCGCACCCCATGACCATTGAAGAAATGCCTGAACCCAAGGAAAGTAATGTGGGAGGAACCACTGCACATATCGAAGAAGTGAACCCAGACTGGGACGCCACTTCAGCTCCCCAAGTTCACTTCTCCATTCCGGAGCCTGATGACCAACTCCAAATGCCCGAAGAAACTCTCCCACTCCCCATGCCTGACCCAGAGATACATGAATACACTGAAAGCACCCCTCTGTACCAACTGGTAGGCAACAGGAAGCAGAGGAGAGCACTACTTTGAGCTGGGATCATTGGCCATATGTCGGAAGAACTTTGGTGTTTTGCAGGGTACACGTATTCTCAACAACTCACAGAGGCTGCCTACAAAGAGAAGCCGTCAAAGTACTTTGAAGAGATGGTCCCCTTGTCATACTGGAAACATGCAAAGGTCTTCTCCGAGAAAGAATCAGAACAACTACCAGAACATCAACCTTGGGACCATGCCATAGATCTGAAACCAGATGCTCCTGAAACTGTGGTGACGAAGGAAGAAGGCACAGAGGAGGTGTCATGACGTGCTATACAAGATACAGTACTTACTTTATGTCAGCGACTCGCTAGCTCTCACAAGAGACAACCAGGCGTCACACAATAGACGATGAGCAAGAGGGCGAAAAAGCAAAAAGCGGATGGATAAGACAACCCAACTACAAGTCTAGCTACCGAGGAGAATAGACGAGAATAGAGCTAAGGAATATAACTACAAAATACTAAGTCTTATATACTAATGGGATATGAAGCCGTGAGAGACATCTCGCGCCGTAATCGTGAGGATCTACAATAAGAGTTGCTCATATCCATAAGTAAAGCTGTAGGTATTAGGTGAGTAAACAATAAGGCAATATGAAAAGAAGCATGGAGGCGGAACAATAATGACGTCGTCCTGTCAATGAGCTGACAGGCACGAGAGAGTCGCACCTAAGTGAAACGACAACGCGAGAACAATAAGGTTGACGCGTGTAACCTAAATGATAATGAAAATATAACAAGCACTAGTGCAAGCGCTTTGATGATTAGGTAAGTAAATAAAAGAAAAGGAAAAGAGTAATAAAAGAAAAGAATAATGAAAAAGATTGTTTCATGACACTTTATTTCTCCTACATCTCCTCCTTCCCTCATCGCTGTTACTGTTTGGATCCATCTACATCATTCCACATCCTTCTATCACATTCCAAACGCTTCCATCAACTTCCCGCGCTTTCGCCTACTCATCAAGACTCTTGTATATATAGTACAGTAGCTGACACCTAGTTCCCCATCTTGACCTCTTGGTCTTTGGAACTAGGTTAGTACCTGTATCATCATTTACCTTCAATATACTTACTTGGTCTTTGGAACTAGTTTTCCTTGTGCGACCCTAGTGATTGGCCCCTGCGCTATCACTGTTGTCTTGATCATTATATCTTTCAGCCTTTGTGTGTGTGTCAGCGACTCGCTAGCTCTCACAAGAGACAACCAGGCGTCACACGATAGACGATGAGCAAGAGGACGAAAAAGCAAAAGAGGATGGATAAAACAACCCAACTACAAGTCTAGCTACCGAGGAGAATAGACGAGAATAGAGCTAAGGAATATAACTACAAAATACTAAGTCTTATATACTATTGGGATATGAAGCCGTGAGAGACGTCTCGTGCCGTAATCGTGAGGATCTACAATAAGAGTCGCTCATATCCATAAGTAAAGCTGTAGGTATTAGGTGAGTAAACAATAAGGCAATATAGAAAGAAGCATGGAAGCGGAATGATAATGACGTCGTCCTGTCAATGAGCTGACAGGCATGAGAGAGTCGCGCCTAAGTGAAACGACAACGCGAGAACAATAAGGTTGACGCGTGTAACCTAAATAATAATGAAAATATAATAAGTGCTAGTGTAAGCGCTTTGGTGATTAGGTAAGTAAATAAAAGAAAAGGAAAAGAATAATAAAAGAAAAGAATAATGGAAAAAGATCGTTTCATGACATTACCCCCTCCCTAGAGCGCGAGTTCCACGAAGCGCTTGTCGTCTAACGAAATTTTCGGAGGGTAATTGTGAGGGCGTGTTTTCGGTATCTGGCGGAGGCATAGGTCGGAATAATTCGGTAGGGAATAAGGAAATAGGGATTTCGAGTCGACTCAGGGTGGCGGGTTTGGGTTTGGTCGGGTTCTTATCATGGAATTCCTTCAACAAATCGGAGGAATGTGTGATGTTGGACCGAGGTTCCCAAGTGTCTTCATGTGGTCCGTAACCTCGCCACCTGACCTTGTACTTGATTCCTTTTCCTACCTTTCGTGAGTCGAGAATCTCCTCGACTTCGAATTCCTCTTCTTCTCCTACGACGACAGGAGGTGGGCGAGTGTTTCGTGGTTGAGAGGGGAATTGCGGTTCCCTGTAAGGGGTAAGGAGGACTTCGTTGAAAACGTTATGGATACGTTTCCACGTAGAGGGGATGTCTAGTTTATAGGAACTAGCGCCTATCTTCTTCTGAACTGTAAACGGTCCAAACCGTTTATCTCCTAACTTTTTCATCGGCTGGTCTGTCGATAAGTTAGTTCCCTCAAGCCAGACCTTATCGCCTGGCTTGTACTCTACTCCAACTCTTCGCTTACGGTCATAAAACTTCTTCATATCCTCGTTGGCCTTTCCTAAGGCCGCTCCTACTTCATCTCGAACCTTCCTCATTCCATCTGCAAACGCCTGTGCTGTGGGGTTGTCCGAAGTCATTTGAGGTGCCGTGCCTTTATAGGGATGTCTACCGTTGTCAGCATAGAAGGGGGAAACTTTCATCGCAGAGTGTACTCGATCGTTATAGGCGAATTCTGCAAGCGGTAACCACTCATGCCAGTCATTTTGATGATAGCTAATGAACAAACGGAGATAATGTTCTATCTCCTGATTTGTTCGTTCTGTCTGGCCGTTGGTCTGTGGGTGATACGCCGTGGTGTAGTTTGCTTCTATTCCTAAAAGACGGTAGAGTTCCTTCATGAAACGAGAATGATACTGAGGTCCTCGATCATGTATGATTTTTCGTGGAATACCGTGGATAGAAAAAATACGATCCCGATAGATCTTTGCCATTCCCTCTGATGTGACTGTAGTGTGTGATGGAACAAGTCGTAATCTTTTGGAAAAATGATCGATAAACACCGATATGGCGTTATATCCTCCCGATTCTGGTAGTTCCCCTATCATATCAGTGCCGATTATCTGCCATGGTTCAGTTGGTACCGCATGTGGATGAAGTTGTCCGACTGGCTTGGTACGATGTGATTTTGTAGCTTGGCATTTCTCGCAACCTTTGACGTATTTCCCTGCATCTCGTGTCACCCCTGGCCACCAGTAGTCCCGAGTGATCAACTCCGTGGTCTTGTACTGTCCTGGATGTCCTGCTAATGGTGTATCGTGGTACTGAGTGATTATTTTGGACCGGAGTAGGCGGTTTTTCGGTACATAAACACGCCCTTTCCATGTAATAACTTTGTCATTTTCAGTCCACTCCGGGTTTTTGGCAGCTAGGGCATCCTGTACGGTTCGATCTACTTGGTTTCTACTCTTTTGGATCTCTGATAACAGGAGATCTTCAGGAGCCGATAGGTCGAGAGCTTGAATAAAAAGTTCCGGTTTCAGGAGAACGATGTTCTCGTTGTCCTTGTCCCCCGTCTCAAGACCTGTCATCCTCGACAGGGCGTCAGCTTTCGTCATCGATTTACCAGGTTTGTGAACGAGATCGAAATTATACTCCGCTAATTCCAGTACCCAGCGCGCTTGTCGGCGGTTGAGTTTTTGCGGCTTTTTGAAGTACTGGAGGTTTGCGTGATCCGTATAAATCTCAATCTGTTCCTCCGCACCTAGTAAATATTGTCTCCAATCGTCAAGAGAATCCATTATTGCCATTAACTCTTTGTCGTAGATTTCGTAATTCCGTTCGACCTCATTAAGGGAACGAGATCGAAAGGCAATAGGATACCATCTACCATCAACGAACTGGGACAAAACGGCGCCATTAGCATAATCAGACGAGTCAGCTTCCACCCTGAATTTCCCGTGGTTACGAGGAATCAATAAAACGACTTCCTCACAAATACGGCGTTTCAACTCCTCGAACGCCTCCTCCTGACCTTTCTCCCACTTCCAAGTCCCATTTCCTGTGAGCTGTGTTAGTGGCTTTGCTACCAGACTGAACCCACGAATGAATCGCCGGAAGAAGTTGCAGAATCCTAGAAACTGCTGGACGTCGTGCTTCTTTCGTGGAGTAATCCATTCTCGAACGGCTTGTACTTTCTTGGGATCCATGCGAATAGTTCCGTTACCAATGATAATACCGAGGTAGTCGATAACCGGTTTTTCGAAAGAACACTTTTTGGGTTTAAGGAATAACTTGTGCTCTCGTAGAATGTCGAGTACTTGTTTTACGATTTGTCGATGTTCTTCTATACCGTCGGTAAAAATCAGTATGTCATCCATGTAAACGATAACATGACCTCTATTGACGAGGTCTCGCAAGATATGGTTCATGAAACCTTGGAATGTCGCAGGAGAGTTAGTGAGTCCGAAGAACATGACAGTCGGTTCGAATAACCCCTGGTTAGTTCGAAAAGCCGCTTTCCATTCGTCACCTTCCTTTATGCGGATGTTGTTGAATCCCCATCTGATATCCATCTTCGTGAAGATTTTAGCGCCTTTTAAACGATCAATTAGTTCCTGAATGAGAGGAAGTGGGTACCGGTTTTTAACCGTCATCTCGTTCAGTTTACAATAATCTTGTACTGGTCGTAAGGTGCCATCTTTCTTTTTAACGAAGAAGAAGGGGGATGCCATCTGCGAGGTAGAAGGTCGGATTCGTCCAGTTCGAAGGTTTTCTTCAAGAAACTTGTCGAGTGCCTCTTGTTCCTTTGGGTTTAATGGGTACACCTTACAATCTAAAGGCTTAGAACCTGGTGTTAGATCGATAGCGTGGTCCCAAGGACGTCGTTGTGGCAGCTGGTCGAATTCCTTCTGGCTGAAAACATCAGGGTACTCTTCGATGTAGGGCTTGGAAGTGTCGAACTCTTGGACTGTTTCCTTTTTGGCTTGTTTTTCCGTCCACTTCCTCGACTGTACCTGCTCGTGAACATATCTGTCCCAGTCAAACAGGAAAAGCTGTTCGCCTTCCTGTAATGCCGCTCTAGAATGAGTATCTTCAGGTGTCCAAAAGTGTGGATTATAGCCGCATCGTGTTGGACACCTGTCAAAGGTTAATTCGGATGTCTCCCAGTTGATACTCGGGTTGTGATGTCGTAGCCAGTCTAGTCCTAGAAAGATGTTATTCTTTCCTAGACCTACTACTCCAAACTGTATGATTTCCGAGTGATCACCGATAGTCATTCGTATCTCGACATACTTATCTATTGATCCGGCGTCATTGAGCGTGCCGTCGGCGTTATAGACTATTGTTTTGACTGGTAAATCCTTGGTGATAAGACTGTGTCGTTTGATGAATTCTGAGTCGATACAGGAGCCGGTTGCTCCGCTGTCAAGAAGCCCTTGTGTAACAATTTGTCGACCATCCTCCAATGTCTCGAGTATTGCTGGGAGTTTCAGACTTTTGCCGCGTGTCCCACGGACGTAGCTCCTCTTGTTCTTGAGACTTCTGATGGCGGTGACTGCCGTTTTCCAATTCCGTTTTCGTATATCCATGACGGTTTCCTCCGAAGCTTCTTTTTCTCGGGAGGAGGGCATCCAAGTTCTCAACAATCCCACCGCTCTTGGGATCTGATCTTCTCTGACTCTCTGAGTCAGCCACTCGGCGGTGTCGGGTTCGTACCGTATAGGTTTTTCGGATTTTTCGTATTTGTGTGTGAAGGTGGACGCGTTTTTCTGTTTAGTACCTGTACTGATTACATAATCAACGCCATTATCAACAAATTCCGAAATTGTTAATTGTAGTGATAGAACACTTCCTACATAGTTAGTTTACATATAAAGTACATACATTACTTATAAACTAACTACTGTATCCACTACTTTACTTATAACATTACTTACACTTTCATTTCTTCATTTTTCAGAGTCCTTTCCATTTCTTATAGGAGCGCACAATTGTGGACACCTATTATCACGCCTCATGCATTTCTAGTACATACAAGACCAAACAGACCTGTATTCCTACTATAGTTAGAAGGAACCAAATCAATATTCACTACTAGTGTCTATTGGAGTATTGAGGAGTCTGCAAGGTCAATAGTACAACACTACCCTTGTACATAGACTGCAACAGCAGTGTTTCTGACGGGGGTACACTCTATTGTCTACAGCCTTAGCTGCAATAAGTGTGCAACATCAACTGTGCCAAGTTACCCTTCAACAGGTTATGGGCCCCGTGCTTTAACAGTGCATTTGCTTGTTGTTGTCTTGATAAATCTTTACTTGTGCGCTCCTCAACAGTTTATAACTGTTGTTGTCCTTTCTATCTATCACTCGGCTTAGTTGGTTATCAGTTGGTTATCACTATGTCTACAACCAGTTCCTCTACTCCTTCATTTAAAGTCCTCACAAAGGACAATTACAATGAATGGAATGGGAACATGAAGGCATCTCTGATGTCTAATGGTCTTTGGAGACTAGTCTGTGGGAAGGAGGCTAAACCATCTACATCAGATGTAGACAAGTTGGAGAAGTGGGAGATTAAAGCTGAAAAGGCTGCTGGCTTGATCTTTCTTGCTGTCAGTCCTGCTCAGCAGGTGCATATCAGAGCACACCAAGAGGACCCAATTGCTATGTGGAGTATTCTAGAGAAACAGCATGTGTCAAAGAAACCAGGTGCTAGGTTTAATGCCTACAACAACCTCTTCACTATCACCAAGCTGAATGATGAATCTCTCATTGATATGGGGACTAGAGTGGAATCTGCTATGGCTCGTATCATTAATCTCCGCCCTCCCAACTTCACTTTGGATATGCTGGATGAAGAACTGGAGGCTATGGCTCTAATAAGAGCACTCCCTCAGGAGTATAAACACCTATCATCAAATTTGTTGATGCAGGACTCACTGGATAAAGACAAAATCCTTGCTGCTTTCCTTGCTCAAGAACAAGACGATGAATATGAAGAGCACTCGCTCAATAAAGCCCAGGCAGGGCAACAGAAGAAGAAGAGCAGGTTTCCTCCAAGGGTTGGGGAGCCTCAGGGTTACTGTACTCACTGTGGAGTGAAGGCAGCTCACTGGCCGGAGAAATGTCCCACTAGAAACAAAGGCAAAGCCAATAAGGCCAAGGTTATAGAGGTGGATTCAGATGAGGTTACAGAAAATGCTGGTTCTGCTAGTGTTAGTGCTTATTCTCTTGTTGGACTCTCTTCTTCTCATTTTGCTGATTACATGGAATGGAATACAGACATGGGCGCCACTTCTCATATGACACCACATAAATCATGGATTAGGGATTACACCCCTCATAGGATCCCTATCCGTCTTGCTGATAATAATGTAGTGTACTCGGAAGGAGTTGGTAATGTGTTGTTTACACCTACTATAGATGGCAAAGAAGTTAGAGATGTTTTATTTTCAAGAGTTTTACATGTCCCTGCACTTAATAATAACCTCCTCTCAGTTCTATACTTGACAAAACACAAAGGTTTCATTGTACAAATACTTAGAGATACTATCAAGTTTACTCTCAATGGTTCTGTCCTTTTTACTGCATCAGTTAACAACAAATCAGTTGGCTATCTCAATGGACATACAATAAGTACAAGTACTGAATGTGCAAATGTTGGGTCTACTCTACCTCTTGATCTTGAGCTATGGCATAGGCGCTTCTTTCATTATAATCTCAATGATGTTAGCAAGTTGTCTAAGAATAATTTGGTAGAGGGCCTTAAACTTGATTCCAATGCTAAGCCTGATCCAGTTTGTGAACCATGTCTTGGTGGAAAGATGCATGCCAATCCCTTCCCTGGTACTGAAACTCGAGCTACTGATGTCTTGGAACTTGTTCACATGGATGTTCATGATACTGGGATTATCTCACCTAGTGGCTATCGTTATTGGATTCCCTTCATTGATGATAAATCACGCTTCAGAGCAGTTCTGTTATTGAAGAAGAAGAGTGAAACATTCAATGCCTTTAAACAGTTTAAACAGTGGGCAGAGAACATCACTGGGAAGAAGATAAAGCGGGTTAGACATGACAAAGGTGGCGAGTTTATCTCAAAGGCATTTGAACAGTACCTTAAAGACTGTGGCATTGAAGTACAAAGGACAACTCACAATCGACCTCAACAGAATGGAGTTGCTGAAAGGCTTAACAGGACATTGGATGAACTACTGACAGCTATGCTACTGGAATCAGGTTTACCAAAGACATTTTGGGCAGAATGCCTGGCTGCACTTGTTTATGTGTTGAATCGATGCCCAACGTCTGCTGTTACTGATGGTACTCCCTATCAGATCTGGTATAAGAAGAAGCCTAGAGTTGACAACCTGCGTGTTTGGGGATGCATTGCCTATGTGCATGTTCAAAAGGATAAGAGGAAACACTTTGGATCACATATGGAGAAGTGTGTCTTTATTGGATACCCTGAAGGAGTCAAAGGATGGAGATTCTGGAATCCTGTCACAAAGAAGGTGATTATCTGTGAACGTGCAGAATTTGATGAGCGCTATATGCATGGATCTAAATCACCAAATCAGCCTACACTGCGACGAGATTACATCCCAGAGTCTACCACTGAACCATCATCTGACACTCCTCCAACACCACTATCTAACTCTCCTGAAGACCAACTCTTTCTTCCTCCACTCCTCGAACCAGATCCTGTGGATGATGATACACTTCCTGCACCACCTCTCCTTGATCCTAACCCAGCACAAGAAATACCAGTATCTGATGAGGAACCAGATGAACAGCCCATTGCATTGAGACGTCCTGCCAGAGCTCGTAGAGCTCCTGGTGAATGGTGGAAAATCAAACCAGTTCCTAATGAGCCTACCCCAGCTGATGACTCTGATGAGTCTGATGATGAACATGGACATGTTACTACTGCTTTTGGTATTGAGCCAAAGAACTATAGAGAAGCTATCCACTGTCCAGAAGCCTTCAAGTGGGAGGAAGCAATGAATGATGAGATCTCAGCACATCTTTCAAATGGAACTTGGGATATTGTTGATTTACCACCTGGACACAAAGCAATTGGATCAACGTGGGTATTTAGAATCAAGCACAATGCTGATGGCTCTATTGAGCGCTTCAAAGCACGTCTATGTGCTCAAGGATTCAGCCAAAGACCTGGATTTGACTACCTGGAAACCTATGCTTCAACTCTCCGCTGGTCTTCATTACGCATCATCCTTGCTCTAGCAGCTATTGATGACATGGAGCTACGCTCTGTTGATATATCTCATGCCTTCATCAACTCTGATATTGATACTGAAATCTACATGAGACAGCCTGAGGGATTCAAGCAAGGTGGACCAGAGAAAGTCTGCAGGCTAAACAAGTCCCTTTATGGGTTGAAGCAGTCGCCCTGTCTTTGGAGTGAAAAACTCGCAGGTGTTCTAGCCAAGTTGGGCTTTAAACGTCTCGAGTCTGATCCATGCGTGTACTTGTACCAACACAATGGCCTTAAAGTGATTGTACCAGTATGGGTTGATGATATCACTCTTGCTTCAAAAGACTCTGGTGTAATTGAGCAATTTGTTGGTGAACTTCAAAAAGAACTCAAACTCCGTGACTTGGGCAGTACTACATTTCTTCTTGGAATGGGAATCAGAAGGGAACGCAAAACTCGAAAACTGTGGCTTAATGCTAAACAATACATCCTTTGCAAGCTTGAGGAATTCAACATGCAGGATTGCAAGCCAGTTGGTACTCCCATGAATCCCAGTGTATCACTGTCTAAAGCGGACTGTCCTACAACACCAGAGGAGATAGAAGCAATGAGAAACATCCCCTACATGTCTGCTGTTGGCTCCTTGTTGTTTCTGGCCTTAATCATTTGTGTAGACATCACTTATGCAAGTGGTGTCCTAGCTCGTTTCAACTCTAATCCTGGTAAAGCACATTGGTTTGTTGTAAAGCACCTGTGGCGCTATTTGAAGGGGACTATTGACTATGAGTTGGAACTAGGGCCAGATCCAAATGCTCCTGACTTGATCACAGCTATTAGTGATTCAGACTTGGGTGGCAACAGAGACAATGGAAAATCAACTACTGGATACATCATTAAGGTTGGATCAGGTGCTGTTAGCTGGAGTAGTAAACTACAAGCTGTGGTTACTCTATCCTCTACTGAAGCAGAGTTTGTTGCTTCCAATGCAGCTGGTAAAGAAGTGCTTGCAGTTCGATCTCTCCTAACTGAACTTGGTTATAAGGTTGCATCGCCTACTACAATATGGGTTGATAATCAGTCATTTATTCAAGTGGCTAAAAACCCTGAACACCATGGACGGATGAAGCACCTTGACCGCAGTTACTACTGGCTTCGAGACCAAGTTGTACATGGAGTACTTGCACCTTCTTACTTGCCAACTGAGGATAATCCAGCTGACATGCTCACTAAAGCCCTTGTAAAGCCAAAAGTGGATAAATTCCGATCTATGATTGGAATAGTGAAACAGAACCCTGCGTGATGTGGAGGATATATGAGATTGGGGGGTTGTTTGTGTTACACCTCCGTTGAATTACAGAAGTGTTCAATCAGGGGGTTGTGTTAATTGTAGTGATAGAACACTTCCTACATAGTCAGTTTACATATAAAGTACATACATTACTTATAAACTAACTACTGTATCCACTACTTTACTTATAACATTACTTACACCTTCATTTCTTCATTTTTCAGAGTCCTTTTCATTTCTTATAGGAGCGCACAATTGTGGACACCTATTATCACGCCTCATGCGTTTCTAGTACACACAAGACCAAACAGACCTGTATTCCTACTACAGTTAGAAGGAACCAAATCAATATTCACTACTTGTGTCTATTGGAGTATTGAGGAGTCTGCAAGGTCAATAGTACAACACTACCCTTGTACATAGACTGCAACAGCAGTGTTTCTGACGGGGGTACACTCTATTGTCTACAGCCTTAGCTGCAATAAGTGTGCAACATCAACTGTGCCAAGTTACCCTTCAACAGAAATGTCCGTATGCGAAGGCTCCTGCAGACCTATATCTACTGAGGAGCCTTGGGAAAACCCAAATCGTTAATGAAATCTGTACGTTCCTGCTCACTCATATTCAACATAATACCTCTGACCAACGCCTTCCTCTTGTGAGGGCAATTCCTGCTCATGTGGCCTGGTTCGCCACAGTTGAAGCACAACCGCTTCTCTCTGGCCTGGTCGATGTCCATCGGCCTACCCGTTCCTCCGAATGTGGTGCCAGTGGAATCTCTACGCTGTACTGTGGGATACTCCGCTTTCGGAGCTGCTTTCTGCTCCTGCCGATTCTGCTGGTTGGACGACTGTCCATGACCCTGTCCCTGTGGGTTAGCATTCCACCACCCTGCATACCCGTAACCTCTCTTCTGTTCGGCCCACTGCCGTCTTACGTTATCAGCCCCTGTAACTACCTTCTTCAACTCCTTGTAGTCTTCAAAGGGCTCCGTTCGTCCTTTAATGATGTCGTAGAGAAGGGTGTGATCGACGGCCCTCTCTGCTAGGGTAAGAACGTGCGACTCATCCTTCTTGTATCTGGCATCCTTCAGCAACAATTCAAATTCTTTGAAAAAGTCGCCGGCCGAAGACTTCCCCTGTCGGATATAAGTTAGTTTATCGCGAGCTTCCTTCTCTTTCACGACGTTCATGAACTCTCTGTCCATATTGTCAATTAACTGCTTCCCTGTAATGTCCCATGACCCATTGTCGATGTTGAAGTGGTCATCAGAGTAGACCTGGGCCCATTGATCAGCTTTTCCTCCAACCAGGAAGGACATAATGATGGTCGTGACACGATGGGAATTGTCGACCTGCTTTGTCTCCGTTAGCTCGGAGACGTAAGCCATCATTCGTCGTCGCCATGGCCGGTAGGTGGCGGGGTCACCATCGTAGTTCCCTGGTGTATTGACAAACACCCGGCGTGGACTAGAAGTAACGGTAGCGATTTCTGCTGGGTTGGGTGCATGTATTGACCGATCAGTCATGTTGGTTTATAGGGAGGAGGATGAGCATGTTTGGTAAAAATGAAAATGTGTAACGTATCGAGAAAACTAGTTTCCAACGGTGTGTTGAATCCTAGGCAAGTTTGTAAAAGTTTGTTGTGACGGGTGGTGTGTGGTAGAAGCTCTATTCTTCTGTCAGCAACTCGCTAGCTCTCACAAGAGACAACCAGGCGTCACACGATAGACGATGAGCAAGAGGACGAAAAAGCAAAAGAGGATGGATAAAACAACCCAACTACAAGTCTAGCTACCGAGGAGAATAGACGAGAATAGAGCTAAGGAATATAACTACAAAATACTAAGTCTTATATACTATTGGGATATGAAGCTGTGAGAGACGTCTCGCGCCGTAACCGTGAGGATCTACAATAAGAGTCGCTCGTATCCATAAGTAAAGCTGTAGGTATTAGGTGAGTAAACAATAAGGCAATATAAAAAGAAGCATGGAAGCGGAACAATAATGACATCGTCCTGTCAATGAACTGACAGGCATGAGAGAGTCGCACCTAAGTGAAACGACAACGCGAGAACAATAAGGTTGACGCGTGTAACCTAAATAATAATGAAAATATAATAAGCGCTAGTGTAAGCGCTTTGGTGATTAGGTAAGTAAATAAAAGAAAAGGAAAAGAATAATAAAAGAAAAGAATAATGGAAAAAGATCGTTTCATGACAGTGTGGTGCTAGCCCCACCCCTCCCTTCAGTTTGTGCTTCGAGCCTGTGCTTTCTCTGTGCTTTTCCCCTTCATCACCACATTAGGTCAAGATCTCTACTCGTACCATCAGCCTTTCCAACTGATCCTACGAGTGGAATTCAGATTTACCCGGTTCTCCACCTTCCATTGCCGCTATGCCTTTGATTACACCAGACATTGATTGTTCAGGATTTCAGCACACATTTGATATTCAAGATCAGTGCAACATTCATTCCAAATACAATCCAGACAAAGAATACAATGCTTGGTTTGACTGCAACGAAAATCCTTGCCCCAACAGATACCGTAACCCCACTCCCATCACTCCAAGGGATTCAGGAAACGGATGATTCATAGACATCCCTAGAATTCCAAGCCAAGGTCTGAGCCGGGTTGGTAGACTTTCAAACCCTACCAGTGCTGTACCATCTGCTAGATCCTCTCCTGCGCTTATCCCTACTGTTATCTTAGAACCTGAGCTAGAAACTGAAGCCGACCCTGTCGCATCAACCCCATCCCCAGAGCCTATCATCATCAATATCTCAGTTACACCAGAACCATTATCCCCATCTCCTGAGCCTATCCCCACTGAAAATACCTCCATCATGTCGCACCCTCCTACCACCCAAGACCTTGCGGTGTTGATTCAACAACTTGCCACACAACAAATGGCGCTACAATTGGCAGTAGCCAGCATTGCCAACAACATAAGCACCAACAAAGGTGTTAGCAAACCCCAGATGTATGATGGGAAGCATAGTGACAATGCACAACACTTCATTGCTGCCTTCGAGCTATGGGCCCAGGGTATCCGTTCCCTCAGTAATGAACAGGAAAAAATCAAATCCGCCATCTCATACCTTGATGGTGACGCAGCTATCTGGGCTACTCCCACCTCAGAGAACATTAGCCAAGTCGCTCGAGCAGATGCTGCAGGAGTACCAGCTCCTGCCCTCCTCTACCCCACCTGGGCTGATTTCGCTGGCGCCTTTAGGCAACGGTTTGAAACAGCAGATCCAGTGGTAGAGGCCAAATGAGTTCTGAAAAGCCTTTGGCAGGGAAAGGACTGGGTAGCAACATATGCAGTGACCTTCAAATAGTATGCTAGTAGGACAGGATACTCAGATGCTGACCTCCGAGATCGGTTCTATGATCACCTCTTGAAGAGAATCAAGGACGGACTGGTCAACTCCCATCCTAACACAGATCAGTGTTGATTGTAGTGATAGAACACTTCCTACATAGTTAGTTTACATATAAAGTACATACATTACTTATAAACTAACTACTGTATCCACTACTTTACTTATAACATTACTTACACTTTCATTTCTTCATTTTTCAGAGTCTTTTCCATTTCTTATAAGAGCGCACAATTGTGGACACCTATTATCACGCCTCATGCGTTTCTAGTACATACAAGACCAAACAGACCTGTATTCCTACTACAGTTAGAAGGAACCAAATCAATATTCACTATTAGTGTCTATTGGAGTATTGAGGAGTCTGCAAGGTCAATAGTACAACACTACCCTTGTACATAGACTACAACAGCAGTGTTTCTGACGGGGGTACACTCTATTGTCTACAGCCTTAGCTGCAATAAGTGTGCAACATCAACTGTGCCAAGTTACCCTTCAACAAACAGTTCCGCAAGCTCTTTAGATGTTATTTTGTCATGGGTCATGATGAAAATGCCTTGTTTCAAGGCTCAATCCACTATTACTAAAATAGCTGTGTGTCCATTAGAGTCGGGTAATTGTTCAATAAAGTCCATCAATATAGAATCCTAAGGTCAGACGGGAACTGGCAGTGGTTTAAGTAGACCGTAAGGCCTATGTCTATGAGGTTTGTTGTGTCCACAAACTGTACACTAATCAATATAATCATGAATGAATTTGTGAACCTTTGGCCAAGTGTATGTTAATTGTAGTGATAGAACACTTCCTACATAGTTAGTTTACATATAAAGTACATACATTACTTATAAACTAACTACTGTATCCACTACTTTACTTATAACATTACTTACACCTTCATTTCTTCATTTTTCAGAGTCTTTTCCATTTCTTATAGGAGCGCACAATTGTGGACACCTATTATCACGCCTCATGCGTTTCTAGTACATACAAGACCAAACAGACCTGTATTCCTACTACAGTTAGAAGGAACCAAATCAATATTCACTACTTGTGTCTATTGGAGTATTGAGGAGTCTGCAAGGTCAATAGTACAACACTACCCTTGTACATAGACTACAACAGCAGTGTTTCTGACGGGGGTACACTCTATTGTCTACAGCCTTAGCTGCAATAAGTGTGCAACATCAACTGTGCCAAGTTACCCTTCAACAGTGTATTGTCATCAAATGGTGTCCAGAGTCTGGTTCTGACCAAAATGACCCGAAAGTGGGTGGTCGTGAAAATAACATAAAATTTGAAGGTGTAAATTGGAAATGTTAGGAACATAAATGTGATCATGAAGTCATAACAGTCCATCAGAGCCTATTGTCCAACAAGTGTTTGAACCATCCTTCGCGAACTTCAATCCCATGACTGCTTCTGGATCCATTTTGATTGAATTGCAAATAGCGGAATGAAGTGCCTCTATATCCATAACAATGGAGGCACAAAGTGCTGGTCCTTCTAGAAATGTAGCTCAAAGGGAAGTAGTTAGTTGTTTATTAGTGAATATAGGTCTGAAATTCTGTGGGTTAACTTGTGTGTAGCCAATATCCCCCTCTTTTGGGTAGATGTCCCAGCATCTAGTCATTGAGTCAGGTTTTTCACCTAGCTTACCTGGTCTGAATCAGATCACCATATTCAATTGATGCAGGTACTCTGACCAATGAACTTGTCATCATGTAAGGATTTTCATCATCAAGAAGTACTCGAGATTCTTGTGATCGGTGATGATGTCGATAGGATCTCCCGATCCCTTGAGATAATATTGCCAGCCTTTGAATGCTTCAAAGATTGCGAGAATCTCCTTGTCATGAGTATTGTAGTTGAGTTCCACAGCTTGAAAATTCCTTGAGAGGAACATGATGGGGTGAATTTCTTTTCTCCATCAGGTAGTAGGATTGAGAGGATTGTGGCTAATGCATAATCCAAAGCATCAGTTTCCACAATTAGATGTCAGTTTGGTTCCCAATGTGCCAGAATAGGAGCATGAGTGAAGCTGTATTTGAGCTTCTCGAAGGCTTCTTGGCAGTAGGTGTTCCAGTTCCATGGTGTATCCTTTTGCATGAGTTGTGTCATTGGAACTATGATATCACTATAATTATAAATAAAACATTGATAAAAATTGGCAAAGCCAAGAAAAGACTGGACGTCTTTGACTTTCTGAGGTATGGGCCAGTCAATGATAGCTTGTACTTTGTCTTTCGACATTGTTAAGCCCTCTGGGGAAAGAATGTAACCAAGATACTCTACTGTGTCAACCTCCCATTCGCATTTCATGAGATTTGTGTTAAGATCTAACAATCTGACACTTCTCTGATGAAACATGTTTATAAGTATCCAAGAGTCCCAAAAGGCATAATGTAAGACCTCAGTAGTTGGGACATGTGACTTGGCTCTAGTGCTATAAACCTCTGACTTCATCAATTGTACCCATGGCTGGATAGCTCAGTGGTTAGAGCATCTTGGGATTTCACCAGTGGTCCTGGGTTCATTCCCCAGTCTGGTCACTTTGTTTGTCATCATGACTTTAACAGGTTATGGGCCTTGGAGCACTAAGCAATGGAACCTGATGGCTTACATAAGTATGTCAGATTGGGGGAATGTCATTGACGAGTTCTGCGGTGTCTCGACCTGCATACGCGAGCAACCTCAGCTCAGACGGAAAGCTCCTCACGAAGGAGTCGGAACGTCAAAAGAAGTTGGGGTTGTGTGGGTTTTGTGGGGGAAATCATAATTTCAACAACTGCGAGAAACAAAAGGCTCGCAAAACTCGCAGACGCGCCGCAGAAACACAGGAAGCAGTGGCAAGTACCTCTTCGGTATCGGAAAAATAGTCTGCAACTCCTGTACCCCAGGACAAAGCGGGAGTTGTGTTGACCAGGTTCGTACTAACAGGGAAGTTAAATTAAACGCATCCACTCTTTCCTATGATGAACGATCTTTTACTATACCTCTTACTATGGATTTTCCACTTTGCAACATTTCCGCAAAGCTTTCCTTTGTTTCCTTACTCGATTCTGGTTCTACTGATTGCTTTATTGATTCTCATTTTGTATATAAACATTCACTTCCTACTTCTTCAATCCCTTCAATCAATCTCCAACTTTTTGATGGTTCTTTATCTCCAAAACCAATTTCCAAGACTACGTCTCTTAATGTTCGGTTTCCCTCTGGCGAGCTACTACTACTGACATTTTATGTCACTTTACTAGATTCCTCTTGCGAAGCAGTTTTAGGTTACAGTTTCTTGACCTGCTACAATCCATTGATTGACTGGGGCATTGAGAAACATTACATTCCACTCCACCAAGCAAGTTGAGTCTCCCTCAACATCCTCATTTCCGCAAACACCCGTTCCAGAAGAAACTGTCCCTTTGCGGGGTCAGCCTACCATTGGTTCCGAAGAGGTCCCTTCGCGATCCTCTTCACAAACTCTTTCTCGCCATTCATCTCATCCTTTATTGAACTCTTTTCCCTACAAATGTTGAAGGGTAACTTGGCACAGTTGATGTTGCACACTTATTGCAGCTAAGGCTGTAGACAATAGAGTGTACCCCCGTCAGAAACACTGCTGTTGCAGTCTATGTACAAGGGTAGTGTTGTACTATTGACCTTGCAGACTCCTCAATACTCCAATAGACACAAGTAGTGAATATTGATTTGGTTCCTTCTAACTGTAGTAGGAATACAGGTCTGTTTGGTCTTGTGTGTACTAGAAACGCATGAGGCGTGATAATAGGTGTCCACAATTGTGCGCTCCTATAAGAAATGAAAAGGACTCTGAAAAATGAAGAAATGAAGGTGTAAGTAATGTTATAAGTAAAGTAGTGGATACAGTAGTTAGTTTATAAGTAATGTATGTACTTTATATGTAAACTGACTATGTAGGAAGTGTTCTATCACTACAATTAACAACAAACCCATCTATTCCTACCCTTTGGTGGCTCAATTGGCCGCTTCGTGACTCGAAAACCCAGAGATTGATATTGCTCTTGTCAACGTGGAACTTTTCAACTGTGCTTGCAAGAATGCCAAGTGTGAACCATTAATTTTACACGCAGTTCACAGCGAAGTTACAGCGCAAGCTGATTCGACAACTTCGGCAAGCAATCCCTCCTCATTACCCAAGCATTACGCGGACTTCGCGGATGTTTTCGATGAAGTCAAATCCGAAGTGCTGCCTGAGCACCAACCCTATGACCTAAAGATTGAATTGGAGGAAGGTGCCGAACCACCTATTGGTCGTCTTTACCCTCTTTCTGCCAAGGAATTAGAGGCTCTATGCAATTTCATCAATAAGCACCTTGAATCAGGCACTATTCAACCTTCGTCCTCTTCTCACGGAGCTCCGGTATTGTTTGTACCGAAAAAAGATGGAAAACTTCGACTTTGCAAAGACTTTTGTGGTCTTAACAACATCACGAAGAAGGATCGCTATCCTTTGCCCCTCATTTCTGATTTACTAGACACTCCGAAAAAAGCTAAGGTTTATACCAAACTCGATCTTGCTCACGCATACCATTTAGTTCGAATCGCAGAAGGCAACAAATGGAAAACAACATTCAGAACTCATTGGGGTTCTTACGAATGGAAGGTTATGCCATTCGGACTCACTAATGCTCCAGCAGCTTTCCAAAGGTTTGTGAATGACATATTCACTGATCTTTTAGATGTTTATGTGATCATCTACCTCAATGATATACTTATTTACTCCGACAATGAGACATTACATCGCAAGGTTCTCCGTCGTCTTCATAAACATTGACTCTACACAAACATCGCGAAATGCAAATGGGAGATTGATATGGTAGAGTATCTTGGATATATTCTTTCTCTGGAGGGCCTAACGATGTCGAAAGACAAAGTAAAAGCTATCATTGACTGGCCAGTACCTCAGAAAGTCAAAGACGTCCAGTCTTTTCTCGGATTTGCTAATTTCTATAGACGTTTTATTTATAATTATAGCGATATTGTAGTTCTGATGATGCGACTTATGCGAAAGGATACACCTTGGAACTGGAATACTGATTGCCAGGAGGCCTTCGAGAAGCTCAAATACAGCTTCACTCATGCTCCTATTCTAGCACATTGGGAACCAAACTGACATCTAATCATGGAAACAGATGCCTCGGACTATGCATTAGCCGCGATCCTCTCGATCCTACTACCTGACAGAGAAATTCACCCTATCACATTCCTCTCGAGGACTTTTCAAGCTGCAGAACTCAACTACGACACTCACGATAAGGAGCTTCTCACAATCTTCGAAGCATTCAAAGGCTGGCGGCATTACCTCGAGGGATCGGGAGATCCTATTGACGTTGTCACTGATCACAAGAATCTCAAGTACTTCTCGACGATGAAAATCCTTACGTGATGACAAGTTCGTTGGTCGGAGTATCTGCATCAATTCAACATGGTGATCCAGTTCAGATCAGGTAAGTTAGGTGAAAAACCTGGGGGATATCGGCTATGCACAAGTTAACCCACATAATTTCAGACCTATTTTCACTAATGAACAATTAACTACTTCCCTTCGAGCTACGTTCCTAGAAGGACTGGCACTTCGCGCCTCCATTGTTATGGATATAGAGGCTCTCCATTCCGCTATTCACAATTCAATTGAACTGGATCCAGAATCAATCACGGGATTGAAGTTCGTGAAGGATGGTACAAACACTCATTGGACACTAGGGTCTGATGGACTGTTATGACTTGACGATTGCATTTACGTTCCGAACATTTCTAATTTACGACTTCAAATTCTACGATATTTTCATGATCACCCACTCTCGGGTCATTTTGGTCAAAATTGGACTCTAGAAGCTATTCAATGACAGTACACTTGGCCAAAGGTTCGCGAATTCGTTTGCGATTATATTAATTCGTGTACAGTTTGCAGACACAATAAACCTCGTCGACATAGGCTATACGGTCTATTTAAACTACTTCCAGTTCCCATCCGACCTTGGGATTCTATATTGATGGACTTCATTGAACAATTACTGGACTCTAAAGGACATACAGCTATTTTAGTAATCGTGGATCGAGCCTCGAAACAAGGCATTTTCATTGTGACACACGACAAAATCACGTCCGAAGAGCTCACGGAATTATTCGTTCATCACGTTTTCTCGAAACACGGAGTTTCTAGCCATGTCACTTCTGACCGAGGCTCGGAATTTGTTTCGGCTTTCTTTTGCACTTTGTTATATATATGCCAAGCTCCACTATACTTTCCGAATGATTTCCGAGGTCATCGATCACTATATGAACATTCCGGCATTCCGGCTGATCTTCCGGTCAATCAATCATCCTTCCAATCCATTTTGTGTTTGTTACCAAGTTCAACTCGAATCTCGGTCGATTTCATACTCCGTTCCTTGGCTCAATAACTTCGGAACAACCTCGGATACATCACATGACACTCGGTCATCATGACCGATGCATTCCCACGCCTGTTGGCTCTTGAAAAACACCGTTATTGTATTATTTCGAATCCTTCTCACTTATTTTCTTTTATTTAACAATTAGGCAGTTTAGTACTTAGGTCGACTTGATTAGTTTAGTTCCCCAGCTTGAAATAAAAGTTACCTTCTATACTCCTTCTCTATTACACTTAATCACGTCTGGATCAATTGATCGGATACTTCTGACACTCCGGAAATTCATTCTTCTTTGCACTTTGCAGGGACACCCAGATAACATGTAGGGAGCGTTGCCGAAAGCTTCGCTGAAGTCCCATCACTTCCCAAGGCCCGTGTAGCCTTTCCATTACTTTGTTTTGCTGTTACTATAGTTTCCGGACTTTGAAGCTTCGAACAGAGCTCCGGAACCTTGATCTATTTCCTTCCGGTGCACGGCCTTAACAATGATGTGATTAATTCCTTGGAAGTCAACGCATAGTCAGACAGAACCGTCCTTCTTCAGTGCAAATAGAACTGGTGCACCATATGGCAAAGATGAGGTTTGAATTATACCTGTAGCTAGTTGCTTATCCAGGAAATCGTGAAGGGCCCCCAATTCTTCTGGAGATAATGGATACAATCTTCCGAGAGGTGGCTCAGCACCTTCCTCTAAATTGATCTTTAGATCATAAGAACGATGTTCCGGAAGCTCTTCAGATGAGCTCTTGTCAAAGACATCAGCAAATTCCGCATATTGATCTGGAAGGATAGATCCTCATTCCTGAGATTCAAATTCTTCAGTACTAGAACCTTTAGCAGTAATTTCGGAAGGAATGTAACGAAATAGAATCAGCTTGGTACCAGTGTCCTTGCAGACCCGGTTGAAAGCCACTGCTCATAATTCCAAGGTCAACAAGAAGGAATCGTCGAAAAGGGTCTCAACTTCTGCACGGGTACTCATGTCGAGGGAAGTGAGGAAGGAAATCGAACAGGATGCTGCAAAAAAGGTGCAAAGGCAGAAGATTGAAGCTGAGAGGGAGACACGGAAAGCCGAAGCAGAAAAGGCCGACATCATTCAACGTGCTGAACAAGAAAGGCTGGGCACACAGTTCTCTGGGAGCCTGAACTCAATGAGTAAGAAAGCTTTGGTTGACATCGCTTTCTCTCTCAAGGTTCCATCGAAGGATGTGACACAGGACACTCTTCGCGTTCGCCTTCATGCTCATTTCGATGCTCACAAAGAGCTAAAAAAGCATCCTCGTTACATTGGTCTTTTTGAACGAATGCGCAAGTGTAAAGATCCACCAAGTGACTCTAATCCAGGCGCATCTTCTCGTTGTCCACCTCCTCCTTCTCAACGGTTTCTATCACCAGAACTGTCTTTGTTTTCACCAGGACCGTCTTCATTTGCAACTGGTCCATCTTTGTTCGCACCGGGTCCATCTTCACTCGCACCGGGCCTATCTTCGCTCGCACCAGGACCATCATTGTATCCGCTGTCCATGCATCACTCATCCTTCTCCCCTCCGCCCTTTTTTGGTTGATTCCAACTATCGTCACCTCCCCTCCGTGCACAGAATTACAATCCGTGTGTATTTGAAAACCAGTTGCCATCTACTTTACATCAATCCATTACTCCTATCTACACAGTCCCCCCACCACTACCTCACGGCTCATCATCACAGTCACCGATAACTTCCAGTAGCTTGGTTTTGCAGCCTCATCCTCGTCCTCGTCCTCGCCCTGTTCCCCATCGCAATGTAGATAATCCAGAGTAATCTTGCAGTTTGAATTCTTTTTTGTACAAACTGATTGCTTGTTTCATTATTATCCTCAATCTAAGTAGTAAGTTCGACGTACTCATCAATGTACCTTGAGAGTACTGCCTGAACCTGGCATCAAATGGCTGAGCATACCGAAGTGCCGAGCAGCGGCATTGATGTGACTTTGTGTGACCCAAGATGCGGAAGTACCCTGTTTTTCCTCGGTCATGGCCCGACGCTCTGAGTATGCCTTATCTGCTATAATATGTATGATGAAATACAAGCTTAAGATGATTCTAAAAAAGACTGTCTACTCAGATTTTCGATTACTCAAAAGATTACAACGTTATTCACAATATTCAAGATATCGGAAGAACCCTGTGACCCATAGTAGCGGTTGAAGTCTGGGTCGCGATCGATTGGCTTGTCCATAGCGGTTGAAGTCCGGGTCGCGATCACAAGGTTCTGTTAGTCAGAGACCTTGTGTCGAGTTTCGAGCGCACACGCGTACGAAGCTCGACAACACCGATAAGTAGGACAGAAAGTCCAGACCCTAATAGAGGAACCTTATTCTATCATAGGAGGACACCGAGGACGAGGTATGTGTCTCCCCTATACTCTACCTTCCACAATCTCAACATGCAGCTGAGCTCGAAGCTCCTCCAGCTTGGTGGTATGACCACTACCCCCAAAATCACAAAGCTGTCACATTCTATCTTTGGCATGGACTTGCATCCAGCACCCATAGAACTTACACCACAGGCCAGAACTCCTTCGTCAACCACGTCCAGCTCCACAATCTTTACAACGCTGACAGCTCAATTGTTCCCGCCTCCCAATCTGCAATCTTGCACTGGGTTGCACACCTTGGTGGCCATGTGCAACCCAAGACCATCAAGCAATACTTCACCCATGTCTGTTCCATGCATACCAACAATAACTTGCCCTTCTCAGCCACAGAGTCACCCCTTGTCCAATGTGTTATCCAGGGGATCAAGCGTTTTCACAGTGAGCATGACTGGAACCCAAAACAGCCAATTACCTTGGAAGTTCTCACCAAGTTGTTGTCATACCTCAATCTCGCAACAATACCCGGTGATGTCCACATCGCAGCAGCAGCATGTACAGCCTATGAAGGTTTCTTCAGAGCGGGCAAGTTCACTATCAAGGACAATACCAAGTTCAATCCCAAACTTCGAATCTGCATCTTCAGTCCACATCACCCTGCCAGCATCCAAGACTGATCCCTTCCGGAAGGGCATCACTGTAGTCATGGCTGCTGCCCCAGGTCATCCAACCTGTGCTGCAGCGGCTCTACGGCGTCTCTTCCCGAATTCCAACCCTCGTTCAAACCTTGATTGGGACCCGGACCTTCCACTCTTCCGAAATGCTCTGGGCGGGGCTCTTGACCGCTATTCCTTCATTAAGCGCATTCGTCAGGTTCTCCAGACTGCCGGTTATGAGCAGTCCAAGTTTTCGGGTCACAGCTTCCGCCGTGGTGCTGTTACCTCTGCCTTTGCAGCTGGGTGTACGGAGTATGAGATTCAATTGCTGGGTCGCTGGCGCAGCGATGCTTTCAAGCTCTACATCGAAGTTGACGAGGCTTGACGACTTCACATCTCTTCTCAGCTTCCTTGGGCACACCCTCGTGGTCCAGTCACTTTCGAACCTCCGGTCCTTCCTGCCTTTCCAACCATGGCTTGAGGCTGTTCCCAGATTTGGGACACCCTCGAGAGCTTTAGACCCCAATATATCACTTATTGTGCCCAAAAACCTCTCTCTCCTTCCCTCTTCGAGGAGATGCAAGCATTGACCATGAAATAGATACAGCCTTTAGCGCATATAGCAGCCTTAAGCTTGTTTGCGATGTGGCCTTTAGCCCTGCATTTGAACTTCCGGCCTCTGGCAGTCCCAGTCATGGACAGAAATGAACAGGAACCTGGCAAGCGCTCACGTTGGCTCAGTAGTGATGCCTTGTGTCCGGGAATCATGCTGGGGAGGATAGGTGTCCTCGCCGTTCTCCTCATCGATACCGTTGGTGCCGTCGTAGCCGTCCTTTCTCGTTCCGCGTCGTTTGGGTCGTTGAACAGATGTTTGGTCGAAGCCCTGCTTTGCTGAGCCCTGAGCTCTGCAATCTCCTTGCGGAGATTCGCTATTGTCTCCTCTGTTCGTCGTTGCCCTGTATCTCCTTCCTCGGCAGTCCACGTGTCCTGCTCCCCGGGCCTTCCCTCCTCTTCGTCGTTGTCACTGCTGCCCTCTCTTCCACCAGCTTCCCTGTCGCCGGCCATACCTGGACCCCTTACTGGAGGAAGTGACCTCGCCGTGAATAGTGTTTCCAGTCATGACTAACGAATACGGAGACTGAAAGTACTCGAGGAACGAAATAAAGCAGAAGTCATATTCATTGCCTATGAAGTGAAAATTCGTGTCGGTAATGGTAGTGTAGAAAACAGAGAGTATGTGAACTGTCCGGCCGGCTGATCGACGTGCCCTTCCTGCTGTGCTTGTTTACCGCTGAGCTGGACGTCGATGCTATTGCATAGCATCTAGACTAATTCCTTTTTTGGATGTCAAGGCAATTCATACCTCCCATTATTTCCCCTTGACCCAGGCATCCAACTCACGCCGTGATGCACAAAGCCCCGAGCACCCGATTGACCAACCGTATTCAATCCTAAACTCGATTCTGACACTTCACCATCTTCCTCTCAACCGACCTATAATCTTCCCCGATACCTAACCTCCATCTCCCTCAAACAAAGATACACCATTCCTGCAAGCACAAACGCCACCTCAAACCCGATATCCCCGGTCTTCTCTGCAATCGGACCTGTGAACCAGATCTGCGACATCGAAGGAACGATGAGTCCGAAGGGGAGGATGCCAGCTGCTACTGCGCTGAGCCCGGAAGGGAGTAGGGAAGGTACGTTCCAGTGCGTCGGAGGGTAAAAGTTGGTCCACGTGGAGAGGCGCTCGGTTCGACTTACAAAGTTTGAGGGAGAACAACGTTTTCTGAAGAAAAAATGCTCAACGAGGAGGATGGCGATGAACGCTGAGCACCAATATCCAATTAATCCGAGAAAATCCTCGAGGGCGTCGTAGAATATGTGTGAACCGACAATCGCAAGTGGAAGGATGCTGCATTAGTAGAGAGAAAAAAGAAATATTAGAGAACGGACAAAGAATGATGTGGAAGAACACCCACATAGCAGTAGCAACAACCGAAAATACGTATCTCGGCACAACAGTCAACATAGGCATCACCAACTGTAGATTAAACCCTATCGAATAAAACGATGCAGCGATGTTACCCGCCACGCTCAGACTCAGCAGCACTGTGAGGAAATCGCCAAAGTGCCCGGCGGGTGCTAGTATGGTATTGAGGAGCCCGCCGACAGATAAAGAGGAGTAAGATTGGGCCCAGTTGGCCGGGACGGAGGATGGAGATAAGGAGGGAGCAAGAGCAACGGCGGAGAATGCTGCGCCCAGGCATTGAAGAGATACGATAGAGATCAAGAGGCCAAGATATGTGTACAGGAAGATTTTGAAGCTGTATAAAGATTCATCGTCAGTGAAGCTCTTTCGTGGGTATGAGTTCACTAAATAATACGCACCTCGACACACTCGGATTGAAATAGATCGTAAAATCTGATGCCAGGGGTGAATATGTTATCACGAATCCCGCAATGGTCGACGCGAATGAAAGTATCGCGGACGCAGGGGCTGGTTCAGTGGCAGGAATGTCGTTGAGATATTTCCCGCCAAGGCCGAGGGCGACGAGGTAGACGATTAGGACAGGGAACCAGGCGATGCGTTCGTACCTTGAGATGAGCAAAAGGCAAAGAAAAGGAGTAAGAGATAGAACAGGTTTCACAGACGCGTTTTACCAAGTAAGTATGGAATACCCGCAAAACGACAACTGTATTTACAATTAATGTGATGTCGAGGTTCAGCTCGATCGTGACTCACCGTAAGAGATATAACCACAACGATCACAATACCTGCACTATGTATACCAAAGGCATAAGTTGTCGACATATATTTGCGATAAAATTCTGTACTCACTCCCAAGTAAGATTACCATCTGCCACACTAGCAAGTGTTTGTCCGCCTAAGATAGCATTCAATATACAGAAACCAATCATTCCGATGAGATTGAGGACGCAGACGAGGATTACGCCGTAATATCTGTAAAGGGTATAAGCCCCGCCTATCACGATCTAGTTTGCGATCTATGCCTGTACCACTCACCCGAAGCTATACCTCGCCTGTACCATCTGCCTCATTCCTAGTTTTGGTCCCCATGTTGCAAAATACGCTGGAGGCGCACAGCACAGCGCATTGAAAAATAAAATTACTAAACAAGACTCTCTTATCCCCAGCCCATACGCTACTGGACCCAGTGTACCAGCAGAGAATGAGAGAATGTTCAGGTTCATGGAGAACCATAGAAAGAAGAGTTTGTAGTAAGAAGTATCAGTTCGTTGGGAGGGCGGAACGGGGGATATTCCTATCCAGAAAGATCACTTAGTATTTTTCTGATAACGACCCGAATTCGTTTGGTAGATGAACCTCGACTTTCTACACCCCAACTCAGTAGACGTTTTGTCAAAGAGTTATACGAATATGCCGAAGGAACGGTTTCCTCTCTGACATGTACACCCTCTCGTTTTTTGATATCGGTCTCCCGATCTTCTGCTTTTTCGACAGACATATTTGCCTCTTGTTCTTTGGTCCCGGTGCTCAATGAGCAAGGTCAGAATGAAGATATAAGGAAGAAATGTCAGAACCTAGGAAGGAGGCAAGCCTGAGAAAGGGACGAGGAGAATCTCTAAGATTCCGTTAGGATTCTAATTTGATCCAAGTTATAAAGGATGACTCGAACTCAATGGCATTTGCCACATACTGCCGAAGCTAGTAAAACATAGAAGTCGGGAACTGCACAACAATTTCCATTTTTCGAGAAAAATTTTTGGACCGTGGAGTGAAGAGGCGGGCGGCGCAATGGACATGTGAAGATCATCTTGTAAACTTGTAAACTTGTAAATATCAATATTTGAGAATACATATCTCATATAACTTGACTGGATTCTACAGTCCACAAAAAACATACTCTGAGTAATACCTCTACAAATCAGCGCAGACTCAACACAGGTTAGCTAGAAATAAGAGGCTATCGGCAGCAACATAAGATCAGGGTTGTTAGGGGGTTACGGCCAAATTCGAAGTGAGTCCAAGACAACCTTCTGTTCATTTGCCTGCTTTTTTGAATCCTCCCCCTTCTTCCAATGCCCCTTGCGTCTGCGCGTAAGACCAGATCCCATCTGGCGAGAACAAATTGATACCGTGTTTTTATTTTGATCCAGTCGTCCATCCACTGTGGTTCTAATCCCTCTTGTGGCGATAAGGACATCGGCAAGCACAAACGGGTCCTGGGAATCTTCTGCTTTCTGTAGTGCCAATGCTTCATCGGTATCAGGTAGTACGCTCAGATTTGAGATGGAGGTATCTGAGAATAACACTGCATGCAAATTCCTATAACTTACCTCACCTTATGTTAAAATCATGATAAATCAACAGGAAATTTTTTTTCCACAATTATCTTGAGTTATTTTAATCCGAGTATAAAATTATGCTAAACAAAAAAAAATCTACAATCCATTTACTTAGCATAGTACATGGTAATTTATGATAAACGTGTTTTGAATATATTTAATCATTGCTTTGAAGATATTTTATACACTTTAATGTAAACAAAAAACTAACTTATTACAACTATGATTAATTATGGAAAAATACATGTTAGATGATTGTGTTGTTATTGAAAGCTCCAAAATAAACTTGATTGAAATATTCTCTAGTTATTCATAAGAGATAGTATTTCAAAGTATAAATTCAGAATAACATGGAATCATTACTCTAAACTTGACCTGAGATAATTAATTAGTTATTTTACTTTTGTGCTTTGGTTGCTGTATAACTTTTATGAAAATACTGTATTCAATCAATATAAACAAACTTATATACAGTAAAACTTCTGTCAATTAATATATAAGTGCAATAGAACAAGTATTTCAAAATCTTGGTTCAGTTATGTTGAAGAAGGTGTAAATTTGTATTAAATTTATTGTATTTGTATAGTTTGATTTGAATATATCAGTATGGCCAATGAAGATACTATAACAAAAAGTACATTATAAAGTATGTGTAGTTGAAGGAATTTATGCTATAAATATAATAAAGTTATCTTGAATTTATCATAGAAAAATTATAATAACCACAATGTTATTGCACTTCTTTATATTGAAAATATGCAGATATAATTATAATACTATAAGTAATATAGATTAGTACATCTCAACATAACTTCACAGTAATCTAAATCTGGGTATAGTAAATATACATTTAATTTAAGTTCAGAGTAAGGTTGTGTCAATTGGTTTAATATGATAGATTCTTGGTATCTATATCTTATCAAGCTGTTATACACATTGATATTTCTATTCAAAAAACTTGAAAATTACATCAATATTTGCAATTTTTAGTATACTATAATCCTAACACAACTATAGTAAAGTTATGCTAAAATGTACAAAAACTATGATACACTTATAGTAAATCACAAAGAACTCTTTTGATTTGAAGATTTGAGAGCTTCCTAGAGAATCTAGCAATTCAGAGCTTCTTAGAATTCTTAGAGTTCTGAGATATCATGAAGTTCCCTGAGTTCCAGAGGTTCATGGAGTTCTCAAAGCTCAAGGATTTCCTGGAGTTCTTGGAGTTCCTGGAAATCTTAAGCATTATTGTTAAGATCATGCAACTCCGGAATCGCGGAATAATCACGATTTAATGACGGAATAATCGCAATATAATCGCGGAATTGGTTGGGAATGCGAGGGGATAATTCCCTCGCGGAGTTATGGAAAGGTAGTTGATCATCAACACTACTATTGGTAGTGCTGTTATATCTATGCAAGCTAAGTCGTTACAAAGCTTCACGATCCATTCCACTACTTAGATATATTACTTATATCCTTTTACCACTATGCAATTACTTCACAAAGGAATTCCAATGCGAAGCAATTACTCGTTATCTCTTTTATCCTTATCAGATTCACACTATCCCTTTTATATCCCTTCCTTTGTTCTTTACTTACGAGCTAACCCATTCAGGCATGGCATTGCTTCACGATCCTGACTTACCTTTAGTATAAAGCTATTAAGTGGCACGGGTATGCTTCTGCTACCTCATACGGGACATATGGAAGTTATGGAAACAACAATGATACTCATTGTTCTTCCTTTAACAATTAGGATTACTGGTATATAAGCATTAGTGTCCAGTAGATAGTTCTCCAGTTTAAATATCAACTTAGATCATTACGATCTAGAGAGGTTATCCCTATAACTCCGTCCGGGCTTTCCAGTCTAACTTGATAGTTGTCCGAACTTATCTGGTCAACTTCCGGACGTCCTAAATCTACGAACATCCACGGAACCACTATGACATAGCGGGAGCACTACTGAAAGTGGTGCTAAGGTTCTTGTTCGACTTTACCTTTTCACTTTTCTATTGATTGGTAGTTACCATTCAAACCCGGAAACTATCGGAACACTGTATACTATACTATTCATACTAGACCTCATGGAACCTCACCAGAACAGTCTTAACAGTATATTTAAACTATCACTCGTTATTGTCATACTCATTTGTATTCATGGCGCCTCCAATAAATTGACAAGCCCAGAGGAACCGGACGAGAACTCTCACTGGAACCACTAACTATTCGGATGTACCGAATCAGGCTGAAGAGTCAAACCCTTTCCTCGCTAACGCACAATCCTTCGCACCATACTCTGAATCTATATCGGCCTTAGGAGGGCGAAGGAGAACAAATGTTTTCGGACCAACAACGTCAACTGCACATTCCACTATGAAGGTGAATCCGGAGTTCGTGATCGGAGGAAATACTGAAACATTAGACTACGAAATCCAAACACTATACACCACAACTGGAATACCGGTTCAGGTAAGAACACCACGGACGGCAACTCGAATAGCTACCGCGTCATCCGCGATTATACCTCCATCACCAACAGCAGCAGCCATTTTCGGACAGCTCTTGGCCCAAAATGCACCGGAAAGCACTCAAATTCCTGAAGGACAGGAAGAAGATCATCTCGAAGAAGATAATCGGGAGGATCAAGATGGTGAGAAAGATCCAGTAGGGGCCGAAGAAAATCCAGCTGACCCGGATGGATCGGATGATGATGAAGGACCAGGTGGTGAGAGATCTGGAGGACAGGGAAGTCCTAGGAGACCAATCTTCCCACTGAACAACAACTATTCCAAACAGGAGTTTCTTCAAACGTTCCAAGCTTTCCGAGGAACACTCGAAGGATTGGGTCATGCAATCGGAGCCTTCCGAATCCAGTAAAGCAAAAGTTCAGGAACCAGATGTTTTCGATGGTCTTGAGCCTCGGAAACTTAAATCCTTCCTAGTTTCCTTATCCCTCATCTTCCTAGATCGACCGAACTATTTCACTGATCAAAGGAAGATCGCCTACACCTTGTCTTATCTGAGTGGATCCACTTGCAAATGGTTCGAGACGGATATCCTCAACCCCAATGTGGTCTCACTTCCTATGTGGACCAGTTCTTTTTTGGCACTCGTGAAGGAGTTACAAGATAATTTCGGTCTTTACAATGCGCAGGGGGATGCCGAGGATAAACTCGGAAACTTAAAGATGAAGGAAAATGAATCGGTTCGTAAATTTAACATCCGATTCAATACACTCACTGCTCTCACTGATTGGAATTCGAGTTCCTTGAAGTGGGCTTATCAGCATGCCCTAGCGTCCCGAATTAAGGACGAAATGGCCCATGTTCCGGAGCCTCGAAACCTTGCCGAATATGGGGCAGAGGTTCTCTGAATCGACAACAGGTACTGGCGAAGAGAAGAAGAGAAGAAACGAGAGTCTGCTCATTACAGTGGATCAGGGAGTAAAACCTCGAACCCGGGTAAGAAGGGTAATCCGAATCCTTCAAACAAAACTTCTTCGTCATCGGAAAATCAGTCTAAAGGTACTAATAGCCCGCAGACTGCCGGTCAGAATCAAGGGAAGAAGCCTTGGTTCGACAATAAGAACAAATTGGCCGGCAACAGATCTTTGGGTCAATCTTCTTCGAACTCTTCAACTTCTCAACAGGTGAAGCCTTACCAGAAACATCTCGGACTGGACGGCAAAGTCAAGCCGGAAGAGAAGGAGAGACGCAGGAAATTCAACCTGTGTATGTTCCGTGGCGGTAAGCATAAACTAGAAGATTGTCCTAATCGGAAATCAAGCCAACTTCGTGGTCGAGCAGCAGAGGTTGAGGATGCTACCACGAACGTCCGATCATCTTCGGATGATTTGGAAAAATAATCCGCAGCTCTCGTACCCCGGTACAAAGTGAGAGTTGCGTTGATTCAGTTTGTGCCTACCCAGGGGAAGTAATACTTAACGCATCCGCTCTTTCTGAATACGAATGATCTCTCCGATTTACAATTACTACTGAATTTCAATCACCGGAAGAACTGGCTGGTACATTATCTTTACTACAATTTCCATGCTTACTTGATTCCGGTTCTACAGACTCTTTTCTCGATTCTTCCTATGTAAAAAAACATTCTATTCCGACAAAACCTACATCTCCAATCAATCTCCGTTTATTCAATGGTTCTCTTACCGCAAATTCTATTTCAGAAACGGTCGAACTTTCAATCCGTTTACCGACCGGCGAGTCTTTTACAATTAACTTCTATGTTACTTCATTGGATTCATCTTGCAAAGCCGTACTAGGATATAGTTTTTTGTCCCGCTACAATCCGTTGATTGACTGGGTTACAAAAACAATTTCTTTCCGAAACACTGACCGAGATGTTTTCGAACAGACGTCAACACTTCCGGATACTTTAAATTCAAGATCCGAAGTGTCTGCTCCACCTCCGGAGCTACTAGCGAAACCAGATGCATCACGCTCTAAACTTTGCTCTCGCCTTACACCTCGTCCACTCACGGACAAATTTCCATACAAACCCATCTACTCATACCCAACAGTATTGCAAATGGGATCTCGTACCGAATCTGCGGAAAAACCGGACGTCGACATCGCACTTCTGGGGGCAGTGGCTTTCAACCGGGTCTGCAAGGACACTGGTATCGAGCCAATCCTATTTCGTTACATCCCTTCCGAAATTACTGCTAAAGGTTCTAGTACTGAAGAATTTGAATCTCAGGAATGAGGATCTACCCTTCCAGATCAATATGCCGAATTTGCTGATGTCTTTGACAAGAGCTCTTCCAAAGAGCTTCCGGAACATCGATCTTACAGCCTAAAGATTGATTTAGAAGAAGGTGCCGAGCCACCTCTCGGAAGACTGTACCCCTTATCTCCAAAAGAATTGGGGGCCCTTCGCAATTTCCTGGATAAGCAACTAGCTACAGGTATAATTCAAACCTCCTCTTCACCCTATGGCGCACCGGTTCTATTCACACTGAAGAAGGACGGATCTCTCCGACTATGTGTTGACTTCCGAGGAATTAATCACATCACGAAGAAGGACTGATACCCATTACCCTTAATATCTGACTTGCTGGATGCGCCCCAAAAGGCGGCCGTATACACTAAACTCAATTTAGCTCATGCCTATCATCTTGTACGAATTGCTGAAGGTGATGAATGGAAGACTGCTTTCCGGACTCGCTACGGGTCTTACGAGTGGAAAGTAATACCAGAAGGGCTCACCAATGTGCCGGCTGCATTTCAAAGATTTGTTAACTCTATCTTTGTGGACTTACTAGACATTTATGTGATCATTTACATTGACGATATTCTAGTATATTCCGATAATCCGGAAGATCACGAGGAACATGTCCGAGAAGTTCTCCGAAGACTCCGACAAGCTCAACTCTACTGCAATCTCGTGAAATGCTTTTTTGGAGTTGACATGGTCGAATATCTTGGGTACATTTTATCTCCCACTGGCCTTACCATGTCTTCGGATAAGGTAAAAGCTATTATCGAATGGCCAGTGCCTCGAAAGGTCAAAGATATTCAGTCTTTTCTCGGATTTGCCAATTTCTACAGGCGTTTCATTTACAATTATAGCAACATTGTGATTCCATTAACCTGATTCACCCGAAAAACAACGGATTGGATTTGGACTGCAGAATGCCAGTCGGCTTTCGAAAATCTCAAGCATGCGTTCACCAGCGCTCCTATTCTAGCTCACTGGGAACCTAATCAACCACTCATTGTGGAGACCGATGCTTCGGACTATGCGATCGCAGCAATCCTTTCAATTCGGCTTTTGGATGGGGAAGTACATCCAATCACTTTTCTTTCCCGCACGCTTCACGCAGCGGAACTAAATTATGATGTTCATGACAAAGAACTTCTAGCTATTTTCGAAGCTTTTAAAGCTTGGTGGCACTACCTCGAAGGCACCGGAGATCCAATCGATGTGGTCACTGACCATAAAAATCTTGAGTACTTCTCCACAATGAAAGTTCTGACTCGGAGACAGGTCCGATGGTCTGAATACCTTCACCAATTCAATTTGGTGATCCGGTTCCGACCGGGCAAATTAGGGGAAAAGCCGGACTCCATCACTAGACGATGGGACGTCTACCCAAAAGAGGGGGATATCGGATATGCCCAAGTCAATCCACAGAACTTCCAACCCGTATTCACTAATGAACAGCTGACCACTTCACTTTGGGCTACTTTCCTTGAAGGACCAGTCCTCCGGGCATCGATTGTTATGGACATTAATGCTTTACATGAAGCAATTCGGCAATCATTACCAATTGATCCGGAGTCTGCACTAGGTCTCACATATGCCCAAGACACTGCTAAACCTTGATGGACATTGGGCAAAGATGATCTACTATGACTTGATAACCGGATATACATTCCGAATCACTCGGATCTACGGCTACAAGTTCTACGATATTTCCATGATCACCCTCTTTCTGGCCATTTCAATCAAAACCGGACTCTAGAATCCATTTGTCGGCAGTATACCTGGCCTAAGGTCCGAGATTTCGTACGAGACTACGTTGCCTCCTGCACTACTTGTGGTAGGAACAAGTCCCGACAACATTGGCCTTATGGATTGCTAAAACCTCTTCTGGTACCCACACGCCCTTGGGATTCCATATCCATGGACTTTATTGAAGAACTTCTGATGTCGGATGGTTACAATTCCATCCTAGTCATTGTGGATCGATCATCAAAACAATCCATTTTTATTAAGTGTCATACTACAATCACATCCGAACAATTAGCTGAACTTTTTGTCATTCACATCTTCTCAAAACACGGAGTACCGAGCCATGTAACCTCAGACCAAGGCTCGGAATTCGTGTCCGCATTCTTCCGGGCCCTCGGCCAATCATTGAATATGGAACTTCACTATACTTCCGGATATCACCCTGAAGCCGATGGTCAAACCGAATGAGTCAACCAAACCCTGGAGCAATATATTATCAACAGGACAATTGGTCCGGCCTTCTACCAATGGCCGAGTTCACTTACAATAATGCACCAAATGTGTCTACAGGTATTACACCCTTCTTCGCTAACAAAGGTTACCATCCAAATGTATCCATTCGACCGGAAGTTGATATCCGATCCGATCGGGCTCGTGATTTTGTCGTCAACTTGGATGAAGTCCATTCATTCCTTCGTGATGAAATTACTAATTCTCAGCATTGGTATAAAGAACAGGCTGACTGGAAGCATATTTCCACTCCTGAATTCCAGATCGGATCTGAAGTCTTCATATTAGCCAAACATATCCGATCGACCCGGCCCACTCCGAAGTTCTCGGAAAAGTATCTTGGCCCATTCAAGGTTACCGAATGCATCGGAACATTAGCCTACAAGATACAACTACCAGATTACCTCTCCAGAATACACCCCATATTTCATGTTTCCCAATTGGAACCATACACTCCCAATCCGATACCTAACCGCATGCAAGCTCCGCCACCTCCGATTGAGGTAGATGGTGAACAGAAGTTTGAAGTTGCAGAGATCCTAGATTCGAAAATGGATCATAGGTACCGATGGTGTCCATTACAGTACTTTATCCATTGGAAAGGTTGTGAAGGTACCGAAGAAGAATTCTCGTGGATCGGAGCCGACGAAATGCATGCCGATGAACTCCTTGGAGAATTCCATAACTGATACCCATCAAAGCCAGGTGTTAAGACTGTGCCAGTGAGGTTCCGTAGAGTCTTAGAAGGTATAGAAATGAATTGAGGTATTCCGAGAGTAATTGGAGTGAATCGAGACTATGGTTTATAACCGAAGTCTCAAAGGAAGTAATCGAAGAGTATCGGTCAGTTCGATTGTAACGGAAGATGATAATGATTGAACTAGAACCTTGACACTACTTTCGGTAGTGCCCCTGCTTCGTCGTACGGTTCGGTGAATGTTTAGAATGACGAGTAAGAGAGTAAAGACGTCCGAACGACGTTCGGTTATAGTGCGAACGTTGTACGATTAGAGAAGAGAGTTCTGGACGGAGTTCAGCAGCAATCTAAGTTGATATTTAAACTGAAGAACTATGTACAAGATACTACAGCTTATATACCTGTAATCCTAATTGTTAAATCTATAACAATAATGGCTGTAAGTAAGAGACAATAACTAATATAATTCGGTGACATCAATATAATTAAAAAGACAATAAAGTGAGAATACTTAGCATTTGACAATCAAATGCTTCGTATACTTCGACCGAGACAGTCGAATTCGGAAGGAATTATAAAGTAACAAGTCAATGTCCGAAACCGGAAGCCCCGTACGGAGATCCGGAGGCATACCTATAACACCGGGACCCTTGCAGGACATCAACTAAAATTGTCATACAATTCTACTTATCTTTTTCTATATTTTCTTTTCACTTCTGAACAGTTGAAATTGACTGAAGGGATTACCGCCATGATAATTTATTGAGCGATAATCCCTTACCGGAATTTCGTATGCCTACTCTTTCACACTTCCACTATTTTTTACACATCCGCTATCTGGACATATCCGTCCGAAATTTAAACTCATTTCTTACAAGTATTATCGGCCGATTTCATTTGGCATATTCCTTACTTTTCCGTTTCAACTACGATATAATTTTTTTTACTTAAGGCCTATACCGGACAATTTTTTAGGACACAATATTAAAAGAATCAAAATATTATTCAAAGTCCAAAATATTACTACTAGGCCTATTCTCGGCCTTTTCCCTTCCTATCCCCCATTCTCTTTTCCCTTTCTTCCTCCATTTCTGCTTCATCTCCTCGGATCCTTACAAGGAACCGGACCATGTCCTCTAGTAATCCTAACCGACGAGTTAGGTCCCGTACATCCCCTCGGAGGTCCTCCATTGTCCGACTGCTTGATGAAGCACCGGATCCTTCTACCTTCACCCTCTTTATTCGACAGGGATGCTCGGCCTGCACCAACGAGCATCGGGCCTTGGCGGAATGACAGGCTTGGCAAGATAACGACCGAACACCTACCGAAATGCACGAGATGCCCTTGGAAAGGCATTGGTCGCACTTTACTTCCTTTTTAGGGGAAGAGGTAGGGGTCGGAACGACATCGGCTTCGCCGTCGTTGTCGGCATCCTCGGAATCTCAGGACGAAGAATCCTCATTGTGTAAAGTTGGATCCACAGAAGCCGCAACCTAATATGAAGTCAGAACAATCTATATAGAAAATTAGTGCGACGTACCTTTACCAGAGGGCGTTTACACTTCTGGAGTACCGAAGCCTCCGTTTTCTCCTCGCTCTCTTTCTCCACAGTCCAATTGTCAGCGACTCGCTAGCTCTCACAAGAGACAACCAGGCGTCACACGATAGACAATGAGCAAGAGGGTGAAAAAGTGAAAGAGGATGGATAAAACAACCCAACTACAAGTCTAGCTACCGAGGAGAATAGACGAGAATAGAGCTAAGGAATATAACTACAAAATACTAAGTCTTATATACTAATGGGATATGAAGCCGTGAGAGATGTCTCGCGCCGTAACCGTGAGGATCTACAATAAGAGTCGCTCATATCCATAAGTAAAGCTGTAGGTATTAGGTGAGTAAACAATAAGGCAATATAAAAAGAAGCATGGAAGTGGAACAATAATGACGTCGTCCTGTCAATGAGCTGACAGGCATGAGAGAGTCGCGCCTAAGTGAAATGACAATGCGAGAACAATAAGGTTGATGCGTGTAACCTAAATGATAATGAAAATATAATAAGTGCTAGTGTAAGCGCTTTGGCAATTAGGTAAGTAAATAAAAGAAAAGAAAAGAATAATGAAAAAAGAATGTTTCATGACACTGATTGGACTCCTCAACTTCCTTCTGCTTAGCCTCTTCATCAGCTCTAGCCTGATCTTCCGCTCTCTTCCAAGCATCCTCCAACTCAATTCACCGTTTTTCTTCCTTACATCTTCGAATTTCTACCAGCCGCGCCTCAGCCACAGCCTCTTCCCTTTCCTCTTCGGCCTTGCATTCGGCCTCGTGTTTGGCCCGTTCGTCCTTAAGGTTCTGGAGACGGGTGATTTCGGCTTCCTCCTCATTGTCTGAGGGAAGGGAAGGGTTGGTAATGGAGGTATGAGGTGACATGAAGGAAAGAAAGAGAAAGTGGGGACTTAGAAAATTTCATTCGAACAGGTATTTATAGCCTACCAACTGTAACGTGGCTGACCGATCAAATTCCGAAACTTTCTGATTAGTATTTTCTTTTCCGATCCATTGATCAGATCAATACTTTTCCAATGAACGGCTGTCATACGAGGCTTTTGAGGGCAAAAGCCTAATAGGGGGATACTGTTATGGGTATGCTTCCGCTACCTCATACGGAACATCCGAAAGTTATGGAAACGACAATTATAATTCATTCCTATCCTTTCCTTACTGGTTCGGGACCGGACTGTACAATGACATCCAATGTTAATGGATATGATTACTTTTAATTCCCACCCTATTATCTTTTAATTATATTATTGGGAACTTTTTACAATACTTATTGTTCTTCTTTTAACAATTAGGATTACTGGTATATAAGCATTAGTGTCCAGTAGATAGTTCTCCAGTTTAAATATCAACTTAGATCATTCCGATCTAGACAGGTTATCACTATAACTCCGTCCGGGCTTTCCAGTCTTACTTGATAGTTGTCCAAACTTATCTGGTCAACTTCCGGATGTCCGAAATCTATGAACATCCACGGAACCACTACGACATAGCGGGAGCACTACTGAAAGTGGTGCTAAGGTTCTTGTTCGACTTTACCATTCCACTTTTCTACTGATTGGTAGTTACCGTTCAAACCCAGAAACTATCGGAACACTTTATACTATCCTATTCATACTAGACCTCACGGAACCTCACTGGAACAGTCTTAACATACAACTCCTACCCAATCTCCTTTATCATCACTGACTCCATCCTGTTCTCCTTCTCCATCGGCTCAGATTCCACCTGTTGCAATGGCTGACAATTCTCTGAATGCTCCTACCACTTTTTCTTTCACTTCGGACCAGTTGCAGGCACTTGCTCGTGCCATCACTTCAGCGCAGCCATTCCCAACTCCTGCTAACATGCCAACTCCTACACCTCCTCTGTTTACATCAACTGCTGAACCTGCCACAGCTTCGAGTAAGTCTCTTTATGCCCTTTTCTCTAACATTGAAGAGAGGCATGTCTTGGATATCACTCACCACGAGTTTCGTCCATACAGTCTCCATAAACTTGACCACCATGTTTGGTTGAAGGCTGACACAGCTAGGGGCGGCCTGGAGGCTCTTGCACTCAGCGAAGGTTCCATTTGCGATTATCCATCATTGGATTCAGTGATCGTTCCATTACTCACTTACTTCTATATCCTCATCGCATATGCCTGAAGTAGCAGTAACTCTGACACGGGTTGCGTTCTTTCTATGGGTGCCATCACCTATGTGGGTTCCTTGATGGAGATGGCACAAAAGTTTCAGTGGGTGGCTGTCTTCAAATATCATGTTGGATACATGAACCTTCGGCGTTACGAGATGAAGGAGAGCAATTACCTTGGCTGGGGACCTGTTGACGGATCCCTTTATGCTCTTGTTACAGCACATCCCAAATCTCTCACTGCCCCTTCTCATCCCAGCTTCAAACCTAAATCTTCGAAGGAGCCTGGCCAGCAACCTTGTTTTGCATGGAACAGGGGTGAATGTCCTTCCCTTCCATGTCCTAATAACTGCCAGCATGTCTGCCGCAACTGTGGCTCGAAGGATCACAAACGCGGTGACGCAGCCTGTAAGGGCAAGTCCTCATCCCGTTAGGGATTTGGCAAGGTGAGCTGACGTAGGCATTGTCATTCTCGCCGAAGCCTTAACTTGTTGCCTATTCCGAATTCTCTTTCTTTCATTCCTACTTCTTTGGACATCCTTCCTCCCTTGTTTATACCACCGTCTCATCCTAATTCCGACCCAAGATGTAACATTCCTGCCTCTGATCCCACAATGCTCCTGCTTGTCTCTTCTTCTCTCAATTACTCTGCTTAGGACTACTATCTCAAGGACTACCCTGACCGTATCTTTGTATCCTCTCTCTTACATATTGTTTGTCATGGTGCCAAGATAGGTTTCTCTGCTTCTGAATATCCTCAGCCCTGTACAAACTCCGAGTTCATCGATCGAGCAATTTCAGAAATGCTTATGAATGGTCATTTACAGGGTCCATTTGACGTTCCTCCCCTTGAAAATTTTCACTGTTCCCCTGTTGGAGCCGTGGCAAAAAAGCATAACTCCTCAAAACTCCGGCTCATCAATCATCTATCTTGGCCTCATGGTTCTTCAGTCAATGATGGGATTCCCAATACAGAGGCAAAAATTTCATGTGACATGTTCGAGAAAGCAGTTCAAGACCTGGTAGCTTCAGGGCAGGGTTCGCGGATGGCAAAGTTAGATTTGAAGGACGCCCTTCAACACATACCAGTTCGTGCTGCTGATTGGCACCTGTTTGGAATTTCCTGGGGCTGCAAGTTGTACTACTCACTGGTTCTCACTTTTGGTTTGAAGAATGCCCCATACATTTTCAACCTCTTTGCAGAGGCTCTACACTGGATTATCCAGCGTCACATCCCAGTGTCATTATGCCATTATCTGGATGATTTCCTCCTTATTTTCTCTCCTGATTTTGATTCATCTCAAGCAAATGCAGCTATAGAGTGGGTGATGGCACTTGGTGCCCAGCTGGGTCTGAAATTTCAGCTATCCAAAACTATTTGGCCAATGCAGATCATTGAATTTCTTGGTTTGATCCTTAACTCTCTACATATGGAGGCTCGTCTACCTGAGTTTAAACTAAAAATCCTGCAGAACATGCTGGTTGATTGGTCATCCAAATCATCTTGTACACTCCACGAGGCTCAAGAACTCAGCGGATACCTCCAATTCTGCTCTCAAGTCATTCCCCATTCCTGTATATTTCTTTGTTGTCTGTTTGACTTTGAAGTGAAGTTTCCCTCCCCATTTTCCTGTCGTCGCATTCCGGGTGGAGTTCAATCTGATCTTGCCTGGTGGCGAGCCTTTAGTGCTCAGTGGAATGGTATCCGTCTTCTTTCTCCTTCAATCTCCATGTCCGTTTGGACAGATGCAAGTGGGGTTAAGGGATTGGGAGGTGTCATAGATGATGCTTGGTTTGCAATGCGCATTCCTCATCGTTTCCATGTGCGAGATATTCAATTCAAAGAACTGTTTGCAGTTCTTCACGCTATCTTGTGTTGGGGCAACAGAATGGTTGGACATCATGTTGTTTTCTATGGTGACAATCAGGCAGTGGTGAGCTGGCTGGTCACAGGTACATGCGGGTCTAAGCATGCAATGCCATACTTACATTTGATATACATGATGGCAGCCTCTCTTCATTTCTCTTTTACTTCAGTTTGGATTCCCTCTGAGAAGAATTCTCTTGCTGATGCCACTTCTTGTTTTCAGTACAAATGATTGTTCAGACTGGCTCCTTACCTCCCGCCCAAATCCGCCTCGCCCAGTCCCACCTGAGTGGTTTGCGACACATGCTTACCTGTCTCCACGCGTCGCCTTCTACCTCTTCCATGGTATTGCATCCAGCACTCGCAAATCCTATTCCTCCGGTCAGCGGCAATACATCGACTTTGTCTGCACTTGCCCCAATCTTTGTACCTCTCCAGGACAGTACCTCCCAGCTACAACGAACGGAATCCTTGAGTGGGTTGCAGATCTAGGTGACCGAGCGCTCTAGCCAAAGACTATTAAAGCTTATCTCTCTTCGGTTCGATCTCTTCATGTTGATGCTGGTCTTTCGTTCGATGCTTGCAAATCCCCTATGGTTCAATGCCTCATTCATGGCATTAAGCATTTCTATGGTGAAAAAACTTGTAACCAAAAACTGCCCATCACAGCTGCGATCATGGCCACCCTCTCATCTTCTGTTGTCAACTGGTCAGACTGTGTTAAGACTGTTCCGGTGAGGTTCCATGAGGTCTAGTATGAATAGGATAGTATAAAGTGTTCCGATAGTTTCTGGGTTTGAACGGTAACTACCAATCAGTAGAAAAGTGGAATGGTAAAGTCGAACAAGAACCTTAGCACCACTTTCAGTAGTGCTCCCACTATGTCGTAGTGGTTCCGTGGATGTTCGTAGATTTCGGACATCCGGAAGTTGACCAGATAAGTTCAGACAACTATCAAGTAAGACTGGAAAGCCCGGACGGAGTTATAGTGATAACCTGTCTAGATCGGAATGATCTAAGTTGATATTTAAACTGGAGAACTATCTACTGGACACTAATGCTTATATACCAGTAATCCTAATTGTTAAAAGAAGAACAATAAGTATTGTAAAAAGTTCCCAATAATATAATTAAAAGATAATAGGGTGGGAATTAAAAGTAATCATATCTGTTAACATTGATTGTCATCGTACGGTCCGGTCCTGAACCAGTAAGGAAAGGATAGGAACAAATTATAATTGTCGTTTCCGTAACTTTCAGATGTTCCGTACGAGGTAGCAGAAGCATACCTGTAACAGACTGCAATACTGCCGTATTCAATGCTTCATATAGGCTTGCATGGAGCGGCCTCTTATGCTGCAGTGAATTCACTGTGGGTGATAAGGAGGTCTTTAATCCTGCCGTTCATCTCATGAGGGATTCCATTCAGTTCATGCCCTCACTTGAGGACACCACCCATATTCAACTCACACTTCCAGATTCAAAAACTGATCCCTTCCATAAAGGTGTTACAATTATCATTGCAGCAGTGGCTGGGTCTATGTTTTGTGCTGTTGCTGCACTCAAGAACTTGTTTGTTCACCATCCCCTCCCTCCAAATTCACCTCTCTTTGCTGGACGTAATGGACACCCTATGACATGCTCATTCTTCATTACACCTCTCAAAACCTCACTCCAAAAAGCCGGTATTGACCCATCAGGCTATTTGGGTCATAGCTTTTGTCGTGGTGCCGCTACATCTGCTGCAGCTGCTGGGTATTCTCATTATGAGATACAACTTCTTGGTAGGTGGTGTAGCAATGCCTACAAGTTGTATCTTGATGTCCCAGTGGACCGAATCATTCAGTTATCAGCTCGCCTTCATGTGGCCGCTGCTGCTCATGCTCAGCTTCCCAATCCTCCCGCTCTTCACTTTGCCCCTGGTCCTGTGGCTTGAGCTTGGTGTCCCATTTCTTCCAGGTCCCTCGCAAGAGAGCATGGACAACCAAACATGATTATGTTTGCACCCAAAACTTCTCACTTCCATCTGCTGTCATCTCATATCCACTTCCCAAGACAAGTACGCATAGATTCAGTTTGAAGTATCAGAGTGCACTGTATTTCTAGGCTTCAAAAAGTACATAGAGTTCCTGGACCTCATGACATTACCATCCTTGAAGTTCCTAGGCTCTGGAAAATATCCGTTCTGATCACTTGAGAATTTTGAGCAAATGCAAAGTGGAACTGTTAATTGTAGTGATAGAACACTTCCTACATAGTTAGTTTACATATAAAGTACATACATTACTTATAAACTAACTACTGTATCCACTACTTTACTTATAACATTACTTACACTTTCATTTCTTCATTTTTCAGAGTCCTTTTCATTTCTTATAGGAGCGCACAATTGTGGACACCTATTATCACACCTCATGCATTTCTATTACATACAAGACCAAACAGACCTGTATTCCTACTACAGTTAGAAGGAACCAAATCAATATTCACTATTAGTGTCTATTGGAGTATTGAGGAGTCTGCAAGGTCAATAGTACAACACTACCCTTGTACATAGACTACAACAGCAGTGTTTCTGACGGGGGTACACTCTATTGTTTACAGCCTTAGCTGCAATAAGTGTGCAACATCAACTGTGCCAAGTTACCCTTCAACAAATATTGACTTAGATCTGCTCTCTCTTCATATTACAGATGTTCACTATCTGTGATACATTCTCAACACAGCTCTGACATTCTGCGAAGCAACCTTTGCAAACTGATGCTGCTACTACCTTTATATTGGACCATCGATGTGTTGAGGGCACTACCAATAGTAGTGTCAATGTCCAACTACCTTTCCATAACTCTGCGAATTGTTCCTCCCTTCATGAGGGAATTATCCCCTTGCATTCCCAACCAATTCCGCGATTACATCGCAATCATTCCGCGATTATATTGCGATCATTCCGTGATTAAATCACAATCATTCCGCGATTCCGGAGTTGCACGATCTTAACACTGGGCAATCTGAGTGGAAAGGTCGGGAGTGACTGGGGGCTGGGTGATAGGAGCCGGAGTAGAAGCAGCGATTTGGATGGGTTCATTGGGGAAGAGAGTAAAGGGTGTCGACGAGGAAGCTGCAACTTGTTGACAGTGGGGTTGTTGGCGCTTACCCCGCCCACACTCTAGACCCATGAACTTGTCTTGGCAAACCGACTCTAGATGACCTCGTCGCCTGCAGTAACGGCATACTGTTTCCTTGTATGAGCAGTTCCTTTTCTCGTGACTTTGTGAACCACAACCATAACACCTGCCTCTCATCTGGGCCACAAAACTCTCTCTGCTATTACCACTGGTGTGCATGGCATCAATGTCCATAGCATGGGAGTTGGCAGGGGGAAAGGAGGTATGAGAGGGGCCCTGGTTACAGCCTGTCATGGTGGGGTCATGCAGGAATACATCCACCAAGATTGCTCATCTGATCGCCTCCTCCAGTGTAGGGGCTAGTCCCTGAGCTATGTTGACCATGATGAGGTTTTGTCGAATCTCTGGGTTGAGGCCACTGTGAAAGCATTCTCAAAGGTCCACATTTGAAAGCCCAGTCTGATCGCCAATGTCCTTGAAGTTCTGTGCGAATTCTGCTACCGTTTGGCCTTTTGCTTGCCTGAGATGCTGGATTGCATTCCGGGCTTCCATACCTGCATCAATTGTTAAAGTCATGATGACAAACAAAGTGACCAGACTGGGGATTGAACCCAGGACCACTGGTGAAATCCCAAGATGCTCTAACCACTGAGCTATCTGGCCATGGGTACAATTAATGAACACAGAGGTTTATAGCACTAGAGCCAAGTCACATGTCCCAACTACTGAGGTCTTACAACTTTGCCACGAGGCAAAAGTAAGTCCTCCAGGCAAAGTTGTAAGACCTCAGTAGTTGGGACATGTGACTTGGCTCTAGTGCTATAAACCTCTGTGTTCATGAATTGTACCCATGGCCAGATAGCTCAGTGGTTAGAGCATCTTGGGATTTCACCAGTGGTCCTGGGTTCAATCCCCAGTCTGGTCACTTTGTTTGTCATCATGACTTTAACAAGAAGATCATCCCAAAGAAGATAATCGGGAGGATCAAGATGGTGAGGAAGATCTGGTAGGGGCCGAAGAAAATCCAGCTGACCCAGATGGATCAGATGATGATGAAGGACCAGGTGGTGAGGGATCCGGAGGACAGGGAAGTCCTAGGAGACCAATCTTCCCACCAAACAACAACTCTTCCGAATGGGAGTTTCTTCAAATGTTCCAAGCTTTCTGAGGAACACTCGAAGGATTGGGTCATGTGATTGGAGCCTTCCGAATCCAGTAAAGCGAAAGTTCAGGAACCAGATGTTTTCGATGGTCTTGAGCCTCGGAAACTTAAATCCTTCCTAGTTTCCTTATCCCTTGTCTTCCTAGATTGACCGAACTATTTCACTGATCAAAGGAAGATCACTTACACCTTGTCTTATCTGAGTGGATCTGCTCGCAAATGGTTCGAGCCAGATATCCTCGACCCCAATGCAGTCTCACTTCCTATGTGGACCAGTTCTTTTTCGGCACTCATGAAGGAGTTACAAGATAATTTCAGTCTTTACGACGCGCAGGGGGATGCTGAGGATAAACTCGGAAACTTAAAGATGAAGGAAAACGAATCGGTTTGTAAATTTAACATCTGATTCAATACACTCGCTGCTCTCACCAATTGGAATTCGAGTTCCTTGAAGTGGGCTTATCAGCATGCCCTAGCGTCCCGAATTAAGGATGAAATGGCCCATGTTCCGGAGCCTCGAAACCTTGCCGAATATCGGGCAGAGGTTCTCCAGATCGACAACCGGTACTGGCGAAGAGAAGAAGAGAAGAAATGAGAGTCTGCTCATTACGGCAGATCAGGTTCGGGGAGTAAAACCTCGAACCCGGGTAAGAAGGGTAATTCGAATCCTTCAAACAAAACCTCTTCTTCATCGGAAAATCAGTCTAAAGGTACTAATAGCCCGCAGACTACCGGTCAGAATCAAGGGAAGAAGCCTTGGTTCGACAATAAGAACAAATCGGCCGGCAATGGATCTTCAGGTCAATCTTCTTCAAACTCTTCAACTTCTCAACAGGTGAAGCCTTACCAGAAACATCTCGGACCGGACGGCAAAGTCAAGCCGGAAGAGAAGGAGAGATGCAGGAAATTCAACCTGTGTATGTTCTGTGGCAGTAAGCATAAACTAGAAGATTGTCCTAATCGGAAATCGAGCCAACCTCGCAGTTGAGCAGCAGAAGTTGAGGATGCTACCACGACTGTCCGATCATCTTCGGATGATTCGGAAAAATAATCCGCAGCTCTTGTACCCTGGTACGAAGTGAGAGTTGCATTGATTTGGTTCGTGCCTACCCAGGGGAAGTAATACTTAACGCATCCGCTCTTTCCGAATACAATCGATCTCTCTGATTTACAATTACTACTGAATTTCAATCACCGGAAGAACCGGCCAGTACATTATCTTTACTACAATTTCCATGCTTACTTGATTCCGGTTCTACAGACTCTTTCCTCAATTCTTCCTATGTCAAAAAGCATTCTATTCCGACAAAACCTATATCTCCGATCAATCTCCGTTTATTCGATGGCTCTCTTACCGCAAATTCTATTTCGGAAACGGTCGAACTTTCAATCCTTTTTTTGACCGGCGAGTCTTTTACAATTAACTTCTATGTTACTTCATTGGATTCATCTTGCAAAGCCGTACTAGGATATAGTTTTTTGTCCCGCTACAATCCGTTGATTGACTGGGTTACAAAAACAATTTCTTTCCGAAACACTGACCGAGATGTTTTTGAACAGACATCAACACTTCCGGATACTTTAAATTCAAGATCCGAAGTGTCTGCTCCACCTCCAGAGCTACTAGCGAAACCAGATGCATCACGCTCTAAACCTTGCTCTCACCTTACACCTCGTCCACTCACGGACAAATTTCTATACAAACCCATCTACTCATACCCAACAGTATCACAAATGGGATCTCGTACCGAATCTGCGGAAAAACCGGACGTCGACATCGCACTTCTGGGGGCAGTGGCTTTCAACTGGGTCTGCAAGGACACTGGTATCGAGCCAATCCTATTTCGTTACATCCCTTCCGAAATTACTGCTAAAGGTTCTAGTACTGAAGAATTTGAATCTCAGGAATGAGGATCTACCCTTCCAGATCAATATGCCGAATTTGCTGATGTCTTCGACAAGAGCTCTTCCGAAGAGCTTCCGGAACATCGATCTTATGACCTAAAGATTGATTTAGAAGAAGGTGCCAAGCCACCTCTTGGAAGACTGTACCCCTTATCTCCAAAAGAATTGGGGGCCCTTTGTGATTTCCTGAATAAGCAACTAGCTACAGGTATAATTCAAACCTCCTCTTCACCCTATGGTGCACCGGTTCTATTCACACTGAAGGACAGATCTCTCTGACTATGTGTTGACTTCCGAGGAATTAATCGCATCACGAAGAAGGACTGATACCCATTACCCTTAATATCCGACTTGCTGGATGCGCCCCAAAAGGAGGCGGCCATATACACTAAACTCGATTTAGCTCATGCCTATCATCTTGTACGAATTGCTGAAGGTGATGAATGGAAGACTGCTTTCCGGACTCGCTACGGGTCTTACGAGTGGAAAGTAATACCGGAAGGACTCACCAATGCCCCGGCTGCATTTCAAAGATTTGTTAACACTATCTTTGCAGACTTACTAGACGTTTATGTGATCGTTTACATTGACGATATTCTAGTATATTCCGATAATCCGGAAGATCACAAGGAACATGTCCGAGAAGTCCTCCAAAGACTCCGACAAGCTCAACTCTATTGCAATCTCGTGAAATGTTTCTTCGGAGTTGACACGGTCGAATATCTCGGGTACATTTTATCTCCCACCAGCCTTACCATGTCTTCAGATAAGGTAAAAGCTATTATTGAATGGCCAGTGCCTCAAAAGGTCAAAGATATTCAGTCTTTTCTCGGATTTGCCAATTTCTACAGGCGTTTCATTTACAATTATAGCGACATTGTGATTCCATTAACCCGACTCACCCAAAAAACAACAGATTGGATTTGGACTGCGGAATGCCAGTCGGCTTTCGAAAATCTCAAGCATGCGTTCACCAGCGCTCCTATTCTAGCTCACTGGGAACCTAATCGACCACTCATCGTGGAAACTGATGCTTCCGACTATGTGATCGCAGCAATCCTTTCAATTTGGCTTTCGGACAGGGAAGTACATCCAATCGCTTTTCTTTCCTGCACGCTTCACGCAGCGGAACTAAATTATGATGTTCATGATAAAGAACTTCTAGCTATTTTCGAAGCTTTTAAAGCTTGGCGGCACTACCTCGAAGGCGCCGGAGACCCGATCGATGTGGTCACCGACCATAAAAATCTTGAGTACTTTTCCACAATGAAAGTTCTGACTCGGAGACAGGTCCGATGATCCGAATACCTTCACCAATTCAATTTGGTGATCTGGTTCTGACCGGGTAAATTAGGGGAAAAGCCGGACTCCATCACTAAACGATGGGACGTCTACCCAAAAGAGGGGGATATCGGATATGCCCAAGTCAATCCACAGAACTTCCGACCTGTATTCACTAATGAACAGCTGACCACTTCACTTCGGGCTACTTTCCTTGAAGGACCGGTCCTCCGGGCATCGATCGTTATGGACATCAATGCTTTACATGAAGCAATTTGGCAATCATTACCAATTGATCCGGATTCTGCACTAGGATTCACATATGCCCAAGACGCTACTAAGCCTCGATGGACATTGGGCGAAGATGATCTACTACGACTTGATAACTGGATATACGTTCCGAATCACTCAGATCTACGGCTACAAGTTCTACGATATTTCCATGATCACCCTCTTTCTGGCCATTTCAGTCAAAACTGGACTCTAGAATCCATTCGTCGGCAGTATACCTGGCCTAAGGTCTGGGATTTCGTATGAGACTATGTTGCCTCCTGCACTACTTGTGGTAGGAACAAGTCCCGCTGACATCAGCCTTATGGATTGCTGAAACCTCTTCCAGTACCGACGCACCCTTGGGATTCCATATCCATGGACTTTATTGAAGAACTTCTGATGTCGGATGGTTACAATTCCATCCTAGTCATTGTGGATCGATCATCAAAACAATCCATTTTTATTAAGTGTCATACTACAATCACATCCGAACAATTAGCTGAACTTTTTGTCATTCACGTCTTCTCAAAATACGGAGTACCGAGTCATGTAACCTCAGACCGAGGCTCGGAATTCGTGTCCGCATTCTTCCAGGCCCTCGGCCAATCATTAAATATGAAACTTCACTATACTTCTGGATATCACCCTGAAGCCGATGGTCAAACTGAATGAGTCAATCAAACCCTGGAGCAATATATCCGCATTTATTGCAATTACCAACAGGACAATTGGTCCGGCCTTCTACCAATGGCCGAGTTCGTGTACAATAATGCACCAAATGCGTCTACAGGTATTACACCCTTCTTCGCTAACAAAGGTTACCATCCAAATGTATCCATTCAACCGGAAGTTGATATCCGATCCGATTGGGCTCGTGATTTTGTCATCAACTTGGATGAAGTTCATTCATTCCTTCATGATGAAATTACTAATGCTCAGCATCGGTATAAAGAACAGGCTGACCGGAAGCGTATTTCCGCTCCTGAATTTCAGATCGGATCCGAAGTATTCATATTAGCCAAACACATCTGATCGACCCGGCCCACTCCGAAGTTCTCGGAAAAGTATCTTGGCCCATTTAAGGTTACCGAACGCATTGGAACATTAGCCTACAAGATACAACTACCAGATTACCTCTCCAGAATACACCCCATATTTCATGTTTCCCAATTGGAACCGTACACTCCCAATCCGATACCTAACCGCACACAAGCTCTGCCACCTCCAATTGAGGTAGATGGTGAACAGGAGTTTGAAGTTGCAGAGATCCTAGATTCGAAAATGGATCATAGGTACCGATGGTGTCCATTATGGTACTTTATCTGTTGGAAAGGTTATGAAGGTACCAAAGAGGAATTCTCGTGGATCAGAGCCGACGAAATGCATGCCGATGAACTCCTTGGAGAATTCCATAACCGATACCCATCAAAGCCGGGACCCTTGCAGGACATCAACTAAAATTGTTGTACGATTCTGTTAGAGGTCAGGTGACCGTGTGACAAGTGTGGCAGTAGCTTGACACGATCAAGTGATCTTTACATAGAAGGGAAAATAAATGTTGACACAAGCTGGGATTGAACCAGCAACCACACAGTACTCTAGACTGGTGCTCTAACCACTGAGCTATCATGTCAATGGTAAGAGTAGGTTTGTTAAGCCTTAGTCACTATGAGGATGGTTAGTCACTCAACTGGTGCAAACTCATATTGTGCTGAAGCGGTTAGTCTTCTTAGCACTAGAGTTATATAACCAGGATTCAATTGCTTAGTCAACAAGAAAGAGAAAGTGGGGACTTAGAAAATTTTATTCGAATGGGTATTTATAGCCTACCAACCATAACGTGGCTGACCGATCAAATTCCGAAACTTTCTGATTAGTATTTTCTTTTCCAATCTGTTGATTGGATCAATACTTTTCCAATGAACGGCTGTCGTACGAGGCTTTTGAGGGCAAAAGCCTAATAGGGGGATACTGTTATGGGTATGCTTCCGCTACCTTGTACGGAACATCTGGAAGTTACGGAAACGACAATGGTAATTCATTCCTATCCTTTCCTTATTGGTTCGGGACTGGACCGTACGACGACATCCAATATTAACAGATATGATTACTTTTAATTCCCACCCTATTATCTTTTAATTATATTATGGGAACTTTTTACAATACTTATTGTTTTATTCCAGATACTCATTGTTCTTCTTTTAACAATTAGGATTACTGGTATATAAGCATTAGTGTCCAGTAGATAGTTCTCCAGTTTAAATATCAACTTAGATCATTCCGATCTAGAGAGGTTATCCCTATAACTCCATCCAGACTTTCCAGTCTAACTTGATAGTTGTCCAAACTTATCCGGTTGACTTCTGGACGTCCGAAATGTATGAACATCCACGGAACCACTACGACATAGCGGGAGCACTACTGAAAGTGGTGCTAAGGTTCTTGTTTGACTTTACATTCTACCTTTCTACTGATTGGTAGTTACTGCTCAAACCCGGGGACTATCGGCACACTCTGTACTATACTATTCACACTAGACCTCACGGAACCTCACCGGAACAATCTTAACACAATTACTAACTGCCTCTATTTTGACTGGGTCCATTCGCACTTCTCCTTCACTGATTACCAAGCCTAGGTATTCGATGGAAGGCCGTTCGAATTCACATTTCTCTGGTCACAGATATAGGTTGTATTTGCTGAGATGTGTAAGCACATCGTTGACTATACTTTGATGTTCCTTAAGGGTTTCAGTAAAAACTAGGATGTTGTCCAGATAAACGGCCACCTTCCCAGCAGCAATGAGGTCAGCAAATATGGAGTTCATGAGGGCTTGGAATGTAGCGGGTGAGTTTGTCAGGCCAAAGAACATGATGAGGGGCTCAAAGAGTCCTCGGTTTGTTGTGAATGTTCCCTTCCATTCGTCGCCCTCTTTAATCCGAACGTTGTTATACCCCCAGCGGACATCCATTTTGGAGAAGACCTTGGCTTTGTGCAGTTGGCTAACAATGTCCGTGACAAGGGGAAGTGGGTACTGATTCTTTACCATGTATTCATTGAGTCGCCAGTAATCCTGTACAAATCGAAGTTTGCCATCGTTCTTTTTGACAAAGAAAACCGGAGATGCCAGTGGTGATTTGGAGGGACAGATGTAGCCTTTGTGCCGATTCTCTTCCAAGAACCGATCTAGTTCTTCCTGTTCATTTGGGGACATGGGATAGATTTTATTCCGCATGGTTTCAGGAGCGTCAGGTTTCAGATCTATGGCGTGGTCCCAAGGTTTATGTTCTGGTAATCGTTCTGATTCTTTCTCTGAGAAAACCTTTGCATGTTGCTGATATGAGGAGGGGACCATCTCTTCGAATGATTTTGATGGCTTTTCTTTGTAAGCAGCCTCTGCAAGTTGCTGGGAGTATGTGTACCCAGCGGAACACCAAAGCTCTTCCGACGTATGGCCGATGATTCCAGCTTGGAGTAATGCCCTCCTTCTTTTCCTGTTGCCTATCAGTCGATACAGAGGTGTGCTTTCAGTGTATTCGTGTATCTCTGGATCGGGCATTGGAAGTGGATGAGTTTCTTTGGGCACTTGGGGGTAATCATCAGGCTCTGGGATGGAGAAGTGAACTCGTGGAGCTGACGTGGGGCTCCAGTCTGGGTTAGCTTCTACGAGGTGTGAGGTGGTTCCCCCCACGTTACTTTCCTTGGGTTCTGGGACTTCTTCGTGTTAATTGTAGTGATAGAACACTTCCTACATAGTTAGTTTACATATAAAGTACATACATTACTTATAAACTAACTACTGTATCCACTACTTTACTTATAACATTACTTACACCTTCATTTCTTCATTTTTCAGAGTCTTTTCCATTTCTTATAGGAGCGCACAATTGTGGACACCTATTATCACGCCTCATGCGTTTTTAGTACATACAAGACCAAACAGACCTGTATTCCTACTACAGTTAGAAGGAACCAAATCAATATTCACTATTAGTGTCTATTGGAGTATTGAGGAGTCTGCAAGGTCAATAGTACAACACTACCCTTGTACATAGACTGCAACAGCAGTGTTTCTGACGGGGGTACACTCTATTGTCTACAGCCTTAGCTGCAATAAGTGTGCAACATCAACTGTGCCAAGTTACCCTTCAACACTTCGATGGTCATGGGGGGTGGAGCTTTTCTGGGAGGGGTGATAGCCAATCGCCCTTCTCTCCAGTCAATGTCCGGGTTGACCTTTCAGAGCCATGGAAGTCCAAGGATGATATTTTCAGACCCGAGGTTGGTGACGAGGTATTCGAGGAGCTGGGGTTTGTTTCGGTCTATTGTGGAGAGTAGATGTACAGAGTGCGTGATCTGCCCTGCCATGTTAAGAGACCCATCAACGTTATAGAGGGTGATTGGATGAAGGAGACGACGAGAAAGGATCCGATGTTGTTTCACAAAGCGGTCATGAATGAAGAGACCGGTGGCACCGGAGTCTATCATTGCTGTGCTGTCTGTATTCTTGAATCTGCCTTGCAACTTAATTGGTATGCGGAAGTGAGAAATGTCACTAGATTGAGCAGAACCAATTGTACACGAGGGTATAGATGCATAGATAGAGGTAGACGAGGAGTACAGACTAGGGAACCAGGCAGCAGCCATGGCAGGTTCCCACTTTAAAAATTTGAGTGCAGCTCTGCCATTTGCTCTGCCAATTCTTTCTGCCCAGCAGTGAGCATCTGAAGAATCTTTGTGAAGTCAGCGGCTGGGGCGGGCATTGTAGCAGCAATGGAGGTGGAGGGCTCAGCGACAATAGAAGTGGCAGCTGCAGAGTGAGGGGGAGGTCTTGGAAGTCCTAAGAACTTCCTACGGCAGATGGCTGCCACATGCCCAGTTAGTCCACAGTGATTGCAAACATCCCGTTCGTGATGCCCATCTGCCTTTTGATGTTCTCTGGACCCGCAATCATAGCATCTTCCCATCATAGACCTGTGATAGTCTTCTGCAGATCGTCCCGTAGTGGTAGCATCCACATCCATTGCGTTTAAATCACAGGCCGGCACAAAGGACATAGGGGTATAGGAACTGAAGTTGGGAGTGTTCCGGGTGTATTGCTTCCCTTCCTCATCAGCCCGTTCATTCTGCCGGTTGTCGATGTGGATTGCTTCATTGATCAGCGCATTCATCTGATCTGTGTTAGCCTGTGAGTTGACCAATCCGTCCTTGAATCACTTCAAGAGGTGATCATAGAACCAATCTCGAAGGTCAGCATCCGAGTATCCTGTCCTACTAGCATACTGTTTGAAGGTCGCAGCATATGTTGCTACCCGGTCCTTTCCCTGCCAAAGGCTTTTCAGAACTCGTTTGGCCTCTACCATTGGATCTGCTGTTTCAAACCGTTGCCTAAAGGTGCCAGTGAAATCAGCCCAGGTGGGGTAGAGGAGGGCAGGAGCTGGTACTCCTGCAGCATCCGCTCGAGCAATTTGACTAATGTTCTCTGAGGTGGGAGTAGCCTAGATAGCTGCGTCACCATCAAGGTATGAGATGGCTGATTTGATTTTTTCCTGTTCATTACTGAGGGAATGGATACCCTGGGCCCATAGTTTGAAGGCCGCAATGAAGCATCATGCATTGTCACTACGCTTCCCATCATACGTCTGGGGTTTGCTAACACCTTTGTTGGTGCTTATGTTGTTGGCAATGCTGGCTACTGCTGATTGTAGTGCCATCTGTTGTGTGGCGAGTTGTTGGATCAACACCGCAAGGTCTTGGGTGGTAGGAGGATGAGACATGATAGAGGTGTTTTCAATGAGAATGGGCTCAGGAGATGGGGATACCGGTTCTGGTGTAACCAAGATATCAATGACAATAGGCTCTGGGGATGGGGTTGATGCGACAGGGTCGGCTTCAGTTTCTAGCTCAGGTTCTAGGATCGCAGTGGGAATAAGCGCAGGGGAGGATCTAACGGATGGTACAGCACTGGTAGGGTTTGAAAGTCTACCAACCTGGCTCGGAACTCGGCTTGGAATTCTAGGGATGTCTATGAATCGTCCGTTTCCTGAATCCCTTGGAGTGATGGGAGCCGGGTTACAGTATCGGTTGGGGCAAGGATTTTCATTGCAGTCAAACCAAGTGTTGTGTTCTTTGTCTGGATTGTATTTAGAATGAACGTCGCACTGATCTTGAATATCAAATGCATGCTGAAATCCTGAACAATCAATGTCTGGTGGGGAACCAGATAAGTCCGATTTCCACTCCTCGTAGGATCAGTTGGAAAGGCTGATGGTACAAGTAGAGATCTTGACCTAATGTGGTGACGAAGGGAGAAGGCACAGAGGAGGCACAGGCTCAAAGCACAAGCCAAGGCGAGGGTGGGGCTAGCACCACACACGAAGGCTGAAAGAAATAAGGATCAAGACAGCAGTGATAGCGCAAGGGCCAATCACTAGGGTCGCACAAGGAAAACTAGTTCCAAAGACCAAGTAAATATATTGAAGATAAACGATGATACAAGTACTAACCTAGTTCCAAAGACCAAGAGGTCAAGATGGGGAACTAGGTGTCAGCTTACTGTACTATATATACAAGTGTCTAGCTGAGTAAGCGACAGTGCGGGAAGTTGATAGAAGTATGTGGAACGATGTAGAAGGATGCGGAAGAGTGTAGCTGGATCCAAATAGTAACAAAGATAAAGGAAGAAGGAAATATAGGAAAAAATGAAGTAAGTACCGTTGTCAGCGACTCGCTAGCTCTCACAAGAGACAACCAGGCGTCACACGATAGACAATGAGCAAGAGGATGAAAAAGTGAAAGAGGATGGATAAAACAACCCAACTACAAGTCTAGCTACCGAGGAGAATAGACGAGAATAGAGCTAAGGAATATAACTACAAAATACTAAGTCTTATATACTAATGGGATATGAAGCCGTGAGAGATGTCTCGCGCCGTAACCGTGAGGATCTACAATAAGAGTCGCTCATATCCATAAGTAAAGCTGTAGGTATTAGGTGAGTAAACAATAAGGCAATATAGAAAGAAGCATGGAAGCAGAACGATAATGACGTCGTCCTGTCAATGAGCTGACAGACACGAGAGAGTCGCACCTAAGTGAAACGACAACGCGAGAACAATAAGGTTGACGCGTGTAACCTAAATGATAATGAAAGTATAATAAGCGCTTTGGTGATTAGGTAAGTAAATAAAAGAAAAGGAAAAGAATAATAAAAGAAAAGAATAATGAAAAAAGATCATTTCATGACAACTGTATCCTGTGTAGCACGTCATGACAAGTACTATACCTATTATATCCCTTCCTTTGTTCTTTACTCCACAAGCTAGTCTATTCGGAGTTAGTATCGCTTCGTGACGCTTATGTAATGCATAGTATAAAGCTACAACATTGAATAGGTAGTTCTGTAGTTTTAATATTGACTTAGATCTGCTCTCTCTTCATATTACAGATGTTCACTATGAGTGATACATTCTCAACACAGCTCTGACGTTCCACGAAGCAACCTTTGTGAATGTTATGATCGTGCACAAATGGATCGTCGGAAATGATTGCGGGATGATTGCGGGAAAATACGAAGTAAAATACTTCACAAGGTAAAATGATCCCTAGACAAGGTAGTCAGACCTTGACTCCACTATTAGTAGAGTCCTTGACACTTCACGTGTCCACAAGAGAAGAAAGTAAACGTGTTCCGTTCGCGATGACTGTCGCGGAACGTACTGACAGTGAGGATGTTAAAACAATGATATAGATAGATGATTAATTGGTATCACTATCGAAGTGCTATCAAGGTTGATATTTAAACTGAGGAACTACCTATTCGATACTGTAGCTTTATACTAAAGGTAAGTCAGGATCGCGAAGCGATGCCATGCCCAAATGGGTTAGCTCATAAGTAAAGAACAAAGGAAGAGATATAAAAGGAATAGTGTGAATCTGTTATGATCGTGTGCAAAGGGATCGTCAGGAATGATCACGGGATGATTGCGGGAAAATATGAAGTGAAATACTTCCCAAGGTAAAACAATCCTAGACAAAGTAGTCGGACTTTGACTCCACTATTAGTAGAGTCCTCGACACTTTGCATGTCCACAAGAGAAGAAAGATAAATGTGTTCCGTTTGTGATGACTATCGCGGAACATACTGACAGTGAGGATGTTAAAACGATGATACAGATAGATGATTAATTGGTATCACTATCGAAGTGCTATCAAGGTTGATATTTAAACTAAGGAACTACCTATTCGATACCGTAGCTTTATACTAAAGGTAAGTCAGGATCACAAAGTGATGCCATGCCCGAATAGGTTAGCTCATAAGTAAAGAACAAAGGAAGGGATATAAAAGGGATAGTGTAAATCTGATAAGAATGATAAGAGATAACGAGTAATTGCGTAGTAGTAAAAGGATATAAGTAATATCTAAGTAGCGGAATAGATCGTGAAGCTTCGTAAAGACTTAGCTTGCATAGATATAACAGAATCTGATAAGGATAAAAGAGATAATGAATAATTGCTTCACGTCGGAATTCCTTCGCGAAGTAATTGCGTAGTGGTAAAAGGATATAAGTAATATATCTAAGTAGCGGAATGGATCGCGAAGCTTCATAAGGACTTAGCTTGCATAGATATAACAGCGAACTGATGCTGCTATTACCTTTATATTGGACCATCAACATGTTGAGGGCACTACCAATAGTAGTGTCGATGTCCAACTACCCTTCCATAACTCCGCAAATTGTTCCTCCCTTTGTGAGGGAATTATCCCCTCGCATTCCCAACTAATTCCACGATTATATTGCGATTATTCCGCGATTCCGGAGTTGCATGATCTTAACAATAATGCTTAAGATTTCCAGGAGCTCCAAGAACTCCAGGAAATCCTTGAGCTTTGAGAACTCCATGAACCTCTGGAACTCAGGGAACTTCATGATATCTCAGAACTCTAAGAATTCTAAGAAGCTCTGAATTGCTAGATTCTCTAGGAAGCTCTCAAATCTTCAAATCAAAAGAGTTCTTTGTGATTTACTATAAGTGTATCATAGTTTTTGTACATTTTAGCATAACTTTACTATAGTTGTGTCAGGATTATAGTATACTAAAAATTGCAAATATTGATGTAATTTTCAAGTTTTTTGAATAGAAATATCAATGTGTATAACAGCTTGATAAGATATAGATACCAAGAATCTATCATATTAAACCAATTGATGCAACCTTACTCTGAACTTATATTAAATGTATATTTACTATACCCAGATTTAGATTACTGTGAAGTTATGTTGAGATGTACTAATCTATATTACTTATAGTATTATAATTATATCTGCATATTTTCAATATAAAGAAGTGCAATAACATTGTGGTTATTATAATTTTTCTATGATAAATTCAAGATAACTTTATTATATTTATAGCATAAATTCCTTCAACTACACATACTTTATAATGTACTTTTTGTTATAGTATCTTCATTGGCCATACTGATATATTCAAATCAAACTATACAAATACAATAAATTTAATACAAATTTACACCTTCTTCAACATAACTGAACCAAGATTTTGAAATACTTGTTCTATTGCACTTATATATTAATTGACAGAAGTTTTACTGTATATAAGTTTGTTTATATTGATTGAATACAGTATTTTCATAAAAGTTATACAGCACCCAAAGCACAAAAGTAAAATAACTAATTAATTATCTCAGGTCAAGTTTAGAGTAATGATTCCATGTTATTCTGAATTTATACTTTGAAATACTATCTCTTATGAATAACTAGAGAATATTTCAATCAAGTTTATTTTGGAGCTTTCAATAACAACACAATCATCTAACATGTATTTTTCCATAATTAATCATAGTTGTAATAAGTTAGTTTTTTGTTTACATTAAAGTGTATAAAATATCTTCAAAGCAATGATTAAATATATTCAAAACATGTTTATCATAAATTACCATGTACTATGCTAAGTAAATGGATTGTAGATTTTTTTTTGTTTAGCATAATTTTATAATCGGATTAAAATAACTCAAGATTATTGTGGAAAAAAAATTTCCTGTTGATTTATCATGATTCATGATTTCAACATAAGGTGAGGTAAGTTATAGGATTTTGCATGCAGTGTAAACATGAATACTGCTGATTTTCCATTTCGATGCCCTCGGTAACAAGACATTTCCCGATGCAGAGGGAAAACCAGAAGGAAAAGCAAAAATGGACCCCTCGATTAACATAGACGTGTCTCTTCCAACAACCAATTCAAGAAATTTTTTTGACTGAGTTCATGTCAGCCCTCGCGGTAACAGTTTAATAAGCAATGCTGTCAATCTTTTCCTCAGCGAGCTGCTGATGATGTTGCGATATTGAACGAGGATGTGGCGTTGAAGATAACGATAGCCAGTAAAAAACACAGAGATGACCAGGGCATCGACAACGATGAGAAGCAAGATCATGGGAGATAAGATTGAGTGAGGATATTGAAAATGCGATTAGCAAGGCGGCGGTGACAGATATAATAAAGGTGACGAGTGGGCGCGTTATAGAGATAGAGAAGGAGACTAGGGGAACATACAACAGCGAGGAAGGATTTCTGCCAGCGAAAATCACGACTTGTATCGGACGTTCTCAGGAAGACTTGTCAGTATAAACTAGAGTGATTGGGAAGTAGGAGAGACAGAAACATACATAGAGAAATTTGGAAGACGAGGGAGTCGGATTTGGAAACGTAGTAGAGCAGATTCTGCTGAGGTGGATAAAAAATTCGCAGGTTTAGGCCACAGTGAACGCTATCCCGAAAGCTTGATCTAGCTCAGTCATGATAGAGCCGGGAAAATTCTACCAAGATATAGACTGAAATACCATGTACCACAGATGTACGCGGATGAAGCCTGCATTGAAGCTTTAGCGCTGAGATGTATATCATTCACCACCGTCGGCGTGACGCTCATTCAACAATAATATGCTTGCTTCCCTAGGCCTATAATCACTAAATCCACCATGGCCTCGTATTCGCCGCTATTTTCATCTCCCGCAGCTCGTTGGAAGCAGCTAGTCCTCTCCAAAAGAATAACGATTGCCGCAATATTCACAGTACGTCTCTCAACTCTCATATACCACAAACCCTCATCTCTTTATCCAGCTCTTCTCCCTCCTCGTTCTCTCTGAAGTCTTCCTCGAACGCGGAATAAGCAGTCGCATCCTATCGACCCTTTCTCTCTCATCCAACTCACCATCTTTGAATGACTCGCCACTTTCATGCTCCAACCCATTCGATGTATCTTCATTGCAGCACAATACTCCCCGTCCAACGTACCCGCGGAAAGCAAACGCTACTTTCCTTACTCTAGCTCGGAACAGTGACCTAGCTGGAGTGATACACAGTATGAAACAGGTTGAGGGGCGGTTCAATAGAGATAGACAATATCCCTGGGTGTTTTTGAACGATGAACCTTTTACGGAGGAATTCATTAGGTTTGTTTTATTGTGTGGTTATTGTTGTCGCTCTCTACTAACTATGTGGAGTGTATAGATGCACTTCCGCGGTAACTTCTGCTAAAACATATTATGGCCAAATGCCACGCGAGCAATGGGTACAGCCAGACTTCATAGACGAGGAGAAAGCTACGAAAGCGAGGAAAGCCCTGTCAAGGATAAAAGGCGTTTTTTATGCTGGTCCGTTCAGTTTCGTGTCCTAATGGTACCACTGTTGCTGATACATCGTCTTGAATGAAGAAAGCGTATCGTACGTGCCTTCTATCTATGTTCCTTCGCTACTTCATACTGATACATACTCTAAGGTATCGCAATATGTGCCGCTTTTACTCTGGTTTCTTTTACAAACAAGCGTTACTGCGAGATTTTAAGTATTACTGGCGCGTAGAGTGAGCCAATTTTCGCCTTTCGTTCTAGTATACCGTTTCTAGATTGAGATACCAGGCCAGACATTAACTACCGCTGTGAAATCGAGTACGACCCGTTTTTGTACATGGAGGATAATAATAAGGCTTACGGTTGGCGTCCTCATTAGCGTCACCCCATCATATTAATATCCTTGTCTCTAGGCTTCACGATCTCCGTTCCAGAGCAAAAAGAGACTACGCCCACATTATGGGATACTTCAATGGGTTCGTCTACAAACATCTCGTTTCAGCGCTTTTTTTTCGAGCAACTTTCAAAATCAAATATAGAATTCTTCAACAAAAACCCACAATACCTCCATCCCAACAATGCTATGCGTTTCGCGTCAAAAGATGGAGGAAAGACTTGGACGAGGTGTACATGTGCGTCAACCTTCCCCGAAGATACAGGGAGCTTCCTCTCGGTGTTGACGCCATCACACTCTAGACTGGACTAACTTTGAAATCGGTGACCTCGACTTTTTCCGTGGATCAGAGGGATATAACAAGTACTTTGAGCATCTTGAAGCTGCAGGAGGATTCTATTACGAGGTATGTCCGCATTTTTATCCACTAAATTCCCTCAGTCCATCGGATGATCTTCTGTCATTCGTGAACTGCGTTTCCTTCTTTCTCGCTGACTTTCCCTCTCCCTCTACACAGCGCTGGGGTGACGCTCCAATGCATGGCATCGCCATTTCCCTTCTCCTCGATCGGGACCGAATACATCATTTTGACGATATTGCATACGAACATACCGGCTGGGAACAGTGTCCGAACCCATCGACACCAGCATATGAACGTGGAAGGTGTAGTTGTGATTATGGAAATTCTATGGATGTCAAGTGGAAGAGGTGAGTCTTTGTGTATTGGTGTTCGCTCATTCTTGATTTCCTAACACATCCATCCTTTGATTTTAGGTATTCATGCAAGGCTGATTTCAATGCTGCATTGGCTATTCCTCGGATAAACTCCGAATAACTAACTGAGAATAACTTGCACATAATGAAACTTTTTCTTAATGCTGCGACTTTTGAGCTCTTAAGTATGGGGCAAACTCTTTCAAGTCGAACGTCTCTCCAACAAATGGTGCATAGGATGAAGTCAAAACCCCTGTTTGCTCGAAGTTTCCTCCTGTTGTTTAAATAAGAATGTCATGCAGAGCGCCACAGGAGTTCCGATAGTTCTTCATAGCACTGCAAGCTTTTGCAGACCTTTGTGGAGTGGATTATCCGAATGCTCTGGTCGGGAGTCGGGAGTCGGCCACGGCGAAAGCAAATGAACACGCAAATGAACACGATGATGACTCACTTTCTACACCTTTGCACCGCTCACATGGGTCATGATAGATAGATCCATATGGCACCGTCTCTTTTAAAAACTCGATATCGTGTTGTACGAGTTCACGCCTTTGAGCATTAGAAGATATCGAGCTCAAGAGTGAAAACTTCTTCAGGTAGAACTGCAATCATTTACCATTTCCTATCGAAGTCAAAAAACGCTGACGAACAGAATTCAACAGACCCAGAATCCGAAGAACCCGAATCATGACCGTGACCATTCGCGAAGCACGAGAAACCGACGCAGATGCATTATCCAGGATTTGCCTGCTCACTGCCAAAGGAGGCCAGTCCGCAGATGATCTTCACGATTTCAAAGAATTGCCAGGATTAATATATGCCGTTCCCTATGTCAAACTCCCAACCACTCTCGGCTTCGTGATGGTCGACGATAAGGACTCTGAAGACGGATCCGGAGAAGTCGTCGGATATGCACTTGCCTCAAGGAAAACCCGCGAATTTGAACACTACGCAGCGGAGCACTGGTGGCCCGCCCTAGCTGAGAAATACCCACCTTCATTAGCCCAGAAACCAGCCGATAAAGAATTCATGGAACTATTTCGCCACATGCACAGCAAATCTGACGCAAGAGTCGCTTATGGCGCTGCGAATATGCATATCAATATGCTCGAGCCTTATCAGCGTCAAGGATGGGGTAGTAAACTTATTGGAAAGATGGTTGAAACTTTGCGTCTACAGGATCCAAATGGTGGCGTTACGCTTGGTTTGGACCCAAGGAATCTAGCAGTAAGGGAATTCTATGAAAAGTTTGGGTTCGAGTCTTTTGAAGGTGGAAAATTTAATGAGTTGGGATTGAAGTTTTCCAAAGCAAAGGTAATGGCGAGAGCCTATTTAACGTTTCCGGATTTTGGCTGATCATCTGTCTTTAACAGAACTTGGCTATGTAATTCTGAAGCAAAACAATAGTTGATATACACCAATGTATTCCTGTCAAGTATCGCCCTACATGCGCTTCCATGAGCATCCATGGCGGAATTGATTCGTAGCGCCCGTCACACACACATCCCTCACGATATAATTTTTTCCGAAACAGAGATACGGATTTCCGGATCCGTCTACATCCTATCCTATACTATAAATTAGGGCGGTGCGCCTAAACCAGCGCTTTTTCTTATTAGTCATTATTTATGTCAGCAAAACTGTCAACGTTTTAGTGCTGCGGCGGCAGCGGCAACTTAAGTTTTTCCCACACATTACAATACACAATCTTGCGACGTGTTTGCTGCATGTTTGCTGAGTTGACTTAGGTTTTTCTCACACATTACTTCAAGCTTGCAATGTGTTTGCTGCATGTTTGCTGCATGCATTGCATGATAATTATGCTCTCCTTTGTTTCCCTTTCCCATCTTCTACTATAATTTCACACTATAATTGAAGTTCCTGATAGAGGAAATTTGACTACAGATAAAATGTTTGGTTTCTTACAAGCTATTGACCTGTGTGCAGGCTCTGACTACTATTCTCACTTTAAGGGATTCTGAGTCACCTCCCAATACACCTCAACATCGACAACAAAATGCTGATCGTGAGAGGGAACGACAAACACGTACCCTAGGCAGCCCTGAAAATTGACGTACACCTCAACCATCACCACATGGTGGACCAATACCATTCCAACTCAATATACCTCAAAATTATGTACCTTCCCAGCATTCACAAGATGATCTATTTCAAGTAAGCAACCATAATGGCCAAGAGTTTCAATTGACTCAAGGAATTGCTAATCAACTCAGAAATTTACCTCCACTACTACCAACATGGGGCCGTGGCCGTGGCCATACTTCAAATCAAGCAGTTGTAGGTGTAAAAATTCAAATATATAGTGCTGTGGCCACCAATCAATATCTTTACCTTATAGTCTCTTCATAATCAGAATCAGAATGCCCATGCTGGACCATCAAATTTGGCATATCAAAATCAGGTATTAGCATACTTATTTAGAGATTTTAAGGCTCATTTATTCTCTTGGTAGTTTCCTCACTTACCTGCTGAGCTACAAGCTCAACTAGCATTTGTACAGCCTCACCCTGCAAGACCAACATTGAGACAGAATCATAGAAGAGCCCAAAGTCATATCCGTAATACATTCTTTTCTATATTACACTATTTATTGCTGACTATCTTTACTTTCAGAATCTATATCATTTAATCCAGAAAGGCTGACCCATGAGCATGAGAATAATGATCCTCCACAAGATGACTTTGAGAATAGCCAGAGACTTTCACCAGGTCCTGGCTATCTCACACCAGAAGGCCATGACATGCACCAACAACATGAACAGTTGCAAAATGTGATGCACAACTCCCAAGAGGTGCATGAGCAGCACTTGCAACAGCAAGAAATTGATGTGGGAGATCATGAACATCAAAATGATGCTCCAGATGAGCCTATTCCAATAGGTCTACAACCTATTGAGAATGATCGGATTTATAACTTCTGTTCTTTGGGAAAAATGGATATAGAGTGTCCATTTTGTGGTGCATTGCATTGGCAAGCAGAGAGACTTACACATTCCTCTGTAATAAATCCTAAATTTGGAGCATGCTGCAAATCAGGGAAGATTCAGCTACCTATGTTACAAAGTCCACCTATTGAAATCAGGAATCTCTTTACTGGAGTTGATCATAACTCAAAGCACTTTTTAGACAACATAAGGAGTTATAATTCTGCTTTTGCTTTTGTATCATTGGGCCTTAAGATTCAACCACAGAATGATCCTGAACTTCCAAATACTGGGCCAAGGCAGTTTAAAATTAAGGGTGCACTTTGGCATTCTCTAGGCTCCCTTTTGCCTGAGGGTGACAAACCCCCAGTATATGCACAGCTTTACATAGTTGCACCTGAGACTGCTTTAGAGCAGCACTTAGCCAATAACAGACATCATGGTACTGGGTTACTGTCATCTGTTATGCAAACAATATCTGATTGCCTTCACCGCAATAATAACTTTGTGAATCTCTACAGATCAGCATACCAGAGAATACAAAACCTTCAGGCACAGGCTCCAAATTCCCTAAATGGTGCTTATATCAAACTGCATTTCAGTGATACAAATGATCCTAGGAGATATAATATGCCATCAGCTGATGAGGTTGCAGTTGTTCTTCCAGGCCCAGGTACTGCCACAGATCATCGAGATATTATCCTTCAATGTAAGGAGGGGCCACTGAAACGTATATATGAAACCAATCCTGCATATGCACCTTTACATTATGTTTTACTGTTTCCCAGAGGTGAACTAGGATGGCACCTAAATATCAAATATGCAGATAGACCTAATGAACCAGCCTCTAATGATGATCATGTTACCCAGATGGAGTACTATGCATATCACCTTCATCAACGCAATCTAGAGATTGAATCAAACCATCTGTTCTATGCCAAAAATCTTTTTCAGCAATATATTGTTGATGCATGGGCCCAAACTGATCAGTCATGCTTATCCTGGCTTGCACGCAATCAGAAGAAACTCAGAGCTGAGGTTTACAGTGGTTTAGTAGATGCTGTTCATTCAGGAGATGTTCAGCTGCAAGATATAGGGCAACGAGTTATCTTACCCTCTTCTTATATTGGAGGATCAAGACATATGTTCCAGCTCTATCAAGATTCTATTGCCTTAGGAAGAGCATTTGGAAAACCTGATCTATTTCTGACAATCACTGCAGATCCAAATGCACCTGAGATTAAAGAGGCTCTCCTTCCCGGACAGACAGCACAAGACAGACCTGATTTAGTTGCCAGAGTTTTTCATGAAAAAGTACGGATCATCTTGAGGGCTATTGACAAAGGGTGTTTTGGAAAGTGTAGAGGCCGTGTTTACACAATTGAATTTCAGAAGCAAGGACTACCTCATATACACATTCTTATTTTTCTCTATCCCCAATCACAGTATCAAGAGGCTCATCAGATTGACAAAGTAATCTCTGCTCAGTTGCCTGATCCTGAAACACATCCAAATTTATTCATGTTGGTTGAAAAGCTGATGATTCATACACCATGTGGTGATCTCAACCCAAGTGCATCCTGTATGAAGGATTCAAAATGCTCCAAGGGTTATCCTAAGGTATTCCAAGAGCATACTGTTTTGTCAGAGGATGGCTATACCCTTTATGCTAGACCCAAGAATGGAAGGCTTTGCAAGAAAAAGGTCAATGGCATAGAAATTGATATTGATAACAGATGGGTTGTACCTCATAATCCTTGGGCTTTGATGGAGCTCAAATCACATGCCAACTTAGAGTGTTGCATTTCCATAAAAGCTTTCAAATACCTTCATAAATACATTTACAAAGACCATGATCGTACAACCATGGCAATTGGGAAAAATAAAGATGAAATACAGCAATATATAGATTCCCGTTATGTATCTGCCTCTGAATCAGTTTGGAGGCTTTTTCATTATGATATGCATGAAGAAATCCCAAATGTTGTCTGCCTTGCAGTACATACAGAAGCTGGGCAATTTGTAGTGTTTGATGCTGATGCACCAGTAGAGGAGGTTCTTCATGCTGTTGGGTCAAAAGACAGCACACTTACAGCTTACTTCAAAGTTAATGCAGCAGAGAAGAAAAAGGCTGAGGATGATCCTGAACATGCAGTAATGGTTGCACGATCACTTTTGTACCAGGAATTTCCTACAAAATGGGTCTGGGTAAAAACTACAAAAAGATGGAAGATTCATGAGGGTAAAGCTGCTCTTGGGCGGATGTATTTTGTTCACCCTGCAGCTGGTGAAATGTTTTATATTCGACTGCTGCTTACAGTTGTCAAAGGTGCTACATCATTTGCAGATCTACGTACTTATGAAGGAGTGGAATATCCTACACACCAAGAAGCATGTTTGGCCCGTGGGCTTTTGCAGAGTGATTCTGAGTGGAAGGACTGCCTAGAGGATGCAAGACATATGCAATCTGGATCTGCACTCCGTTCACTCTTTGCAACAATTCTTAAAGATTGCCATCCTGCTCAACCTTTTTTACTGTGGGAGCAGTTCAAAGAACACATCTGTGATGATATCAACCACCATTTACAGACCTCAGGGATTATTGCCAACCCAACACAGGATCAAATTGAAGATTATGGTTTATATCTTATTGATAAAATCCTTTTCCATGCAGGAGTACATGATGGATTAAAAGGTTTTCTGGGCATGCCAGTTCCTAATTATGAATTTTGGGCAGGGGTTGAAGGCAATAGGTTGATACGAGAGCAGCGTGCCTTTCATGCTGAAGAACAACAGCAAAGAGCATCAGAGAATATTGCAAAGATGAACAGAGAACAAGCAGAGGCCTTCAATACAATTAAAGCTGCAATATATGAGAATAACCCTCAGATGTTCTTTCTCCATGGTCCAGCTGGAACTGGAAAAACATTTACATATAATACACTCTGTTATGCATTGCGTGGAGATAAAAAGATTGTATTGTGCTGTGCTTCATCAGGGATTGCTGCTCTTTTACTCCCAAAGGGGCGAACTGCTCATTCCACATTTAAGATTCCTATTGAAATATATGAAGGAAAATTATGCTCTGTCAAGAAGAACTCTGATCTGGGTGAACTACTGCATGAGACCAGTCTTATTATTTGGGATGAAGTTCCAATGCAGGACCGGTATTGTCAAGAGGCTGTGGATATAACTATGAGAGACATTAGGGACACCCCTAGCAAGCCATTTGGAGGTGTTACAGTTGTTTTTGGAGGAGACTTTCAGCAAATACTTCCTGTGGTCCGGAAAGGACACCGAGAGCAAATTGTGGGTCAGTGTATCCAGCGATCTTATTTATGGCATGACATAAAGATCCTTTATCTAAAAGAAAATAAAAGATTAAGTAGTGGTACAGCAGAGGACAAAGAGTATGCAGAGTGGTTACTGAAGGTTGGACATGGTTCAATTAATGGTCCAGAAAGCCAAATAAAGCTTGACCCTATTATGAAGTGTGGGGACTCTGTTGACTCCTTGATCTCTGCCATTTATCCAAATCTCAATGTTATTGACTGTGCAGCAGATAATGTTGATTCATGGTTTTCAGAGCGCACTATACTCTGCCCACGAAATGATACTGTTGATGAAACCAATCTCATGTGTTTAAATACATTGAGTGGCAATATCAATACTTATCATAGTGCAGACAAGGCTGTCATAGATGAAGCAGCAGATGGGGATTCTCAGTATCCTGAGGAATTCCTTCACAATATCAATGGTTCTGGCCTGCCACTGTCACAACTACAGTTAAAGATTGGTGCACCAATAATGGTTCTTAGGAATCTTGATCCATCAGCTGGAGTTTGTAATGGAACCCGTGCAATCCTTACCCAATGTACAGCAAGAGTACTAGAGGCTAGAATACTGGGTGGAGATAATGCAGGCCAGATTATATTGATTCCACGTATTACACTCAGCCCATCCAATCTTGATTTACCTTTTGTCTTTCAAAGATGCCAGTTTCCTGTGAGGTTAGCATTTGCAATGTCCATCAATAAGTCTCAAGGGCAATCAGTTAAAACAGTTGGGTTGAACCTTCAATCCCCAGTATTTACTCATGGTCAACTCTATGTTGCTCTTTCTCGCTCTACAACAAAGCAAGGAGTCAAAACAATTTTTCCTGAAGGTATGTTATATACTTATAAGTTTGTGTTTTATTTACTCAGAGCAATCTACAGGAAATACAGAGTGCATAACGCAGAACATTGTCTATCCTGAGGTTTTGCTTGATTAGAGTTTAGTGCTGTTAAATTATATTATATATTTTTGAATAATGTATTGGCTCAATACAATCAATATTATGTGTTGTTAAAAGTCACTGTCCCCTGCCCGTGCCGAAGGCACGGGTCAAGCAAAGCTTGTAGTCTTGAAACTAGAGAGCCATAGAGCTCCGGTAATCAGTGCTTTCCAATACTTGAATCGATTGTGCCCTCTTGGGGTCACAGTAACTCGAGAACTTCTCAACAGGTCGTCTCATCTGCAATTCATCACCGAAATCTTCGGTAAGCTGCAGATTCTTCAGTTAGTATATTCGATGCAGGTTCGGATGCTTAACAAACGTTCTCCCGCAGTTGTCTGCACAGGTATGTACTGGATATAACAGTTTGTCTTACGCCAAGAACTTCGACGACTTTCAGCTGTGTTCTGATAGGAACTACAAACGCAGATCGAAGCAGGTTGTCACCCAGTGTCGTGCTACAGCGCGCTTGTTTTTATCAATTTTGAAGTAGTAGTACAATACTATCCATCTTTGGACTACCAAGCGTGCATCCAGCTTCAGCAGTGCCTCGCCTCACTGAGTCATTATTGAAAAGCCGAACCTGGCAAGTACCTTCACAGGATATTCAACGGCATAAGATTTAGAGAAGCAATGTCCCAGGGTTTAGGGGAATACTTAGGGAGTAATCCATGTGAATAGACACTAGTATGTGCACAAATAATATTCGTTCACTATTGACTCGATATCGCGACAATCAGCAGGTATTCGATGTTCTGATTCTGCTAGGCGCGGAAGCGTACATAGAGGTACATAGTACCTTCTGATTAAGTATATATATGTTCAGATTAACATTGAATGTTAGAACAGACCACAGCATCCCCCCTTGTGTCCTCCCTCGGGTTTTTCTTAACCGTACTGATTCGACGCCATGCAGACGCCTCGTATGCGCAACCTTCTTCGTCTTAGATTTGTCACGAAAACCAAGGCGAACTCAAAGAACAGAAGCGCCAATTCCATTGATACACTGGGATGGCTCATCGATATTGCAGACACAATCCAAACCGCCTCCACAGCTGCTCCTTTCCCACAAATCCAAGGAGCAGCTGCCGCGTTGTCTGTCCTGCTCAGGTGTATTCAGGTACGACCTTGTCGGGCCGTAAGTTTTCTGAGCTGACGGAGTTCCAGAAAGTATACCAGAACAAGGAAGAATATGAAGAGCTGCTTTCCCGCATTAAATCTATCTTGGGGGTGATACGAAAAGTAATTGATGAATCGGATAAGACGATGTGTGCTCGTATGAGCGAAGTGTTGAAGGAATTCGACGCGTGAGTGTTCTGCCCCCCTCCTTCTGGTCTTGCTCATGTTCGATGACAGGACATTGCGTGATATAGTTCGTACGATAAATAGCGAAAGACAACGTAACGACAAGTGGATAAAGCAGTTCCTCCACTCGCATAGTGTGAGCGATTCAATACTTCGACTCAAAATGAAGTTTGATGATGCTCGACTGAACGTCTTGGTATGAGATTTCAGTTCATTTTCTGACCTCGCATCATCGAATAACTAACGCACGCCAGGTAACTGCTACCTTCGCCCATCACTCTAGTATGAAGGAACAAGTTTCAACTCTGGACGAAAAGCTTGCAGTAGGAATTGCTTCTCAAGCCGCAGTCGCTATTGAAACCAAATCCTCTTTATCCCGATTACAACAACAATCTGAAACAATACACTCAGAAACCCAAGCACAGTCGTTATTGATGAGCCAGAACCAAACGGATTTGATGGCGGCGTTTACCATGCAAAGTCAACACATCAGAAATGGTCTTCATGCACAGGGAAAGCTCGCTGTTCATCATCATCTGCAAGCAACCAGCGACTTGAAAGAGCATCAAGTCTGGCTGCAGACCACCTTGCAGGATCAGAATCAGCTTGTTATCCGCCAACATGATGAGGTCTTGAATGCGGTAATGCGGACAATGCCCTCACCTCTTTCGTCTCCAAGTAACCAAGACGAGTTTGAGGAATACGAGGAAAACGTATGTGTTTGACTACTTGTGCTTCTGAACTACTTTCACATTGACTCGATGCTCACTGGTGTTCATCTTGACCAGTTCCAAGTTTTCAAGCAGAGTCAATGGAAACCGAAACAAATTCTGCTTTCCAGTGACGAAGAAGAAGGATCGTGGATGAGTACAGACTCTCAAGTCCTGGTCATCGACCAAACATCTGTTGTTGGTACTGTCAAATACAGGGTACGAACGTTCAAAGCCGCGGATCATAATAATCCCGAGCAGAAGGATGTTGCGTTCGAGGTAAAGTTTTCCCTCTCATTGACTCTTATGCAGTGTCATTCAATTTCTATTCAGGCATTCAAAGATCATCTACGATTTTACTCCAGTGCACGGTACATAACGCGACCTTTTTTATTGAAACCGATCCTCACTTGTGATTGTCGTGCAGCATGCCCTTTCTTCCTGAGTTGGTAGGATTCAGTAAATTCAAACATGGCCCCTCACTATTCTTTGAAGAACGTAAGTTCGTTTCTTGGTTGACCACTTGCTTCTAATTGCTAAATAAGCTGCTTATACTAGACGATGAGGAGTACGTTCCATGGCCTGATTACCAGCATGACACCGAGCTATCCAAAACGCTAATACTGTTCAAAGTGGTCTGTAGTGTACATTGTCCCTATATTTGCTTTGTCGCCCAATAGTCCAATGTTTTGCAGAATCTCGTCGAAGAAGATGCAAGAAAGTACATGGCAAGACACATGGGAATGCATCCCGCTCGGAACAAAGAGGGAAATAGGGTACGTTAAGACGTCGAGAACGTGATATCTTGGCTGAACCCAGAAATCCACCGTAGATTGCAGAATCCGTTCTCATCGGGCCAGGCGGGAAAGTGAAGCTCCTTGGATGGACTTCCGTCACACGCCCCAGAGTGGATTTCACCTCAGCTGCTGTTTCTCTGAAGCTCATCGATCAGGATCTCAGCCTAGTTGCCGCGAGGTTGAAACGACTGGACAATCGCCAACAAGTCTTGAGGGACTTCATCGCCTCCGGGGCAGCCTTCCTTAGAATCAAACGGCGCCGAGTCTCTGTAGATCCATTGACCGACTATCATTCCCATCTCGGGTTCCTTTATTGTACTTGCTGTACTGGACCTCTCTCTGTCCGAGCAAGGTGGACACCGCACATCCATTTTACTGTGACCGCAACGTACGAAGACGAAACATCGACCGCAACGGACCTCGATGTCGTGATGACACCAAGATCACCTCGAGTGCATTGCGCCAACGTATCTATAAATCCCGGTATCACAATAATCTCAAGTATCCTGTTCCCACAAAGCTACGAACCCGTAGATATATCGATCATGTACCACACATCTGCAAACCCTCATCATATCAGCTTCGAACATCGTGAGTGACTGCAGCCTGTTATTTACATCCATTGCGCTAACTCGTACATGTACGATGTTCCTAGTTTCTGAATATAGTAATCAATACAGTGTACGATATTATCCATCATTCGACCAAGATGGGTGTTCGTCTCAACTTTACCTACTCATCCATCCTGGCATAAATCAGTATGGAAAACCATTCTTTCAACTCCATTTTCAATTCGATGGTCAGAAGGGGATGTCGCCTTTAGAAGCAGAAACCAAGGGCGTCTTTGTTGAACAGCAGTCAGAACAATGCTTGTTCCGTGAATTTTCTGCTGGACAGGAACATTTCCCCCTCCTATGTGAACACATGGAATTGGATCCCTTCAAGGAATATTATCCACAAGCACTTGAGGAGCAAGGGGTTTCAGCTTTTGATGACAATCATCCCGACCTGGAGCTAGCTGAGAATGATCAGGAATATGGACACCCATCTCATCCAACAGCTCAAGGTACAGTACTTGTGTTGTTTGCAAATCCTTTGAAACTTTGACTAATCTTTGGACTGCTAAAGATGAATCAACGGCTTATTATTTCACCAAATGAGCGCTACGTGTATGTTTTGTCTGTGAACACTTGTGGAGGCAATGTGAAGGTTCGTTCAAATTCGAGTTTGTACTCATGTTCGTTTTCATCTCCTCACAACTTAGCTTAACTTAGGAACGACGCCCAAGTGACGGTGACACTAACCCATCCATTTATATTAATTTCGAAGCCCAAGACTATGGAGAAGGACACGGGTCTCCTGCATCAGACTCGAGGGAGGTTGAAGTTGGACTCTGAGGGGAGGGTCTTGACTAAGTAATGGAAAGTACCCTGAGTAATCAGTGTTGAAAGGAATTCACGAATATGTACATATATACTATAGCGGCATCAACGCGGCATCTCTCTTTAGTTGTTTGTATCAGTGTTTGTACCCATACCCAGTATAATTTAACTCATCCAAAATCCTATAATCATGCACCAGTACTGATATAAGCACTTACCCTGAATCAAAGCCCGTTTTTTTCAGAGTTTTTCCTCTAGTAGTTTGCGCAACCGAAGACAACCGTCAAAGTGGAGCGCCGCCAAAGACGGAATTCGAAGTTAAGTTGTGAATCTAAAAATATAAATCATGATTTGAATGCGGTCCAGGAGCTTCCAGGAGCTGCTGGAATACCTTCCAGCTGGTACAGGAGTATCCCAGCCTGTTTTTTTGAATTCTAATATCAGTTAGCAGTGACCTCGTCTACTAATCTCAGCGCAGATTCATCCGTCCCATCGTAAGTATCTCTTTCTTATCCATCAATCTCCAGCCCATTATAATTCCATTATCGCCGACAGTAAAAATAGAGCAACCTCTTCCCCTGTATTTATATCACAGATCAACCAACGAGTCAACTGGCCTGCCAGTGTTTGCCGCATGCTTGCTTGCCTCCATTGTTTAAAACCAAAATATCCGACAAACCTTTTTATTCCCCTCCCGCGTCCACTGCTGCAGTGCTTTCCAACGGCTGTGGTCAATACATTCTATCTTCTGCTGTTTCGCTGTTTCTTAGGTCTCTCCTTAGCACAATGCGCCTTCCGGTCTTTTCCTCCAAATTCACTGCGAATGCAGTCTTGGTTGTTTTAATCAACCTCAGTACTATTCATGCACGAACAGCCACGAGCGAGGCAGACGAGGCTCAAATAACGGGTGTGTAATTTTCGAATCCAATCGGCATATCTTGACCTGAAGGGGCTTAGATCCTGTCGAGGAATGTACAGCATATTATTATGCTCCAGTCACTGACGCACTCGATGGGTTCCCTACAATATGGCAACCTGCATCGATTCTTTCGAATGATACAGAGGCACTCAACACTTGGTCCAATATTTCCCAATCAGTTCCAACAAACATTTATCCACATGTTTGTTCATCCGTGCGCCACATGTACGAAATATCTGAGTGACAACTTTCTAGGGCGATATCTACGGGGATTGGAATGATACATCCTATAACGTTGCTGAGGATCCCGATTGTTGGTGGACGAAAAGTCTTTGCACTATTCCGAAACTGTCAACTCTACCTGCGGACGTGGCCAGCATTCCTGAGGTATAATTATGTATTCATTGGAGTTTGCCGGTTTGACGTTGCTCTATCCCTTAGCCTGAGACTATGGGCTATGGTTTTGATGACGGCCCAAATTGTTCTCATAACGCGTTCTATAATTACTTATTGGAGCAGAACCAGAAAGCTAGTGAGTACAGTTTGAAACTGTTACGTTTCCGTTCTTGTTCATACTCTTTCCAGCCATGTTCTTTATCGGAAGTAACGTTCTCGACTGGCCTTACGAGGCTATGCGGGCTATTGATGAAGGTTCGTTCCAGATTCTTCTTTTTTCGGAGACAATGCTTCCAACCACATTCCCCAGGTCACGAAATTTGTGCACGTACGTTGGACTGTCGACTGTCCGCTTCCTCCTCTGAATTTTTCTTTTCTATCCCCGCAGACACTTGGTCACATCATTACAGTGAGTCCGTCTTATCTGTCCAAGTTGGCATGCCGTTGATTAATTGAATTTAGTGACTGGATTCTCTAGCGAAGACGCTTTCGCTGAACTTTACTACAGTATGTCATTTTTTTTGACCTTCCTCCTGATACTGTTAACGTATTGAAATTTTCCAGGTGTCCGTCAATGTCCTCATTCCACTTATCAATTCCTAACCAAGAAATCTGTACATAGGTGAAAGCAATTAAACTAGTCCTCGGAATCACTCCGACTTGCTGGAGAGTAAGTCTTCAATCACCAGAGTGGATGGAGGTCCAATACTCATCAATCTTAGCCTCCCTTTGGAGATATTGATGACCGCATCCGTGCGATTGCGGAAGGGCTCGGTTTGCAGACGATCATCTGGCAATATGATTCGTTCGATTGGGAAGAACAATCAGGAAATATCACTGCCGCACAGGTCTTCACCAACTACGATAACTTCATCGCAAGGGCCGAGAATGGTACTTTCAGCACTGTATGTATTTGCTGGATCTTTTTTGGAAGTATCTAACAATTTCCATAGGAAGGATCAATCATGCTAACCCATGAGCTCAACAATTTCACAATGCAAACCGCTCTCACTTATTATCCTAAATTAAAGGATGCCTTCAAGTATCTGGTGCCTGTTGGCGTGGCTTTGAATAAAACTCAGCCTTATGTGGAGACCAACTATTCTCTCCCAACTTTTGATCAATGTATGTCGTGTTTTTCTGTCTTGGTTGTTCCTATTTCATGTTACACTCTAGATATTTCGGGAACAACCACCACCACTGCCAGTTCTTCATCGAATACTACAAGCTCATCCACCACCAGCAAATCATCCAGTGATGGCCTAGCGCTCGTTCGTACCATGGACTATACCCTTTTTGCTTTGACCTTTGGAATTCTAATGCTAGCAGCTTGAAGCTTAGACTCTAGAGTATGCTCATCTTCATGTAGTATCTTTACGATTTCATTTGCTTTCTCTATATCCAATTCCCCCTGGTTGGCTACTTACTTTAGTTTTACAATATTCATATGGCGCAATGTTTCATGATATCCAGCGTTCGTGCATCCCCTAATGATCATACTTACAGTGTTGACCGGACACCTACATTGTCAGACTTGATCTCTACGTTGTGAGCTCAATTCATTACTAGCTATCTCGTCTTGACTTCTTCCCAATCTGTTGTCTAAGCTTACCCGTTTCATTCATCCGATGGAATGGTTGCTTGAATGATCAGTGCATTTTTAATTCCTAATTGAAGGAAGAATCATGGCCTCATTTGAGTCATTGCAAACATTGTGAGCAACTTTATTACACTGTAGATGAAGTGGTTCTACGAGTAGACGTAACAACCAGTAGAGATCCTATCCTTGCTGTCAAAAAGGTAACGAGATGTGAAACTTGAATCCTGATACAAACTCCACATACTCTAGTCAAATTTCTGTAGTAGGATCCCTAGGTGTGCGTTTTGGAATCAAGACCATCTTTCGATTCAGATCTGCTCTGAAAATGTTGTTTTCTCTTCGTAGATTTTCTACTTCGTCTTCGATGCGTTTGCATTCCCCCGAAAGATGAAGGTTGATATTAGCTTGAACCAAAAATTCTTTAGATAAATGTCGGAGGGAAGACTCTTTTTTATGCAGGTTTTTTTCCATCGCATCTTTCGCGGCGTCAACGGTAGCGACTACGCCCTCAAGTTCCACCATCTGATTTCTCTTTTCCTGCAAATCCTTGAAATTTTTATTGTTCTGCCATTTCAAGTGAAGGATAATGTCTTTAGAGTCTTGCAAATGGGCCAACATGGCAATATTTGATGTCTCTAGAGCTGCGTTTTTTTGTTTGAGTTTCTCATTCATTTCCTCCTTTTTCTTCAAGTTCTCAGAGAGCTCGAGCTCCTTGAGCCGGAGTCGATTGACCTCATGTTCTGGGCTTAACTTCTGATCATCTAACTGGGTCAGCCTCTCTCGAAGATCCTCTACTGGGTCAGAGATTTCAAAAGATGGAGAAGGTCCTGGAGCCGGGTGAGAGGGATGAGAGACAGAAGAAGTCTAGGAGTATGAGGGTGATATTGTGTTATTGTAAGCATTCCAGTCCACCGGGAAATCGTCGTTCCTCACCTGGGAGAACGACTGACGAAACTTTGAATCGGGCATAGGCAGATGGGTGACCTGGCGGGTCACAGAGAGGCTTGTACGTGGTCCTTTCATCGTAGGCGAATTGAGAACAGCCTCTCTTACAGGATTAAGATGATGCTTAAGCGACCCGTTTAGCTGCGTCGTCTGGTAGTTGCCTGGTGGCTGAGGCTTATTTTGTGCATGGCTGGGGCTTAGAATATGCGTGTGGCTGCCAAATAAATCCCAATTGTCTTCGGTTATCCGGAGTCGTTTACTAGACATCTATATGACATCGAACGGGGAAGGAATAAGTCAATATTATACAGACATGCATACTTGCAACTACTGACAGATAATATCCCGGTCCCCTGGACCTGAAAGAAGGCGTTGCAGATAGAGGCTGAGTCAGACCTTGTAAACAGGCTATTCGTGACCACGTGACCGTTTCAACGAAACTAGAAATCCATTTACAGATACGTATAACATTGAAAAATGATTACACAACAAGGATAAGCTGTATTTCAACTCAAGCACTTGCAGTCAGTTTTTTCTGGAGTTTGGCCTGCCAAGGAAAATATTATAAGCGATTTCTGGATATAAACGCAAGGATGCTCACATTAACAGCATCCATATATGCATCCGTGACCACCCAATGTTCCCTCTTCATGTCCTTTCCATAAATCGCCAATGCTAAATCTTTCGTCATAACACCGTCCTCGTCGATAACCTGTATACAGGACGTCTCCAATTTCTCACAGAAGGCCTTTAATGTGTTGTTTCCATCCAGCTTAGCGCGGTGCAATAGGCCCCTTGTCCAGGCAAATATTGACGCGACAGGGTTCGTGGATGTTTCATTGCCTTTCTGGTATTCACGATAGTGACGGGTTACGGTGCCATGTGCAGCCTCGGACTCGACAACTAACCCGTCAGGAGTTATAAGTTCCGAAGTCATCATTCCCAGAGAGCCGAATCCTTGGGCAAGAATGTCAGATTGAACATCACCGTCGTAGTTTTTGCATGCCCAAACAAAGCCTCCAGAGGACTTGATAACCTGTGCAACCATGTCATCGATCAGACGGTGTTCGTAGTAGATACCAGCAGCCTCAAAGTCAGACTTGTATTGTCTAGTGGGAAAAAAAGATGATATTAGCTGAGAAGAAAGCACCTATGAACCCTACTCACGAGTCGTAAACTTCCTGGAAAATGTCCTTGAATCGACCATCGTATTTCTTCATGATAGTGTTCTTAGTGGACAGGAACAGCGGCATCTTTTTCGATAATGCCATCTTGAAAGAGGAGTGGGCGAAACCTTCAATTGACTGAGTAGAAGATAAGACGCAAAGACTGCTAGAGTCAGCCAAACAAGTACCTCATCCGTATTGTACATGCTCATGGCGACACCTGGACCTTTGAAGTCATACACATCAAGTGTAGTTGCTTTCGCTCCATCGGCAGGACTGTAAACCAACTGAAGCTTCCCGGGACCAGGAGCAACGAAGTCGGTTGACCGATACTGGTCACCGAAAGCATGCCGTCCAATAACGATGGGGTTCTCCCAACCAGGAACAGGTCGAGGAATGCGTGTGAGGACAATAGGTTCGCGGAAGACCGTTCCGCCAATCAGGTTACGGATCTGCGGAGTTGAGTGTAAACGATATCATGAAAGACGGGATTCATAGGATTTTTCAACGCACGGTTCCGTTTGGACTCCTCCACATCTGCTTGAGATTAAACTCCCTGACACGATCTTCGTCTGGTGTGATCGTCGCGCACTTGATTCCGACACCATATTTCATTATGGCCTCTGCGGAATCAACGGTGACCTGGTCGTTGGTCTATAGACAGCTATGAGAAAACAATTACTCCATAGGCGTGTTTCTGCGCACCTGGTCGCGATGTTCCAGACCAAGATCATAGTACTTGATATCTAGTTGAAGGTACGGAAGAACGAGCTACAACTTTCGGGTTGGTGTAAGCTAATTATGTAGCGGAGCCTTGACTCACTTCTTCACGAATCTTTTTCCAAATAATCCTAGTCATCTCATCTCCGTCTAGTTCAACGACTGGTTTATCTACAACAATCTTCTGAAAGCCAGTTTCTATGGTCACCAAGATGATTCAGACTCGTTCAAAGTGAATCTGGAAGGTACAAAACGCACGAACTCTTGCCGAAGACGAAAATGCTCGACTGGATGATGGAATCAAAGAGTTTCTGAGAAGATTTGCTGACAACAGGCCCAATCTTCGTGTTGTCGCCATTTCTAGGACTACAGTGGTCGTCTAGAACGATATATTATGTTCGAGAGTCGAGAGACGGAACCTGGCACCCTGTGGCTTTTGTTGGTAAGTGTTCGGCCGATAGTGTACTTGACTCAGAGTCGGTTGACGCCAAGTTGCTGAATTACGTTGTCCCGGTTGCAGCTCTCTTTATATGAACGTTCCATTATTCTTAGCATCCAGAAGCGCCTACATATGATACACTGTGGATACATGCCAACAAATAACAGCGGATTCGGGGCGGTCACCCGAGGTCATCGCGATGTTATACCGAACGATAACTCAAGCACAGGAGTGTCGATTCGGCAGGAACTATACATCCTCTACCACCCCGCGAGTGGGTCATCAATCTTATTGCTAATACTCTATGAGTCTTATGTTGATCCTGTGTGCAGTGGAAGGTGTACTGGAAGTCTTTGATAGGTAGAAGATCCAAAGGTCATTACCTTTAAAGGATGCTCTGTGCGCGCGCGGGTTAGGACGTTGAGGCCTGCTAAGTAGTATCAGGATGAATACGAACAGATACTGATTGTATGTGATAAGATAATCTGGGTAATCTTGCGTGATTCCGGTATAAAACAATCGGTGAGACTCTGCTGAAATACAGCAAGGTCAATTGGCAAAAGTATTATTCGAACACCGTGACTTCGGGAAATGAGTATTGAGTGTTATCCAATAGAGATATATGGGAATCAATGGACCCTGATAGACCGAAAGGCATTTGAGTCTCTCTATTGGACCACTCTTGAAGTATGACAGACGAAGAAGGAGTTCTACGAACAAAAAGCCAGTAACAGGTTTCTGATTTCGAAAACCCTCATTCGCGGTCCCAGGGCTCGGAGTTGATAATTCGTGTCCTCCTCAGGATTTAATGCACAGATGAAGGTTATATGTCAAGCGGGAGTAAGCATGTCAGGTCGAATACCGTTATTGTCATATCACGATAGAATGATGTAAAAAAGCAGAGCCGGTGCGATCAAGGTTGCGATAAAAATTCTAAATCTTACATAAGCATATCTCAAGGGTTAAAAGCTATCGATCTTTCTTTTCACACCACCACTTTCTTCCTTTCTACCTTTCTTTCTTGCATTATGGTTGCGTCCAGTGTTCTTGGTTTCCCCCGTATCGGTATGCTGCTTAAAAATGGTCATGATTGTTACCTGCTAAAGGATTTTTGCTTAGGTGCAAACCGTGAAATCAAAAAAGTTGTCGAGGCCTACTGGGCTGGCAAGACTAATGCTGAGGAGGTGACTAAGGTCGCCGCCGAGGTTAAAAAGTTCAACTGGACCGAACTCAAGCAACGTGGTGTTACTTATATTCCCAGGTGCGACGGTTAGATAACAAAGATGTTTATCTATATCTCACCATGATTGTATAAAATTTTAGCGGTGACTTTTCCCTTTACGACCATGTTCTTGACCACTCTGCGGCGTTTAACGCCATTCCTAAGAGATATCATGGTTTGGGATTGTCCGCTCTCGATACCTACTTCGCCATGGCGCGCGGACGTCAGGCTGATGGTGTCGATGTCCCTGCTGGTGAGATGAAGAAGTGGTAGGTTCATTGGTCCAACCTCATTTGTTTTATTGAACATTGTTGGGCAGGTTCGACTCCAATTACCACTTCCTTGTGCCCGAGCTCGACGAAGCTGTCGAGTTCAAGCTCAACTTCAACAAGCCCCTCGAGGAGTTCAATGAGGCCAAGGCTTTTGGCATTACCACCCGCCCCGTCGTCCTCGGGCCCATCACTTATCTTGCTCTATCCAAAGCTACCAAGGAAGCGAAGGCTGACTTTGAGCCTATTTCTCTCCTTCCGAAAATCCTTCCTGTGTACAAACAGCTCTTGAGCGAGCTTAAAGCTGCTGGTGCCGAGTGGGTCCAGATTGACGAGCCCATCCTTGTGACCGATAAAGGTGCCAGCTTTGAAGCGCAGTATGCGTCTGCCTATCCCGACCTGGTTGCGGTTGCTCCCAAGCTCCTTCTCACCACCTTCTACGGCCGCCTTGAATCCAATGTGAACTTCCTTGTGAAGCTTCCTATTGCTGGCCTTCACGTTGATCTCGATCGCGCTCCCGAGCAACTCGAGAAAACGATCAGCGCTGTCAGTTCAACACCTATCGTCCTTTCCCTCGGTGTCGTCTCCGGTCGTAGCGTTTGGAAGACTGATTTTGCGGCTGCTATCAAGTTGGTTGAGAAGGCTATCTCCGGTCTCGGCCAAGATCGCGTGATCGTTGCTACTGCTTCCACTGTCCTTCACATTCCGGTAACTCTTGCTTCTGAGAGAAAACTCACCGAAGAGCAGAAGGATTGGTTCTCCTTTGCCCTCGAGAAGGCATCTGAAGTCGCTACCATCGCGGCTGTTGTCTCGGGATCTCAGGATGCTAATGTCGCCGCTGCTCTGGAAGCCAATCGCACTTCAATCACCAAACGCCGTGACTTTGAGAAGAACTCCGATGACTCTGTTCGCAAGCGTGTTGCTTCTATCACTGCTGACCAGTACGAGAGGAAGAGTCCCTTCGCTGTCCGCCTCGAAGCACAGAAGGTTCTCAACCTCCCCATGTTCCCCACCACCACTATTGGCTCTTTCCCTGTACGTGCTCTTCCCCCCTCTTTTGGGTTCATTTCTGATTGTATCGTGTAGCAAACCAAGGAGATTCGTCAAGCTCGTGCCAAGCTTGGAAAGGGTGAAATTTCTGAGTCAGAGTACGAAGAGTTCATCAAGAAGGAAATTGAATCTGCCGTTCGCTTCCAAGAGAAGATCGGTCTTGATCTCCTGGTCCACGGTGAACCTGAGCGTAATGATATGGTGCAATACTTCGGCGAGCGTCTTTCTGGCTTTGTTTTCACCCAGAATGCGTGGGTGCAGTCTTATGGTTCCCGGTATATTATTCTATACACTTCTCAACGCTTTCTATCTAATACTGTTATAGTTACGTTCGTCCACCCATCATCGTCTCTGACGTTAGTCGCAAGGAGCCTATGACTGTCCGTTGGAGTCAGTATGCTCAGAGTCTTACCAGCAAGCCCATGAAGGGTATGTTGACCGGTCCTGTCACCATCTTGAACTGGTCATTCCCACGTGTCGATATATCTCGTGAGCTCCAGGCTCAGCAGCTGGCGCTTGCGCTCCGAGATGAGGTTTGCGATCTCGAGGCTGCAGGTATCAAGGCTATTCAGGTTGATGAGCCTGCTCTTCGCGAGGGTGTAAGTATTCTTTCTTGATATAATTTGTTTTCGAAGACTGATAAATACTTCTAGCTCCCTCTGCGTCGTGCCGACTGGGACTCCTACCTGAACTGGGCCGGTAACACGTTCAAGCTCTCCACCGCCGGTGTTGGCGATCAGACCCAGACCCATTCTCACTTCTGTTACTCTGACTTCGACGATATCTTCCCTCAAATTCAACGTCTCGACGCTGATGTTATCTCTATCGAGGCATCCAAGAGTGACATGAAGCTCATCAACACCTTCAAGCACTATGGTTACTCCAACAACATTGGCCCTGGCGTTTATGATGTGCACTCTCCTCGTGTTCCCGGTGACGTCGAGATCCAGGAGCGTATCAAGGCTATGCTTGCGTACCTCGACCAGTCTCTTCTCTACGTTAACCCCGTGAGTAATCCGTTTGCAGGTTGTCTGCGCCGTAGGCTGAGGTTCTTTTTGTTAGGATTGTGGTCTGAAAACTCGTGGTTGGAAGGAAACCGAAACTTCTCTCGTCAACCTCGTTCAGGCCGCGCGTTGGGCTCGGGAGAACTATGCTTAAACGATCAGACTCTGCGCTTCAACAGCGCCCGCAGATCCGTTAACTTTATAGCTGGAAAACCATCCTGCTTGTTGACGCGTACGTGTGGGTGGATATTCCATTGGGCACTGCTTTTCGCTAAGCTGAGTACGTTGATGCGTTGGTTGATGCTTCCTTGGATGTGTACTTGAGTACGTAGAGTTATCGGAGTGACTTTCGCGCACTTCGATATGCTCAGGGCATGTCGCGGGGGGGCTTTATATTCATCGTCGGGGAGAAAAGAAAGTAAATTTCGCAGTCATCGGGATTTCAACAATCCATTTGTATTTTTGTTCATATTGTATTGCTAACCATCGCCGCATCGTACAATAATAAATTGTTACATGACATTTGCATCTTATGTGTTTGCCGAACGTAGAGGGGTGGGAGATCTAAGTATATCCTTTTTGGTCGTTCTAATATCCTAGAATGCCTGTTAATAGGTGTATTTCGGAGAAAAACAGTTATACACCCATTCATTTTGCCCGAATCACGCGCAATTTGAATATGTCCCCTGGCGACCCTCCAAAAATGCAATCAGCCAGGAGCAGATTGACAGCCAAGTAGTACTACAAACCACAATATGATACAACTTTTATGAAGCTCACCACCACTGCTACTCTAAGTGGCCTCTTACATTTGCATTTGATTTTTCTTTTCATAGAAACAACAAAGTTCTCAAGCTGCTCGGAACTCCGTTTCTTACTCCCCTCGCAAAATAATGAAACGGTGTCAACAAGAGTAGAAAACTGATACCTGCCATTGCGAACGAAGCTCATGCTACCAAACTCAGGATGGAGCGGAAATTTCCCTCACCGCCAGACTCCGCTTCAAAACGAAATCATTCAAAGACAGGAGCTGTAACAACAATTTACCATGCCGTTCGCTGGCGCTACTCGATTACTTTCACAAGGGTGAATAAATTTTTATATGCTAGGTGATGCTAACGGACATCAAGCCCATGGCTCGCACTAACTTCACTTGTTGAGGTAAACTAGTCAAAAATGGTCCCCCATCGGGTAAGAATCGACCTTTCCTCCAAAGGTTGCCGGTGAAAATTGGATCTTCTGGCCATAGGTTCCGGGGTCCTGACGTAGCTTTGTGGGCGCAGAGGCCCAAAATTTCTCACTAGTAACAATTTAGTTATATATGACATACACCTTTCTCCTATTGATAAGCGTTCCAGAATGTTGACAAACGATGACTGATCTTCTGGTCCCCTCCGCCTTCTTAGAGGGAGAACTTACTAGTAGCGTTGTCGCCTAATAGTGAGTCTTGCAGCTGTTTTACTGACTTGGCAGTTAGTATTTGTGGCACCGTTGTCCGATGTTCGCCGTTTTTATGGGTAACGACGGACCGTTTGCAGGGTCATTCCAGAGATCATGATTCGAACAGATCCTAATCTCTGACGCTTCTTAGTACTTACGGACGTCGTTTGCCTGCGGAAAGACTGGGAAAGGGAAAGAATGGTCGATTGGCGTATAGCCTAATGCGTCGCTCGTAGATATTATCTATAAGCCATCAATTCTCGGGCCAATTGCTCATTTAACATTCTTAACATCTTGTTCCGCCGAAGGATTGATACAGATGCACCAGTCCGATCTCTTTCGTCCCTACATCAAGTCGCATCAACGCACAACTCAAGGCAAGACAATTTATTTGAACATAGAGATGCACGCCGCACAGGGAAGCAGGGAAGATTCCAAATGTTCCTTTTTATACTGAGTGAAGACTGGAGTGCTGATCATATTTTCCCTCCCGCCAATCTTGTCGCTTCATGTAAATAGTGATGGTTCAGTGGGTGCAGCCCAGCTCAACGACGAACCGTAGTGCGTACACTGATCTCTACGATTGCGGTAATGCCAACCATCTATATTTAGTTGTCACTACCACTCTCCTTGGTATAGCTCAAACTTTGACGCTGTTCAGAATTTATATTCGCTGTAAATCTAAGCGTCTGTGGTGGGACGATGCATGGGCTCTTTTAACCATGTTTCTTTCCCTTCTTTTGGTCATTGCCATGTGGATACGAACTGATATTCCTGGTGTGTGTTTGATTAGTCGAGGCTTCGAAACTTTTGGGTCTGACCTATCATTGTCACCGGTCAGGTCTCGGACCTTTGAACCAGTCGCATTCCGCTCGCATAGTAGGGTATTGGTTAGTACAAGAAACATCTTTGACGATTTCACTAAATTTATCTGTCACCAAAGGCTTGTTTCCATTTCTTTCACATGCACCCTATGGTGAGTGGCCTTCACGCGTATCAAACCTTCTGATAGTAAACGGGATGAGCAGGTCTGCCCGGATAAGTTTGATCTTCTCCGTGATTCGACTTATCCCTCCGCTTTTCATCCTCCGACGAGTTTCTGAGTGGACAGCGGTCATATTCATTCTTATGTGGGCGGGCTCCCTCGCACAAAAAACATACATTTGTGCCTCTGATCGGGCTTGGTATCAATTAGCAGCTCCCCAGTGCCATCTTGGCACGGACGTGGCGATAGTCGAGCTCGTCAGTCAGTGTTTCATCATACCTCCTGTAGATTTCAACTAAGCCATTTTGACAGCCGATCTCTTTGCAGACATCGCCCTAGCTGTAATCCCTATTCGTTTGCTGGCAGGTGTCGGTCTTTCTTCTGACAAGCGAAGGTATAATATTCAGAAGCAGTCGCACTCCTAAATTGACTATTATTTTCAGGATGCTGTACATCATGTTCTGCGCGAGTTTGCTCACCAGCATGGTCTCCATTATTCACGCAGTCTTCCTTCTTGGTCCCTCTGGTCTCCTTGAAGCAATCACCGCCCAAGCTGAGGTAATGGGACTCAAGTCTGCGTCCTCGTCGAACCAAGTCCTATACTGAATAAATGTTGACAGGCTGGCACTGCTCTGATCGTGGCAAATGCTGGGGTTTTGTCTCCCTATGTGTATCGATTGATGAAGAACGGACAAGATTTCGACAGCGAACCGTACACATATTATCCCAGTTTTCATTCCAACGGGCAGGTGCACATGCGAAGAATACCTCGATCACCAAGCCCGACTGCAGCATCCACTGTTCGGTTTCATGCTGAGACGCAAGTTGATTCCTTGTTGGTGTCGGAAATGGAGCTTCGAATCCCAGAAAAAACTAAAACAGAGCCTACGTTGGCAGTAACTTTCGAACCGGATTTCAAAACACAAAAGTCAGCTGCAGTCAGCTCAACTTCCAACCCTCGAGTTTGGAATTTGGCTAGTTCATCTATGGGTTGAGAGAATTATGACTTACATTGGTGTTGCGATCGTCATGTCTTCTGTACGTTATTTCATATTTAGTGGGTATTCTTCGCTGCAGGTTGTAAAAGGCTCTTTACCAGGGGATGCAATGTTACTTAGAGCTTTCTTCCGGAGGCCACAACTTGAGTTCATTTTTTTTTGCAAGGATACGTGAACACTACTCAACAAGCGAGGAGCTACTTGACTATACTAAGGTCTAATAGTTAGTTGAGATATTGAGGTAACAAGAATAGCGTTGGTCTGCGGGTCCCTGCCATCCGACTACAAGAAGGTCTTTTGATAAATTACACTGTCAACCAGGAAAAGGACACTAACCACACATCCAGCAATCCAGTAACTTGAAAGGATCACTGACGGAGTAACCACTGGTCAGCACGGATTTATTTTGAGGTAAGGCTACTCACTACTTGTTTTTTAGCTCGAGCAGAGCGGGATAATTGTCACCCCAAAAGGTGACTGTGAATACGCGTGTGAGCAGTGATTCATGAATAAGCACGGGTGAATTCACCTTCGTGGTCAGGTTCATAGGGATTAGCTTCGTTCTTCCCAGAATGTTAGGCAAGTCCGCCACATGAAGATATACAGACAGTATACGTACAAAGTAGGCCCCAGAGTCTGGCGCGAGTTCTCTCATCCAGGAAGTGATATTGTTAACAATCTTATATTGGGCATACATTGTATCCAGCGTTGCATTGTAAGCCATATTTTCATGGAAACCGATCTAGTCCGGTTTATTAGGAGGTTATTTTAGTAACGAGGTATGATCATATGGACTGACCTGCCAGAGGGAATTCCGCCATGCCGGAGTGACGCTCGTCGTACCCTCGGTATAATTGTATAGGAAAGGGGTACCTTGGATTATATACGGATTCACGGCATATGTGTCTACCATCTTGACCATTAGATCCACTAACGCTTCTTGACCATCATCGTCGGTAAAGAAGGGGTTAGTTGGAATGAGACGGCTTCCAAGGATTGTTTGAACACCAACACTCTGCCATGGGGATCGTTCACGACGTTCAATCGGGTAAGTCGAACATGAGAAAAGGTGATGCACCTACCGCTTCAGCCGATTCGACGTATTTGGAAAAAAATGTTTGCCATGAAGGTAGATCTTCAACCACCGCTGTTCCATTCTGAGCCAATGCGTAGTCAACGACAGATTGGACAGAGGTTTGTGCTTCCTCCAGGGTTAACAGGGGGTTGACGTTTATGAGCGTCGCAGGACCCATATGGCCACCCCATCCTTCTTGTCCCCATTTGTATGAATTGTTCACCAGGAGTTCAAGGAATCCCCGGGCATTGTCAGCGGTCTGAGTGAACGATATTGAAGCCCTGTCGGTGAGTAAGAATTAGGTTCAGCCCGAGGAGTGAGAGATGGATCAGAGAGCAGAAAGTAAATATAGGCCATAAAGCAGAAAGTAAATATAAGCCTACACTCGCAAACTCATCTGAGGCTCAACGAGCATAGACGATTCGAGCACTACTCCGAACGTCGATCCAGCGCCTCCTCGTAATGCCCAGAAAAGATCTGGGCTCTGAAATTTGTTGACTGTTCTGACAACACCATCTAAAGTGACGATCTTGTATTGGAGCTGAAAATCGCGGTGAGCCCCTGTGTTTACCGAGATCAAGCAGAACATGCTCACCACACGATCGACTCCAAGCCCATATAAAGGTGAAAGTATGCTGTGTCCTCCCGCTTGAACCCATCCCCCACTTGCTGCGATTGTTTGATGATATCCCCCAACGACAGTGATATTATTCTCTTCTGCAAACGAATACACGTCTTCGAACGGAACCCCAGCCTAAAAATGGTTTTTATAAGTATCGCGACAACGTGATAAAAAATTCATAGCATAGACCCCGATGGTGACTGCCGGATAACTTTCATTCCCACCCTCAGGCTTAAAATCAGCAGAATATGTCAACTGCACGACAGATGAGAAAGTTTCATTCTGGAATGATCAAATTAAGTACGGACTGAGTCTAAGTTCCGTGTCTACAATTCTGGAGTAAGTAGGGGAGCAGCCGTAGAAGAAACATCGACTCACCCAGAGGGACAAGGAGCCAAAACTAGATCGACCTTTATAGTCATGACCGGAAGCCTTGATTGAAAACTGGATACCGGTCTCATTAACAAACGACAATGCTGCGAGAACATCGTCCTCGCTTCGAACGTCAACCTACACAAAATAATGTTACTTATTAATGGAAGAAATCGTGCATCAGCATTGACCCACATAGCGGGGGGCGATAGCCCCTTGCCAGCATTCACTGTCTTCCCATGCTGTGGGGTCGCTGGGATCGTTCGAATTCAATAGACATCTCTGAACCGTGGACTGGCAAGTTTCCCATTGCGGCTGATCAATAGTTCACGTCGATTTAGGTTGGATACAGCACTTGAAAGTCAATACACTTACCAGCATGTGGGCGCTGTAATGGGTCGAGCGGAAGTCCGGTTGTGTATATCCTTGTTGCACCAATGCACACTCTGTCGCGTTAGGTGTTGACGGTGATCCATTCACTGTGGAGAAGCAGGATGCGGCGAGGGGAAGCGAGGTATAAAGGCGACCACCAACGGTCTGATTCAGTTGGGCCCATTGCTCATCGCTGGGAGTAGTCAAAGCTGCGACGCGTCGAAAAAGGAGACCATGGATAGCAATTCCAAGAAAAAACATCTTGCTAATGGGGGTTCCTTGTTCGAGTAATATCAGACCGTGCTTAAATACCCTGGGCGGCCACAGAGGGTGAGCAGAGGGTGAGTGAAATATATCCAGGAAACCACTTCACGCGAATCACGCTAAGGATCGGCAGCATCAGGCCGCAGCCTAGTGAGCATAAGGGTGCCTGCTGACTTGTGAGATTGCAGCAGGGACTCATATCAGGGTTCTACCTAATTTAGCTTAAAAATTTGGTTTTGTGGTCCAACATACTCAAGGAAAGAATACAAAAAGCCCGACGTTCCGTGGAAGCTTCCGACCCGAAGCCCGAATTGATAAGCACGTGACCGTCACGCTGCTACTTTCGCTTCGACCTCTCATCACTGTCAAGTTCTCATTATTGCGTCTAAGCAATCTACATACTCTCCAACAAGTTTAGCAGCAACTAGGGAGCAACTGTGCTCACCGTCGAGCGGCTCCCGTCTTACGCTGTTAGTTTCTGATTCCTGATGCTGTACGAGCAAGGAAATGACACGTCGCACACTAATTCTATAATTCAGCGTTTCATAAACTAGCATTCTCGGGCAACGCAACTACTCAATCGTGGGACCACTTCGTATACAGAATGCTTTCGAATCTCCTCATTTTTGCTTTCCTTTCGATATCATGGACGGTATCTGCATCTGTTCGTCGTGCATACGATACTCACGACTACTACGTTCTTGAAATTGACTCTGAACCAGAACACTACATAAATCAGTTGGGCGTAGAACTTGTCGAACAGGCTGGAGAACTGGAAGGCTTTTGGCTTGTCAGAGCTCAGAAGAATTTGAAGAGAGAACAACAAAGGGAGGAGGATCCCATTCTAGCACGATACAATTCCATACAACCGAATCCAATAAAATCGTTAACACTACAAACCCTTCGGAAACGCACTAAACGTGCTCCGCCATCTCCTTCTGAACTTGCGTCTAAAATGGGCATTCAGGATCCACTATTCCCTGACCAATGGCACATCCTGAACCCAGAGTCGCCAGAACACATGATGAATGTTACCGGCCTCTGGGAGGAAGGTTATACTGGTCTTGGCGTCATTTCTAGCCTAATTGACGACGGTTTGGACTACACATCTGAAGATCTTGCCGCCAATTTTGACGCTGTTCATTCGCACGATTACAATGACCATGTAGATTTGCCGACACCAAAGCTTCCCGAAGATACCCATGGCACTCGATGCGCCGGCCAAATAGCTGCGGTGAAAAATGGTATCTGTGGTTTGGGTCTTGCCTATCACTCCCGCGTTGCAGCCGTGCGTATACTCTCCGGGACTATCACTGATGTAGACGAGGCCGCAGCTCTCAATCAAGGTTTTGACGAGGTCAGCATCTACTCCTGCTCTTGGGGTCCCCCAGACGATGGACGCACAATGGATGGTCCCGACTATCTCATTCGAAAAGCGATCGTCAATGGTGTCAATCGCGGCCGACAGGGAAAGGGTAGCATATTTGTCTTTGCCACTGGAAACGGCAAAGGGAGTGGAGACGAGTGTAACTATGATGGATATACGAACAGTATTTGGAGTGTCACCGTTGGTGCTGCAGATTGGACCGGTCGTAGTCCATATTATAGTGAAGCGTGTGCTGCAAACATGATTGTCGCATACAGCTCGGGCAATGGAAAGAGCATCGTTACAACAGACAAGGGAAAGAATCAATGCAGTCGCAGTCACGGAGGCACATCTGCCGCTGCACCTAATGTCGTTGGTGTGATTGCTTTGGCCCTCCAGGCTAGACCAGAGCTGGGCTGGCGAGATATTCAACATCTCTGTGTACGCACTGCCATACCTATCAACTACGATCCATCTAGTCCCCCTCCCTCATCTCCCTCTGACACAGACTACGAGCTCACAGCCGCCCGTCGACCATTTTCTTATGCTTTTGGGTATGGTGCAATCGACGCCTACACCTTTGTCCATGCCGCCCTCAAATGGGATCTTGTCCCTCGCCAAGCCTGGATGCGAACGCGGACCATAGTCCTAGACGACGGTAAAATGACAAAGGACAAAGTCTTCAGTGGCGGAATACCGTTTGGACAGTCCAAGAGTGGTGGGGAAGTAAGCGTGAGCAGTACGTTGGAGGTCACCGAGAAGATGATGAGTCGTGCTCGCTTTGCTCCTCAGGGTCTTGAACATGTAAATGTGAGAGTATGGATCGAACACCAGCGGAGGGGAGACGTTCGTGCCGAAATTGTCTCCCCAAACGGCATAAAGAGCGTGTTAGCTGGAGTTAGCAGTGGTGACGGAGGGAGAAAGTATGATAAAGCCAAAACCGGGTTTCCCGGTTGGCTTTTCATGAGTGTAAAACATTGGGACGAGAACCCCCTCGGGACATGGACCATCACCGTGTCAGATCCCGTGAATACAGATTTTACAGGGAAGTTTCTAGGATGGAATATGGTTTTCTGGGGTTCAAGCACAGACACTAGTATTTCTGCGCAAGAAGACAAGAACAAGTACGAGATCCCAGTGGAAGACGGAAATGTATTTCCTCCTCCCGATGATGACATCGATGAAGAGGAAGACGGGAAGGCGACTGTGACGATCACCGCGACAGAGACGTTGACGGGTTCAACAACTAGGATCTACACCAAACCTACAAACTTCCTCAGTACGGGTATCAATGACGACGTAGAAGCTTCGACCACATCTACCTCAACGTCTGCTTCTTCAACGTCGTCTTCTAATCTAGGAAAAATATTTTCTTCTCAAAGACCTGTTTACGCCATCTTTGAACTCTTATTCCTAATCGGTATCGGGGTTGTCTTGTACGTGTTCTTGTGGCGTCGAAGAAAACAAGCCTCAAGCGCGGACTACGAAGCGCTTGCGGGACAGAATTTGGCAATGAGTCGAATACCGGGAGATCGAGAGAGGAGTGGTAGACCGGGCGGTGGGGGAGAAATGTATGAGGCCTTTGATGGGAATTCCGACGAGGGGGAGGGTGATGAGGATGATGAAGCGGGGGTTGAGCAACCTATGCTTCCGCGCAGTGCTCGTACTCCACGTGAGGCTCCTTCGTCAGCCGCAATAGGGCAGTCGAGGTATCAAGACGAACCCTCGAAGCCGGGAGTGCAAGAAAGCATGAGGATACATACTAAGGATGACGACAGTGGCAGTAGTGGAAGTTGGGAACATACATAGTGCATTTACAAAGTAATCACATTTTTAGTTGTCCTTGGCTTAGCCTGAACCTCTTGAGCGTCAACTGGAATCTGCTCGGGAGAGCACGAACCTCATAGATTACAATTGGACTACACATCAAACACACTATGGTATACGGTAAAAAGATCATAATGAACTAAGTATATAGAAATTAAATGTAAATCACCAGTGTCTGTTCCGTCAGAGAGAAAAGAAGCATCCAACCAGAGCTGGGACCATAGCCCACCCGAAATTGAAAAAAAAAAAAAAACATAATGACTGACGTTCATCCTTTCATCCGCAGGATGACCTATTTCCTGCGTCTTCACTACTCTCATGCTGACCTAGTCCGTATAAAATTGCATAGAACTGACGCCAGTCGGTCAGAGAGGAGAGCCCTGTTGACTCTGCTGAAGAAGTCGTAGCCCCCTTTGAGTGTCGCTCAGGTACCACTGCATCCGCAAAGAACCTGTAAACATATCTGGTGGGCAATTCGTATTGCCAATGCCCGGAGAGTCGACCCGAGTCGTGTCTAGTCTCTGTGATCATTGGTAGACGGTAATGGTCATCATTTTGACTGTCGTCTGTATCGTTATCAGTGTCGATTTCAGTATCAACTAATTCACTAGGCTCTTCTGATACGTTTTCGTTGTCCTGATCGTGTTCCTGTGTTCGTGAGCTCGACGAACCGTCTTGACGATATGGATATACAGTTGGTGTATCACGAAGATCCCGAAGTGGAGCTCTCCTAGAGATAGTTGGGACCTCAGACCGCCGTACGTGCTCGACTCCGTTATGGAGCTCGGGCGTGAGACGAATAGTATCTGGAGGACTTGGCACAGCACTTGACGTTGTACGTGTGGACATGGGAGTGGTCATGGCAAGAAGGTAATCAGCGACCCTACTTCTATAGCTTATTGCAGCAGGATCTATAGAAATAGAAGTAGCGCGCGGATGTGAAGCAGGGTGTGTTGAACTAGGTCTGACAAACGTCTGCTGAGGTAAAGGAGACGAGGGGGCCTGAGTAGGAGAAGGGAAAATTTTCTTCATAGCACTTGAGCAGGGAGTATATCGCATTCCGAGAGGCGATCCACTTACAATGATAAAATGTATTAGCCATTGTAGGTAGATATATAAGCATTAAACTCACCAAACAGCACAACCAACGACCTCCCTCTTACACATGCAGGCAGTTGAAATTGGTCCAGGACGACGCCTTGCAAGTTCGTCGATACCCATAGAACGGGGATAGATTTCAGCTGTTGTGTCTGTTGACTCGTTCGGATCATCTTCGTAATGCACAGGCACCACGATACCCTCAACAGGTTCTGATACGGATGTCCAGACCAGTACACCGTTTTCTGTGTCTGTGTCGCTGAAGTCCGAGGCATACTCTTCTCCAGTAATACTACTGCTATGTTGCGTGCGCATGAGAAAAGCAACGACTTGAGCCGAAGTTGGTGGGTATGTAGAGCTGGATGGAGGGTGTACGTGCAGAGAAGCATCTATGTGTGGGAGACGCTGGGCCATTACATGATTGTGCACTAAAGTTCTTCTTCGATTTCGAGGCTCGGAGGCGGGTCCTTTGCCTTTGGAATCTCTTGGCTGAGGGGAAGGTAGCGGGAAGAGGGAAGGTCTATATGGCGTTTGTGGAGGAGATACAGGTACTGGCCGGTAAGCAGGGGTATCACATTCTTTACAGTACAGCTGAAGGAAAGTTTCCTCTCCATCTAGAGAACGGCTTGCGTTGTTTGACGACCGAGAATCTCCATGCCTATGTGTAACGTCAAGCCTAACTGCTCCCCTCCTGCGCAGTCGAGATGATTCTCCTGAGCGAAGTAGATCCGAAAGAACGATCAAAGAATCGGCATCCTGGATAGTGGGTGTGGGAGAATCAATTGAGGACGTGTTGGGGCTAGTATTTGGATTTTGTTGCTGGTTGTAAGTTATTGGCATGGATATACACGCCAAAAGTGTGAGGGGTAATTAGCAAGAGATTCCGAAGGATTAGAGTTGTAGATAACGTGAACGTTCGTGATAGTTGTGTAAATTCCAGATTCCAAAGAGAGAAGACCTGGTAGCATATGCAAATTAGGAGAGTCGCTATTCCTGAGAGATGGACATACCAAATGATTAAAGAATCTGAAAGAATCGGAAAGTAGTTGTGGTTTCGTCTGATATGTTGGGATAGATGCTGATTAAACGTTCATGTAGGAAAGAAAGTACAATAATTAAAAAGCGTACCGCTGCAAGCCAAACCAAATGGTTGAAGGACAAGAATTTGAAGAATTCCAAATCACAAACTCTTGAGTCACGAGATCACGAACAAGTGACGCATCGATTGCGCCACACAAATTTAATATTCTCGTATTAATTATCATTTTTACTATGTATGTATACGTCTTTTAGGCTGAATAAACTCTAACCATCGGTTTTTGTTGTCGTAGACTGAGCATGATGAACAATTCGAGTATTGTCGCTGCTTCCTTTCGGCCACCCAGAAACTTTCCATTCTTTCCATTCTGCAGCGGGTGCGCCGCTTTGATATCCTAAAGGCAGAAAATCCACTCGAGTGGGGTCGTGCAAATTTTCCAAAAGGACTTACCAAACTGCATACACCAGGCCCGTATCCCGAGACTATTCGTTCCCCACCCTGATTTACGCTCGCTATAGTAATATGACTTTTCTAGGTACATCGACGGGATGAGCATCTGGTAACCAACTTTGCCACCAGAGTAGCGGTGTTCCCAGAACAGGATAGTTTTGGAGACGTCAGCGCTGCTTATGCCGTGAGCAGAAATATAGCTGACGATAGCTTCCTTGTTTCTCTTGACCTTCTCGACATCCGAGATGAACAGCTAGACGTAGGCGATATTGTCAAGAGGAACGGGTCGAATTTAACAAAAGCTTACCATCGGTCGCTTCATAAGCAATTTATCGTTGGCTGTCATTTTGCACTTATGAAAATTCCAAAGGTTGGCGATGAGCAGTGCATTCTCGAGAGTAATAAAGGCAATTCGCACACCTCCCAGTAGTTGCTTGGCAAACCATCTGGTCGCAAGTCCAGCGAAGGTGAGAGATACGCTCCCTCCAAAAGTTCTTTCTCTTCGTCTGTTGCTGGAATAGCTCGAAGAGTTTCGTGACGATTGTACTCCGTTAAAGCTTGATTCTGGATGAAATGTAGTCAATAAATGAAGTGAGGTCCATCCCTGTAAACCAACCTGGTCGACAAAACGATATCCAATTACGATATCGTTTCCAGTAAGCTTGTCAAAGAAGCCGCGTTCATGAAGAGCGGAAATGTTCATAGGCAAGGCGTATGTGCTGATGGATAGCAGAATAGACACAGAAAAAAATGAAATCATTGCAACAGAGACCAGCTCCGATGAACCACTGTTAAATCCTGAAGACGTGCGCTGGCAGTAGACTGAGGCCACCACCATTTTATGTCTTGCGGTACGCATTCAAACGACTCTGTGAATAGGATCCCGAGGACTGAGCTCGTGCAAAGCAACGCCCAAGACCCATGATGGTCCGAATCCGTGGTTGGTTTTGGTCTTTCGGAACAGCTGTGAGAATAGTAAAGTATATCACTTACTTGAAGGCGTGAGGTACGGGTCCCAGTGCAAGGGCGACGATATTAGGTTAATCATGAACCGAAACAGCCGAAGGGTTTTCAATCTGCTGAGGCTGGTGTTTTGCAGTGGACCTAAGATTAGAAACATTTACACTAACCGTGCTGCATCAATTCTTCAGAAAATGTTTGCTGCCCCTAATGATATTGTTGATCAAGGTCCCTTCAATATTTTGAGGGAGGCCTGCATTGAGAATAGTTGATATCTTCTCTCTTTCGAATAAAGGAGGAAATAAATTGACATGAATATAATTTTCCTGAATTGGACTTTGAATCTCTTCGCTTATCGATACACGCGCTTTCCGTGCTTCATAAATTTCCTCAAGTATTTGTTCTGCTGTTCTGCACGAAGTATTCTTCTCATCAAGCAGCGAACAGCTTTGACCTGGCATTCCACATCCTCCACAGCTGTGACTTGGGAAAGTATTTCAACTTAGACTGAAGACAATCCTTGGACCAAAGAAGAACGATAGGATGTTATTTTCTCTATTTTCGCGGATATTTAGGTGCGCTTATTTGTCTTTATGCTAAATACTCGCCCTAAAACGCTTCACGAAAGTTCAATCTTAACATACCTTTACCCTGCCTACATATCGTACAAACTACTTTCGACCCGACCAACTCCGCTTCCTCTTCTTGAACGTGCACTGAAATACTGGTGTGTTCTTGGTACATTCACCTTCTTTGAATCCTCCGGAGCAGAACTTCTCCTTTCCTGGCTGCCATTATACGGCCTCATTAAACTCATTGTACTATCCTACCTTGTCCTTCCACAAACGGATGGATCCACACACGTTTATGATCAAGTGCTTGCACCGTGGTTCTCGTCACACGAAACAGAGGTCGATGGTGCATTGGAGGAATTGCGCAAGAGGGTGTACGAATTCATCCAGACCAAATTGAGAGCTGTTTGGGAGCTCCTGCTAAGCTCAACAGCTTTAGGACAAGCGTTTCCATCTGCTACAGCCCCAGCTGCACAACCCCAACCTTCTGTTCAACCTCCAACGCTAACCGACCCGATATCGGGGCCAGCGCAGTTGGCTGCGGGATTTTGGCAATCATACGGGCCCAGTGTATTAGCAGCTGGAGCTTCTATGTACAGACAATTGGCACCAGTGAATGCGCCTGGCCAAGCTCCCCAGCCGACCGGATACGATGTCGGTCCCGAGGATCGACCCGTCTCTTCTCGAATGTCGACAACTCAATCGATTATCGAAAGAAGGAGACAGCTCGAAGCAGAATTGGCCGCTCTAAATGCAGGCGAAGCTTCTTCTGCTGGTACACTATCGCCATCATTTCCTGTACCGCAAATACCTGGTATGCCAATGACATCGATGCTTGCTCCATCGACTTCTTCAACTCCGTCTGCAGTTTCATCTGCATCGAGTTCGCCGACAAATCGTACGCATGGCCTGCGCGAACGTACTACGTCGAATGTAGGGCCGGGCGGGAGATTCGAGGAGATTAATCCGAATGATCTCGATGAAGAGGACGAAGCTGGAATCGGGCATGAATATGGGCCTAGGCCCGGAATGCCTAGTGTCAGTCGGTCTAGTTGGTTTGGTTGGGGCGGCGGAGGTGGATCTGGAGGTTATGAACGGGTTAAGGGTGAATAAGACTCAGTGTGATGAGTATATTGAGGTTCAAGAGAAGGCTTTTCATTGATGGTAAGACAAGTAGCTTGCAACCGAAAATCGAGGTCGCGCTTGAATTCATGGAACTTGAAATGTAGATTATTCATAGATAATTCTGAACCCCGACGCACATCGTATGAGTCGGCGACGAAGCCATAATCTATTCAAAGAACAAAGACGATTTATCACAATTCACAGCGATTTGCCTCGTCTAACACGTCAACTGTTTCGTCTATTTCTGCAACAGTTCTGCAACTCAAAGAGGATTGCATAAATGCTCATTGAAGATCAACGTCTTCACGATGAGGTTCTTGGATAGAGAATGATGTTAAACGAGGAAGATATCTGAAAAGCGCAAACTTCAGAAGATTGTAAAAATTAATGTCCGCCTCTAAAGTTGGTTATAACAGTCTGCAAACGTCGCAGCAAATGAGTCTAGTTATTTTCCCTTCCAGGTCCTAGCCAGGTGTGAAAGAGGAATATCTGTATGGTAGCAGATTATCTGGTGGGCGTAATAATAGAAGATAGAGAGAATAATTTTATTGAGAACAAAAGAGAGAGCATATTTCTTCAGCTATCGCCAGTGTTGATATGAAAACAAACGTGTTCAAAGCTGGAGGCGTGAAATTTCTTCCGAATAATCCTTCCTGTACCCAGCTGCGCTTTGATTCGCGTATAAGATCTCGTCTATCTCCTGTGGATTCATTTCAAAAGTGCTCAAAGTTTGCTAGAGCCACACATTGAGGCTTTTTAATTCGTTGATTGACTATTGTCGGACTTTGTTCCAACTCCTTCTGGAATCTAAATCAAACCTTTTACGATTATCTATCATTTTACCTAGAGAAGTATTCCAAAACTCTGCATGGAACCATACACTCCCCGAACACAAACTGGAGGACGCAAGAAGAACATTACACTCTCCCAGAAAGAGTACTCCAAAGTACGCTCAGAACTAGAATAATATTATATCTTATAACCTGCGTTCAGATAACAGGAACCATCGCTTCAGTGCGCCGCCATCGACTGCAACAAGATGATATACATCAAGAGCTCAACGGACGCGTACATGAACGCTCGTCGCGGCATTCCGGTCAATTCACTTCACTTTGCTTCCTCCAACTGGTAGCTGAGAATTATAACTAGGCAGAGATTGGGACGAACCATCTTTCATCGCCGAAACATCCTTCGTCAAGGCGCCTTTGAACTCTCGCGTCAGCTTGGGAGGAAATACAATTGCGAACAACAAGGAAAAGGCGAAGCAACAAAGCTTGGATCATGTTCCACTTGATGTTCAGGAAGCAATGATACTCGAGGATCTCTTGTATGTGCTAATGGTACGTGTGGCTACTGATATTTTAAACACCTGCGGCTGTTGATCTTTTCAACAGGGTATTGAAGGAGAATGCATTCAATTTCACTCAGATTACTCGCCAGACGAAGACGATCCTATCCGAGGTGTGCGATTCATAGTGGAACCTTCGCTAGGTGTGTTGTTCGCCCAACAAAATATTTTGCTAGAGAGTCGATCATATAACTTAGATCCTTCTGTACGGAACCTCGTCGAGCGTCTGCTACCTCTAGGTACCTATTACACCGGGATATCGGCCTTTATCGAGCATCGTAGCCATTTGGATTATGGCCTGGTCAATCATGCACTCTGTGCAGCAATACGAGATATGCTCAAAGTGTGGATTTCTCCCGTTGTCTGTTTCATGCTCGGGCTTGATGTTTATCCTTTTGTGGCAGGATTATCAAACCCTACTCTCACAACTCGAGCACTCGTTCAACTTCTCCCCTCAATTCTCACTCCAGAAACTGTGGTTCTACGTTCACCCTACCGTTCATACCCTTTCCTTGATCTACCAACTCACCCTCGAACTCGGCACAGCCGATGATCCATCTGCAGATCTCTCTTCATCTTCCTCCAACAGCCCAAGCACATCAGACGCAGAGGAAGAAGCTCGGAACGAGGCGCTTGGGATAGGATCTGCGAAACTCAAGTCTGTTTTATCAGAGAACGGACTTGGAACGTCCAGTGCTGGGATAGCTGTCAAAGGCGGCGAAGTCTTGTCGATAATCTACGAGCGGATGCAGAATATGTCGGGCGATCCGACAGCGAATTTAGTGTACGCTACACTCCTACGGGAAGCTGGAACGCCATATGTCACTATGCTCAAAGAATGGGTCATGACAGGGAGGCTCGTGGATCCTTATGAAGAGTTGATGGTCAAAGAGAGTAAATTTATCAATCGGGGAATATTAGAGATGGATTATACTGATGAGTATTGGGAGCGACGGTATACGGTGTGTAGCGCAATACTCCATCTACCATCAACCTCTCATAATTGATTTATTAGCTCCGCGACGGTTCTACACTATCTGGGTCAAAAGCACACAAAGCAGGAATACCCTTACCACGTTCTGGTGGTGGACGACTGCCCGGTGGGGCTTGTATTCCTCCACTTTTGGAAGGCTGGAAACATAAGATTTTACTGGCGGGCAAATACTTGAACGTTATACGAGAATGCGGAATCGAAATACACCGGTCACAGAATCATTCTGACGACGAAAAGTTTTCTATGAACGACGAGAGGTGAAATTTATTCTGCTAAATCAAATTTGTGCTTACTCCTTCACTCGAAAGATTCTATACATTTCTTGAAGACGCCTACACACACGCAAACCAAACTCTCCTCCAGCTCCTTCTCAAAGACCAAGATCTTATACCACGACTTCGTTCTTTGAAACGCTACTTCTTCCTATCCCAATCCTTCTTCCTCACGCATTTTCTCGATCTCTCTTCAAACGAACTCCGGAAATCCACGCGCTCTGCATCGCTGGTCAAACTGCAGAGTCTACTCGAACTCACGTTAAACACGGAGGAAAGGGAAGACACGATGTTCCGCGAGGATGTCAAAGTTGTCATGGCGGGGAGTGGGCTGTATGATTGGTTGATGAAGATCATCAGTACGGGCGGGATAGGGAGTGAGAGGGTGGGAGAGAATGAGGTTGGGAATGAGGAGGCGAAGAAGGAACAGAAAGATGATAAGAAACCGTTATTGGGTAAATGGACCAGCGCTTTTCTGCCTCTAACCTTCTCTTCTTATCATTTGCCTCTTAGCATCTGACACCCTCGCTCTCGATTATCATGTCAAGTTTCCTCTCTCACTAGTCATCTCACGGAAAACGATCCTCCGTTATCAGCTCATCTTCCGCTTCCTCCTCCACCTCAAGCACGTCGAACAATCCCTCGGAATAATGTGGATCGAGCAAAAGACCACGCCGTGGCGACAACGCGTACATCAAAGCTCCAAAATTAACTCGAACCCTTCATCTAATACCGACGCCAATCTAGCCAAATCCTCCGACCCTGAATTCGAAAAATGGCGTCTACGAGTCTTCCTCCTCCGCGCGCGGATGCTCGCATTCATACAACAGATTCTATCGTTCGCTACGTTTGAGGTGCTCGAACCGAATTGGCGGGCGTTGGAGGTCAAACTGGATAAGGTAACAACAGTAGACCAACTGTTGAGGGATCATTTAGATTTTTTGGATACGTGTTTGAAAGAATGCATGTTGACTAGTGCAAAACTGTTGAAGGTTCCTTTCTTTTTTCTTATACCGACCCTGCTTCTTCATTTAAACCAAAAACAATTTTCTTTAATTTCAGGCTTATAACAAGCTCATCGTAACCTGCGCAACGTTCGCTTTGTACGCTGCACCATACACTAAATCCGCTATCCAGGCAATATCCGAGACAGAGACAGCTGAAGGTCAACGACGAAGATGGGAGTATCAGTTGAAGTTCGAGAAGAATTTTGATCATTGGTATGTGCTCATCCATGCTTATTCTTTGGTTCCTCTCATGCATTCATCTCAGGTTCAAAGTCTTTCTGGATTGCGTCCAGTTCTATGCTTCAAGCGAAAATGGATCTCTTCTCCCTCTCGTTGTTCGTCTCTCAAGTATTTTGAAGAGGAGTTCGTAGGATATAATCGTAGTTTATGGGACTGCTATATAGTAATACCCAATTGCCCCCCAGAACGCGCACAATTGTGCAAGCAGTTGTAGTGAGCAAATCAGTATAGATAAGTATCTGTTAAGTACGGTTGCGGGTAAGTTTCAAGTTGTGCCTTCAACATAACTAGCAGCCTCCTCCTAAAATGTTGAGTGGTTTGTACATCTCACAGTTGAATGCAGTACAAGTTACCGCCCTATTTTCTGAGCATCTACTTTGAAGTATACATCACAAATCAATCATATTCAGAAACCCTTTAACGTAGAAGATCACAGGTCAAGGATGATGGTTCAGTTTGAAAGACGGTGCAGTATTACCTAGCAACTGATTTTATACATACAGGTTGGGAGTCTACGGATAGGTCGAAGAATGAGTAGAAGAAACAACATACAAAAAAATACATATGAAAGCAGATTCAAGCAAAACTTCTTGCAACACATACATTCGTCAAACTCTCTTCTCCTCGACCAAGGTCAACATGGTAACACTTGATTGAGTTGTCATCACACTTGAGCGGCTCATCACAGACTGGCTCCTCAGCAAAGCAACTCGTTCACGCATATCAGCATCTTTCTCCGGCACTGTTGGTGGTGCACGAGCATGATTCTTTTTGCTTGAAGTTACAGAACGACGAAGGTTATGTACAACACCTTGCATCTTCGGCATTGTCGACCTCCTCGCGGCTTCGATGAACCGTGAACGAGGTGAGAGTGAGAACAAGCTTTCAGAAGAATCTGAGTTCGACGACGTAGGCGAGTAAGAACCAGCGGAGGCTATAGCTTGTGGGGGTAGTATGTCATGAAATGACTTTGGAGCAGGAAGGTTGGAAGTAGAGATTTGGGGCCTTTTGTGTTCATGTTCTATCAAGAAGGAAGCAGATAGGATCAATAAGTAATTCGTGTATACTGTCGAACCTACCGCCATCATTGTACCTCCAAGCCTCTGCCTTTCCGTCTGAAACGGGAATCAACTTGCCGTATGATTCTCCAGGGGCGGACCTATACAGAGCCCCATTTCGATCCTTGAATGTGTACTGCTCAGTATCAGCATCGTATGCGATACGCTGGAAACCTTCTGGAAGGCGAGAAGCATCCTGTGTAGGTAAGTAGAAATTATGAGGATTGACATAGGGGGGATAGTGGATGTCATTGACATGTCAGGAGAGAGATATTGAAGAACGACAGACCTCTGCATATTGTGTGAAACGACTCATACTCTAAAATCCACAACCAAGCTTGAATCTTTCTAAATTCACAACGGACAAATACACTGTCTTCTGACTGAGTGGTGTCGCGGAGACTTGAAAAACACGGCACTTCTGTCAAAGAAGAGGATGTGAATAGTGGATAGTAGGTAATATTTGTGTGAGTGGAATGCTGGTAGAGTTATAGCAGCAGACGAGCAAAGCGCAGCTGGTAGTCTAAGAAATTGGGGATCCTTAAATATATACTGCGCACGGACCCTGGCGACGCCGATTCTATCGTCCGAGGGGTCATACAGTAAACTTTTCTCAGTTCTTGAACTATTCGTCCGTTCTAGGTGGAAGGTTCTCATCTTCTGAGATTCAAGTCCTATTCGTGTATATCAAGGTGTTTTTCGCTGGTCTAATTAAGATACTGGACAATCTTATCCCTTGCACTTAGCATAATAAATTCTGGCAATTCTGCCCTTTCAGATTTATGCACAGGATAGTGGTATAGAAATATCGGCTCCTCTAAGGCGCTCTCAACCGTTTACGAGCTGTCATTGCACTGAATTCCTATCGACGGTATAAGATGCCCGCGTTCAAATCGCATACGATAAACCTCAATGAAACCCGCATTGATTGCGGTCAGGCGTGGAATCCTTCAGTATTGTATCACGGTACGAATCAGAATGTCACTGCCGCACAGTTCAACAGTATCATATCAACCAACAACCTTCCATCAACGATCGCGGTGCGGATGCTGTATTGAATCAGTGATGAATATTCGGCCTCTAACACAAGCGTTCAAATACCGAGCATACATTGAAATCCAGGGATAGATATTCGGCATGGCTGGGGAGTCTGCTGTATGAACTAGTGAGCAGATATTCCAATGGAGAATCTGACTATTACCGCAATGTCTTCTAGGATCTGCTTTGATGCCGGAGTTCGACGAGAAGGAATCTCTCTCTAACAAGAAAACTCGCCCTTTCGAGTCTGTGTATATACTGAACCTGAGTTCATTGTGCACAGGGTTGTCTATCAAAGAGTCGGACCAAGGTCAACGGGTCAACATCAGTACTAGCAATGAGTATGGCTTATACTCCATCAACCTCTGTCCACTGGGTGACATCAACATCAACCCAACCTTTTCTGCTCTGTCTTCCAGCTGACCACACGTTGACTGTCAAAGTCGCCTGCAGTACCCTGGTCCTAAACAGTCCTGTTTCCGTTTTGTTAGACGAAACAAACACCGGTTCACCATCGCTGTCCCTCATTGTTTGAGATGTTTTAATGTGTTGGAGGATATTATACTATGTCTGTTATATTCCCTGGTAGTATATCGGTTTAGTACACGCGCCTGTCATAAATATATATGCATACGCGCGAAAGCTGGGTTCGACTCCCAGCCAGGGAGATAAATTTTTTGGTCCGTCCGGTCCGAGACTTCCTTGAAGTACAACGACGCTAGTTGGTTCCTCTCTCTCTCTTTCTATCAATCTTAACCAAAGCAAAAGCAGGAAGAGTCATGATACGACGTAAATCCATTCAGATTCCTTTCCTTCTTCGAACCAGAATAAAAAGCATCCACCGATTGCAACATACCTCCACTGCTGTGAATCCTCGAACAGTACCACGCGTGACAGACAACTGCGACGTGCTTATAGTCGGAGCTGGACCATCTGGCTTAGCAGCTGCGATACGCTTAAAACAACTTGAACGAGAATCCAAATCTCGAGAATTACGCGTTGTAGTACTTGAAAAGGGGACTGAAGTCGGATCACACATTCTTTCTGGGTGTGTTCTGGAACCACGAGCGTTATACGACCTTCTCGGCGCCGACCCGGGCTTATACGCCTCCCAATACGGGTGTGGAGAACCCCCGCTGGGTCAGGTAGCTGGGAAAAGTGAAATGCTGTGGTTAACGGGTGATAGTAAAAGGATGATTCCAGGCAGGAATGCGATTAAAATTCCACATCCACCGCAGATGAATAATGAAGGGAATTATATAATTTCATTGAGTGCCTTTACGCGGTGGTTGGCGAGAGTCGCGGAAGAGTATTATGGAGTAGAAGTGTATCCTGGTTTCGCTGGAGCTGGAGTCGTTTTTAGTGATAACGAGGAGGAGAAGAAGAGTCCTTGGGCTGGCTGGAAAGGAAGGTGGGGTAAGGAAGTTACAGGCATCAAGGTCAACGACGACGTACACAAGAATATCCATACGAATGTGCCCGCCGTTCTTGGAGTCGTAACCAACTCTGTCGGAATCTCCAAATCCTTCACACCAAAACCATCTTTCGAACCAGGAATGTTCTTTCGCGCCAAAACAACATTATTAGCTGAAGGCGCACATGGGTCTTTGTCAAAAATGATTATTGGGAAATATGGATTGAGAAGGGAGAGCGAGCCACAAACGTATGGATTTGGAGTCAAGGAGGTTTGGAGAGTGGATGAAGATAACGCACATTATAATCCTGGTAAAATAACGCATACGCTTGGGTTTCCTTTGGATCTCGATACGTATGGTGGAGGGTGGATATATCATATGGATAAAGGACTTGTCAGTATTGGGCTTGTCATTGGTGCGGACTGGGAGAATCCACACAAGAGCCCGTATAAAGATTTCCAGGTACCCTCCACTTTATACTGCTTTTCTTATATTCTCATATTCGTAGATGATGAAACACCATCCATACATCCGTCAACTCCTTTCCTCTTCATCAACGAGAATAGCCTATGGTGCACGGATTCTCACTGAAGGCGGTCTTCAATCTCTTCCATTACTACATTTCCCCGGAGGTGCTTTGATTGGCGACACAGCAGGCACAGTGAACGTAGCGAAAATCAAAGGCGTACATACAGGTATGGGAATGGGAATGTTGGGTGCCAAAAGCGCTTTTGACGCTGTAATCAGTGATAATGTTGATTTATCCACATACTCTTCCTCGTTCCTAACTTCGTGGATCCACTCCGAATTACACGAAACCCGCAACCTCCGTCCATCATTCTCATTCCCTACTTTCACCAAATACCATCTCGGCATCCTCGGAGGCGTTCTCTATAGCGGTATCGACTCTCTCCTCCTTAAAGGCCGAACACCCTGGACATTCAGACATACAAAGAACGAAGAAGAGAGAATAAAGTGTATGGATGGTTCACCGAGTTTAGACTCTGTACGTACGAAATCAACATCCACCACTTCCCCTATCCCCTATCCACCTTTCCAACCACCTCTTTCCACGGATCTTCTTACCTCTGTTATGTTGACTGGGACTTCTCATGAGGAAGATCAGCCGGAACACCTCAGAGTTTTGAAGATGGGCGAATCAGAGGAAGAGGGGGGATTGGAATATCGGTTAAGCGAAATTAGAGAAGAGGAAGAAGAAAAATCGGTTGAAGAACAAACTCATGATGGGAAATACCGTGATATTAAACCTATACAACCTAAAATCCGTACCGAACCCGAACGACGCCACCACCACGTTCATATCAACGTAGGTTCATATGCGGGGTTATTAGCACACGCCTGTCCAGCAGGGGTTTATGAATACGTCGATGACGACCTTTCTAAAGACGGGAATACTCAAGGTGAAGGATGGAATGGGAAAAAATTTGTTATAAACGCACAGGTATGTATATTTTCTCCCTTTCTTACTCTTTCCGCTTTTCCCCATTCCTCTCGCTCATCATCCCCAAATTTCTCTCTCGTAGAATTGCATTCATTGTAAACTCTGCGATGTCAAAGTTCCAACTCAGGATATAACTTGGACCGTTCCAGAGGGAGGAGGTGGGCCAAAGTATAGTATGTTCTTGTTCTTTTGTTTTGAGTCTCTTTTCTTTCTTTTTTCTTCGTCCTCTCCCTCTCTTTCTCTTCCATTCTATTCTCTTCTATTCATCCCATCTCTGACTAACCCTTTAACCAAACCCAACCCCTTCGCACAGCCGTAACTTGAACCCCTTCGATACTACGGAATAGGAAACTACAAAACTACAAAACTAGGAAAAACGAAGGTACTATAAACGAAACACAAGCTGGAACGTCGAGAAACGTTAAAGAAGCTCATACAAAGCTCCAGAAATCCGTATCTTTAACCTGCACCATTATCGCATTCCTACCTTTCATATTCCTTCTAGTTCTTCCGTAACCCTGCATCTGCTACAGAACATAGGACATAGGTGCATAGGTTATATGTAGATAGGATGGAAATAATACAGGAAAGCAATAAAATGACAAGAGTGGGATTTGAACCCACGCGGACATTCGCCCATGAGAAATGGAAGTTCAACTTTGAACTTGAGTCACACGCCTTAACCACTCGGCCATCTTGCCATAATGAGTCATCAGTATATCTCACGTGGTAGAAACAAATTCATTTTTGAAAACAAAAAAAAGATCCTAGAAAACAGGAAGGAAAATGAGGGAGGAGGCAACTATATTCATTAGCTTCTCGAAAAGCCCTCTCAAAAGAGCCCTTAAGTTCAAGCAGGAGGACAGAAGGTGATAGTATAATCAGCATTCAACGAATCTGCGCAAGTCCACAACGCGCTCTGGCTTGCCTCGTCGTAGGCGTATGCGTAGGCGTCTGGGCATGCATCCTCTGTGGAATAAAAATATTGTTAGAACGAACTTTAACGTCGGGGCTGAACTATGAGTTGAATGGGAGGGGGGGGCGGAGAAGGAGGGTAGAAGAGTAACGATCACGCCGGAAGGCAAGGCGTCGAACAACATGAACACGTACTGAAATAAGTATAATACTCCACACCAGAAGCAGGACACGTTGCCGGAGTATCGTATTGACCTGAACAGCAGTTGGGGGAATTTTCTGGAAATGAGATTTCGTAAGTCATCATTCATATGTATTCTGTAAAATTCATCAAAAAAAAAAACGGAGAATTCGAACTCACGTTGGTCACCGTCGAGGTTTGCGTCCTACAATAATATGAACGAAACAAACAAATGAAATAATGTTAGTTAGTATATTACTGGCTTAATGATTCGAACTAGATGAATAGGAAGACAACTCACACAAGCGGATTTACATCCAACAGGGAAGCCAGTTGAGTCGTATGGACCAGCAAGGGGAGCGGGGCCTAAATAGATAAAACATTAATTGGCGGCCATGCAACCAAAGTCATCGATTGACACACTCACAGTCGGGACCAAGATCCACAGCACATATGGGTGCAGGACAGCCCACGTTATTGGTGACACTAAGAAGAGATAGAGTAATGAGCGCTGAGCGAAGATACTTGTATTGAGACAGATGAGTCAACGTACCTTATTGGAAGGTTGTATCCATCGACGAAGGAGACTGGCATGCAAGATTAAACCGACATGGACTTGAGAGAGAGAGGGAGGAAACACCTACTATCGTAGTAATCCAAGGCCCCAGCACCGGAGAGTGTGAACTCTGCGAGTGAGGCGGGGGGAACGCCCTGCAGGATATATGAATGGAAGTGATAAGAGGGAGGAGGGAATGTATATAAAGGAGGGATATAACAGTAGGACGAGGAGGGGAGAGGAGAGATGAAAAAGGAAAAAGAACAATGAGAAGAGGAATGAGAAGAAAAAAGAGCAATCATCATCATCATCAATACTTCTTCAACTTGATTAAATCAAACGGACAAACGCACAGTACCAGTTGTAGGATCACAAACCAAACCTCCATTGCATCCACCATCAAGACACGAGTTAGGTCCCGGGTTGGTGCTGAAATCACAGTCTCTTCGGGCCTGTGCATATCGTGATTAGTGATGCTTTACAACAGCACACACCAACTTGTGCCGTGACGGAACATTGACTTGGGTAAAATATATACAATGAAGCGACTTACCCAGATACGCCCAGCCTGCCAATTATCGGGAACGGAGAAACTGACGGCGGTATAGGCCCCGGCTTCCCAGCTGGATACATATAGTAGTGATAGTGATGGTACATGTTATAAATGCACACATGGAAACGCATGGAGACGCATTGTCATGAGGGAGAGGGAATGAAGAACGATATTGTTTGGATATGGATCCGGATTGGATGTAGACAGAGTGAGTAGCATGAGTTAAACGATAAATCATTCCGTACCATATCATGATTTACTTACCCAGTCGTATAATCGGGAGCAATTGCAGGGTTGGCAGTGAACATCTGAGGGTATCAAAAGATATAGCCATCCACCAGTGAGAAGACAACAAAAAGGGGTGAAAACGGAAAGACGAAGAACAAGAAGAAGAAGATATGGAAGACGCGGGTCAGGTGTTAAAAAAGGCGGAAGAAACGAAAGAAGCAGAAAATCAGTTTAGCTGGCAGAAGGTTCGAGACACAGAAAGTCAACGCGTACCGCAGGCCTAAGAAACAAAGAAGTCAGCTATCATCGTCTGCAGCGCTTAGGCCCCAAAGATCAACTCACCAGATTGTGAACGGACATCCATTGTAAACCTATGAGTGAGAATCCGACTCAACACAACTGCTTCGGCAATATTCAACCGAAACATGAATACTCACCGTAAATGTCCTCGCAGCGTCAACGGTAGAGACGAAACCGGCCGAAATAACAGAGGCAGCAACAATAAACTTCATGATTCGAAGCAAGTTGGGGAGATCAGACAAAACGATGTACTAGGGGGACGTTCAATCGACTTGAGGGGGGGTTGTGTGGTTCGTTGCTTGAAGATGAAAGTTGAGCGTTGAGCTGAGGTCGAGAGGAACCAGAAGTTAACTCCTTGAGGGTTGGGGTCTGTTCTCTCAGTAGAATCATGTTTTTATACCATTCCCTACTCGGAATCATCCTCGTCATCATCATCGAAATTCAAATCAAAAGAAGAGAATATACCATACCATATGTATTCCTAACGTACCAGGTCCGGTCACGCTATCCACAACTATCCCCCTCCCTACTTGAAACTTCAAAAAGAACGGTACCTCGAAACGTCGAACTGTCCGGAACCTCTTGGGCCTCTTTGGAATCTCCTCTCTATGAATTAGATTTTGAAAAATTGTATTCATTTCATTTCATCTGTGCAAAGAAAAATAAACACCTGCCGTATTCCTGCCGTTGGGTCTGGTTGGATCCGTTGCTGGGGAATCAGCAAAGAAATCACAAGTTGATTCTCCCCACTTCGGCACTAGAAGCAGAGGGAAGCAGGTAGCAGATGATTCTCAGAGCTTATGGTTGTCGGTGCCGTATATTTACTAGTTCCATTAGTCAAGGACTAACCCAATTTTTCTTACAATGAAGAGGAGCGACCAGAGTGTTGAGTGTTGAGGTCTTGAAGAGTTCAGATCCACCTGGGTGATCTGCGACGGATACTAAGACTGCTTGTAGTTTCCTCAACTCTAGCCCTCCAAGTTCAAAACGCGTAGGGGCTAGATTTGAAAGTTGTGTATATGATGCCCCATCTCCGTTGCCTTTGTTCGTTCCTGGTGTTCGCCATCCGTCCGTCCGACTCCATCGACATCATCGTTCCACATTTATTGATACACTCCTATTGAGACTATAAGCCACAGCACAAGGAGCAATAAAAGAGAGCGAACGTGTGAGTGTAAATACGTCTATCACATTGAGTAAACCTTGTGCAAGCACCACGTTGGTTTTTAACAACAAAGGACGGGAGGTCATTTGTGAGCATTGAAGACGGTATAGATGATATTCAAAGAATGTATCACCATTTGACTTCTCCATCCGTACCACCCAAAGTCCACCTGCAACCATCCGCTGCCACCAAACTACCATCTGCTACAGATCAACTACCCGTAGTACTATTTGTGGCTGCGATCCGGCTTGTTGGACGTACCGGAAATATAATTGGACTTGGTTACCCTGCGTCCTCTGTATCTTGCTGCGTTTCTTGCCCAGCTCGCTCAAACAGTACGAAAATCATAAATGATATTGTATTCTAAAAAGGCTCACCTTCACCTCACATTAGTGACAACTAAGTAGTAGCGTGTCCCAGTCTTGTGTACCATAAGTTGTGAAAGGCCTGGATGGAAGAACGCTTGAGAAGTTTGGTCAAAAGGTCATGAAACTTTGGAAGAGCAAGATCTACTGTATATTGGATACTTCAGTACAATATGGTATGTCCGCATGGGATGAATAGGCTATGATCTGCCTGAACGACGACAGAAAACGACTGGGGGGGGAGGGAAAGTCCATGAAGACAGAGTTAGCATAAGAAAACAGCTGAGTACAATGCGTAGTAAAATGTCTATGGTAGGTAGAGTATATCAGATGGTCATCACTCGTAAAGCGTTGAACGTTTCAATGGTCCATTAAATACTGTTGCAGAGCGAACAGTTAAGTTGAAGAGTCGTCCGGAAGATGGCAGCTACATAGAAGGAAGATCGTGAGCAAACAGGTTTGGATGGTACATCGACTGTACTCACGTATAGCGATTAACGCTACGAAGATAACGATGACAACAACATAGATAATACCGTATTTAATAATCTTGACAACCGAGTTAGCAATGCAGCACATGTGAGTAGAAATATCACCTACTATCCAACGACGTGTTCGTTTTTGTTTGATGGAATACAATGGTGCCCGGATTTGCTTCGAGGGACGCAGCCAAACTGTGAAGGTGTATCAGTCAGCATGTTCAACGATTATAGAAAAGATCATACATAACAATGTGGCATGTACACGATCAAAGTAGGGAATGAGTATAGGAGGAGTCATCATGAACAATAAGACGTGTCCAACGATTAAATCTGAACTCCATAGACAAAGTTCGATAGTCTTGACCACGAATTCACGAGCAGGCTGAGACATGACATGGGCCCCAAGACCCCGTCCGTACCATCTTCCAGTCCACCAGGCACGATTTGTTTCGTCATGCTTGAACTCTCGCGAAAGGAAAACAGCGATGAGAACTTTATGAACAGCCCGCTGAATTGCGATGACGGTGATGAGTCCGAGGACGGCGTGGGACACGTCCCAAAGTTCGAGGAACCACTGAATGTAGATTAGTAAAAGTCAAACAATTTGAGTATGAGCACTTACCAGGAACTCGAAGAATCCAATCATACCCAACGCGCCGAGAACGTGAGCTATGAAAGCCATCACGGAACCGAACATTGGGAAGAGGGGGTCCAACATTGGGCCGAGGAACAAAGAGATCAAGAACAGCGTCAATAGCACAGCAGCGTTCCAAACGATAGGTCCCAACGATATGACAGCGATACGAATCAACGGCGAAGGTGGTTGTGTGCCATTCACAGGGAAGGACTTCACGAACATATACGCAATGATGAAAAGGATTGCCATCACGATAGGGAAAATAACTTCTGAGAAAAGGACTGCTCTCCAAGTCGCACGAGGAACATCGCCAGAAAGCTTTTCTGAAGGATGACCGAGCTTCTTCTTCTTGTAACCTGTAATCATTGTTCGCGACAAACGACAGTAGCCAATCCACGAGTTGGTGTGCGAACGTGAATTACCACGAGACATCCAACGAAGAAATTGTCTGGAGAAGATATTCAGCACGAGAAGATATGTAACGACGAATCTTTACCTATAGTCAATGACGAAATCGGAGAACACGAACTGATGAGGATTAAACAAGAAGGGCGACACACAAAGCGAGATAATCGACACCCAGAAATAGATGATCCACGGTGTCCAGAGCGTAAGGGTGACATATAGTAGCATTATCAACGTCCGCATTCCCAGATAGATACTGGGACCAGCGAAACGGGAGTACAGTACGTTGAACGTAATCCTGCTTGTCGCGAAACCACGTCCAGTTGCGATATATCGTGCTCCTCCAAATGTTAAATTACTAAGGATTGAGTGGGTGTAGATTTGAGTTGAGAAAACTTCGAAAGCGGGGGATAATGAACCGAATTGCTTCGCTAGTCGGAAAATGGCCTTCCATGTACCACGCTCAATGAGTTCTGATAGTGAATGATAAAGAGTAAGGAAACGCATTCCTATGATACACTTGCAGACGTACCTTGAAGAAAAAGCGGTAGGAAGGAAATCATGAATACCAAGAAGATACTGATGATACGGTGCTCAATCCACTGGAATACAGGGAACAGATTGTAGCATCCCGTTTGACCGCCGATAAGTTGGCCGGCACTCGTGTACTGACACACCGAAACAGAGCTTGTCAAGGTTCCAATGAATACCACTAGAATATAATAGTTAGTATTTCCGAGAGAAAACAACTAAGATCACTCACTGGTCACAACAAAGATTTGCACCGAAAGAATGACCAACATATTATTAATATGGAACCCAGGGTGACCATAGTAGAACGTCAAGAATCGGTCGATAGGCAACTGAGTTCCTAGATAGTAATACTCTCGGCTGAGCATTTGTTCACCCATACCCGTACCAATCTTGGTTTGGAAGTTCAAAATCGTGCCGAACCCAAGATCACGACCTTTCCCGCATTGGAAATATTCGGTGTGTTTGATGCGTCCACCACGACCAAATGCGTTCATACCAGCGTAAATATCTTCGTTCAAATGTAAACCTTTTTGAGCCTTAGAGACCCCACCACGAGTGTTCATGTACAGAGCATTTAGAAAATCGGGATGACCGTAGTGAAGTTTTCCGCCGATCCAAGCCATAGACCTGGCAAATAATGTGCCAAAGGTTTGTTCCTTACCAGCAGCAAGGTCACCGAGAATACCAATATTTTCTGAAAAGATGTATTCGCGGGCTCCAACGATAGCGACAGGAGCAGTCTTGAAATCTTTGTGCCCCCACTGAGCGTATGGACTTTGGCTCGAGACACCGCATTCTTCAAACTCCCCAAGAATATTCCTGATCTTCAAACATTCCTCGAGATAGTTATCCTGGTTGGCATCGATGAGCTGCAGATACTCGCCACGATAAAAGATAATGGCGTGATTCTGATTATCCGATTTACCATCTCCGAGAATAGGATTTCCAGGCAACTCAATCCTAAATTTCGGCCGTCGTTTGTTAGTATCCGCAATGAATTCACTGTGGCCATCGATGAGCGCAGAGAAAATTCGCGGATCGCCTCCTTCCTTCCTTGGGGGTTCTTCTTCGAGGTATGCAATTTGAAGGTCCGGATAAGCGCGGAGCAAGAACTCAGCGTTCTCTTGCTCTTCCTTGTTAAATTTCGAATAACGCTGCATAGACACTACAAACTTGAACTTCCTGCGAGCCATGCGTTCAAGCTCACGCTCGAGTTTATCTGTGTTGCCACCAAAGACCTGAACGACCTCTGGATTTTCGACACGGTACATGAGCTTGATCGCTTTGGAATAATTCATCATGCCCGAGACTGTACGGTAAAGAGTTTGTGCACGGAGTGAAGCCCAGATACGAGTGCGGAGTGTAAACTCAGGGGCGGCGCTTTTGAAGCCAATGAAGTGGAAAGGGATATCGTCAACCTTCGCCTGCGCCTTTTCGTCGCCACTGAAGGGATTAGTCCCGTTAAACATAGCAGACTCCTCGGCCAAGATTTTGGTATCTTTGACGAAATTCTCCCACTCAATGGGATGAAGTTGTTTCAGATAGTCCAGAACGGTGACACGCGACATTTTGTCTTCTTCACGAATGATTTCCCGGAGGGAGAACAAAATCTGAAAAATATGAGGATGAGTTCCTCGTCCAGGAATTGTACAGAGAGCGTGTTACCTTTTCACTGTAATGAGGTGTCAAGACCGTGAAAGTGGGCATTGCATCCACAGGCAGAGGTGGTGGCATCTCCGTAGTCATCGATTGAGCAAAGAATGAAATGCGACGTTCAGCCTCGCTGCCAGGAGGGAAAAATTCGCCTTTGAACCCCTTGTCTCGTTGTGATATGAAGAATGGAGGGGCTCGTAGACTTCTCTTCCCACCGTCACCAGTTTCTACCTGGTGATACAGTAACTTTTGGACGTGATCGATAGAGAGTAGGTGCTCGCGATACATAGAGATTATGATAGCATTCCAGATTTGAGACACGAGAACCTGGTACAAAACATGTCATTTTTGATTTATACACAAGAAGTTTGAGAAATCACCTTGGGTTTGTACTTGACTTCCATGTCCTGGCTCGCAAGCAGCTTGGAGTAAATCCGTTTGGGTAGCCTAGTGAATATGTCTTCCCAAGGTGTCCAGATACTCAAGCCCAAGAAGAAACTTCGCCCGATACTCATCACAGTGTTCCAGATGATGTACCATAAAAATGTGTCGAGGAAAAACAGCACCAAGTCCATGAGATACATGATGGTCAGGGTAAAGGCGGCCTGGTTGGTGCAAAGACCGTTCCCGAAGTATTTGTCAGTGCATCCCTGGATCTTCATCCCGACCATGACGCGAATAGGGTCTCGGAATGATAGAGTCAAGTAAAAATATGATTCGACGAACTTGCAACCGAAAACAAGAATCCATAGAACGAAGGATGCTGCGCGAGGTCCACTGGATAGGGAGGGGTACGACGCGGTGAAGGTTTGACTAGCAAGATATTTCCGCGATTTCCCAGCCACACGGTCTCCGAACATACGACCCGAAGGCATGATGGAAAACAGCAAAACAGCCACCACGGAAATGAAGAATTGTACGATACCGAGAATGAGCGCCAACTGGCCAGCGGATCCATTGTGTACAGCGATGGCGATGTAAAAAGTAGGTCCACAAGTCAATCCAAGGGTGACCAGAAGGAAGACAAGGCGACGGGTCAAGTGTGAAGTATTATTCCACGTCGTGGGAATGTAGGAGAATTCTGCGAGAGTGGCAAGTATCATGATGATAGAGGCGACGGCACCTCCTAGGGCAACCGCACTCCATGTCATGGCCGGAGTGGACACACCATTCACGTCATAGATAGTGGGTGAATTGAAGGAGGTGTAGAAGTAGAAGAGCGAAATGTGAATGACCCATATACGGTTAAAGTTGATCAGAAGATGACCGAATGAACGCTTCTCGTAGTATGTTTTGAAAAAGGCCCGATTCCAGTCAATCCGGTCAAACTTCACGAATCGCTGAGAAGGTGGTAGATCAACGAGCCTAGTTTTGTCGTTGAGGACAATCCTCGCGATGCCCTCAGGATACCAAAAGAGTTGGTTTACGTCGTCATATCCAATGATGTCCTGATGGTCCCGCTCTCTCCGCACAAACTTCCCATCCTGCACTTCGTATCCTTGATCCCGAATGAACCTGTATAACGGTTTGATGACCGCTCGTAAATACAAGCCTTCCGGTACTGGTTCAATCCGATTCTGACATTCAGGAGATCGGTAGTAATCATCTGCACACTTGAATATGAAGCAGAGGCATTCTGGGACAAATCGAACTTGTGCAGCTTCCCCCCAGCAAAGCAGGTACAATGCAATTTGACGAAGACGATCATACTGCGACATGTTGTTCATTGCCTGACGCCATCGCTCCAAGGCGGTCGACAGTGATTTTTCATGGGGCGGTCGCTTACCTCCACCGCGTTTCGATTTTAGGCGGTTGAGACCGGGATTCTGAGCCTGGCCAATTGCGTCGTCGAGGTCCAGTTGAGCCGCAAAGTACCACTTGCGATAGTTAGCGTTGTGACCACCTATGTAATCCGCATGCAGCGTGAGCAACGCTTGATTGGGCGACATTCTAGAAGCCCTGCTGTCGAGCAATTGCATGAGGAAGTCGAACTACGAAAACGGATAAGAAGACGAAGAAGTGATATGAGATTCATCTACTCACCATATTACGCATTGAATCCCGCTGAAAGCCGAACTTTTGGGTGAGATCCAAAAAAATATCCTCGATTTCTTCCTTGGACAGGGGAATTTGACGGTCTGAAGACCATGCTGGATAAGAGTCGCGAGTTCCAGTCGAATAATCCACGATTGTCGGTGTCGAAGCGACGTCCGAGTTCATTCGAGGACCTAAAGACTCAGCTGAAGGGGCGTAACGCTGACCATAAACGTCACCGTCGGAATCAGGATCTTGAGGAGCTGCACGCAGAGGTGAGAAAGTTATTGAAAAGACAAGATATTTGCACTCGTACGATACGGGTCATAGGGAGTGCTCTGGTCATAAAATGCCTGTTCATTGAGAGGTCCACCGCTGCCATCTGAGGTATAAGTATCTCTTCGGTTGTAATCGACAGAGTCGTTGTCGTAGTACCGTTGTTGCGAATGAACTCCTTGCGCTGGTGGACTGAATGGATCAAGATGATGAGCGTCAACAGAGGGCGGCGAAGAAGAAGGGTAGCCCTCTTGACTGCCGCGTGCAGTTCTGGGGGGCATTGATGGCGTTGGAGAAGAAAGGCGTCGAACCACGCCGTGTGAAGTGCATTGCATTTCATTTTCCCACGCCTCACCACAACTGTAGGTATAGCCTCAGAGCACCCACCCTCTGCTCTAAGCTTCTCTCATCAGCTGTGGCCGAGTCGCTGCTTGTGCTCGCGCCTGAAATTTCGAAACTACTTCAACTTATGCTAACTGCACCATCCTATCCTTGTACTATTTTGTCTTCATTTGCTGGAGTCAAGAATCCAAACGAAAAATGAATATGCCAAATCGCATTCGCGGTCTTGCGGGTCGTCTACAATGTCAAATGCGAGTGATGTTTAAATGTTTTCATTCTGAAGTTAGTGCCGTTCTGGACCTCAGGTATAATGTGGATTTGCCCAATTTCCACCATATTGCGTTTTGGACTTGTCCCCTATTTCTTGCTGCGGGGTTACTCGAATCATTGATACTCTCTTACTTAATAGCATGCAGAATCAACTATATTTTAAGAAAGGCTTCTACAAGTGGCTGGCTGGCTGCGAATAACTACTGCAACCATGCAAAGCTTAATCGACATTATCTTTCGGACGACCTTTTTATCACTGCCATTGGTCGAAAAGTATGTGCCGTGGAAGCTCAAAATATTTTGACTTCACTAATTCCGCAGACAGCGTACGAGTTCTTCGCAGTCGATGATGAAAGCTCCGTGCATCGTTCCCCAAGTTTGACATGTAAACTTTCCAAGTCTAGACTCATGATCTGGTTCTATCTTTCGAATCAAGCGGCGTATGCGTGAGGCACGTATTCAAACTTATCCCCGATAGTGTCTCCGGATGTGTTTTGTCGTAACAAACCCCCCAAATGTTCAACATACTATACGGCTACTTATAGACCAAGCCTAGGTGCTGTCTGGATATCAAGTGTTCTCAGATACCTCGTCACTTTCTGCTCGGCGATCGAAGTTTAACTGACAACACCTGCAACATGCTGGAGTCACCGTGTGTTATTCTTTGCAGCCACTACAATCTCCGCATCCAATCAAGTAAATGTCTTGACCTCCCCTCCCGAGGTCAAACAGATTCAAATATATATATCCATATTAAATAAATCTAGTTGTCTACCCCCCAGACAGTATCCCAGTGCGGTCAACCTCCAGTCATCCTTCGGTGAGTACCGGCGACAAACTAGACTCGCATCTATATATCCGTGGTGTATACTAGGCTTGGAACCAATGTCCGCGACAAAGAAGCCCGGAAGTTTCCTGGTATGTTCCCACTGCCAGCTTTGTCACATTCGTCGTGCTCGTATTGAATGCGATTGGTGGGATTAACCTCTCGTATCTGTGACACTCTATTCTCAATGAGAATAGCACCAACGGTGTTTTCCACTCCGGGGACGAAACATTGCGGCTTCCAGTACGTTGAAGCTTGTCTCGGGAGATTGTTGGATGGCTGCTTAACAAATACTTTCAAAGTATGGTCAGGCCGTCAAACGATGGTCGAATGATAGAAATAATAGACGCTATGTACAAGGGATTGTACACTAACCAAAGAACTGGAAGGCGGCCCGAAGTTTGAAGCTTAAATTCCTTCCAACTTCGTGGGTGGTAATTCCCAAATTAGGACGTTAGCCTAACGCCTCTATCCGGGAACTCCAACACAAACGATTGGCCCCAATCGTTGACTTTATAGTCCTCACCTTGAGCTTCTCTGTATCTCAACCTTTCACATCTAAACTCAATCCGTTACAAAGAATACTTATGCTGCTTCATGAAACTCACCTAATTATTTTTTAAGAGCCACTCCTCGCTTTCCCTTAGCCATGTTCAACTCTGGTATTCATGCCCATCATATCCATCAGCCTGGCGGGGCATATCATGATCGCATCCACCAGCAACAATCCACCTCCCGAGGTTTCGAAAACTATAACAGCGCTCGTATTTCACCGCCTCAGATGACTGATGTTGTCTATCCAACAGGAATCGGTTTATGTTCGTTACCGATTCGGTTTGAGTGTGGCCAATTTGCTGGGAAGATCATTCGTAGTGAGCTGTGTGAAATTCAGAAAGCTGACCTTGGCCGAAAGTACGCGTCTTCTTTTATTCATATTTTTTTCTTAATTCTTGATTCACTCCACTATCCCTTCACAGGTATGCTCGTGTTGACCGGCGACCGCTTGATCCGCCACCTGTGGTAACGCTAAGGTTTTTCGAGGTCCTAAACGAGGTTACCTCACAGAGGGAGCGTGAACTCACCTTTGAGTGAGTGAGACGGTTTTTCATCATGCTTCAGCAGTCGCAACATGCTACTCGTGTAGGGAGATCCAAATATTGGGGTTACTTTGTACCGTTGATCTCTTTCCCGTTATCGATGCCGAATCACATCTGGGCTCACCCACCGGAAAATCGGGTCATCGAAAATCTAATTCATCTTCGACAACCAATTCAAGCCATTATAGCCCAATATCCTATGATTCTCATGGATACACCCCTGGATCCTCTGTTCACAATCTTTCTCCAACTTCTCCAACATATCCAATCGGTCGGCCGGCGACCGTATCACGAACACACTGCCCTGGCGATATTGTTCACTCCGTAGGGTACAACCCAATTATCGAGTCATCCAAAATGACCGACTCATTGGTTGGAGCCACCTTTGTGCAACCTCAATTCATTGATTACGAGGGCACCAGAACATTGATTTTTGTGTTTTCAGTAAGCGCCGCCAAATATTTCTCTCGTGTATTGATCATGCCATGTATATATCTTTCGCAAGGACCTGGCTGTCAAAAACGAAGGGACGTTTCTCCTCCGCTATCGCATGTTCGATCTCTTTTCAAAGGCCGAAGGACATGAGGACAGGGTCATCCAAGCAGAATGCTATGGAGGTACCTTCCGTGTATATTCCACGAAGGAATTTCCTGGACTCCGAGCATCCACTGAACTCACAAAGGTTTGTCATTTCTATGCATGAAATGTATACAATGCTAATCATGTACGCTTCCATTTTGGATAGCTTATATCGCGGTATGGTATTCGACTCAACATCCGCGAAACTGAGCGGAGACGGCGGACGAAAGACGCACACACCGAGACTCCTTCGGGAACACGACGCGGAAAACGAAAGCAAGCATCTTTTGATGATCAGTATGGAGGGTTCAGCGAAGGCCTTGAAGCTTGACCACAGCATCCATATACGCTACAAAAATTGAGGATACGTCTACAATTCCGGACCTTATGACCTCCCATGTCTACATTTTACACACTGCTCAATTAGCGGACTGTATTTATATTTTTTTCCATGTATCGCCTATGTTTTGTAACGACGACATGTAAATGTATTTTGACCTATCCATCAGTCTGACTTTTCCCAAATGTTAAGTGCCGACTTGTGAGTGTTGAAATTTCCAACTAATTAGCGTGTTTATGCAGTGTGTGGTTATGATATCGGAATAGCTTATATCTTTCCTTTATTCCGAAGTAATTCCTCTTCTTCCCTCTGCAACTGTGCGTCAACCTTTGCGCCTTTAGATGGTTCATTCCCGTGCATCTGAGCTGGTGCTAAAGGATCTGTAATCGTATCTTTGGTTTTATTGCTGGTGTTGTCAAGACCGTGCTCCTGCGCGGAAGCTAGACGATTGCCAAGACTGCGTTCGTCTCTGGAGAAGGATGAAGTTTAGTAACACGAAAAAATTACAGAGAGAACATACTTTGAATCGAGATCATTATGTGCGTTCTCAGAAGCAAATTCATATCGTTCTCTTGGATCAGCTTCAGATGCCTTGTAAGTTCTGAACGACAGATGAAGCGTATGGTCCATTCTACTGTTGACAAGTACATACCTCTGTTCATTATCATTGTAGATTTGCGAATTTCCAACGTTGGATTGCATGCTTCCAGACATGATTGACAAATAGTTTGTGAAGATAGAATTGAAATGTAGTGAGGGTGTAGAAGAGGATTAAAATTTCGATTTTCTTGTGAAGGGCCCCCTTTAAGTACTCCCAGTCGTGTAGTGTATGACGTCAAGCGCTCAATTCACGGTTGACGTCATCACTTTTACTTATCCGTGCAGAACAGCGTGCATAATTTTTTTGGTATTTTATTTATTATTGACTGTCACAATATTGACGATGTGACTTATTTACTGTACTTCTACCAAACGCTTCTCGGCTTCTTTGAAGTTGATGACATTCCAGATAGCATTAAGATACTGCAAGTTAGGTGAGTTGATGCGCGAGTTGTTGAGGACACGACACGCGACTTACATCTGGCTTCACGTTCTTGTATTGCAAGTAGAAGGCCTACGGAAAGGAAGAAAAATTGAAAAAAGATCAGGAATCATCGACAGATGTCTACTTACATGCTCCCAGATATCAATTCCAATAATCGGTGTGTGAGCTAGAAAAAAGAAATTAGGATACCAACATAACAGAGACAGTGCGACATGACAAACAGAGCAGAGGGTCTTGGTTCGCAGTAGTGACAATTTCTAACCTCTTTGAGGCGGGATTGTAGCCCTGATGTTACATTTCATGAGTACAATTAACCAATGGTCTCCCAAAAAAAAGTACGCACAAGCCAACCCCAACCACTCCCTTGGATAGCAGCTGTCTTCGCATTAAAAGCTTTCTTGAACTCTTCAATGGAGCCAAAGTCACTCTCAATCGCGGTTTTCAGAGGTCCATCTGTAAGCTTTCCTCCATCCCCGCTCGTGGGTGCGAGATTTCTCCAGAATAAAGTGTGGTTGATATGTCCTTTTTCACAACGGTAAAAACCAGATCATGGAAACAAGATCGTGATTGTCGTACCTCCCCCGTTGAATTTCAGCGCAGCTTGTAAAGCAATTTGCTCTTTTACAGATGGGGACTTAGCGTATGACTCTTCCGCCGCGTTTAGTCCATTGACATAAGTCTGGTGGTGCTTCTGGTGATGAAGAGTCATAATTTCCTCCGAAACGAAGGGTTCGAGAGCCTATCTCAGCATAAACCAATGAGTAACTACCGAGTTGGACGCCCCAACACCTACATTATAAGCATACGGAAGCTCTGGAAGCGTATGAAGCAAGGCGGTAGCGCTAGGAGCTGCGAAGGCACGAGCAGCGCGTTTTGCCACAGAGCGTTGGAGAACATTTCGTGTAAGAGATACTTTGAACATGGTGGTAAATGAAAGAGAGAAACGGCTGAGATAAATTTCCGCAACCAAGTATACCCTCTTCGTCATATATACCTAAGTTCACGTGTTACAAAATTACAAACTTGTTCATTGTCGCGTTGTAACTGTCAGTCTGTACTGTCCAAGAATCCATGAGATTTGGGTTTGGATGCAAGAAACATCGTAAGGTGTGCATAAAGATTTGTTCTTATGACAATTACGATCCAACCTGTTCAACTAGGTCTACTTCGGCACTTAGCTGCGAATAATTATGGCGAAGTTGACTAAAAAACGCCAACCCGATAATAACACATTTACCAGAACTGAGAGCGCCCTTTCTATCGTTGGTTCTCAGGATCCGTTGAGAACGAACTTCGAAACACTTGGAGCCAGCGCCAAGTTTGGGTCCTTCCAGCGATTTCATGGAAAACGCGTCTCGGATACGATGCAAATGGCACTAGCTTCGACGTCAATTACTACCACGAGCAGAAATGTTTTCACTGCAACCTCATCGACGAACACGGATTCGTCGAATTTATACCCCCGTTCCCAATCAGAGCAGTATTGGGCTGTTCGTGCATTGACGGCAGAAACCTTGTTGTCAGCAAGGAAGGAGCATTTTGAGGATCTGCAAACCGTCACGATCTTACAAGAGACAAAGAGAGTAGTAAGTTAAACCTTTTGCGACAGCTGTCCGGTATTCACTGCAATGGCCTGCGCACTACAGACTGAAGTTGCTCAACTGACCAAGTTGTACGATGAGAGGCTAGTGAAATTAGAGAAATTATTGGTATGCATTATTGACCTCTTCCCTCGATTTCCTATATAAATCAGTCCTTTATCTCTTTCAAATCATTACCAGGTTATCCTCCTTGGTGTACTCTTTATCCTTACCTTCTCCGTCTTCTTCTCACACCTTGCATCAACCCACGGGGGTCAAAAAGATTCCATTTCACGAAGTCAATGGGCACATTTTACGATCCCAATTCTGTCGCCATTCGCGTCTGTGGTAAGCTTCCTGTACTTCACCGACATATGTTTCCTATATAATACTTATCGCTTCTAGGTTGAACACGAAGTCTCTGTCGTAGGATCAAAGACGATACTTGGTTTATGTCTTATAATCGCTAGTTTGGCCTATGTGTTATTGCGCCATTGGAAGAATGGTGGTCAACGCGCAGGTTAAAGCTTTCACGTCAAAGCTACACCTTGCTTCTTGCGCTTTAACTTTGACCGTCAATGATATGTAATCTCGCCGGAACGTTACCTTGGTCCCACCCCAAAATCACCGAGACTGTTCAAGGGTGGATGAGTGGCATGTACACTCAGGAAGGATTTGGGGACATACAATCATAGCTTGATATTTCAATCCAAGTAGACAATTTGTACAACTGAGTACCCTAAGTAGCGCAACTATCGCCCAGGCGTCTAATGCCACACACGTGGGATTCTACTGGCGTCCATGTCTCGTTCGACTCCATCACCTTCGTCTTCTTCTTCGACTAGTTCCGTCTCTCCAACCACGTCGACAACGTTTCTATTTCCTCCCAATGACTCAACAACCTATCGCGATCTACTATTATTCGAAGAACGCCTTAAATCTACTGCAGTCAGCTTGCAAAAGCGGAAACAGAGGTATCAGTGTGAGCGTAAATGTTATCACCAAGTCATACACGAAGAGCCAACTCCCTTGTTTCCACAGTATTCCTGTTTCAACTCTTAACAGTCATTACCTTCCTCTTCTACGAAGTCCTTGTCTCGCCTGAAGCATCACTGCTAGCCATACCGTATACATGGCTTCTTCAGCGCCTTGGACTTTTTCCCCTTGATCTCCCATCTATACAACAACACCAACAACATTCAATCGGTCTCGATATCTTGGCGGAAAAGTTCAACTGGGATCTGGATAATTGGAATGAATTGAACGAAGAGCCAAGTTCCAGGAAAGCCGCAATTCATCCATACCTTACCACTGGGATGCTATTTGTCAGCGTCACGACGCTGGTACTATTTTTCGCCAGTGGTATGTACAGTGAGAAGATTGCTTATGCGAACAAGTGAGTTTTAGTCGCCTTTTGAAGTTCCAAAAATCCGGAAATCCAGGCCATGTCCTGTTCCATGTCTTTCGTTTACCTTCCGGTGGTATTGACCTTTATTCTCAGATACGTTCCACACACTAACAAAGCCCTGCGATCGTTTAACATCCACCTCAATGTTCGAAAACCACCGCTGAGGTCGAAATTTCAATTCCGTTATTGGAATCCTCTTTCGTTCTTTTTTCCCCGACCCAATTCTTCAACAAGTTGTTCTGATACGTCGAGTTCCTCGTCATCGGCACCGCCATCAACTCTGCGTAATTCCAGTCGCTCCATCACACCCGTCAGAGGGTCTGGCTTTCGTACACATAGATCTTCCCGTTCGTCTTCTCCACCTCCGCGCAATGAAACTCCAGCTAAACATTCTTCATCCAATCACACATCAACAATGGTTCCCATATCCCCCATTCCTCCTACTCTCAACCCTCGGGGCGAATTGATCTTTTCCTCTCGTATTGATAGAGGTTTCCGAGAAAACTATGAGAGGTACCGGGCTGCCTTTGAACGAAAGAGAGAGATTAAAGAAAGAGAAGAGAGGGCGGCACGGTGGAGGCATAAGTTCTGGGGATGGGTGATGTTCTGGCGCAAACCTGAACCTGAACCCAAGCATACCCGAACTGCGTCGCTTTTACGAGGAAATAGCCGGGGAAATCCTCCTGCGACCAGAACTCCTCCAAGAACGCCTCCCTCTTCTTCAAGTGGGCAACATGATGCGAATAATCGCGAAAGGAGTGTGTCTCCTTCCCGTGAAAGTCGAAAGGACAATGCGAATATGAGGGCGAGGGCATTAGAGCAAAGCACGACTCTTACAAGCAGAAGTGGTCATAGTATTAGTACTAATAATGTATAAATCCCCTATACATCTGCTGCCGGCGCTTATTTTCCGCTAAATTCTCGTACTTTCTTCAACGTTCTGGAATATTGGACATCTTGTATATTATCTCTAACAGTCTCTAATATTAAATCATATCTGCTGCTATGAATCCTACAGCCTCAAGAACAGTATTAAGACTGGGTCATCGGCGTTCTCTCCTTCCACGATCTTCCATACGACGAAGTTTGCCTGTGCCCATTGTCCGGCATGGATTTCAAGTAATGTCGACACGAAATTATGCTTCGGGTACACCAGGAGGGCGGACAGGTAGTGGTACGAGTAGTGGTGGTGGTGGTGGGTTTCCTGGGTTTAGCTTCGGTCCTCAACATAAGAAGGGAGACGCGTTGAAGGAATATGTGAGTTGATATTTTCTAATGGAATAGAAATACTCTAATCAGTTTATTCACAGAGTGTTGACCTTACGGAAATGGCCAAGGAGGGCAAATTAGATCCTACAATCGGCAGAGACGAAGAAATTCGACGGACCATTCAAAGTAAGCTGAATGTATAGTTGCAGTTTTGTTTACTCAACCTAATTCTGCCTTAGTCCTTTCTCGAAGAACAAAGTCAAATCCAGTGCTAATAGGTCCTCCTGGTGTCGGTAAAACAGCCATATTAGAAGGGTTGGCTAGTCGAATCGTAGCGAAGGAAGTGCCAGAGGTTTGGCTCTCACTATTCTTCAAGCGCAGTGAACTTATGATCATCCTTCATGTGAAACGCAGTCTCTTCAAAATAAACGTGTTCTCTCAATTGATCTGTCTGCTATAATGGCTGGTTCCGGGATTCGTGGTCAGTTTGAGGAAAAGTTCAAAGCTTTAATAAGGGACATCGAAGACGAAGCGGGAAATGTCATTTGTTTCATTGACGAAGTTCGTAAGTATATCATCTATGAATCTCAGAGGCGACATACTTATATCATTGCAGATACTTTGTTCCAGCTAGGTAAAGCAGAAGGAAGCATTGATGCGGGACAAATGATTAAGCCTGCTCTTGCGAGGGGTTTACAGCTTGTTGGAGCAACAACACGTATGTTTCATCATTTTGTTTTGGCTGACATTAATGACTTTTTCATTTAGCGGATGAATATCGCAAAACTATCGGAAAAGACGCAGCTTTAGAACGTCGTTTCCAGCCCGTTAGCATTGATGAGCCCACCGTTGAATCTACAGTATCCATTCTTCGAGGCCTCAAGCCGCGCTACGAGGTTCATCATGGTGTCGAGATCTCTGATAATGCGTTAGTCACTGGTGAGTCTTTCGTATCAGATGTCGATTTCCTATTCACCTTGATTTATCCAGCTGCCGTCTACTCCTCCAGATACATTTCCGACCGGTACCTGCCTGACAAAGCCATCGACCTCGTCGACGAAGCTGCGTCTGCTCTTCGCCTTGCACAAGAAAGCAAACCTGACGCACTCGAGTCCCTCGACCGGGAAATAATGACACTTCAAATCGAACTCGCGTCTCTTAAGAATGAATCCGATGTGTTCAGTGTGGAACGACGAGAAAAAGTCGAGTCTGATCTTAAACGCAAGAAGGATGAGGCGCAGCGCTTGACAGGTATTTGGCAAGCAGAACGAGAGAGATTGGACAAGATAAAAAATCTCAAAGAGAAATTGGAGGAAACAAAATACCAGTTGGAAGTGGCGCAAAGGCAAGGCCAATTCGAGCTTGCCAGTCGCTTCAGGTTCGCTACTATCCCGGAGTTAGAGGCGCAATTGCCAAAAGAGGATTCTGAGGATTCTGAGGTAGAAGGAGAAGGAGAAGGACCATTGTCAATGCTGCACGATCGAGTGAATCCAAACGATATCGCCAGAGTCGTGGCTAAGGCTACAGGTATTCCTGTCCAGAACTTGTTGAAAGGGGAGAAAGACAAATTGGTTCATGTATGTGGTCATTTACGATCTCGCTTAGATACCTTGTACTGACTATTCAACTAGATGGATGATACTTTGCGGCAAAGAGTAGTGGGACAAGACCACGTTGTAACAGCCATTAGCGACGCTGTACGAATGTCAAGAGCCGGTCTCCAAGCTCCGAACAGACCAGTCGCTTCGTTCCTCTTCTTAGGCCCAACCGGTGTTGGGAAGACCGAACTCTGCAAAGCACTTGCTGGATTTCTTTTCAATGATGAACAGCGTGGACTGTATGTGCCCATATTATACTCCCAGAAAGAGCTGAAGACATCGCCCTTCTAGGATAAATATCAATATGTCTGAGTATCATGATCGGCACACTATATCCCGTCTCATTGGTGCTGCTCCTGGATATGTTGGTTTCGAAGAAGGCGGTATGCTTTGGTGATTCTCTCTCTTCGAACTTCTATTAACCAAAAACCAGGCCAACTCACAGAAGCAGTTCGTCGCAAACCTTACGCAGTCATCTTACTAGATGAACTCGAGAAGGCTCACAAAGATGTTGCAATGATCCTCCTCCAGATACTCGATGAAGGTAGCGTCACGGATAGTCAAGGTCGCAAAGTTGACTTCAAGAACACGATCGTCTGTCTTACCAGTAACCTTGGTGTGCCATGACTTTCAGTTCCTTGTGAACAAATCGTACATATATTGATTGACGTTGTAGGAAGCGACATTCTTGCACACAAGAGTTCATGCGATGATGACGGATTGATACTTCCTGACGCTCGGGATGAAGTTCTTCAACGCACGCAGGAATATTTCCCTCCGGAGCTTCTCAATCGCCTCGACTCGATGCTGGTGTTCAACAAGCTATCAAGACAATCCATTCTCCAAGTTGTTTCCCTCCGCATAAACGACGTTGCAGAACGACTAAAAAACAAGCGAATATCACTTGATGTTGATCAAGCTGCGCGTGAATGGCTCGCTGCTCGGGGTTATTCTGAACTGTACGGCGCAAGAGCTATTGCTCGGGTTGTTCGTACGGATGTTTTATTCCCGTTGGCACAGAAGCTTCTCAAGGGTACAATCCGTGATGGTGATACTGTAGTCATCCGCGTAGGAGAGGATGGCTCGTCACTGCGTATCGAAGGCAATCATCCACCTGATCCCAATGCTTCTGCAGCACAAACCACGGAAACTTTTTGAACTTGTTCCTCTCATCTCTCACCATATCATGGATGTTACAGATCGGTGTCCCTTTATGAGGGATAAACCTCGCCACGCTCAAAGATTTGCATGGGCCTAGTCATCATCTCCCACTCACTGTATTGTTAGCGTTCATCACCACTCATTTTATAATCATACAATAATTGCATAAAGTGACGCAGAATCAGTTGAACGTTACCCCTTCAACATGGACAAAAATTACAAGTTTGCTAAAACTCACGCACTGCTTTCAAAACCTCTTATTCTCTCGCAGCTGGATTTCCGTAAAGCGCGTGTTAGAGAGGAGATACAGCCATTGGAAAGAACATCAGTATCATACAGGCAATAGTTGCCTCTCCAAAGATTAGAGCATCGGAGACATCAGTGAAGTTACTAACATAGGATTAGACTCGAACTAGTCGCTTTGAACGCCAGTTTTCAACTTATTCAAGTACTTCTGATTGGCGTTTTGCAAGAGCACGGGATCTTTACGTAGTATCTACTACTCATACCCTCGTTATTTTGTAGCTGGTTATGGCTCAAACAAAGAAGAAAAATCGAAAGAGCAAAAAAACAACTTCTGGTGGGGATCCAGAGGCTCCTACAGAGACTGAATGGGAATCCATGGCGATATACAAGAAATTCATTGTTACTGAGAATGCATCCGACGAGGAAGAGAATGTGGACCATCCGTTCGAGGTCGGCGATTAGTGAATTGCTCTTTCTTGCTAAACAATTGAGAATGTTAATGAAATATCAGTGTATCTATACTCCCTTCTAACCTTCCGGAAGGCTACGGAGTGGAGGATGGTCCTGCGCCACCTATCGAGGCAATGTGGTTCGGTCTTATCAAAGATATCCGGATGCGGTATAAGAATAGAGAGCCAGAAGTCTGGTCTCGCATCCAATGGTTCTACTCGGAGACGGACATCGGAAACATCGTACAAATGTACGCAAATGTACCACTCATTAGAAGTGAATTGACCAGTATCATGACTAGAGATACAACCCATCTAGGCGATAACGAAAGGCTGTTATCTAGTCATTGCGATTTTGTTCATTCATCTACGTTGAACGGTACGTTCAACAAGTCGATTTCAATGTTTCATTAGACAAGAATTTTCCAGATACTATTCCAATAAAACGTTATCTCTTCGATCCAACTTATCCTCCAAGTCCCAAACAATTTACTGCCTCTTCCTCTTCGTTTGTTGATGCAGGCAATGCGGCGCTGCGGCAATTGTTCCACCAGAAGGAAATCCGCGCTGCAAACAGTCAAGTGAAGATTGGGTCTATGTACCCAGACATTTACTACCGATATAATCTCGACATCGAATCCAAGTGTATCTTCGTGAGTCTCGTACTTTTTCCATCCTTTATCTCAAATCACCACACTCATGTTACGCTAGCCTAAAGTCTCCCAGTTCAATTGCTTCAGCCCGACCTCAAATTCTTCACGTTCACGTTCATTTTCCCCCTCCAAATTCAAGAGACGACCTGTTTCTTCCACCAAATCTTCTAATATTAGGTTCAAATCAAAGCAGAATCAAGACTCGTGCTTTTTTGAATCTTCATACTCCCCTCCAGATTCCGGACGCGCGCGAAATATAGGTCGGCAAGTTGCAGCCTTTGTGCGTGAAGCGCACAACATATTAGAGGACGGAATTACGCAGATCCTGGAATTCAGTGGAAGCCAACCTTCTATAACCGAGCCAAAAAATCCACCACAAACAGGTGGTGCTACTCGAATTGCGCAAAGTAGGCGGATGCGAACCAGAACAAATTCAGAATCAGAGTCACCATCGTCCGAAGCAATAGACGTGCAGGTCAGCACGACTGCCGAGCAGCTCGCTTCTAAAATGAAAGAAGCTATAGTTTTAGAGGATACATTGGCGATGCATGTCTGTCCGCGAGCTCACTGTACTGCGCCACGTGGGAGGGCATGGCATCGATTATGTCTGATTCAGAAACAAGCTCTGACTGAGGAAGTAGTTGAGGGAGGTTCCGGAACTGATGCTGAGTATTCTACCGAGAACGATGAATCACTACAATACCTCGAAAGTTGGATTTCTCCAGATACGCGTCGACGACGACGAATCCAGCGTCCAATCTCCTCCCCGAGCTTTAATCATATCATAGCCCGGTGGAAAGCGATGCATCCTTCACGACAGCAGGAGGTAGAGCGAATGCTTCAACTCTTATGTACTGTCCCGCCTGGCTACGAACAAATGTCTAATATGAGCGGCGAAGGCAAATATCAATTTCCTGTTCTGGATGCCAATGCAGGCATCACCAGTACTACTCAACCGTTAGCTGAGGGTAAGCCTGCGGCTCGAGGAAAGAGGAAAGCGCGTCCTAGCGAGCAGGAGGAGTTCGAAGTGTCGAAAGTTCTGTTGTTGAGCGAAGGTCCTTCTACTAGGGGAAAGAGATCGACCTCACGTCTGAAGGCAAATGAAGATGTGGCTATGAACGTTGATCCGGACAAAGGCTCCAAGTCAACGAAGAAACAACGGCGCTCTGTTCGTGTTTCGGAGGCAGATAAGCTAAGCAATCCGGGGGGTGCTTCAAAAACTGATGACGAAGATCAAATTCCCCGAATAATGTTCTCCCTCTTGTCACTTCTCGCTCCAGAATTAGTATGTCTTGCCAGTCAACCTATGGTTCGCGGTGGAGTACCTCCAATATCTTCTCTTCCTTCCCGAAGTCCGAATTCATTCCCTTTTTACGGCACTAGCCCGATATTTAGCTCGACGTCTCCGTTTGGCCAAGCCCTACAAACAACAATAACTGGTAACATTTCACAAGTTACCCGCGCGCGAATTATGGTGTTCAAGGCTCTGGATAAGATGTCTCTGCAGAAACCTAGCCCTGTATCTGGAATGGACGTTGACATAACAGACAAAGAACCGCTGATTGTCCAGGACGAGTGGGCGGATTATATTGTTGAGTTAGAAGGAAGAGAGTGGTTGTTTGAATTATCTGATGGTGCGAGCACATCGAAGCCGAGGGAAAAGCTCCGATCTGCACTCTCGAGAGACAAGATTCAGAATATGGTGCTTACTCGTACGCATAACCTTCTACGCCATTGGCAAGCTCGTCGGCGAACTGCGATGCTTTGTCCCAGTTGTAAGATTGATATCTAGGATCTAACATTTCTGTACTCTAACTGCTTACAATACCAATCAATCCTTGAAGGTAGCGCAGAGTAGTCGAACCATTCTTACAGTAATGTAGCAATTCGCAATCACTCATATATATGTATACGACGCGTTCACTCACTCATGTGCCAGTGGCTCGTACGCCCATGCCTTCGCACCATCTTGGATAAATCTCGACAAATTGAAGCCATTGACATCATTAAAATGCAACCCGGGATGCATGGATCCTATTGCAGGTGCAACAGCATCCAATGCCCGAGCTTGCAATGAGCCGGGGATTTCTTGAAAGTGGTGTGATGTTGTAGCATTATTCATAGATGCACGAGTAATTGCTACACCATCCACGAATTCAAATGGAGAATTCCAATAGGCGAAACCTTCTGGGTCTCTCGAAGCCGCTCTGGTGGAAGTGGCTGTCTGTGCAGAGGAATCTGACTGACCAGATGAAAAGGCTTCGCCACGGTGATTCAACTGATCGTCATTTGAAGCATGATACATAGGCTCGGCCGCCCATGTTTGTGATGTAAAATTTTGATTTGAAGTTGAAGGTGTGGTTTTTGAGTGGCCTGCCATCTGGTCAAGGTGCGTCAATGAAGCATCGCCGTATATCCCCATCATTTGAGCAAAAGGTTCTGCAAAAGGAGTAAAATGTTGCTCCGATGCAGCATTGTGTTTCTGCTGGACATCATCTATGTTTGCGTAATGAAAATCCTATGAAATGTGAAAAAATAGTGTTCATTCAAGGACTGGGAAACACACCTCAGGTAAACGAACTAGTTTGGTTGAAGCCCCTAGGAAATCCTCTGGGTTTCTTGCATTGGATTCAGGGAACTTCGTTCTGGCATTAACATTCGAAACCATACTTTGCACTTGTTCAACATTAAAATCAGCTTTGCCGCTCTTGACTTCCTGCGACATAGCAGCATTTTTAAACGAATCAATTGATCGCGCAGCCTTCTCAACCAATGGTGACAACCTCACTGTCGCGGTCCTCGCGCCCATGCCATCAGCTTGCTGGAAGAATTCGATAGCATCACGAAGGCTTCGGAATGCGTGCGAAGCAAGTGGATGAAAGGGAGCGACAATGACGAAAACAGCTTGACACACAGCAGCGCTGAAGGTGTGGAATACCCAATACCAAAGACGAGAGGTCAGGTCTGGGTGTGCAGGTGGATATAGATCAGTGAAAAAAAAGGATTTTCATACCAATGGACATACTTGGATATGAGACGAACATCCCGCGTGCAACATTCACAATTGCTGTTGAGGCCTAGACGATAATAGTTAATTCGAAATCTTGTGAGGAAGGTTAAAAATTCACCGAGATCACTCTCGCAATGCTCTGCTCGTACTGCGACTTGAGTAATTTTCTAGGTTCCATCATTAATGCTCTACAGAATGGCCCTCGATGTAAGTGTAACGTCGCCGTAAAAATCATCGTAGCGAGGGAGTTTGTCCGCGAGCATTGTGCTCGATGTTCTGGCTTACCCAGCCCTTTGAACCCGCCATCCTTATATGGATCGTACTGACACCTTCCGTCAGCTCCTTCAGGATATAGCTGGGCCCATAATACACGATCGACAGGATGCCTAACGTACGGAGAAAGTATCCATTGTGGTAGCGAAAAGTAGAATTCATTAATCTGCTGATCGTATTGCATGATCGCCGAATATGTAGGAGGACTTTTGACCGAGAAGACATTGTTCATAATCCCACCTAGGACTTGCGCCCATCTAAACTTGTAGGTGTGCCAACGTGTGTGGGACCAAACGGAATTAGAGATATCAGAATCGGAGGGAAGTGGATCGTCACAGCTAGTCGGCATTTTGCAGTCAAAATGTAGCTCGCTTTGGGCGCAAGGTCGGCCGACAGCGAAGGATTGCTATATCCTATGGTAAATGAGCATATCTAGAAAGATATGAGTATGAACTTACTAAACAATCATACATGTGTATTTCCCAAAATACCCGCCGTCTTTCTTCCAGGTCTTCAGGCGGCAGAGACCATCTCGATGGGTCGATGTGGAATCCTTGTGCTTGCATTGATCTCACAGCTAGGCCTAACAATTGCCATGCAATCTCTGCTCCTTCCTCGTCTCTCATACTCAAGTTAAACAATGCCATCAGATGCAATGTTTGCAGGCCCTGTAAGGTATGGATCTTCAAACCTCCGTCGATGATATTGTGACTGTTCAAAGCAAATGAGGCGAGACGAAAGAGTTCTGCAGCTCGTACTCGGACAGAAGTACGGGGTTTTTCCAAATCAAAGTATTGTCCTAGCGCAAGGACAACACCGACGAGTGCCACGGTGTGCTGTAGAAGGGGGGTTCCGAGTGCTTTGACAGAGTCATTGTAGATCATTGGAAGGTGTTTCGAAAAGAAAGCCTCTCTGGGTATGACTTCATACCTACGATAGAAGGCAATGTAAGGGACTTCGAATTGTTGGATGTGTGTAATTTCAGGGCGCACATGAACGAGATATATTTGAAGTAGAGATTGGCGAGTTGTACCGCTTCATCGTAAGGTGGAAATGCACCGAGTGTAGCCAATATCTGTGATTCAAGATCGCGCTCCAAGTAGTCTTCATATGCTAGAAAAGCAGATCCCAATTCAGAAAAATCATAACGAGCAAGAACCAGGGAGATTTACTATTATTCGGACATTGATCCTGTGTGTCAAGAGTCAATGAATAGTGCACACAAGCTAGAAGAGACTCCCTATCGCACCTCTTTACCTTCAGAACCCCACATATCGCTGTCTAGATAAGCGGATCCGCTCGACAAGCCAATGTATCGAGACCGATTCTTTGGGTCGATGGTCAACGTCCCAAAACCAACAGCAACATCATTAGACTCGGATTCTGACGATGCAGAATCATTGTTATTGTCGTCGACCTCCGAGAAATGGCTTTTCTTTGCTCGTTTATTTATATTGGCACTCAAATTCTGGCGTGTACGAGCGGGAAGAGAAGGGACGTCGACTCCTGCTTCAATCAACGCAGTTTCAAGTTCCTGTATGCGTTTTGACATCGCCGCGTCCCGGGACACGAATACTGCAACCTCGGTCAATGATTCCTGTCCATTAGTTCCGTTCTTGTTCGAGGAAGGAGGCAAAGCTTGCTCTAATCTCTTTAAAAATCCCCTCTTTCCTTTTTCCAGTGTTCCATTAGCTAGTAAATATAAGTGACATGAGTGAACAGTCCATTACTGGTCATTAAGCACTCACGGCATAGATTTCCACAACCTCTCCTGATACATGCAGCACAAGGGAATACCCGGTCGCATCTGGTATTATTATAAGTAATGACTTTGAAACTCGAAGAGCAGGAAGGCAGAACTTCAGCTTAAGCCTGCGGCATTCCGCGCAGTTTGTCGCCTGTGATTTTCTAAGCTGTGAAGAGGGAGTTGATTTCGAAGAGCTCATGCCAGACGTGCAGCTCGACGCTGACAAATAATGTTCTTTGCTCCGGTCTTCTTCGAAGGATTCAGGAATAACCTCTAACTTAAGTAAATGTACAATAATGTACACGAGTGTTTAGGATATAAGCTATGTAAGTCCATGATAGAAACGACACGACCTGCTACATTATAGCGCAGTACCACGCTCAAAGCTAGCACGTATTTCTGTAGTGTATTTATCATAGTACCGCGCAATCTGTGATATAACAAGATCAGAATACGTGAAAATGTTAGGGAATCAATGCAACCGACCTTTTTGTTGAACACCCGATTGTGCTCGTTGATATATGTAATGTCACCCTCGTCCTCATTGGGTCTCTTGCGCGAGAATTTGCTCTTCTTGTCGATGCTGAAACATTTTACGTTAGAGGCCTGCCAATCGAGCGAAAAAAGATTAAATGGACACACTCTTTATTAATTTTAGAAACCATTCTATCGATAGCATCCTCTGAAGGCTTGTTGTCACCGTACATAAGTGTATTGGCATCTCGATACAGATTTTCAGCGGCGAGTTGCTGCTCGAGAGACGAGGCTGAAACCTAGAATGCGTACACAGGTTATGCCACGCGGAAGGACGAAAGACAGCAGACGCACTTGTAGCGAGGAGCCTGCGTTAGGATCAAAGCTAGAAAGCGTGCCAGGAGCGAGACCCATAGCAACCTCTTTCTGTTGATTATAGGCAACGAGGTCCGGTTTGATGAGGTCGAGGTCTTTCTTATACCGTCGACGAGCGGCATGAGCATCATCTTTTTAGTCCGTCATTACATTGACAATATAAGAATAAGATTTGAGGAATGCAACTCACCATGAAACTCGAAATCAGCTCTCCGCTTCTTGCGTGCGAGTTTTTTTTCCCAAGCATCATTCTCTTCAATAGTGTACTCCCAGTTCTTTGCACGATCTACGTCTTCGCCCCGTTCTTCTGCATCAGCCTTCTCCCGAAGAGTTTCCGCGAGTTTCCTCTGTCTTTCGAGTCTGGCAGCGTCACGAGCTGTAACTTTCAACTTGGTACTTTCCTCTATTAGAGACTGGCGATTTGCTTTGGAAGAAGCAGCCTGCAATGATGTTATTATTCAGGTTGACGACTTCAAGGATAGATGTAGACTGACCAGTCTCTTTCGTAGCTGCACCATCTTGGCCTTTCTCTCCTCCATAGTCACCTTTGAAGACCCAGCTTCGGTTTCGGCATTCTCCATATCTTCATCTTCGGGAGAAGGTTGATCTTGAGGTTCGTATGACTTTGCACTCGCTACATTCGTCTCGAAACGTGCTGAAGATGCCATTGTGATGGGAGTCGGAATCAAAATCGACTTCATTCAAATTTTGCATGCATCTCTTTTTGGCGCTGAAATTCTCACGCAACAAAGCTTTCGTAATCAGTTGTCCGCGGAGTCCACCCTTCTTTATTTTGAACAGTGACCATCGCAGCGATACCTTTGTTTTTTTTTCACAAATTGTTCTCATTCTCATTCCTCTACTTCTATGCCCAACATAACAGAGGCGGAAGCAATTGGGGCTTTGTTCGACTCCACATCGGAGTATTTCACGTTCTCGCCTAGGACAAAATCTTATGAACAACATGAAAATACGCTTTTCAAATTCCCTTTGCAAGACCCGCCTTTCACACCTTCAGACTCGCACAAGCCAAATTACTCAAGTTCGCACTCCAACCTGTCTCAGGATGCTGCGACTTCCTTACAACAACATTCATTCCTCGATGTGTCTCCAATCACTCCCTTTCATGCAAATGACTTTCCTAATGATATCGTTACATCAAGCTCTACTCTTCCCTCTAATGTACCCTCAACGCCTAGCTCAGTGCACTCTCCATTTTTTAAATCTCGAGAACCACTTGCCAACCCAACACCTTCCTCGCCAGCTCTCTATGGGTCAATATCGTGCTTTGATCTGGTTGGAACTATCGGGTGCGGCTCATACGGGAAAGTGTTGCTCGGTAGCATCAGCAATAACACAACCGGAATTGGTACTCTTTATGCTATCAAGGTTCTGAGAAAGCGAGATATGCATAATGATGGCGTCGAAGAAGTCAAGAGAGAACTTCGTGCGTTGCGGTGGATTGCCGATTCGGTCAAGTATGTTGGCGGGACCCAGCAGTCTCAAGACCAGAATGCGGGTGTAACATTCCTCCAAAAGATGTCTGAGAGTTTCCAGAATGAAAGTTTTGTGTTTATAATTCTGGTGAGTCGCAGTTGGTCTCGTTCTATATTCAATCTGAGTGTTTATAGGAATTCCATCCCGTGTCTCTGGCCTATCCATCGGTCGCTGCGCGACTTTGGCTACGCCCTTGTTCTCTGTCTTCCAATGCAAATGACTCTATTTCCAAGTCAAAATCCCTTCCAATCTCCTTTTCTTCCCATTCTCTTGATTTGAAATCAGCATCTGGTTCTGAGGACTGTGTGGTTCTTCCTTTCAAAAGTCTCCATCTCGTAGCCGCTGAACTAGTTTTGGGTCTCATTTTCCTCCACCAAAGCGGGATCGTCCATCAAGACATCAAGCCAGCCAACATTATGATATCCTCAGCAGGTCACGTCGTTATAGCAGATTTTGGTGCTTCTACTGCTCTTCCTTTCTCTTTTGATTACGAAGATTTTCCAGTCATACCAACTGCTCGAGCACAGAAAAAATTCCATCACATCGTATTGACTCCTCGCGATTTGATTACATTTACACCTCTATATGCTGCTCCCGAATTAGTTTGTCGAAACCGAGCTGGCTTAATCATATACGATTCACGAGTAGATTGGTGGAGCTTTGGGGTGGTATTATATGAGCTCGCGACAGGAAGCACACCATTTACTATTCCTCCGATGACCAGGACAAAAGGTAAAGGTCAACCTTCAAGCAATGAGAAGAAAAGCGTGAGGAAGCGTCGAAGTTTAGGCGATTTCAGTTTGAGCTTTGGCGCGATGGAAAAACTTGCAGAGGAACTTCAGGGCAACAATGACGATCACAATTATGACTTGGTTTTGCAACTACAAATATTCATAAAAGCGGTAAGCTTTTCGTGTTTTGTATTCGGCTAGTTTACAATAATGCATTCACAGCTTCTCGTTGATCATGCCTCTGACCGTCTCTCAGGACAAGAGGTGAAGAGACACCCGTTCTTTGAGCCCATTTCACATCTATGGGATGAGATTGCTGCGTTGGAGCATCCGCCACTTCCTGGACCTCCAGAAGTGTCTTTAGATCCAGATACTTCCTTGGATATTGCCTCATCCCCCAGGATATGTAGTCCCGCTTACGATGATGACTATTCTTCAGCCAGTAGTTCCCGGCCAGCAGAACAAGGAGGTAAAGAGGGAAGCCTTTCCGAATCTCATCCTCAGAATTCGCCGTTGAGTCTCCAGATTACTTGGCCCGTACCCAGAGAAGGTCTCCTTGCAGACGATCCCATTGGTAGTCCATCGACTTGCTCATTTAGCCTTAGAGATGAAGAATCTGACATGGCGCACATTGAAACGGTTAATACTCAAGATGAGGGATCCTTTTCGTTTACTAATTCTGATTCAGAAGCTCAAACTGAAGAAGACAAGGAGAATGTGACAGAGGATGGTTTAAGTAGTCATGCCAGTCCATTACAGCCATTTCCGTCAACGGCTTCGTTGCATAGTGCGCTGGCAGCACAGGAGGATGTCAATCGATATCCAGAGATTGACTCCACCGAACAGGAATTTCAACCCGCAGCCAACGTGAAGTCAGAAACAGACATCGGTTATGTCAGTGATGTAGAAGAAGGTGTCGACGAGGTAGAAATATGGAATCCATGGATCCCAAGACCGCTCAATGGACCGTTGTATCCATCTGAATCATTCTCATCTGTACTTCCAAACCCATATTCTCCTCAACCGCCACTTGCTCACCGTCTAGAATCCACACATGAATTCCAGTCATTGCAATACATGGCTTCCGATTCTCGGTCCAAAACAGATCTTCAAGAAATTTCAACGAAATCAGGCGAAATCTTGGTCCCTGCCCATGTCAGCATGGAGGCTGTAAATATCCCCACTGGCAATACATCTAACGTGCTTGCCTCAAGCAAGAATGTGGACATTCGGGATACACCTCCTCGAGTCCCTCCCATGAGATTTGAATCCGACTTTATCGGGGCTACTGCGGTAAAAGAAAACCAGGGCGAAGATATACTGTTTTTCAGTTTGAACGCACAATCCCGGCGCGGGTCTATATCAATTTCTTCGGACAAAAACGAAAGAGAGAGGAACAACAAACGTCGTTCCTTCTCTCGGTTTTCCATATCTGCTCGGTTGTCAAATCCCAAATTCATCGAGCGTCGTAGTATCAATTCTACTGTGAACCCCACTCATGCGTCTATCGAGGGCCACAAAAGCAACGTTAAGCAAAGAAGACAGGCGAAGAAGCGCTTCTCTTTCCTTGCCTCGTTTCCTGGTTCTGAATCCAAGCGGGAGAAAGGGGAGGGAGAGCGGCAGGAGCAATGCCTTGCTAGAGCTACTTGGAATTCAAGAAGACGATTCTCTGCCCCGCTCTCTTTTCCATCTCGAGGACTTCCAAGCTCTTTTGACGCAGCCAAAATCAAACTCAGGCAGAAATCACATTCTCTTTTAAACATGTCTCGTTCTCGTTCTCAGAATGCGCTCTTAACTGAAGAATCGTACTCTCCAACTCTGTCTCCTGTTACCGCTGTTGGCAACGGTATCAGTGTTCTGCCTTTCCCCCCACACGAACTAGACCGCATGCGAATTGAGTTTCAGAACCGTCGAGCTACAGATCCAATCCCTATGCCCTGCACGCCGAGAACCCGGAGTGCTAATGGATACGCGCACACAGCGACACTTGGTCGTTCGACCGGTTCCAAGATGATGGCTCAGGCGCAGGCTAGAGCTACAGCTATGCGGCGTGGACAAAGCGAGCAAGGTGTTCGTCATCCTTCTAGTGTGGCTCCCAGAGTTGGCCACATTCATAGCCGAAGTCAAAGTAGTTATAATAGTGCACGAAGTGGGAACTGGTGTCCTTCCCTGCAGGACGAGTTGACAATGGCAGTGTTGAATGCGATGGAGAGCAAAAGTAGTGGCAGCCGAGACTTCTCGACCATGAACACAATTAGGAGTGGAACACATAGGTCGAAATCTCGAATGGCCCCAATCCGTGCTCAATCTTTGCACCAAGTAGATAGACGTTCGGATCAGGACCGTAAGCCAGCATTGCTACTCACATCGAAGCCTGCAGCGCCTTCGACCCGAACGCATAGGACATCTTGGGCTGGAATGGTAGGGCTTCACCGCACCTATTCGCGCAATCAGGATAAACACTTTGGACAGGGCGCACAACGGGCGTGCCCTACTCCGGAGGGAGATGTGGAAGGAGCAGCGTTGAACGAATTGAAGAGCGGCGATTGTTCTGCCCCAGAAGGACACCCAGAAGAGGGGAAAGTTGGATCAGCTTGCGGGGATCCTCACAATCATTGCTCCACGTTACAAGCCGATCAGTACCCTCAGCGCCGCAACGATGTAAGTCGCAGACTCTCAAAACAACGACCTGGCAGCGGTGACGTGGAGAGGAAGGTAAAGGTTGAAAACGCTAACAAGCGAGATTCGCTCGGTGGTCGGCTCTGGAAGAAGCTTAGGCAATTAGCGTCTGTGAAAATAACTAAGTAGTTCATTCCTTTCCGTTATTAGATTGCAATGGTTCTGTGTCGATAAATTTTTTTTGTAGAATTCTCGGACAACTATCTACCTACCTATCCTAATAATTCTTTAATAAGTCCTTCCATATACTTCTATCATCTTCGCTCGTTTTCTCGTACAGGAACTGCAAGAGGAATCAGTAAACAGAAAAGTATAGCAACATTATGGAAGAACGGAACGTAAGATCAGTATTGCAGAAAGGTCATCAAATGGATAAATCCATATGACTGTTGAGCTTGATATGTGATTTTTTTATTCATCAAAAGAAAGAGAAATGGAGAGATGTCGAGCAAAAAGTTGAGAGATACACACCAAGTCGAAGTTGATCGAAGGCTTGAGGATGTAAAGAGAGAAAAAATTTACGGTCTTTTATACTCTGCCTAAAGATGCCGTAATGTCCGGCCTTCGCCGGTTACTCTACACCGGCTATGCTCAATGGCATCCACCACTACAGCACATTCAATCCCGTCTCCTGCGAAATCTAAGAAGGACAAGACTCGCGGAAATGGAAAGGACAAAGAAAGGAAGGAAAAGGCCCCACAACATGCAGAAAGATTGAAGACTGTCATCCGAAAGCTTCCTCCTAATTTACCAGAAGAGATCTTCTGGCAGAGTGTACAAACCTGGGTTACAGACGAGACTGTCTCGTGGAAGTTATACTATCCTGGAAAGTTTCGCAGTCGGTAAGTAGATGATTAACTCAAGCGTGCATGTACCTAAGGAACATACAGACTGAACAAGGAGAATGTACCTTCTCGAGCATATGTCGTCTTCAGAAGTGAAGAGCAGCTTGCACTGTTTAGCAAAGAGTACGATGGACACCTATTTAAGGATAAAGCAGGCGAGTTTCCTCATCGTATTCAAGTATATCAGTCTTATCGTCACGCAGGGAATGAATCTCAGGCAGTTGTGGAATTTGCGCCGTATCAGAAGGTACCGCCAGAGAAGAAGAAGATAGATCCTCGTAACGGAACGATTGAGAAAGGTACACACAAATCTCTCTTTCGTTGAAGAACAGTCGACCTTAACAGATCACAGATGAGAACTATATCTCATTCATTAAGTCCCTAGCTGTATCTGCTAACCCCGAGCCAGTGTCTCTCGAAACACTCAGTACGTTACAATATTTCTACCCTCTATATGTTCACTCATGTCCGGATGCACAGTCGCGTCTACCCAACCAGTCCCCCAACCCAAGACAACGCCACTTCTTGAAGCACTCAAGGCCGAGAAGACCGCTATCAAAGAGAAAGCTGCAGTCAAAGAAAAGGTAGCCATTATGCGAAACGCAGCTATCGAGGCCTCTCGAAAAGAAGAAGCTGCCAAGAAGAAAGGTGTCAAACCGGCTAACGAACCTTCGGCATCATCTTCTGTACCCTATCCGAATAGAAAGGCTCTCAGCAAGAAACCTGGATCGAATGTTAATAACGCGTCCGGTACTGCATCCACTCCTGCTGCCGGTGGCCCTCCCGTCAAATCTGGGGGTCCGCCACCCAAATTTCCTAAAGCTGCCCGACAGTCAACACCATCTCAACCTCAAGCTCCGACCCAGCCTCCGACGAAGGTTCTAGCGCATACCCCATCAGCAGCACCTTCTTTAACTTCTGAATCACAATCACAACCCGATGTCTCGTCTTCGCCTGCAGTAGCTGCTCCTCCTCGTCGATTGCGTCCTATCCTAGGACTGGCTTCTCGTCAGTTCGAAGCTGCTTTGAGTGGAGCTGGTGTCAACGCAGGAGAACGAAAGTCTCGCAAAGAACGAGAGAGAGAACGAGAGGCAGCAGCAACAGCGAACAAAGAGAAGGAGAGAAATCAATCAAATGTATCAGGAGCCGGGGAAGACGCACCATCTACTTCCGGGAATGTTCCAACCACCACCAATGCAAACAGCACTGTCGGTTCCTCTAGCTCCAAACAAATTCCTTCCTCTCCGAAACGTGATCGTAGTGTTGCCAAACGCAAAAACAGCGTGAGCAGTAGTGGGGCCCTAATTGCTACTGTACCTAAGGTGCCCAGTATCTTACAACGTGCTCCAGGCACGGATGCATTGATTAGCACAATTTCGCCGGCAATATTACAACGCGAGGGTGTCGAATCTGTGGCTGGACAAAGTCCCTCTGTTGAGGCTAGCTCTGGAATCCGTGGTGGAAGACGAGGGCGAGGACGTGGACGAGGTGGTAGTGGTCCAAATCCTACACCATCTGGACGATCTGGGTAATGCCAGTTGTTCACAGCAAGTTCACATTGCCCAACAGGTCTGAAGTGATCATAATCGAACATGTGAAGTGGGCACAGCAGAGGCCCAGCTCATCGTCGCATTAGTATAGGCTCGCTCCATAGCCATTCAGAAGCGATGGTCAGTGATTTTTCTAGTCGTTGTACAAGAAGAACATAGCGTCGTCCGGGTCACTATCTGTTTAATTTCTACTATCACGATACTTATGTAGACCCCAAGTTTTTGCTGAACGTTCATGTGCAACTGTAATTCATTCTAGAACAACGTGTGTGCACAACGTGAAGCAAATTTTACGCTCGTGACGCTTTCAATCGCGTTACAACTGATATGCATGATCATTGACAGCCACTGCTATACAGTTTCCCTAACCTCTTATAAAGCTATTCATCTCGGTCACGACAGGCCTAGGGCTAATCAGCGCGAGGTAAAGATGAAAATCGCCCCAAAACAGGCGTTCTGGGGTTGTATATTCCATCTTGACCTACCACCACCAGCATGTCTCCACCTCAGAAACGAGTTCTATGTCTTCACGGGTGAGCAGAAATCGCTTGAATCTCGAAAGCGTTGATCTCTGACTGTAAGATTTTCAAGATATTCACAGAGCGCGAGCATGTTTTCCAAGAAGGTACTACTCACAAGCTACAACCGTTCCGATCTACCATCGAGCTAAACATAATGTTTAGCTCGCAGCTCTTCGCCAGCAGCTCCCCGAAATTGAACTAGGTGGGATATTACTTTTGACTTTCATCTTTAATCGACTGAAGTTTCCGTTTTACAGTCTTCATTGATGCCCCACATGTTCTCCAGCCGGTCGATCTGCCTGCACCCTCCCAGATGGGCTACTTTCCAGGATTTGATTCAGAACCATCAAAAGAACCTCAACGTGGCTGGTGGAAGACCCAGAATGTGCAGAGTATTGCAGCAGGACTGGAGGTTACGCTTACATTATTGAGGGGTGTGTTGAAGGAGCAAGGCGTGTTCAATGTAAGCATTTGCACCTGTATATCTTGACTGGGTATGTTGATGTAAATTCAAATGTTGTTCTTAGGGTGTATTGGGTTTTAGGTATACAGAACGCACCAAGTAATACCATGGATACAGGGAGTCTGATGTACCAATTTATAGTCAAGGGGCTGTTCTAGCTGCTCTACTCTCTGGGCTCGTACGTCTCATGTAACTGTTGTGATCAGCCACAATAATCAATCCACGCAGTTAGAGAAACCAGAGGTGTATCCTTCGTACCTCGAAGACGGCAAAGCAATACACCCACCATTGTTCGTACCCTCTTGCTACGCCGATGATCTTCTTACACCATTCTAGTGAATTCTGTATCTCTGTCGCTGGGTACAAACCTCTCGACCCCTTGGGCGCCAAGTTACTTACACCAAACTTCAAAACGCCTACTCTACATGTCATAGGCCATAACGATATTATTGTCACTCCAGAACGGTCGCAGTCCTTAATTGACGCATCGTTGAATGGACGCGTAGAGTTCCACGACGGAGGTTCGTATTGTTGTTTACTTTCCACAGACGGTTCCCGCGAACAAACTGCATTCAGGTCATTTTGTGCCATCCAAAACTAGTTGGAGGAGATTCCTCGCGGAGTACATACGGAACCCCAGTGAGGACAGTCCTGGACCAAACGGAAAAACTCTCGCTACCAATGGCTCTGCGTCTGTACCGGAGCCTGTTACGCCTATATTAGAATGATTTTGTGTATTGGTCCGAGGTCTTGTCTGGGTCTGTTTACATTGAGATATCCTATATCAGATGAATAGCATATACAATCATGTAGAGCAGCGTACGAGGAAATCACGATTTTTTTCGCTTTGACGTGCCCTAATTTGGCGAACTAGAAACTGCATTTTAGCGCCCTACCGGCTTCTTCCTACGCGGCCTTCTTACCCCAGAGCTGTTGTTGGTGATTTCCCCCTTCACCTACATAGCTACATTGACAGTGAGTTATAGAATATCTTTACAAATAATTCGACTTTGCTTCTTGTGGTCTGAAACGTTGGATTCCTTCTAGCCATCTTCTGGTAGAAACTCATGCCTTCTAAAGTCAGAATCACTTCCCGGCGCTCAAGAGCAACTCAAGCATGTATAAGCTGTAGAAAGAACAAAGGTCTACATCCTTCCTAGAAGTTGACACATTGCTAATCTACTCGCTTCCAGCACGGTGTGAACTCCTTGATGATCTGCAGACGACCGAGGCTCTTCGCTGCCACCGGTGCAAGACGCTTGATTTGCTATGTTCTTACCAGGACGCTGACAGGCAATCTCTGCGCTTAGGGCGCAAATCCGGTATCTCCCAGACTTGGGAGCAGCTCGTTCATTTCACCGATGTCCAACCAATCCCTCAGCCCAGTCCTTCCACCACAACAGCTATTACGATAGCCTCGACTACGGAGACAGAATCTCAACCTTTCACGGTAAACTCCGCATCTACTACGCCAACATCAGCACCTCTGGATTTCAAAGCATTACCACAATCTATATGGAAATATCGACGAGTAGCCCTTGGCCATTGGATGTATTGTGGCACCGATAACGACGAAGACCACTACGATTGGTCAGCTCCTATGTCCGCTGTACATCAAATGTCTGCCCAACATCAAGCCCAGATCCACAACGGACTTCTAGTGACATCCCAAATTGAAGCTCAGGCTCCAGTTGAGACTTTGGAAAACATACTTGAACAATCCCAAATCCAAGAGCATCTACGAATGTACGTCCTACAATATCTCATTTGCTCTGATTGAAGATTTTGCAGATTTCATGAAAGCTTTTCACCGTGGTTAGGCTTCTCCCCTAACCATTCCGACTCTTTCCCGTTGCTTAGTCTCGTGTGTTGTACCATCGCCTCGAGAAAGCTATCGTCATCATTCCTCGTAGCCGACCGTCTCCTTCGTGCCACCGAACATGCCATTTTCCAGGTTATCCTCCGTCCACCTCCGACATACGTGCTAGAATCTATTCAAGCGTTAATCCTGATCGCTATGTGGGCACCGTTTTGCAGTTCGAATGAACCGGAGGACGGATGGAGAGACCCGCATTTGCTCCTCAGTAGTGCGGTTAGTCTGGCGACAAAAATCAAGCTGAACGAAGCGCCCGAAAGATATTCAACTTTAAGGAAAATGTGTGAACAAGGCTTGAAAGTTGACTCCGTGCAGTTGAGGGGTGCAGCAGATTCAGCGAGGCTTGTATGTAATCCTATCATTTTGATTTTTCAACCCATTCATCGACATATACATATCCACAGTGGATTTCACTTACAAACGCCGAATCCATGTGAGCTCCCCAAACTCATTAAGCTGTTTCTCCGTCTCAACCTCATACTTTTTAGACTGTGTGTCGGAACCCACAGAGCACCGTTCTCTCGCAGAGACGAAGCGTACCTTCAATGCTTTCCTCGCTATCCAAGTAACCTCGGTCTATCTGCTTTGGGTGATAGCGCTGAAGCTAGCGATGCCCGCCTCCGCCTTCTCGCCGAAACTCTTAGCGCGACTGAAGAAGGCCTTTCTCTGCGGTTGAACTCGATTGAAGAGTTTGAATCGTGGCACTATGCAATGACAGATGTACTGCAACGGATCGATAGCTGTACAAGACTTCTTCTGCCATTTAGAGGTGAGATCACCCGTATATCACCTTTTTCGCGTTAGCTGATACATGCCCCTATAGTTGTACTCGACTTGGACCAAACTCTGATTTTTCGCGCGCAAACCATTGTAACAAGATGTTATCGCCTTCTCGTCTTCGAGAATCCCGTTGCTGTTGCACGCAAACTCTCAATTCACTACGGTCCCGGCATTTTGAAATCCCAATCTTATTCAAACGTCTTCGCGGAGGTTTTTACTCCCTGGGGCAAAGATGCCTTGCAAATCTCCGAAGAAATATTTGTCTCGCTCCAAGAGCTCTTAGAAAACCTCGACCGTGATGCGGATCACATTCATGACCATTTTCTCGCCAGCGCGCCAGATCACTTTTTTCACATGATCCAACTTGCTGGTGTTTTCCTCATCTCCTTTAAATTCATGGTGTACAATGCTCAAAAATGTGTATTACCTGGGTCGAGCGATCTGCTGTTCCAGAAGATCATTGAACATTTGAGGTTGTTGCAGGTCCCTAGGGTGCATCCCGCAAAGAAGTGTGCTGATCTGCTCGGGGGTCTTTTGGAGTTGTGGACCACTAGGGAAATATTATTCTCTTCGCCTCCGCAGCAGGCTACCTTGGAACCATCCGGAGACAGCTACCGTGGGCATAGGGCCAAAGTACATGAGACGAAAGGGGAGCGTGACCCGAAAGGCAGTACGAGTTCGAGTTCGAGTGCAAATAGCCCAGATAATGCTACCTCGATCGCCTCGCCCATATCAGAGCAAACTTTTTCACCATCATCCCTTGGTTCGAGGGAGATGTTTTCCTTTACCATGTTTGCTCAAGATGCAACAATGCCACAACCAGGTTTGGATCTAAACGCGGTAAGCACTGCGTCAATGCCAGTCTTTCCTAGTGCTACTGTAGGAGGGACGATCGACAATCCTGTCTATGACGGCTGGCCCGATATTTTTCAGGATGTTCAATTCTGGCAAAATTTGTTTATGCAGCAGCCGGTTTCAGAATGACAATAAATGGTCCAGTGCCTTAACATCCTCGATCTTTCGGGTATGAAAAATATCCTGGTGTAATTCACGTTTTTCTTTTGGCTATGACAACTTAGCCTTATAGGTGAGTTCTCACCGTGTTATTGCACCACTGTCTCATTGCGCCCCCGACATGAGGTGTACACGAGGAGTTGACGATAGAAAGAACAAGATGTGGTCCATACGTTCAGACTTGGACTAGTAGAGTGCACTTTTGCTATAATGTATCGTACGGTTACGAGACAATCCTCTTGCTCTATTTCACTTCCAACGATGCTCTCCTCTTCCTCCGTACAATTATTAGCGGAAGTCACGGTTAAATTATACCACGCCAATATTAGCGGGACGGAATACGAATGGCGGTACTTTAATCAACGGGGTACTGCTCAGTTCTGTCAGCACCAGCATGTCGAAGCTGAAGCTGAGCATCCCACTGCAGAGGAGAAAGAAATTAGTCCAGAGTTTACTGAGACTACTTACTGGTTCCGCCTTCGAGACGAAACGACCGGAAGAATTCTGTGGACCTTTTCCATACCGGAAGATTGTAGCTATCGCATTGACAAGCCGTTCTTTCATGTCTTTAATGGTAGGGTGAGCGCCTAAATTTTGCTTTTGCTCGACTGTTTCTAACAACAATTCTAGAGTAGAATGTGGGGCTTCCTATTCAATAGAGACGAAGATGCACAGGCTTTTGGACAGGTAGTGCAGACACAGCTACCCAATACAGCTCAACAAGACTTGCAACCAAAGGGTACGTTTATATCGTATTCAATTCACCCCTCTCCTCCCCTGACGAGAACCTAGTAGTTCAGAGGTCTGGCACCAAATATTCTAGACGTGCACCCAGTGTTCGTTCAGAAAATATCTCGAAGTCGAGAATCGGGAGACTCAGAGTCAGCAATACCAGCACTCCCACTCTAGCCTCTCCACAACGAATTACTTCCGATTTGAAACCTCGACAACAAATAACTGGCCTCACTACTTCTATTATCTCACTTCCTCAAACCAACTCTTTTGTCCACGTTGGACACATTGGTCTTGGCGGAGACGGTGTCATCGAGTGCTCAGAAGGGATAGATCCCTCGTGGTCGAGCGTAATAACAGACTTGCAGCATGGAAATCTTGCAGCGGATGAGTTCAGGCGCAAAGAGCTCATCAATAGTTTCAGGCTGGGGATGAAGAAACTTGGGCCTGCTTCAATGCGTGCAGGATGTTTTTAAACAGATATCATTAGGGTGCAATGTCTGTATTGTATTTATGTATGCAAAGTAAGATGTAACGAGTAGGTATCAGGCAGATCAAGGACGCGGATAAGATAACCTGCCAGGTAATTTTTTTGATGTGTCAGAAGCGGGTCAAGTCACGTCCGAATATCCCTGTCAAAATATTTATACGCTGAAAAACAATCGAAAAACCAAAACTTGCAATTGAGGAACCAATAGAAAGGAACCAGAATCCTGATGATTTAGAGTTAGTATTAACCCCATTTTAAAAAACAATACACGATAGATTGACTCACTTGTTTCTAATGCTCAGAGTCTGCGTGAAATATGCCGATCTCCAAAGAAGCCAGGCAAGGCGCCCTTTCTCTTTATTTAAGCCTGGAAGACCTCCCTCGTCTGGCCTGTCATAGATCGCTTTCCTACATTGGAGCAGGCATTAACGAGCAACAGAAACCAAATTTAGACGGAGGTGAACTTACCAGTTACCTACATAGGCCAAAGTTCCTTGGTTATGGAATTCGAACGGTTTTTCATGAGTACGATCTCTAATGATCTTATTAAGCCTTTTGTAAAGGTATTTAGCTTGTTGATTTGCGACTATCCAAACTATGTATCAGAGCGTGGACGTCTGCAAGAGCACATACTAACCTTGGGCAGTTGCAGGAAGAGGAGCGCTTGCAAGGGAAGCCGCATCGCCAATCACGTAGACGTCGGGATCAGGCGTACCATCAGTTCTTAAAGTGTTCAAATGATCATCTGTAATGATACTTTCGAGTAGAAGGGAACCCAAAAATTTGTATCTTAGCCGCAAAAAATGAAGTACCACAAATCTCACCTCTGAGTTTTCGGGTGTTTCTTGAGTTCCGTGATTGAAGCGACTAGCGGATTCGGAGAGAGACCCGTTGACCAAACGAGTAATCCGTATGGTACTAGGAAATCGTTGTATTCAATACGGATTTAATAGGGAGGGCTAAAACTTAGCGTATCGCCTTACCTTCTCCCTGCTCTTTGATGTAGATTTTGCCCTGAGGGAAGCAAAGTTTTAATGTATTTCATATAAGATTCTTGGACAACGTACGGCTTCGACCTTATCAACATGATGGCTTGTCCAGATACTAATGCCTTCTCGACGGAAATTTTTTTCGGCATACCTGGGAGGAATATAGTTGGTCACGAATGGAGGCTTCGGTCCTCTCACTCACTGAACAAGATTACTGTCAAACATTCCCAAGATGCTCGGTGCGACGTCGTATAGGTTGATCCGAGCCATCTTGGCTAAAGAAGGATAATGCTCCCATATTTCGGCGTGTAATAGATCATGAAATTCTGCAGCAAATTCCACTCCAGTCGGCCCTGCTCCTACGATGACGAAGTTCAGTAGATGACGGCGTTCAGTATCGGAGAGGGTAGGCTGGTTGGCTTGCTCAAAGCCTGTAACAAAAATCGCGGTCAGGAACATGTATTGGAACCAAGAAATGACTCTTACACTCCAAAATTCGGCTTCGAATTGCTCGCGCGTCGCGTACATCCTTTAAGAAATGCGCGTGTTCTTTGACACCGGGAATGCTGAAGGCTACATGATGTCGACGTCGACACATCTCTCATCGAAGCAGGAGTATGTTTTTGACTCACTTTGTGAGTACGCCCCCACGGCAATAACAAGTTTATCGTATTTTAAAGGAAATTTTAATCCACTTCCTGGACTGGTTGTCGATATCTGGTGATCATAAGTAGTGTCACTGGGGGACGCAACGTGACTTGGTTTCGTTGCAGGCATCTTTGAATTTCGGCCTTCAGGACATCATGATTTTGATGAATTTTAAAGACGTACACACTGCAATGTCTTGTTTCTGAAATCTGTAAGTTCAATTTACGCGTTAGAATATTTCCTTGGGATACAAAGGTGATTGAAACTATACCTATCCTGTCACACCACGCTTGATAGATACCCTAATTGACTATGTTTCAGCAATAAATAATTGTCCTCAATTTCTATACGCACGGCTGCCGGGGAGTACCTACGAACCTATGAGTGATTATTTTAGCCAAATTTCGTCTGAACTAGCAATTGCTATTGCTCACAGGTTCAATGGCACAACGAAACTCGAGTGTCCCAACCGCACAACTAGCTAATAGAGGCGTAAAATTAAAATAGTTATTCGGGGATACCAATACGACATCTAAAGCATTGTCAGTACATATATGTAGCAACCATTCAAATATTCAGGCAGAGAGTTGACTGCTTACCCCATCTTTTCTTGTCCACTCCACGAAGGATTTCGTATCCTCCCCATCCAGAGCCAAGAATGACTAGACGTTGCTTTTCTCGACGACAACTAGAAGAAAAAGCCCGTCTAAAATTTTGTAGTATTGGCTGCCTAGTCAACATGGACAAGAAGCAAGAATGGAGGAGTCGAAACGAAATTAATTCCGCGGAATAAATCGGAGATTTGTGATTGTGTCATCAAAATGCGCATAAACTTACAGCCTTTCGGTTTTTAATAGCAGTCGTAAGTATAGCTTGACTTAGCTTAGAGTTGATAGAATTGCTCACACTGTACGGAAAGACGCTGAGCACAAGAGATTTTACTTCATTGTACCGGAAACATTTACCATTTGCTTTCATTTCACCTAGTTGATTGGGTACAGGTAATCTCTGTTTGAGTTCAAATTGAAGGATATATTCATTGGACAATTAGGAGTATCGGCACAACTTTCGACCCAGTTCAAAATTCAACACAAATTTCTTTGAAAATTGAAAGAAATTTGTTGCTTTGTGATCTTCAGGTGCACTTCAAGTTGAATGAAATCACTCGAAAATATCTGGTTTCTGGATACCATGACGAATGCGTTCGGTGTCTTCAAGGTTCTAGAGTTATCTTCAGTTGTGACCTTCCACATACATAGTAATCTATCCTAGTTGACAACAGATAAATAAACTTATTCAACACCCCGAGCACCAAGTGGAACTTCAACCAAATATACTGTATCATCCAACAAAAGAAACCGAACCTGTAGGTCTAAGGAATTATATACAGTTAAATGTACAAGTAGGGGTAGAATCAAAAGCTCTGAGGATGGGAGTGGACCGAATGCAGCATTTCGTCCACCATGCCCATGAACGAAGTCCAATCTTCTTCAGCCCTATCAGGAAGAATAATTAGTTCACACAAGCTAGAGGACCTATGAAGGGCAACAAATGCCTACTTGGGATTATGTGGGAAGGTTAACGTTTCGTTGCTAGGAGAAATGGCAGTCTGATCCCAAATTCGCTCACTAGGCGTATAGCGGACAGGCGATGTAAGGGAAGGGATATTACTTTGCGTCGAAGATCGAATGCCTTGGTTACCAGGGTCATAGTATGTATCTTCATCTTCGCAACCATCCTGCCATCCACTTAGTTCCAACTCTTCATGACTTCGAGAGCGCTTTAGAGAAAGTGCCCTGGGAGGTGAAGGAATCCCGCTGGCAGAAATCATGGCTGATAGAACATCGCTGCATAAAAATCAGTACGCAAGTATCGCAGGCCAGTGCAGAACAGAGACGTACTAGAGACGCCCCGCCGAGTCGTGCCTGAATCATCGTTGTTATGTAAGTGACTTCACTCAAATAAAGGACTATCACACCAACCTGCGCTCATAAAATGCTAAGAAATGCAAGCATTTGTATACCTCGGCCGTCTCTTTATGCTGGTCTGGCATGGAGTTCATCCACGTCCTTTTCCAAAGGTTGATAAGTAATATAACTCCGCACATGAATACCTGGTGCTATTTGATGCTGAATGGATACGCGGAAATCAGGCATGAATTGCTTGGACGCACTATTAAATTTGGCAGTAGGAAACAGTCAGAACGCTGATGTTGTACTTCAATGACGTGAAGATATGATCTTGCGGCATTAGCACACATGGAAAGTGAGGAAAAATTCATGGGTCCGGGTCGAAGTAGGTCCTTGTGGTTTTGTATCTGGATAGTAGTAAGAACAGATGGATATGAATGCGTGTAATGATAACCTCACCAGAACTCGACTGTGGGTATATTGAAGCATGAGAGATTGGTGGAAGAAGATTGTATTGGGATTATGGGGGTCCCATTGTACTAAATGTCGGATTGAGCTTCAGATTGTTCTCGGGATAAAATCAAAGTAACCTACGATGGACTGGCGCGGTAGCAATCCAGTTATTTATATATGCCGTCCGTCGTTGTAACATTTGTTCCGGGATATGATTATCGGCATTGACCTTGTGTGGGACAGACTTCATAACGGCGAACAAGACCGAGTCCCTTTAAAACTTACATTGCGACGTGCCCGCCCAGAAGCGACAATCAGGGTGAGTAAATGCCGCCAGTAGGAAAGATAGGAAGGCTTTTCAGGTGGCTGTACGAAACGAAGTTCAGGATTATCGTTGAACCAATAATCATCATCGCATTCCACAGGGAATTGAGATTCGAGCCTATAAATGGCGGAATAATGAGCAAACTAGATTCGCCATGGACAGCCACCATACTTACTGTTCAGGCGTCAGCTCTTTTGGTCGACCGATAAAAATGCCTTTGGAAACTTCGAAGACAGTGAGCACCCAAAAAGCACGCCTCCAAAGCTCGCACTCTACAATATCGCAATGCCTGAGATCGGACTGTCGTTGAATATTCGATACGACCTGCTGTGCTAATTGTATGCACGGTCTACACATATCCCACGGCCATGCACCTTCTCCATTGGATGCTGGAAACATGAAGAGCAGCGACAACTTTGAGTTTCAGTTAATAGACAGAATAATACTCGTGAAACCATGTAACGCACTGCATAGAGTTGTACCTCGAACAATGTCATGGGTTGCAAGTACGTCAGTCGAAGGAATTGTATTTGTTTGAAATATTTCCATCCTAAAGAGTGTTCAGATTGCGTGGTCCCGTACAGATTTCGAGGGTCATTGGAATGCCGGGAAGCATTGGCGCAGACGGCGAGGAGAGTCGAGCCGAATATTCGATTTCTCAAATGTAACTTCTCTTCGTATACATGCCTTTCGAATGTGGGTTGATGAAAGAGAGGGTAAAGGTAATGGAGTCGGGAGAAATACAAAGAAACAAGGTCTCGAAGGAGGTCGTCTTCGGGGAATATTAATGGCGACTCTTCAATAATGTTAGTCCACTAAACGAACAAGGCGATTGATTGGTCAAATGCAGACCAGATACCATACTGAGGGTCTCACCGGGGCTGGATTCCAGAACTCTGGGCGCTTCTGAAGAATGATGGCACTAGTTTTCGCGCCGTACATTTCGTCTCGAATATCTAATGCAGTTTGTAGAAGATTGACATGATTGAATTTGGACATGCCATTAGAATCGAAAGAGAGGCCATGAATACGGGTAGCTAGATATTCCATATCACCGCGGTTGTCGTGGCTTTGGTTATCTTCACAGGAAGGGTCGTGCAAGGAGGATAAAGGTGAAGCTCTTGACGCAACTCCAGAAGATCTAGAGGTGGCGCTTGTCGGAGAAGGGGTCCTATGCAGCTTATCGTCTAAGGTCCGTGCATAAGTCGCGAGATCTATCAGCATGTTACGAGTCGCTTGAGGATCTTCTGGAAGAGTAAAGCTCTGAGGGGCAGCCAGGATGGTATATATGAGCGTTGCAACTTCGGATGCAGGTCGCCGCTTGGATCTAAGTGGCGCTTGCAGCTAGAGAACTGAATGAAAGTTTGGTCTGAGATGCTCACCCTACTTTGGGACCGCGTTTCTACATGCAATACGATAAAATCAGCAACGGAAAAGTATTGATTGCTTGATCCCATACCTTCTTTTCTGATGTATATGTACAATCAATCTGTAAGCTCACACAATTTGAGCAAATTCCATTCAGCATCAATGTTCCATCACCTTGAAGAAGAGTAATGAGTTTGGCAGCGAGGAATTTCGCTAAACAATCTCACATTTAATTCTTCTGCGCCCACATTCGTCGCATGCGCATTTGGCCCGCCGTTTGCGAGGTTGAGCAGAAGAAGTAGACGAAGAAGTGGCCTCGTTATCTGGCATTTGGTCCTAAGTAGTCCGTGTACGGATAGACGGTTGAAAAAAGAAGGATTTGCGTTTTCTAGGAGCCGAGGCTTTATTATTTGGGAATTCAAGCGCGTTAGGAGGCGGTGTCTCACGTGGCTGCAAACCTGGACGGGTCGGTCACGGTGTTACGACCCGTCGGTAGAACTGATCGTCGATCTGGAAACCTAGTATATTTACCTGTATTCACCGGTGCAGTCGGATTGAAGTTCTCACCAGTCCTTACACTCCCTTGCAGACTTCTTCTAAATGAGATATATACTTTGCAAGATCAGGCGAGATCACTGGTTATTGACCATCATTCCCCCACTCATAGGCGGAGGTCGGAGGCACCAAGTATTGAAGGTTACCTTGAGCTGAACTCACCCTAACTCACCCCTGGTTATTCGCCTTTTGCCCTCAAAAAATCAGAACAATTAGCCTCGATGTGGTAGGTTCCTGTAGGACGGATATTTTTCGAAGATACCGGCGGGATACCGCAATTAGATCGCATCTCTAGGGAAGACAATTATCGTTGTAGATTAGTCGGACTACCTAGGGAGGTCAAAACAAAGCAGAACGGGGGTCGTAAAGATTGACGGATCAAATCAGTTCCGCCGAGAGAGTCAGTATACAGTAGATTGTGCTCTGTAACACTCCAGGTATCCAAGGATGAACCACAACAGTATCTGTTTTGGATTAGTTAGACTATTGGAGAACCTCAGCCCCCCCGCAGCGTCTCCTGTCGGTATCATCGATACGGATATGAACCTGCTTCCACCGACGTATCACCAGTGATCAGACGGATGATCATATAGCTCCCAATTTCTCCATTGAATAACTGATCACCTGCACCCGACTAGTTACAATTACAAGCCAAAGTTTGGTGAGGAGGAAATGAAGTACTGACAATTGAATATATTCAATGTTGATTCCTTACATTGTATATTACATGAAACACGCATGGATCCATCATCCAGGACCTTCGTTTTCATGAAATCAGAATTCACTGAATATTCGGAGAACTCACATAATGTGTACTTGAGGGGTTTTGGAGAATGGGTACTGTGTAGTTTTATTGTCCTATTCTACTTGAACAGTCCTACTTCTATGTCAGATTTTCGAAAATTGCATACATTGCTTAAAAGGTCATCGTAGTCTTCCTGTTCGGGAAGGACCTCTGCCTTCCTTTTATGGCCTCTTCATCTAAAGACTCTAGTGTTACCCTTACACACAAGTCTACATACAGCAAACACAAGCCAACACAAAGCATAGAGCTACTCAGTGAATATAGCAGTAGCTATGATTATCCCTGGATTTGATCACAATAATGTGTAGGCTGCCAGGCATTGTGGTTATCTCACATTGTACAGATCCAATCCAGCACTAGATTGTACAAAGACAAGTAGATAGTACAGTATACGCGAAAAAGTAGGCATAGAAAGTATATAAAAAAGGAGGAACCATGATTTGCAGTGTACACTCTGATCTGGTCACAATGTCTCTACATTATCATCAGTGGCCTTATGCTTTGTGTCAGCTTTGTGTTTGATGTATACTCGCTATAGTTTGCTGCATGCGTTTATGGTGACTTTATGCAAAAATCCTGATTATATTTACAGTCTTCGCATGTGGGGGTCACAAAAGCAAAACAAAAATCCTTTCTAAACATAAAGCCTTCATGACCTTTGAGTGATATGTGCAGATTTGAAGTCAAATTATCTTAGAAGTAGGACTATCTGTATGTTGAAGTAGAAAAGGACATAAAGTATCACAGTATACATACTCAAAAGACACCAGTCGATGCTGAGAGAAAATCTTCGCCCTGTGAAGATAGGTAAGCTGCATAGCCGGGGAAATGCATGTACAGAATAAGTACCCTGCAGAGTTTTTATCTTTCCTCCATGCAGAGAATAATCAAAGCTATATTGTCAACGTCGGAGGGCTGTATACATTCATACACCCGTCTGAAGATTACCTAAGAACGGTATAGGGAAGGCGTGCTCTATTGTACCGGAACCGGAACGATCACGTGTAACGGTTGATTTCCACTTTACCGTTTCGCTTCGCCCGACATCCTTCCCCTTTTTTTCCATTTTGACGACGGCTGCGGCGTCCTGGTCCTACTAGAAGAGTAGGATCTTTGAAATACCATGTCTTCGTCCTTGCAAACGACGGAAATTCTGTTCAACTCTCCTGCGTTGCATTCGCTCAAGCGGGATCAACTCGTGAAGTTATGCAAAATCCACTCTATAAAGGCATCAGGGAAGAATATTGAACTCATCGAGAGACTGAAAAAGGTGGCCACAGATCTTCCCAAAGACGCTCCTTTCAGTATTGCTTCGAGGAGTGATGCAATGAGTAGTGGAAAGATGGACATTGACGGTGAGGAGGTTGGAGGCAATAAAGAGAACTACAATGACCGCAGAATAGGGAAGACTGCCGTGGCGATGGATTTGCCACGTCCCAGCGAGCAATGGGAAGTTATGGAAAGCATTGCGGAGTGTGATAACGAAGATAGTGGATCGCGAAGTGGAACGTTGAGAAGCATTGCGTCCAATCGTGAGTTCGGAACTGGTGGCTCGAAATGTAGGTTTTTCTAAATCTTTCCGGCTTTTTCTCGAGCTCACGGTGTAGCCCAAACAGCATCTACCATGTCGTCTATCAAAGCATTGGCTTCTTCCTTGGGACTTAAGCGCAGTGCTTCTGCCAAATCTACTATGGCCACTTCGACTACTTCCATTTCTGGAGCTGGCATAACCGGAAATCTTTCAAAGAGGCCTCCCCCTGTACCGCCTATGCCTATTGAAAGCGGCTATGTGTCGGGAAACCGAGAAGATCGCTCTAAAATCGCCATTGTAGATGAGCTCTCCAAACACGCGATTCCCTATGCCCGTCTACCTGTTCCTTTACCAATTCAGATGCCACAAATGGATCATTTCTCCGACTTCTCGCATTTCAGTGCAAACCCACCTACTCCTACAGCACTTTCCAAGTTTGATTTTAACAACAAAGAGGACAATGCTCCACTTCCAGGACACGTACTCAGACCTGGAGCACCAGCACCAGACAATGCTAGACTGAGTTTGGGCGACGCTCGCTTTAGCTTAGGCTTTGGGCTAGCGACTCCCAGAAAAAGTTCATCTGGTGCTACTACGACGATTCGATTGGTTTCATCATCATCGATGACCGGTCCCCTTGACTCCCCTAAACCTTCCACTTTCGTTTTCCACAACGAAAACTCTAGCACACCACAACTAAAGCCATGGAACACGGCTTTTGATCTTGTATTAGGAAGTCCTTCTGGACACGGGCAAGGCGAAAATGTTAAGATATACCCGGACTTGCCGACAGAAGATGTGGCTTCCCGTTCTAGGACTATTGGGCTCACCATTCCAAGCGGGCCCTCGACATCGAAATCTCCATCTGGCGCTAAACCCGAACCATTCGTATTCGGCTCCCCTTTGCCTCAGCATCGGGTGTCTAATGCGCAATTTCAGACTGCCGCTGCCTCGGTCCTAGAGGAGATGAATCGCCGCCTGCTTGCTGATGGTGTCGAAACCGTTGGCACTTCTCTCATTTCTACCCTGCATCCTAGTGCTGGAGGTGACCTTACCCCCGGTACTCAGAGAAAGTATGCAGACCGGGAGATCAAGCCTCTGCGAAAGAGTTTCGGTGCTCACGCTGCGAAAAGAGAAGTGAAAGAGAAGTTTGAGAAGGCGCACCAAGACCAGTTCGACGGTATGGAAAGCATCGCCGGATATTTGAACCGCAAGAACCAGATCAATCCTTCCTCTTTGTCTGGAAAGGGTGTTGGCTCAAGTCTTGAACCAGAGCAAGTTGGAAAGAAGAGGAAGTCGAGCGCTATAGATGATAGTCTTCACGGGCCAGTGAAGCGTACGAGTACTCGAGTGATTAGTAACACCAGAAGAACTGTTCCCGGAGGCTTTGGTGACGAGGAAGAAGAAGAGATTCCTGTCGGAAAAAAAGCTAGAGTCGAGTTTTACGGTAAGGATGACATCGGAGCCAAGGCTACAGAGAAATCAGCCGTAGACAAATCAGAGAAGGAACGCGAAATCATTCGGCGAAAGCTTGAGATGAATCGGGCTCGGAGGAGGAGTAGTGCTGCAAACGGCAGAGCTAGTATGGGGCGTGGAAGGGTTAGTGTGGGTCGAAACAGTGGGTCGCGTGTTCTGAACAGACTGCCTGTGTCACTGACTGGACACAACTATGTAGACAAGCTGCCGCCGAAGCAGGCGCCGTCGAAATCACGGTTCGGGTTCTTATCTAATGCAGCAAAGTCTATAGTCAAGGGTGTTTGGGGTGGAGGAAAGAAGACACCAGCCGCAGTTGCGCCCACAACATCATCTGTGGCCACCTCCAATGCAGCACCAACACCGAGTGCAGTAGCGTCCGTTAGCGTTACGGAGGCAAGAATCCAAAATGCGTCTTCGGGTACTCGAAGGAAAGTTGCTGCGACAGAAGCAGGCTCTTCAAAGCCGCCCACTTCATCTACCTCATCTCGGAGCAGAGATGTGTCCAATATGGGGACGATGAACTCCCTGGGTTCTGTGGCAGCGACGATACACTCTTCTCGATCTCGATCCCCTATACCTTCATTTGCGGCCCCCACCAAGAGTAGTAGTGTCCGGACATCGACAAATGGCACCACGTCGACGCGGAATAGCTCTTTGGTCAATTCTTCCAGGGTGTCTCGAGTTTCCGCAAATTCCGCAACGTCCTCGAGGGTTTCTAGTCTTGGAACACGCAGGAGCTTTAATCCTGGCGCCGTGAGTTCTACAAGCTCGCGTCTCCTTGCTCCTACCGCTAGCTCTTTGGCTAAAACTGCTGGAATTCCCAGGCTCAAGTCTGGTACGTTGGAGGTTCAGTCTGAAAATCCAGTCCCCTCTTCTTCTTCCAATGGAGTTCCAGCGAAAATATTCAGCAAACCGCTTATGGTGCCCGTCGGATCGGGATTACCTTCCCCGGTTCGAAACGGCTCTCAGACCGTTGCTCGAGGGGTAGCTGTCAAACAGCGTTCTTTGTCTGGTCGAAAACCGCGTATATCTCGCTCGAAGGTCATTGCGAAACTGGCCTCTCAACGTGCCGCTTCTGGATCGGGACCACCAACTAGCACGGACTACGCAGGTCCCTCTGCGGTCGGTCTGGCTTCAAAGCGGTCAAGTCTGGGTGTGGGGGTGCACAAGGCCCCAAGGAAGAGCATGGGGGGAGCTCGTAGAAGTCATGTCGGTGTGTCTGGCGCGAGAACTAGTGAAACAAGTATTTTATTGAGTGCGAAGAAGAGGGCGAGACAGAGCGAGTATACTCGCAGGAAAAGTCGGGCTACTGGGGGTGCACAAGCTGGTACTAGCTCAGAGGCCATGATTGTCGACCCATGAGATGTTACCTTTATGCAGGTCAGTAGAGGTCAGTGGGAGTGCCTAGTTTTCATTGATTTTTTTCTTTCACTGTCTTTTTTTTTGCGAATAACGAACAGTTCCCCTTCTTCTACACGTAGTTTTTCGTATTGATTACGATTTTTGGCTTCCTCGATCGCATTTCATAAAGAAACGAACCCATCACGTACTGTATGTAAACCAAATCAATTTCCGTTCATACTCTTTCATCGTCTTCTTCAGCAGAACTTACTTTCGGCGTCGAATTGGGACTGCAGTTAGAAAGCTATGCAATGTGGTTCAGAAATAAAACAGAACGATGATGATAGTAGGTGTAGCAGGTAAGCAAGTATACTATGTGGCAAGTGTCTGAAATCCTGATATCTAGAGAACATTGAAAGCAAACTTTCATTACGAATTAATGTGTGTATAAATTATAACGAGTGAGGGGCTATTAGAAATGGGGAGTTACAAAACAAAACAAGGGGTGAGCCGGAGTGCAAAGAATGTGCTAAAGTAAAACGAAGGATACGGTAAAGAGATCGGAAGAGCTGAAAAGAAGGGCAGGCGAACTTGTGTTTTGTCATGACAGGAAAAAGAGGGATAGTTGCAACATAGGTTCACTAGACTGGGTGAACTGCCTTACCGGAATTGTCGTAACCGTCGTGCTTCTGCAGTAACATTCCAGGCAGTCTGAACCAGTTCCACAATTTTTGAATCTTTAACATCCAAAGCGAGGATATTTTTCCACATTCCCTGATTATACCTCAACCGTTGCTGGAATTCTTCATCGGCAAGCAACGACATTTCGCGAGCCATTTCAGCGGAGTTTGGGAATTCAGAAATGACCTGAGGAGGTAGGAGATGAAGTGCGAGGAAATTGCTTTGGGTCTCGAGACCTAGACCGAAAAGCAAAAGCAGTGGAATGGACGCAATGTGGGGAACGGAAATCGGAACTACAGGTAGGGAGACGGTGAGTGCTCCAGAAGTGGAGTCGCGGTAGGGTACAGGTGAAGTGGATCCTGGTGCTGCGGGGGGAATTAGGTCGACTCGGAAGCCATTATTATACATGTCCACGTCGATTGGGACTATGAGGGGTTGGATAAATGAGGTAGTCGTCGACTGGTATAGTGCGAGGGCATGGCTTGGCATGTGAGCGTCTCTCGTTATGAGCATATCGAAATATCTAGGCAGAGGGATCCCAGAGGTCAGAGAAGTTTTCACCACATTAAAGTGGTGACATAAAGCGCTGTAGCAGATCATGAAATATTCGATTAAGCTACGATGTCAGAATATAAAAGCACATTATAACCCACTCTACAGGCTCCGTGCTTCCAAGTAGTGAACGACGGGGCATTCTTTGCCAATGCAGTTGATTGGACTGTGCGTTGATTAGATGAAGAGTTCGTAGGCGTAGAGAATTCGTGAAAGGGAATAAAATTTGAATGAGGGGGAGGCGCAAAGTAGACTAGTCACTGTGCTCGAGGCAGCGACTGATTGCCAGCGAGGAGGTTCGTAAATGAGCTGCAATACCTGCGGACGACGCGCCAAAAACTGTCTATGATCAGTTTTTAATGATGGACACGTCGCTGAGGAACGACAAAGAGTTAAGGAAGAAAGAAAAGGCAAGGGAGAGGGAAAAAAAATTGTTTACGTATACAATGTTCCGCTGTCCCGACTCAAATCTCACCGGACCCGAAAAATCAACTTGCATCTCCAATTTTTTAGCGATGCATTCGACGTTCTTACACATGTGAAGTAAACCCTTCTAGCAAATAGAAGTTGTATAAAGTATTATCCCTCCGCCTGCCGCTGCATAGAATTCTTTTCTCTCCGACTTTTAATTGCTAGGAACGTATTCAGTCTCTCTTATCACTGACCAATGCCAAGTCGTGGAATAAATTCTTCCCTCCTTCCCGCCTGCTTTCAATTACAAGTATTTCGCCGGATCCATCTCTTGTAGATTGGCACATTGAATTGTACCATCCATGACAAGTTCACTCAACGCTTTGGCTGTTCCAGGAGCATTACATATCCCCTTATAGTAACCGTTAGTGAAACAAGGCCATGGGCAATGAATTAATCTTACCCAACATGTATGCCCAGTTGCGATAATTAAACCTTGCGCGATATGAGGAGCGGCACCGATAATCGGACCTCCACCCGTCTCTACGATGGGGAGAAAGCAGCCTTGCCGTTTCCTAACCGTCCCAGCTCGAAGTTCCGGAGAGATACTGGATACATGCTTCCATATGCTTTCGCAAGCAGCTTCGTCGATAACCACATCGTCCACGTTCTTTGGAAGTAGAGAATCATCACCAGGACCACATGCGTATACTTCGTTCCCGGGTCTGGCATATATTTCTGGGGAGACCGTGAGTCCTCGTCGTTTAGACAAGGCGATCTCGGTGAAAAGAACATATGGGGCGATATCGACGGAAGGTTGTGGCAGGATAATTATACTGTGGGCTCTGGTCGAGGAGATAGGGAGAGTCGATAGGAGAGATGGAGACCAGGCGCCGGCTGCAAGGATGACATCTGTGGCAGGAAGTGTTTCGCCTTTACCAGTATCATTATGAATAACGTTGACACCAGTGACTTTGCCGTCGCTGATGTTCAGACGAGTGGCTCGACCTGAGATTAACGCGGCCCCCTTTTCCATGGCTAAATCCATCATACTATTCGTGAAAAGGAAAGGGTGAACCTGTGCGGTGTCTCCACTAGCCGCCATCGGAGAGTAACGGTGTGTAAGACTTTCATCTACCCATAATAGATCATCCGGAAGGCCTTTTCTCTTTCTGCTCGTAGAATTGCTCTTGCTACCTTCTTCAAGTCCCAATGTCTTCTCAAGGCTTTTCCTTTGACCACCGGCTCCAACTCCATCGCCAAATTCTGCATCCTTGTCTCTCACAGCGCTTTGACCTTCCCAACTTCCGCATTCAACATATCGCCATCCCCAACGATCCTGTCCGTTATGTTCTTCAGCTAGCTTGACGTGCTCTGAAAACGAGATAGCGACCAGTTCTTTAGGATATGCCCATTTCGCTATCAGTCCACCTGCTTTTCCGGAAGCACCTTGCGCTGGACCATGTTTTGAGGCTTCGATTACTCTGATAGTTGTGGTAACAGGCGAAAATGAGGGATGGCGAGTTAGTTGATAAGCTGTTGAACATCCAATTATTCCACCTCCAATGATAATTATGTCTTTACGAGAGGAAGTCATGTTGTAGAATAACGCAAAGATTCTTGATAATAAGTTCGTAAAACGATATTTGAACGTTGAAGTTTGAAGAAGAAAGTTGAATTTCGCCACTTTTGCTCAGTTCTCATGACATCATTCCAATAATTTGAATCGCAGAGAGGGCCTTGACGGAAGACAAAAAAAAAATGCACTGGTCGTGGACAGTATTTGGTTGTAAGGAAAATGTTTGTTAACGATAAATAACGAGGCTGGCTGTTGGCATATGTAGGAATAGAAGCAGAAGTGAAGAAATTTGAAATTAGCGCCCAGTGGCAGTGCCAGTTTTTGCCTCTCTTTCCTTCACATATAATGGCCCCAGAAAAGCTCTCGAAATCAACCAAACCTATAAAAGCAGTCAAGCGCAAGCTTGCCGACGACCCTTCTACATCCAAGCCCTCAAAGGCGACGAAAAAATCGAAAACCCAGCCACAGCTACAACTTGCTCAATATTCAGAAGATTCAGAAGACGACGGAGAAAATAAAGCGGACGAAGATGTGCAATCTGGAGAAGAAGACGAGGAGGAAGAGGAGGAAGAAGACCTGCATGGTCTATCAACTGATGAAGACGATTCGTCTGACGAAGAAATAGACGGATTTTCCATTGATATCACAAAATTACCCACAGTAGCGAAGGACGACGCAACGGTATACAGAAAATTAGAGAAAGCTAAGAAACAACCGGTGCATATTATCTTGCACACCTTATGACTATCCACTTACTATGCCCAATATGCTTGTAGGCGGCTGACCGAGGAGTATTGTATCTGGGTCGTCTACCCCATGGTTTCTACGAGGATCAGCTGAAAGGATATTTCTCTCAGTTCGGAAACATAACTCGTTTGCGAGTTTCTCGAAATAAAAAGGTTTATAACCTTCTCATTGAATCTTTTTTCAGACACAGAATGCTCATTTTCACTTATATCTCACTTAGACTGGAAAATCTAAACATTACGCCTTCCTGGAATTTGATTCTTCGTCAATCGCTAAAATCGTTGCGGAGACTATGGACAATTACTTGCTCATGGGACATATCCTCCGATGCAAGGTGATACCGAAGGACGAAGCTCACCCAGAGCTATGGATAGGCGCCAATAGGAAGTGGAGAGTAGTGCCTAGGCATCGTGTAGCTCGAGTTACCCATAACAAAGTGTGTTCTCCCCTTTCCGAATTTATGTGTACACAACGTTCAAAAAAATTTTCCTAGCTGCGAACCCCAGAAGAGCAAGCTAAAGCAACTGAACGTTTGCTAAAACGCCAGAATGATAAAAAACGCAAATTGAAGGAACTAGGTATATCGTATGATTTTGATGCTGTTGCATACGTATGTGTGAAATCCTCCACGAATACTCTATTGTTTCTGACGGTTTCCATTCACAGAGTAAGCCCGTCTCTGCTACATCTTAGAGGATGTCAATCTGTATTTGTGAGATTAGAACCTTAAGGATATGACCTTGAATTTCGGGACAACGTTTGGACAAAGGCCTGACGCGCGGCGAGGTTGTAATAAGCAACGTAGGCTGTATTCACGTACTTCAGTGGTCCGCAGACACCCCATTCCCAGCCAACATAGAAGATTTGAATATACTAATAGCTTATTGACTGCTAGTGATTGGAGAATACAGGAGAGGGAGATAGTACAGACGGAATACTGCTTTCCGTTCCCCGAAGGAGTTCAATTTGCTTTTCATGCAGTCCACACTTTAGCAATGAGTTCGGTAAGACCTAACACAACAACATGAGTTTTGGCACAAAAAATAAAATGGCATATTAAGCGCACCAATATCGTTCGTATTGAACTGATACACGCCAACCATAGTTCCAACGGTTGCTGCTCGCAGCGTCCACTTTACAGTGGGACCAAAGACGGGGAACTTGCGAGGATGTAGATAGTCGACAACGGAAGAATCAAACTGGATAAATTATCAAGTTAGCCTTCTCGTTTTTCAATCAGTGAAGCAGAGACGCACTCCAATGTGACTGTGTATGATAAGACTGAGTCCAAGTATACCATCGAGAAGAGGATAATTCGTTCCGCTCGTGGCGAATGCAGTAGCGGTCATAGGAACGAGGGCGGCGGAGAGAAGACGTTCGAACGCCCAGTGATATGAACCATGTGTCTTGGACGAAGGAGGAAAGGTTGTAGGATCGTTTACGGTGCCTCTGTAGATTGCTGAAAAACATAAATGCATGAAGTGTTTTGAAAACTTCGAAATTTTAGGCAAGTAACGCACGACCACCAGCGACATAGGCAAATCGGTCGCTGGTTGCTTGTCTAACTGCGAATGCCCATGAGTATCAGTAAAATGACTAGCCGAGAACGAGACCAACTTTGAGTTGAGGAATGAAAGAGAGAGCGCTTGATGAGTGCCTTTGGTAAGGTAGAACGAAGAATAAGAGACGAGCTCATCGTCTGGACCAGCGATGAAGGTTAAATGCGGAGAGGGGGTCTGCCAATCACAAGCGTTTCTTTACGGGGTCCTCCGGTTACTGCCGCCTCGTTCCGGAGTACCGGATTCTCCAGTCTGTTTGAACTGCGCCCATTTCAATTTCCACACAGCTCAAGACATGCTCGTTGCATGTTGCCAGCAACTTACCACTCAGGATCCACTGAACTACTTGAAATGTACCCTAGATTATCCTCACATACTATTTCTGAAGAGAGCAATTTGATTGATGATTTGGATTCCAGGCCCGAAGGTGAAGTTCTTCGATGCAGCTGAACTCAATTGTTATCATACTCAAGAACTTTCAGATGACCACAAACTAATGAGGAAACTGGGCTTCTCGTTCTTTCTCTTTGGATTAATCAACAATGGTATGTATACTACGTGGAAAAGAAACGGTTTTAGCGAGACTGATGTCGAAGCCTTCTTCGAATCCTACAGTTCTCTATGTAATAATTCTCTCAGCCGCTTTGGACCTCGTTCCTTCCTCGACACCTAAAGGGATCATCGCATTTTGCAATATTGCACCAGCATTACTCGCAAAAGTCGGGTGGCCGTATGTCTTGAAAGGACGAATCCGATATGTGAAACGGATATTCGGATGTTGTATTCTCAGTTCATTAGGGATGCTGGTGCGACTTTGAACTCAAATTCTTCTCTTCATCATATCTTGCCTTACACTTATCTGTACAGGTAGTCGCATTCTTTGATAGTTTCTTTGCCAGATTATTGGGAATAGGCCTGGCTTCCTTCTCTTCAGGCAATCTTAACATCTAAATCAACAATCGCTTTGTAACTTATAGGCCTCTAATAGGTCTTGGGGAGCTTACTTTCCTCCAACTTTCTACAACATATGCACCTCCAAGCGTAGCAGGACATGGTCTAGGGTATGCGCCAGTCCTCTTTGTCTGTCTTTTTGAACTGCTATCCTTTTATAGTTACTTCGCCTCTGGTACTGGTGCAGCTGGTTTAGTTGGAGCATTCCTTTGGTGGGAAGTTCGCGGACTTGGTGTTCGCGTCGGAGTGGGGCTCTCATCTGTGAGTTCATTCCTAGATATCATGTTCAAATGTCGTTTTTCTAAGAGTCAACCTTGAAATTGTAGGTACTCCCTTTTATCATACCCGCAACATACTTCTTTCTCCTTCCTAATAGTTCAGCATTCTTATATACCTCCTTGCCTCCTTCGGGATACGAAAGTCCGAATGGACAGGGCCATATGCTTCCATACACTCCGCTTGCAGCAACTGCAGAAGAGTTGGGCGAAGAGGAGGGAAGCCTACGTGCCGGACCGAGGAAGAATGTTTCACTTACTTTCAATGACAAGGTTAGGCTAGTACGTCCGCTCTTAGCGAGGTACATGTTGCCGTTATGTAAGTTCCTATCCAACCATCTGTATAAGCATGACCTGATCCTCTCATTCTTTCAGTCTTGGTCTATCTTGTAAGTTTAGTTTTTATGTATGGCTCGTTCAAACTAAACATACATCGTCGTTCAGTTTGAATATACCATCAACCAGGTAAGTTCTGAAATTTTGTATACAGTCTCCAGCTCAACAAATGTGTTTTCTTGCTCCAGGGAGTAGCACCAACATTGCTTTATCCCGTCCCTTCACCTGACAAATACTGGCTTTTGAGCAAAATAATCCATTCAATTCGCGATTATTATCCCCTATGGCAGGTAATGTCTATACTCTCAATGCTACTATCCCCGAATACAAATTTCTCTATGCCGTCTCATCTAAAATCTACTTCTCTCAATCTCTATCACCGCCTACATGTCCTCGTTCTATTCCCTTGATGCCCTGACATGTTATACATTGCTAATATATCCCGATAGCTCGTTTATCAAACAACCGTCTTCTTATCCCGGTCCTCCATCTCTATCGGAATTCCTCCCTTGCCACCTAATCTCCTCCCGCTACCATCTGTGCTACAAGGCTTCATCTTACTCCTGTTAGCCTTTGAGTCGTCAATCGGATTCTACGGAGAGGAAGCCGAAGGTCTAAGCATTACCACAGTATTTATTTTGATCAGTCTCGAAGGTATCTGCGGAGGTCTAGCATAGTGAGTTCCATTTGAAAGAAGTCCAAAATCCTGTGGTAGTATATTTGAATCCGACTATCCGGAGACCCGTTCTTCCCCATTTCTTTTTCTTCATCCATACACTCAATGACGATATCATGATCAACTGACTTCACTTGTTATGTTCAGTGTCAATGCTTTCTATCGCATTAATCAGGAGCGCCCGGATCCTAGCAGCGTTCATAATATGGAACGGGCAAAGCAGGAGAAGGAGTTCAAGATCGGGTCTATCGGGTTTGCAGATTCTTCTGGAATTCTCTTTGCTTCGCTTCTCGCCGTTCCAACGGAGCTCGCATTGTGCAAGGCACAAACTAGGAGAGGGAAAATGCTATGTACAGAACTGTAAATTCACGTTTAATGAAATTGGGCAACGAGATGTCTCTAATATCACAGGTTCGGACAATATTTATATTGTACTATGGTGTGCATTTATTGTAAATATGTCCATGTGCTCTGCCACATTCAAATTGAAGAACTACTCTCCAACATACATGAGCTTTTGAACTACATATCTAGTATTAAGATAACCAAAGTGCTATAAAACTAATATGAGGAAATGTCAGTAATTCTACTGTGGAAAGGGCAATGGAATCAATATAAGTAAGATGAAGAGCACAAGATACAATAATCTCAATCAAGTCAGAAGGTGAAGCAACTACGAATATATACAGTGACAAGTTGAGGACTATAACAGCTTAGATTGGATGGATGAACATTTATCTAGTTTTATTCAGATACAGAAGTAATTAGAAAGGTATGATCCTGACATTGTCTCCCTTGATAATGTAAGCAACATGGTAGAAACTTGCTATGAGCATATAAAGATACAAAAATCAATGAGACCGATTGAATTTCCGATTTCCTAAACTTGGTTGTCCTAAAATGATGACAGATGACTGTACAGGTTTTGCTGATTCATACATACAATACACTCAAGTAGAAATTTTGAAGTATGATACAAATTCTTGTTTCCTCTACATTGTAAGTACTACAAGTGCTAAATCTTTCCCCAACAGCAGCATGCTAGAACCTACTGTATCAATACTGCACTTTGGACTTTTTTTTTTTTTTTTGTATCTATCAAGAACCGAGTTGTAGCCAGTTTCTAATTTCAAAGAAGGCTTGAACTGCAAATACTGAGCATGGAGACAAAATCAGTACTAGGCTTGATCACACTGACAACAACAACAACAAACATGGCAATCATTCCATTAGATGGTATATTGGCTTTAAGGTATGTAGGAATGCAATTTACTAACCTGATTCTAGATGGATATAAAATCAGCGTAAAATTCATAATGGCAAGATGGCCGAGCGGTTAAGGCGTGTGACTCAAGCTGAAAAGTTTCCTTTCTCATGGGCGAATGTCCGCGTGGGTTCAAGTCCCACTCTTGTCATTTTTGCCACGGCGCTCTCATTGCATTCATTCGGCCGGTTCCTTGGTAGATTCCTTCCTTGGTGGTCTCATTGCCTCCTAAACTGTTATCTCAGCTAGGATAGATTAACATGCGGCAGCATCAAGTGATTGTGATATATGTAACCATCCCGATTCTGAGCATCTGGCCCAGAGTTGAGGGCATGTACTGTGAGTCGGAAGCGTAATATCTGCTGTTTGATCTGCTCCTAAAGTAGCTGATGATCTTGGGTATAGACACTGAAAACATAAAGGGAAGTATTAGAGGGCATATATGATTGAACATCATATACGACTTGTCAACGTGGTGGCGGTAAAGCGTAAATAGTGGTTCTGTCGATTTAGATGTGGTCCCCTCCAAGCCAGACAAATTTGTACTTTATTCTGTTCGACAAGATTGTTGTGAAGAGGATCAGCTTGGTTGTAATCACAATTTCAAAAAGAAATGCAGCAAAATCATCCGCATTTGGAAATAATTGGGCAAGTCCTTGTGCCTCAACGGTGTTACCGGAAACAGCTGACACGACTTGTACGTACACTCGACATGGTGAAGGCGTATTTTTACCTCTCACCACCATCTTCCTCTTGTTCCGTGCTTGTGCACCGCTCAAACGCACTGAGGAGCTATGCCACAGGCCTCTCGAAAGGACCCTGCAACCCAGCGCGCTCAAGATAAAGAGTCTAAGCGCGCTAGAGGTATATATTATATTCACTAGTAGCCAGATTGATCATTGATTTCTTGTTCCTCTATTACCAGGAGCCCTTTCTTGTGCTGAATGCAGACGGTAGGACATTTTCTGCACCAACTTCATTGTTTCATGGCTCAACCTTTTATCTTAGACTGAAGCTGAAATGTGACAAAATGGTGCCCTGTTCTAGGTCAGCTCTTCTCTAAGTAATTTCGATGAGGAGATTCCAATGGATACGCGTAGTTGCAAGCGCAGAGGTTGCTCCAGTATCTGTCCTAATGGGGTTCTTATCACTGGTCAGGGCACCAGGTGAGTTTCATCCGCTCAAGGTAGAAGGTTCGCTGACAACTGATTCACTAACTAGGTTCGTATTAGCAGATACCGAAAAGCTGCACGCGAAGATCGAACTCATGAGCGATCGAATTCGCTCGCTTGAAGACGCTCTCACGATTCTTCACTCTACTACAGGAGTCCAAGAACCTCACCCTCTCCTGGACCGTAATTTGCTGAAGATTAAATCCAGTTTGGAGTTGCATGCTGCAATTCAATCTGATAATAAGGTGAAGGAAGAAGAGCTGGAGGATTCTCAGTACCTCGATGCGTTCGGGACATTGGCTATCAGGGAGCATGGAGCGTCAACATTCTATGGACGCTCCGCTGGCTCGGAAGTAAGTGGGACGATTATGCACCGCACTTAAAACTGACGCATTACACCATCTTTTCCTTGCGTGCGTGCCCCTCTGTTTAGAGTCTTCTCATCGTACGTGCCGTCTTTTATAGCGGGGCTGAGTTTACGAACTAAGCAATTTTATTACTCAATCATTGGTATTCTTTAATCTTCCATCTTTGATTGTGCATTCTTAGGGAGAACATGTTTCAGTTCCGTCAGATGACGGACGAGATTACCATCCACCGACCCAAGTGAATGGCCACTCTTCGAACGGCTTGCCAACCATCCGAGAATGGCAGCAACAAGCGGCTCAAGCTCGCGGTCTGCCCCCCATTCTGAGTAGTTTATCACAACCTTTTCCTCTCCCTGCTTCACAGCCTATACCGGATTTAGACTATCTCATCGACAATTTCCTTCCCCCATGGCAAGAGGCTTCCTGCTTATGCGACCTCTATCTTGAACAGGCTCCTTGGTTTTTCGGCGCTGTCACGCGGCGACAACTTTCTGAAGAGATATTACCTATGTGGTACGCTGAAGCACCACGATCTTCTGTTGTCCCTTCCTTGGACGTATCGGGCTTACATATAGGAGATCGCAGTGTGGATACGCCGCCACTGGCAAAGTCGGGGCTCGGTGTGGGAACAATAAGTAGTAGTCCAAACGCCCCTGCGGACTTCTCTAACGGCTCTCGAACTGGAAGTGCCCATGACCTTGCCCTGCTCTTCATGGTATTCTGTTTTGGTGCATTGACGGATGTGAATCTTCCTGCCGCCCCCGATAATATACTATCCGAACGCTACTATGATCTCACAAAAGTTGGATTAAACTTAGAGGGCTTATTGGATCGACCACCGTCGGTGTCTACGGTGCAAGCTCTATCTCTTATGGGTATCTACGAGGGAATGAGAAATGGGGAAAACAGTATTGAAAGCACATGGGCATTGATGGGTATGGCCACCAAGTTGGCTCAAAGTGTGAGTGAATTTTGCATTATGGTGATTATTGTGTTGACTGACATCGCTTTTGTTTTGATTTAAAAATCGTAGATTGGTTTACGTGCGCTATTCTTCAGTCAAGCAGATCGGTTGCAGTACTAACGTCTTGAGGCCGCAGATCGTGACAGTGCGAGATGGAAGTTATCACCAGCGGAAGTCCAGAAACGTCGATCCCTATTTTGGGAACTATTCATTACGGATTGTTGGCAGGTCTGTCGCCTCACAAACCGAGCCGTTGTTCGCTATTCATATCCTACTAGAGTCTTGCTACTGGGCGTCTAGCCACATTTTCCCTCCCTTTTGTAGATTGCGAACTGCCCTACGATCCTGATGGGACGATTTCAGATGACGGAACAGTCCAACCGAGCTGTAAGTCACTTTAAATCATTGATTTCAGCTTTTTTCATTGACTGCGAACGCTTTCTTCGTTGACCTTGCTCGTATTGCTCATCTGTCCCTTCTCCTAATGCCCTGGTACGCTGAGGACAACAGTTCCCTTCTGGAAGGCGCGATTTGGAGCCGAATGTGTTTCCGCCGTTGTTCAAGGAACCCTAACATCGCGTGCGCCAAAATACTCTATCATTCTAGATCTTGATCGCAAAGTTCGAGATATGGAGTTGCCCAAGTATGCGCAGGGTCCTATACCAGAAGGTGCTGGCTTAAAAGAGACAATGAGTTACTGCATGCCGACGAACTATCGAGAGCTAAGTGAGTCTATCTTCAATTCAACTCTTACAATCACATGTTCATAGTAGTCCCAGCGCTGCTCTATATCCATCGTTGTTTCTTCACACATGCAATTCAAAGCAATCCTAGTGATCCCATAAAGAGCCAATATGCGCCTTCATTCCTGGCCGGATATCGCAGTGCCTGTGACCTTCTGAATGCTATTCGAAAGCAGTTCGGGATGTTTCCTGCTCAGATTGCGCGCTTCTGGGTTCTTTGGACACACGCATTCTCTTCAGCAGTATGCTCTTTTGTTTCTGTAGAATTCGCCCCGATTGACAATATTTCTAGGTCATGATATCGTCTGTCGTGACGCATGGATCTAGGTCCAAGGTCGCCCCAGCAGCTTTACTCGAGTTGAAATCTGCCTGCGAACTGTTTGAACAAGCTGCCTCTCATGGCGGTAGAGCCGTTAAATTCCTTGTAGGTAACATAATCATACATTCAGCCCTCTCTGATCTCACGAACGTAGCCGATCTTACAACGTTTACTGGACAAGGCACAAAAAATCTTCTATGATACATGCAATGGCGTACCTCCAGCCGTCCCGAACGATATCTTTCGGCCTTCTGATACTGGTTCCGATGAGATCAGTGTCTTCAGCGGGAAAACACATACTGTGACAACCAAGGCCGCTCGTACACCTAATACTCGCTCGCCAGGTTCCAATGGTAGCGCCCGAAGTTCTCAATCACCAGGTGGTTCACCTTCACAGACCTTTTCCACCACGAACCCGTCATTTGATGGTGTGCATCCTACTCTTGTACAAGAGCTTCATACCTTTGACGGACACATTCACGCCCAACTTCACAATGCCTATACAAATCACCATGCGAAGTTTAGCGAGGTACTCATGGGATCTCGTGCTGCTCAGGAGGCTTCGGGGCAGCAATATGAAGCAGAACAACTAGCACGACAGCAATATGAGGAGCAGCAGCAGCAAAATCATCAGCGGGAACTAGAAGAACGACAACGTTTGGAGCGACAATATTTGGATGAACGACTAATACATCAACAGGATGAAGAACGACGACGAGCGGCTGAGGAGGAAGCATACGCGCAAGCTCAGCAACAGCAACAACAATTACATTATTCCTATCATCAATCTCCTACATCGGACTCGTCTCTTTCTGTCGCACATGGCGTAGCAATGCCAGCTCCTGCGCAGGATCATCCAATGCAAGATCAGCGTCGGACATTGTCGCATTCTCAGTCACATCCGAATCTTCATCGCGTTAATGACTACAACGAATACAATCAAGCCTCACTGGTGCCCACACCAAACCACTACCATAATGCTTTATCATCAGGATTACAGCACCAACACCAGCAGCCTCCTCGTTTAGTTACACATCAACAACTACAACATCGACATTCGACTACCCGTTCGCATAACCAATCGCACCGTCAACACCATTCTGTTCAACCTATAACTCATCAACCTCAGCATGAAATGTACACCATACCCGCTGATTATATACATCAAAATCAAATCACCTCACCCATATCATCCGAAGTCTCTATTTCTCCCACATCATCCACGCCAGTTCGTCCTTACCATCTATCTGAAACCGTATTTGAAACGCATCCTCCGCAATCCCGTCCTCATGCCGGTGTAGCACGCGGAAGCGGTTACTGGCCGAACGAGCATCATTTAGCAGTAACGGATGTGGTCACATACAATGACCATCCCGTCCGTCATGGCACACAGACACGGCATTACAACCATGGCCATCAGGGGCCTGTGCCAGTTCCAGTTCCATCCACCCATCCTCAATATACACCCGAAGCAGCAATGCAAGGAATGGCAGCACCAGATCCGCAGCTACAAGAGACGTGGCGGTCGTACATGTACAAAGTGAGCCTAGGATTACTTATTTGTTGACTGAGTTATCCTAACATGATATATTCACCAGGTTGGTTCCCCAAGACTACTGCTGGAAGAGTGATCCTTCCGCATCTCTATACTATATGTTCCAATATCTAGATTATGTAACTTCATAATTTTCTTCACCTACCTACTATAGCTCTTCTTGGTTTCTGCTTTACGACATCTGTTATCTACATTCGTTTTCGAGGTTTTCTTTTCTTTTCGCTTTGTAATTCGTTGTTCGCTCGTTCTCTCTCGAATGGTTGTACCATATTATGTTCATATGTTGCCGCCCTCTGATTGATCATCTGTGTTCTGCTTGCTCTTGCCTTTGTGTACCGACTTGGCTTCAGCGTTCATCTGTCACCTACTACCTACTCATATTGTTATCTTACTTATTGTAACTACTTCCTGCTTCGCGGTTGTATGTATGATAGTGATCCGTGATAAATGCAGCACATCTACGATCAAGTTCACATATAATGAAGAATTCGCCCGAGGCAAGATTCATATGTCGACAAGCTACCAAAGGCCTTTCTCGCCTGCTCCTTTGAATTCGACTACTCTATTTAAATGGTATATTCTTTAACAGAAACCTGACAAAACCAAGCTGACAATTAGATAAACATATTACACATATATGTACAAGTGAGATATAAAGAGGTCCATTATTTGAAAAGTATTCGATAAGTTTCTAATCCATAGCCAATTCATAGCCAATCCATAGCGTCCAGATGTGTAGAATGCCTGCTATCGCAAGCCCATTTTATATGAGGCAGAAGTTAACGTTGCGCTCCTGCGGGGGAAAAACACCGTCTCGCCGTCAATGATTATTCTCCATCCTAACTTCTAGACTATCCATCATCAAGCTCGTCAGCAGCCGTTATCCTGTCTCTCACCAAATCCGCCACAGTCTTCCCATCCACCGGGATCTCATTCCCTTGAAACCCAGGCGGATACGACGGTGGTGGGAATCCCGGCGACGTCAAAACCTGGTTGTTCCATATGCCATAATGCTTTAGACCTCCCCCTGTACCCATCGCGCGAGCAGTATACTCATAATCGTGTGCCCATCCACCAGGATAGAATATTTCTATCACTGTCGACCGAAAACCAAGGTTCATCCAAAGTTCGGAGGTCAATCCGTTCCCGTGGACACCAATGAGGATGGTGCTCCGACCGACGAGACGGATTTGTTCCCATCGAGATAGGTTTTCGGCAGAAACCACGATGACTTCGATTCCGAGTTCGACTTCGAGTTTTCGTAGTTCTGCGACTAATCTATAACAATGAGCGGTTTTAGTTCACTTTTTTCCCATGATTGAAGGGACGAACGAACATGTGGTGATCTGCAGTCTTCAGTTTGCGCCGATTCCAATCTTGTCTTGATAGATAGGTCACGACCGGTCGTGTGGTCCGCTGTCTCGTCAGAGAAGTAGCGAGTAACGATAACGCGTCCGTCTTTCCTTCCGGGTTGGTGTAATGCTCCAACGGGACAAGAAATTTTGCTGTGAGTGCCTCGTAATCCTCATCTCCAGCAAGACGCGGAGACGGTAATGGAGCCGTCCACTTTGAGAACCTTTCCTCTACTGTTGGTTTAATTAAATCCTGAACTGTGAGTCGATCTCGTGGTGGGTTAGGTAATTGCTGAATGAGTGTAAATTGTGGATCGGTGCTCTGAGAATCGAGCTGCGATTGAGTGTCATGATCTGTGGGTAACCCATTCGCGGAGAAGTCATCCAGCCCGGCGAATGCTCGTACAGCATCTTTGACTGGTGACCACCAATCGCCACGTTCTTCACCTTGCGGGATAAGCAAACCAAAGGGAACAGCAGCTGTACGTTGAAATCGCTGATAATTGTACGCGGGCATGGCAGCGGAACGATCAGCGATGAGGACTCGAGAGAAGAGGATGGGTTTGCCCTTCATAGTGCCTCCGTTAGGTTTAGAATCGGAAGTGGGCTTGTGGACGACAGAGAGGGAGACCCAGTCAAACCAATCATGCGAGAATAACATCTGAGCACTGGGCAGTAAGCTTCGCATGAATAACTGGTTCATGTTGGCATAGTCCCTCCAATGTGCACTGTCAAGATTTGGAAAAAGGACTCGGGTGGGAGGAGGCAGGTAGTGTCCGCCGCCAAGGGAAGCATATGTTCGCCATACACCAAACCACAACTCTGCACAAAAATGATAGTAATGAGTGATGAATTGTGGCGAGTCATTAAGAATGAATGTAAGGCCGGAGACAATATGCACACGTCCTTCATCAACTTGTTCCTTTCCAGCTAGATCAATTCCAAAGAGATCCTGAAATTCCGCTGTACTAACATAGCGTAATACGTGTTCATCTGGAACTCGCATTGGTTCGTTGCCCATTCCGCCGCGGGCACCGTAAACGTCGTATCCTTTGCTAATAATTGCTTTGGGCGGAGGAAGATTGAGAAATGGAGACTGAGCGGGGTCGTATCTCGTCTGTTGGGGGTCTATTGATGGGTTGGAAGTGACAACATAATAAGTTCCGTTGTGCATGTACAACGAATCGAGGATGGACCATCCAGAGACGTGCTTTACAATTGTAGTTTCCCGGATTGTACCCTCTTTCGCAGTGAAAGACTCTGTCTTGTGAGGCGAAGATACTGGGTACGAAGGGGGGTTTTTCAACTTTAGCGGAGGCGGTGGAGGCGAGTAGTCTGGAAGAAATGATTCTTCCGAGCCGGAAGAGTGCTGGAACATGAAAAACAGCAGAAGGAAGAATATACAGACAAACACCATTTCCCTCGGTGTAGGAGGCGGTGTCAATCCGTGGCCATGAGAGCCCATCGTCGACTAGCTCGTCGTCGTTAACGAGGGTCAAGAGTTAATGCTGATGAGCGCTCGGGCCGATCATTGATTGTTGACTGTGGCTATATAAAGGGAAGTATAATTTGTACCATTTCTCCAGGCTTCAATTTCACACATGTGGATTTAAAAGCACATTTCACCTCGCAGCGATTATCCAATAAGTTGGTATTGTACTTGAATTTTATAAAGCGATTTTCCTCTTCCACAACCATAGGATATATAGGTAAGCAATCTGGTTGTATTACATACCATTCAAACTGAATTTCTTTACTTGCGGCCTTCAATAATTTATTGTGCAGTCGCAGACGCAGCGATGAGCTCGGGGCGTTGTTGCTGTCAGCGTCGACAGATTGTGCCTGGGGCACGTGGCACATGTTATGGTTTAAATACACAAATATCATACGAATATTCCATCTTTTGCTCTCAGCGACCATCATCCTCTTGCCGTTACAGTGCAAAGACTCTTGTCTTTAAAACACTCCTCTGTTTCCTCAGCAGAACCCACATTCTCTTGAACCTTCCCACTCGTTCTATTCAAGTTCGCCTTTTCTCAAAAAAAACACAACCTCCTACTTTTACTTCGCTTTTCAACACATTGCCACACAAGATGTTCGCTAAAGTCGTCCTTCTTTCCGCCCTGGTTTCCTCTGCTTTTGCAACCGTTTTTGTGCGTTGGTTTTTTTCGTGTACTGAGAAAATAAATAAACTCATCTGTGCGCTTTCGCGTATGTAGATCACCTCCCCGACGTCGGCTTCCACCTATACCGCTGGACAGACTGCTACCATTACATGGCAGGACAATAATGTGACTCCCCTGCTCGCTGCATGGGGGAATGCTTCTGTGGGTATCTGGGCTGGAAACGCAAACCAGCAGGTATGTTTCTTACGTGTGATTTTGTCTGCTGGTATTGACCTTCTCTGTACCTCCTCGCTTAGACCCTCTTGCAGCTGGTCGCAGACTCTGTCAATGTATCGATGACAACGTCTATCCAGTTCACTCCTAATGCAAGCATTGGCCCTACCGGCCAGGAGTAGTAAGCCTCTTGTTCACCTTCCTGTTGTCCGCCTGTTAAAGCCTGGTTATTCTTTTCTGTAGTTTCGTTCGTATGGAATCTCTCACGCTCAAGGATGCCAACAACACACAATATCCTGAGATGTCATTCTCGGCATTATTCACAATGGCGTCGATGACAGGAACCTTCAACTCGTCCGTGTCTGCAGAAGTTGCAGGACAGTCAACCGCACCCATTGGTGGTTCTACCACTGGCTCGATTGCTACCACTTCTGCAGGCTCTTCAACTGCTAAAGTAGCCGCTGCATCGACTACCGCTTCTGCAAAGAGTACTACTGCCTCTGCTGCTTCCGCAAGCAATGGTGCCATTGGCTCCGCTGTTGCCAACATTTGGATCAGCGCGATTTTCGGTGCTGTTGTCCTTGCGTTAATGCTATAGAGTGTGGTAGGCATCTGTATCGATGGTTGGAACCTTTTTACATACATTTAATACATTCGAATTTCTTTTCTCATTTCGGATTCACTATATTGGTTGCCTGTGCCCTCTTGTGTCTATTCTACCCGACCACATAGCTGTTGCTTGGACTTTACATTAATCAATTTCCTCCTGCACTGCCTACAAAGAACCTATCTGTGATCTTCATGACCTGATGACCATATGTTAGCGATATGAACTGGGATGTGTAGAACAGATGAAAGAGTCCTAGCTTTGGCTATTTTTCTTACACTCGTTACGAATAGTACACTAAGAAGGTTGGATTTTTTGGAATCATACATACTCATCTAATTTTCGCGTTGATATGGTTGCGAGCGAAGAATTCCAAATTGAAGCGTAGCCGAGTAGATCAAAACGCCTAATCAATGATGATGCATCGATATGTGCTGTATGGAGCCTTTCAAGTTAGAATCATCCCAATTTCCGCTAGTGTTTGACTTGACCTTTTTTTTTACATCGAGCTTTCCGGTTCCTTCCTGCAACCTCTGTTAATGCTTCGATGCCAACATCCATACAGTTTACTCCTAATGCACGGCCGGGAACTTGGCTTAAACTGTAAGAAAGACGTAGATTGTCTGTATGGAGGACCCTCAAAGTCAAGGGAGTGGCCAGTGTGGAGATATTTAAACGCACCCAGTAGCTATGTGCAATCCATAATTCGTTGTTCTATCTACCACTCACTGGTAGCTGGGGAGAACTTATGATAAACTGACACATAAGATTGGTGACTGGTGGTATGGATTATGCTGAATAAAGAGTCAACTAAGTAGTCAATCTTATGCTTGGGCTATCCTATGAGTGTGTAGCATAAGTTTACCCACAAGAGGCCAGAACCTTCGATGGATATGTCATAAACTGCAACTTCTGCGGAGAATGATTTGAACTGGAACAGAAAAATGACTTGCAGCTAGATAGCTTGGGTTATTCTCACCTTCGGTCGTGCCAGAAGCTCACGCAACGCTCCATGTATCGGCAATGTGCAGACGACAGAACCAGTGATGTAAGTATCTTCAAGAATATCTCGAAATTTACAGAGGAAGAATACAAGAAAGAGCAATCTAAGCAAGTGCGATGTCCAAATCCTACTTCCTTTCCCTTTCAACTCCACCCAACCTCGCCCAACTTTGGTTTCCTCTCTATATGCAGATTGACATTGGGCTCAGTAGCAATAGAAGCTGAATCGCAAGCAGAGATGGAAGCTGCAGAGGAAGTACGAGACGAAATGGGAGAAGACTCGGAAGAGGTAGTGGACGACTCACCGATCCCTTTGTCAAGTTTCTGTCCATTAGCCGACAATCTATCTCCATCCTCCATTCCCCTCCTGACCTCACCCACATCGCCCCTTTTCAACGCCATCACCTCCTCATCACTAACAACTCTTCCACCAATCTCTTTCTCAACCTCAGAAGCAATTTGAGCCAGCCACACCCGCGCCAGTGGTTCTTTACCTTCAACAAACTGAGCCTTCGAATCCAGTTCCTGCCCTTGAATACCAGTACCCTGTCCTGGCAGACCCATATTTCGATCCCTCCCAATTAGACTAACAAACACGCCCTTTCCTAAAACAGGATACGATCCGACTTGGATATCCGCTTTTTGCTTTTTCAGACGGGCGTGAAGAGCTGTTAGGTATGGTGCGATCATTGATTCTGGACGCCTGAAAAGAAGATGAGCAAGGAACGTCCTAGCTTTATATGAAAGGATACTGTAATGATACGTACTCTGTAAATATCTGTACCCTAAGCGGTCTCTCGCTAGCCGGAGGAAGCGGTAAATATGGCGCCAGACCGTCAAGCATCTTCGTAAACAGAGTCGGTATGCCAGGAAATACACATAGTTTGCCTTCAAGACGGACGACAGGCTAAAACGATTATTACAAAGGATTGAAGCAGCGACAACGGAGGGAGAAAGACAATCCAAAAGTTATCAACTCACAACCCAGATGTCCCCACAAACAAAAAGTACTTCCGCCCTGTCTGGAAACAATGCCATTCGCTTCGTCGCTTCTCGCTGCTGATGTGTTTGAGTCGAGACCCAGGCTCGGTGCCGATTCATCTCGTCTAGGCGGCGAAGCGTTTCCGGATGATGCACAAGAGATTGGTTGAAGGCTCGTCCGAGGGATGCATATGTTATATCTCCAGAGAGTATGATATGTATATGAAGATGCATAGATGTCATTAACATCGCATAACTTACCATCATGAGTAGGTCCAATTCCGCCAGTTGTGATTACAAAATCGTACATGGAAACCATACGTCTGCTAGCTTCAACGCTAAGGAAAGTCGTGCATAATGTAAAGATTCGTTGGAGCCAGTTTTAGAAAATGACAACTAACATTTCATTCTCGTCGTCTGATATGACTTCAATCCGTTTACTAATTAAAAACATGATTATTGGCGTAGTCCAAATAGAGTCGTTGTTTACTTACAGATCGATCCCTCGTTCAAAACAGTACTTAGCAAAGTAATTGGAATTCTTGTCCAGTGTTTTACCGTTTAAGATCTCGTCTCTGTGACGAAACGGGGGGACATCAGTAATTTTGTTAGTAAATTGAACGGAAAAACTTGCCCAATCACCAAAGCAGCAGCTGTACGTATACATCGTCCTTCTTCACCAAGTGGGTTCTGTGTTGGTGCAGGGGAGAGGTCGAACCTCTTCATTCCGTCCCCGCTCCTTCCGCTTCTAGTTCTCTCACGAGTTCCCGTCGCGTTCCCAGACTCTGCGACATTGGCATCTACCGCGGCTGCAACATCGACACCCTCTCTATTGTATAATGTCGAGTCTTTTGAAGAAGTCATTGGAAGCGTTCCCCTAGCCCGTTCTGGATCTGTACCATGGCGAAGACTTTGATATTCGGAGTGATCAGCGACATTTGTACGTTGTGTGGGAGAAGAACTGGGCATAACAGCGATGAAATGGCTGCGCGAACCGATTTTAATGAAAGAACGATGGTTTCGCTGAAGGCTGAGAGCTAGCACGTTCGCATTCAGAGATCGTGAACGGAGTATAAATGCGGGAGTGGATGCAGAGAACGAACGAGTGCCAATCTTGAGTGACATTCGGGGCCTTTTAAGCGTCTTTCTTCTGGATAAGATGTTTCGTGGGGTAATAGCTCTATCTGTCTGTAAGGACGGTTAAAGCTACGAGGTCCAGAATCTTTCTGCAAAGTTAATGTTTAGTTCACGTTTGTTCCGAGATAATGGCTGAAAAGTAGGCAACAAGAGTCGCCATTGACATTAGAATTAGAAAATGGAGTTATAGAGGTGAGACAAAGTCTGGGGAACCATTAAAGTGCTGAGAGAAGAACGTGACCCCAGTAAAACCAAGTTTATTCGAACTTCGCGGACAGAGTAACACGAGTTTAATTGCTCCAGGCTATCATGTAACATTGTAGATCAACAATAACTTGTTTTCAAGCGCTTTCTGCCAATTGCACTTTGGTCTCAATACCGCACAAGCTTCCGCATACAAGTCCGCAATCAACGCCCACAATACGACTGTGCCACTGCCAGTGCATATAATCAGACTCACGCCTCAATTGCCTAAGATCGCTCGATAGATTAACAGCTTGTAGTCGTTTGCAATTTCAAAGCTCAATTCCCGCTAACTTACGTCAGCAAGATATTGGTTCACGACCATCACAACGAAATTTCGCAACGACAACTCCAATAAACTCTTTACGCGCTTTCCCTTTGGCTCCGTATATGCCATAGCTATCAGCTTCCAGAAAACCACAAAATCGCTCACTCATTCAATCGTCACTCGTTTACTCCAAATTCCACTCCGATGTGCCACTTTTTCTTCTTCAAAGCCCTAGCTTTGGCGTTGGTAGCGCTGGATGCTTTCATAGCTGTTCAAGCTAGTCTATATGTGCGCTTGTTCCCGTGTACTATTTCGGAAATATCGCTGAACACAATTTCTTCAAAGATTATTCAACCTTCACAGGGTTCAATATGCAGTGGTGGATCACCTTGTACTGTCCAATGGCTAGATGACGGTACAAATCCTCTCAATTCTCAAATCGGTGTCACAACCTGTGGGCTGTATACAGGGGATATGGCGAGTCGTGATCTATTGATGTTGTTAAAACACGCACTGACCGTGCGATTCATTCAGCAACTTGTACAAACCATCGAACCGGTAGACGTAACAGGTGTTCAGTCGTTCACGTTCACCGTAAGAGCATTAGTTATCTACATCTCCTTACTCCCCTCACTCGGACTATATTTAGCCTATCCCTGATGCTGGACCCGATTCGAACGATTAGTGAGTTTATTGCCACTTGGATCTCTGTGTACAATACGAACTAGAAATCCTCCTTGTCAGCTACATCGCATTCACCTCTACAAGTCTCGAGATAAACGGCACAAAGTACACCAGTTATTCACCTTTCTTCAGGCACGTTCATACGATGACATGTCACTTTCCAGCGACTCATTTTCTGAATTAGTCTCAATAATATGACCGGTTCCTTTTCTTCGCCTCTTGCTTCTGCGACTTCCTCTATCGCTATCCCTTCCTCTCTTACAGGGGTTGATGCGTCCAGTGCAACGAGTGTCCTATCCACGATCACTGTCGGGACAATCACGACGCCGTTGTCTCCTACGAGCACTCCATCTGCCACAGCGTCTTCGTCTAGATTTTCTACGTTGACTTCATCGTCTGCATCCGCTACTACCACCAGTACTACCAGCCGCGTGACATCCACGTCTAGCTCAACGTCGTCTAGTTCGGCATCTGGCGCAACGTCCTCAAATGGTGCGGCGTCTCTAAGAACCGCGTCCCTACCATTATTTGGTATCGTATCTTTTGCTGCCCTCTTATTTTTGTAACTTTCCTGCCATCGCGTCACCGCACATCGTTCTTGTCCCTTGGACTTATCTTTATCGATTTCCTTCTGTGATACCTTCCAATGTTCTCAACTTACCACTCTCGTATTGCAATGAAGTCATTTATCGCATGCTACCGCTCGGTTCTACCCGATGCTTCTCAGATCTAGGATGCTCAATTTGAAGGTATATATATCTATACTTCCGGCCATCTCCGCGAATGGCCCATCGAGGCCCTCTTATCATGGAAAATAGAAGCTCGGACATAATGATATTGAGAGTATACATCGATTCACACAAGTTCATCCCCCTCAGCTATCATTCTTCTAGCCTTTGCATCACTGAACAAAATAACTCGGTAAGCTTATGAAGACGTATCACATGAGACGGGAAAAAGGACTCACACTTTGTTCACTATACTTTCTCTTCCATTGAATAAAAGAACATCGTAAAACATAGCACCAGCTTGAGCGCCAAGGATTGGGGCGAGAATTGGACACCATAACCAGTATTGACTGAAACCAGTTCCAATCAGGCGTTGAGTTTCTCAAAGAAGAAAATGGAATAACTTACTTTCTAAAGGTGTACACAGCGGAACCATAACCAACCATGGAGGTCAGCAGGCGAGGTCCAAGATCCCGCGCAGGATTCACAGCGTAACCTTCACATGAATATCAGTCAGTAGAGAAAAATTCAAATAATGATTGGGCACACTACTGACCAGTTTCCATACCCAGACATGCTCCGAGGCCCAAGATCAAGATGAACAATACTAGAGGAAGCAAACCCGGAGGCGGGGCTCCGTTTCCTTTATCTGTAGTCGCCAGTATGACGATGACAAGTATAGCAGTAGCAAAGAATTCGGAAAAGAAACACGAGACGTTAGTCATGTAATCGAGCTATAGAACATCAAAAAATTGGTGTTCAAACTTTGGGGGGGCTATTGTGATTGTAGATAGGTGCTTACTGCGTATGTGGAAAATAGACTGGCGGTTTTGAGCGTTCTGACGCCTTCGCCCCCTTCGTATATATCGATGGCATGGAAATAATCGGCATAGACGAGAGCCGCGCCGACGATGCCACCTAGGAGTTGTCCGAAGATGTATCCTGATCAACGTCTTTCGTTAGCGAAAGACTCATACATTGAGTAGCTCGTGTATAGCAATCTTACCAGGCACCTTTCGCCAGGGAAATCCTCTCCAAGTCGCGAAGGCGAGAGTGATCTGCATACAGATATCACAACTTCGGTCAAGGTTGTTGGATTGAGCACACTAACGGCAGGGTTGATATGTCCCCCAGATATACCTAAAAATTTTGACCCAGTCAGCGTTGTTGCCAGTGGTCAACCGAGAAATTCAGTACCTAGACAGACCCAGACGCCCAGAGCGGTACCTGTCAATAGACGATCAGTATGCATCATTTGCGGGCGACGATTAGAGAAAGATATTACCAACGGCCCAACCAAAACTAATTGACAAATATTCCTAGAAAAACAGAAAGAAAATGTTCGGGATTGACAACGTCGCAGAAAAAAATACTCACTCCTTTAGGTGTCGGTGCAACCGCAGGGTTGCTCGAGAGAACAACCTGATTGACAACACCAGTACCAAAGATGATGAGTATCATCACCCCGGTGAATTCTGCTGCTACCTCTCGAATGATTTGTCTACCAACGGCCAGGGTTCAAGTTGAAGTTTGGTGCACAACTTAGGGCGAGCATGAAGAATATTTACCGATATTTCCACCACCAGTTGGGATGTACCAACCGACCACTTGACTCGGAGATCGTAGACACTGGGAGCTCATCTGGCTCGAAATGTTTCTTGTCACTTGGGCTGATAGGCGATGAGGGTTCTGAAAAAATTGAAGATGGGGGCATTTTGGTGTATACGAATAATTCCTCCTGGTGAATAAATGGCCATTTATGTGCGAGCCCAGCTTTATCTAGAGCAACTGATGCACCCACCCCTTGAGAATCCAAGTATGGACCTTTGCATAATCAGGATATAATTTTGCTTACAGTACGAGCAGCGAAAGTTCTGCCTGTTTTAGATTGGCTGTTCAGACTAGACTGAAGGGGTGATGTAGTTTATGCCATAAATTATTGGGAGGTCGAAGACACCTGACAGTTAAGAATGAGAAATTATTCCTTGGTATCAAGGAGGAAGCAGGATCACGGGGAGCTGCAGGACTACTCACAAGTCGCACATCAGAGTACCAGAGTATATGAACATCTATTATTGGTCTTGAAAAGATCTGAAAAGATTGTACGATTCGAAGTGTGAAATTCCAAAGGAAGAACAATATTCAAGGAGCTCGAGCAAGTCTCAAAAGAGAAACCCTCAGACAACAATTCAACCAAGTAGTTTGGATTTGAACTGGCATGGCAAACGACAGGGAACTTTTTTGATCGAGATATAGAGCTGCTGTGGTCGATAAAAATGGACGATAACAGGAATAATTGTTCTCGTTATGATAGGACATCTGTTAATAGTAAGGTGCTGAGCACCCAAAGGGAACTGCCTCTTCAGGTTCTACATAGATCTTTGATCAGCAGATATATTGAACTAGAAGCGCGAATCCAACTGGGTCAGCGCATCGACTTGTTGAAAAGTTGCCACTGGGATTTGCCAGGATTCACGGGCGTATTGTTTTTTGGATTAATTCTGCATTCAGTCCAGAATTGTCTGCAACAGGAGCCATGGACATTTGTATGAAGGCGAATGCCGGAAGAACGTAATCGTTGCCGCGACGCGTGACTACTCGCGGTACCACTCGCGGGACCACACTTCGTTCTCTTTTCTAAACTCACAAGATTTCTTGCACTATCCAGTAGAGAACGGCCTTTTGCAATGTCGCTGCAAAGTATAGGTAGCAGGACGGTGCTGAGACGGTGGAATTTCTCCGCCGGGCCGAAATCTCAAATTTTCGGGACTATTTACTCTCAAATGTGAGGTCGGAGTCCATTTGCGTATTGATTCTAAAAAATCTCGCTATCATTCTTAGGAAGGCTTCCTCTATTCTACAAAATCATCTTACGCTGAAGAAACACCTCTCAAGCTACCCGCTTTTCAATAAGTATCATGACATTCTAGGTACGTTAAATCTTACCCAGTTGCAGTTCCTCTCTTCGTCCCTCCCGTACGGACTAGATTCTGGTGCCTGAATTGACATGGCGGACCGCCTTCTGGGAGTCTTATAACTCTTCAGCACTCTTTGCTGCACACGTCTTAATGGCAGTTGAGCCCCGTTCATCACTTCTTTCTGGATGGCCTATCATTGGTCTTTTTCAAGTCCTTTCCCAGCTGTTGCACCTATTCCAGTCTGTTAATCCCTGCTAATAGTCACGGGTTCTTCCAGCGTTTCTGTCTCCCCTCCTTCCGCGCCCCAGTCTACCATCTCGATCGTTGATGTAGATCTAAGGCTTATCGTTGTCTCACGTGTGCGACAGTACCGCAACGGCCCTTGTCAACCCCGTATTATCCTAATAGTTTTATATTGGCTTTGTATTTGCGTCAAGCCCTCTTCCTAATTTTCCCCTCTACTTTGTGCTTCGTTCGCCCGTTGGCTACGTGGTAACTTTGTAGGACGGAAATCAAGCTTTGCAACAATGTCAACCTTTCGAAGGATATCCCGTTTCTTCAGCTTTTCATCCTCTACCATCGCAACACCTGCTTCTTCTTTCAAACAATCGGATACGAATGCAGAACAGAACCTAAAGCAAGGCGAGTTTGTCGGATCCCTTGATTGTGGTACTACGTATGTATACGAATTCTAAACGTCAAAGGTTGCTGCTATACAAGGATACTCAACTTCATTTCAGCTCTGTTCGTTTCATTATTTTCGACAAATATGCAAACATCATCGCACAAAACCAGCTAGAGTTTCCCCAATATTATCCTAATCCGGGGTAAGTTGTTTCGAACCTCTGCGATCACATTACAAATAAAAGCTGTTCAGATGGCATGAACACGATGCCGAGGAAATTCAACAACACGCTGAGTTGTGTATTCAGAACGCCATGAAAGAGCTGGAGACAACAGGTTGGGCGAAGGAGAGCGTTAAAGTCATCGGTAAGGCTAAATAGTACATGTTTTCGCGTTTCTTACCTTTCATCACAGGTATAACTAATCAACGCGAAACGACTGTAGCTTGGAGCCGAAAGACAGGCAAATCCCTGTGCAAAGCTATCGTTTGGACGGACTCCCGCACGAAGAACACTGTTATACACTACCAGAAAAAACTGGAAGAGATAGGGGTTGAAGTGAAGCCAGGTGAATGGAAAAAGGGACCGGATGGCGTAGAAGCCTTAAGAGAAATGTGGGTTCATCTTTCCTCTTCATTTACATACCGCCAAATCTTTGCAGTACCGGATTGCCTTTGTCAACATATTTTTCCGCTATCAAGTTGCGTTGGATGTTGGACCATATCCCCGACGTTGCTGCTGCGCATGAATCAGATGACTTACTTTTCGGCACAGTAGAATCATGGGTCTTATATGTTAGTGATTAGTGGCTATCATTTTTCTTTCCCGTTTTGCGACTTATTTGTTATTCATAGAATCTGGTCGGTGGCGCCTCCACGAATCTCCACGTTTGCGAAGTCACCAACGCATCTCGCACACTTCTTCTCAATACTACAACTCTCAAATTTGAACCGTGTCTGTTGTCGTTTTTCGGATTCCGCTCCTCAATATTACCCAAAATTGTATCATCATCTGAAGTCTATGGGAACGTTTCACCTGACGCTGCAGGAGGGTACCTTGCAGGTGTGCGCGTGGGTGGGCTTGTGGGTGATCAACAAGCCGCATTAGTAGGCAACAAATGTTTGAAAGAGGGCCAAGCGAAGTGTACGTATGGGACTGGGGCGTTTTTACTTTTTTGTACTGGAGGCGAGATTGTCAAGAGTGAGCATGGCTTGTTGAGCACGGTGAGTGCAGATGTACTATAGCTTACCTCCCAAGTCGATGAGCTCTTCGATCTAGATCGCATATCAAGCAGGTCCTCATGCGAAACCTGTTTACGCTTTGGAAGGAAGTAGTACGTTGAACTTGCTATACTTTTCGATCATAGATATTCATTCTATCAGTTTCCGTTGCAGGTAGTGCGGTCAAATGGTTACGTGATACCATGGGGTTCATCGAGGATGCAGCAGGTGTCAACACACTTGCAGCCAAAGAGACGGACACGGGCGGAGTGTACTTTGTCACTGCGTTCTCCGGCCTATTGGCGCCTTATTGGGATCCCGGTGCAGGTGGCTTGCTAATTGGAGTTTCTCAATACACAAATCCGTCACATATCGCCCGTGCAACGCTGGAAGCCAATGCTTTTCAGACTCGTGCCATTATTGAAAGTATGAAACTCGATTCAAGGAATGGTTTACACCATCTCAAAGTGGATGGAGGAATGACAAATGGCGATCTAGCAATGTCTATTCTTGCTGACATAGGGGGATTCACTGTTGTTCGGCCTGAAATGCGGGAGTACGCAGAATCTTTATTACGTTCCTATATCTACCAATTAACAATATTGTTCTCAGATCCACTGCTCTTGGATCAGCCCTTCTTGCAGGCGCAGCAATCAGGTTGTTTGGATGGAATATTGAAGAACCGGAGACATTAAAGGAGGTGAATACCAAGGGTACAACTGAATTCAATCCGAGTATGGAAGACAGGATCAGAGCGAGGAAATGGGAAGGGTGGCAGCGTGCGGTAGAGCGATCGAAAGGATGGGAAGAGGGTGTAGATGAGTGACTGACAAGAGGAACAATTACTGATGCACACCTCAGTATATAGTTACACAAATACCTTATATTATATTATACAATGCATTTGGTTCAGCCCGCGTATCTCCTGCCGTGAATAGTGACATGACTTCAATCTCAATCTATACATGAAAAGACAGTGCCGCGTGAGTTAGTAAGGTTACAACCTCAATGGCTAGTTACAGCGCCCATCCATCCGTATGCCTTCGGATTTCCCTTGAGGGTCACAAATCACGACAAACTTCACATCCGAAATTAGCAAGCATTGCTGCTACTTGGATGAATTGGCCAGTATAGTATAAAATTTAGTTATTGCATGCATGACGATAAATTGAATAGAACTATAACCTATGTTGTACCTATCTTGCAACAACATAAGATGATTCACGAAATTTGTTGGAAGCGTATACTGATATGACTGCCAAATTGCAGTTGATATCACTCAAATACTTTGAATCTAAAGTGTTTTTCCTGATTAAAAGACAATTAAAAAGTCTATAAAATATTACTACTCCTTGCAATGCACACTCACAACACTTAAAATACAAAGTTCAAACTTAATATTGCACTTAAAATATTTAAAGTCCTTAGCCGAGAAGGTCAAAGTTAGTAGTATTGCTGATGCAATCAAAACAACTTTGACCACCACCAATAAAAGACATAGGAGCATGTTTAAGGTAGCGGAGAAAATACTGGATGAGTAAGAGATGGTCCAGTTGATGTCAGTGAAGGTCTACAAGACAAATTTACAGTCTGGGATAATTGATAACCATTTTCTCGGACTGAGAAATAGAAAACAGTTGAAGTTTACATAGGTTTAGACTTGTCTCAGTAAAATGAACAGGCTAAATTGAAATAATGTTCAGAACAAGTGTAAATATATTTTATGACTTGTTTGGCAACTTATTTCACAGCTATATTAAGAGGTCTGAAGCAGGTCCTGACAGAAGGGATAGGTTTGGGACCTAGAAATGCCGTGTGCTCGGAGATGTCTATGTCTTAGGGGCTAAAACACCGGATTTCAGATTAGGACTGGCTAGAAGGATAGAAATTAGTTGAGCTACAAGTCAAACAGACGCAGGGAGGTCTAGACTCCGTTAACCACTCAATTTGGGATTAGTGGATCGAGGGGAATTATTTATTTGAAGTGGAACTACCAAAAAGGGAAAAATGCGGATTTTTAGTAAGGAAAAGCTGTAGAAGTGATCGGAGACTTGGCAGGAGTGGGAATATGGAGCCAGGGGATCGACAGACAATAATGGTCTGCGGCCGCAGTAGGAAGGTGCGAAGATATTCCGAGATTTTTGGGTATATAAGGAAGGGGGGGGGATTTAGAGAAAGGACAGGTTGCAGCACCCCCATCGCTACAAGCCTCTGTTATTAGGTTGTTTATTAGGTTTATTATTAGGTTGTTACTTTAGGTTATTATTAGGTTTATTAACTTGTGATTTTTGGTGTTATACTTGATTTTATCAGGTTTTTACAGTACTCTACTTACAACTGCTACCAAGCCCCCTGAACTTAGTGTTTGGGTGTTTGTTTTCATTCACCCTTCGCATCATCTGGAGCCCACCGCGAGGGGGCACAGTTGAAAACTCTTTCTTATATTTTTTTGTTGAAGTCAATTTTTTTTTGACTTTAACTCTACTTTTACTTATACAAAATTCGGAGAAGTCCCAGAGAGGCAACTAGACAAAGTACAGAGGCATCTGAAGAGCATAGAATTAATCTAGCTCAACAGATTGCCAATAGAAGAGCAAAGAACTACCAAGAAGAGCATCCAGAAGTTGTTGTACCTACTTCAGCAAATACAGCTGCAAGAAGTACTTCAAATTCTGAAGAGCAGAGCACTAGTAGAACCAGAGATCAAGTAGAAGAGCAGACTAGAGAGCCTAGCCCTATCAGTGTAGAAGGACAAGTCCTTGCTAGTTTGTTGCCAATACCAGAGGATTTTACAAGTTCAACTGGAAATTTATTTGATACAAGTTCACAACCTGCTCAAGACAGCGATCTGAACTCAAGCCAAATGACTACCAATCCAATGGCTAAGTTACCACTCAAGGGTTCTGGCAAAGGTCCAAAATTCCCAGAGTCAGTAACAGGTCAAGGGGTTAAAGACTTTATTGATGATGTTGAAGAACTAGTTAGAGATGTACCAGAGATAGTGACAGAGTCACAAAAGAAAGAGGCGTTACTCAGATATTTGGGTAGTGAAGTTAAAAATACTTGGAAAGCAATTGATGGTTATGAAGGCACTGGTTCATATACAACTTTCAGGGATAATATCCTTGCTAGTTATGATCACACAGAGTCTGCTAGCATTAAGAAGCTTGATGAGATTTTGAAGAAGTACAGACATTTGAGGGTTAGTGACTTAGACAGAATCCTTGATCTCAAAAGAGAACTTGGTCCTCTCAAGAAAAGTCTTATACCCAAGAATAGACTGTCAAACAGAGAGTTTGTTCAGAAAATTCTAAAGATATTGGATGAAGAATTTTGTGCAGAAGTGTGGAGTGAGTTAGCTAGATCAGCAAGACAGAAGGCAATTGAACTGGCAAAAGCTGCAATTGCTAACCCAAATGCTACAGCTACAGCTACCACTCCAGGGCACAAAGTCACTGAAGATGATCCTATAGGATTAGATGAATTACTAGATGAGTTGGAGTTACAAGCTAGAGTTCATGACAGTGAACATACTGTAATGGGACTCCATATTGTTAATAGATATCAGAAGAGTGCCAAAGTAGGTAGCTCTCCTGACAGCAAAGTTAAACAAGAACAGAGGGAGAATGACATGGCACAGTTGAGAGATGTGTTTATCCTTCAACAAAAGGATACAGACAGAAGACATAAAGAGTTATTGGATGTAATGTTGAAGTTAGCTCAGGAAATGAAAGTTGCTCCTGCCTATCAGCAGAGGACTTACAGTAATAATCCTAGTAGCTATCACACTCATCCAAATTCATCATCAAGTCAACCTAGAGGGATTAAGAATGTGGAAGCCATCATGAGAGATGTTATTTGCTGGTTCTGTGGAGAACCTGGGCACATGTCAGGAAAGTGTCTAGTCAGACAGACCTATCTTGATGAAGGCAAAATTATTCTCAAGGGTGCTACAGTTTGTTTGCCAAGTGGGCAGGGCATTTATTACTCTTCAGGAGGAGATTGCCAAAAGTTACAAGTTGACAAGATTGTCAAAGACACAAAGCAAAGTAATATGTGTGGAGATGTGTTCTCAGAAGAAGATTTGGTAGCTACTCCAATTGAGGAAGTAAAAGCCTATCTTGAGGCACTTAATGAAAGAAGAAAAATTACAGTGATGATACAAAAGATGAGATCTGCAAGTTTAGATGACACAGATGATGAAAGTGGTGAAGTTCAATCCACTAATATTCAGACCCGTCATCAGGCTAAGAAAAGTCAACAGGACTCGGATTTCTAGAGGGTCCAATGAAGGGAAACAAGAGGTTGGCAAAGCAGTTGAAGGCTAAACCAACAGTCCCGGAGGACAAAGTGCAAAAGTTTTCTAAGGCTGAACAGAGCCAGAATTGGAGAAGTGAAAAACATAAAAACCAAAAACAAAGTGTTTCGGTTCCTATAGACTCAGTTTCTCCTTCATATTCACCATCTATTTCTATGTCTCATGGGTCCAACCCCATTGTACAATCTGATGGGCTCAACCCCATTGTAACACCAGTTAAAAAGAAACAAGTTCATTGGACAGATGAAAACTCTGGTGATGAATTTGATTTCTCCAGTATACCAGAGATACCCTATGCAAGTGTGCCAAATGTTACAGATTCTCCTACAGCTAAAGAAAGAGCTGAAAGGACTATCAAACACAAAGGTACTACTTGGAAGTTGAAAGAAGAGAGAAGTAGAAGTCTTGATGGAGAACAAGTGATAGAGTCTGACATTGAATTGAAAGGCAAAATCATCTCCAGGATTAGAGTTGATGTAGATAAGTTGAAGTCTAGAAAGACAGATCTAGAGGAACTGCCATTTATACCAAGTGAAGAAGAAGTTACAATTTTTCCTACAAATGCTATTCCAATAGAGAAGTTGAATTCAAACATTGAAGTGTTTTTACTATCAGAAGCAGATCCTAAGGCAAAGTTGCCAAAAGGTGCAATTGTTGTTGGAGACCCAGTGCTACAGTACTTAGAGACTTTGACACCAGGGGAAGAACCAAAACAAGTCTTTATTGCAAATCCTTCAGAACAGTTGAGATGTGTATTTCCATTAGTAAATGGAACAGCAAAGATAGAGTCACTATATGACACAGGTTCACAAATAGTGTCTATTTCTGAGAAAAAGGCTATGGTGACAGGACTTAGTTGGGACCCAGATGTGGTCATTTATATGCAATCTGCAAACAAGGGAGTAGAAAAATCATTAGGTTTGGCTAGAAATGTGCCATTCTTATTTGGTGAAGTCACTCTATATATGCAAGTGCATGTGATCAGGGATCCAGCTTATGACTTGTTACTGGGAAGACCTTTTGATACTTTGACAGAAAGTGTAGTAAGGACTACAAAGGATGGGAATCAGACTATTACAATTAATGATCCCAATACGTTGAGAAGATCTGTAGTGGTGACTTATCCTAGAGGAAAAGGACCAACTCCATTAGAAAGGAAACCAGACTTGAATCAGGGTTTTCTGCTAACCTTGAGGAATTGATAAAAGATCAAGGAGAGGTGGCATTAATAGTGGATTTTGATGGAAGAGAAATTGAGAAAACAAAAATTAGACAAGTTTCTATGCCTACAAAGGCCGGGAACTTTAACAAATCAGAAGTTCAGAATTTATTTCTTAGTGCTTTATTCATTTCAGAAGAAAGCATGGAGAAGAAAGATAGAGAAGTGTTGAGTGTGCACTTGTCCAAAATTTTTGGAGCAAAAGACATAGAGAATTCTAACTTGAGGGATTATGACTTAGTACCAGTATCCAACAGAGATGCAGGGGGTCACAAATCTTACAAGGCAAAATTAGAACAGAAGACTCAAGTATATGCAGCAAATATGCAAATGGAACTTGATGGTCTAGATTATGAAAAAGATAGTTATGAACCTTTGGGAGTGTTCAAGTACAAGCCAGTGGCAGTAAAAGTTAGACCAATTATTGGTGAACTTCCTGCTAAGTATAGAATAGAGAGACATATTACTGGGGACCCTTTGGCAAATATGCCTAAGTTAAATCCAAACCCACCAGATTTTGTGTCTACAGGAAGATATACAGATGAGAGAAAAGAAATTATTGACAAAGTACACTCAGAAGATTTCTTGTGGCCAGAGGAAAGAAAGTTGATGCATCACTTTATGATGTTGCATGAAGCTTCTTTCGCTTGGACAGCGGCTGAGAGGGGAGAATTCAAAGAAGACTTTTTTCCACCAGTAGAGATGCCAGTTGTACCACATACACCTTGGGTTGAGAAAAATATTCCTATCCCACCAGGTATTTTTGAGGAAGTGTGCAGAATTATTAAAGAAAAGATAGATGCACAAGTGTATGAGCCATCAAATTCTTCATACAGAAGTAGATGGTTCTGTGTAGTTAAGAAAGATGGAAAAAGTTTGAGACTAGTGCATAGTTTGGAAAGACTTAATGCTGTAACTATACAACATTCAGGTGTTCCACCAGCAACAGAAGAACTTGCAGATAGATTTAGTGGAAGATCATGTGGAGGAGTACTTGATTTATTTGTTGGCTATGACAATAGGGTTTTATCACCTAAGTCAAGAGACATGACAACATTTCAAACACCATATGGCCCACTTAGACTTGTTAAGTTACCTATGGGTTGGACAGACTCAGTACCAATTTTCCATGATGATGTTAGTTATATTGAGCAAGAGGAGACTCCAGAATGGACTCAGCCATATATTGATGATGTTCCAGTTAGAGGGCCCGAAACTAGATATGAGTTGAAGGGAGGTGGATATCAGACTATTCAAGAGAATGCTGGTATTAGAAGATTTGTCTGGGAACATTTCCAGAACATGAATAGAATAGTACAAAGAATGTTTTATGCAGGAGGTACCTTTTCAGGGTTAAAAGCAGTCTTATGTGCATCAGAATACATGGTTGTTGGCCATTTGTGTACCTATCAAGGGCGCAAAATTGGCAAGGACAGAGCTGCTGTGATCATGGATTGGCCACCTTGCACAAGTTTAACTGAAGTTAGAGGATTTTTGGGAACTGCAGGACTTGTCCGCATGTTCATCAAAGATTATGCTGAAATAGCAAGTCCACTTGTGAAGTTGACTAGAAAAGATGTACAGTTTGTTTGGGGAAAAGATCAGGAAGAGGCTATGGCAGAAATTAAAGAAGCTGTTAAAAATAGTGGTGCTATAAAACCATTAAAGTATGACAGTTCTATCCCAGTGATACTCAATGTGGATACTTCATACATTGCGGTTGGGTTTTTCATATGCCAAGCTGATCCAGAGTCACCCAAACTTAAGAAGAAAAGGATTTATTCCAGATTTGGATCAATGACTTTGACTGATAGAGAGGCAAAGTACTCACAACCAAAAAGAGAATTATATGGGTTGTTTAGAGCACTTAAAGCTTGTCATTATTGGTTATTTGGAATTAGAAATCTGATAGTTGAGACAGATGCAAAGTATATTAAAGGAATGCTACAGCATCCAGACATGATGCCTAATGCTACTATTAACAGATGGATAGAATCAATTTTGATGTTCCATTTTAAGTTAGAGCATGTTCCAGGCAGAGTCATTGGATCTGATGGTTTGTCCAGAAGAAGACAAGTTTGGGAGGATGAAAAATATGAAGTACCAGAGGAGGGTATACCATTTGAACCTTACCAGTTAAGAGATTTCATTCACAACATAGATACCAGAGGGGGTTATATTAATGAAGTTATTGGTGCAAGTGATCAGTATTGGACAATGACAGTAGAATCATTGCCTAAGTCAGAAGAGTCATTCATTGAAGAGTTAGAAACAACAGTGAAGAAAGAGAGACAGTGGAGGGATTTACCTGAAGTGTTGCAATATGTGAACTCAGAAAAATATCTACCAACTCCAGCTGATCCACCATCAGAAATTGAAGAATTGGACTATGATGAAAATCATAGATCACAAGGTGCAAAGAAGTTAGATGAAAACATTGAAGTCATTTATGAATGGTTGGCTGATACTTCAAAAAGGCCAATTAATTATAAAGATGAATATAAGTTCAAAAACTTTCTTAGAATTGCAAGAAGTTATTTTAGAAAAGGTGATAGATTGTATAAGAGAAATAAAGATGGAATGCATAGACTTGTAGTCAGAAAAGATAAAAGAACTCATATGATGAAGGCTGCTCATGATAGCCTTGGTCACAGAATGTTCTTTGCTACAAAGTCATTGCTAAGTCAGAGATTTTGGTGGCCAGATTTAGAAGATGATGTTTACCATTATGTCAAGTCTTGTCATATTTGTCAAACTAGACAGAAAGTTAAAGTTAAGATACCACCAGTGGTTACAAGAACACCTTCATTATTTCAAGTTATGCATATGGATACTATGATGATGCCTCCATCAAATGGTTGCAGATATCTTGTCCATGGCAGGTGTGCTTTGACTTCATGGATGGAAGGAAGACCTTTAAGAAAAGAGACAGCCAGGTCTATAGGACAATGGCTGTGGGAAGAAATTATTTGTACTTGGGGAAGTTTATGTGAAATTGTTACAGACAATGGATCTACCTTCTTAGCTGTAATGAATTGGTTGAAAGAAAAGTATGGCATTAACCATATTAGAATTTCACCTTACAATTCACAAGCAAATGGCTTAGTAGAAAGAAGTCATTATGATGTTAGAACAAGTTTACTTAAGGCTGTGGAAGGAGATAGTAGTAAATGGTTATATTCATTTCCATTAGTTAAATGGGCAGATAGGTGTACAATCAGAAAAAGATTGGGATGTTCACCTTACTTTGCAGTTACAGGTGCTCATCCAGTACTGCCATTTGACATCATTGAAGCTACTTGGTTAGTAGAATGGCCAAACAGAGTAGTAACAACTGCAGAACTGATTGGACTTAGAGCTTTGGCTCTAGCCAAGCATTCAAAGCATGTTATTGAGTTAAGGGAAAAGGTCTCCTTAGAAAAGAGAGAAAGAGTTTTGAGGTTTGAAAGAGAGCACTTAGCTACCATTAAGGACTTTGATTTTAAACCTGGTGACTTAGTAATGGTCAGAAACACTAGGTTTGAAAAATCAGTTGGTGGTAAAGCAAAGCCTCGTTATTTGGGACCTATGATTGTCATTAAAAGGACTAAGGGAGGCAGTTATATTGTTGCAGAAATGGATGGCTCAGTATTCCAGAATAAAGTTGGTGCATTCAGAGTCATTCCGTATTTTGCAAGAAAAAGATTAGATTTGCCAGACAACTTAAATGACCTTATTCAAATGTCAAATGATGGGTTGCTTAAGATTGAGAATAGTATTGAGGATGTAGAAGAAGAAGACCTGCATCCAGGTACATTAGAACAAGCAGACTTGATAAGTCAAGTAAGAAGTGATAAGTCAGTTTATGACTTGGCAGCATGGAAGAAGACAAAGGAGATAACATATGCTTAAATCATGATGTTTATCTTATTGAAGTCTCTATCTTGACTTACACAATAATTAGTAAAAGATAAAGCCATTCCAACTTAGAAAATTTGGAATAAGTGGAGCTGAGTGATGAGAACCGAGAATGAACTTGAATTCATCAACTCGAGAGAAAAACATAACTACAAAAGTGTGAACAGACTATGGGCTGTATAGTTTATATGGTTTTCTGAGTACGGAAGTTAAAATTAAAATAATGAGAAAGTCATTTTGACTTAAACCAAGTTATAATGATTTACCTTATAAAAAGTTAGTAATGGAGAAATTGATGAATACGGTACTGAACTCACTCGGTACAAACATCAAACTCAGTGGTATGAGTATACTCAGTGAGGCGGCGAAGTTCCTCATAATAGTACTCAACGAGGCCAAGAGTTCCTCCAAGCTCGGAAGAAAGGGCTGCAAGTTTACCTTTAAGGAAAACAACTTGAGCAGAATCACTGTCGGAATGTCCGTTGATGTGATTGAGGCGGTTTTTGAGGGCCTTGGATTCTTTGACTTTAGAGTCAAGCCCTGTGCTTTTAACAAAATCGGCAATTGCTAAGTTAATCAGAATGTTGAGTTAAATAAAAGTTGATGTGCGAGAGAAAAATACGCACCAGCTACAATAATAACAGAGTCGGGGTTAGCCCATTCAAAGGTTACATACCCAGATTGGTCCAGAAAATTGTGTGCGAGGTGATTATAATGGCGGTACTCACTTTGAGGAGTACTAGCAATAAGATGAAGAGCCTTGGTGTATGCATGAGATGCAACAGCCATATGAGGAATGTCATAAAAAGGCATGAACTTTACCTCAGAGCGAGTAGGTTCTTGATGAGCCTAAGTTTTAATTAGGTGGTGGAAATAATTTAAATAAATTGAAAATAGAAAGTGTTGACAAATTATACCTTCTTCGTGAAGTAAACAGGCACTTCCATAGCTGGAGTAGTGGAATTATCCTTGTTAGTAAGGCCATGAAGGGTGGTGGCCTCGTTGGCATGAAAAGCCTAGAAGTTAAATAAGAAAAGAATAAAAGAGTTTGAAAGAGAAGTACATACAGCATTGATAGCTTGAGCAGTGGAGTCAAGTTGCTGTCAAGAAAAGCGGCTGTGTGACAGAAAAACATAGAAAAAGAAAGAGGCATACCATTGCATTGTCATCATGACCAATGTCAGTAGCATCTGCCATAGAAACTTCATCGTCATCAAGTGTGATAACGTTAGAAGTGTTAGATTGAGTAACAGTGGCAAATGGTCCAGGAGCCACAGGCTCATCATTAGCGAGATGAGTTTCGGAAACAGTGGCATTGGATTTAGGAGCAAGTTTGTTGCGTTTAGGAATGGGTTTGCTCATTACAGAGTCAATTTTGCGCTACAAATTATTAGAAGTAAGGAAAGACAGAAAGTATGTGAATAAGAAAGCATACCTTAGTTGAACGAACAGGCTTCAAGTCATTAGCAATGACTTGTTTAAGTTCGAAAATTGCGGCAGTACGGGACAGGCGTTTGGCACGATATTCACGAAGAACAGATGTGAGAGCACTGAGTTGTTGAAAAATCTCAGGCTGATGTTTGATCTTGTCAGAACGGGTTCGGATGTCAAGCAAGACAATTGGAGCTGTGTCATGATCAACAACCCAAGCAGGACTAGTCTTGATGAGGGCAACCTAGAAAGACGTTAGTAATGACAAGATGAGTTAATTTTGGGAACATACAGAGTCAACCATGCATGTATTGAGATCATCCGTATAGATGGTCAATGAAATTGCCTGGGACTCAGAAAGAGTAATATAGAGATTGTGGAGCTGCCCAAATGAACGTTTGAGAGCTAAAGCAGTAGTAACATCAAGCATGATGATTGAAATTTGAGATTCAAAGAGAGAAAAAGTTCTGGGGTGATGAGATGGCATAGGGAAGTTTATATTCTGAATTGGAATAGCCCCTAAAAAGTCATAAGCAAAGATAAACGAGCTACAAATTATTGCATGAGAGCATGTGGTATGTCTCGGGTCTACTTAGGTTTCAGATAGCCTTAGTTAGACATAGGAATGAGTTGTCAGGTCTAAAACATCAAAAAAAAGGAAAGATCAGTGATCTGCCGCATCTACCTTGTTTTTGATCCTGACATGGAATTGCGGAGCATGAAAGAAAGACTTGTGTTCAAAAAGTGTTGTGCTAGAATGGAAACCCACCAATTTTTACCCAAATTTTTCTTTAACTTTTCCGTTGACTGAAACAGTCAATTTTTATCCAAAAAAAAAAAAAAAAAAAAAAAAATTTTATTAAACCTTTCTGTTGACTGGGACAGTCAATATTTGGTGTGGGGGAGATGATATGACTGCCAAATTGCAGTTGATATCACTCAAATACTTTGAATCTAAAGTGTTTTTCCTGATTAAAAGACAATTAAAAAGTCTATAAAATATTACTACTCCTTGCAATGCACACTCACAACACTTAAAATACAAAGTTCAAACTTAATATTGCACTTAAAATATTTAAAGTCCTTAGCCGAGAAGGTCAAAGTTAGTAGTATTGCTGATGCAATCAAAACAACTTTGACCACCACCAATAAAAGACATAGGAGCATGTTTAAGGTAGCGGAGAAAATACTGGATGAGTAAGAGATGGTCCAGTTGATGTCAGTGAAGGTCTACAAGACAAATTTACAGTCTGGGATAATTGATAACCATTTTCTCGGACTGAGAAATAGAAAACAGTTGAAGTTTACATAGGTTTAGACTTGTCTCAGTAAAATGAACAGGCTAAATTGAAATAATGTTCAGAACAAGTGTAAATATATTTTATGACTTGTTTGGCAACTTATTTCACAGCTATATTAAGAGAAACGAGCAGAATATCTAAGTTCGGCGGTCAAAGCAGTATATATTGATGGGATTGATGGCCCATCAAAACTAGTGGCTCCAGCGAGAATGCTGGATATATGCATGCTAAGGACAATATTATACAATAGGTAAAGGGACAAATAGACGGGGAGAGGTCTGAAGCAGGTCCTGACAGAAGGGATAGGTTTGGGACCTAGAAATGCCGTGTGCTCGGAGATGTCTATGTCTTAGGGGCTAAAACACCGGATTTCAGATTAGGACTGGCTAGAAGGATAGAAATTAGTTGAGCTACAAGTCAAACAGACGCAGGGAGGTCTAGACTCCGTTAACCACTCAATTTGGGATTAGTGGATCGAGGGGAATTATTTATTTGAAGTGGAACTACCAAAAAGGGAAAAATGCGGATTTTTAGTAAGGAAAAGCTGTAGAAGTGATCGGAGACTTGGCAGGAGTGGGAATATGGAGCCAGGGGATCGACAGACAATAATGGTCTGCGGCCGCAGTAGGAAGGTGCGAAGATATTCCGAGATTTTTGGGTATATAAGGAGGGGGGGGGATTTAGAGAAAGGACAGGTTGCAGCACCCCCATCGCTACAAGCCTCTGTTATTAGGTTGTTTATTAGGTTTATTATTAGGTTGTTACTTTAGGTTATTATTAGGTTTATTAACTTGTGATTTTTGGTGTTATACTTGATTTTATCAGGTTTTTACAGTACTCTACTTACAACTGCTACCAAGCCCCCTGAACTTAGTGTTTGGGTGTTTGTTTTCATTCACCCTTCGCATCATCTGGAGCCCACCGCGAGGGGGCACAGTTGAATGACTTGTTTGGCAACTTATTTCACAGCTATATTAAGAGGTCTGAAGCAGGTCCTGACAGAAGGGATAGGTTTGGGACCTAGAAATGCCGTGTGCTCGGAGATGTCTATGTCTTAGGGGCTAAAACACCGGATTTCAGATTAGGACTGGCTAGAAGGATAGAAATTAGTTGAGCTACAAGTCAAACAGACGCAGGGAGGTCTAGACTCCGTTAACCACTCAATTTGGGATTAGTGGATCGAGGGGAATTATTTATTTGAAGTGGAACTACCAAAAAGGGAAAAATGCGGATTTTTAGTAAGGAAAAGCTGTAGAAGTGATCGGAGACTTGGCAGGAGTGGGAATATGGAGCCAGGGGATCGACAGACAATAATGGTCTGCGGCCGCAGTAGGAAGGTGCGAAGATATTCCGAGATTTTTGGGTATATAAGGAAGGGGGGGGGATTTAGAGAAAGGACAGGTTGCAGCACCCCCATCGCTACAAGCCTCTGTTATTAGGTTGTTTATTAGGTTTATTATTAGGTTGTTACTTTAGGTTATTATTAGGTTTATTAACTTGTGATTTTTGGTGTTATACTTGATTTTATCAGGTTTTTACAGTACTCTACTTACAACTGCTACCAAGCCCCCTGAACTTAGTGTTTGGGTGTTTGTTTTCATTCACCCTTCGCATCAATACTCAACAAGGATATAATGAAAAAGTAGATGATGACAATTGGTGGTAGCGAAGATCGACTTGTATATCTTTGTAAAACTCTGTATGAACCAGAACTCTTCCTGTATGTCCTGGTGACAGTCTACCTTCCCCCAGTGGGTCGAGCGCGCTGTCATTGATCCATCGATACCGGTTGTTCCGAACGGAACCACTCCTTATGCGTAAAGTCGATTATCTATCTACCTGTCTACTATATGATACACCAACTTACTAAAACTACCTCTACCCAAATCTCGATTCACAACAGAAGAAGAGAACGTACACATATACGACCATTTTATCGAATAACATATCACTGAACAAGCTCCGGACTAGAAAACTAAACGTCTGTCCCCTCTTCAACTCAGTTTCACGCCTAATCCCAGAATCGAACCAGGCGTCTGGACAACAATCGCTGGCAGACCGTAGGCATTCTCTGTTTCTTTACCGTCTAGTGCCTTTGGTATAGATTTGGACATTTCAGGGGAGATGGGTGAAGACATTGACGATGGCAGAGAATCAATCCTCTCCGATATCGAATCCCTTCTCGACCTTGCCGTCATGAATACAGGTGGCGACGATTTCATATGCAACAGTAATGATGCAGCGTTTTCTTCTTCTGGTGTGCGATAAGTATGGGCTGTGTCTACTAGACCGCCAGTGGCGGTGGTAGTGGTGGTCATCACGTCCCTAGATGCAGAAGGCAAGGCGGAAAAATCTGGGGCATTGGTAGACATAGACAAATTGGAACTGGATCTTCCTCGTATGGAGAAAGAAGGCGATATAGCGCGCGTTGATACACTCGACGGACCAAGCTCTAAGGCTGGGACCCCACCCGACGAAGCTAAAATGGACGCAGGAAACTGCGTGGAAGAAGGTGGAGAAGGCAAATAAGCTATCATCGAGGAAGGAGAAGGGGCATTGGAAGGAAAGCGTTGACGTTGTGGAACATCGAATGGTGAAAGCCGTTGCAAGGGACCGGGACCAGACAGATTAGGAGAGGAACTTGAAGAACGAGCGACGAGGGAAGCAAGAGTATCTCTTGAGGAAGAGACAGAGGGAGCAGATGGACTATAATCCAACAGCCACGAAGAGATAGGCGGCAAAGAAGGAAGGATATGACGCTCGTGAAGCTGGCTGCCAGGATTATGGTAGACAACTTTGCGTCTCCTCTGGTCTCGAAGTTGGTCTGCATTCTCTGGAAATTCCTCGAGGGCCCCGTCGTGGGCAGCATGATATTCTGCAGAAGGATAACGTTTCCGCTTATTCGTCGTGAAAGTCGAGGTTGAAGGTAGCCTGTCTACCAACGTGCGCTCTGCACATTTGCAACAATCGAACTCCTTTAAATCTGGTTGAGAAAATGATTTGACGTCCTTTAGGTCCGCTTCCAGCTTTCTTACCCTTTCCAGGAGAAATTGCATATTCTCGACGGTTTTGATAAGGATGTCGAGTTTAAATTTTTCTTTCCCTTTGGATGCTGAATTATGATCTTTGGAAGAATCTAGTGGTTTGGATTTCAATGCTCCGCCGCTGCGAGTCCGACCAGAGGAAGGTGCTTCATAATCACCATCCTTATCGTCATCGTTGTCAATGTCAACGTCGTCCTCGTCCTCGTCTTCTACACTTTCCGAAGGAGGTCTGTCTGCTAAGGCGTCCGACCTTGAGACGAGCGCTTCCGCATCCTTCAAAGTCCCGCCAGTATGAAGTATCTCGACAGTTGCACCCAACCTGGCAAGATCAGCCAACGCTTCGTTGATCTTAGTCCTACGAGCCTTTTCGATGATAGAATGATTGAGTTTCCGCTGTGCTTCCCGGGCAGAGCGTGAAAGACCTGAAGGGTTCAAAGAGGCGGGCTTGCGGCCTCGTCTCGCTGTAGTAGGAGACCGAGGTTGGGCGTGACCTTGATTGATCTCCGGCGCGACATCTGAAGCTATAGTACTTTCAGAGTTATCCAATGCGGCCGTCTGGCGAGGAAGGATGGTACGTTCAGTCATCCTATTAACTTTGGCCCGTCTAGAGGGGTTTACAGAGGCGTTATATAGTACTGCCGCGGTGGACGTGTTGGTCATCTTTGGGTCTATTGCTTGAATGATGGCAATTGACTCTGAAAACCAAATCACCTACCTATATTTTCAGTTATGCGTGAAGGGGGGGGAGATGTCAGTTAGATGATAGTTGTAAAGAATTGAAGAGTATAATCGAATGTAACTTCAAAGTTCCAAATGGATCGGACTCGGAGCATACGAGAGAGTTGATCATAAGCCAATCACAGTTCAGGAACAGTCATCATCGCGCTCGTGTGCACCGATAAAAGTTGTTCAATTCGGCGAACGTTCGCCCGACGAGCACACGACCACTTCATTCATCGGCAGTTGGTACTATTCGTTTTTCTTTGACCGAACGTTCGTGTAACTATCTATGGCCACTTCGGGGATACCTGTAGGAGAAGTCCCGCATAATCTCAAATTTCTTGATGTGAGCACCTCAGCGTTCGAACATCGACATAAATAACTCCCCAAGGCTGACATCTGTAAGTTATATTGTTAACATTGCAAGATATTCGGTGTAGGCCGTTCACTTCTCGATGGCCACAAATTTAACAATGGTTCAGTGGTATACCTTCGAAGTTTGTACATGATCTACGTTAAGATCGACCACACGCAGAAGAATAGATTTCCTTAAACAATAGTTACTGTCAGCAATGTAGTGATTCCGTCAGTAGCAATATCTAAGACACCGAATTCGAAAATCAGCAACAACGTCCAGTGAAAGATTTTGAAGGCGCACCATGATTGACTCTGTAAGAAAGTAGAAATCAGCAAGATGCTTCTAGGAAAAGGACTGTGTAAACATACCCATCACTTCCCGCAGGTAGCAAACCAGTGATGTTGGTTCCCGTAGTCGAATAAGTGACACCGCCAAACGATGTAGTACCAATAGCGTTAGCGGAAAGCTGATCCCTTCCAATGTCATAGCCGTCGGGAACGATGTCGTGGTTCTCCTCTGCGTCTTCTTCTTTTGAAACACTTTGAAAGCAGAAGCTTGTGTCAGTGGAAGCAACAATGATCAAGAACAGGATCTCACGCAAGGAAGAGTGCACCAGTGTTGTGATCAGGACCGTTTTGGATGTAAAGCCTATGTTGGGAATAAGATGAATATTTCAACACATAGATTTCCACCAATGCAAATGACTAGCCGGAGATGATTTCCACCAATCAATGATTCCAGACATGTACCAAGAGTAGCATCTCCATAATCCTGACGCAATTCGACCTATATCGTGTGTAAAGATGAGTTCGAAGCAATGAGAACTTATTTAGCCTACCGTTTGATTCACGAAGCCGTTTCCGTCACCGAGGTTAGCAGATTGTGGACCACCGATATGGATACCAAGACATTCTGTCGAGCTGGTTGCAAATATTGAGGACCCCAAATTTACGCAGCTATCCTGAAGGACTAACTCACAATCCAATAGCCTTGGCGTAATTCTCAAACCCAGATTCGGTGAGAACATCGGGGGAGGAAAGGCTGGAGATGATGACCTTACGAGGTGAAGTTAGTGAATAATTGGCGTTCAGGGGGATTAAATGTAGCAGTAGTATGAACACACATTCAAGGGTTCACCAAGTCCATCACCAGCTAACTCGACGAAGAAAGATCAGGGAAGCTTGCAGTCTAAACCAAGAGATCGCTCCTCACCATCATCCAGCATTGACCCGCCATTCAAAGTGGGGTCGAAGAAATCTACTGCTTGTCTAGGAGTCGCGAGCGAAAGGGCGTAGGGAAGTACCGCAATGAAAGCGAAGAAAGGCAAGGACACCATGATATGCGATTACAGGAAAAAAAACCTAGTAACGCTCGAGCGAATACTGAGATTAGTACGGTAGATCGACGCATTCTATATAACTTACAAGGAAAGAAACATATGATATTTTGTGGTTCGGTTACTGTGCCAAAATTTCACAAAGTTAACGTTTTGGTAACCACTGGGACTTACCCACCTTTCGAACGTGCAGATGTGTGCAGACATGGCTATCACTTCCATGTGACATCCTGTAGCACATGTTCAGAGAATTCAAACCATCAGAAATCGTGTCGTCAGCTTGATATGTTCTTGAGAGAATGATGATTCACATGTATCGCGAGTCATGGGTAAGTCGACAGGAGTCTCTGAGTATCAACGTTGATTACGGTAGAAGATTAGATGAATGTTGTGCAACGTTCGAACAAGTATGACTGACCGGGTTTAATTGGGCCTAATTTGACGAGCTGCGAGGGGGTAACAGGGAGAACCTCTCATGTGCATTGCGGTGCTCAATCATAATATCCATTTATATGAACGACGACACTCGATGACTGACGATGATTTTCAATAGAGCCCGACTATTACTGTGTCTCTCCACGCACCCATATATACTAGTAATAAATACACTCATGACCTTGCCAATTCGACTCGGATAGTGCAACTGAAAAGTTACACCACATAACCCTGCAACATATTATATCAGCCATCTTGGTCGCTATATGGTATTCAGACTCACCCCATTCACTCCGAGTATCTGACCATTGACCCACTGCGCTGCCGGACTAGCCAAAAAAGCTACGATGGGCGCGATATCCTCCGGTTCTGCGATACGGTGACTAGGAATTTGTGCAGCTATGCTGTCGATGACATGCTGGGGTGTGCCTATTCTGAACAGCGTCGTGTCTACTGGTCCTGGAGCAACCGTATTCACAGTGAAACCCTTAGTTCCAAGGTCTTTCGCTAGGACGCGGGCGATCTGTTCCGCAGCGCCTAATGGAACGATGGAATAAATGAGTAAGGGTCTAGCAGGACATGATCGGAGTTACCTTTACTTGCGACGTAGCAAAGGGTATTAGGAAGTAACGCTAGATGGAATGAGTACTTCGAAGAGTATCAATGATTCTTCAAAGTCAACTTACTACTTGAGGCAGTTAAACTCGTGGAAAGAAATATTATGCGCCCACCGGCTACGTGAACTATTTTAAACGGTATCACACGAGAAGACAAAGAAACTGCTCACGTCGCTCCATGACTTCCGCTGCAGCTTTTACCAAGAATAGTGGCGCCTTCACATTAGAATCAAAGTGCGCATCGAAGAATGGCTCGTCTATTTCACTCAATGTTTTACTCCCCATGAGGCCCGCACTCAGAATTAAGATATCCAAACGCCCGAACATGCGTAGTGTCTCCTGTAACAAGTACTGCCCGCCGGATATTGTGGAGGTATCAGCTTTGATCAAAACAGCCTGTTGCTGTGGAGGAAGCTCGACGCCGTTCGGACCGTTTTTTTGAACATCTGTAGATGTCGGAGGCAATGAAATGGAGGCTGAAGTCGAGGCGATAGATGCAGAGTTAATCTGCTGTGCGACTTCTTCTGCACTTTTGCCATCCTTGGCGTAGTTAATGATTACATTGGCACCTTCAGCTGCAAGTGCTTTGGCGATGGCTGCCCCAATTGACTTGGATGATCCTGTTATCACCGCTACTTTACCTGTCAAATAGGATAGCATTTCAAGCAATAACTTGAGCAGGGAAAGATTGTATGTACTCACCGCGAAGCGAAGTTCCAGCTATATTCTTACTCCGCTCTACTTTCTCTGCATCATAATGTTGATGGGAGTGGAATTTTTGTGCGACGCTGCAAAATATTCTGTGAATATGAGATTTCGTTCCTTTTGCGGAGACCATTTTGAGAGAAGGGGAGTAAGGAAAGCAGGATAACGCTGTCCAAATGCTTTTTATTGCCCGCATGAACCATCTTACTCGCTGATCGTTCGACTGTTTCATCTTAAATCAACTTGAGGCCTGAAGTAATAGTATTCATATAGCCGATTGGAAACTGGTGGAGGTTAGCAATTAGCCCACCACGAGTCATCAGGTCAAATGAAAAATCTGAAGTTCAGCTTTAGGCGCTCGAAGCTGAGGGTATAATTCCGAAGTGTAGTACTGTTAGAGATATCAAACTGTACAGTATCAAAGGTGAAAGTATATTGAATCCAGGAACATGAAAAGAAAATTGAATGGAGGAAAAGCTACATGTGGATCCAGAGAAGATGCAGGCGAGATATTGTCTAAGTACATATTTTCTATGTTTGATAGAAGGCTCGATTATCGGGTGGAATGTCAGGATCTCCCCAGTATGAAGGCGCGGCGTCAGATACATGTCCCTGTTGAGGCAAGGCAGCCCACATCTGAGACGAAGGAACAGCATTGTGTAATTGTGACTGAGAGCGGGGATCAGAATTGTATGTTTGGTATGTGTGCTGCTGCCGATGTTGCTCGTTTAACTCTTCCATCGAAGGTTTTATGTCATACGAGACCGGATCAAACATCATTGTTTCATCCAGGGCTCCAGAAATCACTGATTGAACTACATCGCCGTGCATGATCCCAGGTTGTGCTGCACTGGTGGTGTTGGTGTACCCTTCGAACATGCCTGCAGTGCCATAATACTCCTGGGATTGTGCGGGAATATGGATACTGTGTTTCGGCGAAAAGGAAGGTGGGCTAGGCTGGGAATTAAACGTCGGAGTATTATTGGTTATTGCATATGGTGAGTCAGAGGTTGACATTGTCCCATTGGAGGAGCTAGCAGGGCCATACGGACTTGACGACGAAGGCGAAAAAGTATCCGTACGGGGATCGAATGAATTATTCCTCGTGGCATTGAAACCATCAGCAGCAGCCGGTTGATGATTAAAGGGAAATTCAAAGTGAGGCGTTTGCTCCAGCGGTGCTTCATAAGATGTCGGAGACTCGACATAAGGCTGTTGAAGGGTGTGTTGGCGGGACGACATGGACGGCCCCAAATGCGTTTCTGGAATGATTGCATTCTGTGGAGGAGCGGATGAGGCAGACAAATCTGCATGCTGGTCTTCATGACGAGTTCCCATAGGATAATCGGAGGTTGTAGACAGAGTCGAGTCTCGTCTCGGCCTCTGCACATGGAGGCGAGGATCCTGTGAAAGCGAAGAAGATCGAGAACGATAAGCGAACTGCTCCTGCGCGGCAGCTGCTTGTAGTTGTGGTATATTAGGCGATTGGAACGGGGGCGGCTGAGAAGTAGCAGTAGATTGCTGGTGTGAATTCTGATACATTGTTCGAGCAGATGCACTTGATGGTTTCTCTATCACAGGCGTACTAACCGATTGCCTCCTACTGCCTGGTGCCGACGTAGAAACATTTGAGATTGTTGTAGGAGACTGCAACACAGGACTCTGGGCGAAAGGTGAACTATCTTTGGGAGGTCTTTTCCGCACACCTACAACTGGATAAGCTTTCTTCGCTTTTTTGTCTTTATCGTTTCCTCTGAGTGAAGTGATCGTATTAGATTCATTTCTTGCCTTGTCGCCTCCCATGACTACGGGGAAAGGCAATTGACGCTTGGGTGGCACTGGCTGTGCAGAATGCGAGACCACTGAGGTGGGCGTGAACTCTTGAGCAGGAGATGAGATGATGGTCGGAACGGTAGGATAAACATAGGCAGGAACAGGAGGAGGAGAAGAGGTTCGGGACTCATCAACTTCATGATGTTTGCGCTTCGAGGGTACGTTCGGACTTTTGCCTCTACCTAATCCTTCTCCGCCTTCAGCATTGAGTTTAAGCGCCTCGATGATTCGTATACAATCTGAGGAGTCGACAACGTAGGTAGCACCAACAGCGGAGCTAAATTTGGACGGAGAAATCCCCTTCATAATCTCCAACGCAACATCAACATCCTCCATAGCCGCTGCAGCCCACACCGTAGAAGGCTGTTTGATTACAGCATGCGCACACACAACCGCAGCGTCGAAAACACATCTTGAAAAGGGATAAAAATCGAATAGGGCAGGAGACAGTGAAGACGGAATTAATGGACCTTGCAACTTCCATAGTTCCGATAGCGCTTTCGCAGCTTTCATTATGCCATGTGCAGCGTTGATACTGCCTAGACTGGCTTGGTGTGGGACGCCCGCTGCATGCTTCTTTAAGAACGGTAGATAGACTCTCAGCACCAATCGATGTGCAGTCATCGCTACTTCGCAGCGCTGAGCGATTAACATCGGTTCCGGAACGTGGTCCTGAACATTATCTCCATCGACTTGGTAATACGATGGGAGTTCATTCAACCAAGCCCGAACTTCGGCCTCCATAGATGCAGCCTGGTCTATGGAATAGCAACAACTAGTGGGAGAACTCCCGTAGTAGGACGTACGAACTTGCTGAGCGTGGCCAAACTCCGGGGTATTCATTCGTCGTTTGATGTTCCGCACTAGCATTGTGAGCCTGTTGTAGACAATGAATTCAGATTGAGAATAGTGCAATCAAGCGAGAACTCACCGTGATCGAATTTCGAAATACCTCATGCCATCCTTACTGTATCCAGTTCCATCATCACCACCGTCCATCGGAGGAGGAATTCGGATCGCTGTGGGGCCAAAGGTTTTCTCGTCCACATTGGCCACTGGACGCTTTGTGTTGAAGGAATTGTCGGCAATGAGAGGAGGTTGATTCATTACGTCGGATATGAACCTGTGAATGAATTTCAAAACCGACACCGACAAAATAACGCTCTGCGGCAGAACGTACAGATCATAATACATTATCGTCCACCAAACCCTACGCCTGATTTCTGCGTCGTATAAGGTGAAACGAGATTCCCTTGCCGCCCTCGAAGATGATAGATTTGCCAGTATAGAAGGATCACTGAGCTTGTTGTTACTCCTAGCTTTCTTTGCTCCTGAGGGAATGCCGCAAGCGTTATTGGAATCGGAGCTAGCAGCTGTACCGGACGGCGTAGAGAACTCTGATTCCGACTCCTGCATCCTGTATGTGGAAAGTCCCATATCTTCAGGATCCTTGTTTAGGGACATTTGCCGGGCGTAGTTGACAACTTTACCAACCTAACAGTGTCTGGTTTAATTGATCAAGCTGTAAGTCCACGGAAACTCACAAGTGGGAACATTACGGCTGCGACTCCTTTGGCACTCTGTACTTTCGACAAATCCTTGGAGAGACCAGGACTTCTCTTCCTTGGGCTATACTTGTGGTTGTCTGACGTTTTGTCAGTTAATGTCGTATTTAGACCTTCCTTTGAGAGAAAGGTCAACTGCAGTAGGCATGCACTTATATAGTCCATTTCGAACTGTTGATCCTCTTTTGTTTGTCTGATCTCGCTACTGTCGCGATGCTCGACTGGGGTAGAAGGAGTTTCGTTGGGTACCGCCTTGACAGCCACGGATGCTTCCCATATGCCTATGGCTTGGACACTAAGGGAGTACCAATATGTGGAATCTTGGGTCGAATTTGATTTCCCATTGAGTCTACCTGCTCGTCTGCTGCTATCGTCTCTCGCGATTTTGGCAGATCGCTTCTCTACTTCATATGTGCCCAATGCAACAGCTATGCAAAGAACTGCAAAGAAAGGTATACTCTCATCTCGTCTCAAAGAAGCTGAAGGTCGTTCACTGGAGTCCTCTGAGATCTCAGGACGGTAGGGAGACCTAGATGATTGGGAAGATAGATCCTTCATGGTGATGTCTCCAACACCGGTTGCACCGGTACCGAAGACTGGTCGTGTTCTGGAGGTAGCAGAGCCCATGAACAGTTGCCTTGCTTGAGAGGCCTCCCTATCTTTCTTATCTCGTTCCCTCTCCTTTTCCTTCTCCCATGCCATTTCTTTATCCCTTACGTTCGCTGCTGGAGAGGACGCATTGGGACGAGCATTCACGATCAATTCCAATGCGCGTTCACGCAGTGTCTTCCAGTTCAAAAAGGGATAAGTGTATGCTGTGGACTCTTCTGCAAGGTTAAGATAAGAGAGTAACGTAGGTTGCTGAGATAGCTGACGGCTGGAAGTATACGTATTCAACGACGGAAGTAAGGAAATCAATGCGGGAGTTAACTGTGGCTTGCTTGATCGCGATGAAAAAGGGGGTGGAGAGAGATGGTATGCACTGGTCGGCGGAAGCAGGATATGTCCATTAGGAGAGGAAATAGATAGTGTTGCAAGGTTGGGAGAGGGTATTGTGGTGGTAGGTGCTCTATTGGCAGATGAGGAAGATGAAGATGAGGTGCTTGATCTGTCTGTCATGTCGAAGTCATCAAGCTCGCCGGAAAGCGAATCAGGAATATCGATAGAATGAGGTTCAACTTTTACATTTGCACAAGTGCCGTCCTTGGATGAAGCGACAAATCTTGCGGGTAGATTGAAACCGAGGTCAATTTCATTGAGCCAAGTGCCACCTATTTCTTCTAGCGGGATTGCAAGCGAAGAATGTTGTATTGTAGGTGGATTGAGAGTGACATTAGATGACAATAAAGGGGGAGGCGGGCCATTCGAAGATGAAGGATTCGAGAAGGGATAAGATGGCACGAAATGGCCGGAAGTAAGCTGAGCCAGCGTGGCTTCAACTTGGATAAGTCGGTTATTGAGCGAATGTAAATCTCTGTGAGATATGTTGTCAGAGATTTAGGGTCAAGCGAGCAATGAAGCGTACACTTTTTCTGCCGCTGCAGGCGAGTATATACACCGTGCAACCGTGTCGCGCTTCTGGCAACTTCCACAGGGATTCATTCGGTCACATTTGAGTTTTAGGCGTTTGCACTACAAGCAAGTGATCAGGATATATGGCGGTACGTTTCCCAGTATACATGCCTCAGCGCAGACGACGGTGATACGGGAACGAATTTGACTGTAATATAATTAGACAATGGTTGAACATTGAGAAGCAGCTTACGGAGCGGTTGCGGCTGTTGCAGGCGTCGTTGAGGGGCCTTGCTGCATATCTGAATCCATGATAGATGGTGGTAATGAGAGAAGCCAGTTTTTGGGCCAATTCAATGCTTCTCTTTTAGGACGAACTGTTCCTGAACTATGTGTGTGACTCCTCAGAGCTCGGTCACGACACTCGGCGATATTTACAACGTTCTTTAGTCAGTAAAGCCTTGATATATGTAGAGCAATTAAATATGGACTAGCAATAGAGAAAAGCTGTTTGTGGCCGTGTGCATATTAATATTTCGATCAATGATTTGAATTTTGCCTGCCGGTTCCAGCCTGGACCTTTTTTCCCTTCTACTTTGTTCGCCCGTATTCCAACTTTCTTGCCATTTTTTTTTGATATCTACCTGTTCAGAGCCTGACATCGATAGTATTGCATATGGTACCGAACGTAATCCAATTGGACAACAACTTCTGCCACTAAGTATCCAGAAAGCATTCTCAGCGCTCGAACAGCTTCAAGACGGGCAATTGAACATATACAAACGTCAAGACCGAAATTGATGAAAATCAGCTTAGCAGCAGGGGACGGTATGCTCAAGTTCCCCAATTCTCTGTTATCAAGGCTACCCATGATTCCATCAATACAGGCTGCTCGGACCCTTTGAAATTCTCTTATCACAATTAAAGCGTAATTCACATTTTCGGCGACTTATGAGCTGTTATAAGGCTTTATGCCAGCCAATTACTGAAGACGCACTAACCGGGTAGAATTTCCTCATAATCAATGCTCGAAAGAACATGTCAATTTACTTAATACCCGTGGACATAACACTGCGACGAGGAGTTAAGAAGATCCTCCCTTGTCACGATACCGGTAGCGGGACGACTACAAAATCTCAAAGGTTGAGTTAGACAAGGTCCAAGTGTGACGAACGACATACAGCAAGGTTCTGGTCACTCTGGGAGTGTATTACAGGTATGAAGTCTTGTGAAATATTGGGAAATATCAAGTAGCTGAGAAGAGAGCATGATACATGAATAATTGTTAAACAATAAAGGGTCAGAAGGATCCGACTTGCGCCCTAGTATGTAGGGGTGGTGAAGATCAGCTGAAAACTATAAAGTTGTACTAGATCTCCAGGAGGAATACAATAGGTAAATTCGCAAACTTATGATCATTCTTACTAGGTGCAGATGGCACAGTGGGAATTGTCGTAAATCTGACTGTCTGAGTAAAATTTAGTAGGGAAATTGTAGGAGATCTGCCCATACTAGGGTACAATTGTACACCGTCGTATACTCAGTTCATTGAAGTGCATATGCCTTCCAACGTCGAGTATACTCAGCTCAACGTCTGTTGCTTATCATTTTTCATCCGCATATATCCCATATTCATTTCCGTTGGTCTAGTATTCATTATGTAGTATCTTCCGTGGCCTTCCCGCAAAAATTATGATCGAGTCATTAAATGCTCTACTTCCAACCGACACTTCTGATCTGTGATGCTTCCCGTCAATTGTGTTCTGGGTCATAGGTATTGCGCCTTGCGGATGTATGAATCTGATACTCCTTGGTCAGTAATTCATAGCAAAGTCAGCATAACTCAATAGAGAAGGTCGGCTACAGACGCGATGATTAAAGTCGAGTCTCGCGAATCATCCTTATTCATTGTGCTTCTGATATAATAAATTCAATAACAACTGGGAACCCACTATTCTGCGAGGTGGCATGGAGTCCCGCTGCCTGATTTCCACACGTTGATACTGAGTAATATTTTGACCTTGACGACGTAGTTCAAGTTATGCAGCAGACTGTAGAAGCAAAGCAACACCCATCCGCTAAATTGTCGCGCGTTGCTGACTTTGGTGACATATACAGTAACACTACTTTGTATACATGGTGTATAATTGGTCTGCTATCATCAGTCTGACCTTGAAACTGCATACTCTAGGTGTAAATCATTCTGTTGGTGACTTTCAAATTAGAGAACCGTCGACTGGCTCGGCTGAGCCATAGCCTTGCAGTCTTATCCAGATGTATTGGCAAGCAGTAGGCGGTGTGCACGTTGTGCACGCGGCAAGAAACACCGAGATATTTCATATGAACGAAAAAGACGGGCGCTAATGAATTAAGGGGTGGAAAGAGAAAAGCCCTTGACAAGCAAGGAAAAAGCTCATGCCTCCAGTCTCCCTCACAGGTGTATTATCCAACTCGACTAGTACTAGTGCATCTGTGGGAATCAACCCTTCGTATGGTATCCCAAGGGTAGGCAGTGATGGCAGCTTCGGACACACAGGCAACATCGTTGGTGCGCACAATGCACTTTGAGCATGGCCATTGTGATTGTACTGATTTTTCTGACTCGGTGGTAGCATCACAAGAGAGAGAAAACCCTTGTTTATATCTGTCAAACAAGTCGCATAGAGCTACTGAACATGCTTTTTGTGTACTTCATTGGTGTATGGAGATGTGATCCTAACTACTGATTCTTTTCAACTTTTGACATTGCGCATGAGCATGTCCTGCTTTCATTACTTGTATGTACCGTACATCAGTATCACATCTAACGATGTGTTGATGTATTGAGACATACATAGCCTTACATATTGCTTGAGACATCTGTACTACAATTGTCTGCTTGTATCTTCGAAGGTTTGATTCGACAACAAAAAAAAAAAAGTCCACCCCCCAGCTACTTTGGTAATCATATGTAGCACTATCCTAGTGCAAATGGAATGTCGTGAATCCCTCATTGAACATATGCATTCCCTAGATTATTCAAATCTCCATTGTTGTCGAGAAGATCTGGTTAAGAAAAGTAATTATGGGTAAACGGCTTGTGAGGAGGAACCCTCTCCAGTAAAAGATAAAAGACGTACTGCTTTGCATACCAGTCGTAGACCGCTAAAACCAATGAGACAATTAGACTCGTATTGCCAACCACGAACGGAAAAAGACTTGCCGAGTAATCAAACCAGGAATAACGCTCAATGTATGACAACGCATCCATTGCCTGGATGGAATTCGTAAGGAAAGTTTGAACAGCTTTTGCGTATAGCCGCAGTCAATAAGTTGCATCTATCAGACAAACATCATGAGTGGTTGACTCACTAGCGTCGTTCATTGTAGTATCTGCAAACTCCGTAACCCACACGTTGTAATCAGGGAAAGCAGCACTCATGTCTGACAAGTACTGCAAGAAATACTGCGAGCCCTGGCCATACCTGCAATCGAGCATGGTCATAACATTGACCAGCAACTTAGATTGAGTAAAGTCATTTACCAATGAAGGGGAAGAAAATCAACTTTGCATTTCTTGTTGCAAGCAGAAAAGAAGTCTTGGAGCCAGGTCTTTCCTTCAGGAGCAGCAGATACAGCAGGACCACCGATTTTGATGCCGGAGGCACTAAGAGGATTGATGTATTGTTGCCAGAGCGATGCAGCTTCCGTTGCATTGATATTGGCTTGACCCATCTGTTCAGGCTCATTGAATCCCTTCTCAGGAGAAAAAAAGGTTATTATGTATATGGAGTGCACAAACGTTCGATCTTGACGACTCACTAACACATTTTTAGCACCAGCATTCTTGACGGTGTCCTCGAAGGTTTCTATACTAGCCTTTCCCCACTGCATAGGAACATGCTCAATTCCGGGGGGCAACTTCGCTGGAGGAGTGACAGCCCAGTTGTACTCCCATGAAATCGCTGTGTTGGCTGCATGGCTCAGGTCGGTAGTCGTCGTATCTGAAAATGTAATACCGCGCTTCGCGTTCATAGCGCGATGGATCATAGGTTCCTTGACACGAGGAATCGGAGCCGCGAAAGAGTTCGTGAAGAGATAGGCCAGCAAAAAAGCTGTGAATGAGACACGTATGAATGCCATACCAGTTTACCGGGGTGCGCAACAGATAGAGGCTTCGAGCTAGCGTATGAGGGCTTGTCAACCAAGGTACTCGACCTGCGAGTTCTACGGAAGGATTGGCATGCAGGATGAAGGTTGTTTTATAGATAACCGGGATAATCAGCACTTTGGTGGCATAACTCGGTAGGTAACAATGCTATATGGGAAGAGCAGTGCCATTATCAGGGGACTGTCAGAACAAGCAAAAATTACATCCATGGACCGGAGTCCCAATTGGACTTCGTTTCTTTCACCTCCTATATCTTTATAAAGTGATGCCCTAACCACTGCGTAATCTTGCAAAGCGATGAGCATAAAAGTCTAGCAGTATTGAAGAAACGTGTGTATCGAGAAGAAAAGCTAAAGTGAGATGTGATTCAGCCAAAGGCGGGTACCCCTACATTTTCTAGATCCTGTGGATGTATATTGACCATTGAAACATTCTCGGGAAGCCCAGTATCAGCTACCAACAACGGGAATACCAGTTTCGACATTTCTCTTGGTTATCTTGCATATTGGCAGTGCTGAATCTACGACAAAACCGTAACAACTCTAAGTGTTTCAATGATGGTCATTCTTCATCCCTAATGGCACGAATAACGTTCATGACATATCGGAAAGCAAACTAGGTGTAGTATCTCTTCGTACCGGTTAGACCGATTTCTATTGGGGGAGAAAAGACGGTGGATCAGGACCTGAGCATGATCCGCACTATTGATAACTGTGATAGACGCATTTGCACAACGTCAGCAGAAACGACACCAGATGAAACACTTCATGAGAGATATGAAACTACGGCTATGTAGAAGTGATGCGTTCCATAGCTTCTTGAGCATAATGCAAAGCATCAGCAGAGATTGAACATCAAGAGCCGAGAACGCGCGCTGTCGTACCTCACGAGGAGGTTTGCGTACTAATTGTAAAAATTCCTTGATACGAACGGTTGTTGGGGGCAATGCGGCATCGAGAGCATAAGTTGTATTAGGAAAAATGCATTGTCGTGATACATAGCATATAAGACAGCGATACATGAAATCTCTACTTGGCTTCCGGGTTGGCATTCCTGAAAAGCAGAAGTCAGAATTTAGCAATGGGAAAGGACAATTCCAAATAATTTGAAAAATCCGAATAAAAAAGAGGAGGATCAGATAGGAGCGAAAGACGTTAGATGCATTTTTGTCAACATGATCGTTTCAGTGTGAACTATGCTTGGAGTTTATCATCATAATAGAATGAGATAGAGGGTCAAGAGAAAAAGCTGCAAAGATGAACAACGTATGACTCACATCCGTCGTTTGCCTCCCGGAAGAGTAGTAACATTGACGAAGCTAAGATACAGCGCATGAGATTGAGTACAGGTACAAAATGACACCATCACACACCGTCTGTTGTAAAGCATCCTCTTTTTGGCACGGCCCTTGGGAGTCTTTTTCTTCTCCTGTGCTTCAACTTTGGGGGTTTGAGATTTAACTTTCCCTGCACGCGCAAGGGATCCGTGGACTGAATAAATCGCAAGAGGAGGATTAGGACCTGTCTGATATGGAGAACAAAGTCACCGACCTTTGCCCATATTCTTGACGATGAAGAGACACAGCTGGTGCTAATCTGGTACTACCACATCTATACAGTTCTTACTAATCATTCTCACGACGATTTTAGTACTCAAATTAATAAGCGCCCGTTTTATATATATAACAGTTCGTGCCGCTTACATTCAATTAGTTGTCGACAAGCTTTGCTTGACGTGCCTTCGGCACGGGCAGGGGACAGTGACTTTTAACAACACATATAATATTGATTGTATTGAGCCAATACATTATTCAAATATACAATATAATTTAACAGCACTAAACTCTAATCAAGCAAAACCTCAGGATAGACAATGTTCTGTGTTATGCACTCTGTATTTCCTGTAGATTGCTCTGAGTAAATAAAACACAAACTTATAAGTATATAACATACCTTCAGGAAAGATTGTTTTGACTCCTTGCTTTGTTGTAGAGCGAGAAAGAGCAACATAGAGTTGACCATGAGTAAATACTGGGGATTGAAGGTTCAACCCAACTGTTTTAACTGATTGCCCTTGAGACTTATTGATGGACATTGCAAATGCTAACCTCACAGGAAACTGGCATCTTTGAAAGACAAAAGGTAAATCAAGATTGGATGGGCTGAGTGTAATACGTGGAATCAATATAATCTGGCCTGCATTATCTCCACCCAGTATTCTAGCCTCTAGTACTCTTGCTGTACATCGGGTAAGGATTGCACGGGTTCCATTACAAACTCCAGCTGATGGATCAAGATTCCTAAGAACCATTATTGGTGCACCAATCTTTAACTGTAGTTGTGACAGTGGCAGGCCAGAACCATTGATATTGTGAAGGAATTCCTCAGGATACTGAGAATCCCCATCTGCTGCTTCATCTATGACAGCCTTGTCTGCACTATGATAAGTATTGATATTGCCACTCAATGTATTTAAACACATGAGATTGGTTTCATCAACAGTATCATTTCGTGGGCAGAGTATAGTGCGCTCTGAAAACCATGAATCAACATTATCTGCTGCACAGTCAATAACATTGAGATTTGGATAAATGGCAGAGATCAAGGAGTCAACAGAGTCCCCACACTTCATAATAGGGTCAAGCTTTATTTGGCTTTCTGGACCATTAATTGAACCATGTCCAACCTTCAGTAACCACTCTGCATACTCTTTGTCCTCTGCTGTACCACTACTTAATCTTTTATTTTCTTTTAGATAAAGGATCTTTATGTCACGCCATAAATAAGATCGCTGGATACACTGACCCACAATTTGCTCTCGGTGTCCTTTCTGGACCACAGGAAGTATTTGCTGAAAGTCTCCTCCAAAAACAACTGTAACACCTCCAAATGGCTTGCTAGGGGTGTCCCTAATGTCTCTCATAGTTATATCCACAGCCTCTTGACAATACCAGTCCTGCATTGGAACTTCATCCCAAATAATAAGACTGGTCTCACGCAGTAGTTCACCCAGATCAGAGTTCTTCTTGACAGAGCATAATTTTCCTTCATATATTTCAATAGGAATCTTAAATGTGGAATGAGCAGTTTGCCCCTTTGGGAGTAAAAGAGCAGCAATCCCTGATGAAGCACAGCACAATACAATCTTTTCATCTCCACGCAATGCATAACAGAGTGTATTATATGTAAATGTTTTTCCAGTTCCAGCTGGACCATGGAGAAAGAACATCTGAGGGTTATTCTCATATATTGCAGCTTTAATTGTATTGAAGGCCTCTGCTTGTTCTCTGTTCATCTTTGCAATACTCTCTGATGCTCTTTGCTGTTGTTCTTCAGCATGAAAGGCATGCTGCCCTCGTATCAACCTATTGCCTTCAACCCCTGCCCAAAATTCATAATTAGGAACTGGCATGCCCAGAAAACCTTTTAATCCATCATGTACTCCTGCATGGAAAAGGATTTTATCAATAAGATATAAACCATAATCTTCAATTTGATCCTGTGTTGGGTTGGCAATAATCCCTGAGGTCTGTAAATGGTGGTTGATATCATCACAGATGTGTTCTTTGAACTGCTCCCACAGTAAAAAAGGTTGAGCAGGATGGCAATCTTTAAGAATTGTTGCAAAGAGTGAATGGAGTGCAGATCCAGATTGCATATGTCTTGCATCCTCTAGGCAGTCCTTCCACTCAGAATCACTCTGCAAAAGCCCACGGGCCAAACATGCTTCTTGGTGTGTAGGATATTCCACTCCTTCATAAGTACGTAGATCTGCAAATGATGTAGCACCTTTGACAACTGTAAGCAGCAGTCGAATATAAAACCTTTCGCCAGCTGCAGGGTGAACAAAATACATCCGCCCAAGAGCAGCTTTACCCTCACGAATCTTCCATCTTTTTGTAGTTTTTACCCAGACCCATTTTGTAGGAAATTCCTGGTACAAAAGTGATCGTGCAACCATTACTGCATGTTCAGGATCATCCTCAGCCTTTTTCTTCTCTGCTGCATTAACTTTGAAGTAAGCTGTAAGTGTGCTGTCTTTTGACCCAACAGCATGAAGAACCTCCTCTACTGGTGCATCAGCATCAAACACTACAAATTGCCCAGCTTCTGTATGTACTGCAAGGCGGACAACATTTGGGATTTCTTCATGCATATCATAATGAAAAAGCCTCCAAACTGATTCAGAGGCAGATACATAACGGGAATCTATATATTGCTGTATTTCATCTTTATTTTTCCCAATTGCCATGGTTGTATGATCATGGCCTTTGTAAATGTATTTATGAAGGTATTTGAAAGCTTTTATGGAAATGCAACACTCTAAGTTGGCATGTGATTTGAGCTCCATCAAAGCCCAAGGATTATGAGGTACAACCCATCTGTTATCAATATCAGTTTCTATGCCATTGACCTTTTTCTTGCAAAGCCTTCCATTCTTGGGTCTAGCATAAAAGGTATAGCCATCCTCTGACAAAACAGTATGCTCTTGGAATACCTTAGGATAACCCTTGGAGCATTTTGAATCCTTCATACATGATGCACTTGGGTTGAGATCACCACATGGTGTATGAATCATCAGCTTTTTGTCAGCGACTCGCTAGCTCTCACAAGAGACAACCAGGCGTCACACAATAGACGATGAGCAAGAGGATGAAAAGGCAAAAGAGGATGGATAAAACAACCCAATACTAGTCTAGCTACCGAGGAGAATAGACGAGAATAGAGCTAAGGAATATAACTACCAAATATCTAGTCTTATATACAAAATGGGATATGAAACTGTGAGAGACGTCTCGCACCGTAACCGTGAGGACCTACAATAAGAGTCGCTCGTATCCATAAGTAAAGCTGTAGGTATTCGGTGAGTAAACAATAAGGCAATATAAAAAGAAGCATGGAGGCGGAACAATAATGACGTCGTCCTGTCAATGAACTGACAGGCACGAGAGAGTCGCGCCTAAGTGAAACGACAACGCGAGAACAATAAGGTTGACGCGTGTAACCTAAATGATAATGAAAATATAATAAGCGCTAGTGTAAGCGTTTTGGTGATTAGATAAGTAAAGAAAAGAAAAAGAATAATAAAAGAAAAGAATAATGGAAAAAGATCGATTCATGACACTTTTCAACCAACATGAATAAATTTGGATGTGTTTCAGGATCAGGCAACTGAGCAGAGATTACTTTGTCAATCTGATGAGCCTCTTGATACTGTGATTGGGGATAGAGAAAAATAAGAATGTGTATATGAGGTAGTCCTCGCTTCTGAAATTCAATTGTGTAAACACGGCCTCTACACTTTCCAAAACACCCTTTGTCAATAGCCCTCAAGATGATCCGTACTTTTTCACGAAAAACTCTGGCAACTAAATCAGGTCTGTCTTGTGCTGTCTGTCCGGGAAGGAGAGCCTCTTTAATCTCAGGTGCATTTGGATCTGCAGTGATTGTCAGAAATAGATCAGGTTTTCCAAATGCTCTTCCTAAGGCAATAGAATCTTGATAGAGCTGGAACATATGTCTTGATCCTCCAATATAAGAAGAGGGTAAGATAACTCGTTGCCCTATATCTTGCAGCTGAACATCTCCTGAATGAACAGCATCTACTAAACCACTGTAAACCTCAGCTCTGAGTTTCTTCTGATTGCGTGCAAGCCAGGATAAGCGTGACTGATCAGTTTGGGCCCATGCATCAACAATATATTGCTGAAAAAGATTTTTGGCATAGAACAGATGGTTTGATTCAATCTCTAGATTGCGTTGATGAAGGCGATATGCATAGTACTCCATCTGGGTAACATGATCATCATTAGAGGCTGGTTCATTAGGTCTATCTGCATATTTGATATTTAGGTGCCATCCTAGTTCACCTCTGGGAAACAGTAAAACATAATGTAAAGGTGCATATGCAGGATTGGTTTCATATATACATTTCAGTGGCCCCTCCTTACATTGAAGGATAATATCTCGATGATCTGTGGCAGTACCTGGGCCTGGAAGAACAACTGCAACCTCATCAGCTGATGGCATATTATATCTCCTAGGATCATTTGTATCACTGAAATGCAGTTTGATATAAGCACCATTTAGGGAATTTGGAGCCTGTGCCTGAAGGTTTTGTATTCTCTGGTATGCTGATCTGTAGAGATTCACAAAGTTATTATTGCGGTGAAGGCAATCAGATATTGTTTGCATAACAGATGACAGTAACCCAGTACCATGATGTCTGTTATTGGCTAAGCGCTGCTCTAAAGCAGTCTCAGGTGCAACTATGTAAAGCTGTGCATATACTGGGGGTTTGTCACCCTCAGGCAAAAGGGAGCCTAGAGAATGCCAAAGTGCACCCTTAATTTTAAACTGCCTTGGCCCAGTATTTGGAAGTTCAGGATCATTCTGTGGTTGAATCTTAAGGCCCAATAATACAAAAGCAAAAGCAGAATTATAACTCCTTATGTTGTCTAAAAAGTGCTTTGAGTTATGATCAACTCCAGTAAAGAGATTCCTGATTTCAATAGGTGGACTTTGTAACATAGGTAGCTGAATCTTCCCTGATTTGCAGCATGCTCCAAATTTAGGATTTATTACAGAGGAATGTGTAAGTCTCTCTGCTTGCCAATGCAATGCACCACAAAATGGACACTCTATATCCATTTTTCCCAAAGAACAGAAGTTATAAATCCGATCATTCTCAATAGGTTGTAGACCTATTGGAATAGGCTCATCTGGAGCATCATTTTGATGTTCATGATCTCCCACATCAATTTCTTGCTGTTGCAAGTGCTGCTCATGCACCTCTTGGGAGTTGTGCATCACATTTTGCAACTGTTCATGTTGTTGGTGCATGTCATGGCCTTCTGGTGTGAGATAGCCAGGACCTGGTGGAAGTCTCTGGCTATTCTCAAAGTCATCTTGTGGAGGATCATTATTCTCATGCTCATGGGTCAGCCTTTCTGGATTAAATGATATAGATTCTGAAAGTAAAGATAGTCAGCAATAAATAGTGTAATATAGAAAAGAATGTATTACGGATATGACTTTGGGCTCTTCTATGATTCTGTCTCAATGTTGGTCTTGCAAGGTGAGGCTGTACAAATGCTAGTTGAGCTTGTAGCTCAGCAGGTAAGTGAGGAAACTACCAAGAGAATAAATGAGCCTTAAAATCTCTAAATAAGTATGCTAATACCTGATTTTGATATGCCAAATTTGATGGTCCTGCATGGGCATTCTGATTCTGATTATGAAGAGACTATAAGGTAAAGATATTGATTGGTGGCCACAGCACTATGTATTTGAATTTTTACACCTACAACTGCTTGATTTGAAGTACGGCCACGGCCATGGCCCCATGTTGGTAGTAGTGGAGGTAAATTTCTGAGTTGATTAGCAATTCCTTGAGTCAATTGAAACTCTTGGCCATTATGGTTGATTACTTGAAATAGATCATCTTGTGAATGCTGGGAAGGTACATAATTTTGAGGTATATTGAGTTGGAATGGTATTGGTCCACCATGTGGTGATGGTTGAGGTGTACGTCGATTTTCAGGGCTGCCTAGGGTACGTGTTTGTCATTCCCTCTCACGATCAGCATTTTGTTGTCGATGTTGAGGTGTATTGGGAGGTGACTCAGAATCCCTTAAAGTGAGAATAGTAGTCAGAGCCTGCACACAGGTCAATAGCTTGTAAGAAACCAAACATTTTATCTGTAGTCAAATTTCCTCTATCAGGAACTTCAATTATAGTGTGAAATTATAGTAGAAGATGGGAAAGGGAAACAAAGGAGAGCATAATTATCATGCAATGCATGCAGCAAACATGCAGCAAACACATTGCAAGCTTGAAGTAATGTGTGAGAAAAACCTAAGTCAACTCAGCAAACATGCAGCAAACACGTCGCAAGATTGTGTATTGTAATGTGTGGGAAAAACTTAAGTTGCCGCTGCCGCCGCAGCACTAAAACGTTGACAGTTTTGCTGACATAAATAATGACTAATAAGAAAAAGCGCTGGTTTAGGCGCACCGCCCTAATTTATAGTATAGGATTTGGTTCGCTTTAGTAGAAGCTTGCGTTCATTACGGGTATTATACAGTATTTAGTACACCAACTCAGATAAAGCTAGAGACCTAGGCTGTTACTGTGATATTCCAAATCTAAAAGACCGGGTTCGCAGTTTGAAGCAAGTCATCAACAATCATCATGAAATTCTTCCAATCTTCTTGGCTAATGCAAAGTTTAGCAACATGTTCAGAAGAAGCAAAAACGACGTACTCGTAATTCGACGCTATAATCGGTTCGTTGGTAAATGCAGATGGCTCGTAGAGTTCATTTGAAACAGCATCAAACACAGGAGGTGATTCAGGAAGCACAGGATGAACGTCGGATGGCACATGTATAACATGTCCTGCATTGAGTATGATTCCTTGCAGCTCACCCTCTCTAGTACGTTTCAAGGAATACTGTTGACGAGATAGCGAAGGGATACGACTCGCCGAAATGATTGCAAGCAAAACATCTCTACATCAAAAAGTTGGCAACTAGAACGTGGCCGTAAATGAGGTACGCACCGGAAGCGACCTGGCATTTCGTATCTCTCCTCGTACATGCTCATGATTTCCAAACATCTATAAACTTGTGCAATATCCTTTTCCGGATCCATTGCAGAATTCATCCATGTGCTCTTCCAGATATTGATCAAAAGGAGGACCGCACTTATGAAGGCTGGAGGCTGTCGAGAAGAACATATCAGTTGTTGAAGAGACGCTGGAATTCCAAACTCACTATCATATGGGGAAGCATAAGAGAGTCCGGGCGTTGAAAGTACCTGTCAAGAAGATGGACATAGGATCGTGCGGCATTCGTACAGATGGCCAGAGAGGAGAAATTCAAAGGTGATACTGGTCCTGGGCGAACAAAGGGATGGTGAATCACACATTGAAACCAGTAGTATGCCCCCTGTAACATCATGGATTGTAGAAAAAAAATTCCGTTGGGGTTCTGAGGATCCCAACGCACTAAGAGGCAAATTTGAAAACCGTTTTATAGAGTGCTCGATTTCGGCTCACGGTGACTAGGCATAGAGTCCATCCATTGATCGAGCCCAGCGGCCAGCTCCAACAACGTTGCTTGTGAAGGGAACTCTGAAGATCGTATGTGGTGCTTCAAGAAACCATCATCAGATGATTTAAATCTCATAAGAAAGTTCAGAATACGTACGAGATTGCCGGCGAGGAAGACAAGCCTGAGGACATGATTCCAATATTCCACGTAGGACGGCTTTCCAGATGGTTGCACAAAACATAGCTCTGGATCGGACTCGTCAACCCAGTATTCATCGTCGCATTCTGTCATAAATTCAAGTTCAATGCTGCATAGTGGTTGAGAGCGTGATACAAGATGTGTATAGGAATGACGCACTCTTTTTCTGTCGTTGCTCTAGGGCGTCCCGTAGAAGAACTCACGAAGAAATCTAAAGACACCAAAACCCAGTATGCTCGCTTCCAAAGTTCGCGTTCAATCCTCTCTTGAGGCGTTTTACCAGGCGGATGTCTTTTATGTGCACCAACCTCCTGAGCAAACCGGATACCCATGCCAACCAGGGATGAAGTAGCTTCTCCAATGGGACTTGGTTGCATGAAGATGGTGCAGAGCTAATTTTGATATGAGCTTTGAAATGCGATATGTCAGAATCGTACGTACGGCGTAAAGTTGTATTTCAAACAAGGATACAGGTTGGACAAAGGAGGCACGAGATAAACGAATCTGTTTGAAGTATTTCCATCCCGCGGAACGCAAGTGGTTCTCGTCAGTCAGAACGCGGGGATCGTTACAATGCCGTGAGCCTATTGAGCACACCGCGAGAAGCGTCGCAGCAAAACATGAATCTGTTAGGTGGAGTTTCTCTTTGAAAACATGGTTCTCGAAGGTCGGTCGGTGAAGGAGAGGGAATAAATAATGTACGTTGGAGAAATATAGGGAGACAAGTTGCCGGATGAGAGCATCTTCAGGGAAAACATAAGCGGGTTCTTCTGGTTCATAACACTGATGCCACTATAAGCGAATCAGTCACCAGGAACTGATTGGTTGGTCGCAAAAATTAAGACGTACAGGGGATGGATGCCAGAATTCAGGCCTTCGTTGTCGACTAGACATTACACGACTTTCTGCGCCATTTACCTCATCCCTGATGTCGAGTGCAGTGCGTAGAAGCAGTTGGCTTGCAGGAGTAACATGCCGCTGTCGAAATTTACCGATACCAACCCTGTTTATACGAGCAGATAGCGATTGTACGACATCAAACTCATCCTCGGATTGCGAATCCGGATTTGATGGCGAAGTAGCTGCAGGCGAAGACCCTGCCGGGGCCGAGGAAGGCGACGCGGATGGGGGAGGTCGTAGTCGATCTAGCTCGTGCTCAAGGTTCCGAGCGTAAGTTGCAAGATCTATGAGCATTTCACGGATGGTCTGAAAATCCTCGGGGATAGCGAAACTCAAGGGAGCAGCAAGAATTTTGTAGACAAGATACTTGACATCGGAGGCGGGCCGCCTCCTGGATCTAAGGGCCATGAGCGATATCTACTATAGTTGAGTCCTGAATTGGCACGTACCCTACTTTGGGACCACGTTTCTAGAAACGAAGGGTCGGTAAGAATTAGTAAAAGACGAGCACATTACACACCTGTTTCTGCGACGTTTGCTTGCATTCTATCTTCATGTTCAGGCAATTAGAGCAAGCGCCCTTATTAACATCATAATCGCCTACGCATGATGAGATGGAAGCTGCAGAAGAGGATGAGGGACATCTCACATTTCACTATCAAAGAAACACATCAGAACAATGCAATCATATTGCAACTAGCTGAGAAACCACCTTTCCGAGATCTACAAGATTGGCAGGCAATTGTAGCTCTTCGCTTTGTGGGTTTAGGGCCATCTTCAGCATCGTCTTCAGAATGGGCCATGGTAGTTGAGAAGAGAAAAGAGAAATTGGAACACGGAGCCAAGCAGGGTCGGACGTAAGCAATATTATGCTGCCTTTCTGCTCACTCGGACGGATGCGGATAAATACAGTTTATAGTCAGTTTTGTTGGATGATCGTTCATCAAACTCATCATTGGCATAGTACCGAAAATTTGTTCAAGTCAATTCCCCGTTACCGCCAAAGGGCATCTGCAATGGCGACTACATCTGACATTTCATGAGTATCATGCACTCTTACGACCAAGGCTCCTTGCTGTACAGCGCAAGAGACCGCGCTTGCGGTGGCCCAAGCTCTATCCTTCGCCTCTGCCGATCTTCCCCGCGCGTTTGCTAGAACCACCCCAAGAAATGACTTTCTCGAAGTTCCGATAAGTTGAGGAAACCCTGTAAGTGGATTCTTCCTCTTGCTAGGTACTACAAGAGTATGATATTGGTTTGAATAAGTAGGGAACGGTAGGATGGCTCACCTCGTCCTATCAAAGTATCAGCAGTCACAGCGCCTCCTCGACGTAGAAGCTCTAAGTTATCTTCCACTGTCTTGCTGAATCCAATCCCAGGATCGACGATGACATTCCACCTTCTGATACTCCCTTTACCTTTGACTATTTGGTCAACCTTCAGCCCAAGTTCCTCCCGCACTGCCTCGATGACAGCGCCATCATCACTATAAGAATACGCGGAATAATCCTTGTTCATCCCAGCGTCTCCCCTGGAGTGCATCAGGACAACAGGAACGGCGAACTTTCTCGCAAGACCTTTCATCTGCCGCATGGACTCATTATTTTGTTGTCTGTCCACTTCGAGTGCAGGATAAGGGTAATTTTGCGGACCAGTAAAAGCGTATACATCATTGATGCAGTTAGCTCCGGCGAGTATAGCCTTCTCAGTTACCTCCCATCGAAAGGTATCAATGCTAATGGGCATCTCCTTTACCCTTCGAATTTCTTCGTTATCCTCCTCAATCGTGGTAGAGCCTGCGGATCGCATTGCTTGAACGATAGGAACCACACGATCAATTTCCTCATCGACGCTGACAAAAGCAGCGCCAGGTCTGGTTGAATATCCTCCAATGTCCATTATGTCCACCGAGGCACGAGCTGCTTGGCGAATATACGCCAGCGCTGACGGGATGGTATTATGTGTTGACCCATCAGAAAAGGAATCGGGAGTAGCATTCAATGTTGCCATAAGTCGAGTCCTACCTTTAGTTTTGGATTGTACTTTTCTGACCGACTTTGAGTCCGTGTACCTCCAGAACGTAAGTGTTGAAGGGACTGGACCTATCCCTGAGAGCGGAGAAGATACATTAGGGGGAAGAGGATATCGAGGGAAGACAAGAACTTTCTCCATAGGAGGGTCATTGGATACCAATAAAAGTTCATGTAGCAGAGTGGAAAGAGTTTTGTGAAGGGATGGATGAACGTATTCTGGTATCATGCTAAAAACTATTGAGCGGAAGAATACTGGAAGAACGTATCATCTACTAACTCGAACAGTGGTCTTAATACAAACTCTCGCTCTGGCATTCTGGGATGAGGAATGACTAGATCAACGCTCAAGTTGTCGGGCGTGAGCTGCTCCTGTGGCATCCTCGTGTCCAAGACTAGTTCGTCGTATAGGACAATATCCAGGTCGATAGCGCGGGGTCCATTTTGGAAGGATGGTCGTCTGCCAACAATTTCCTCGATTTTCTTCACAAGCTGCAATAAGACGACAGGCGGTATGTTGGTCTCTATCTGGGTTGGATCAGCCTGGTTCGCTCATCAACGAAGGAATTCGCGAAAGATTTACCATACAAGCGCAATTGATGAAAGACGGTTGGTCGGTAACGTACATTGGTGCGCTTTCATAGAGAAAACTTGTATTGACCACAAAGAGAAATGCGTTGTCTGAGAGGGTAGACCGGTCTGTTACAACTGATAATGGATTTTCTAAAAGCCGTAGAGCAAGCTCGATATTCTGAAATTTATCGCCAATATTTGATCCTAAAGCAATCGCAGCGGAATGCATGTCACCAGAAGCAGAATGGTTTAGCGACTACGTCGTCAGACATAAGTTTCAACGTGACTGACAAGAATTGGAGGACATACCCTGGGGGACGAATGCAGTTCCGTTGGATAATCATTGGAAACCCGAGTAATTTCTACCTCAGAAGAGTCGGCAAAGACTAAAGCACAAGGTTTCGCAGCTTTGATGCTGACTTTCGGATTGTAGTCGATGATACCATTCGAATTTGATTGTAAGTGTTGAAGGGTTTCGACCGCGACGAAAGAAGCAAGGGCTTCTAACGTCAAATACGAAGTTGCTTCTACTTTCTAAACCACATGTCAATTATCGACAGAAGTGTACTAGCAAACACAGAGACGGACTTGATGAAGCCGTCTGGTAAGGGTTCGGAAGTCTAACCAATGCACAGACATTCCAGTAGCGCTTGGGTCATTTACAGTAATATTGATACGAACGAGTTGTCTTTCGAGACGCTCCGCTGGATTGACACCAACGATAGGATAGCACTCCAGATTCTCGACGATGTGATGAAGTTCAATCAATCTCCAAGAGGCGTCTGCTCCACAAGTTGCCACGCCCTCGACAGCTAGCGCCTGACAATGCAAAGGGGGCTTGAGCTGAACAACTCTAATTTGCGCTCCAGGGAGACGCGGCGTTGATGTTGGTTCCGGAAGAAGTAGTAAGTCGAAACAGCGGAAGACGATCTGTTCCAAGGATTCAAAAGCAGGCTCTTCCAGAGAGGCTGCGGCTGGACTGAGGCTAGTACGAAGAGTGGAGGCCAATGTAGAGTAGTTGATTGATTGTGAGAGATCATCAGATCTAGCAGTGCTTGAGATATCATGAGGAATTGCGAGAGATACGTGGACAGGTTGAGCTGTCGGTTTAGACCCCTTTGAGGGCCAACGAGAACCAGAATGAAGGAGTACGGTTATAAGGAGGTCATTGACTCGAATCAAATCAGAGTGTAACATGCTGGACGACTGAGAATAACGAGCAAAAATTATCGCGATAGATAGAACCCGGCCCGACGAACGTAGACAACACAATATTTCTTGCTCTTCACCTCGGCCTTTTTTTGCAGCTTTTCTCTTTCTGCACTCGTTGAGCCAAGTATCAGGCCCACTTACCCTTCAACAGCAAGACACAACTCACACGTATATCATGTTTACTGAGGAATTGAAGGCTTTTAGGAGGCTTGGATTTCGCCACGTACGCCTCTTGGTTTTTCTTGTACGGCCACGCTAATGTGTAGAGAGTAGGTCTTCTTACAAGTCTTAAATTTTGCTTCAGTAATCGCGTCCGGATTGATGATTTGGAAAGGCCTTGGACTCATAACTAATACTGAGTCACCCATCGTCGTTGTTCTCAGGTTTTTCCTTTTTACACAACAATGGTATGTCTTACTAACCTGGTGCAAGTGGCTCTATGGAGCCAGCGTTTTACCGAGGCGATCTACTCTTCTTGACGAATCCTCCGCATGAACGGTATCACACTGGGGACATTACTGTGTACAAAATTCCAGGAGCCGATATCCCAATTGTACACCGCGTGATGGAGACCCACGATGTTTCATCCCCAGTCAAGATTTCCGGGTAATTATACTCCTACATCAGTGTGTACGTCCTTCCTGATAGTTTTTTGTAGCTTGGACTTGAAAGTGCTTGGTGAACAATTGATATTAACGAAGGGGGACAACAATCACATCGATGACATAGAACTTTATCAAGGCTTGGATTGGCTCGAGAGGAAACACATTGTCGGGAAGGTTCGAGGGTTAGTCTTTCGGTTGAATTAACATACTGCTTACTTGTCTGAATCATTCCCCAATGCTTCAGATTCCTGCCCTATGTCGGATACATTACCATTGCTATGGTCAGCCTCCTCCCCACATTCCATTCTATCAAGCTCTCACATTTCACTTTCGCTTAGAACGACTTTCCTCAGCTCAAGTACGCGCTATTGGGGGTTTTAGGACTGTTGGCGTTGATACAACGAGAGTAGTTATCATTTGGTGCACTTCTGATCATCAATTTTATTTATGGGGCCTCCTCCGAGTTGTTTCTTCTGTCCATTCTTCTACCCCTAAGTCACAATTAAGGTCTGCAGCTCGAGCTTTTCAATGATCAAAGGCCATTGAATGTGAATGGAGGCCATGGATATAAGGTTACAGAATATCAATACAAATTACATTTGTGCTTCCATGATCGCCTTCAGCACTGGAGCAATAACTTTCCTGGTCGCATGAGGATCTTGCATATAGATCTGCACCTGTAGCTGAGGGAATAACATAGGCTCTAGGGTTCCGTGAGCAAATTTTTTGTGCTCCTTCAATTGCAGGACCGGATCTGCTTGTAAACCGTTCCATAACCGTTCCGTCAGTGCTTCAAAATCAAAGCCCTCCGTTGGTGGAAAGTCCACTCGAATTATCCAAGCCATTTCACGTTTGCGCTTTCCTTTGGTAGCACTTCGATAGGAAGTCAGTACTCCAAGTACATGCAATCCTCTTTCCTTCATCCAAGCTTCCCCTTTGGTCTCCAAGTTCCCATCCGCCGCCCATTCTTCTAGTTTGACGGGTACAGTGGACAGGCCAGCCCGGATTGTAGGCTTAGCAGCATGCCAAGGCAGAACAAAATCGTACTGTTTGTAATCTCTACGAAGAAGGTCCCGAGGCCCCAGATGGGAGACATCGTTTTTCCTTGATGAAAGTTCTTCTGACAAGGACTTTATGAAGACCAATTCAAGAAGAGAGGTCGAAGAAGCGGTCTCAGTTGTATGAAGCGCGCTTTCAGATGAAGCAAAGGTGGACTTTGAAGCCAGAAATTCCGCTGCCTTCCTATCGACATCGATAGCTTTGCCGCCTGGCTTCAGACCATCTGTGTCAATGAGTATAGCAGAAAGTAAAAGTGTTGCCAGTTCCGGAGGGATTTCAACAGTGTCTAGCAAAGTCGTAATATGCGAAGCACAGCTTCCTGAGGGAATAATGATACGAGGCTCGGCAGTATCACCATAAAGGTTTTCGTCAACGTGATGGTCAACAATCGCAACGACGAGTGGTTGCTCTTCAGGACTGAAAGTAGAAGATAGACGGTTGTGATCTACCAGAGCAAATTTATGAGATGGGAATGGATGAAAGTCAATGACATCCGTGATAAAGAACAACTGGTCTTTGGGACGCGATATGCCTGCGAGGCTAAGTGCGTGAAGATTTTCCGCTCTCAATTCCAAATCATCGCGATTCATCTGTAAGAGAGGTATCGATGGTTGATCCAGGATCTTTGTCCGCAACCAAGCAAACGCAATGGAGCTGGCTAAGGTATCAAGATCTGCGAAACAACACACGATAACTATCAGCTTCAGAACCTCCTAACGATTAATAGCGGCAATACCTCCTGCTTCATTTCCCATCACTATTGTCCATTCTTTAGCCTTTCCGCTGTCATTTCGGACATGATTGAGATAGTGTTCTCTTGAAGAAGATAAGAAATCAGCCAAAGTCTCTGAACCTAGTGCTATAGTATGGTGTTGAGGTTCAAACATTTTCGGTATCCTGACGAAGGTGGATAGCCTACACATACGATTCAAAACATTCATTGCAGAGCAAGTGATAGTCGATTACCAGTAAAAGCCAGTCAACACAGGGAAAAGCAGAAGGTATCGCCCCCAGTAAATGAGTCGACGCATTTCGAGTGGAGTCGTTCACATTATCTAATCAAAACCTTAGAGTCCAAAATTCTTATGATTGTTGTTCTCGATATCCTGTAAGCTTTGTACATCTCAGAGGCACTTCAGCGTCCTTTGTGTGCCTCGATATTCCGCAAGCAAGGACTAGCTAGCACAACGATTTTCTAGTCAATAACTAGCGTAGCCTTGACTTCGTGGGATAATACGAGCGTCTCATCGTGGCTCTCGGTTGTTGCGCGTCTCTTCCACTTCTCTCTCTAATTATGGCTGCTGCCTCACTCCCGTCTGCATTACAATCTCTCGCGAATTATCGCGCGCACAATACCAGAGTCTCTCAGGAAGTCGTAGAGAAAGGCAAACTGCTGCTCAAAGCGAAGTCAGCGTCAAAATTGGGTGATGATGGTAACGCGTTTCTCACTTTCGATTAGTTAACCGCGTCCAAGTATTTATTCGAGCTGCCGGTAGCGTGGGCCTTCTTGGAGCAATTGGCTCTAGCAGCAATTGACGTAGCAAAATATGAAGTTGCAGATGTACGTGGACTTGTTATTCAGCTTATGAATTTCCTTGACGTTGACAAGATCTGACGTTAGGAATGTCTGCGGCTGTTAGCAGCTAAATTTCCCGACTCCCCACGAGTCGATGTATTGTCTGGTATCCGTATGGAAGCTACGCAGCCCCCAGAAATTGCGCTCAAGTTCTACGACGAACTACTCGAAAAAGATTCATCCAACGCTGTAAGCAAATGCTGCGATTGCCGACTTAACCCGCCGACTCATTACCCCTTAGGCCATATGTAAGCGCAGAATATCAGTGCTCATTAGAACGGGAAAGGTTGAGCAAGCCGTCTTGGAGCTCTCAGAATATCTGGATACGTTTTACTCTGATGTGGAGGGCTGGGTGGAACTGGCAGAGTTGTACAGTTCATGTCATCAGTGCGCTCTTCGTCGTCTTACCTTAATTTCTTAATCCCAGAACGTTCTCTAGATACACATTTGCAACTCAAGCACTTTCTCATGCTTTACTACTTGCCCCTCAAAATCCCTTCTACGTCCTACAATTCGCAGAGACAGCATACACTGCAGACGATATACCGCTTGCTGTAAAGATGTTCATGCTTTGTCTTGACATCGTGGATAAGCATACATCTGAGGAATCAATACCGACTGGTGTCAGTATTAGGGCCTGGTACGGTGTGAAACTGGTGAGTGATTATTGTTATCGATATGTATCGTCTAAAAGTCAATTGAACAGTGCTGCCGCGCACTTTCCGGGAGATCTTGTTCTTCAGCATCAGACACACCTCTACCAAAAAACCTGAATCTGTTAGACGAATTAGCTACTGAACGAATTCTGACAGCCTACTCAGCAGCTGGAAAGGACAATGCCACCATCCGAGAGCTTGTTTTAACATGGATGGGTCCATCCGATCGGTCTGGCGGTCGCGTCCATTTCGTTCGTTAACTCGTATAGCGCTAAAAAGCCTAAAGGCAAGTTTTACTATCGTATCGAATGTGTGAAGCTTCGCACGTAAGTGTATACGAGGAGCTCAATGTCAAAAGAACGTGGTGTGAACAACGATAAAGATAAGAGCTAAAAGGCTTTCATAGATGGTGATATCCTGGACTTGATACATTCACAAATACATTGCAGTACAAATGCGAGCGTTGAGAAAAGGGAGGATAGTAGATACGAGAAAAAATCTTCTGGTCTAGGCCGAACTTGACGAAATTGGGGGAGCAAAGCAGCAGAGAAGTTGGATACATGAAATCATTGCCCTCATAGTCGATTCTGGCTCCCGGGTCCAAACTGGATGTCCAGACCTTCTGCTTTCCACATCTTCAATATCTTCTTTTGCGACCTCTTCGTTCGTTGGAACTTGTGTGGAACCTGGATAGTGCGGAGGCGAACGATGCTGCCGACGGATGGTCCAGCAAAGTACTTTTCCACTGATATCTGCTCCGGAACTTCCCAACGAGATTGTACCATCTGTAGAAGTGCAACTTCGGCATTCGGCGTGAAGGTGCTTCGCCCAAGATCGAGATATTCCAAATGCTGGAGAATACACGGATTACCCGCATGCGTCTTAGCATTATATATCCAACATTCGACGAAATCAGGAAGAAGCTTTTTACTTGTAATGCGGAGTTTGACGATCTGAGGGGTTTGCGCAAGAATAGTGTTCATGGGTTGGTTCGTGAGGTCAGGGATGTCTAAGCAAAGCTCGGTAAGGATACACATTGAACGTCTGAGTAAACCATTTATTGCATCACAAAGACGATTTCGACTCCCAACCTTCACGCGAAGAATTTCCAGGCTAGGTAAGGACAATATGTTGAGGATTGCAATGGTATTTAATGGCTGGATCCTCTCTTGAATGGAAAACTCGCGCATATAGGGAGCGGCCACTTCGGCAGAAGCCCAGCCTGATTGCGGTCCATTCGCAGCGAGTGCGCACCAGTGCAAGTTGGATATCCATTCGCAACCTAGTTCGGGTGGGATAGAGGAAGTAGGACCTTGGAAAACTTTGAGTTGGTCTAGAGGCATCATGAAAACAGAGCGATCGTCGGAATGTCGGTATCGGATAGTGTGCAGGCGTGGTGCATGTCGGAAGATGTGATTGGCATTGGTCAAAGGTGGGCTCTTGGCTTCATGGGCGACGTAAAGATGGAGAATTTCCAACATAGGAAATGGCCCGAGAACGTGGAATAGCGGCAATGATTTGGCGAGGGCGTGGAGCGACAAGAACTGCCAGCGATCAGCGGTAGTGAAAAGACTAGACAATAACGCGTTATCTCTAGCTCGCCCAATCCAAGTGCAATGTAGAGACACAGAGAGGGTACGATTACGACTTCTGCTGAGGTACAGCTGCAGAAGCTCAACCTTGCCGGGAGGTGGCGGTCGCTGACCTACTTCAAGATGAACTCGATCCCATAAGCGTGTTTCGTGAATAGCAGCATTGCGCCATGAGCTACATATTCTGGTGAGTTACCATGGGTACTTCTCGGGTCGTAGAATGTATGGACCCGTCTTCGGCGAGATAACTTCAGTTTCAATTTCCTTGAAAAGATGTAAACTGGGAAGGTATTTGAAGATTTCGCTCAGAACATCAAAAGGAAGTTGTTGAACGGAAGACATGATATGGTATAGTTAAGAACCACAAATCTAGGTAGTATAAAAGCACCTTGCGAGGGTTTTCAAACGAATATGATGTTTCGATCATGTCGGCCATGATAATCATCACGTGATCGCACGTCTTTCGCGTTCAAGAATAAATAACGGTAATATGAGAGGGCGACATTCTGTGATATCGTTTTAACTTTCCCATTTCCATGAAATTTAGAAATCAGTTTCCATAGGTAACGGAAGTTGTATCAAGTTTTCAGATATGTGCCTTCCGACATAGTTTCACATATTGCTTCTAGCGTTTACCATAACATCGATGACGAAGAGTCCAGTAAAACACCTGAGAGGTCAAGTCCGACAATGTACCATCCGTCATCCAACACCTGGCACTGTCGCGCTGAGTTAATTCTACGCAGCAGATCTGGCATTGAGGCCGATTAGTCTTTCCCGATATAAACTGACAAGTAAATCAGAACCAGGATGAGCATCAAGACAAGATAAACTGACATATTCTTGAATCGACCACCATCGGTGAACAAAAATTCATACAAAAAGGCACCAGTAAGACCTCCTAAAATTGGCGCCATAACGCCTCCCCATAACCAATATTGGCTATATTGGTAGTGAGTATAATCTTGCATGAATCAACCAGAAAATTTGACAAACTTTCTGAACGAATATACTGCACCACCGTACCCTACCATTGATGTGAGCAAACGAGGTCCGAGGTCGCGAGCGGGGTTTACTGCAAAACCTACATAGTCCATTCAGAAAAGCAACAGATCAGTGAAACGATAGCGTCTTGCCTGTTTCCATCCCCAAACATAACGCGATGCCTAATAAGACGACGAAAAGTATCATAGGCACGGCTGCACTAGGAATAGCATTTCCTGGGTCCGTTGCCGCAAAGACGATGATTACTAAGAGTGCTGTTCCCAAGAACTCGGAGAAGAAGGCCGACACGTTGGTCAAGTAATCGAGCTTCAGCAGGGAATTAGTTATCGGTTTGCGCCAAATAGAAAGGGTTCTCACAGGGTAAGTGCCAAAATTGCCTGCTGTCAAGAGGGTGCGGACGCCAGGACCTCCTTCGTATATGTTGATTGCATGAAAATAGTTGGCATACACAATTGCTGCTCCGACCAATCCACCCATTAACTGGGAAAATAGATATCCTTCAAAGTTCGTGATTAGCCTACGGCGATTTCACTGTATGCAGACAGTACCAGGAACCCTCCTCCAAGGAAACTTGCGGAATGTGGCTAAGGCGATAGTGACCTGTGGTAATCACTGTAAAATTCTGGAAAAAGAAAAAATTGCAATCTGCACGCACCGCTGGGTTAATATGTCCTCCAGACCTGCTAGCACTAATCCAGACGCCTAGACTAATACCTACCTCGATACAGATAAGTGATCCGACGATACCTGGGACTCAAGGGCTCACCAACTGCAAATCCAAATCCGACAGACGTATAGCTCTACGAAATTGAAATACTTAGTGACGTGGAACATGAACTCTCCAGAAAGGCGACATACGCCTTTCGGAACTGGGGACACATTCTGATTGCTGGAGAGGGAGACTTGGCAGTTTGCCCCAGTCCCAAAAATCACAAGGAGCATCGTCCCAGCGAACTCGGCGAAATAGGCTTGTAGAGAGTTTCTGCATCATTGAAATGGGCATTAGTGCACCACACCTAGGCGAAAAAATAGATACCTGTATCTCCCGAATCTTGTAGGCTGCAAAATTTCTTGATGCAAAGTGTCACTGTACGGTCGATGGCGTTCATGATGCGAAAAAGTAGGAACATCTGTTTTGTCGCGACAAGCTTCAATAGGAGAGTTCATCGAAGTCGACGCTGTTGAAGAACCCATTAGATCTTTTCGAGAACGAAACTGAGTCGATATATTTACCGTTTACTGTACAGTATATATATCATGTCTTGCATTGCTTCCGTATAAGGAGGTTTGAACCTTGGAGTCGTAACCCAGAGCGAACCTTGGCAGGCCTCAAACATAGAAAACTTCGGCGTTCGCCAGACGCCATACTCCAGCAGAATAGAAACTCTAGAAGAGAAAGTTGAAGTCTTTTCTTCTGAGCTCCATTCATAGAAACTGAATTGAAGGTTGAGGCTGATTAGTATTGGGGTACTAATTGCTGCTCCTAGTTTACGTCGTGGCAAACCTATTATCAGCAGACGCTAGAGTAATACGGCGACGGATACTACGCGCATGTATACGGATAAACGGAAAGATGAACATGTCCTAGGTACTAACCTAGGTACCTCAGGAGTCAGTCACCGCAAAGTTAGACGTCTTCGATCTCGTCTTGGTGTCGATTTCAGCATTGAGACAAAAGTTACCATCAGTCTAAGAGGCACCTGCAGATGACTGGAAGCTTGAAAGTTTGCCTATCGGCGACAATGAAAGACAAGAAAATATTTAGAGTCGACGAGGCGCGAGAAGTCGCTTTGACCTCGTGAGAATTTGAGTACCATGATGTCAACCTTGGTATTGAATTTTATTCCTGAACCATTATGGACTCTTTACCTATCGATACATCTCATCCAGCAGTTAGAGACTATTTGTCCCTCATACGACTTCAAGTTTTAACTCCGTTGTCTCTTCTGATCAACATCGCCACAGTTATCGTCTGTGCTGTTGTTGTCACACCTTCAATCGGTACGTGATTTCTACGTTCTCTTTAGAATTGCAGGATTGAATTTGGCTTCAGGTGAAATTTCGAAACAATTCCCTACCTCGATATCGCCAAAGCCTATTATAATTGCTATCTATGTCGCGGCCATTTACGCTGGTCAGCTCGGATACTGCGTCTTCATCGTTCTGGCGCGGAAAGCAGAGACCAAAGTACGTGAGATCCAAGTGCAAGGTTTCGGTGGCTGGCTGTTGAAGTAAATTTCAGCGAACCGTTACCAAAGGTGTAGGTTTGTCTTTGGTCATTGCGAATTGGGTAATGGCACTGTGGGCTGTAGCTTGGGTAAACGTGATGTTTATCTTCTTTGAAGCATTGACTAAATCTTCCAAGGTTTTCCAATGGTTTCTCGTATCCACAGTATTACAAGGGATCCTACTTCTAACGCTCCTCTACTCCAACATTGTACTTCTTATTTATCACCAGCCCACTTCCGCTCGCCCTTTTGACACCATGCTTATTCATGCTCCACTTCGACTCTTCCTCGTCCTTCAATTTGGCCTCATGTTCCCACTCTCCCTCTTGTGAGTAGGCGCAAATTTTCGCAAAATACTTTTCTGACTGGATGTGGGATATCGAAGTATAAATTTAGGTTTGACATATACCCCGACCACCCCCGGTCCACCGAGGGATTACGCTGACCATCCATGGCCTGGATTTGGTGTGGTCCTTGGCACTAATATGCTCGGGCTTGCTGTCGTCATCCTCAGGCGAGATATTGTGTGGTGTGTCTCTGCGACCTGGATATGCATCAGCATCTGGGTTCTTAGACCCAAACCCGGACCAGTCTACGTACGTTCCACCTTCCGTTTATTGCTACGGAAACTGACCTTACGTACAGATTGTTGCTATCTTATTCACTGTACTACATCCACTTGCTTTGGTTGGTACGTATATTTACTCCCGCTTCTACAAGCGTCGTACAGTAGTAGCTTTGCCTCCCGGAGATGAAGCTTTGTACGGTAGGACGGAAAGCGGTAGAGCGGTCGATGCATCAGGTCAGGCTAGCGGACCAAGGGAGGTGGACGAGGATACATGGGGTTAAAAAAACAAGGAGCTCAGATACGACTGCAATTGTGTGAACAAGACGAAAAACTCATGCTTTTAAATAATTACTATACCAAGGACGGAATAGGTATATCGATACAGATACTGCAATATTAATGAAGAATGCGGAAATTATCATCGCTCAGGCCGACTTGTCATCAAAATCCGTTGCACCTGAAAAAAACTTACTATGGGTATTCATATCCATACCAAATCCAAGTGATTGCTCGAAGGTGTTATCTGCTTGGAGAGAATCCACCTCAAAATCCGGCATACCCAGATTATAACCGCCGAAGAACTTCAGTTCCTTCATCTTTGCATCGTCACTCCCTTCTTCGCTCATAGTATCCTGATCTTCTTTGCTAAGAGGCTCGAATTTCCTTTTCTTTGCTCGTTCTGCATTCCTTTCCATCCTATCCATGAGGCCTGGTACGTTATTCCAATATTCCTGGAGCTGTTCCTGCTCTTCTTCCGTTCGTTGCAGAATTTCCCATTCTTCATTCGTCAACAATTCGTCATCTGGGACGGCTTCCGCATCTGCAGCACCAAGGGTAGCGGTTTGCAGCGACATGCGAGTGGTCTTCTCCTGGACGGTAGCGCGAACGACGGAAACGGGCTCATTACTTGATAATAAGTAGTTCATGTAATCGGAAGGTTTAGGGTCGGTAGGAAATTCATTGACAGTGTAGTTAAGTGCTTTATGGAATTCTTTGGAGTCAACCGTGGACTTGGCGGAAAGCATAGACCCTATTTTGGATTTAAACGAGGACGAGTGTGAGTTCGCACGGGAGCTAGATTTCAGAGGGGAGACCGGAGAGGAAAATCTTTGGACTCGAGAAACTGATGACCAATTGACTCGAGGATATTTAGCGGGAGCAGTCACTCCCTTGGGAAGGTGATCGAAAGGGTTAAGAAGAAATGTAGCGCTAGCCAGAACACAAGCATCGGCTTTCTTGTTCTTGAGCGTGAAAACGGATAAGGTCTCACTAGAGCAAGGATCTTCGTATTTAGATTCCTCTCCGCTGTTCGTGTCGTCGACCAGGGTGAATCGTACAAGAAGTTTACCGGCCAAAGGACGCTGCTCGAGCCTCCACATTTGATTTATCTCGCGCAGAACATCCTTGAGGCCTCGAGCACAAACGTTACGCAGCGATGAATCGGCTCGACCAGTTGCACCCTTCCTGTATTGCTCTGCCCAGTCCAGATCCTTCATCCATTTGAGCACCTCCTGGCGCATAACTCTATACGGTCGTGCCAAGGTATCTGCTGAGAGGTGACACACTTCACTGAAGCATTTATACAGATCCTTGATCTCGAATAGCGATTTCCCAATTTCCCCTTCTAGACAGATAACAAACGCAGAGACTGCACAGGAGGACAGAGAAGACTGGATAAAATTTGACTTTGAGGTCATAGCAAAGGTTTCAAGAAATGTGCAAGAGAGTTCAGCTACAGTTTGCAAGGGGATAGGCTTGATTTGTGAATATAATTGAGCATTGAGCATGGAGTCTCCAGGTAGTTGTTTGAGCTCTTGATACAAGTGCGAGTGTAGATTTGGAATATGATGCGAAGGCGTAGTAGCTGGAAGTTTGATATTGAGAGAAGACAGAAGAGTAGCGAGTGTCCGTTGGAGATATAGGTATTTCTGACCTAGCAGTAAAGCGATTTCCTTGAGACGATCGGGTTTGTTGGTTTCACGAAGGGCGATTGCGAGACAGACACCAGAAACTGCTTTAGCTTGTCCTCCCCAGCGAAATTTGGCTATTTCGTTCTTCATACTTTGATCAAATAGCCAACAGACACGAGCGTTGAGATTTTGGGATGACATCCGAGCACATAACGAGCCTATAAGTTTATGCATTTCGACCTGAACACAACTCATGCGTTATTGTTAAAGTAGCCTTCGAGAAATATATGCGTACAGTATAACATTTTGCCTGATGCTCGCTCAACTCGCCGTCGAGAACGTGCTGGGCTGGCCCATGCTTGGATCGAATCGCGGTTTGCTTGCTGTTTTGAACTACGACCTGGGTACCAATTAAATTTGTACTTGAATCTGCGACTAAGGCGTTTTCAACCGCATCACCGCAAGAGATGCAGACATTGAGGCAAGTATCTGCATCCCAAGTTATCTGGGGATCGTTGCAACAGAACATGATTAGTTATTTCCACGTGACCGCCAGTCACTTACTATGCAACCAGCATCCTTAGGTGAACTAAAGTCCTAGTGAACGCGGTCATGTACATAACTTGTGAAATATGATTTGCATTTAAAGGGCAGGCCCTAAATGCATAATGGCTGAGCGAAGTATATTTTAGTACTGGTATACAAAAATAAATATTAAATATCGTCAAACACATATTCACTAAGATCAGTACCATAAGTATCTAATGTAAATATGAGATGTTCCCTTCTTTGATTGTCCTCCTGCAATATCTTACATTGTGAACTGTCACCATTTAAGCCACAAAATTGAGACTCGGGAAATTCTTCTCGAAATGCAATGCCTTTCAAAGATTTAACTCTGGATATAGCAACGAAAGATAAACCGGAAGCAAAATCCTTGTTACCAAGAACAATACTCGCCTCATCAACACCAATACCTTGACTCTTGTGAATTGTGATTGCCCAGGCAAGTGTCAAAGGAAACTGAGTGCGGGTCAATACTTTATCGCCACAGGTATACCAAGTTGCAGTAATAGAAACAATTGGGATCCAGTGTAAATTGATGTCATCCCATTCCTCATTATCAGGGCCTAGATTATATGAGTTGAATGAGTCATCAGTAGAAAATACTTTAAAAGATACCACTGACCTATATAAGTTGGACACTCAATAAACACAACAAATGGTAAGTCACCTTGTTGCAGACTTGCATTTGGATGGTACCATAATTTTTTTACAGTTCCGCGAGCACCATTTACTAAGCCCTTTGCAGTCCAGATATTTCTGGTGATCATAATTGAAGCACCTTCTGCCAAAAGAATTTCTCTTTCCAATCCTTCAGCATCTTCATCAGTTGCTTTTTTGGCCTCAACACAATTGTGTTTTGCTTTACATCATACAACTGGATTTCCACATGCTGACAAGTGTATAAGATTGAGCTCTTTCACTTGAGACTTTTGAGGGAGGAGATGCAATACATTGTTGAACTTTGTTTTTTCATCAGCAGAAAGTCGAGACCAAAATCGAGTGCAAAATTTTTCATAGTCCTGAGGAGTAGTTTGACATGATCTAAGATGGAGCAGCATATCTCTGAATGTCTGCTGCTCAATATCATCACCTGCTTGCCAGAAAACTTGTGTCAGAGTGATAGATTTGTCAAATGCACGATACACATGATATCCTTCTGTTATATCTATGCAAGCTAAGTCCTTATGAAGCTTTGCGAACCATTCCACTATTTAGATATTAATTATATCCTTTTACCACTATGCAATTACTTTGCAAAGGAATTCCGATGCGAAGTAAATAACCATTATCTCTTATCATTCTTATTGGATTTACACTATCCCTTTTATATCCCTTCCTTTGTTCTTTACTTATGAGCTAACCCATTCGGGCCTGGCATTGCTTTGCGATCCTGACTTACCTTTAGTATAAAGCTACAGTATCGAATAGGTAGTTCCTCAGTTTAAATATCAACCTTGATAGCACTTCGATAGTGATACCAATTAATTGCTTATCCTTATCATCGTTTTAACATCCTTACTGTCAGTACATTCTGCGATGGTCATCACAAATGGAACACGTTCCACCTTCTTCTCTTGCGGACACATGAAGTGTCGAGGACTTTACTAATAGTGGAGTCAAGGTCCAACTACTGTCAGCGACTCGCTAGCTCTCTCAAAAGATAACCAGGCATCACACAATGAATGATGAGCAAGAGGATGAGAAACGTGATGAGGATAAAACAACCCAACTACAAGTCTAGCTACCGAGGAGAATAGACGAGAATAGAGCTAAGGAATATAACTACAAAATACTAAGTCTTATATACTAATGGGATATGAAGCCGTGAGAGATGTCTTGCGCCGTAACCATGAGGATCTACAATAAGAGTCGCTCATATCCATAAGTAAAGCTGTAGGTATTAGGTGAGTAAACAATAAGGCAATATAAAAAGAAGCATGGAAGCGGAACGATAATGACGTCGTCCTGTCAATGAGCTGACAGGCACGAGAGAGTCGCGCCTAAGTGAAATGACAATGCAAGAACAATAAGGTTGACACGTGTAACCTAAATGATAATGAAAATATAATAAGCGCTAGTGTAAGCGCTTTGGTGATTAGGTAAGTAAATAAAAGAAAAGGAAAAGAATAATAAAAGAAAAGAATAATGAAAAAGATTGTTTCATGACATTACCCCCTCCCTAGAGCGCAAGTTCCACGAAGCGCTTGTTGTCTAATGAAATTTTCGGAGGGTAATTGTGATGGCGTGTTTTCGGTGTCTGGCGGAGGCATAGGGCGGAATAATTCGGTCGGAAATAAGGAAATAGGAATCTCGAGTCTACTTAGAGTGGCGGGTTTGGGTTTGGTTGGGTTTTTGTCATGGAATTCCTTCAACAAATCGGAGGAATGTGTGATGTTGGATCGAGGTTCCCAAGTATCCTCATGCGGTCCATATCCCTGCCATCGGACTTTGTATTTAATTCCCCTTCCTACCTTTCATGAGTCGAGAATCTCCTCGACCTCAAACTCTTCTTCTTCTCCTACAACGATAGGAGGTGGTCTAGTATTCCGTGGTTGAGAAGGGAATTGCGGTTCCCTGTAAGGGGTAAGGAGGACTTCGTTGAAAATGTTGTGGATACATTTCCATGTGGAGGGGATGTCTAGTTTATAGGAACTAGCGTCTATCTTCTTCTGAACTGTAAACGGTCCAAACCGTTTGTCTCCTAACTTTTTCATCGGCTGGTCTGTTGACAAGTTAGTTCCCTCAAGCCAGACCTTATCGCCTGGCTTGTACTCTACTCCAACTCTTTGCTTCCGGTCATAAAACTTCTTCATATCCTCGTTGGCCTTTCCTAAGGCCGCTCCTACCTCCTCTCGAACCTTCCTCATTCCATCTGCAAACGCCTGTGCTGTGGGGTTGTCTGAAGTCATTTGAGGTGCCGTACCGTTATAGGGATGTCTACCATTGTCAGCATAGAAGGGGGAAACTTTCGTTGCAGAATGTACTCGATCGTTATAGGCGAACTCTGCAAGTGGTAACCATTCATGCCAGTCGTTTTGATGATAACTAATGAACAAATGGAGATAATGTTCTATCTCCTGATTTGTTTGTTCTGTCTGGCCGTTGGTCTGTGGGTGATATGCCGTGGTGTAGTTTGCTTCTATTCCTAAAAGACGGTAGAGTTCCTTCATGAAACGAGAATGATACTGAGGTCCTCGATCATGTATGATCTTTCGTGGAATCCCATGTATAGAAAAGATACGATCGCGATAAATTTTTGCCATTCCCTCTGATGTGACTGTAGTGTGCAACAGAACAAGTTGTAATCTTTTGGAAAAATGATCGATAAACACCGATATGGCATTATATCCTCCCGATTCCGGTAGTTCCCCTATCATATCAGTGCCGATTATCTGCCATGGTTCAGTTGGTACCGCATGTGGATGAAGTTGTCCAACTGGCTTGGTACAATGTGATTTTGTCACCTGGCATTTCTCGCAACCTTCGACGTATTTCCCTGCATCTCGTGTCACCCCTGGCCACCAGTAGTCCCGAGTGATCAACTCCGTGGTCTTATACTGTCCTGGATGTCCCGCTAGCGGCGTATCGTGGTACTGAGTGATTATTTTGGATCGGAGTAGGCGGTTTTTTGGTACATAAACACGCCCTTTCCATGTAATAACTTTGTCATTTTCAGTCCACTCCGAGTTTTTGGCAGCTAGGGCATCCTGTACAGTTCGGTCTACTTGGTTTCTACTCTTTCGGATCTCTGATAGCAGGAGATCTTCAGGAGCCAATAGGTCGAGAGCTTGGATGAAAAGTTCCGGTTTCAGGAGAATGATGTTCTCATTGTCCTTGTCCCCCGTCTCAAGACCTGTCATCCTCGACAGGGCATCAGCTTTCATCATCGATTTACCAGGCTTATGAACAAGATCGAAATTATACTCCGCTAATTCCAGTACCCAGCGCACTTGTCGTCGGTTGAGCTTCTGCAGCTTCTTGAAGTACTGGAGGTTTGCGTGATCCGTAAAAATTTCGATCTGTTCCTCCGCACCCAGCAAATACTGCCTCCAGTCATCAAGGGAGTCCATAATTGCCATGAGTTCTTTGTCGTAAATCTCATAATTATGCTCAACCTCATTGAGGGACCGGGAGCAAAAGGCAATAGGATACCACTTGCTTTTGACAAACTGGGATAAAACGGCGCCATTAGCGTAATCGGACAAGTCAGCTTCTACTCGGAACTTTCCATGGTTTTGAGGAATGAGTAAAACTATTTCCTCACAGATTCGATGTTTCAACTCCTCGAACGCATCTTCTTGCACTTTCTCCCACTTCCAAGTTCCATTCCCAGTAAGCTGTGTCAGCGGCTTTGCTACAAGACTAAACCCACAAATAAAGCGCCTGAAGAAGTTGCAAAATCCTAAGAATTGCTGAACGTCGTGCTTTTTGTGGGGAGTAATCCATTCGCGAATGGCCTGTACTTTCTTTGGATCCATGCGAATAGTTCCGTTACCAATAATAATGCCGAGGTAGTCGATAACCGGTTTTTCGAAAGAACACTTTTCGGGTTTAAGGAACAACTTATGCTCCCGTAGAATGTCGAGTACTTGTTTTACGATTTGTTGATGTTCTTCTATACCGTCGGTAAAAATCAGTATGTTGTCCATGTAAACGATAACATGACCTCTATTAATAAGATCTCACAGGATATGGTTCATGAAACCTTGGAATGTCGCAGGAGAGTTAGTGAGTCCAAAGAACATAATGGTCGGTTCGAATAACCCTTGGTTAGTTCGAAAAGCTGCTTTCCATTCGTCACCTTCCTTTATGCGGATGTTGTTGAATCCCCATCTGATGTCCATCTTCGTGAAGATTTTAGCTCCTTTTAAATGATCGATTAGTTCCTGAATGAGAGGAAGTGGGTACCGGTTTTTAACTGTCATCTCATTCAGTTTGCGATAATCTTGTACCGGTCGTAAGGTGCCATCTTTCTTTTTGATGAAGAAGAAAGGGGATGCCATCTGCGAGGTAGAAGGTCGGATTCGTCCAGTTCTAAGGTATCTCTTCAAGAAACTTATCGAGCGCCTCTTGTTCCTTTTGGTTTAGTGGATATACTTTACAATCTAAAGGTTTGGAACCTGGCGTTAGATCGATAGTGTGGTCCCAAGGGCATCGTTGTGGCAACTGGTTGAATTCCTTCTGGCTGAAGACATCAGGGTATTCTTCGACGTAGGGTTTGGAAGTGTCGAATTCTTCGGCTGTTTCCTTCTTAGCTTGTTCCTCCGTCCACTTCCTCGACTGTACCTGCTCGTGAACATACCTGTCCCAGTCAAATAGGAAAAGCTGTTCGCCTTCCTGTAATGCCGCTCTAGAATGAGTATCCTCTGGTGTCCAAAAGTGTGGGTTGTAACCGCATCTTGTTGGACACCTGTCGAAGGTTAGTTCAGATGTCTTCCAGTCAATACTTGGGTTGTGGTGTCGCAGCCAGTCTAATCCTAGAAAGATATTATTCTTTCCTAGGCTTACCACTCCGAACTGTACGATCTCTGAATGATCACCGATAGTCATCCGGATTTCAACGTACTTGTCTATTGAGCCGGAATCGTTGAGTGTGCCGTTGGCATTATAGACAGGTGTTTTGATTGGTAAGTATTTCATGACGAGTTTGTGCCATTTGACGAATTCTGAGTCAATGCAGGAACCGGTAGCTCCACTGTCGAGGAGTCCTTCTGTGACGATTTGTCGAGCATCCTCCAGTGTCTCGAGTATTGCCAGAAGTTTCAGACTTTTGCCACGTGTCCCGCAAACATAACTCCTTTTGTTCTTGAGACTCCGGATGGCGGTGACTGCCATTTTCCAGTTCCGTTTTCATATGTCCATGACGGTTTCTTCCGAGGCTTCTTTCTCCCTCCCGGGAAGAGGGCATCCAAGTTCATAATAATCCCACTGCTCTTGGGATTTGGTCTTCTCTAACTCTCTGAGTTAGCCATTCAGCAGTGTTGGGTTCATACCGTATAGGTTTTTCGGTTTTTTCGGTTTTGTGTATGAAGGTGGACGCGTTTTTCTGTTTAGTACCTGTACTGATTACATAATCAACGCCATTATCAACAAATTCCGAAATGTCCGTGTGCGAAGGCTCCTGCAGACCTATATCTACTGCGGAGCCTTTGGAAAACCCAAATCGTTAATGAAGTCCGTACGTTCCTGCTCACTCATGTTTAGCATAATACTTCGGACTACCGCCTTTCTCTTGTGCGGGCAGTTCCTGCTCATGTGGCCTGGTTCGCTACAGTTGAAGCACAGCCGCTTCTCCCTTGCCTGGTCGATGTCCATCGGTCTGCCCGTTCCTCCGAACGTGGTACCAGTAGCATCTCTTCTTGGCGCTGCAGGATACTCTGCTCTCGGAGCTGCTTTCGGCTCCTGTCGGTTCTGCTGAGTGGACAACTGTCCACGACTCTGTCCCTGTGGGTTAGTGTTCCACCACCCTGCATACCCATAACCTCTCTTCTGTTCGGCCCACTGCCACCTTACATTATCAGCCCCTGTAACTACCTTCTTCAACTCCTTGTAGTCTTCAAAGGACTCCATTCGTCCTTTAATGATGTCGTACAGGAGGGTGTGATCAACTGCTCTCTCCGCTAGGGTAAGGATGTGCGACTCATCCTTCTTGTATCCGGCATCCTTCAGCAACAATTCAAATTCTTTGAAAAAGTCGCCAGCCGAAGACTTCCCCTGTCAGATATAAGTTAATTTGTCGCGGGCCTCCTTCTCCTTCGCGATGTTCGTGAACTCCCTGTCCATATCGTCAATGAGCTGCTTCCCCGTAATGTCCCATGACCCATTGTCGATGTTGAAGTGGTCATCAGAGTAGACTTGGGCCCATTCGTTGGCTTTTCCTCCAATCAGGAAGGACATAATGATGGTCATGACACGATGGGAGTTGTCGATCTGTTTAGTTTCTGTTAACTCAGAAACGTAAGCCATCATTCGTCATCGCCATGGTCAGTAGGTGGCGGGATCGCCATCGTAGTTCCCTGGTGTATTGACAAACACCCGGCGTGGACTAGAAGTGACGGTAGCGACTTCTGCTGGGTCGGGCGCATGTATCGACCGATCAGTCATGTTGAGTTATGGTAGGGGAGGGGATGAGCATGTTTGGTAAAAATGAAAATATGTAACATATCGAGAAAACTAGTTTCCAATGGTATGTTGAATCCTAGGCAAGTTTGTAAAAGTTTGTTGTGATGGGTGGTGTGTGGTAGAAGCTCTATTCTTCTGTCAGCGACTCACTAGCTCTCTCAAAAGATAACCAGGCATCACACGATGAATGATGAGCAAGAGGATGAGAAACGTGATGAGGATAAAACAACCCAACTACAAGTCTAGCTACCGAGGAGAATAGACGAGAATAGAGCTAAGGAATATAACTACAAAATACTAAGTCTTATATACTAATGGGATATGAAGCTGTGAGAGATGTCTTGCGCCGTAACCGTGAGGATCTACAATAAGAGTCGCTCGTATCCATAAGTAAAGCTGTAGGTATTAGGTGAGTAAACAATAAGGCAATATAAAAAGAAGCATGGAAGCGGAATGATAATGTCGTCGTCCTGTCAATGAGCTGACAGGCACGAGAGAGTCGCGCCTAAGTGAAATGACAATGTGAGAACAATAAGGTTGACGCGTGTAACCTAAATGATAATGAAAATATAATAAGCGCTAGTGTAAGCGCTTTGGTGATTAGGTAAGTAAATAAAAGAAAAGGAAAAGAATAATAAAAGAAAAGAATAATGAAAAAGATTGTTTCATGACAACTACATTGTCTAGGATTGTTTTACCTCGCGAAGTATTTTCCTTCATAAATTTCCCGCAATCATCCCGCAATCATTTCCGATGATCCCTTTGTGCATGATCATAACACCTTCAGATTTGAGTAGTGGAGCATGAGGCTTAAGCAAGTGAGAATTTGAATAGATTTCAGAATCTCCAACTGGTGGAAGTTGATAAAAGTCTCCAAAAATTATAGTAGGTATCTTGCCAAGCACTTCTTCATGAGATGAGGGTACAACTTGATGAAGGTGTCTGTCAATCTTTCCAAAGACCTGTTGTCCAACCATTGATTTTTCATCTATGATTAGTAAACATGCATGCTTCCAGTGAGTTTGGATGCATTTAAGTGCATTGGGACCAAGCTGTTCAAATCCACCTTGTGCATCCTTGATTGGAATAGCTAAACTATAATTCAAAGTCCATCCTTGAATACCAAATGCTGCAACACCAGTAGGAGCTGCTCGAATAACAGGGTCATAATTATTTTCTGAAAACATCTCTCTCAGAGCATGTGTAATACACCAAATTAGATATGTTTTTCCAGTTCCAGCTGTTCCATCTACATTTATATGCAAAACAGGAGGAGGATTAATCAAATCACTCCGTAATTTTTTATAGTATGCCATTACTTGTAAAAATACCAATCTTTGTGACCCTTTTAAACTGGCATAAGTAGCTTCTGGAAGTTCTTGTTTTCCATCATTAGGATATTCTTTAACTTGATCTGCCATCCACCTGGCAGCTTCTTCTCTAATTTCAGCAGATGGAGAGCCTGCATGCCAATCATGTTCAATATCCATATCTATATGTCCCAAACTTGATAGAGCGGTATGTAAATCTGGCTGTTGGCCAGGTGCTCTTGCAGCTTCAATCATCCATTGCAGATGCACATTATCATCATCATCATTTTCATCATAAATGGATTCATCATCATCATCATCATCAATCGGAACAGGCACAGTTGTAGGCAAAGAGTGTTAGGGCCATGCTTCCAAGGAGGGAATGAAGTGGCTGAAGTTGCCCATGAATGGTCTGAAGGCTTTGATACAGCAATCGAGCACTTGAAGTGATCAATGTACAGGCTGAAGGATCATGGGAACAATCGAAGATCGAAGGGACTGAATGGTATGGAAGTCACATAGGAGTGAAGCGAACCTTGATCCATTTATTAGAACAGATCCTCACTACGCTGAGTGGTTCTGGGATGGATTTGGATAATAATGAACAGTAAGAGGACAAAAGAAGAGAGAGGAGTGATTGGGATGGAACCTAAGGCAACCCAAGTTGATATTGAAACTGAGGAATAGTGTACAAGATATATAACCTTATATACAAGTAATCCTAATTGTTAAATAAAGACAATAAGTGAGAAGGTGTTATGATCGTGCACAAAGGGATCGCCGGGAATGATCGCGGGATGATCGCAAGGAAATACGAAGTAAATAACTTCGTGAGGTAAAACGATCCTAGACTAAGTAGTTGGACCTCGACTCCACTATTAGTAGAGCCCTCGACACTTCGCGTATCCGCAAGAGAAGAAAGTAAGCGTGTTCCATTCGCGATGACTATCGCGGAACGTACTGACAGCAAGAGGATGTTAAAACGATGATAAGGATAGATGATTAATTGGTATCACTATCGAAGTGCCATCAAGGTTGATATTTAAACTCAGGAAATACCTATTCAATACCGTAGCTTTATACTATAAGTAAGTCAGGATCGCGAAGTGATGCCATGCCCGAATGGGTTAGCTCGTAAGTAAAGAACAAAGGAAAGGATATAAAAGGGATAGTATGAATCCGATAAGAATGATAAGAGATAGGAGTAAATGCTTTGCATCAGAATTCCTTCGCGAAGTAATTGCGTAGTGGTGAAAGGTTATAAGTAATATCTAAGTGGCGGAATAGTTCACGAAGCTTCGTAAAGACTTAGCTTGCATAGATATAACAGTATCCCCCTCTTAGGCTTTCGCCCTCGAAAGCCTATGCGATTGTTAAGGTTTGACGAATCTAAAATTAGATATAATGGAAAAGTAAAAAAGGAAAGTAAATTTTTTCAAAGTGCCACACGAGTTATGATCGAGGTAAAAGAAAAATTTAGAGTCGAACCTGCCCTCAACAAACCAACGCATATAAAACGCGAGAAATTTCTTTGGTTTTTCCTAAGTCCTCATCACTCTACGATGTCCTTTACCATCACCGCTACCGAGACCGTTCAAGAATGACGAGCGCAACTCATTCAAGAGCAGGCAGAACGAGCCCGCCTCCATCAGCTCAAAGTCAAAGCGCAGGAGGCTGCCTTCGAGGAGGAAATGTTGAGGTTGGAGGAAGAAGCTGCTCATGAGGCAGAGCGTGAGGCGGAGGAGAGAAGACTCGAGGAAGAGAAGCAGGCCGCGAAGAAGCGGGAAGAAGAATAGCTCGTCGAGGAGAGCATCGCGAAGGCGAAAGCCGACACTTTGAAGAAGATGGCTGAAGAAGAAGCCAACCGAGATCGTCGTAGGGCTCAAGCCCTGAGTGAGTTACAAGAACGTCAAGAGCATGCAGCTCGTGCTGCATCGCGAAGAACTGGGACCGTGAGAAGCTCGCGGGAGCCTTCGGGCTCCAAACAAAAGATTTACAAGTCGGCCTCCGTGGTTCGTGATACCCCGGACGTCGAAATACCGACTTTGAAAAGAAAAAGGTCGATTCCTCAGGTAATTAAGTTGGTTTCTTCGCAATGTTTTTATTGATTAAGACAACACAGGTTGGTTCAGCCCCTGACCCTGATGATGGGAACGACGACAACGGTGATGATGACGACGACAATGACAATGATGACGACAATGACAATGACAACGACAATGACAACAACTCTGACAATGATGACCCTCCTCCGATGCCTTCACGTAACCGCGAAGCTTGTCTCCATTGTGTTACGCAAGGTAACACAATCAACTGCATCGTGCAGCCTGGAAAGCCTCGTACCCAGGCCTGTCTTCGCTGTCATCAGCAACGACAACGATGTAGTTGGTCTGGGGAAAACACTGCTCGAAGGTCAAGAAAGAAAAAGCCAAGTGTCATGAAGTGAGCCCACCCCCTATCATTTTCCTTTCTTTACGATACACCATCCAAGCCCTCCTACCTACAATAGTCATTCCGGAACATTCCATTTCATTCTATTAGTTCCATTCCTTGTGCCGGAGCTATACAGTATTACCTCATAGTTCCCACGCTCCACCCTGTATATATAAGCCAGCCCCCACAACCTGGTCCCTTATCTTGACCTCTTTGTCGTTGGGACCAGGTATGTCTTGAACTTACTTACTTGTATTTATTATCAATATAACTTTGTCGTTGGGACCAGTACCTGCCCGCTTCCGCTCAAGTCTCCGCTCCGCTCCGCCACCATCGTCACCTCTTTGTGACATTAGGTCAAGATCCCTTACTGCACTGATAGCCTACCGATTAGGTTATCCTTGCAGGCTCCGCTTCCACCACGTCTACAGACACCTCCGCACCAAGCCTGCCCGCCCAAGCTATCGACTGCTCTGCCTACCCACACGCTTTTGATACTAAAGACCAAACCCACATCCACCGCAGCAAAAGCAGCTCCTGGGCTGATTGCAGTTCTCAACCCTGTCCAAACGCTGCTGCCAACTCCATCAGTGAAGAGGAGAACCTTTCCGACGGTACCGTGATCACACCCATCCCTATCCCTACTCCCACTGCACCCCCATCCATTATGTCGACCTCTGAAGTCAACACAAACCAGCTCATGGCACAGCTCATCGAGCAGGTGGCCCAGCTCACGGCCAACCTCCACAAAGCCTCAGCCAAGTCCAGTATGAATAAACCTGAGCTCTTCAAAGGCTCTAGTAGTGCAGAAGCACGTCGCTTCATTGCTCAGTATCAAAGCTGGGCAATGGAACAACCAGATCTGAGTAGCAACGAAGGGAAGCTGATCAAGGCAGCGCTAGGATTCTTCTCAGGCAAGGCTGCTGACTGGGCCACACCATACCTCCTAGAATTCAGCCATAACCAACAACCTTTCAATGGACGATGGGAAGACTTCAAAACAGCCTTCACCCTCCGATTTGAATCCATTGATGCAGGTATGGAGGCCCGGAATGCAATCCAGCATCTCAGGCAGGCAAAAGGTCAAACGGTAGCGGAATTTGCACAGAATTTCAAGGACATTGGTGATCGGACCGGGCTTTCAGACGTCGACCTGCGAGAACGCTTCCATAGCGGCCTCAACCCAGAGATCCGACAAAATCTCATTGTGGTCAATATAGCCCAGGGACTGGCTCCCACCCTGGAGGAGGCTATCAGGCGAGCAATTTCAGTGGATGTGTTCCTGCACAATCCCACCATGACAGGTCGCAACCCAGGCACCTCCCATATCTCCTCCCCCCCTGCCAACTCCCATGCTATGGATGTCGATGCCACACACACTAGTGGTAACAGCAGAGAAAGCTTCGTGGCCCAGATGAGAGGAAGGTGTTATGGGTGTGGCTCGCAGAGTCACGAAAAGAGGAACTGCTCATACAAGGAGACAGTTTGCCGCTACTGTGGACGACGAGGCCACCTAGAATCAGTCTGCCAAGACAAGTTCATGGGTCTAGAACGTGGCCGGGGTAAGCGCCAACAACCCCGCCATCAACAAGTCTCTGCTTCTGCTTCGACACCGTTCACCCTCTTCCCCAATGAACCTGTCCAAATTGCCGCGTCCATTCCAGCTCCCACTGCTCCGTCCCCACTTACGCCTGACCTCTCCACCCAGATTGCCCAGCTCCAGGAGCTCCTTAACAGAGCCAATGCCATGGCCCCAGCACCAGGTTCTCAGGAGGGTTTTTAAAGCGGGTGCCCGTCTCGGCTGCATCGAGAGTACCCGTAAACCAGTTCGCTATACATTCCACATCTGCATATGATTCTCTCCCATCTTGTAAAATATCTACTATTTCGGAATTGAACTCCAATTCATCTCACTTCCGAATTAACGCAAAACTAAGAGGAAGAAATCACAGTATAGCAACTGCAGCCATGGTTGATTCTGGAGCCACTGCTCTATTTTTGAACCAAGAGTTTGTCACCCGTCACCGTGTAAGGACCTTCCCACTCAGGAAACCCATTGGCGTCTTTAACATTGATGGGTCTGCTAACCGAGCAGGGCAGATCACACACTTTGCACGCCTAGCCCTGACTGTTGATAACCAAGAACGGTGGACAGACTTGCTAGTAACCAATCTGGGAGGCGAAGACCTAATCTTAGGACTCCCCTGGCTACGTAAGGCCAATCCAGATATTGACTGGGAGAAAGGACGACTCACAGTCAGATCCCAACAAACAACGATAGAGGAGGTGGAAGAGCAAGACACGGCAGAGGAAATTGAAACTGTGATCACCCCTGAACCACCACTTGACACACTGGATGAGGAGACAGAAGAGTCGCCCATACACCGCATTCGAGCAAACCGACGAACCCGACGTGCATGGGTGAAGTCAGGAATCTTACACGAACAAACAGATGAAGTCTGGTGTGCTGCAGGGTTCACCTACTCCCAACAGCTAGCGGAACAAGCCCACAAAACAAAACCCATGAAAACCTTTGAAGAAATGGTCCCAGAACCCTACCGCGATTTCGAAAAAGTATTCTCTGAAACTGCTTCAGAGCGCCTCCCTGACCACCAACCCTGGGATCATGCTATAGAATTGATCCCAGGTGCACCGGAAACCATGCGCACAAAAGTCTATCCAATGTCATTGAATGAACAAGGTGAACTCGACCGCTTCCTGGATGACAACCTCCGAAAAGGCTACATTCGCCCCTCAAAATCGCCACTGTCTTCACCCGTCTTCTTTGTTAAGAAGAAAGATGGGAAGCTCCGCTTCGTACAGGATTACCGGAAACTCAACCAAGTAACCCTAAAGAACCGCTATCCTCTCCCACTGGTCGCTGACATTGTCAGCCGTCTACAGGGGGCACGGTACTTCACCAAATTTGACGTCAGATGGGGCTACAACAATGTCCGGATTAAGGAGGGTGATGAGTGGAAGGCCGCTTTTGCAACCAACCGAGGGTTATTTGAACCCAGTGTAATGTTCTTCGGTCTCACCAACTCGCCAGCTACCTTCCAAGCGCTCATGAATTCCATCTTTTCAGACCTAGTGGCGGCTGGTAAGGTAGCAGTCTACCTAGACGACATCCTCATCTTCAGTAACAATTTGCAAGAACACCGGCAGGTGGTGCGAGAGGTACTAAAGCGGCTAGAGAAACATGACCTCTACCTGCGACCAGAGAAATGCGAGTTTGAGGAGCTTCAGGTTGAGTATTTGGGACTAGTGATATCAGAAGGTGAAGTGCGCATGGATCCAGTAAAAGTAGCTGCAGTCCGCGACTGGCCTACCCCAAAGAATCTACGAGAACTACGGGGATTCCTAGGCTTCGCTAACTTCTACCGTCGATTCATACGGAACTTTGCCCGCATAGCACGCCCTCTGAACGACCTAACAAAAAAGGATACAGGCTTCAGTTGGGGGACACACCAACAACAAGCATTCGATACCCTAAGGGAAGCATTCATCACAGCACCGGTACTGGCACTCTGGGACCCTAATAGGCTCACACAACTTGAGGTAGATGCATCAGGCTTTGCTACGGGAGGAGCCCTAATGCAGAAACAAGACGACGGCCAGTGGCACCCAGTGGCATTTCGATCAGCCTCCATGCAACCAGCTGAACGAAACTACGAAATCTATGACCGAGAGATGCTCGCTATCATCGAAGCATTAAAGGACTGGAGAAGCTTCCTGGAAGGTTCACCACAACCGTTCGAGATTCTCACCGACCACGCAAACCTGGAATTCTGGCGTTCTGCTCAAGACCTCAGTAGACGGCAGGCGCGATGGGCACTATGGTTGTCCCGATTCGACTTCCAGCTCACTCACCGCCCTGGCAAGTCCAACACTCAGGCAGACGCTCTCTCTCGTATGGCAGCACATCAGGTTCTGGATAGCGAAGATAATCGACAACAGATTGTTCTGAAACCAGCCCATTTCATGCAAGTGGCAGCTACCTCACTACAAAACCCACTGGAGGACCGCATCCGACAGGCGTCTCAAAAGGAGGCCCAAGTACTGGAAGGACTGGAAGAGCTTAGGAGAAGCGGTCTCAAACGCTTGGCCAATGGGATAGCAGAATGGGAAGAAGACAAGGGACTAGTATACCACCGAGGAAGAGTATATGTCCCACCAGATGATGACCTCCGGAAAGAAGTACTCAAGCAATGCCACGATAACCCCTCTGCTGGCCACCCTGGACTTCACAATACCCTTGACCTCGTCAGCACCCACTTTTGGTGGCCCACCCTGCGATCCTTTGTAGAAAAATATGTTGAAGGATGCGAGACTTGTGCAAGGAAGAAGATACAGAGACACCCACGAGCAGTAACACTACCTCTAGACGTCCCAGCAGGCTTGTGGGAAGAAGTGGGAGTTGACTTGATCACACAGCTGCCCAACTCGCAAGGGTATGACGCGATTCTAGTCTGCACGGACCTTTATGGTAAACAAATCCATGCAATTCCTTGTACAACTTCAATCACAGCAGCAGGTGTGGCCGACATCTACTATCGCGAAATTTTTCGCCTCCACGGTCTTCCCCTCCGCTTTGTATCAGACCGGGGACCCCAGTTCGCAGCAAAACTCATGCGATCATTACTCTCCCGCCTAGGAATCAAATCAAACCTCACCTCAGGGTACCACCCCCAAGCAAACGGACAGACCGAACGGGCAAACCAAGAAGTCGAAAAATACCTCAGACTCTATGTGGGACGCCGCCAGGATGACTGGGCGGAGCACCTACCTATGGCGGAATTTGTGATTAACTCTCGCACCCACTCTGCACTTGGAACGTCCCCATTCGAACTCACCTATGGTTATCTGCCTCTATTTAACATTCCAGTTGGACAACGGAGTGGGATTCCGGCGGTGGATGATCGCATCCAGATACTGCGGGATGCACGACAGGATGCTGGGGCGGCGCTACACCTGGGGAAACGACGGCAAAAGGAAAACTACGAACGGGGAAAATGAAAGGCACATCAATTCCAAGTTGGAGATCAGGTCTGGCTAAGCGCAGAGGACATCAAGCTCCAACTTTCCAGTGAGAAACTTGGGGATCGACAGCTAGGACCTTACACCATTTTGCAGAAGGTTGGGCCCCTGGACTACCGTTTAGACCTCCCACTATCCCTGGACCGCATCCATCCTGTGTTCCATGTTGATAAATTGTACCCTTGGAGAGGGAACACCGTAAACGGCGAAATTGCAACACCACCGGAACCAGTATATCTAGAGGATGAGGATGAGCCGGAGTATGAAGTCGAGGACATCTTGGATAGTCGGATTAGGTGGAAGAAGCTAGAGTACTTGGTAAAGTGGAAAGGCTACGATGCAGGACACAACTCATGGGAACCTGCACCAAATCTTGAACACGCCCCAGCAACTATCCGAAAATTCCACAAAAAGCACCCTCAGGCGGCAAAAGCTTGACCATTGAGGGCAATGGTCATAAGGAGGGGGGTAATGTCATGAAGTGAGCCCACCCCCTATCATTTTCCTTTCTTTACGATACACCATCCAAGCCCTCCTACCTACAATAGTCATTCCGGAACATTCCATTTCATTCTATTAGTTCCATTCCTTGTGCCGGAGCTATACAGTATTACCTCATAGTTCCCACGCTCCACCCTGTATATATAAGCCAGCCCCCACAACCTGGTCCCTTATCTTGACCTCTTTGTCGTTGGGACCAGGTATGTCTTGAACTTACTTACTTGTATTTATTATCAATATAACTTTGTCGTTGGGACCAGTACCTGCCCGCTTCCGCTCAAGTCTCCGCTCCGCTCCGCCACCATCGTCACCTCTTTGTGACACCAAGGGTCGACAAAGATGACATGTATCAAGGTCCTGCAAAGCACATCGCGGAAAGAAAATGGGTTGGGGTGGAATTTGGGGAAAAGTTGGATCTGCTCGCAGAGCAGAACGAAGCCTTGTCGGGGCAGATGAGTACTCTGCTCGGATTCGCGAGTTGAACAGCCTCCGCGATGGAGGAGCTTGTTCGCCTTGTACAGCCACGCCCTGCTGAGGAAGAGGTAGAAGGGAACGATGAAAAAGAAGAAGAGGAAGAGGAAGAGAATGAAGAGGAGAGAAACAGAAGAGAGATTCGCGAAGGAAAATGACGCGCGACGTGATTATCGCGAAGGATAGTAGTAGGTAAATGGACTTGTAATAATTATAAGTAGTTATATAGTGTTGTTTTTTGTTAATTTTTGGTTTTGTGGTTTTGTTGTCATTGTTTGCTTTGTTTTGTTTAATTTTATGAGTTTTTTGGCTTTTTTGGTGAATTTGGATTGTATGGATTTTGTTTTTTTTTTTTTTTTTTGGAATAAGTGTAAGGAGTTAAGATTCGTTCCGCGAGGAAGGAATCACGATGGTTTCGGAAGGAAGGAAATGTGAGAGTTATAAGTAGCTTCGCGAAGGATGAATCGTGGAACTCGTTAGAGTGAAGGTTTGGAATTTAGTAGGTAATTTAGTAGGTAGTACGAAATGTAGTGTGATAGATCGCGAAGGTTTCGCGATGAGTTGTGGAACTGATAGAATAAAAATTAGTATTTCAATGCATGAATAGAAGGAATTAAGTGATTGTTGATCATAATGGTCCAGGTTTGTGTGGGTAACAAAGATGGAAAGCTGGAACCAGCTCGTCCGCAGTGACCCAGGAAAACTCTTCATCTGTACTTTCGTATCCTGCCCACCGGATGTAATACCATAGTGGACATTTTTTGTATCAACGATCCAATTTCGAATCTAATACTTCCGTGACGTTGTATTCCTCTTCGCCTTTGACTTCCACCAGAGGTGGAGGAGTTTGTTTGTGATGAGGGATCGAGTTTGGAGTATAGGGCTCGAGTTGGGATACATGGAAGACTGGGTGGATACGACTGAGGTAGGAAGGGAGTTGTAACTTGTACGAGAGAGTTCCTACGCGCTCAAGAACTTTGAAAGGTCTGAGGTGCTTCTCGGAGAACTTTGCAGTAGGTCGAGTGGTTTTAATGTGCTTTGCTAGTACAAATACCTGTGAATCAATGGGAAAATCTGGGTGAATAATAAGTTTTCTGTCCGCTTGCTCTTTGTATCGAGTTTGCACATTAGTAATTTCTTCGCGGAGGAAGGAATGAATCTCATCTAAATTCGTCGCGAAGTCCATCGCGTGATCAGAATGGATGTCGATTTCAGGTTTCACTGTAATGTTAGGATGATAACCTTTATTCACGAAGAACGGAGTAATACCAGTGGATGTGTTAGGAACATTGTTGTACACAAATTCCGCGATAGGCAGAAGCTTTGCCCAATCGTCCCGTTGATACACGCAATACATACAAATGTATTGTTCCAATGTCTGGTTAACTCATTCCGTTTGTCCATCCCCCTCAGGATGGTATCCCGAGGTGAAGTGTAGCTTGATCGAGAGAGCTTCCCCTAAAGCATGAAAGAAAGCCGAAATGAATTCCGAGCCTCGGTCAGAAGTGACGTGACTAGGAACTCCATGTTTCGAGAAAACGTGATGGACGAACAATTCTGCGAGCTCTTCGGATGTTATTTTGTCGTGTGTTGCGATGAATATGCCTTCGAGGCTCGATCCACGATTACTAAAATAGCCGTATGTCCTTTAGAGTCCGGTAATTGTTCGATGAAGTCCATTGATATTGAATACCAAGGTCGAATGGGAACCGGAAGTGGTTTGAGTAGACCATAAGGCCTATGTCGACGAGGTTTGTTGCGTCCGCAAACTGTACATGAATTAATATAATTGCGAACGAATTCGCGAACCTTTGGCCAAGTGTATTGTCGTCGAATGGCTTCCAGAGTCCGATTTTGACCAAAATGACCTGAAAGTGGGTGGTCGTGAAAATAGCGTAAAATTTGAAGTCGTAAATTGGAAGTGTTAGGAACGTAAATGCAATGGTCAAGTCGTAACAATCCATCAGACCCTAATGTCCAACGAGTGTTCGTACTGTCCTTCGCGAACTTCAATCCCGCGATTGATTCCGGATCCAGTTCGATTGAATCGCAAATAGCGGAATGAAGTGCCTCTAAATCCATAACAATGGAGGCGCAAAGTGCCGGTCCTTCTAGGAACGTAGCTCGAAGGGAAGTAGTTAGTTGTTCATTAGTGAAAATGGGTCTGAAATTATGTGGGTTAACTTGTGCGTAGCCGATATCCCCCTCTTTTGGATAGACGTCCCAGCATCTAGTCATTGAATCAGGTTTTTCACCTAACTTACCTGGTCTGAATCAGATCACCATGTTAAATTGGTGCAGGTACTCGGACCAACAAACTTGTCGTTGCATAAGGATTTTCATCGTCGAGAAGTATTCGAGATTTTTGTGGTCGGTAACGATGTCGATAGGATCTCCCGATCCCTCGAGGTAATGTCGCCAGCCTTTGAATGCTTCGAAGATCGTGAGAAGTTCCTTATCGTGAGTGTCGTAGTTGAGTTCCGCAGCCTGAAAAGTCCTCGAGAGGAATGCGATGGGGTGGATTTCTCCGTCAGGTAGTAGGATCAAGAGGATCGCGGCTAATGCGTAATCCGAGGCGTCCGTTTCCATGATTAGATGTCGGTTTGGTTCCCAATGTGCCAGAATAGGAGCATGAGTGAAGCTGTATTTGAGCTTCTCGAAGGCTTCCTGGCAATCGGTGTTCCAGTTCCAAGGTGTATCCTTTCGCGTAAGTTGCGTCATCGGAACTACGATATCGCTATAATTATAAATAAAATGTTGATAGAAATTAGCAAATCCAAGAAAAGACTGGACGTCTTTGACTTTCCGAGGTACTGGCCAGTCAATGATAGCTTTCACTTTGTCTTTTGACATCGTTAAGCCCTCCGGAGAAAGAATGTAACCAAGATACTCTACCGTATCGATCTCCCATTCGCATTTCGTGATGTTTGCGTATAGTCGATGTTTACGAAGTCGACAGAGAACCTCGCGAACGTGTTCGCGATTTAGTGTCTCGTCATCGGAGTAAATAAGTATATCGTCAAGGTAGACGATAACATAAACATCTAAAAGGTCAGCAAATATGTCGTTCACAAACCTTTGGAAAGCTGCAGGAGCGTTAGTGAGTCCGAATGGCATAACCTTCCATTCGTAAGAACCCCAACGGTGTCATGAAACGATCTTTTTCATTATTCTTTTCTTTTATTATTCTTTTCCTTTTCTTTTATTTACTTACCTAATCACCAAAGCGTTTACACTAGCGCTTATTATATTTTCATTATCATTTAGGTTACATGCGTCAACCTTATTGTTCTCGCATTGTCATTTCACTTAGGCGCGACTCTCTCGTGCCTGTCAGCTCATTGACAGGACGACATCATTATTGTTCCGCTTCCATGCTTCTTTTTATATTGCCTTATTGTTTACTCACTGAATACCTACAGCTTTACTTATGGATACGAGCGACTCTTATTGTAGATCCTCATGGTTGCGGTGCGAGACATCTCTCATGGTTTCATATCCCATTTCGTATATAAGACTAAGTATTTTGTAGTTATATTCCTTAGCTCTATTCTCGTCTATTCTCCTCGGTAGCTAGACCTGTAGTTGGGTTGTTTTATCCTCATCGCTTTTCTCATCCTCTTGCTCATCGTTCATCGTGTGACGCCTGGTTATCTTTTGAGAGAGCTAGCAAGCCGCTGACAAACGGGTTCTGAATGTCGTTTTCCATTCGTCACCTTCTGCGATTCGAACTAAATGGTACGCGTGAGCAAGATCGAGTTTAGTATAAACCTTAGCTTTTTTCGGAGTGTCTAGTAAATCAGAAATGAGAGGTAAAGGATATCGATCCTTCTTCGTGATGTTGTTAAGACCATGAAAATCTATGCAAAGTTGAAGTTTTCCATCTTTTTTTGGTACGAATAATACCGGAGCTCCGTGAGGAGAGGACGAAGGTTGAATAGCACCAGATTCAAGGTGCTTATCGATGAAATTGCGTAGAGCCTCTAATTCCTTGGCAGAAAGAGGGTAAAGACGACCAATAGGTGGTTTGGCGCCTTGCTCCAATTCAATCTTTAGGTTGTAAGGTTGGTGCTCAGGCAGCACTTCGGATTCGACTTCGTCGAATACATCCGCGAAGTCCACGTAATGCTTCGGTAACGAGGAAATATTGCTGTTGTTTGCCGAAGTTGTCGAAGCAGCTCGCGCTGTGACTTCGCTGTGAACTGCTCGTAAGATTAATGGTTCACACTTGGCATTCTTGCAAGCACGGTTGAAGAGTTCCGCATTGACAAGAGCAATGTCGATCTCTGGGTTTTCAAGTCGCGAAGCTGCCAATTGAGCCACTGAAGGATAGGAGTAAATGGGTTCATAGGGGAAAAAGTCCAATAAAGGATGAGGTGAATGGCAAGAACGAGTTCGCGAAGAGGATCACGAAGGGATCTCTTTGGAACTAATGATAGGCTGACCCCACGAGGGGACAGTTTCTTCCGGAACAAATGTTTGCGGAAGGGAGGATGTCGAGGGAAACTCAACTTGCTTGGTGGAGTGGAATGTAATGTTTCTCGATGCCCAGTCAATCAACAGATTGTAGCGGGTCAAGAAACTGTAACCTAAAACTGCCTCACAAGAGGAATCTAGTAAAGTGACATAAAATGTCAGTAGTAGTAGCTCACCAGAGGGAAACCAAACATTAAGAGACGTAGTCTCGGAAATTGGTTTCGGAGATAAAGAACCATCAAAGAGTCGGAGATTGATTGGAGAAATCAAAGAAGTAGGAAGAGAATGTTTATACACAAATCGAGAATCAATAAAACAATCAGTAGAACCAGAATCGAGTAAAGAGACAAAAGAAAGCTTCGCAGAGACATCACAAAGTGAAGAATCTATAGTAATAGGTATTGTAAATGATCGTTCATCATAGGAAAGAGTGGATGCATTTAATTTAACTTCCCCGGTAGTATGAACCTGGTCAATGCAACTCCCGCTTCGTACTGGGGTACAGGAGTTGCGGACTATTTTTCCGATACCGAAGAGGTACTTGCCACTGCTTCCTGTGTTTCCGCGGCACGTCCACGAGCTTCGCGAGCCTTTCGTTTCTCGCAGTCGTCGAACTTATGACTTCCCCCGCAAAAACCACATAACCCCAACTTCTTCCGACGTTCCGACTCCTTTGCGAGGAGTTTTCCATCTGAGCCGAGGTTGCTCGCGTATGCCGGTTTAGTCACCACAGAACTCGTCGATGACGAGGAATTTCCACCTCCACTAAACTTACCTTTCTTCCCCGAGTTATTCGTCGAGGTCGAGGTCGTGGTGGTGGTGGTAGGAGATTGTGAAGATCCTGGCGTGGTCTTCTTCGACGTATTTGATGCTTTCCCTCCCGAGGAAACACCTGTCGATCTAGCGGCGTCTCTTTTCTGCTCTTCTTCTCGTCTCCAGTACCTGTTATCTATGCGAAGTACCTCGTAACGGTATTCCGCGAGTGTCTTCGGTTCTGGAAGACGAGCCATCTCATCTTTGATATGACTTGCCAAGCTGCGTTGATAAGCCCATTTAAGGGCATGCGAGTCCCAGTTAGTAGATGCCGCGAGGGTATTGAAACGGATATTATACTTCCGTACGTTATCGGATTCCTTCATCCTTAATGTACCGATCTTATCCTCAGCTTCCCCCTGTGCATCGTACATACCGAAATTATCCTGGAGTTCCTTCACCAATGCCGCGAAGGAGCTCGTCCACGCTGCCATTCCTTCGTGGAACCACCGAGGTACGATAATGTATAATTGATCTTCTTTTGATCAGTAAAATACGAGGGACGATCAATGAACACCAAAGATAAAGAAACGAGGAAACCTTTCAGTTTCCGTGAGTCAGATCCGTCGAATACCTCAGGATCCTTGACCTTCGATCTTCCGGATTCCGCGGGGCTGCTAGCATTCATGCCCGCGAGGACTGTTCTGAGGGTATCGAGTGAACCCTTAAACACGTGAAACACATCTAAGATGCATTGTTCAGTAGGGTCCGGATGGACACTACCTACCCATTCCACTGGACTCCTAGAATGACTAGGAACACGGGAACCTCGAGGTGCCCCGGGACCCCCAGGACTATTGGGATCAGATCCCCCTGGTTCTCTGGGATTTCCTGACTCGTCAGGACCTACCTCTTCGTCGATCTCCGCTTCTTCGATGTTCTCCGGAATCTCCATCATGGTAATTGGTATCCGACCTCGCGAAGGGCCGGCAGCGTTTGCTAGCTGCTGACGCATTCTGTCAGCAAGGGTAAAGGTGGTAGGAGATGGTGGGATTTCCATCTCGGTTGTTGGTATCACCGTGTGATTTCTTCGCGGCATTCATACAGTAACGGGATCACCGTTTTCTGTGTAGAGTACTTGGTACTCGAATTCGGAATGGTCAGGTTGACCAAGGGCATGATGACTTGAAACCCGTGCACTAGCAGGCTGTCCTGGGGCTGGACCAAAGACGTTAGATTGTCGTCGAGAGTGTCCTGCTCCTGAGATTGATTCCGTGAAGGGTGCGAAGCCTGTCGCGTTCGATGCAAAAGGATTAACCGTTTCCCATTCCTCTCTTATCGACTCGTCGGACCCTCCAGTGTTGGTACGGTTTCATCTGCTCTTTGTATAGACCATTGATAAAGGAAAGGAAATTGTTGAGTAGGATGGGAAGGGTAATGAGGACGAATGTGCCAAGTGGGAGTTTAAATATACTGTTATGATCGTGCACAAAGGGATCGCCGGGAATGATCGTGGGATGATCGTGAGGAAATACGAAGTAAATAACTTCGTGAGGTAAAACAATCCTAGACTAAGTAGTTGGACCTCGACTCCACTATTAGTAGAGCCCTTGACACTTTGCGTATCCGCAAGAGAAGAAAGTAAGCGTGTTCCATTCGCGATGACTATCGCGGAACGTACTGACAGCAAGAGGATGTTAAAACGATGATAAGGATAGATGATTAATTGGTATCACTATCGAAGTGCTATCAAGGTTGATATTTAAACTCAGGAAATACCTATTCGATACCATAGCTTTATACTATAGGTAAGTCAGGATCGCGAAGTGATGCCATGCCCGAATGGGTTAGCTCGTAAGTAAAGAACAAAGGAAAGGATATAAAAGGGATAGTATGAATCCGATAAGAATGATAAGAGATAGGAGTAAATGCTTTGCATCAGAATTCCTTCGCGAAGTAATTGCGTAGTGGTGAAAGGTTATAAGTAATATCTAAGTGGCAGAATAGTTCGCGAAGCTTCGTAAAGACTTAGCTTGCATAGATATAACAGAAGGATCCAAAATAATACAATAACAATGTTTCCCGAGAGCGGACAGGCGTGGGAATATGATGACCGAGTGTCATGTGATGTATCCGAGGTTGTTCCGAAGTTATTGAGCCAAGGAACGGAGTATGAAATCAATCGAGATTTGGGTTGAACTTGGTGACAAACACGAAATGGATCGAAAGGATGATCGATTGACCGGAAGATCGGCCGGAATGCTGGAATGTTCATATAGTGATTGATGACCTCGGAAATCGGTCCGGAAAGCATAGTGGAGCTTGGCATATATATAACAAAGAGCCCAGATGATTATGTCCAGCATCTACACAATACTGATGGTATATATCCACATAACAATCAGCATCTCCCAAAATTTCTTCAATTGTATGGAAAGGATGATGGAGTAAAAGTTTTGCATAGCAGTATTTTTCATATAGATCAGGTGAAGTCAAGTCAGGATGATAAGCAGGAAAGACATTGATAACATATGGTTTAACATTTGCACTGCATTTTTTATAGTGGCCACCCTTCCACGCCCATGTAGATGCAAATTCATATAGTGGCATTTGATCAAGCTCATCATGAGGACAGGGCCATTTCATATAATGTTCAATCACTGATTTTTTTTTCTGTTGAAGCATTCTCAAAATTAATAAGTGCTGTTGTTTGGCCTGGAGTGACACAAATGGAACGAAACAACTGTGATGAAACTGTCAAAGGACATCCTAACAAAATGTGTCATGTTTCTTGTCCTGAAATATCACGCTCAGCAACAAAAGTGGATAGCATTTTTTTAAAAGCTACATGTGCCAGTGTTTCAGGCTCTAAATGTGAAATGGTAGTTTGAAGAATGCTTTTATAAGAAGTTGAACTGGGTTCTGCTTTGCCAGCATATTTTACTGCATAGGATTCTGCGGCTTCTTCATTGACAACAGGGTTGAAGTCTGTATTGGCTCTCCACCTTAGAGTTAGAGTGTTATGGGTATGCTTCCACTATCTTGTATGGAACATCCAGAAGTTATGGAACCAACAATTATAATTCATTCCTATCCTTTCCTTATCGGTTCGGGACCAGACCATATGATGACATCCAATGTTTATGGATATGATTACTTTTAATTCCCACATTATTATCTTTTAATTATATTATTGGGAACTTTTTACAATACTTATTGTTTTATCCCAGATACTCATTGTTCTTCTTTTAACAATTAGGATTACTGGTATATAAGCATTAGTGTCCAGTAGATAGTTCTCCAGTTTAAATATCAACTTAGATCATTCCGATCTAGAGAGATTATCACTATAACTCCATCTGGGCTTTCCAGTCTTACCTTCTAGTTGTCCGAACTTATCTGGTCAACTTCCAGACATCCAAAATCTATGAACATCACTGGAACCACTATGACATAGCAGGGGCACTACTGAAAGTGGTGCTAAGGTTCTTGTTCGCCTTTACCGTTCTGCAATTCTACTGATTGGTAGTTACCATACAAACCTGAAAACTATCAGAACACTCTATACTATCCTATTCACCATAGACCTCATGGAATCTCACCAGAACAGTCTTAACATAGAGCAGAATTATATCTGTTAAGCAATTGATCATTTCTGCGAGTGTGAAGTTCCTTAAAATTGCGCCCCTCATCACATGCAAATTCAGAAATTTCTCTCAATTTTTTGGGAAATCCAAAGCAGCAGAATATATCATCCATTCCTTTCTTCTTTCTCTGACAGTAGCTAGGACAGCAAATTGTATGTCACTGAAAACAGTTCAAAGATTCAGCAAGCTCTTTTTTTGTATCCTCAAGAGTATCAAACTGCATGGCTGAAGGATGCATCAAAGCAGGTGGACAGGCTTGATTTGGATTCCAAGTAGATACATGTTGATCTCAAAAATCAATGAAGGTTTGTATATCAATATGATCGTTAGCCTCAACATCTTTAATAGAGGGTGCATCTTCCATCCAAAGAAATCCATGTATATGAGAGCTTCCCCTATGCTGCCACTCATATCTCCACCACCAATCTTTAACTTTAAATCTTGGAACAATGAATTCCTGGAAGAAAACTTCGGAACACTTATGGAAATAATATGCTGCAATTGCTGGATTATTATTTAAATCTGTCAATCTAGTTCAATATGAGTGCGGGCCTTCTTCTTCATCAATCCATGAAGGCATGAATCTATGCAAATCTTGCCATTGAACATCAGCAGAAGATACTGTAAAGAAGACACTGGGTGTTCCACATCCAGGGAACTGGAATTGAACATGTAAATGGGTACATTCCAGGGACCAAAAAGGTTGAGAGCCTTTTAATTTGGCAGCTGATTTTGAAATCTATTGGGCAAGTGCCTCAATTTCATTGGTTTCAGTCATTTCTTGAACATCAGCAACAGTTAAGCCTCAATCATCCTGATGAGTTGTAAGATACCAATTGGTATCCTTTTTAGCCTGATGTTGCATGATTGTATTTAATACCCAGTATCTAAATCGAGGATGATGTGCAAACCGTCCCCCATCCAGTCTCATCAAATGTGCAGCCCATTGATCCATTGTTACATTGATACGTCAAGTAGCTTTAAAGTCAGCTTTTCCAGTTGGAAACAGGGTTAAAAAGGCATCAATAGCAAATTTCTCAGCTGTATATTCATTAATAGGAGTTCCTCTAATTACTGGCACAGTTAAAACAATAGGATCATTGTTATGTGCAGCTTCTCTTAGTAACTCCAACTCAGTTCTTTGCTGAACAGTGTGAGGAACAAATCCACGAGAGTAAAGTGGCTCGTTAGGCAGCTGAGCATTCTCATCTTCTCCCTGAGGAGGCCCCTCATTGAAATTTTCTTCAATATTGTATGTTTCTATATGATGCAGCTGATCAAAGATTGAACCATCTTCTGTTAATTGCTCAAGAGCCTCATGATCAATTGTTACAGCTTGTTGTATGAATGTTGGGTAATTAGCAGCTAGATAATCAAGCCACTGCCGGAGAGGATCTTGACGGACACAGAAATCTGGAGTGGCTTGAAGATTATTTGTACTGGTTTGAGTGCTGTGACGCATAATAATTACATCTAGCTGGGATGGAAGAAGTGGAACTTTATTTTGAAAAGTAGCATTTTCACGCAGAAAGTTACAACAGTGACCAGAGTATTTGTATTGTCCTCCTCTAACCTGCCAAACTTGAACCAGTGCATGAACTGGTGATATTAACATTTCTTCCATTTGAGTTAGTTCAGGAAGATTTGGATAGTCTTCAGGATACATTGCATTAGCAGGTGTAAACTTGTTACTGTTCCTACATCTTGAACATTTCTCATTTCTCACATTCAGATCAAACCATCTTTCTTTACAACAGTTGCAGTACTCCATTTTAATATCCATCAAGGCTTGACGAGCAGCCAAAAGATAAATCTTTTCAATGTTGGAAACAGCACTCTCAGCATTTGCTGGCTGAGGGTCTAAATCTTGTATTTCAGAAGGCTGGTTTAAATTCAGAGCAGCTTCATGAGGTTCAAGAGGAGGCTGATTATTTATATCATCATCTTGAGGTGGGGGTGGCAAATTAGCATTCTGCTCTCTTGCCCTCTGTCTACGTTCACGTTGCATATTCCTACAATCTTCACATGTACTATAAGTACCAAATTTTGCTTCAGGCCTGAAATGCCTCCCACTGGTACACCATAGTAAACCAACATGATAGCAATCTGTTGTTAAGACTGTTCTGGTGATATTCTGTGAGGTCTAGGGTGAATAGGATAGTATAAATCATTCCGATAGTTTCTGGGATTGTATGGTAACTACCAATCAGTAGAAAAGTAGAATGGTAAAGTCGAACAAGAACCTTAGCACCACTTTCAGTAGTGCTCCTGCTATGTCATAGTGGTTCCATGGATGTTCGTAGATTTCGGACGTCTAGAAGTTGACCGGATAAGTTCAGACAGCTATAAAGTAAAACTGGAAAGCCCAGACAGAGTTATAGTGATAACCTCTCTAGATCAGAATGATGTAAGTTGATATTTAAACTGGAGAACTATCTACTGGACACTAATGCTTATATACCAGTAATCCTAATTGTTAAAAGAAGAACAATGAGTATGTGGAATAAAACAATAAGTATTGTAAAAAGTTCCCAATGATATAATTAAAAGATAATAGGGTGGGAATTAAAAGTAATCATATCCGTTAACATCGGATGTCATCGTACGGTCCAGTCCCGAACCAATAAGGAAAGGATAGGATTGAATTATATTTGTTAGTTCCGTAACTTCCAGATATTCCGTATGAGGTAGCGTAAGCATACCCGTAACATCTGTATATCTTGCATGAAGTAACAAAGTTTCACCATGAAATTTTAAATGACAGCCATTGCATATATCTCCATTTCCAAACAGCTCATTTGCTACCCAATGGCTTTTGTGAGAGCACCACTTATGATTATCTGAAGCTCTGGGCAGCTCAGGAGATTGGGGAGGAATTATTCCACTGAAAAGATCTAAGTCAAATTCATTTTCTTCCTCTTGGATATCACTGTCTGGAAATAGAGGCAACTGAAACAGTCCCGGAGGAAACACATCTTCATTTTCTGCTGGCTGAAGATCTAGATCATCTAGCTCATCAACAAGCATATCAATCGGAAGAGGAAGATTTGAAAAAGTAGGACTCGGCGGATCCATAACTGTATCTCTCCTCTGAATTCTCTTAGCTGACAATTTTTCACGAGTTGAAGGAGTCCGTGTATAATCTATACGGTGATGACTTCCACTGTTGGAATGAGTGGGAGTTCCAGCAACAAGCTGGGAATGTTGAAAAGGAAAAGGAAAAGCTAGAAATGTATTTATTCATCTCTCAAGTCAAAGAAAAAGAAAGATAACATTAACATATGGAGATTAACAGCCTGTAGATCAATATCTGTTTCAAAATCAGCTGCCTGAGGCGAGATATCTATAAATTATATGTCACAAAGCATGTATGGTTGATGTAAAGTGTCTAAAAACCTCTATCATGATTGGGCGGGGGTTCACCATTAATGATTTGAGTCAAAGTTCTTCCATCATTCAAAGGTGTGAGCTGGAGGCAAGAAGGTCCAGCCATTTCTTTTGGAAAAGATAGAAAGAATTTGCTCAAACTCGTACAGTACTTAAATGTTAAAGACATGCGGCATACATGAGGCATTAACCTAACACGCGCGCACGGAATTGCGGCACGGCCCACTGACAGCGTGAGATCACGGAAGTGCGGTGCGGCCATAGCCGCAAGAAGCGCTTGAGCGCGGTACACAGCCACTACGTGCATGTGGCTGTGCACGCAAGATTTGGAACCTCAGAATATAATGGGTGAGCGAAGCGAACCCAATTACATAGATACAGGTATAATCAAACTGTTCATCCATCACAGTACATTGAATCCAGTTCAATCCAGTGCCTTTCAATCTATTCCATCTTCCAAGCCCAACTAGGACCTGCGTAGAGGTTAACGAAGAATCAATACACAAACCTTTGGACTAACCTATCGGATCACCTCTTTCATGATTTGCACCTGTCCACATTCCCACTACTCCCATCGCAGATCCAATCTCACCAACTTGAACGCCTTCCATTACCCATTCGTCTCTTTCTGGAGTAGACACCTCGCTAGAAATCTGTCATGAATATTAGTTTTGTTACTCCGGTTGTAGAAGTAGAATACAGCACACCAGATTCCAACGAATCGCGCGATCGCCAATCATCCTGATAGTACCTCGCGCACAACGTGATACGCTCTCATCTACGTCGGAGCCTCGGAATTCTCCTACAACATGGATAACTGGAAGGGCGTATACTAGAGGATCGTACGAGTTCTCTGGGGAAGCAGGGTCTTTCGTCTTTTCCTTGCCTTTCCCTTTTGATTTGGGCGGAGGTTTTGAAGAGTTACGCGACTCGAGTGAAGACGGGGGTAATGCAAGCGGCGCAGGGACACGAGAAAATCCCACTATTCGAAGAGTCATTGGGAACACGCGGCAAGTCTCTTCGATTTCATGACGGTAATTTCCGACACGCGGATATGTTGTTTGCAGCTGTGAAGGGCTCAGTTGAGAATTTAGAAGAAGCAGTAACGGACAGCATACGTTGTGGACTATTTTATATTATCGTACCCTTATCAGTCTGGGCAAGAAAGACGAATAAAAAGGCATACAAAGTAAATCTCGATAGTCCATCCAGCAAACTGCACGCCTATGAGGGAAGCTTAGGTATTCCAGCATATCATCCTTGAAGAAAAAGACTTACATCCATCTTCCTTCAGCACCGGCCCAATCCCACCCATCAACAAATTCCACATCATTGTCTTTCTTCCAAGGTGTTGGCAGTTCCTTTTCCTGTTCTTCAGCTTTGATCCCCGTCCAACCTTCTTGGGTGCCTCGACATGTCCAAAAAGCAGGAGCACTTCCCATCCTGAGAGCCTCGATCCCGCTTCTGCCCTCACTTTCAATGCTGCCACCAGTTTTGATCTTATCATCGTTGTCTTCGTCTTCGTCTTCGTCTTCGTCGCTTTCGACCCTGTCGTTGTTTGTTTTTCGAGACAATGGAACACCCATTCGTAATAATATTTCCCTGGTCGCTTCGACTGCAGCTGTCGTAGTGAACCATGGCCACATGGGAATATCGCTCCCATAATGTTCGCGCAAATTCTCAGTGATCACTAAACGAGCAGCGGAAAGAAAGGCCCAATCTGGATATACAAGGTCAGGTCTTGGAGGGAATACGGGAAGAGGTGAAGAAGTGGGAGCAAAGAAATGCTCCCCGTCTTCGCCGCCGCTGCCACCGACATCGTCGGACATATCTGAAGTGGCATCGTGTTCAATTTCATCTTCACTATGCTCTTCTGTGTCCGATTCACTAAAATATTGGTTAACACCGGGGACATAGTCCGGGTCGGCATCTTCATCTTCGTTCATGAACTGGATGTCATGTTCATCAAAACTGGCTAATATAGCGCGCACGGAAGACATATCAACTGTAGGAGAGATGATGTAAGTCAATGACTATTAGATATTAGGCCACAGCTAAGTCTCACTTTCGACTAGATTGTTATTGTCGTTGTGTGACGAATGTCCTCCCGTTCCTCGTTTGCTTTTCCTCTTGCCAAGTCGCTTCGACTCATCAACTGGTAATATATTCGAACCTTCTGGCTCTGATGTCTCCTCTTCCCTTTCCTTATACCATGTATTCTTACTGAATGCAAAGGGATCATCCTCATCATCAGGCGAAGGAGGGGGAGATTGGGCTCGTAGGAAGGGCCCCCAGCATCGGTCCTCCGTGAGGTAAGGGAGGTTATACACTCGATGCCTGGCAACAGTACGTGCCAAAGCACGTTGTTTCGCTTCTGTCACCGACAATCTTTCATCATCTCTCTTCTTGCTTCTGAGATTGTATCTTTCTTTCCCACTCGTGTGCTCATGTTTCAAACCGGCGTGAAGCCCAGTGAGGAAGAGCAACTTGTAGAATGCTCGGCCTGCAGCAGAACGTTCCCATTTGGGATGCATGATATTTTGCTCAGAAATCGGTAGAATATGGTCGGATTTGCTGAAAGTCAACCGACGAAGCAGTGCCAGAGGGAAGCCACCGGAAAGTGCTTCCTTCAACCAAACGATGCTAGCGGACTCATGGGTGGAAGAACTTCCTACAGCTTCCGGGAGCTGCGGGGGTAAATATGTTGCTGTCGACGATAACGCATTGAGACTAGAAGTAAGTACGCTTGACTGTTGGATATTCTATTACTCTTCCATGAGAATGGCTAACGGATGGAAGACTACTTACATCCACAGTTGAACCTCGAAACAACTTTCCAGCACGAATCCGAGATTGATATTCGTACTTCCAATCAAAGCTTGTCCCTATGAAAGAGTCTGGGACAACCGGTCGTCGAAGTATTTTCAACTTTGGCCGGGGATCATCAAAAGCGGCAAGGTAAATCTCCCGCCAGAGATGGCAGTCAGTGCCCCCATAGATAAGGTCAAAATACATTCGACATGATTGTGAAAAGGATGCAATTGCTTCTGGCAGTCCAGAAAATGCACAAGCAACAAGGACTTGTTCAGTGACTTCTAGTGGAAGACAAAAAATATGTGTGGGTGACGAGAACGAAGAGTAGATTGGAGAAGACATAAAGTGTGGCTGACGAATTTGGTTGCACCTCGAATTCAAGCGCGGACCGAAGTAGCCGTCGTCTTTCTCAAAATTTCATACCTAGTGACTTGCCTCGGGGTGCACATTTGATGGTCGATATTTCAGCTAAATGCATCATTTTCTGGCCAAAGAACCACAATAATATAACCCACGCGCAGCCATGTTATCTGTAGTTAATCCCAGGCTATCCCCACTGAAAACGTTGCAAAATCACTTCCTGAAGCTCTTGTCCGAAGATCCCCCATTATGCCTGACCAAGATATTCGAATGACTCCAGCAGGCCCGTGTTTCGCGGTGCAACGCGTATGCATTCGCAAAGAAGGCTACGTGGCATTTACAGTATTGAAATCCATCGCTGAGATTACGCACTCCTCCTACATACGATTCTGGCTTGGATAATATTAATTGTATGTGATATCTCCCCCAATGAGAAGCCTTTTTCCTGATTCCAAACACATTCGTTTGTCATGCATCAACAATATCTCGGTCATATCCTTGTAATAAATTCATTCTCTCAGCGCCTAGTGATGCATTAGAAAGCAGCTATCGATGTTAAAGCGTATATAACATCCCTCGAATTTGGATACAACTATCCTCATACCATTTCCATAATCATGTTCACTAAGAAACTAATCCTAGTTGTCGGTGCTACTGGCATTCAAGGCAGGCCATGTGTGTCTGCATTACTGGCACCTCAGGATGGAACACCGTCACCTTATTCAGTACGAATACTTACACGCGATCCAACGAGCAAACATGCGCAAGACCTTGCCTCTTTGGGTGCAGAATTATTTAGAGGTTCATCTTTCAATGACTTCTTCATCATATACGCTCACTAGTTTATCGTATGTCTAGGCAGTTTCGACGACCTAGAAACTGTCGCCGCCGCGTTCGAAGGATGCTACGGAGTTTTCGTGAATACAGATACGTTCTCTGTTGGTCAACAGAAAGAGATCTACCTCGCTATCAAGATGTTCGAACAAGCACATCGCGTCCCTCAGATGAGGCACTTCATTTGGAGTGGTCTTGATTATGGTAGCAAGGTTAGTTTTAGATATGGTTCAATGACTTTCAACTCATCTATCATGCTTAGTTCGGGAGATACGACTCGAAATATCTCACTGTCCATTTAGATGGGAAGGGGATCATCAGCGATTTTTTGAAGTCGCAGCATTCGAGCCCCAGTGGAGACTCGTTGACTTGGTCCATCATAACCACTGGTCCATACATAGAAAATCTTGGTGGGGTAAGTATTCACACGCTATATCCGATACCTTCCTATTTTCTCTGACCACCTGTCCATCTCGCCCTATCAGGTACTCCTTGGTCCTCTTGCAGAACGCGAGAATGGTGCGGTTGTGTTTGCTCTCCCTGTCGGAGATGGACATATCCCTACTATCAGCGTTGAAGACATTGGCTGGTGGGTACGTTATACCTTCGACCACCGTACCGAAACCTCTGGTCAAGAACTCAAGATCGCAACGGAAATGATGACCATTGATCAGCTCGTCGAAACATTTACACGAGTGACGGGAATTCCTGCGATTCGCAAACAGATGTCGATCGAAGAGTATTTCAGTAGATACCCTCAGACGAATCAGTCCATCGTGAAAGGGGAGGATGGCCCTACTATCAAGGAAACGTTTGCTGGGATGTTCAGGGTTTGGGGCGATGATCTTTTAACGAGGGACATGGAGTGGAACCGACGAGTTCATCCCACCGGATATACGCTGCAGAGCTGGATCAGAGAAAATGGGTATGATGGGACTCTTGCTCCTGACCTCAGATTTTTCAAAAGCAAAAAGTAAATGCATCGATTAGTATCAGAGAATATTGTGGTTTAGAATACGACTAGAGCTACTGTGAATTGAACTATATCCGCCATATATACGATGAGTATATGACAAAGGGAAAGCTACATAATTAGTTCATCATCAGTTTGATCTACTCTGGTGCATCGTCGTTTGCACCATTTCGAAGCGTCGAGCAAAATGGATTTGCGTTGAGGGACGGTCGAAAGCGACGGGAGCCAAAGATTTGGTTGTCGAAGAGACCACAGAATACCATCTATTATGTTCGAAAAATCAGGGAGGGGACTAGACAAGGCAACGCAATCATAACATACTGGGCAACCGACATTCTCGAAGCGTCGAGCGATACTCATCGGAGGTCCATAAAATAATCATAGCTTCATCTCGGTCATAATCCGGCTTTGTAAGGAGTTGAGGTGGACGAACGGCATTCGGAGGATGTTGATCCATGTTCAGATGTTCGAGATATTCAAAACGGGAAAAAGCGTTATCAACGGTAAGCTGGATTGCAACGTTGAGATGGTGTTCGGCAATTATACGCGGAATAGATTGTGGACTCACTCTGTCTGATATATCGATACTGTTCAAACCAAGTTTTACGATGCGAGGAAGCTGTTCAGAAACCTTCACAAGTATTTCAGTATTGTATGTGCACTGCCTGAATGTGTTACGATGCACAGCGAGCTCTTTTAAGGTGGACGAACAATACAGAGCCAAGATTTCTAGAGTTTCATCGAGCACCTCCATTTTCGCTCGTTCAAATTTCCAATCAATGTGAACAGTTTCCAGGGGGGCGCCTTTAGCGAAGAGCTTGATCACTTGTGGGTTACTTGATAGGTAGCGCAATTGAGGAATAGCAATAGCTTGGCAGGCAAGATTGTGTTTTAAGGGAAGATAACAATTGAAGGTTAGACTGACGAGAGTGGTATTGCGTGACAGAAAGAGTGCGATGGGATGCGTGATTGGCATGGCATAGGAGAGATTCCGGAGATATGGGAAATGACACTGAGATAACGGCTGCGTATATATATTACTGAACGAAGGAACCGAAAGATCTTGCAGATTGTATAAAAATGGTAGAATTGAGGCAGCCTTGAGATCCACTGTAGGGTCTTCGGGTTTCCTACAGAAGCACAGTATAAGTACGAGAAATTCATGTGAAAAGAAACGAACAAGTACTTACGAAACATACGCGTTATCTTCTCCTAGCCAAGTGCATACTCTGTCAAGCTCTTTGTTGATCTGCGCAGGAAGCACCAAAGTTTTGACAGCTCGCGCAGCACCGAGCTTGTATGCGAGAGTGTCAAGACAGCGGGAGTTGACGTTCAGGATCCTTTTGTACAAGATATCGAGACTGAGTAGATTGAACTCTTTGCAGACAAGGCAGAATGAAGGCACATCTTTGGCAGGAAGATAAACAGCGATTTCATAAAGAAGTTCTCTTGGGAAGGAGTCAAGGGACGGAAGAACGTAGTATGCTGGGCGAGGTCTCGCGGAGATGGGGTACATTATTGAACAACTTAAAATCGAGTCACATGACCATGAGTCAACAAAGGCTTTTATTGTGCGAACGTTTATCACACCTTTCTTCTAATCCTGACGGCGCACGCGTTTCGCGTTTTTCTGGGTTGACAATGAGTGCAACCCCGTCTCCTGCTGGACCACGCCGCTCTCAACGCGAAAAGAAAAAAGCTAAACTCATCACAACCGGTAATCCACAGTCTCCAGTGTTCTATTGACAGCGCTCAACATGTAAATAGTTACCGAACCTACTGCCACAAGCCGAAAAAGGAAGCACGCGGACACCGACGATGAAGGTCCCGTAGAGGCTGATGACTCTGCAGAGGAGGATGGTGATGATAATGATATCGCTCAAGCCAATACGGAAGGGACTGACGGTAGTGAGGATGAAGATGAGCGACCAAAGAAGTCTTTGAAGAAAAACAAAGCATCTGCGGCCAAAAGACCGCGAATAACAGTCTCCGCGACGCGTAAGGCGAAGACCTCACGCGTACCAAAAGATCCTGCCGCCACAAAGCTCAAGAAACGCGCTAATAAAGCCCCTGATGCGCCCTTTGACCCAAAATCTATCACGAAAGCTACCAATATTTCCTCCGATAACCCTTTGTTCAATGCCATCCTAAATCCAAATGCTGCCCTTCAAGGAACTGTGGAAGACTTTCTCGAGTCTCTTGATCAAGACGAGAATCAAGCTTTGGCCGAACTGGTCAACATGATTTTACGATGTTGCGCTTGCAATGACACTATCGATGGCGACACTGCCGTGGATTATGATGGGGTAGTTGACCGGCTGGATGATATGGCGGAAGAGTTGAAGAAGGTAGGACATGTCTTGCCGAGGGTGTTTTCAAACGTTCACACTTCATAGACTACTTCTCCCGCTGGGACATATCCATTGATATCCAAAGCTTCCCCATTCCACATCGCGAAACCCAAGTATTCTTTTCGAGCAAGCCTTTCCGAATTCCTCGCACGTCTCATAAATTCCTCCGCTCTTCTGGGCACACTTTATAATAGCCAACTCATTGAGACACTTCAGGTATGTCGGTGTCTTTCATGACTTGCCTCAATAGCTGAATTCCTACTACAGGTCTGGCTCGTGCCAATGTCATCGTCTCAGATTCGTTCGATTCGGCACACTTCAACAGTCATTGCATTGGAGGTCGAAGCCGCGCTCTGTGAAGTTGCAAAAGAGGTTGAGAAGGAAGTTGAGCTCACAGGAAGAATGAAAGAGGGTGAAAAGAAAAGAGCTCGTACTAAAGGAAACACGGCAAACAACTCTGAGCTTGACGTCAAATTGCGCGAGACTCAAGAGAGGCAGAGAAAACTCGAGGAGTTTATCAAGGAATTCATCAATGGGTAAATACCGAGTCAACTCGTACAACTAAGGGTCTTACTCTCCTCTACAGCGTTTTCATCCACCGATACCGCGATCTTGACCATGTCATTCGTACAGAATGCATTTCCTCCCTTTCCACATTTTTCGAAACTCTGCCTTCACACTTCTGTACTGGCTCTGATTACCTTCGTTACGTTGGCTGGGTATTGTCAGATCCTGCCACGTCTGTTCGTTTGGCTGCAGTAAAGGCTCTGCAGGTAGTGTATGAAGGTGCCGGTGCCGGAAGCGGTTCTAAAAAGAAGAAGGGTAGTGGTGAAGCGGTGGTTATCCCTGCCCTACGTCACTTTACAACGCGGTTCCTTCCAAGATTGCTGGAAATCGCTCGCTTCGACGTAGATATAGGGATCAGAGTAGCGGTCATGAACGTTTTAGGATGCGTGGACGAGCTCGGTGGGTGTTGTTCGAAGCGTTCACAAGTATTTGCCCGCTCACATTGTTGTTAGCGTTACTTCCTGAAGAAGATCGCAGCCGACTAGGAACCTTGGTGTTTTCGGACGAAAATCGCGTAAGGAAGGCCGTAGGTCGGTTTGTCGGTGGTGTGTGGGAGGAATGGGTAGAAGAAAAGCTGGGTGAGATTGAGGTACAACCGTCGAGGCTCAACGGCGCGAACGGACGAAGACGAGGGCAGGGCAGGGGCAGAACCGGTGGCAACAAGTCGGTCTCGAGCGATGTTGATCGAGACAAAGTCGGCATCAAAGGGTTCGCCCGCCTGCTCGTTCGGTGGGGACATGCGCTGGATCGTGAACGCCGAAACAAGTCCAGCGCCGAGGAAGAGCGAGACGAGGACGATGATAGCGAGGACCGAGACACGACTGTAGGCGACATCGACATGAATATTGCCAGTGACACACGAGGAATCGCTCCTACTTTGGTGGTACATCCCGGGAAGATGACTGAAGTCGTGACACGCGGACGTATTGGCCTGGCTGTTGATGCACTTTGGGATGAGATGGAGGTTGTCAGAGATTGGGAAGGCATTCTGGATATGCTTATACTGGATCACAGCGCTTCAGGGGTCAACGATGACTCCGAGAAGGTTATAAATGCTCGCAAGAGAAGCAAGATGTCGGCTATAAAAAAGAGAGGCAGATACGTGAACGACGATGGGGAGGGACAAGCTGGAAGCGGGGATGAGGACGATGATGACAATGCCTCTACCGGTACCAGAGTTGATCAGTCATGGAGACTTACTGAAGCAGAAGAGGGTGCACTGCTTGAAATTTTGGTCGCTTCATTGAGGCGAACTAAGAAGGACGTGAGTTGTAGATTGCTGAAAGTCTTTCATATTGGCTGAGCGGTTTCAAATTATCAGGACGATTCTGCTTGGGAACCTATAACCCAAGCCCTTATAAAAGCTCTTCCCCGTCTTTTCATCAAATATCAGACCGACGAGATTCGCATAGTTGATGTGTTGACGCTACCGACTTTGATGAATCTCGAGGTCTACCTTGAGATGAGGGAGACAAATGTGAGTTACTCGTGTGTGGGCGCATCGTCATCTTACAGTTTTTCTAGGCTTATATATCTCTATGGTCCGACATTTCAAAACAGTTCCTCACTCATACCTCATCCTATGCTATCACTACCGCCGCACAGACTATCATATCTCATTTGCTTGTCAATACTGCTTTATCTAACATTAATAGCGAGCAAATACTAGAACTCGAAGACGAGCTTGCAGGCTCCCTTCGTGACGCCGTTGCTGGTCCCGCACCACCCCTTTCAAACGGGGAATCCTCTTCTCAAATCGCGCGCGACATTGAAATTTGTCATCTCACTGAGGATGAAGTTTTAACTTTGACTTCGGTGATATTTCGCCTACGGACTCTAGCTGGACGTCGAGACATGTCATCCTGGATGGAAGATAATGAGGGGGGTAAACAAAGTAGTGCCTGGGATATCTTATGTGCAGTATCTGAAAGGGCGAGACTCAGTGTTGGTGGTGAAGGCGAGGTAAGGGATCCATCCTCTTTATCAATTGGTCCTGTTCATACCAAATTTTTCTAGATGTTGGAACAAAGTCTTCAGTTGTTGACCTTGTATATCATGTGGAAGAGCCGGAGTCTGCTTTCCATAGCCAGTGTCAATACTTCTGCAGAAGAAACGCAGGATCGAGAGAATCTAATCAGCCAGCGAGATTCTTTAGTGGAGAAATTGATCGAATACGCGGTTGGCACACAGGTACAAGGCAATGGAATTGTTGAATGTGTCAAGCGAGTGGTTCGTACGCTACATCGGTTTAGCTCGCTTTCTCGCTCATGGCTCGTACCTAGGCTTTCAAAAATCTTCTAGACCTGCATGTCCTGTTTTTATCCGCTCCAAATGATATGGCGGACATGCTTCCTAGTTTAACGCTAGTTATGAATGACGAGGTGCAATGGAGATGTGCAGGTTATGTTCAAGCAGAAGTTGAACGTTACGCAGACGGTGTGGATAATAGTCGCCATGATGAGGGCAGTGATACTGAGGATGAACAGAGTGATGACGGTGAGAGTGAAGGTAATGATGATGCGAGAGGGCAGTCGAAGAAGAACAAGAAAGCGTACGAAAACAAGACCGGCTCCAAAGAGCACGATAGCGAAGGTGAGTATTTTTTTAAAATCCGTGTCTTTCCTGCTCTCATGGATTTCCAGTCGATTTCGCATCGCGACCTCTCCTTGAACAGGAGTACGTGTTCATAGACGTCATTTCTACTTTTCTTCGTGCGATGCGCACTGGTGTTATTCAAGTCCGTCACGGAGCTGTGTTGCTCGCACATTATGGAAGGCTTGGTCCAGCCTTCGATTCTTGTGCAAAATTAGTAGTAGATGTCTTGAAGGACGAGGGACTGCCAGGCGATAACGGTCAGTTGATTGTGCTTGTAGTGACACAGGCTATGAAGGAGGTGAGCGCTTGGTCATGCTCCAATGTGAAAAGCCTGATTGAAAATAATTTCTGGAAGGCCTACAATGTACACAAACATTCGAACTCTGGCGACGATACGAACTTCGTCGCATTGGGCAAGCTTTTATCCTCCTGCTTCATTCTGCGGGGTGGCCAATTGACCATCCTCCGTCGACTCGATGCGCAATACCTCGTGGAAATTCATACTACTCTCATCAGCTGGATCATCAAACAAATTGGAACTCGCCCCAGCTCCAACAGTAAAGATCTGAAATCTTTCCTACCATTTTTCCGAGGTCTCGTCCCCCTTGTTGCTGCAATGCAAAGCCGGGATGCCTTGAAGATGTTAGTTCTATTCGTTAACATTGACATTCTGGAATGCTCATTCTGGTTACAGCAAGGCATATTTGGATCAAGCTTGGGTGCAAGTCAAGCTGGAACCTGGAGCCACAACACTCTGGGAACCCCTGCGAGCCTACGAGAAGCGTCTGGGAACAGCCATGGGGAAAGACAAACGTACGTGTCTCGATTTATCGTGAGCCTTAAAGAGGTGCTGACTCGTTTGCAAATTCTATAGCCTCAGTGCCCAAGGCTCGTTCGGGGAAGAAAAAGAAAAATGCAGGTCTATCAACAGACGGAGAAGAAAGTGAGGTGGAAAGGCTAATCGACGACGATGATGTTCCACCTGAACCGCCACGTCCTCGTCCTCGGCCCCGTCGCGCCGCTTCTGCCAGAAAACGGGCCCCTGAGCCTAGCGATTCTGATTCAGACCCGGAACCCTCTCTTCGTACAAAGGGTGTTACATCTGATTCTCCCAACCGTTTCAGCAATCCCGTCACCATCGGCAAAAGGCCTAGAGCAGATGAAGACGAAGAAGAACCAGACAACGAAGCCACTCCCCGGCCCTCTCATAAACGCAGTAGGCGAGAGAGTCAGGACAAGGATGAGGGCTCCGAGTTACAAGAACCAGATGAAGAAGCACCTTCGATGTCAAATGGAAATGATCATGATACCCTTCACCTCGCAGCTCCACCTGTAGAGTCCAGAGAACATTCGGCACCCGACGTAGCAGTACCAAAACGCAAGAAACGTATACGCCACTGAGGCCCCCGCGCAATCATTCAAGATAAATATACCGACGTTTTCCGTCATGGACTAGCTACCATTTTTACTTATTTTCTAACTTCCCAATCGCTCTGTGCTCGCTTTCGGTCCATCCATTTGTGCTAAACAATTATATGCATATCAACTGTACTCCAAGGTTCATGTAATAAAATTCTATATATAATGATAGAATGTGAGGCTAGCTGGACGATGCACAAAGTCCAACACAATTGCAATAAGTACTACGAAAAAGAAACGAACGATCAGATCAGACAAATAGATAAAGCGGGGAAAAGGAAAAGTTTGAATCAACCGGTATCCGCTGCAGAAAGCAAACCTAAAGTCGCCAGCATCGCGTCTCCCTACTCAGAGCAGTCAGCGTCAAGTGGGATACAAGAGGAAGAAACATACATCGGCCGACATGTTCTGATACACTTCTGTTAGGCCGGAACGGTCTGGCATAGATAACGGCCGACCGCCGCTTGTACTGGAGCGAGATTGGACGGTCTTAGAAGAAGCCGGGATCTCCTTGTCCTTCGCTGATACTCGAGTTCGTTCAATGACAGACTGTGAACGACGTGGCCTGAAGTCGCTCGCGGGGATGCCAAGCATGTCACAGAGCTCTTCGTATATTGCCCTAGTTTCTGTATTCGGCGTGGGCCCATCCGTTGAAAGCGCCTACAAGATGTTGTTTAGAGTGAGCACCATTAACCACATATTACTACTCACTATGAATGATCTAGTGGAGGGCAAATCGGTGGAGATATCAACAGGTCGATGGGGTCGTCGGGGAATTGGCGGGACTGGCGGTATATCCTCGACAGAAAACGCAGATTTCATACCGCCGGAAAAAGATGCAGAGCTGAGCCTATGTGTGCTGCTCATAGATGATCGACTGGAACGCAAACCCGCCTTGGAGACACGGATACTCGATTTCCTCATTGCTGTTACTCGACCCTGCCGATTGGATGAAGAGGCATCGCCATTATCGACTTTCTCGTTAAGCCGATCAAAATCATGAGCCATTGTTTCTGCTTGTTTCCAAGCATCGTCTCTTTCTGCTTCGAGCGCCACCATTTGTGAACGAAGAGCATCAGAAACAGCAAGCTGCTTGAGGAAGCTTGCGTTCAATTTCCTGATTGCCATAGCAAGGGCGCTTGCGTCATGCACGTCTCGCAGAGACGTTAGTTGAGATATTTGTTCGTCCACACTGTGAAGATCCTCTGCCAGACGGTCAAGTGTGCTGGAGATGTCTCGAAGTTCACTGATGATGCGTAGAGAGGCAGTCGGATCTTCATGTAAAGTTCCATCACAATACAACGTCAAGGTAGCTAACACCTCGGTGCGCCTACGGGTTAGCATCTTGTACCTTGTTTTGATATCCGTCCGCTGTAATTCTAGTCTATGCAATTCGACTGGGATGTCGTGATCAACGGTTTCCAGACGCAACAAACGAATGGCCGAAGCTTCTGCAGATTGTCTGATTGCTCGAGAAACGACAGCTTGAAGCTGGGAGGAGGTGAAGGTCCACTTCGCAGCATCCATGGTGTATCCTCTCCATTTGGGAGCCGGTGATTGGAAACGAGGAGAGTGGGGCGCAGAGGATGTTGAGTGTAATAGCTTAGGAGCGTTACTATTTAGCGATGTGATGGATCCATTGCGTTGTCGTCCAACCGTGTTGAGCGCTGTGTGGCTAGGACGACGAGGACCTAGAGGTAAAGGTGGTCGACTACGCCCACGTCGGGCGCCAATGCTGGAAACTGACTGTCGTGAAGATTCGGCACGGCTGCTGGGAGGAGTATTAGGAGTCACAAGGTTCGAGCCTCCAGACGTTGGCGTGGAATTACCATGACCATGGCCCTGATCAAATACAAGGGTATAATATGGTGGTGGCGAGCCTAGAGAAGGTATTGACGCTGAAATTTCCATATCTACTTCGGTCGATGAATCTGCTGACGCTGGAGCATAATTCAAGTGCTGTGGAGCAGGAACAGAAGGAAAGGGACGTGGAGAAGAGGGTACAGCCGATCCCGACACTGAATCTTGAGAAGATGATGTAGCATCATTATGAGTGGAGACTACCAGAGACGTCGTCGAGGCTATCTCATGGAGACCTGGGGGTTGACCCGGCAGAGGGCTATATATTGAAGGAGAAGGTGGCAACGGAGGCAGGCCTCTGACAGTAAGTGACAGCTGGGAAGAATTATTTATAGGAAGCTCGTCCTGCCTGACCGAAACTTCACCCATGGAATCATCTCGCAAGATCGACGAGGTCGCTGGAGACTGAAAACTTCCGATGGGACTGACCGTGTCGCTGTTTAAAGACGGTGATGGCTCATCGCCAGAGTTCGGAATTTTTTGTGTGACCCAAGATGGATATGCCGCTTTACGCTTAGTTGTTTCCTCATCATTAATTTCGGGTTCCGAACTTGGTGGTATTGGGGGTGGGATAATCTGCCTATCCGCAGCATTGCTAACATAAGGGTGTTGGGCCACAGTCCTTGCTCGATTAATACTGAGCTGTCTGGTATGTCTAGCTCCTCTAACAGAGGATGCTGCGCGCGCAAGCATATGATGCGCAAGAGCAGGCATAGGCTCACCAGCAGCCGTCATTGGTGTAGGTGGTACAGCTATAAGGATCTGATCCTCAGAACGTCGTTCACTTGATCCTACTCCGGGTGAAGCTAGTGAACTTGCAGACCATATCGGACTGAACGCATTAGGAGTTTCTGGGAAGGTCTGTTTGGCATAGTAGTCTTGGTGAGAATAATCATGGCTACTGGTCGGAGAGCTCGACGTAGATATTGGTCGTGTACTAATGAGATTGAAGGATGTCAGATCCTGAGAGTCGCGCACAATTTTAATTGGATTCGGGGCGCTTCCTGAACGCTGCCGATTGAAGAAGCTGAAAACGGGAGGAGCAAATACAGAAGAAGAGGCTGAATTAGGTTCTGGAGATGTAGGTTCATTCTGCTGGAAAGCAAGATAAAATCAATAACAATCCCGAGAAGAAATACAACTAACGAATCTACACACCTGGGGGCTTTCACCAATGGGCAGCAGTCGCTGTGTCGATCTTGTTGCTCGTGGACCTGGAAAAAAATATCATAAGCACGACTAGTATATCTCTTTTAATGAACACTACAGTGCTAACCATTGGGTGATCCAGTATTACCGGTATGACGTTTAGAATCGCGTCTGTAAGGAGTAGGCGGAGACAACTGAGAGCTTGATTCCTCGGTGATAGGTGAGAACGGCGGTCGGAAATGGGGACTATCAAGCGTAAAAGGTATGTGCCCTCCTGAGCTTACTGTTTCAGGGCTAGCGGGCGACATGGGATCAGCATTTGCATAGTAATCATCCAACATGGTATCATAATCCTTTCCTGAAGATGTTGAAGATGTTGGTCGATTAGACGATCCGCCATCTGAGGAAGCGCGTGACGTTGGACGCCCAGGGTTCGGAGAAAGATAAGGAGATAGTGGGTTGAGGGAATCCGAGGCGGAAGGAGGAGCTATGTTCTCATTATTTGGTAAGCTCGTTTTGTTATTGAGGATGGCAGTTTCAGTTTCTGAAATGGACAAAACGCTCTGGGATTGTTGATCATCAGTAGGTGGCGGTAATCCGATGCTACTGGAACGTCCCAATGATAGTTCACCCTCCGAATCGCTACGTGGGATTAGACTGCCGGTACTCTGACGTTTTCGCCTTGCATCGCTGATCCGTCGTGGATTCTTTGGCGGAATATAGACTGAATCAGCGTTGGGAGGTAATGGGACTAACGAATGATTATTGTCGGGAGTACTATGGGACATGGGAGGGGAAAAGAATGGGGTTTCATCACGAGGAAGGGTGGCTGAATCGGTACGCGTCAGGACTGAGCCCCAGCTTTGATACCGCGCAGCACGCTCATCGCTTGAAAGTACGAAAGTGTTTCCAATCAATGCGCGAGCCAGAGTAGTGCCTGAAACAGCGCTCGCCGAATACTCGTCTCCAGAATGCATCGAATCCGGGCGCGACGATGTGTGCCAAGTTCCTTTTGAACCACCTGAGGATCGAATAATCTGTACTTTTGGGCCATGCATAGACGGATGAGGGATTTGAATTGGTGAAGGTGCAGTCCTTTTAAATGATGGTATCTACATTGTTATGAGTAAAAGTGCGATGAAAGTATGATAGGTATTGGAAACTTACGCTTCCGCGGGGAGGTTTCTCATTAGTCTTGACAAAACTTGAAGCCTAAGGGAGTAAACCTCAGAAGCGGCACGATAGACGATCCACAAGTACATACATTCATTGCCTCTAAGTTCGCAACAATGTTACTGTCGTTGGACGACGTCGAGGAATAATCATCGTCGTCTTCGTAAACACTGGCATCGTCATCAAGCTGCTCTTCATCTTCTCTGCTTAAAAATCCTTCGTGGTGGACTATGTGTTCTTCTGGAAGCTTGCTGCTGCTAGCGCCAGGAGATTGGTGGCTCGGGTCTCCATTGTACATCCCCTCATCCAACAGATGAGAAGGTATCCAATCCGACATCGAATCTGAAGGAAGCTCTACATCGAGCTTCTTTGGCGGAGTCGATGGACGGACGGGTGTCAGTTGTGAGCTCGACGGAGACTGGAACGGTAATTGAGCGGCATTTTCGTCTTCCTCATAGCTCTGGAGACTCTGAGTAGGTGTTATATGAATGACATCTGCCGAAGCGTAGGGATGCTGAGGAGAGTTGGTAGAATCAAAGTGACGAAGAGCATTGAATCCTTTGGGCTTCCGCAGCGCTTTACCATAAGATATGAAAGTAGAGAGATTAGGCATAGCTGAAAGATTATACACAATAGGGCCCCCCCCCCCAGACAATAAGATCGATGGTGGGCTAAAACAGAAGCAAAAAGAGCGTATAGACGAGAAAACAGCAATATTAGACGATGTGTAAGATGCAAAACAACGAACCCGAAACGACGCATGAATTTACATTTTCCATCAGTTTAATTGTTGATATCTTACTTGGCCGATTGTTCCGGAAATTATAGCCGGGATCCTTCCAACTAGCCGCCATAGCCTCTTCAGTGCGAAACTTGGATTTTGAATAACTTTTCTCCGCTGATGGGAAAAGTTCTCTGCTCTTTCTGGCCTTACAGCTGGCATAGAAACAGCGCTCGCAGCATCAAGCACAAATGTCCAAATCTTAATTGTCAATGATACCGCGACGTCCGAACCCAGTATACCCGCAACTTTCACAATCACTGTACATGTGCGCCACCTCGTACTGCCTCTTGTTGAGCTTTATGTGCTGTATGCTTCCCATACTTTCATACACAGCACAGATACCGGAGCCCACTTGACAATGTCAACCTGATATCGATTGATGTTGTCAACTTGTACGCAAACCCGCGTAGTGGCAGTGAATTTCAGGCCGCGGACGTGTTACACAATCCTTCTTAAGTATCACCATATTGATATTGAACTCCTTCAAGTTATCAGAACCGGAATCTCGGAGCCCCCCTTCCGGTCTCGTCAAAAGAGCTCATACCATCTGATAACCACTGACCAACAACATAATATCAAATAAAAAACACCCAATGCCATTGTCCCATAGAATGATTTTTAGATAACACGCCTACAGCAAAATAAAAACCTACAGCATCGGCAAGGTTACTCGCATTTATCCGATCTAACCTCTGAATCGTGTTTAACAACTTTCGACCTGACCGGAGCCGACTCTTTCGCCACTCGTTTGGCTCTTGCAAAAATTCCAACTTCTTTGTCGCGGATAAAGTTCACAATTACCATTGGCCACGATGGATGAGAAGGAAGAGTGTCGTAGAATTCGGGAGCCAAAGCACGAAGGGCGGGCAGACGTGTCCAGGCCACAGAAGGAAAATCATGATGTTCGTTGTGGTATCCAACCTATAAATGACGACAACCAGACATCGTTAATATCTCACCCATTCAGATTCAAGGGTGAACGTACATTATAAGCCAAAATATTCAAAGGACCGTAATAGCTAAATGTTTCCTGCTCCATGCCATCCCAGAGGTAATGCTCCGCAATAAAGTGCCCGGCGCATGGATGGAGACTACCGGCAAAAAAACTGCTAGCAACCAAATACGCCAGCGGTTCAACTCCAAACGCTTTGATAAAGAGGTAATCAAAAACAAGTTGAACCACGAAATTCGAGAAATGCCACATTGTCAGCTTTTGGGAACGGACGAAACCAGGTCGGAGAGCATAGAACAGGATTTGAAAGGTTCTGCAGAACATGTTATGCCAGGAACGATGATCCAACAAAGATGAAGAGACGAACGCGAAGAAAACCTTTCCAAGAACATTATTCAATAGCAAGAGCTCTATTCGAGTCGGCAAGTCAGTGTCTACTCCGTCCTGACCCATGAATTTATGATGTTCAATGTGATATCTCTGACTTGATGAGCATAAGAAGATAGTCGCGTCAACAAAAAAGATGTACCTTGAACATGGCGGAATAAGGAATACCTATCGGTAGATTCGCGAAAACAGCAAGTGCTTTATTAGGCCAAATCCTGGAGAACGCAAGATTATGTGTGATTTCATGGATAGCAAGAAATAAATTGTGATTGGCGGTTCCACCAACGGCATAGGCACAAAAGAGGAACCAAGGTGAGAGGATCTGGGTATGGCGAAGTGTTATTGCCATGATAAGCTGTAGCGACACTACACCAAGGACGATGTATTTTGTTAACGGTTCATGGCCCATGAGTTGAGTGACCTATAGGAAAGGAAAAGTTAGTAAAATATAAAAACACGATGAAGCGTAAAAACATGCACCTCGGGATGTGCCTTCATGATCGCCATCCTCCGCGAACGATGAGGCTCCTCTGTCATCAGCCACAAGAAATCACTTGGATCCTGTGGAGGTCCCGGATGAAGTTTCCCGTCATCCTGAGCGGTCGGAGTGGTGATAATTGTTCGACGTGGCGAGCGTTTGCCGTCCCAAAGAGTCTCTGCACCGCCGTATAAACTGAAGTCTAAATTCCCGCCATAAGAACGCGACCTTTTACACCATTACTCGTACTAGGCCCACCTGTTTTGTTAACAGACATAGCCAGCAAATAAAGCGGATTCAAGTTGATAAAAAGTACAAGTCGTCAACAGTTCGAGATCGACCCATATTATATATGCTAACCCTAAGCTAGGAGCGCGGACCTTCGCAGACTCGAATTCCAAAACAAATGTACATTATTTTATACTCTTGCTTCAATGATACTTTTGACGAGCTCAATATCAGCACTCTCTACATCAATTACTCGTCTCTCTTTTTGTAACATGCCATTGAACTCTTCTGGCATAATCTGGTTCTCAAAGTTGAAATTCGGTGTATTTATCAGAGCAGCAGATACTGCTTCAGAAAATTTCGCAGGATGTGCGGTAGACAGTATAACCTGAATGACAGATGATGTGCTGCAAAAAGGAATCATCGGTGTTCACTACAAAAGTCCGATAAATGTGAAAGACGCACTTTTGTTGCGCCATACGCTCAGCGGCGAACAGCCCGACAGCGGTATGGGGATCCACGACATAAGAGGGAGTCCCAAGGAAATGCGATTGAATAGTAGTCAGTATCTAATGATCTCGGTAATTCAGGGAACGGTCGCAAAATGAAGGAAGAGACCGACTTGTTCATCACCAACTCGTTCTGCACAGAAATCACGTCGTGCAATTTCTAGTACAGAGGTCGGAACCTCGACCTTTCCATCGCTCTTCATCTGACTCATCCATCCAGCTACAATCTCACCAGCTTTGCCCCGACGATCACTGTCGTCTTCGGGCACGTTTTCATACGCCAGATACCACAATAACCGTTCGAAATTGCTGGAGATCAAGATGTCCATTGCTGGACTCAAAGTCTCTTTGACTCTATTGCTATCCTGAGTTGCCTGTTTGCCGTCTGACGATCCAGCAGCGGGTTGCGTCAAAGGGGAATCATCTAGGGGAGACCAGTCCGCTTTCTCATATCGCCCTGTCTTCCAGAATCGAGCTAGAATGTCGTTCGCATTAGTTGCAACACCAAGTTTCCCAGCCATTGGTAAACCCATCCTTTTGGCATAGTAACCAGCAAGAATGTCACCAAAATTTCCCGTTGGGACTACAAATTGCACCTCAACGTCTGCTTCTCCGACTGCACGGTGCAAGCTGAAATAAGCAAAGAAGTAATAGACTGTTTGCGCAAGAATGCGAGCCCAATTGATGGAATTCACTGCTCCAAGATGGTGTTTTGCATTGAATTTGGTATCCGCGAATAAAGCTTTGACTATGTCCTAGAAGTAAGGCTGAGCGTGACAACTCCAATGGATAGGGAGATAAATCACTTGGCAATCATCGAATGTCCCTTTGACTGCCAAATTATGTATGTTGGCATCGGTGACAGTGGTCATTTGTGCTTCCTGAATGGGAGATACACGACCTTTGGGGTGAAGAATGAAGATGGAAATATTTGTTTTATTGCGAAGACCGTAGATCGCCGCGCTAAGGACAGGTTGAGGAGAGAGATATGAGATCCTTGAATCAGGCTACCTTACCTCCCAGTGTCTCCACTAGTAGCTCCTACGACGGTCAACTTCTCATTCACCTCCAGATTCTTTTCGTTCCTGCGTTGTAGAAAAAATTCAAAGAGATTCCCTAAAAGCTGTAGTGCAACATCTTTGAAAGCCCATGTAGGGCCATGCCAAAGTTCCAATATATATTTCTTGTCCCCAAGCTTTTTAAGCGGTGTGACCTCTGGATGGCGGAAGCGAGCATACGACTTCACCACCAACTTGCGCAACTCTACTTCCGAGATTTCGTCTTGTGAGATGTATAGCGATAGGACAGCTACAGAGAGATCTACGAAAGAATGTTCTTTCCAGTCATTCTTCCAGTTTTCAGGTAGTGTCGGGATAGAAGTGGGTATGTAAAGGCCTCCATTGGGTGCGAGACCGGTCAAGACAGTCTAAAATCGCACATAAATTTGAGCGGTTTGACACTGGAGATGGTTACAAACCTCCTCAAAAGTAAGCTCTTGAGAGCCCCCTCGAGTTGAGAAGTACTTCATGAATGTTAGGAACGAGAAACAAATGACTCCAGAAGTCTGAGCCTTGATCAGATTAGATAACCCTCATCAACTCGATCTTGGCGCTTCGTAAATTTACACGAGTGCTCATAACTTCGTCCCATAAGCGTACTCTCATGTTCCGAATCCAACAAAATATAATCCACCAGACTAATTTCCATCTACACTAGGAAATACATTGCTTTCGGAGCCGTCCGGATCTCCAGTCATGCAATGGATATAGTATAGGCATTCTTGATTCCCCTACAAATAAGCAAGGAAGGCGAGCAGTAGAGAAGAGGAATGCCACATTTCGGCAGCAGCACATAGGCCACAAGCATGTATAGCCACTATGAATGGACGAGATCAGTTTGGAAGAATATCCAAACTGTCAAGACATTTATGTACCATCTTGGTGATTTCAACACTGCACCAACTTTGTTCCAATATCATTTCCCAAATATCCGTAGTCATCAAAGCAACCTTTCTCAGACAATGGCTGATGTGATACTTGTTGAAGGGTAACTTCGCACAATTGATATTGCACACTTATTGCAACAATGGCTATGGACAATAGAGTGTATCCCTGTCAGAAACACTGCTGTTGTAGTCTGTGTACAAGGGTTGTGTTGTATTATTGACCTTGCAGACTCCTCAATACTCCAATAGACACTAATAGTGAATATTGATTTGGTTCCTTCTAACTATAGTAGGAATACATGATTGTTTGGTCTTGTATGTACTAAAAATGCATGAGTCACGATAATAGGTGTTCACAATTGTGCTCCTATAAAAAATGAAAAGGACTTTAAAAAAATTGTCAAGAAAGACAATGGCGAATCCCTACTCCTAATCCAACACATAGACTCCCAATGGCCCCAATGGACCTTCGGCCTCATAAACATTTGTTCCTACTGTTCATACTTGTTTCACCAGTCCGACTTGTTTTACTTATCCTATCATGTCCAATACCTCTAACACTAGTCTTGATGACTTGTATATTTATTTTCGTATCTAGACTTGATGCACCTCAGTCATTCCCACCTTTCGTGTGATCGCCTGAGGTGAGCTTCATTACTATTTATTTACTATACATTGTTACTTACGACTGTTAAGATCGTGCAACTCCAGAATCGCGGAATGATTGCAATGTAATCGCGGAATTGGTTGGGAATGCGAGGGGATAATTCCCTCACGAAGGGAGTAATGATTCGCAGAGTTATGGAAAGGTAGTTGGACATCAACACTACTATTGTCAGTGCCCTCAACATGTTGATGGTCTAATATAAAGGTAATAGCAGCATCAGTTCGCGAAGGTTGCTTTGCGGAATGTCAGAGCTGTGTTGAGAATGTATCACAGATAGTGAATGTCAGTGACTTGCTAGCTCTCACAAGAGACAACCAGGCGTCACACAATAGACGATGAGCAAGAGGGCAAAAGAGCAAAAAGAGGATGGATATAACAACCCAATACTAGTCTAGCTACCGAGGAGAATAGATGAGAATAGAGCTAAGGAATATAACTACAAAATATCAAGTCTTATATATGTATAGGATATGAAACCATGAGAGACTTCTCGCACTGTAACCGTGAGGATCTACAATAAGAGTTGCTCATATCCATAAGTAAAGCTGTAGGTATTCGGTGAGTAAACAATAAGGCAATATAAAGGGAAGCATGGAAGTGGAACAATAATGACGTTGTCCTGTCAATGAGCTGACAGGCATGAGAGAGTTGCACCTAAGTGAAACGACAATGCGAGAACAATAAGGTTGACACGTGTAACCTAAATGAGAATGAGAATATAATGAGCGCTGGTGTAAGCGCTTCAGTGATTAGGTAAGTAAATAAAAGAAAAGAATAATAAAAAAGATTGTTTCGTGACATTACCCCCTCTCTAGAGTGCGAGTTCCATGAAGCGCCTGTTGTCTAACAAAATTTTCGGAGGGTAATTGTAAGGGCGTGGTTTCGGTGTTTGCCTGGGGCATAGGGCGGAATAATTCGGTGGGAAATAAGGAAATAGGGATTTCGAGTCGATTTAGGGTGGCAGGTTTGGGTTTGGTCGGATTTTTATCATGGAATTCCTTCAACAAATTGGAGGAATGTGTGATGTTGGACCGAGGGTCCCAAGTGTCTTCATACAGTCCATACCCCCGCCATCAGACTTTGTATTTGATTCCCCTTCCTACCTTTCGTGAGTCAAGAATCTCCTCGACCTCAAATTCTTCTTCTTCTCCTACAATGACAGGAGGTGGGTGAGTGTTTTGTGGTTGAGAGGGGAATTGCGGCTCTTTATAAGGGGTGAGAAGGACTTCATTGGAAACGTTATGGATACGTTTCCATGTGGAGGGAATGTCTAGTTTATAGGAGCTAGCGCCTATCTTCTTCTGAACTGTGAACAGTCCAAACCGTTTGTCTCCTAACTTTTTCATCGGCTGGTCTGTCGACAAGTTAGTTCCCTCAAGCCAGACCTTATCGCCTGGCTTATACTCTACCCCAACTCTCCGCTTCCTGTCATAGAACTTCTTCATATCGTCGTTGGCCTTGCCTAAGGCCGCTCCTACCTCCTCTCGAACCTTCCTCATTCCATCCGCAAACGCCTGTGCTGTGGGGTTGTCCAAAGTCATTTGAGGTGCCATACCTTTATAGGGATGTCTACCGTTGTCAGCATAGAAGGGGGAGACCTTTGTCACAGAATGTACTCGATCATTATAGGCGAACTCTGCAAGTGGTAACCACTCATGCCAGTCATTTTGATGATAACTAATGAACAAACGGAGATAATGTTCTATCTCCTGATTTGTTCATTCCATCTGGCTGTTGGTCTGTGGATGATATGCCGTAGTATAGTTTGCTTCTATTCCCAAGAGATGGTAGAGTTCCTTCATGAACCAGGAATGATACTGAGGTCCTCGATCATGTATGATCTTTCATGGAATCCCATGTATAGAAAAGATACGATCGCGATAAATTTTCGCCATTCCCTCTGATGTGACTGTAGTGTGCGATGGAATAAGTCGCAATCTTTTGGAAAAATGATCGATAAACACTGATATGGCATTATATCCTCCCGATTCCGGTAGTTCCCCTATCATATCAGTGCCAATTATCTGCCATGGTTCAGTTGGTACTGCATGTGGATGAAGTTGTCCAACTGGTTTGGTACGATGTGATTTTGTCGCCTGGCATTTCTCACAACCTTCGACATACTTCCCTGCATCTCGTGTCACCCCTGGCCACCAGTAGTCCTGAGTGATTAACTCTGTGGTTTTATACTGTCCAGGATGTCCCGCTAACAGCGTGTCATGGTACTGAGTGATTACTTTGGATCGGAGTAGGCGGTTTTTCGGTACATAAACACGCCTTTTCCATGTAATAACTTTGTCAGTTTCAGTCCACTCCGGGTTTTTGGCAGCTAGGGCATCCTGTACAATTCGATCTACTTGGTTTCTACTCTTTCAGATCTCTGATAGCAGGAGATCTTCAGGAGCCGATAGGTCGAGAGCATGGATGAAGACTTCTGGTTTCAGGAGAACAATGTTCTCATTGTCCTTGTCCCCCGTCTCAAGGCCTGTCATCCTCGACAGGGCATCAGCTTTTGTCATCGATTTACCAGGTTTATGGACGAGATCAAAATTATACTCCGCTAACTCCAATACCCAGTGCACTTGTCGACGATTAAGTTTCTGCGGCTTCTTGAAGTATTGGAGGTTTGCGTGATCCATATAAATCTCAATCTGTTCCTCTGCACCTAGTAAATATTGCCTCCAATCGTCAAGAGAGTCCATTATTGCCATTAACTCTTTGTCGTAGATTTCATAATTCCATTCGACCTCATTGAGGGAACGAGAGCAAAAGGCAATAGGATACCATCTACCATCAACGAACTGGGACAAGATGGCGCCATTAGCATAATCAGACGAGTCAGCTTCCACCCTGAATTTCCTGTGGTTACGAGGAATTAAAAGAACTACTTCCTCACAGATACGGCATTTCAACTCTTCGAACACTTCTCCTTGCACTTTCTCCCACTTCCAAGTTCCATTCCCAGTAAGCTGTGTTAGTGGCTTTGCTACAAGGCTAAACCCGCGGATAAAACGTCTGAAGAAATTACAAAAACCCAAGAATTGCTGGACATCACGCTTCTTCCGAGGAGTAATCCATTCGCGAACGGCTTGTACTTTCTTTGGATCCATGCGAATAGTTCTGTTACCAATGATAATGCCGAGGTAGTCGATAACCAGTTTTTCGAAAGAACATTTTTCGGGTTTAAGAAACAGTTTGTGCTCTCGTAGAATATCGAGTACTTGCTTTACGATTTGTTGATGCTCTTCTATACCATCGGTAAAAATCAGTATGTCATCCATATAAATGATAACATGACCTCTATTGATGAGATCTCGCAGGATATGGTTCATGAAACCTTGGAATGTCGCAGGAGAATTAGTGAGTCCAAAGAACATAATGGTTGGTTTGAATAACCCCTGATTCGTTCGGAAAGCCGCTTTCCATTCGTCACCTTCCTTTATGCGGATGTTGTTGAATCCCCATCTGATGTCCATCTTCATGAAGATTTTAGCGCCTTTTAAACAATCGATTAGCTCCTGAATGAGAGGAAGTGGATACCGGTTTTTAACCGTCATCTCGTTAAGTTTGCGATAATCTTGTACCAGTCATAAGGTGCCATCTTTCTTTTTGACGAAGAAGAAAGGGGATGCCATCTGTGAGGTTGAAGGTCGAATTCGTCCGGTTCAGAGGTTCTCTTCGAGGAATTTGTTGAGAGCCTCCTGTTCTTTCGGGTTTAGCGGATATACCTTGCAATCCAAAGGTTTGGAACCTGGCATTAGATCGATAGCATGGTCCCAAGGGCGTCATTGTGGTAACTTGTCAAACTCCTTCTGGCTGAAAACATCAGGATACTCCTTGACATAGGATTTGGAAGTGTCGAATTCTTCGGCTGTTTCCTTCTTGGCCTGTTCCTCTGTCCACTTCCTTGACTGTACTTGCTTGTGAACATACCTGTCCCAGTCAAACAGAAAAAGCTGTTCGCCTTCCTGTAACGCTGCTCTAGAATGAGTATCTTCAGGCATCCAAAAGTGTGGATTATAGCTGCATCGTGTCAGACATCTATCGAAGGTTAATTCAGATGTCTCCCAATTGATACTCGGGTTGTGTTATATCTATGCAAGCTAAGTCTTTACGAAGCTTCGCGATCCATTCCGCTACTTAGATATTACTTATAACCTTGCACCACTACGCAATTACTTCGCAAAGGAATTCCGACGCGAAGTATTTACTCTTATCTCTTATCATCCTTATCGGATTTACACTATCCCTTTTATATCCCTTCCTTTGTTCTTTAATTACGAGCTAGCCAATTCGGGCGTGGCATCGCTTCGCGATCCTGACTTACCTTTAGTATAAAGCTACAGTATCGAATAGGTAGTTCTTTAGTTTAAATATCAACCTTGATAGCACTTCGATAGTGATACCAATTAATCAACTATCCCTATCATCGTTTTAACATCCCCTCACTGTCAGTACGTTCCGCAATAGTCATCGCGAATGGAACACGTTTATCTTCTTCTCTTGCGGACACGCGAAGTGTCGAGGGCTCTACTAATAGTGGAGTCAAGGTCCAACTAACTAGTTTAGGATCGTTTTACCTCGCGAAGTATTTACTTCGTATTTTCCCGCGATCATCCCGCGATCATTCCCGACAATCCATTTGTGCACGATCATAACAGTATATTTAAACTGACACTCGGCACATTCGTCCTCATTACCCTTCACATTCTACTCAACAATTTCCTTTATTTTCAACAATGGTCTATACAAGGAGCAGACGAAACCGTACCAACACTGGAGAGTCCGACGAGTTGGTAAGAGAGGAACCGGAAACGGTTAATCCTTTTGCATCGAACGCGACAGGCTTCGCGCCCTTCGCGGAATCAATCTCAGGAGCAGGACACTCTCGACGTCGATCTAACGTCTTCGGTCCAGCCCCAGGACAGCCTGCTAGTGCGCGGGTTTCAAGTCATCACGCCCTTGGTCAACCTGACCATTCCGAATTCGAGTACCAAGTACTCTATACAGAAAACGGTGATCCCATTACTGTACAAACGCCACGAAGAAATCACACGGCGATACCAACAACAGAGATGGAAATCCCACCATCTCCTACCACCTTTACACTTGCTGACAGAATGCGTCAGCAGCTAGCAAACGCTCCCGGCCCTTCGCAAGGTCGGATACCAATTACCACGATGGAGATTCCGGAGAACATCGAAGAAGCAGAGATCGATGAAGAGGTAGGTCCTGAAGAGTCAGGAAATCCCGGTGACCCAGGGGGATCTGATCCCGATAGTCCTGGAGGTTCCCGTGTTCCTAGTCGTTCTAGGAGTCCAGTGGAAAGGGTAGGTAGTGTCCATCCGGACCCTACTGAACAACGCATCTTAGATGTGTTTCACGCGTTTAAGGGTTCTCTCGATACCCTCGGAACAGTCCTCGCGGGCATGAATGCTAGCAGCCCCGCGGAGTCCGGAAGATTGAAAGTTAAGGATCCTGAAGTATTCGATGGATCTGACTCACGGAAACTGAAAGGTTTCCTCGTTTCTTTATCTTTGGTGTTCATTGATCGTCCCTCATATTTTACTGATCAAAAGAAGATCAATTATACTTTGTCATACCTCGGTGGTTCCGCGAAGGAATGGTTCGAACCAGATATTCTGGATCCGAATCTCTCCGCGATGCCAGCGTGGACGAGTTCCTTCGCAGCATTGGTGAAGGAACTGCAGGACAATTTTGGTATGTACGATGCACAGGGGGAAGCCGAGGATAAGATCGGCACGTTAAGGATGAAGGAATCCAATAATGTATGGAAGTATAACATCCGTTTCAATACCCTCGCGGCGTCTACTAACTGGGACTCGCACGCCCTTAAGTGGGCTTATCAACGCGGCTTGGCAAGTCGTATCAAAGATGAGATGGCTCGTCTTCCGGAACCGAAGACGCTCGTGGAATACCGTTACGAGGTACTTCGCATAGATAACAGGTACTGGAGACGAGAAGAAGAGCGGAAAAGAGATGCCGCTAGATCGACAGGTGTTTCCTCGGGAGGGAAAGCATCGAACACGTCGAAGAAGACCACGCCAGGATCTTCACAAACTCCTACCACCACCACCACGACATCGACCTCGACGAATAACTCGGGGAAGAAAGGTAAGTCGAGTGGAGGTGGAAATTCCTCATCATCGACGAGTTCTGCGGTGACCAAACCTGCATACGCGAGCAACCTCGGCTCGGACGGAAAGCTCCTCGCGAAGGAATCAGAATGTCAAAAGAAGTTGGGGTTGTGCGGATTTTGTGGGGGAAGTCATAAGTTCGACGACTGCGAGAAACGAAAGGCTCGCGAAGCTCGTGGACGTGCCGCAGAAACACAGGAAGGAACGGCAAGTACCTCTTCGGTATTGGAAAAATAGTCCGCAACTCCTGTACCCCAGTACAAAGCGGGAGTTGCGTTGACCAGGTTCGTACTACCGGGGAAGTTAAATTAAACGCATCCACTCTTTCTTATGATGAACGATCTTTTAAAATACCTCTTACTATAGATTTTCCACTTCGCGATGTCTCCGCGAAGCTTTCTTTTGTTTTTTTACTCGATTCAGGTTCTACCGATTGTTTTATTGATTCTCGATTTGTACATAAACATTCTCTTCCTACTTCTTTTATTTCTCCAATCAATCTCCGACTCTTTGATGGTTCTTTATCTCCGAAACCAATTTCCGAGACTATGTCTCTTAACGTTCAGTTTCCCTCTGGCGAGCTACTACTACTGACATTTTATGTCACTTTACTAGATTCCTCTTGCGAGGCAGTTTTAGGTTACAGTTTCTTGACCCGCTACAATCCGTTGATTGACTGGGCATTGAGAAACATTACATTCCATTCCACTAAGCAAGTTGACTCTCCCTCGACGTCCTCCCTTCCGCGAACAGTCGTTCCGGAAGAAACTGTCCCCTCGCGGGGTCAGCCTACCATTAGTTCTGAAGAGGTTCCTTCGCGGTCCTCGTCGCGAACTCGTTCTCGCCATTCACCTCGTCCTTTATCGGACTCTTTCCCCTACGAACCCATCTATTCCTATCCTTCAGTGGCTCAATTGGCCGCTTCGTGACTCGAAAACCCAGAGATCGATATTGCTCTTGTCAACGCGGAACTCTTCAACCGTGCTTGCAAGAATGCCAAGTGTGAACCACTGATCTTACGAGCAGTTCACAGCGAAGTCACAGCGCGAGCTGTTTCGACAACTTCGGCAAACACCAGCAATACTTCCTCGTTACCGAAGCATTACGCGGACTTCGCGGATGTCTTTGACGAAGTCGAATCCGAAGTGCTGCCTGAGCATCGACCTTACGACCTAAAGATTGAATTGGAGGAAGGCGCCGAACCACCTATCGGTCGTCTTTACCCTCTTTCTGCCAAGGAATTAGAGGCTCTACGCGATTTCATCGATAAGCACCTCGAATCCGGTGCTATTCAACCTTTGTCCTCTCCTCACGGAGCTCCGGTATTATTCGTACCGAAAAAGGATGGAAAACTTCGACTCTGCGTAGATTTTCGTGGTCTTAACAACATCACGAAAAAGGATCGATATCCTTTACCTCTTATTTCTGATTTACTAGACACTCCGAAAAAAGCTAAGATTTATACTAAACTCGATCTTGCTCACGCGTACCATTTAGTTCGAATTGCGGAAGGCAACAAATGGAAAACAACATTCAGAACCCGTTGGGGTTCTTACGAATGGAAGGTTATGCCATTCGGACTCACTAACGCTCCTGCAGCTTTCCAAAGGTTTGTGAACGACATATTCGCTGATCTTTTAGATGTTTATGTTATCGTCTACCTCGACAATATCCTTATTTACTCTGATGACGAGACACTACATCGCGAACACGTTCGCGAGGTTCTCCGTCGACTTCGAAAACATCGACTATACGCAAACATCGCGAAATGCGAATGGGAGATCAATACAGTAGAGTATCTTGGTTATATTCTTTCTCCGGAGGGCTTAACGATGTCGAAAGACAAAGTGAAGGCTATCATTGACTGGCCGGTACCTCGGAAAGTCAAAGATGTCCAGTCTTTTCTCGGATTTGCTAATTTCTATCGACGTTTTATTTATAATTATAGCGATATCGTAGTTCCGATGACGCGACTTACGCGAAAGGATGTACCTTGGAACTGGAACACCGATTGCCAGGAAGCCTTTGAGAAGCTCAAATATAGCTTCACTCACGCTCCTATTCTGGCACATTGGGAACCAAACCGACATCTAATCGTGGAAACGGACGCCTCGGATTACGCATTAGCCGCGATCCTCTCGATCCTACTACCTGACGGAGAAATTCACCCCATCGCATTCCTCTCGAGGACTTTTCAGGCTGCGGAACTCAATTACAACACTCATGATAAGGAACTTCTCGCGATCTTCGAAGCATTCAAAGGCTGGCGACATTACCTCGAGGGATCGGGAGATCCTATCGACGTCATTACCGACCACAAGAATCTCGAATATTTCTCGACGACAAAAATCCTTATGTCAGCGACTCGCTAGCTCTCACAAGAGACAACCAGGCGTCACACGATAGACGATGAGCAAGAGGGCGAAAGAGCAAAAAGATGATGGATAAGATAACCCAACTACAAGTCTAGCTACCAAGGAGAATAGACGAGAATAGAGCTAAGGAATATAACTACCAAATATCTAGTCTTATATACAAAATGGGATATGAAACCGTGAGAGACGTCTCGCACCGTAACCGTGAGGACCTACAATAAGAGTCGCTCGTATCCATAAGTAAAGCTGTAGGTATTCGGTGAGTAAACAATAAGGCAATATAAAAAGAAGCATGGAGGCGGAACAATAATGACGTCGTCCTGTCAATGAACTGACAGGCACGAGAGAGTCGCGCCTAAGTGAAATGACAACGCGAGAACAATAAGGTTGACGCGTGTAACCTAAATGATAATGAAAATATAATAAGCGCTAGTGTAAGCGCTTTGGTGATTAGATAAGTAAAGAAAAGAAAAAGAATAATAAAAGAAAAGAATAATGGAAAAAGATCGATTCATGACATTACCCCCTCCCTAGAGCGCGAGTTCCACGAAGCACTTGTCGTCTAACAAAATTTTCGGAGGGTAATTGTGAGGGTGTATTTTCGGTATCTGGCGGAGGCATAGGGCGGAATAACTCGGTAGGGAATAAGGCAATAGGGATTTCGAGTCGACTCAGGGTGGCGGGTTTGGGTTTGTTCGGGTTTTTATCATGGAATTCCTTCAACAAATCGGAGGAATGGGTGATGTTGGACCGAGGTTCCCAAGTGTCTTCATGTGGTCCGTAACCTCGCCACCTGACCTTGTACTTGATCCCTTTTCCTACCTTTCGTGAGTCAAGAATCTCCTCGACTTCGAATTCCTCTTCTTCTCCTACGACGACAGGAGGTGGACAAGTGTTTCGTGGTTGAGAGGGAAATTGCGGTTCTCTATAGGGAGTGAGAAGGACTTCATTGAAAACGTTATGGATACGTTTCCACGTAGAGGGGATGTCTAGTTTATAGGAACTAGCGCCTATCTTCTTCTGAACTGTAAACGGTCCAAACCGTTTATCTCCTAACTTTTTCATCGGCTGGTCTGTCGATAAGTTAGTTCCCTCAAGCCAGACCTTATCGCCTGGCTTGTACTCTACTCCAACTCTTCGCTTTCGGTCATAAAACTTCTTCATGTCCTCGTTGGCCTTTCCTAAGGCCGCTCCTACTTCGTCTCGAACCTTCCTCATTCCATCTGCAAACGCCTGTGCTGTGGGGTTGTCCGAAGTCATTTGAGGTGCCGTGCCTTTATAGGGATGTCTACCGTTGTCAGCATAGAATGGGGAAACCTTCGTCGCAGAGTGTACTCGATCATTAAAGGCAAATTCTGCAAGCGGTAACCACTCATGCCAGTCATTTTGATGATAACTAATGAACAAACGGAGATAATGTTCTATCTCCTGATTTGTTCGTTCTGTCTGGCCGTTGGTCTGTGGATGATACGCCGTGGTATAGTTTGCTTCTATTCCTAAAAGACGGTAGAGTTCCTTCATGAAACGAGAATGATATTGTGGTCCTCGATCATGTATTATTTTTCGTGGAATGCCGTGGATAGAAAAAATACAATCCCGATAGATTTTTGCCATTCCCTCTGACGTGACTGTAGTGTGAGACGGAACAAGTCGCAACCTTTTGGAAAAATGATCGATAAACACCGATATGGCGTTATATCCTCCCGATTCCGGTAGTTCCCCTATCATATCAGTGCCGATTATTTGCCACGGTTCAGTTGGTACTGCATGTGGGTGAAGTTGTCCTACTGGTTTGGTACGATGTGACTTTGTCGCCTGGCATTTCTCGCATCCTTCGACGTATTTCCCTGCATCTCGTGTCACTCCTGGCCACCAGTAGTCCCGAGTAATCAACTCCGTAGTTTTGTACTGTCCTGGATGTCCCGCTAGCGGTGTATCGTGGTACTGAGTGATTATTTTGGACCGGAGTAGGCGGTTTTTCGGTACATAAACATGCCCTTTCCAGGTAATGACTTTGTCGGTCTCAGTCCACTCTGGATTTTTTGCAGCGAGGGCCTCCCGTACAGTTCGGTCTACTTGGTTTCTACTCTTTTGGATCTCTGATAACAGGAGATCTTTGGGAGCCGATAGGTCGAGGGCTTGGATGAAAAGTTCCGGTTTCAGGAGAACGATGTTCTCGTTGTCCTTGTCCCCCGTCTCAAGACCTGTCATCCTCGACAGGGCATCAGCTTTCGTCATCGATTTACCAGGTTTGTGAACGAGATCGAAATTATACTCCGCTAATTCCAGTACCCAGCGCGCTTGTCGTCGGTTGAGTTTCTGCGGCTTCTTGAAGTACTGGAGGTTTGCGTGATCTGTATAAATCTCAATCTGTTCCTCTGCACCTAGTAAATATTGCCTCCAGTCGTCGAGGGAGTCCATAATTGCCATGAGTTCTTTGTCGTAAATTTCGTAATTCCGTTCGACCTCATTAAGGGAACGAGAACGAAAGGCAATGGGATACCATCTACCATCAACGAACTGGGACAAAACGGCGCCATTAGCATAATCGGACGAGTCAGCTTCCACCCTGAATTTCCCGTGGTTACGAGGAATCAACAAAACGACTTCCTCACAAATACAGCGTTTCAGCTCCTCGAATGCCTCCTCTTGACCTTTCTCCCACTTCCAAGTCCCATTTCCCGTGAGCTGTGTTAGTGGCTTTGCTACCAGGCTGAACCCACGAATGAATCGCCGGAAGAAGTTGCAGAATCCTAGAAACTGCTGGACGTCGCGCTTCTTTCGTGGAGTAATCCATTCTCGAACGGATTGAACTTTCTTGGGATCCATGCGAATAGTTCCGTTACCAATGATAATACCGAGGTAGTCGATAACCGGTTTTTCGAAAGAACACTTTTCGGGTTTAAGGAACAACTTGTGTTCCCGTAGAATGTCGAGTACTTGTTCTATGATTTGTCGATGTTCTATTATATCGTCGGTAAAAATCAGTATGTCGTCCATGTAAACAATAACATGACCTTTATTGATGAGGTCTCGCAGGATGTGGTTCATGAAACCTTGGAATGTTGCAGGAGAGTTAGTGAGTCCGAAAAACATGACGGTCGGTTCGAATAACCCCTGGTTAGTTCGAAAGGCCGCTTTCCATTCGTCACCTTCCTTTATTCGGATGTTGTTGAACCCCCATCTAATATCCATCTTCGTGAAGATCTTAGCGCCTTTTAAACGATCGATTAGCTCCTGAATGAGAGGAAGTGGATACCGGTTTTTAACTGTCATCTCGTTCAGTTTACGATAATCTTGTACTGGTCGTAAGGTGCCATCTTTCTTTTTAACGAAGAAGAAGGGAGACGCCATCTGCGAAGTCGAAGGTCGGATTCGTCCAGTTCGAAGGTTTTCTTCAAGAAACTTGTCGAGCGCCTCTTGTTCCTTTGGGTTTAATGGGTACACCTTGCAATCTAAAGGTTTAGAACCTGGCGTTAGGTCGATAGCGTGGTCCCAAGGACGTCGTTGTGGCAGTTGGTCGAATTCCTTCTGGCTGAAAACATCGGGGTACTTTTCGATGTAGGGCTTGGAAGTGTCGAACTCTTGGGCTGTTTCCTCTCTGGCTTGTTTTTCCGTCCACTTCCTCGACTGTACCTGCTCGTGAACATACCTGTCCCAGTCAAACAGGAAAAGCTGTTCGCCTTCCTGTAATGCCACTCTAGAATGGGTATCCTCTGGTGTCCAAAAGTGTGGGTTGTAACCGCATCTTGTTGGACACCTGTCAAAGGTTAGTTCAGACGTATTCCAGTCGATACTCGGGTTGTGGTGTCGTAGCCAGTCTAGTCCTAGAAAGATATTATTCTTTCCTAGACTTACTACTCCGAATTGGACGATCTCTGAATGATCACCGATGGTCATCCGGATCTCGACGTACTTGTCTATTGATCTGGAGTCGTTGAGTGTACCGTCGGCATTGTAGACAGGTGTTTTGATCGGTAAGTTTTCCGTGATAAGATTATGCCGTTTGACGAATTCTGAATCGATGCAGGAACCAGTAGCTCCACTGTCGAGGAGTCCTTCTGTGACGATTTGTCGAGCATCCTCCAGTGTCTCGAGTATTGCTGGGAGTTTCAGACTTTTGCCGCGTGTCCCGCGAACATAACTCCTTTTGTTTTTGAGACTCCGGATGGCGGTGACTGCTGTTTTCCAGTTCCGTTTTCGTATGTCCATGACGGTTTCTTCCGAGGCTTCTTTCTCGCGGGAAAAGGGCATCCAAGTTCGTAATAATCCCACTGCTCTCGGGATCTGGTCTTCTCTAACTCTCTGAGTTAGCCATTCAGCAGTGTTAGGTTCGTACCGTATAGGTTTTTCGGTTTTTTCGGTTTTGTGGATGAAGGTGGAGGCGTTTTTCTGTTTAGTACCTGTACTGATTACATAGTCAACGCCATTATCAACAAACTCCGAAATGTCCGTGTGCGAAGGCTCCTGCAGACCTATATCTACTGCGGAGCCTTTGGAAAACCCAAATCGTTAATAAAGTCCGTACGTTCCTGCTCACTCATGTTCAACATAATACCTCTGACTACCGCCTTTCTCTTGTGCGGGCAGTTCCTGCTCATGTGGCCTGGCTCGCCACAGTTGAAGCACAGATGCTTCTCTCTCGCTTGGTCGATGTCCATCGGCCTGCCCGTTCCTCCGAACGTGGTGCCGGTAGCATCTCTTCTCGGTGCCGCCGAATATTCTGCCTTCGGAGCTACTTTCAGCTCCTGTCGGTTCTGTTGAGTGGATGACTGTCCACGACTCTGTCCCTGTGGGTTAGCGTTCCACCACCCCGCATACCCGTAACCTCTCTTCTGTTCGGCCCACTGCCGCCTTACGTTGTCAGCCCCTGTGACTACCTTCTTCAACTCCTTGTAGTCTTCAAAGGGCTCCGTTCGTCCTTTAATGATGTCGTAGAGAAGGGTGTGATCGACGGCCCTCTCTGCTAGGGTAAGAACGTGCGACTCGTCCTTCTTGTATCCGGCATCCTTCAGCAACAATTCAAATTCTTTGAAAAAGTCGCCGGCCGAAGACTTCCCCTGTCGGATATAAGTTAGTTTATTGCGAGCTTCCTTCTCTTTCGCGACGTTCGTGAACTCCCTGTCCATATCGTCAATTAACTGCTTCCCCGTAATATCCCATGACCCATTGTCGATGTTGAAGTGGTCATCAGAGTAGACCTGGGCCCATTCATCAGCTTTTCCTCCGACCAGGAAGGACATAATGATGGTCGTAACACGATGGGAATTGTCGACCTGCTTTGTCTCCATTAGCTCGGAGACATAAGCCATCATTCGTCGTCGCCATGGTCGGTAGGTGGCGGGATCGCCATCGTAGTTCCCTGGTGTATTGACAAACACCCGGCGTGGACTAGAAGTGACGGTAGTGACTTCTGCTGGGTCAGGCGCATGTATTGACCGATCAGTCATGTTGGTTTATAGGAAGGGAGGGGATGAGCGTGTTTGGTAAGAATGAAAATATGTAACGTATCAAGAAAACTAGTTTCCAACAGTGTGTTGAATCCTAGGCAAGTTTGTAAAAGTTTTGTTGTGACGGGTGGTATGTGGTAGAAGCTCTATTCTTCTGTCAGCGACTCGCTAGCTCTCACAAGAGACAACCAGGCGTCACACGATAGACGATGAGCAAGAGGGCAAAAGAGCAAAAAGATGATGGATAAGATAACCCAACTACAAGTCTAGCTACCGAGGAGAATAGACAAGAATAGAGCTAAGGAATATAACTACCAAATATCTAGTCTTATATACAAAATGGGATATGAAACCGTGAGAGACGTCTCGCACCGTAACCGTGAGGACCTACCATAAGAGTCACTCGTATCCATAAGTAAAGCTGTAGGTATTCGGTGAGTAAACAATAAGGCAATATAAAAAGAAGCATGGAGGCGGAACAATAATGACGTCGTCCTGTCAATGAACTGACAGGCACGAGAGAGTCGCGCCTAAGTGAAACGACAACGCGAGAACAATAAGGTTGACGCGTGTAACCTAAATGATAATGAAAATATAATAAGCGCTAGTGTAAGCGCTTTGGTGATTAGATAAGTAAAGAAAAGAAAAAGAATAATAAAAGAAAAGAATAATGGAAAAAGATCGATTCATGACACCTTACGCGACGACAAGTTCGTTGGTCCGAGTACCTGCACCAATTTAACATGGTGATCTGATTCAGACCAGGTAAGTTAGGTGAAAAACCTGATTCAATGACTAGACGCTGGGACGTCTACCCAAAAGAGGGGGATATCGGTTACGCGCAAGTTAACCCACATAACTTCAGACCCATTTTCACTAATGAACAACTAACTACTTCCCTTCGAGCTACGTTCCTAGAAGGACCGGCACTTCGCGCCTCCATTGTTATGGATTTAGAGGCACTTCATTCCGCTATTTGCGATTCAATCGAACTGGATCCAGAATCAATCGCGGGATTGAGGTTCGCGAAGGACGGTACGAACACTCGTTGGACATTAGGGTCTGATGGATTGTTACGACTTGACGATCGCATTTATGTTCCTAACACTTCCAATTTATGACTCCAAATTCTACGCTACTTTCACGACCACCCACTCTCAGGTCATTTTGGTCAAAATCGGACTCTGGAAGCCATTCGACGACAATACACTTGGCCAAAGGTTCGCGAATTTGTTCGCGATTACATTAATTCGTGTACAGTTTGCGGATGCAACAAACCTCGTCGACATAGACCTTACGGTCTACTCAAACCACTTCCGGTTCCCGTCCGACCTTGGGATTCTATATCGATGGACTTCATCGAACAATTACTGGACTCTAAAGGACATACCGCTATTTTAGTAATCATGGATCGAGCCTCGAAACAAGGCATTTTCATCGCGACACACGACAAAATAACGTCCGAAGAGCTTGCGGAATTATTCGTCCATCACGTTTTCTCGAAACACGGAGTTCCTAGTCACGTCACTTCTGACCGAGGCTCGGAATTTGTGTCGGCTTTCTTTCACGCTCTAGGGGAAGCTCTCTCGATCAAGCTACACTTCACCTCGGGATACCATCCTGAGGGGGATGGACAAACAGAACGAGTCAACCAGACTCTGGAACAATACATTCGTATGTATTGCGCGTATCAACAGGACGATTGGGCAAAGCTTCTGCCTATCGCGGAATTTGCTTACAACAACGCTCCTAACGCTTCTACTGGTATTACTCCGTTCTTCGCGAATAAAGGTTATCACCCTAATATTACAGTGAAACCTGAAATCGATATCCGTTCCGATCGTGCGATTGACTTCGCGACGAATTTAGATGAGATTCATTCCTTCCTCCGCGAAGAAAGTACTAATGCGCAAACTCGATACAAAGAGCAAGCAGACAGAAAACGCATTACTCACCCTGATTTTCCCATTAATTCACAGGTATTTGTACTAGCAAAGCACATCAAAACCACTCGACCTACCGCGAAGTTCTCCGAGAAGTACCTCGGACCATTCAAAGTTCTTGAGCAAGTAGGAACACTCTCGTACAAGTTACAACTCCCTTCCTATCTCAGTCGTATCCACCCAGTTTTCCATGTATCCCAACTCGAGCCTTATATTCCGAACTCGATCCCTCATCGCGAACAAACTCCCCCACCTCCGGTGGAAATCGAAGGCGAAGAGGAATACAACGTCGCGGAGGTATTAGACTCGAAATTGGATCGTCGATACAAAAGATGCCCACTACGGTATTACATTCGGTGGGCAGGATATGAAGGTACAGACGAAGAGTTTTCCTGGGTCGCCGCGAACGAAATTCACGCGGACGAGCTGGTTCCAGCTTTCCATCTTCGTTACCCTCACAAACCTGGACCATTATGATTAACGACCCTTAATTCCTTTTATTCATGCATTGGAAATACTAATTTTTATTATATTAGCTCAACAAACTCATCGCGAAACCTTCGCGATTCATCACCATTACATTCCGTACTACCTACTAAATTACCTACTAAATTCCAAACCTTCACTCGTTCGCGATTATCCTTCGCGAAGCTCATTATAACTTCAAACTATCACATTCCTTTCCTTCCGAAACCATCATGATTCCTCCTCGCGGAATGAATCTTAACTCCTTACACTTACTACTAAACAAAACCCTTACGATCCAAAACCACCAAAAAAGGCAAAAAACTTATATGATTAAAAAACAAACAAAAACCAAACAAAAACAAAGACAAAAACCCAATAAAGAAAATATTACAAAATTAAAAACAAAAATTATTTACAAGTCCAAAATTTACTATTACCTCGTGGAAGTTACGTTGCACGACGTTTTCCTTCGCGAATTTCTCTTCTACTTCTTTCCTCTTCATTCTCTTCTATTTCTTCTTCCCCTTCTCCTTGTTCTTCACCGTCCTCTTTGTCTTCATCGGTTTTCGTCCTAGGTTGCACTACACGAACCAATTCCTCCATCGCGAGAGCGGATCGACTCACGAAACCCAGAAGCAATTCCATTTGCTTCTTGAGTTGTTTGTTCTGCTCCGCGAGCAGATCCAACTTCTTCCCAAATTCTACTCCAACTAAATCCCTTTCCGCGACGCGCCTCACGGGACCCTGATACATGTTCTCTTCATCGATTCGCGGCTTTTTCCTCCTCGACCTTCGAGCAGCGTTCTCCCCGGACCAACTACACCATTGTCGTTGTTGATGACAGCGGAGACAAGCCTGTGTACGCGGCTTTCCGGGTTGAGCAATGCAGTTAATAGTGTTACCTTGCGTAACACAACGAAGACACGCTTCGCGGTTATGCGAAGGGGTCGGGGGAGGGTCGTCGTCGTCGTCATCCTCATCGTCACTCTCGTCGTTTCCAGGCGTAGGATCTTCATCGGGATCCGGGGCTATACCAATCTACAAGTCGTTAAGCAAGAAAAAGAAAAGAAAAGAACAACTATCACTCACCACAGAAACTGGTCGTTTTCTTTTTAAAACTAATCGTTCTACTTCCGGGGTATCGCGTACCACGGATGCTGACTTGAAAATTTTCTGCTTGGAGCCCGAAGGCTCCCGCGATGCTTGATCACTAGAACGTCGCGATGCAGCTTGAGCTGCACGATTCCGACGCTCTTGTAACTCCTGCAGAGCTTGGGACCTGCGCTGATCCCTTATTCTCTCTTCCTCCGCGAGTTTCTTCAAGGCGTCCGCTTTAGCCTTCGCAATGTTCTCCTCAATGATTTGTTCTTCTTCCCGCTTCTTCGCAGCCTGCTTCTCCTCCTCGAGCTTCTTCTCTTCCTCGACTCTTTTCTTCTCCGCCTCGCGCTCAGCCTCACGAGCAGCCTCCTCTTCCAACCTCAGCATCTCCTCCTCGAAGGCGGCTTCCTGTGCTTTGACCTCGAGTTGACGAAGGCGGGATCGTTCCGCTTGCTCACGAACGAGGCGTGCTCGTCATTCTTGTATGGTTTCTGTGGCGGTAACGGTGAACGACATCGTATAGTGATGAGGACTTAGGAAAAAACAGAGAAAATCTTCGCGTTTTATATGCATTTGTTCGTTGAGGGCAGGTTCGACTCTAAATTTTTCGTTTACCTCGATCATAACTCGCGTGGCACTTTGAAAATTTACTTTTCTTTTTTACTTTTCCATTTTATCTAATTTTAGATTCATCAATCATTAACAATCGCATAGGCTTTCGAGGGCGAAAGCCTAAGAGGGGGATACTGTTATATCTATGCAAGCTAAGTCTTTACGAAGCTTCGCGATCCATTCCGCTACTTAGATATTACTTATAACCTTGCACCACTACGCAATTACTTCGCAAAGGAATTCCGACGCGAAGTATTTACTCTTATCTCTTATCATCCTTATCGGATTTACACTATCCCTTTTATATCCCTTCCTTTGTTCTTTAATTACGAGCTAGCCAATTCGGGCGTGGCATCGCTTCGCGATCCTGACTTACCTTTAGTATAAAGCTACGGTATCGAATAGGTAGTTCTTTAGTTTAAATATCAACCTTGATAGCACTTCGATAGTGATACCAATTAATCAACTATCCCTATCATCGTTTTAACATCCCCTCACTGTCAGTATGTTCCGCGATAGTCATCGCGAATGGAACACGTTTATCTTCTTCTCTTGCGGACACGCGAAGTGTCGAGGGCTCTACTAATAGTGGAGTCAAGGTCCGACTAACTAGTTTAGGATCGTTTTACCTCGCGAAGTATTTACTTCGTATTTTCCCGTGATCATCCCGCGATCATTCCCGACGATCCATTTGTGCACGATCATAACAGGTTGTGATGTCGTAGCCAGTCAAGTCCCAGAAAGATATTATTCTTTCCTAGACCTACTACTCCAAACTGTATGATTTCCGAGTGATCGCCGATAGTCATTCGTATCTCGACATACTTATCTATTGATCCGGCGTCATTGAGCATGCCGTCGGCATTATAGACTATTGTTTTGACTGGTAAATCCTTGGTGATAAGACTGTGCCATTTGACGAATTCTGAGTCGATACAGGAGCCAGTTGCTCCGCTGTCAAGAAGCCCTTGTGTAACGATTTGTCGACCATCCTCCAGTGTCTCGAGTATTGCTGGGAGCTTCAGACTTTTGCCGCGTGTCCCACGGACGTAGCTCCTCTTGTTCTTGAGACTTCTGATGGCGGTGACTGCCATTTTCCAATTCCATTTTCGTATATCCATGATGGTTTCCTCCGAAGCTTCTTTTTCTTGGGAGGAGGGTATCCAAGTTCGCAACAATCCCACCGCTCTTGGGATCTGATGTTCTCTGACTCTCTGAGTCAGCCACTCGGCCATGTCGGGTTCATATCAAATAGGTTTTTCGGTTTTTTCGGTTTTGCGTGTGAAGGTGGATGCGTTTTTCTGTCTAGTACCTGTACTAATTATATAATCAATGCCGTTATCAACAAAATTCGAAATGTCCATGTGCAAAGGCTCCTGCAGACCTATATCTACTGAGGAGCCTTGGGAAAACCCAAGTCGTTAATGAAGTCCATTTGTTCCTGCTCACTCATATTCAGCATAATACCTCTGACCACCACCTTCCTCTTGTGCGGGCAATTTCTGCTCATGCGGCCTGGTTCGCCACAGTTGAAGCACAGCCGCTTCTCCCTCGCCTGGTCGATATCCATTGGCCTGCCCGTTCCTCCAAACATGGTGCCAGTGGCATCTCTCCTCTGTGCTGCAGGATACTCTGCCCTCGGAGCTGCTTTCGGCTCCTGCCGGTTCTGTTGAGTGGACAACTGTCCACGACTCTGTCCCTGTGGGTTAGCGTTCCACCACCCCGCATACCCGTAACCTCTCTTCTGTTCGGCCCATTGCCACCTTACGTTATCAGCTCCAGTAACTACCTTCTTCAACTCCTTGTAGTCTTCAAAGGGCTCCATTCATCCTTTAATAATGTCGTACAGGAGGGTGTGATCAACCACTCTCTCCGCTAGGGTAAGGACATGCAACTCATCCTTTTTGTATCCGGCATCTTTCAGCAACAATTCGAACTCTTTGAAAAAGTCATCAGCTGAAGACTTCCCCTGTCGGATATAGGTTAGTTTATCACGAGCCTCCTTCTCCTTTGCGACGTTCGTGAATTCTTTATCCATATTGTCAATGAGCTGCTTCCCAGTGATGTCCCATAACCCCTTGTCAATATCGAAGTGGTCATCTGTGTAAACCTGGGCCCATTTGTCGGCCTTTCCTCTGACCAGGAAGGACATGATAATGGTGGTGACGCGATGGGAATTGTTGACCTGCTTCATCTCCATTAACTCGGAAATGTAGGCCATCATTCTTTGTCGCCATGGTTGATAGGTGGCGGGATCTCCATCATAGTTCCCTGGTGTATTGACAAACACCCGGCGTGGATTAGAGGTGACGTTAGTGACTTCTGTCAGGTCGGGTGCATGTATCGACTGATCAGTTATGTTGAGTTATAGTAGGGGGGGATGAGCGTGTTTGGTAAAAATGAAAATGTGTGGCATATTGAGAAAACTAGTTTCCAACGGTGTGTTGAATCCTAGGCAAGTTTGTAAAAGTTTGTTGTGACAGGTGGTATGTGGTAGTAGCTCTATTCTTCTGTCAGCGACTTGCTAGCTCTCACAAGAGACAACCAGGCGTCACACAATAGACGATGAGCAAGAGGGCAAAAGAGCAAAAAGAGGATGGATATAACAACCCAATACTAGTCTAGCTACTGAGGAGAATAGACGAGAATAGAGCTAAGGAATATAACTACAAAATATCAAGTCTTATATACGTATAGGATATGAGAGCGCGAGAGACTTCTCGCACCGTAGCCATGAGGATCTACAATAAGAGTCGCTCATATCCATAAGTAAAGCTGTAGGTATTTGGTGAGTAAACAATAAGGCAATATAAAGGGAAGCATGGAAGTGGAACAATAATGACGTTGTCCTGTCAATGAGCTGACAGGCACGAGAGAGTTGCACCTAAGTGAAACGACAATGCGAGAACAATAAGGTTGATGCGTGTAACCTAAATGAGAATGAGAATATAATGAGCGCTGGTGTAAGCGCTTCAGTGATTAGGTAAGTAAATAAAAGAAAAGGAAAAAGAATAATAAAAGAAAAGAATAATAAAAAAGATCGTTTCGTGACAGTGAACATCTGTAATACGAAGAGAGAGCAGATCTAAGTCGATATTAAAACTACAGAACTACCTATTCAATGTTGTAGCTTTATACTATGCATTACATAAGCATCGCGAAGCAATACTAACTCCGAATAGACTAGCTTGTGGAGTAAAGAACAAAGGAAGGGATATAATAGGTATAGTACTCATCCGATAATGATGAGGAAAGATATTGAAGGATTCCTGGGCTTAGGAACTCTTCGCGAAGTAGGTAAATGGATTGCAGAATCACAGAATAACTTGATTCACATACATATGACAACGACCTTTGGTACAGTTATATACCTTGTACTTACTAGTACTCATTCTTGTCAGGTAACTGTCAGGAACAACTAACACTACGAGTAACCCTTAGCGCATAGGCACCTGTCGTAGGGCGCTTGTGTCCTATGACTAGGCACTTGGGTATACTATTTCTTCATTTTCCTTTATGCATTCTATGTTACTCATTGGGTTCCATACTCGGTTACAGCCTGATGCTGACATCCTGTCGATTACTCATACTCAGTTAGCATCCATATTCGTATCTATCACGGACTTGTTTGTCATAGTGTTTGACCCATGATTCTATTGAAGATTAGATTCGTACTTTTGTATATAAGGTCAGCTAAGGTCTTGTAGTGACCTTGGCTTCATTATTCAACTTGACTTCTGGGTTTCTTCTCAAAGATGTCTGAGACACTTAGCCGTTTGTGGTTTCATGTGTTGACATCGATCTCTGACAGTAACGTACCAAATACAGTCGTTCCCACCTTTCATGTGATCACCTAAGTTACATACCTCGTACTTACTAGTACTCGTTCTCATCAAAAACAATGAAATGAAAGTATAACTCAAGTCATAAGTAAAGTATGTACTTTATATGTAAAATAATTATGTAGGGGGTGTTCTATCACAACAATTAACAATACTCTGCAGTGCATAACATAAATGTCCTGGGATCTGTCATTGAATGACTTTATAGAAGAGTTTAGCCCTCTAGAAGCAAGTACAATGCAACAGATCCCCTCACCTAAATGATTGTGATTTCGGCGGCTTAAGTGGAGTATTGGAGTATTGTTGAATTTCTAAGGCCAATCATGATCATCACCGACTCTGAAAGAGGAGGTCCTTGTAAACACCAAATAGCCAGAAAGTCAGGCCACATATGTTATTAGCACTATGTTATAAGTGGCTCCACCAATCATCAGCATCAATATCCAGCCGAGAAGCAAGCAAATCCCAACATTTGAATTCATGTAGTATTAAATATACATCACAGTGGGGGCCTCCAATCAAGCATTCTATATCTACTTCTTTTCCTATCAACAGCTGAATTGGAGTATTCAACATAGTCAAACCTAGTCCTACTTTTTTTCAGTCGGGGATTTCCTGTGCTTTTAAAAGGATCAACAATAGAAGCAAATCAGTTCGCACAAACATCAATCAGGTCAAAGATAAGAGCCCCGGTGAAAGCTGGCTCTGGCCTTGGATTCGTAACGGATCATTTCTGACGGATATGTACTGCATTCTGGGAGAAGGTCGTGATAAACTTATAACCTATTATGATGAGTGCAAAATAATTCAGAGTCACAGAAAATCAACATCCAATACATACATGCAATTGTTACTATGATACAAGTCACGACAGAAAGAACTACGACAGCAGGGTATGGGTCAAGTCAAGACATAAAAATAGATTCAGTGCAGAGATATGCAGAGAAGCTTGAGAAAGATGTCTACTTCCAACAAGCAGCGGGGGAAAGGATAGAGGTGGATTCAATCAGAGAAAAAGATGTGCATTATCCAGACCACAAGAAAAATCAGCCACGACAATCTTCTGGTCGTGGGATGTACTGCAATGGTATAAGGTGAGATGATTGTCTTGCAGAAGCGTAGATACTGTGTCATACCTAACAATCCGTCCAACGTCAAATTTGACATCAAATATATGGCTAGTGTGCACATTCATAAAAACTCTCAACGAGCTTTCCTTGTTGGATTCCGTGCCATTGAGGACGTCCTTGATGTCCCAAACCCGTACGCTCTTGTCGTAGCTTGCGCTAGCTAGGAGGCCAATAGCAGGATCAAAGGCGAGCGCCCGTACCAAAGCTTCATGACCCTGGAGGGTTCGCAAACACTTTCCAGTTAAGGCAGACCAGATCTTGATATTACAGTCATTTGAACCAGAAATGATGAGTCCGCTCTATAGCCGAATCAGCGTTATAAGATATCTATGATAATTAGGGGGACTCACACTATATTCAATGCATGCTAATCCACGATCGTGTCCTTCGAAGGTTCGTAATCGTTCACCACTACTGACATCCCACAGAATCATCTTCCCATCGCCACTTGCGCTGACAACTCGACCATCTTCCATACCAACAGCATTGACCGGACCTTCATGTCCTCGCAAGATACGATGCGCTGTAAGTGTTTGTCGATTCCAGACGCGAATGGTAGTATCCTTAGAGCTTGGAGATGCAAATTTAAGACATTGAAGGTTCAATAGAACATAGATGCTCACCAGCTGACGATCCAATTATCATCAACTTTCAAGTCAAGAACACCTCCAGAATGACCACGCAGGACAGTAGAGACATGTGCTTCTACCTCGTACTGGTCTTCAGCCAGATTATGTGTCATGCAAACGTCCCACACGCAAATAGTACAATCGCTGGACCCTGAGAACATTACTCCTTTTCTGACCACGATGTCTTCAACGAACATGGAATCGTTGTCATCAGTCGCATCAGATCCTTCTTTCCAGAAAAATTTTAGACAGAGAACACTTCCTGCATGGCCCGTTACAGTGTCTACCTCCTGTGAGCTACCCTCATGCATTTCATGAGACGTTGGCGCTCTTCCTCTTCCGAATGTTCCTATACATTTCGCGGTTTTGGAACTCCACATTTTTATTGTCCGATCTCGAGAACCAGTGACGAAGAATTTGTCGGCGGCAAATGTACTTGAGCTTGGAAGCTCGATACAGTAAACACTGACTTTATTTGGTGACAGATATATTAACATGAGGAAAAGTGCACGTACCTATCGCTATGACCACTGAGCTGCATTATATCCGGCTCCCACTTGTCCCAATTTTCGGTCAACGTGACAGGTGAATTTGGCACTGGAAGGGCATGCCTGTAATCTGAAATGCCTATTGTTGTTGAAGAAGATGAGGAACGTGAAGACGTTAATGTGGAATAGGGAGACGTCTGATCCGCGATATACATCGGAGTAAGAGACGACGACCGCGAAGGAGACACGCTGAGACCACCATTGGAACTCGGAGGAGAGCATGCTGAAGCTACAGAACGCTTGATGAAAGCAGTTCCTACCCAACGTCTTTCCAGCTCCAAGCGATCTTGATAGAGCGTGAGATAATCAAGCGAAGAAGATTGAATTATTTGGATCGATGAGGAAGAATCAACAGGCAATGCAGGCAGATCCTTATCTCGCCCTATTGTAGTTTTTCGTTGCCCCGATAGATATTTCTGTATCGCAGCGGAATCCTTCGTGATACCTCCTCCAAATTTGCCATCACCCCAACGACTTTCGAAGAGAGTTCGCCATACTGAGTTATCCTGAGACAGTTGGCGCCATGTTTTAGACACGGATGCACATATGAGGATGTCCTGGAGGCATTGTTCCGGAGTAGACGCCTCTTGAATGTAAGGTACTCGAGAGGTCCACAACGACGAGCTTTGAGGTGATCGGCCCGAGGAGTCAGGGAACTGATAGGGCGATCCGGAAGCGAGGAATTCGAGGACACGCAGCGCCACTTCGACGGGTAACAACGACAAGATATCGATCCCAGTTACAACTCGGGCCCTACTGAAGCTACCTTTCATCCCTCCACGCCACATAGTCCCACCATAGTGAAATTGATCTGAAGGCAGGAAGCAACCCTCGTCATCCACGTCAATCAACTCTCCTTCTTCTCCATCTAATGGTGGGAGATCAGAGTAATTGATGTAAGAATATTGGGATGTGATGGATAGTCGCTTCGTAGAGCGATCCAAGCTGCTACACTGCGTCCAGAAATCACTATTGTCGCCACAATAGGACTGTTCCGTATAGTGGCTACTCCTAGTCGCGTAATTGTTTGCCTTGCCTTTACCTTTATTAAGACAACTTAGCGTAGGAGTCGGCGAATGAGATATGTAGTTGGGAAACATCGAATGACGATGAGTGTCCAACGGCGAATCAACGCTGTTGAGTGGAACGAAATTTCTCAGCGAAATTGGTGAGCGAGATGTGGATATGATGTTTTTAGTAGGCGATGACACCAAAACATCCCATAAACGAGGAAGTAGGGTTTTAAGTGATGTACCAGGAGAAGTAGTGTCTTGATCAACACCTGTGCTTGACGAAGATGGAAATGGAATAGATGAAGCGAAATAGTTCAATGTTGGGGTAGAATATATAGCTCCTCGCCTGCCAAAGGACCCGAAACCTTTGTAAGGTGTGCTCGTGTTGTAGCTCCAGAAACTATAGTCTGCATGGTCGCTCGACTCTAGCTCCTCTGGTCCAATCAACGAAAAGTCAGAAGTACTGGGTGAAGGAGACTGCGGTCTTGGTGGCGTAAAACGAGTTGTGGGGGCAGTCTGAGAACTGGAAGCCGTAGGAGGAGTTGTCATACGAGTTATTGGGGTACTGAAAGCTTCAAGATTGGTCTTTAATAAACGTTCTTTTAAGTGAATCTGAGTCGGAAGACAACGGGGTTGTCGTGATGGCCGTTGGACGAAAATTCAACAATCAAATAGCCGCTGGCAGTGAACTGTGGGAAAACCCGCGGATAAGGTCATCAATTGCTGTTGTGACTCGTGACTGGACCTTGGTATGGGCTGTGACTTGTGACTTTTAGTGGAATACAAGCAAAGCAATAAAAATCAATCAGTTATCTACAACCTGTCTTTGTACATTTAAAGCCTTGCTCTCTTTTCCGCCAACGGGGTTTCCTTTAAAAACTTAGCAATCTCAGTCCCAAGTACAGATGGTTTCTCCTGAGCTATGAGATGTCCAGATCCCTCGATACATATATTGCTGCAATTCTCAGGTCGCAGCCAAACACGCTGTTGCGTTGCATTATGCCTTGACTCGAGTCTGTCAATTGTTTCAGCCCAAGTACCGAAGGTAAAATGACAAAGACACGTACCCCGGCTTGCCTGGGCCAGGCATAGCCCACCTTAGCTTGATCCTTGGATCCAATTCCTTTCTCCAGAGTCTAACCCATGCTTCTGGTGCACCAGTGCCTGCGTCGACAAACACTATGGCTTCTTGTATGGGTGATGTTTTTAGTCGAATCATGTCCTGATCTCGATACAAAGCAGTTTCGAGGTACAAATCCAGTACCTGCGGATCCCAAGCACGGAAAAAAGAAGATTCCAAAAACCCTTTCCGCGCAGCTTCTCGAGTTTGCCAAGACGCACGTCGACTCAAAGCACCCAAGGCCAACGAGCTGGGTATGTGATAGGTCTCTGGGTTTGGATATGTGATAACGGGATCGACGAGGAAAAGGGAAGCAAAAAGCGATGGATGCGATATTGCTGCGAGGGTTCTGAAGCCGTTGATTAGCTAAAATACGGGGGTTTGAACTCAAACGGTGACTAACGAAATTGCGCCTCCAAAGCTATGGCCTACGGCACATATAGGGTACCGGGGACTATCAAACGTGGTAAATCCGTTTTTGAACCTACGCTGCACTTCAGCTTGGGCGACACGAGGAATATGAATTGGGAGCGGGGACGAGTCGAATGTTGATGGTAGGAAATAGATCAGAAAGTTGAGAAGATCTCGCGCAGCGGTCCTTGTGTGTACTGAAGAAACTCATGAGCTCGGCCCAATGACACTATGGAATAAGCGGACTTAGGGAATTCAATTTCCCCGAGTTGAGCAATGCAGAATCGCCATGATTACAGGCTTCCCAAACCCATATTTCTTGTACGTGTGATTGGGACTCTTGAGAGGACAACAGTGACAAGATGGTCGGCTCCCAAGTCTAAGTGAGAGGTGAGAATGCTTGAAAAAAGCCTAAGGGGGTATTGTGACCTCTTTATGAAAGCCATTCGCGTGGGCGAAGAACAAAGTAGAGCCCCCTGTTGCTCTGTGTTTAGATGTCCGAACATATCTGTTCAGACACAACCATAACGCTTTGTGTTGGGGTTTCCTGCCTGTTTCTTCATATTTGTTTCTGATTTCTCTAAGCTTCGAATCGGCCCTTTGTACACAACCATTTCTTTCTTCCTTGGTCATAGTCCCATCCGCAGTTGGGGTATCAGGTAACACAATATCTTCATCTTCACGAAAATATGCGGCAGGGACGATGTGGGTCGTTAGATTGTATGGGATACTACTGTCATCGCCCCATATAGGTTTTCTCTGACCTGAGGGAAGATCTGGTTTCAACAATAGGTCGGGAGGTGGATAGATAGAAGAATGTTCGACAGGCAATCCTGGATATGCGTATTTTGGAAGATTTGGGGGACCGGCTATTTCAGGAGTAGGTCTTGGGAAGGCTAACGAGACTAAGTTTGACATTTCACGAAGAAAATGAAGACAGATACATTATGCTTAAGCGGATATAAATCCAAGAACCGGCAATGGTGGGTCCCGGGTAAGACACCTTTTTTTGTGACACAGGGTTGACAGGCATCTATCTCTCAATGAAGCTTGTTAACAGCATCCAAAAGTTGCACTGTGTCGACAAGATTCTGTATCAGATGGAAAAGTAGTACGACGAACGGGCTGAAGTGGCGTAGCCCATAACAACCACAGTATCACCGGTCGGTAGAGCCAACTTACCTTTAAGTTCCGTCAAAAAACTTGGTAATTCAGCTCTGATAAGCACTGGATAAGCACTGATGCTCGGACGAGTGTATCCCCATGATACTACTTGGACAATATACAATATAACACTACGCGGGCCGGTTTTTGCTTCTCTTACCAACCTGGGCTTGGAAACCACTCTTGATAGCGTTAACACTGCGTCGACTGCCGCAACTCTCGCATGACATGAAGAAGATACGATTCTCTTTTGTAAGAAGTGTGTCCATAGATTTGCAGGTTTTGCATGCAACATATTCAACTAGGAATATGGATCGATGGTTGATCATAAGAATTGAATCAAATACGTACCAATGTACCGCCGCAAAACGTTCTCAACCTGCTTTTGCTGGAAACGACCTTTGATTACCAGACGACCAACACCATCGACACTGCCTGTGGTACCCATTTCAGAAAAGAGGAATTGTATGACATGCTCAGGCTATAGACCGAAATGAGCTACAAGGCAGGGGACCATCGCATTTTAATAATCGAACCTGTCTGTGCATTTTCTTGCAGATATCCGTGACATTGGCGAAAACTGATCTCTTGTTACCTTCGCGATGAATAGAAGGCGGCGCAATTGTGTATCGTTTTTGGGAAGAAGATGAGAGAAGAGCTGGGTTGGCGGCATGTAGAAGGGAATAAAAACGGGTAAGAAGCTGCAATGAAAGAATGTTAAAACGATTAAAGCTAGAAATGGGACTGGAACAGACCTCCGGATACACGTAGTCACGATCACCAGAAATCCAAGGCTCATTACCAAGATCAACGCCGACCATAACATCGGTTGGTTGAGCAAAAGGATCGTTCTCGAGGTCGGCATCGTCGATGTCAAGATTGGGATTGTGTTCCACTTCTCCGTCTTCCTCTTCGTCAGCCGCAGACTTCGATTTGGATTCAGACAGTTCCTTTTCAAACGCCTCCATATCTAAAGCGGCTTTTTTGGATTTCTTCTTCTTCTTCTTTATGTCAGAAAAGTCCAAATCCTCTGTGATTGCAGGAGCAGGGGCACCAGCCGCGGGGGTTGATGTCCCGGAGTCTCCATCTGCCTGGGGGCATGTGAGCCCAAATGATTGTATAGATAATTTCTGTTTCTACTTACAAGGTCCATCGGTATCTCCTTCTTTTTCTTCTTTTTCTTCAAGTCACCAAACATCGCCTTGAAATCTTCATCCTCGTTCTTTTCTTCTTCTTCTCCGTTCATTTTCATCTGTTCATGGGCAGTAGTTGGACCTAAATCGACTGACTCTCCTGTTGTAGTTGTATTATCGATTGTCTCTGGTGCTGGCGCGGTTGGATCTGCATCAGCACCAAGAGGATCCTCTGTGAAAGCAACGGCCTTCTTCTTCCGTTTCTTAAGAGATCGGTCAAACAAAGGTTCCTCAGAAGCCATGGTAGTAGAGTGCAACCGAGTCAGTAACTGGTTAACGCGCCCATGTAAGCTTAGTAAGCAAAAGGTTTCCTGCCGAAAATATCCGAGAATAGAAATCCTCTCAACTTCGATGTTTGCTCGACGCACTGTTGCCCGTGTCGTTGCTCAGCCTTCGCTGCTAGCGGCGCCTTCAAATGCCAGGAATATGGCTACCCTTCGTGAAATTGAGCTGCGTCTCAAATCCGTCCGCAACATCGAGAAAATTACCAAAGTATATTTGGTGTCGAGAATTCTGTTCAACCATTCACTGATTTTCCTTCCTCGCAGTCCATGAAAATGATTGCTTCGACGAAGCTGGCCAAAGCTCAGCGAGCTATGCAAGCCGGCAAACTTTATGGTGAAGCCAACGCTGGTGGGTAATTTCTAGACAGTCATACCCTGTTATTGACTCAATGTGTAGAGGTTTTCGAAACCGCCAAGGAGGGCGCCACAGGATCTAAGAAGCTTTTCCTTGTCATTTCCTCCGACAAAGGTCTTTGTGGTGGTATTCATTCATCCGTTACAAAGGCTACCCGTCGTGCTTTCAACAATGCACCCGATTCTCCCCTTCCTGGCGTCTCCGTGGAACCTGACAGCCCCGTTATGGTCATCGGAGACAAGTCGAAAGCCCAGATCTCTCGTGTCTATCCCAACAACCTTAGGCTGACGTTCAATCAGATTGGTCGGGACGTTCCAACGTTCGCTGATGCCGCCAGTGTCGCAGACTTGGTAGTGAAGAGCGGTGTGGAATATGATTCCGTTGTGATCATATACAACAGTTTCGTCTCTGCCATATCATACGAGGCTGCCGCTATGGAAGTCAAGGGTGAGAAGGCATTGAAAGAAAGCGGTCAGTGTATCTATTTCACCAACCGAGAAACGGGCGCATGCTCAATTATATCACAGAGGGATTCAAAAAATATGAAATGGAGGATGATTTCACTAAAGATCTTGCCGAATTTTCTCTCGCCAATGCCTTGTACTCTGCGCTCACTGAAGCCCATTCTTGTGAAATCAGTGCTCGTCGTAATGCCATGGACAATGCATCCAAAAATGCTGGAGATATGATTGGCAGTCTTACGATGCAATATAATCGTGGTAGACAAGCAGCCATCACCAACGAGCTGGTCGATATCATTACTGGTAAGCTTTCAGTGACCTTCCGGTGTTAGTATTCTCATTCACCACTTATTAGGTGCCAGTGCCCTATGAGCATCGTAGACATTTCCATGTATGCAGTGGTAGTAAAATTCATCGGGATGAAAACATACATACGTTCTCAATTTTTGAATTTTCCGAATATTGACATTTCGATCCTTTGACTGTCAAGTAGATGGCACAACATTCGGTTGTTGGTCGTCCCACGACATTTCAGCAAAACAAGCTTTAGAATTTTTGTGATGTCTCTAGCTTTGTTACCAGTTTCGGCTCCTCGCAGGTGGGGTAACCGTCTTCCTGAAGACCAGTTTACAAAAAGTATGCTACAATCCTGGGGTCCCTATTGCTTCTTTCCTTAGTACATTGAAGCATGCTCTTGACTGCTGCGCTGGGGAAAGTCCTACATATGAAAAGGCAAGTCTACCTGGAAACATCCTTATTGCTGGTCTGGTCCTCAAGATTGCAGCCAAGGGGAGCGGAGTATCCTTTGGCTATGGAGTACTCAGTATGTCACGTTTTCACACAATATGTGTGGGTCCCGGTGTTTTTTTTTCGCATTTTTCGAAGAATCTATCACCTGCAGAACCAACAGGGACCGACATCAGCACAACCAGCATTTTCGAGAGTTGATTAACTCTGGTAAGAGTTACACAACGGTATTCAATAGCCTTACTGCTGCTACACATTGAGTGTGTGTGTGTAGTCTTAGCCATGATGCTATCCTTCTAGCACTGTGCCAGCCCAACAAATCCCTTGGAACATACCCATGAAAGCAGTACAAATTTAATTGTTACCAGAAGTCACCTATACTCTAGATAAGATTTTCGTTGAGCCTTGATTACTCGAACGTCATGAAATCTTTGTGGGTAGCAAGGATTTCTGTCCTGCTTTTGTGACCCCTGCATGTGAGGACTCTTTTGCTGCTTGAATGTGAATCAGCATTCATTTACAAAGCCACCCCAAATCTACATACATGGCAGGTACTAGCTGTGATTATCCTCAGATTTGATCATGATAATGCGAAGGCATTGTTATGAGTTTACATTGTAACAGATCTAATCCAGCATTGTATTGCACAAAAATCAGGTAGAAAGTGAAAGTAGAAAGTACAATTTTGAGGGGAAAGCATAGAAAGCGTGTACTGTAAACAAGTAGAAACCGTTATTCTCAGTGAAAGGAAGACCCGTAGAATTCTAATTTCATGCACTTGCAATGCGTTGTGGATCGTAAAGTGAAGGATAACAAAATATCGTATCAATCCTCCTCCTGCAGACTATGGGCATTAACGACGTCTACTCATGGTAAAACATCCTTCATATCCGGGAACTGATGGTGGACTTAATGTATCCCGCCACCGTCCAGCTAGATTCGAGTTGTGATTTCCGACGAGATATCCACGGTATAGCCACTTTCCCCTATCGCCGTTGATCTATTCGTTATAATGTTTAACATGCAACATCCATGCGTGAAAAGGAAAACATACATAGTCTTTAGAGAAACTGATCAGCCCATCGCAAGGACGCACTCGGCCGATTAATCTGAATTCCCCCCAAGCGGAATGTCCCTAAAATTTACGAATTTGACGTCAGCAAGGTGATAGATATAGGTTACGATATTGAAGCAAACACACCTCGCCTGTGATGATTATATCCAGAACGTGGGGCTTTGTTCCCTCCATTTCATTGACATCCGACCGCTTGGTCTTATCTTGAGAGCCAGCACGTTGATACAATAATGGCTGTTTCTTAGATGCAAGATCAGTGATCATAAGTCCTTGTGGTGTTTCCTCGATTTGCGTTCCTAAGGGGAAGAATGCATGAAGGGCATTGCCTGGTGCTACCGGTTCAAAGTTGCTCATTTCATCAGATTGGAGAGGATGGTCAGAGTCCGGAGAAGATGTTGATAGAAGGTGGTGCTCCCGGAGTTTCCATTTTTGTGGGTGCTGTGCCACGAGTGCGTTCTGCAAATAATTAGGCGGGGCGCCGGACAAAAGTGCAGCGTAAGAGCTAAATTCGGTATACTGCAAAATCGTATCTTCCCCTTCAGAATGTACCTCAAACGGGACGCAAAAGTAGTATAAGTCACCGTGAAAATCCCTTCCCATACACCTTCAACACTGCAAGATAAGAAAAGTTGGTCGTGTGACGATGGCTTCGATAACGAGTGATCGACGAACCTTCCTGGTCTGAAAGCGTCTACTAGTTCCTTGTCTGCCGGAAGCTTCTGGGTTCCTAGATTTGTTGACCGGCCCCATTCGCATTCCCATTCATTTCCAATGGCATCCAAAAGTTGTGTTTGGGGTGGAGAGGCGTGTGAAGGCACCAGAGGCAAGTAATCCGTCCGCTCGCGGAAATGAAGGGAAATGAAAGATAGTATAGCCGGTACGGAGAGTGCAGGCGCTTTAAGACCTAGTTCTGAGTCATACGATGCAAGTGGTGCCCCGCGAGTATTCGATGGGGGATGGAATTGAGTCCATGAAGGTGTCACGAGAGGATACTGACAGGAAATTGAGCAAGTAATTACTACCGACACTCGAACGACGTACCCAATGTGCACCCAAGGCATATATTCTGAATATGCTCACGGCTCTACACGTATAAGGATCTTCTCTTTTGTACTGTTCTATGAAGAGAATGTCAAGAGAGACTACAAGATACATTTGGCCAACGCACCAGGCTTTAGCAGAAACCAATATAACCACATCGCTAAGCATGTAATCTCAGAGTGATCAGGCCACAATCCTCGCTGGATGGATCTCCATGCGCCAGATGCTCCATGCTCATCGAACCAGAACTCCCTGAGCCATTCATCTATGTGAGCATATTCCCGAAGTTGTCGCACATTGTTTCCTTCGTTCTCAACCACCATGAGATAGATTTGAACCAGAGAATCTTGTAAGTTATCGTCTTTCTGGGATGAATCCGCGCGCGAGCCTCGTCGATCTCGAATATAGTTCAGTAATATGCATTTCCTTTTAAGTTCCCGGGCGAGCACAGACGTAGAAAATGAGTCGACTCTCAGTCTTCGGGATACTGGCGACATGTCGAATTTGGATTCGTATATTTTGGCATATACATATGGATTCGAATTGAACGACAGACATGAATGCGTCCAACGATTTGTCTCGATAAAGGGTAAGAGTCCAACTGGTGGACCTAGAAACGTTTCGGTAGCAGCGAAAAGGGCGATCTCTGAGAGAATTTCCTGAGGTATATGGTTGAACGAAATTGTAGGCGACATTCTTGTTAGGCTGGTTGTGGGGTGAATTCAGAACTTAAGAGCGATAAGAACTAAATACAACATTTTGAATGTGTTTTTCGTTGTGGCAAGATGATAAGATGTCGGAAAGTCGAATCAGAATATTTTGTCACTGTATATACCTTTGAGTCTTCTACTGTACACACTAGCCTATCATACCGCTCAGACAATTCCGCAGTGCCGGAAATTTCACAAGCAAGATCTAAGCTCGGGCTGCTTCAGACAGGCTAAAGACGACACACGAATAACATTCACTAGCCATATGGGATTATAGTATGATCAGCAACGACCTGGTACTTACTTGGTGACCGAGGCACATAATACAAAGACGAAACGATGTTTGCAACGTTCCCGTCTTCAGACACCCTCATGCGGCGATATTACATCTCTGCTTCTAAAATTGAGATTGTTCAGGATGTTCAGAGGTCTGTAGACTGTGATTTTGTAAAATTGACATGGACTACATCAGCGAAGTAGTCTTTACTAGACGCGTGTTGTCCGCTACTAAACAGACATTGAATCAGGGAAACAGTCTGTGCTCGGTGTTTGGTGTTGAGTTTTGGTCGATTTGGTTAATTCGCCTTCACGGGTTCCCCAAGGTTCCCCATGGAAATGTAGTGGAATGTAATTGTGCTAGTACAATGACATCCATCATCATCATAGGGCGGGAACAACTTGTGAGCAGCAAATCAGAAATCTGTCATTGCAACACCAATGAAATATGGACATTCTAATCCCACTGACCCTTCTGAGAAGAATAATAACTCCAATAAACATTCACTGCCAAATCTTCACATTATATGACCTCTTGTGGCGTACCGCATCGGAAATTAACATAATTATTTCAAATCTTTTCAAGTATATATCAATGACTGGGCTATGGTGCTTATACCTGCTACCGCATTTCTGCAAGCGAGGATTCAGAGTGGGTTTGGTCACCGACTGAAAAAAGGGATACTAACGGGACAACGGCAGAAAGTGCTTAGCTTTTCAAGGTAGAGACAATCATCTACAATCATTCTGTGCTATTTCTTTGAGAACGGGGACAAGAATGCCTCGTTGCTATATGTCCCTTATCATTTATGTCAACAAATACCCTGCCTGCATTTCATACATGGACACTGACAGCAAAGTGCGAGAAAAGTCTGTGTTCACCGTCTAGCAACTATTAGTATCAGATCAATAAGACCAAAGAAGCGAAGGCAGACCAACCAAATAATTAGTACTTATCACGACCTAAGAGAGAACTTGACTCGAGTCCCACTTAACTCCGACAGGAAGGGCTTAGAAGGCAGGATATTATAGATTGTCTGCAACTGCAAAACATTATGTACACTTTATCCATGCCCACTTCAAAAATCAGGATTTCAGATTCAGAGAATAGAAGAACTGGGCTGATACATCATACAACGCAGGAAAACAGCTTCAAGATTGAAACAGGATAATGCAAGTCATAAATCTTAACTTGCACCTATTCTCTAACTAGATTGCATTCGTCTTGATTGTACCGTCATCTTTCACTTGGTGTCAACCATACATCAAAGACATCCCGCTAACATTGATCTGTGCCAGGTAAATTTTGTTTTCAGCAAGGATCACCAAACGACCTTTTCCAGCAAAGGCAAAGTTGGCCGATTTAGTACCGAGGAAGAATTTGCCAATCAGTGTACCGGATGGATTCCAGACCTAAGATAGATACATTATTAGTGGGCAATCCACGAGCGAACGGAGAGGTGCTAAGCACATACGTTAACTCCATCGAAGCAAGCACCTGTTCATGAGTTATCTTCTTGAACTATAAGACGGTAAGACAAGCGAGCACGCACCGTAAACGTTCCCAAACTCATCTATACCCAAACCATCTGCGGCTCCGGAATCAGCATACGCGAAAACTCTTTTGTTTTTGAATGCGAGTGTCTCTGAATCAACATCGTATACTTGTCTGATTTGTGAAGATCAGCTTTCAGGGACCAACAGCTACTAGTAAGAAGCCACGTACATTGTCGCCGGTAACGTCGGGTTATGGCCGAATTTTCCGATAAGGGAACCGGTATCAGCCCTGCAGAATGCCAGAATAGATAGCAGAGTTCCGAATCATGAGTACTTACACATATACAGTTTTGTAGTCTCTAGAGAACGTAAGCCCATTGGGTTTGTTCAACTGATCGGCAACCACACGAATGGCACCAGTTCGAGGATTGAAGCTGTATACTTGATTGGGGAGCCGTGGTTCGGGCTTGAAATGCTGGTAGTATCCATAACTTGCGAGCAAGTGGATGAGCGTCACGGCTATTCATGTGAGATGAAGAACATACGGAACATCAGTGAAGAATATGTTGCCAGAAGAATGCACTTTGACATCATTCAGGGAATTGAATTGTCGTCCATAGAAATGGTCAAGTAAGACGGTGACATTGTAAGGCGAACGGGTGTTCATGAGAACCAGGTTAGCAGGTCGATGGCCTCTACCTTCATTAGTCAAAAGGATTTGCCCTTTGTACAGTCCTGTACCACCGTTTGTCATCTGTACGCTCTCTGGAAGATCAATCTATGGAGAACGTCAACCTATTACGCTCTAGGAGGTCCCATTGGAGTGCGCACCTTGTGATATGTAACGTTTACATCTCCTGGACCCTCTGCCATGGCCAGTGCAACCTCTCTCATCGAAAGTTTCGCGACCTGATTATTGTGCTCAACATTACTGCGTCCAAGATCCCCTCCGGCGTTACTGCAAAAGAATATTTCATCCGTATTTGGCACCCACACCGGAGCTTCATGAGCGAAAGCGAAAGAAGGGTCGGAACTGACGGCGTTGAGCGATGGATTCGAGCCTATCACATCCAGAAATGCATCATCAAAAACTTGAAAGAAGGGTGTTGTGTGATTTGTGGGATTGAAATGTTGATAGTCGGGAACATCGCGAAAGGAACCATTAGTCCCTATCACACTGAAATCCAGTAGGTTCACAACCTGCAAGAAGCTGTATTGTTGGATCAATGAACTGGAAAAAAAATGGTTACACACTTCTATTTGACCATGTACGTCGTGAACAATTCGCTCTCGGGATATCGTAGTACGGTATGCGTACAACACACTGAGGATTGCCACAACGACACCGACAAGCAAGTTTAACATATTACAGATTCAAATATTGCTCTTATCCCGAGTGTCCAGCAGAAACGAGTGCACTTCCGCTTTTCCAATGTTGCGATACTCGAGTTATACTCTGAAGGCAATATAGATACAGTTACAAACATTGTCATCGGAGGGTACTCATTCGCAATGTACTGTCTCGCATGGAAGAGCCACGGCTCCCCAAAAGTACATTCTCAGTATCCATGTCTTCTCCAGCGCCGTCAGCAGTACCCATAATGACAGCAAGATCTTTAAGATCCTTGTGTAATATTTTGGTCAGATGAGCCAAACCAGCTTGCTGTTCCGCCAGTATCTTAACGAAGATTAACCAAGGAGAACAAAGTTCATCGTTGAAAAAACCGACCTGCGCAATTCTAGCAAGTCCCTCCTCGTCAACGACCTTCCATTCACCATTTCCTCCTAGTGTCGCGTTTAAGCTTTGTTCTCTGGCCTTCAGCGCTCCAATGACTGCCCAGAGTTCCCCCAATTTGCTTTTCAGGCGGCCCTTCCCGAACGCCTCCCCATTCGAACGCGAACCTGCGTTGTAAGAGGCGCCAACGCCAACTTCGGCAACGACCTCTTCCAGCACGCCTCTTAATGCTTCTTCGTTTTCGCTGATTGCGGAACTTCGCACACTGGGTATCAGTAGATGAAGATGTTGTACTAGCCGAAGCAGACGGTGCGTTAATTGTGTTTGGAGTGCGGCATAGCGTTGTAGTCGTGGGACAGTTAGTGTGGAATGATTTGTCGAAAGAGTCCGTAATTTTTGTCGAAGCTCGAGTAGTTTTTCTTTATGAGCGGCAGATTGGGAGACTTGGGCATCGACTCGACCTCTGAGATCGTCGAATCCGATGGCAAGTACAGGAACTAGACTGGGATGCCCAATTAGCAAAGAGATCAAGGAGATAGAACCGTGCGCCATTACCAGGTAGGATCTGGATTTTCACGGACAGCCTTCTGCCAAAGAGCTTCGTGGACAGCGTTTGGGGGCCGACCATACAGATTGACCTGTGATGGTTCAACAATGTTGTAGAAATAATGCTATACCAGCATGTCAGTGTAAGGAAATCATAGTACAGAATAGGATCACGCACCTGAAATCTGCATAGCGCAGGATTTTGTGCGTTCCAAGCTCCTACAATCCCTTCAATCTTCTCCTGTAGCCGAGCGAACTGAACCTGAGCATCTGCGCTTTGATTCTGGGAACCTAGGGAACTCGAGACTAATCCTCCTGAGGGTTTGCCGAACGCACTAGCGCCTAGAGTGCTTGTGCCCAATGTACTATTTCCGCCGAGGAAAGAACTTGCGCCCAAAGTGTTGCCTGTAGTGCTGTTCCCTGGGGTAGTGTTGGTGCTTCCGAAAAGAGATCCCATTCCAGTCGTTTGACCTGTTGTAGATCCTGATAGGGAATTGGGGGTGGGACCACCTCCAAATAAGGAGCCCGCTGTGTTGGTGGGAGCGTTTGTGGTGTTCGTAGAAGAAGCACCACCGAAGAGAGGATTAGTGGAAGTATTGGTGCTACTAAATAGCCCAGGCTTAGGCTGATTGGCGTTTTGTTGCTGCTGCTGCTGCTGCTGACCTGCAGGTGGTGTAGCAAAGAATGTACTACCAGCCGCGCCAGGTTGTGCAGCGTTAGAGCCAAACAAAGAGCTGGTGCCTGTCGTAGCAGGGGTATCTGTTCAGATATCAGTAATCGTGATTGTAAACGAAGAAAGTCTACAGAGACGTACTGGTTTGGCCCCCGAATAGACTGTTCCCGGTATTTGTTGCTGTAGCTGGCTTCCCAAACAAGTTATTCCCAGCGTTATTGTTTCCGAAGATACTGGATCCAGTCCCTGTATTCGCATTAGATCCACCAAACAATGGGTTCCCTTGGGTGGTGCCGAACAAAGATGCGGTAGGTTGTTGCGGATTTGTGTTATTGTTCGTGTTCTGAGCTCCAAATCCTCCGAAAAGGCTCCCTCCTGCAGGTTGATTTGCATTGGTGCTTTGATTATTCGTGTTGTTAGCTGCACCAAAGATACTGGTGCCCGGTGTAGGAGCAGTGGTGGAAGAACCAAGAAAAGACATCGTCTTTCACGTCGTTGACTGAGATATTCAGTGGAGTCAACGTCCGTCCGTGTCTTTACACGAGAGTCCAAGTACAGAAGAAGAATAAACGCTACGGGATATTCTCACGCGTCGAAAATCTTGGATCTTCACGTACAGCTCTCCTCACAAGTACAACAGTTACGATGCAAAAACTAGCCAACATAATCTTCAACACCCTGCTTTTGGCTCCGAAATGGTGGCTTGGGGCAGTTGAATCAAATCTCTCTCGCTCTCTCCCATCGAACGCGTTTTATCTCTAAACCCAGCAAAAGACTTCTACAGGTCTTCTCAATTCCCAGAGTCTACTCATATATATTCAATAACATAGATGATCGATAGAATTACATGAAAAGACAGGTGGAAGGAGTGTTAGTTGTGCTGAAGAGCAGAAGATTACTTGTTCTCTCTGTGGTTCCTCTCCCTTCAATTTGGTCTAATATCCGCTTATACTCAAGAGCGCATACAAATAGGCTCTCGCATACAAATGCATCTATGCGATCGAACTCCCGCTATGTCGGTCGCGTACCGAATGAGGGTGCATGCATCGTTTTTGCTGCCTCCTTGTCACAATGTACATGTACGGCTACGCTTCCAGTCATTCAGCTCACAGAAACGTGGATCTGTATCTATGTATGCGAATCGATGGACTACGTTCCGGAGATATGTCAGGAGTGCACGGAAAAAATACATCATGGGGCCCGCTTCTGTTAGAGATCATGCGGTGTGTCTGTGTAATACGACCTCTTCCCTCGACCTGTGTGATACTTGCATCATGAAGCTTGAGCAGATGCAAGACGTTTTGACTTCTTACACAGTCATGCTCTTCAAATGGCCTTTTCGACCTGTCGCGGCCACTGCTGCTCTAGTTATTGCCTCTGCTACTACCCCGGGTGCATCCGAATACTTTCAACCCAACTCCACCGGTGTCAAGCTTCAGAATGGGTACGAACGCGTGTATATCCAGGTAAAATTACGGTCCTCATCTCAGAGTCCGCCGAATGCCGAACTGGTGCTTTACAGCCGTTCGGAAACCATGGAATGCGCGTGCGGGCAAGCATCATGCGGGACCCTACAGGCAACGAGTGGTCTGCTCTGCTTGACCCTCCCATCGAAGGTCCAGGAGGTAATAGTGGCCTTAATCACGACATAAGTGTTCCCTATCAAGGAAACGCAACGATTCGTAACGGGAACATCATCGCCTCCGTTCATTTAGGTGTTCTCTCATTCTTTCGCGTGGAATCAAACGAGTCTACTACCTCGCTTACGAAAGAGTATACCGATACGAAGGCTATAGCTCCCAGATTCTACACTCAGGACTTTCGTTCATCCAATTTCGAGTCTCAGTTTGATTTTTCTTCTGATCCTGATGAACAATTCTACGGAGCCGGTCAACAAGCGTGTTGTCTCGACCATAGCGTCAACAAGAAAGGTCAGGTTATAGACCTCATCAACTTCAACTCTCATGTAACTCTGCCTGTGTATATGTCGAACAAGGTCTGACCCCACCAGTTTCAGTGACCAGTTGTGCTCATCATATTTTATAGGGGTATCTGCAATATTTCAACATGCCTAGTCAGGGAAGGATAGGTGAGTATGTGTATGGTCTACCAGCATTAAATGACAACATACTCCAGAGTTTGGAACGTTCAGAACCCGCCATGTCGCTAGCGAAACTACGGTTGTAGACTATTATATCACTACAGCCTCTCCCGGAGATTACGACGCTTTACAAAAGCAGTTCACCGGTGTGACAGGTAAAGGAAAAACAACTCATTGCATCCGCAATGTCCCTGATACATTTTTTATGTCCAAGGCCGTCAACCCACCCCTCCAGACTTCATCCTAGGCTATCAACAATCCAAGCTCCGATACTTCAACCAAACACAAATTCTAGACTTGGCTCAGCGATTCCACGATGAGGAAGTGAATGTATCGTTGATCGTCGTCGGTGCGTATGAGTATCATATCTCATATAATCTGACGACCTTTCTCATATAGCTTCGTCCGGACAGATTTCTTTGCATGGAAATTTCAAGGAGACTGGTCAGCATTGTTTTGCCTTGCAAACACAGTGCATCCTACATAGAATGCAATCCAGGTCTTTCAATCCAGAGTTCTGGCCCGACCCCGCAGGAATGGCAGCAACTGTGAAGAAATTGACAGGAGCGGAGATGATGGTTTCTTTGTGGCCAAGTATGGAAGATCTTTCTGTGAATTACCTCCCCACGCAGGAGCAAGGGCTTCTAGCGACGACTAGAGACGGGACCGGAATCTCCGATTCATTCGCGGGGGTGTATACTCGTTTGAGTGAGTTGGTGTAACTCCGCGAAGTATGTTGATGAGCCTCATCGCATTTTGTTGGAGTTGATTCCACAAATCCGGCCGCAAGAGAATTTCTCTGTGAGAGTTCTGTTCTCGTAGGTTGTTTTGGACTGATTATAGCCTTCGCGTTTTTGGCATGCCAGGGAAGAGACTGAACGAAAGTTACTATTCCGCTGGTATTCATAATTTCTGGATAGATCAAGCTGATGGTACGTCGTGAAGTGATTATAGCCTCTCGTCGCTGATCAGTCAAAAGGTGGTACTTTGGGTGAAGCTTTCGAAAACAGTGAGTACTAGTAGCACCTTCTACTTGACATGGGTTTCTAGTGGCCTGAACCCCTCTTTCTTACCCCTGTAGACGGTCAAGTAATTACCCAAATACCCTACGCTCGTGCCTTCAGTCAGTACTTCATCGGGACTCAAGAAGCTGCAGGCAAAATGTATCCTTGGTTCCACCAACAGGCCATCGACGAGGGCTTTGCTAACCTTACTGGAAAAGTCATCAGCACTCAGTGCGACCACATGTCGTTAACGCGGAGTACCTTTGTCGGCGGGCAGCGTTTTTGTTCGTATCTCTGGAGCGGGGACACCGACTCACGATTCGATGTGCTATTGCAACAAATCACGGTCGGGGTTTCCGTAGCAGCATCAGGAATCTCGTCGTGGACTTTAGATATCGGAGGGTTTGAAGGTTTGAATGTAGACACAGACGAGGTTATTTTAGTGCCAAATGGATCCTTGCTCGACACTGAATCTGATTCAACAGGGCCGTGAGCTGTTTGTTAGATGGTTGAGTATGGGTGTCTTTCTACCATATGTGGGTACACATACTACCTACGGATGTAACACAGTCCTCATTCATTACATATCTCTTATAGATGAGAGTGCATGGGTAAGCCCAAATTGTGGATATATTGCTGATTGCGTGACAGGTGTTTTTTCAGAGATCGGTCTTGTAATATTCCTCCTGACCCTCGACAGATGTTCGCCAATTTATGCCCGAACGAGGTGCGGCTGAAAAATTTTTTTTGTGTTTGATTGACATTTTACTCCAATAGCCCTGGTCATATGGCGAAGCGAACTTTCTAATAATCAAAAAGGTATGGCGGCATACAATATCGCAAAACGAAAGGCTGAACGTGCTATTCGTAGTATATTGCATTGAGGTATCAGCTCAAGCCATATGTGAAAAGACTTTTCGAAATGTTACAACAAAGTGGAAAAACAATTATGAGGCCTCTCTATTATGATTTCTCGTTGTTGGATCCTGTCGTTGTGAATGGAACCCAAGCCAACGACCCGACGATTATACACCAGTTTATGATGGGTGAGCCTTAGAATCAACAATGAGTTCGCTTGGCATATTTTCAACTGCTCACAAAGGGCCTCGTATTCTCATTGCACCTGTGGGAGAGCTTGGTGTTACTTCGAAAGAAGTGTACCTTCCAATCCTTTCAGAAACGGCCAAAAGCCAAGGGTTCGCTTGGACCCATTGGTGAGCTTCGTTCGACCATCTTCTGACTTTGTATTTGAGACGCTTTGTAGGTGGACGGACAAGAACTTTGGGAATGGAGGAGAACGAATTACTGTGGATGCACCGTTGGATGAAATACCAGTGTTCTATCTGGGGTCTAAGAGTGATATCCTGAGTGGTTCTCTGTGACAACTGCGAATGACAATGTATTTCTATGTATTTTCATGTAGTTTTGACCGCTCAGTGAGGGCGCTAGATACAATTATCCAAGCGCCCTATTATCGACAAACAAAAGCCACAGCTAACAACCACCTTCTCTTCTAATAACCATCTCTGACGCAGTTCTGCCCATTTCTCTCTGGCTCGGACAGTCTCAGGAGGAACACAGATATCTTTGAAGAATCCAACCTCTTTTCCAAACGTTCTTCACTCTGTGAACTGCTGTTTTCCAACCTCTGCCTCGACGGTTAACTAGGGTTAGTCACAGGTCCCATACGCTACTACGCGTCTCTTTCTCGCGTCGTTCTATCGCTGTTTTTAGCTACTCGACCAGTGAAGTTAACCAGTGTTTTGTCTTGGGAACAAATAATAATCATCCATTCCAGACCTAACATCGCAAGTTTCATTTGTCGCTGGATATGCGCTACAGAACCCTTGAAATCCGTTGGCATGAATCGAAACCTATCGCGTCGTGCGATTTTCAACCAGTTCCATCATTCAAGAAAGCACGTCCGCCGGCTCCAGGGTCTTCGGACATCTCTACTCAGGAATGGAATGAAAGGTGGACAGGGCAGTCTTATAGATTAGCAACTGGCGGCGAGGATAATCATGTCAGGGTGTGTATAATAATATTGCGCATTTGTTCGAGCAGAGGGAGTCATAGGTCATTTCAGATTTGGATGGTTTATCCTAACATACGCCCTGCCACGACCTCCGAGTCCTCAGCCTCAACTTCCCGAACCGCACCAAGGCCCCCTCGCGTTGAATATCTTGCAACCCTCAGTAGGCATTCCGCTGCTGTAAACGTGGTAAGATGGAGCCCAAATGGTAGGAGAACCCATTTTGAGCTCATATCACTGCTTATGCTAAACGTCGTCCAGGGGAATTGATTGCATCTGCCGGAGATGGTTGGTCCTCTGCAACTTTCCTGGATATTGCAACGCACTAACATATAATTCGTGTCAGACGGTATGATCATACTCTGGGCACAGTCATCTACTCCTCAAGCCGCCACTTACGGCATCGACCTCACTCCAGAAGAGTTGCTCAATGAAAAAGAATTTTGGAAAGTCAGAGTCATGGTCAGGTACGGCGACTTCGTGATTTAGGGTCTTTCGAACTAGATCTCAACGACTTTCTCTCGTCAGGTGCACGACCATGCAAGTATATGATCTTGCATGGAGTCCTACAGGGGAGTATATCATCGCAGGAAGCACGGATAATGCTGCTCGAGTTTTCCAAGCTGCTGATGGTGGGTCCGGATCTATATCCATCGACTCAAATTAACAACGTCTATATCAGGCAAATGCATACACGAGATAGCTGATCATACACATTTTGTCCAAGGAGTTTCTTGGGACCCTTTGAACGAGTTTATTGCCACTCAGTCAAGTGACCGAGCCATGCACGTCCACAGAGTCACTCACAACAATCAGGCCGGTGGTCTGGAAGTACATGCGGTCGGGAAAAACAGTCATATGAACATGCATTTAGACTCGCATTCACGTAAAGGACGAAGTCATTCGCGAAGGAAACACGCCCGAACTCACAGTACAGTGAGCAATACCAGCCATGCCGAAAGCGGACGAGAAAGTAGTCGCCCCAGGGTCTCCAGGAGAGAGAGCGCTACCAGTGATGCAGAAAGTGTCTTCGAAGAGTCAGTCTTATTCTCCACCTCTGCGTCTACCGCGACTGCAGAGGGCAGCAAGGATTACAAGGAATTTAAAGACCCTACACCCCTTTCCTTAAACCTTCCTTTGACGCCATCGACGAGCGTTGTTAGCACGCCCGTTCAGCTTTCTTCTGCTTCGCTATCCGCTGCACTATTACCCCTTCCTACAATTTCCACTTCCGGTAGCTCTTCCTCCTCTAATATGTTCCCACCCCCTGTTACACCCATCGAGAAGGAAAAACAAACCTCTTCTAGACGGTCATCGTTTAGCGGAACATCCAATGCTGGTGGAGCATCTCCTGCTTTCTCGGTAAGCTCGCGCTACGGACGATCTCCTAGTCCTATGCCTGCCTTACCTGCGATCCGGACCGCTCTACCAAATTACTCTCACGGAAGCTCTAGTCCCTGGAGGAGCACAGACCAGTGGAAAAATATCGGCCTCTACGGCGACGAAAGCTTTACCAACTTCTTCCGCAGACTATCATTCAGCCCAGATGGAGCTTTGCTCGTTACTCCTGCAGGGCAATTTGAGGACCCAGAAGTGGTAGTTCTGCCCACAACGTTTTCAGAAGGTGGTGCCACGCCTGCACGAGGTAGGACAAACAGATCGGAAGATCCTATTGGTACCGGTAATGCTGCAGAAAAGCAAAATTCTTCATCTTGTGTTTACATCTATACCCGTGCCAACTTTGCACGTCCACCAATTGCTACTCTTCCGGGACACAAGAAGGCAAGTGTTGCAGTCAGGTTCAGTCCCGTCTTGGTCGATCTGAGAGACGGCGTTTCTGAGCGTGACGGCACGCCTGTTAACGAAAGCGCTCCTAAGACGGGTGTTATAGGGAATGAACTCAATGAAATGAATGTAGATATCGTTGGTGCTCTTCCCTCTTCATCCTTTTCTGATCGCGGAATGGGTATCACCGTTCTGTCTAACAATCAGAGAGAACGCGCTCCTTCTACACAGATCGCTTCACCTAGTCCTCAGCCTGCAGTAGGCGATGCCACTGCGCGGCCACCTACTCCAGCGGCTTCAAAGCCTAGTACTCCGATACCCTATGGGCTACAAACTCCAGTACTAACTGCGACGAACGTTTCCAATAATACTGGGTCAATATTTGCGCTTCCGTATAGGATGCTTTTTGCGGTAGTGACCATGGACGCAGTGGTAATATATGATACTCAACAGTCAACACCTGTGTGTATGTTGAGCAAACTTCATTACGATGAATTCACGGATGCGAGTTGGTCCGTGGTTCCCCTAATGGTTTCTCAGAATATCCATGAATCTGATTACTTTGGCCAGGTCGCCTGATGGACAAACACTCATACTATCTTCCCGGGATGGGTACTGTACTCTGGTCATTTTCGACGAAATACTCCCTGCATATCATACCCAGCAGCAAGCTTTACAACTTCAATCTATCGCTCATCAGCATTCAGTTCCTATAACACAGATGCCGTCTTCCGGGGGGCTTCACAACCATAGCCATGCACCATCTGCGAGTTCAAGGGCAGGAACCCCTTCCGCTACCCCGGTCTTTGGAAATGTTGGCCTTCCTCCAATGCTTCCACCGTCACCTGCGCCTTCACAATCAAAACGAGCTAGTACAAGTGGACATTCCCGTACACCTTCGAACAGCCAGGATTCAGAGCCAATGTCGTCATTCACCTTCCCGCGACAGCCTCAATCTAGTGACCTATTGAAGAGGGAGAGAGAAGACGTGGCTAGTGACACCAATGACAGTGGGGACAGCAGCCAAGCCCCAGAGCGTCCGAAAAAGAAGCGACGTGTAGCTCTGACAAGAGTCGGGGATCTGGGCTCATGATTACCGATCATATATGTTGTTATGTATCTTTGCGGGTCTTGCTGCATCTACACACACCACTAACTATTGTACTTGGCTCTGGTGTAGCCTCTGACACCGTCTAACTTTATAAGACTAAAGTAACACTATAGGTTGGAGGCACCGAGCGTTGTATCTGGGGAATTTCAGAAAAGTAGCTCCTGAGGCAAGCGGGACTGTGCTAATTTTGCAGCTTGACGTCGAAGAGTTGTACAGTCGCGTCCGCTAGCTTACAATCGCTAGGGATGTTACAAAATCCATGGAAAGAGCACGAGCATGAGCATTTTACAGCAGGGATGGTTTAGAATTGATATAATAGCATAGTGTCTATATTTCTGAGGCTTTACATGCATCAAAAACCGACAGTCTCGCAAGGTGTCTTTAGACACCTGACATTGAGCTTTAATGTCAGCAACTTGCTAGCTTTTCCAAATAAAAACCAGAAATCATACAGTCAAACAAAACGTGGATAAAATAGAGCAAAGAGTAATGACCCAGATACAAATCTAGCTACTGAGGAGAATAAGCAAGATTAGGGTTAAAAGCTACTCTACAAAATTTCCTACTCATTAACTCTCACAAACAGAAACCAGGCATCACATAGTTGAGACAGAGTAAGTGAATAGAATAAAGCAAAGAGTAATAACCCAGATACAAATCTAGCTACTGAGGAGAATAGATGAGATCAGAGTTGAAAATTACTCTAACATAATCTAAAGCAGAATACAACAATGCTGATATACTTGTGATGCAATCGGATTTGTGTGGGCTTTGCCAAGCTCATATAAGCAGTCAAAGGTCAGATCATATTTTCCTGACCTGACTGCAAGGTCACTCAATATTGGCTAATCTTGCTAACACTGGATTGAAGGGTTCAAAAATGCCATACAAAACACTTTCATTGAATGTTAACACAATGTAGCAGGCTCACAAGACAGAAATGGTGAAACATCGACAGTAGTTGGAAGTGACACAGGGTGCAAAACCCCGTAAGATTTTCTACTTATTGGAAATTTGGTGGAAATTTGTCAGATGCCAAAATTTTACCAATCTTATGATAAATTTTTAACTTATCAAAAACATATGTAATGCACAAAATCCTTCTACTCTAAAACAGGTCGGGGCGCCTATTACTTAATATTACTAAGATTACTTAACTTCGAGTAAAGAATTAGTCTGAGTAATCAGCTGTCATGTGCCAGTGCTTCGGGCTCTCGGGTCCCTACACCAGCACTTATTCTCAGTTCTATATCAATATTGATTGCCGAGAAGTCCACCTATACACTTCATATGCATACACGTGTTTGGAGTCTGTCTACACGTTTTACACCTCACTTATAGCCTTAAGGTATGATGATTCTTTCTTCCTTCCCCCTTTCATTTTCTCTGCCAACTGTAACTCCTTTCTACTTTTCTGCCCTTTATTTCCACAGAAATGTATGCTATTTCTATTGAATTTTAGCTTTTCAATTAGTTTTGATCTACTTAAACTTGCAGGAATTCTCCTCCTACTACTCCTGAACGCAATTGGAATGCTGAGCGTGCACGTGAGAGAGAGTTCCGAGTAATGCACTCTCCACAGCACCGGAGACTACCTCAAGCATCTCATAACAGACCTGAACTTATTCCTTTTCCCTTCCCTCAAGCCTCTGGGGGCCTCCCTGCTAACCAAGTGGATAATCCATTTGAGGTTATTAACCACAATGGTCAAGAGTTTCAGTTGACACAGAATATTGCTGCACAGCTGAGGAATCTGCCTCCATTGGTTCCTGTAAGACCAACTCAAAGTAGAAGGGGTAGAGGGGTAAGTTTTATTCTTGACTGCTTTTGCATCTTGACAATTGACTATCTGTAGACTGGACCTTCCAATGCACATCCTCAGCAGAATCAGGCTCAGCCTCAGGTAAACATAATGTGTTTTTTTTTCCTTTCAAATAGCTAACTATTACTTTTGATCCATCTTGGCACTTGACTGTCTGTAGGCTGGACCTTCCAATGCACCTCCTCAGCAGGATCAAGCTACTGGGGTTGGTCAGCCTCAGGTGAACATAAATTTTAATTAACTGTTCTTTTCTATTTACTATTTTGTGTCATGAAACGATCTTTTTTCATTATTCTTTTCCTTTTCTTTTATTTACTTACCTAATCACCAAAGCGCTTACACTAGCGCTTATTATACTTTCATTATCATTTAGGTTACATGCATCAACCTTATTGTTCTCGCGTTGTCATTTCACTTAGGCGCGACTCTCTCGTGCCTGTCAGCTCATTGACAGGACGACGTCATTATCGTTCCGCTTCCATGCTTCTTTCTATATTGCCTTATTGTTTACTCACCTAATACCTACAGCTTTACTTATGGATACGAGTGACTCTTATTGTAGATCCTCACGGTTACGGCGCGAGACATCTCTCACGGCTTCATATCCCATTAGTATATAAGACTTAGTATTTTGTAGTTATATTCCTTAGCTCTATTCTCGTCTATTCTCCTCGGTAGCTAGACTTGTAGTTGGGTTGTTTTATCCATCCTCTTTCGCTTTTTCACCCTCTTGCTCATCGTCTATCGTGTGACGCCTGGTTGTCTCTTATGAGAGCTAGCGAGTCGCTGACATTTTGCCTTCAGTATTAACATCTTCCACAGCATTTGCAGGCAATGTTAGCTTCTGTACCTCCACATCCTGTGCATGGTCAAAGAAGCAATCAATATGGAAGAGGTATGGACTTTCCTCCTGCTCCTCAACAACCTGCTTTCCCTTTCCCTCTTCCTCTTCCTGTCCCTCTCCCTCACTTTCAACCTTTTCCTCTTTCTCCTCCACCTGCTTCTCCTCCCCAAGTTATGGATTATGAGCCTCCTCCTGTTCCTTCCCCTTTGCCATCTCCTTCTCCTCCTCCTTTTCCCCCACATCAGCCAGTTCCTGTAAATCCTCAGAATCTACCTATAGCTCTGAGGCCAGTTCAGGATGATGGAGTTTACAATGAGCTTTTCTTGGGCCAGATGGACAAGGAATGTCCAAACTGTCATGCTTTACATTGGGAGGCAGAAAGGCACAAGAAATCCTCAAAGCGCAATCCTAAATTTGGTAAATGCTGCCGGTCTGGAAAGATTATACTCCCATTTCTCCAGAGGCCTCCTCTTGAGCTGGAAATGTTATTTAATAGTCAGGATCATAACTCTAAGCATTTTTTGGAAAACATCAGAGCCTATAATGCTGCCTTTGCATTTGTATCATTGGGCATGAAAACACAACCCCAAAATGATCCTGAGCTACCACAAACTGGACTGCGGCAGTTTAAAATCAAAGGAGAACTATTTCATAGTTTGGGCTCCCTCCTGCCAGAGGTGGGCAAGAATCCTGTTTATGCTCAACTATATATTATGACTCCTGAAACTGCCCTGGAAAGGCACATGGTGAACAATGCCCACTCTGGATTGCTTAATCCTATAATGACAGTTCTTGATGATTGCCTTTGAAGGAACAACCACTTCTTTGAACTGTACAAGACTGCCCATGAGCGTATAGCTGATGAAGAACAGACAAATCCAGGGTCTGCAAATCATACTGTATGTGTTAGGCTTCACTTTTTGGACTCTACAGATTCAAGGAGATACAACTTGCCTACTGCAGAGGAAGTTGCTGTTATTCTTCCTGGGCCTGGTGAAGCTGCTGATCATAGAGATATTATTCTGCAGCATAAAGCAGGACCCCTTAAGAGAATAGTAGAGTATAATCCTGCATATGCCCCACTTCACTATGTATTGCTTTTCCCCAGAGGAGAGTCAGGTTGGCATAAAAAAATTCAATATGCTCATGGTGAAGGAACTAATCCAAATGAGGAGGATGAAACTGAGACTTCCAAGAGAATGTATGTTTCTCAGATGGAATACTATGCTTTTCGTCTTCATCAACGAAAAACACAGTTTGAAAGTTCTCATTTGTTTATGGCCAAGAATTTATTCCAGCAGTTCATAGTTGATGCGTTTGCCCAAGTGGACCAGCAGCAACTGTCCTGGCTTAAATGGCACCAAAAAGAGCTTAGAGCAGAATTATATTCAGGTTTAGTTGATGCTGTACAGGCTACAGATACAGATGTTGCAGATATTGGACAGCATATCATTCTACCTTCCTCCTATATTGGGGGCTCAAGACATATGTTCCAGCTGTATCAAGATTCAATATCCCTTTCGCGTCATTTTGGAAAGCCAGATCTCTTTGTGACTATCACAGCTAATCCTAATTGTCCTGAAGTCAAGGCTGCACTACTCCCTGGGCAAACTCCCAATGACCGCCCTGATATCATAGCCTGTGTATTCTGTGAAAAAGTTCGCATTATACTGAACCTGATTGACAAAGGGTGTTTTGGGAAGTGCAGGGGTTGGGTGTACACTATTGAGTTTCAGAAAAGGGGTTTGCCTCATATTCATATCCTTATTTTTCTCCATCCAGAAGATAGATTTAAAGAGCCCCATTATATAGATCAACTTATATCTGCTCAGCTACCTGATTCAAACTCTCACCCAAAGCTATTTAAGTTAGTCCAAAAGCTGATGATTCATGGTCCATGTGGAGCACTCAATCCAAATGCCTCCTGCATGAAGGATGGAAAGTGTTCAAAGGGTTTTCCAAAACCTTTCCAGCCTGAGACTTCCCTTTCTGAAAATGGCTATCCAGTATATGCTCAGCCAGACAATGACAGAAAGTGCAAGAAAACTGTCAATGGTAGAGACATTGAGCTTGACAATACATGGGTGGTTCCTTATAATGCTTGGACACTCATGGAGTTGGAAAGCCATGTTAATACTGAATGCTGCATTTCTATCAGGGCTCACAAGTATCTTCACAAATATGTTTACAAAGGTCATGATTGGGCAACTATGCACATTGGTTCAAATCAGGATGAAGTGCAGTTGTATTTAGATTCATGTTATATTTCTGCTTCAGAAGCCAGTTGGAGATTGTTTTCTTATGCTATGCATGAAGAAAAGCCTAAAGTTACAAGGTTAGCTGTGCATACTCCTGGAGGTCAGATGGTTACATTTGATGCAGACAATGGACAAACATTGGAAGAGATTGTTAATGCTGCAAGCACCAAGAATGGCACACTCATGGGATATTTTAGAGCCAATGCAGAGGAAGAGGAGAGAGTTAGGGAGGATCCAGCAAATGCTGTAACAACAGCTCGGTCTCTGCTGTATCAAGAATTTCCATCAGAATGGGTTTGGAATAAAAGCAACCACAAATGGACAGTTCGCAAAAAAGGTGACCCTGCTGTTGGTAGAATGTACTCTGTTCATCCAGCTGCTGGGGAGAGATTTTACATCTGGCTATTATTAACAGTTGTCCAGGGGGCCACTTCCTTTGCCCATCTTCGAACATATAATGGTGTTGAATACCCAACATTTCAGGAGGCATGCCTTGCTCAAGGCCTTTTGCAGAATGACTCTGAGTGGAAAGACTGTTTGGAAGATGCATGCCATATGCAGACAGGATCATGCCTTAGATCACTGTTTGCAACAATTTTGAAAGATTGTCACCCTGTGCAGCCAGGGTTATTATGGGACCAGTTCAAGCAGTATATATGTGATGACCTTGAACAGTACTTATTCAGTAAAAGAATTGTGGATAATCCAACACCAGAGCAGGTTGAGGATTATGGCCTATATCTTATTGACAAGATTCTTTTCCATGCAGGAATATTTGAGGGAGTCAAACAGTATTTGGGAATGCCAATACCCAACTATGAGTTTTGGTCTCAAGTGGAAGGCAACAGATTGATTGCTGAACAGCTGGACTTTGATGCTGAAGAGCAATTGCAGAAAGGAACAAAAAACTTATCCAAGCTCAATGCAGGCCAAAGGCATGCATTTGACCAAATCATGAGTGCTATCAGAGAAAATAGACCCAGGATGTTTTTCCTACATGGTCCTGCTGGAACAGGCAAGACTTTTACTTACAACACCCTTTGTTATATGCTTCGGGGAGAAAGAAAAATTGTTCTCTGTTGTGCATCATCAGGAATAGCTGCACTGCTACTTCCAAAGGGTCAGACTGCACACTCAACTTTTAAGATTCCAATTGAAATTTTTGAAGGAAAGGTGTGTTCTGTCAAAAAGAATTCTGATTTGGGGAAGCTGTTGCAGGAGACTGCTCTAATTATATGGGATGAAGTTCCAATGCAGAATTGGTTTTGCCAGGAAGCAGTAGATCTAACTATGCAAGATCTTAAATCAAGTACCACACCTTTTGGGGGAGTGACTGTGATATTTGGTGGAGACTTTCAGCAAATACTTCCTGTAGTGTGTAAAGGAAGGAGGGAACAGATAGTTGGTGCCAGCATTCAGTGATCTAGGCTTTGGTGGGACATTGAGATTTTGCATCTAACTGAAAACAAACGACTTAGCAGTGGAACAGAGGAGGACCAGGCTTATGCTGAATGGCTTTTGAAAGTGGGTCATGGTTCAGATAATGATGCAGAGAGTCAAATCAAACTGGATCCCACAATGAGATGTGGAGATAGCATTGATTCATTGATTTCCACTATCTATCCCAGCCTGGACTTGATTGACCCTGAACTGAACAATGATGCATGGTTTTTGGAATGTACTATCCTATGCCCCAGAAATGATGCTGTTGATAACTTGAATATGAAGTGTCTAAATGCACTCAAAGGAAACATTCACACCTATCATAGTGCTGATAGTGCTGTAGTGGATGAAGATCCAGAGAATGATCTGCAGTATCCTGTAGAATATCTAAACAGTATCAATGGATCAGGTCTACCTCTTTCCAAACTATCTCTAAAAATTGGTGCACCCATTATGGTGCTTCGAAACCTTGATCTAGTGGCAGGTGTTTGCAATGGAACACATGCAATCCTTACTAAATGTACTGCAAGGGTATTGGAAGCAAGAATTCTGGGAGGTGATAATGCAGGTATAACTTTTCTAATACCACGGATCACCATAATACCCTCAGACCTTGACTTGCCTTTTATCCTGAAAAGGCGCCAGTTTCCTGTCCGGTTGGCATTTTCAATGTCCATTAATAAGGCACAAGGCCAATCTGTTAGAGTAGTGGGATTGAATCTTCAAGTGCCTGTGTTCACACATGGTCAACTATATGTTGCTCTCTCCCGTAGTACAACCAAACAAGGGGTGAAGGTCCTTTTTCCTGAAGGTATGCTTTTTTCTTTTCCAATTTTCTGATAGTTTGGATCTTGAATATTTTATTATTTCAGATAATAATGAATGCACTACAAAGAATATTGTCTACCCTGAAGTTCTTCTGGACCCACATTAGCTTTTGTATTTTACAAGTATTTGTTTATATAATTATTGAGACATCACAAAGTTGAATTCCCACACCTGTCGCTTCGCAACGGGTCAAGCAAAAGGCTTGTCTTTTCTAACTTATAAGATACTTGTGATATAATATGTTACCACATAAATATATGTACCGGTCAAAGCCAGTTGACCGCGGTCTATGCCACGAGCCGCCGATCAAGTCTTTGTGCTCAATTCCTTTGATCTATGCCCTTTGTCTGCTTTGACCTTTCTTTCTTCTCCTACACTTATAAGGCGTCGTTTTCATCCATACGTTTTCTCTTGTGTCCTCTCACTTTGATATCTCTCACTTAGAGCTCAATAGCAAGCGTCTCTGTTTTTTTCAATTTTAGGACATCATTCCCTCTGTAACAGTTGAAGGCTTCTCCGTGGAGTGCGTTTCCACTCCCGGCAGATCTGTTTCCTACCGCTGGCGCTTGAACGGGCATTTTGTATCTGTCAAGAACGTTCCTGGACCCATTCAATCGCGTCTTCTAGCTCTTTCTGGCCCTCTTTCCCCGCCTCCATCTACCCCTGTACCACATTCAACTCGTCCTCTTTCCCCTGAACCATTCATGTCTGACCCGGGTGCTGATACCTCAACCACTCCTTTGCTGTTCTCTCCTGAGCAGTTGCAGCAAATTGCTGTAGCGGTTGCTTTAGCTAGCAAAACACTTGCCTCTAATCCTCCGACCAACCTTCCAATTCCAACGCCTCCTCCCTTTATCTCGGCCAGTGAGGCGCCTCCATGTGAGTCCCTTTATGCTTCTTATCCCAATGTCGAAGAACGACATATTCTTGACATTACTCGTCATGAATTCCGTCCAATGAGCCTTCAGAAGCTGGACAGCCGTGTTCGCGCCAAAGCAGATGCTATGGATGGAGGGTTGGACTTACTTGAAAAGAAGCAGGGCTCTTTGAAGGATTACCCTACGTTAGATTCTTTGATCGTCCCATTCCTCACTTATGTCTCCATTCTGGTTGAATATGCCCGTATTGGCGGAAACCCAGATATTGGATGTGCTCTTGCAATGGGGTGTCAGATGTATGTTGCATCTCTGATGGAGATGGGCAGGGAATTTCAGTGGTCATATGTGCTTGAGTATCATGTTTCTTACATGAATATTCGCCATCAGGAAATGAAGCGCAGCATCTATCTGGGCTGGGGCCCCATTGATGCCCAACTTTACACTCATGTTACTGCACATCCAAAGCCTTCGTCTTCTTCATTTCCCTCCTCTACAAAGTCTAAACCATCAACCGATTTGTCTAAACAGCCCTGTTTCAACTGGAATGATGGTTCCTGTGATGCATCCCCTTGTCCTCACTTGCATATCTGCAAGGTTTGCCGTTCAAAGGGTCACAAAGTAGGGGATCCTGCCTGTTCTGGGAAACGTGCTTCTGCACCTTCTCGCTCTTAATTTCTTGGCAGGGTGAGCCGACGAAGGCACCGTCATTCTCGCCACAGATCGGCTTGCCTGGGCCTCCCAGTGCCTCTTAATGATATCCCTGTAACGGGTCATCCTTGTTTGGACTCTCTTTCATTTCCTCCTTTATCTCTCCCACCCCAGCGTCCCAATTCTGACCCTCGCTGTAACTTACCGGGTAACAAGGTTCTTCCTCCTATTGTTTCTGTTTTAAAGTACAGCGCCTGGGAGTCTTATCTAACAGACTACCCTGATCAGACGTTTGTATCAGCTCTCCTACATATTATCCAGTTTGGTGCTAATATAGGATTTTCCGCTCCTGAATCTGTTCAATCATGCAAAAATTTGAAATCGGCTTTTGAACACCCAGGTTTCATTGATGACATCCTTGCTGAGATGGTGTGATGTGGTCATTTAGCTGGACCTTTTGACACTCCCCCTTTGCCTAATTTTCGCTGCTCTCCGATTGGTATTGTGTCTAAAAAACACAACTCCTCTAAGCTCCATCTCATTAATCACCTTTCTTGGCCTCACGGGTCATCGGTTAACGATGGAATTGCGGACTCAGAGGCACGGATCTCCTATGACATGTTTGAAAGAGCTGTTCAGGACTTGGTGGATTCAGGATGTGGTTCCCTTATGGCAAAACTGGACTTGAAGGATGCATTTAGACATGTTCCAGTGCATGCTGCTGACTGGCACTTACTCGGTATATCATGGGGTTGCAAGTTTTATTACTTGCTGGTTCTCACTTTTGGTTTGAAGAACGCTCCTTATATCTTCAATATGTTCGCTGAAGCAATTCATTGGATTGTGAAACGTCATATTCCCGCTGCTTTGTGGCATTATCTTGATGACTTCCTTCTCATCTTCTCTCCTTTATACAAGTCTTCCAAAGCATTTGCTGTGGTAGATTGGATTATGGCCCTTGGTATGGAACTTGGGCTTAACTTTCAACCTTCGAAGACCATTTGGCCAACACGAGAGATTGAATTTCTTGGCCTGATTCTTGATTCAGTCAAGATGGAGGCATGCCTGCCTGAATTCAAATTGGAGATTTTGCGCAGCCTATTGGTTACGTGGGCATCAAAAAGCACTTGCTCACTCTGTGAAGCTCAGCAGCTAAGTGGTTACCTCCAATTCTGCTCACAAGTCATTCCCCACTCTCGTATTTTCCTCCGTCGACTCTTTGATTTTGAAGCAAAATTTGTCTCTCCTTTTTCTCACCGTTCAATTCCTAAGGGTCTGCGTTCCGATCTTGCTTGGTGGCATGTTTTTAGTGCACACTGGAATGGGATACGGATTCTTTCTCCCTCAACTTCCTTCTCAGTTTGGACAGATGCGAGTGGTGTAAAGGGAATTTGCGGAGTGATTGGGGATGCTTGGTTTGCAACTCGTGTTCCTCGTCGCTTTCGCACCCGGGATATCCAATTCAAGGAGCTTTATGTGGTGCTTCACGCTATCCTTTGCTGGGGTCATTGTTGGTCTGGGCTTCATGTGGTATTTCATTGTGATAATCAGGCTGTGGTGCAATGGTTGATTACCGGAACTTGTGGCTTGCCTCTAGCTATGTCAATGTTGCACCTAGTATCTATGATGGCTGCATCACTCCATTTCTCTTTCACTTCAGTTTGGATTCCCACTGAGAAGAATGCTATTGCTGATGCCGCTTCTCGTTTCCAGTACAACCGCCTATTCGAACTCGCTCCACACCTTCCACGAACACCCGTCTTGACCCAGTCCCACCTGAGTGGTTTGAAACAAACTCTCACCTCTCTCCACGCGTCGCCTTCTATCTCTTCCATGGAATTGCATCCAGCACTCGAAAAACATATACCTCCTCCCAACATCAGTACATCGACTTTGTCCGCACTCGCCCCCATCTTTGTCCCTTGCCAGGGCAATACTTGCCCGCAACAACCAATGGGATCCTTGAATGGGTCGCTCACCTTGGTGACCGCGCCCTTCAGCCTAAAACCATTAAATCCTATGTCTCCAGTATTCGTTCCCTCCATGTCGACGCCGGTCTTTCTTTTGCCGCATGCGAGTCACCTACCGTTCAGCGACTCATTCACGCAATCAAGCGTTTCTACGGGGAAAAGGCTCGCAATCCCAAACTGCCTATCACCGCAGTTCTAATGGGCCAGCTTGCTGATGTTGCAGGCGATGTTTCACTTCTTGATAATGCAAATTTCGACGCTGCATCAAAGATGGCTTTCAGTGGTCTTCTATGATGCGGAGAATTCACTGTTGGTGAAAAGGAGATGTTCAATCCAGCTGTACATCTCACTCGGGCCTCTATCCAGTTCATCCCTTCCATTGAGAACCCTTCTTACGTTCGTCTTAATCTTCCGGATTCAAAAACTGATCCATTTCACAAAGGTATTACAGTCATCATGGCAACGGCTCCCGTTTTAAAAACCTGTGCGGTCACGGCTCTCAAACATCTTTTCACTCAGCATCCTTTTCCTCTCACTTCACCTCTTTTTGCTACATCTCACGACTCTCCCATGACTCGGAACTCATTTATCTCCACTCTCAAATCCCGATTGATGCTCATTGGGCTGGATTCCATGCTCTACTCTGGTCACAGTTTTCGTCGTGGGGCAGCCACTTCTGCTGCCACAGCTGGATACTCCGATTATGAGATACAACTGTTGGGTCGCTGGCGTAGCGATGCATACAAACTTTATCTTGACGTTCCTGTGGATCGAATCCTTCACTTGTCCGCTCGTCTGCATGTGGCTGCTGCCGCTCAGGCTCAGCCTCCCGAGCCTCTGGCTCTCCCCTTTGCCCCTGGTTTCATGGCTTGAGCTTGGCGCCCCTTACGGGTTTCCTTGCGAGAGAGCACAGGTGACCAAACAATACATCTTGTTTGCTCCCAAGTATGGCTCACATCGTTCCTCTCTCTTTCTTCCCTCTCCCTCAGCAGCCGAGCACGCATAGATGTACCGGTCAAAGCCAGTTGACCGCGGTCTATGCCACGAGCCGCCGATCAAGTCTTTGTGCTCAATTCCTTTGATCTATGCCCTTTGTCTGCTTTGACCTTTCTTTCTTCTCCTACACTTATAAGGCGTCGTTTTCATCCATACGTTTTCTCTTGTGTCCTCTCACTTTGATATCTCTCACTTAGAGCTCGATAGGTACATAGTTTCGTGTCCTCTCACTTTGATATCTCTCACTTAGAGCTCGATAGGTACATAGTTTCGTGTCCTCTCACTTTGATATCTCTCACTTAGAGCTCGATAGCGAGCGTCTCTGTTTTTCACCCACCCTTATGTACCTCTTACCCTATCATCCTGTTCTGTCTCATGTATCTACATACATTTCACCAGTGCCGGCTTGAGCTTGGCGCCCCTTACGGGTTTCCTTGCGAGAGAGCACAGGTGACCAAACAATACATCTTGTTTGCTCCCAAGTATGGCTCACATCGTTCCTCTCTCTTTCTTCCCTCTCCCTCAGCAGCCGAGCACGCATAGACTCAAAGTTTCTGCCAAGTTATGACATCTTATATAAAACTTTTCGGATTTTTGTTATATTATGGTTTCTATTAATACTTATATTTATTGAAAACTTCTAATATTGTGACACCTCATAAGAGTATTCAATTATAAGCAACTTCTTGGAAGGTTATGTGATTTTGAAAAATTTAAAAGTCTTCCTGAAGTTTTTTTAACTTATGGAAAATTTACGCAATTGACAATTTTTAAATTGGCATAACATAAGTTTCAAAATTTATATAAAACTTATTTGAAACTTATGAGGAACTCTTAATATAATATTCTTTCATATGAGGGCCTCCAAAGTGTTGTAAAAAGTTTCTGGTAAGTAAAGCTATCTTATAGGAAACTTCTTGAAACCAGAAAAAAGGACAAATCACTGATAAGTTATGTATCAGAATTTTGACTGGCTAGTAAATTATAGAAAATTTAAATTGTTTGGACATCCCTCATCCATACTTCATCCATCCCTCATTTATCCATACTCCATCCATAAATCACACTTTATCTATGCACAATTCATTAATGCACCATCCATACTCTATCCAAATATTACATGACAAGTTCCTGATAGGTATCAAATTTTATTCAAAACTTGTGTTAAGCATATCAAAAAATTCGTGAGAGCCGAAATTATCAGCGTGAGAATAAAATGCACCTTGGCAAGCAAGATGACCAAGCCATACGACCACGCGAGGAATCGTAATATTTCCCACGCGTTGCTAGCTAGCAGCCACTCAGAATTTGTCAGCATCGTTTGACGCCTTCGCAAATTTGTGCCTCTGTCGTCGATAACTCAAGCAAAATGGTCAAAGGTGAATAGGTTGCTGGCGTTCGTTGACAATGTCTCACTTTGAACGCAGTCTACAAGCCGGGAAAGGTAGCCATCGTTCTGCAAGGCAGACAAGCGGGGAAGAAGGTGGTTGTAATAAAGCAGCTAGATGAAGGAACGAAAGACCGACCATACCCTCACGCAATCGTTGCTGGTGTTGAGCGATACCCGCGCAAGGTCACTCGTCGTATGGGTCAGAAGAAGCTCGCAACGAGGTCCAAAGTGAAACCTTTCATCAAGGTATGCTGCTGTGGTGGGAGTATAGATGTCGTTTAACTGTTGTGATTGTCATTCGGAATAGGTTATCAACTACTCGCACCTCTTCCCGACGCGTTACCAGCTGGAACTTGAGTCCTTGAAGGGCACCGTCTCGGCTGAAACCTTCAAAGAGCCCTCTCAGCGTGAAGACTCGAAGAAAGCCATCAAAAAGCAGTTGGAGGAGAGGTATACTGCCGGGAAGAACAGATGGTTCTTCACCGCCCTTCGGGTATGCATTAATGCCATTGTGTTTGCAGTGAGCGCATTCGTTGACTTCGTTGTTAGTTCTAGGAACGGTTTTGTGTTATGTTGGAATATGATCTCCCTTGCCCATGTACGCTATATGCCATCGCTACTACGATATGATGAACACACCATCCTTGAGAATTACATGCATGAAAACTGTGTAGGTAGTAGTGCGCGCTATGCAATTCGTCAAGCTGCTATCTGTATTCAGATGGTAGCATATACAGTCCGGGACATTCTAGTCTCCTAAGCCAGACCCGTATATAGATTATCTTATCAGATATTACGGAAGACAATTGCTATCCTATTATGTTTCCCACGCCCAGAGCATAGTCAACTTATTTCGCCGTTCTCATTCGGCCGCTATCGGTTAATTACTAACTTGACTTCAAACTTGTCAGCTTTGGCTTAGATCTCTGGCCAAATGCAAGCCCGTGGTGTTTGTCTTTGAATCCCAAGTCGCCCCAAGACTGCATATGTAGGCTGCGAATGTTGAATATATTCACGATTCACGAAATCCTCGTATTATTTTTTTTTTGAAAAGTGTCCCGACTAACGACAAGATTGACTAGAATACGTGGTACCTCAAACGAATGACATGACCGAAGCATACGAAGATAAGAAGTGTAGCAGTGTTCGATGGACAGAAAATAGACGGTCAAAGAGTGACTGGTAGAACATCAATAACAAGCTTTCGTTAGATGAATAAAGGAACAGCAACGTACTGGGGATACAGCCGATAGAAATCAGGCTGCTGCTGTTATCCTCGCAACAAACTGTTTGATCAGAGCTAGAATTATGCGGGTCAACTGGTCAGTGAGTAAAGTCGAGATAAAGACTGTAGAACAAACCAAGTGCTGGAGGTACCGATGACAGTGATGGGACTGCAATCCGAAGCGACATTGACATCTCCGTCAAGCACGATTCCAAGCAATTCAAGAAGAAGTGCAAAAATGGGACTACTGTCGACTGTTCCAGCATTTTCACAGCACTGAACAGGACCAGTGCTACATTTTCCAGGGGAACTCGACGGACCCGTTCGTTTAGCAGCTACGCAAGATTTAATGATACCAGCCTCATCTGAAAGCATTACACGAACCATATACAGGAGTGCCACTCCGCTTCTGAGGAGGGAGAGGAGGAAGACCACGAGCCAGACGCTCTCCGTTGGTCTCCCGGAAGGGGGTGGCAGAAACAGAAGTGGCCGTGGCAGCAAATACAAAAGCGAGGACGGTGGTGAACTTCATGACCGGGTTTGAGGCGACTGCAAGGATTCGGTGAAGGGGGGCGTTCGAATGCTTCAACATCATTGTCTGGCAGCCATATTTATACATCACACACTGAACTTCGAAATCTGTCAGCGCGCGGTAGATACATAAAAAAAACTTACGAGATATCAATTGAAGGTGTGTCTGACACCCAATCACGGCAGGTGAACACCGTCAATAAGATCTGAAAAGATGCTTCAAACGGCATGTTAGATGTAGTGTAGTGTCCGGGGTCCACAATTTTTTCATTTCAGCGGAATTCCAAAGTTGATTGGGAAACTTGGCAGGTCCTGCATACTCGAAGACGTCCTATAGGATCAGACTCAAGTGAGGGAGAATAATGAGTGGAATGCCTACCAGGACGTGAATATCTTGAGGGAAATTTTATAGCTGGAATTGTTCGGCGTTCACAACGGATTGAAGAAAATTAAACTCGGAAGTTTCAATGCATTTCGAGGATTCAATAAGTGACGGCAAGCCAGAAAATTTCATACCCCTAGCAAGCAGGTCGTTGACCTACGATATCAATATCCGACCATCCTCTCATACCCTTTGATAAACTCACCCTCAAGCTTGACAGTGATTGGGTTGGGTATCGCTCCATGGATACATCAATTAAGGCTACCACTGGAAAGCCAGAGAAGTTGAAAACACCCTGCATACGTGTATATGCCCAAGTCCAAAAACCCCATTTTGGTATTTTGGTTCTGGGCCTCTCATAACATCAGTGTTTTTCTAGAATGGGTACGAGAGTTGAAACACGTATTCTTCGGAATGTGAAAAAAGTGTACATGAATTTGATGGATACCAGATAACGACTTCCAGACAACACTGGGGTCCTGTTCTTCTTTCCTGATTTTGTGCAAATTTTCCATTCATATCATCGTGAACCTGGAATATAGGTGGAACCGAGGGATGTTCCAGTTAAGTAAAGCATTCCGAGAAAGAAGATGCAACATGTGAGTATCGAACGTGAGCGTACAAAAGCTTCCTTTGCAGTGGTAGTTCCTAGTGGTTCCTGTGCACCAGTTCTAAAAAGTTCTTGATAATTCAACAATACCACCCGATACCACGCTGGCGCCACAACGTCGTATCTCAACTGTTAGATTTCCCTATACATGAGACATTGGCTAAGGCATCCGCAACTGGTAATCGGATTTAAGCAGGCGGCAGAGTTGGATCGAGGTTAGAACTACGGGAAGCGAGCTCTGCAACCAGTTTGGTTGACACCGACAACACCTAGAAACTTCATAAGCCAGCGGCAGACCGGTTGCTAGCGGAAGTAGCTTAGTAGAACGGGAAAGAGTCAGAACCAAGGCTGACCAGTAATTGAACGATGTCCGAGGCCATCTCGAATGAGTTTAAGGAAAGAAAGAATCACACACAGAGTGAACTGGGATATATGTTAATCAATGATTCGGTGTCCTCTACTAAGTTCAGGAAATTTTAATCTCATGACCACACTATCCCTCCTCATTCTCCCTAGTATCAGATTGCACAGTGGGATCCGTAAAATTGTGATTACATTTCGAGCAGACGAAGAAAAGAATCATCCTGGTTTCTTTTCTTTTCGATTGATCTTGAAATAGGACAGCACTTATGATCACATTAGAGCAAGATTGGGGTAGAGACAGAGACTCACTCTTCATTGCCACACCGCGGACATTCAACGTTCGAATGAGCCTAGAATAAACTATTAGTAGTTTCGCGTTCGATAAGAAGGGACCATACCAGGGTGGGATCAGAGCCAAGGTCCGTCGTTACTCCAACTTGTTCTCTTGGAAATGACATGAGGACTGGTCAGCCCACCAGATACAACCTTCTTACTTTGTGACAGTCAAAAGATCGTTCCTGTACACGCATTTGTTTTCGCTCGCTTCTTCATATTGACATATACGACAAGCAAAGACCATTATACGCCGATGTGGATCAGCCTTCGGATACAAAAGATTGTTGCATTCTGAGCAAAATTGAAGCGACGCCTGAGAGATCAGGATAAAGTTGATGCACTAATGTCAAAGAGATATATACCATAGCTTGGTTGATATCGGGGATATAGAGCAGGAAGAGAAAGATAGTAGCAACGGCGATGGTGGTTCAGATCAGGGATCGAGCGGCTGATTATGTAAGGTCAACTTCGGCTTAATTTCTTCCTCAGTTATGTCCCAACAACTTGTGCATCTTGTATACATCCATGGATTCAGAGGTACAATATGTTCTGAGTTACTGCGCACGACGATAGTCATGTAAATTTAGGCGATGAAACTACCTTTCAGGCAAGCAAGATTCTATTTACCAAGGATTCAATCAGCCCTGAGATAAGAAACCTAGGCGTTTCCTACTCACCTTCAGCAATATGTAACTGAGCACATACCTTCACATCTGAATCTCAGAGTTCAGTCAAGCTTATACCCAACCTACAAGAGTGTTAAACCCATTTCCTCCGCTACCAAGAATTTTATTGAGTGGTGAACATCTATTTCTACGTTTGTATGGGTATGACTTCTTAGATTTTAGGCTTCGAACGCAGCCTCCTGGCCCAGTGATACTTCTTGCGCACTCTATGGGTGGACTTCTCGCTGCAGAAGCAGCGACGGACCCTTCCAGTGCCAATGACGGTCGCAGGCGCATCGTAGGCTTAATTGCCTTTGACTGTCCATATCTGGGGATGCATCCACACGTTGTAATTACCGGACTTGCCTCGCTTGTGCCTAAGAAGAATGAGAGCAAGATGAAAACAGAGGCTGAGCTAAACCCCGATCCAGAGGTACGAATTGTAGATCGTACTAAAGAAACGGAGAATTGGAATGAGAAACAAAACGGTATGTTATGTCTACTCGTTCCAATCGTTTATCATATCAGAAATCATATGTTCTATACAGTGTATTCTTCGGCTCCTTCTCCTTCGAATTCGTCCACGTTGTCCTCAGCTGCAAGCCATTCCGAATCCGATCATTTTGTTGGCCGCGCGATGAAACTTATCTCCTCTCATTCTGATGATGCACTTGTCCGTTGGGCTCGTAAACATTCAAATGAACCGTTTTCTGCTGGAAAACGTTGGGTCGTAGAACATTTCCAATTTGGTTCATGCATGTTTGACCCAAGCGGATTGAAAGACAGGTATACGAACTTGGTTTTGTCCAGTAACCTGCTCTGGGTCAACTATTGGACGGTTACTGCTCCAAAATCACACCAAAATGTTTCCCATAACCTATACAAGGAAGCTGACAGTCAGCAAATGCTGGACGATAACGACGAAGCACTGATCGGAACTGGAGTTGCAAACCCACCCGAAAATCCTTCGAACACAGTTGCACATATAGGGCTGACGGCCTCGCACTTGCTTCCCCTATCACTTGATAACACACCCGAGACCCCTGTAATACCAGGTCCGAAAACAAAATCAGAAGTTAAAGCACATGCGAAGGCAACAGAGAAAGAGATTAGAGCGCAGCAGAAGGAACGAAAGAAGGAGGAAAAACACCTCGAGAAGAAACAGAAAGCGGCACAGAAGGAACGTCATACCCATGCAAAGGCAGCGACCAAGGCCAGGACTGAAGAGAAGGCAGGGCGCCACTTCGTCGTACTTCCAACTGGCCTCGGAGCGATACTTGGAGGTGGTGATCATTGGGAGCGGGTTGTGATTGGCGGCGTCGATGATGAAGTAGCAGCTCATTGTGGTCTATTCATTCCTGAACAGAATTTAGAATATACGAAACTAGTGGAACGAGTAGGACTCCGGATTATGGAGTGGTGTGACAAGGTGTAGGTTAACCTGCTTCCTACTACTGCTGTCTACTGCCAAAATATATTAGACGCTTCGGCAAGCTACTTTAATTAATATCTGAATGAAAGAAATTTTTATCGACTATCTTCGCTGCCTCATCGATACTGCTAGCTGGTGTGGGTGTGGGTGTACGTCGGGTCCTATTACTTGGAGGCCATGGATAAGGACTAGGCAGTGGAGAAACGTTGCGAACCCTATCAGCCGCGACGCTTTCCCTCAGGAATTCCTCTCGAGCCTGAGTCAACTTCACCACCTTGTCCAGCGCAATCCTCTCTGCTTCATTCAATTGCAAAGGCTCCGTGCGTTTGCAAAATGAGATATATGCTGGGCGTAACCATTTGGTAATCCCATATTTCTCTGCTAGAACCATCATCTCTATTGCGTCGGGACGCACAGAGGCGTTATCGATTGCGGTAATCGCGTGCTCTCTGGCTCTGTCGAATTTGAGTGCAGAAGCACCTGCAAGCAAGTTAATCCATTCAGAGACAGGAACTGCATCGCCGTTACTTCGATACATCCTACATAAGACGGTTACCATGATTTCTTCCTTGGTTTACAACCTGTTCTGCTGCTCACCCGTCGTAGAAAAAATCTAGGAGGCTTTCAAATTCGCGAATCGAGACACCCTGTAACTCGATTGGTTGACTCTGAATTCCCTGTACCGTCGATAACGCGCCGCGGAGGAAGAGAGAATCCCGTTCAAGAAAATAACGATGGACTTTAAACAGGCATCCTTGAACCTTGGCAGGAGGCAAGTTTCAATGACCCTTTATACATTAGTGTTTGAGCCAGAAAAAAATGCGCACCACGAATGATACAATAGGCATTGGCTGGTCAATATAATACCCGCCGCGCAGTAACTCTTGAAATTCGGTCGTCTTCGTCGTGGTCATATCACGATTGAGGTGAGGCAAGAGCGATGTTGAATTATTCGGTCTGTGGTTTCGCTCCGGGTTCGAAGGGGGTTCCAATGTTAGAGTGTTAACCAAAGTCGGAGGACCTACCACGTTCGGGTAATGAAATGCTTTTGGACTGGCTGTACGACTCGTGAAAGTACGGTTTAGACCAAAGCTGCCAGTCGGTGAGCCTATATCGGAGAACATTGTAGTCCAAGCTTGGAATATCTGGTGGGTGAGTGTGAAATAATTGAAGGTTGTTTAAGCTCAGAATGGAGGAGAGCAAAATCGTTCAAATACTACTTCGCAGATGACAACGAGGAATCGGCGTGACACGCAGAAGATGTTGTATGCATGTTCATAGTACGCATGAGCGTTCGAGAGCGATAAGGTATGCGGTGCGACACTTGCTTCTAGTTGTTCTGTTTTTAACTGCCCATGTTCTATTTGACCCAATATAAAATACACCTGTTGAGTATATATGCGTTCACTATACACATAACAGCCCATTCATCGGTCGAATAAGAGCGTTCGATTCGTGCTGTGTTATGGTCTTATGCTTCCACAAAAGCCCGATATAGCACCAGATCCTCTCCTTCAAATTGAATACCCGTGTCTGCACCAACGAAGAACACATCTCCTTTCACGATCTGCAGCGAATTCTGACCTTCGCCCCATGACACCATGCCGTTGCCCTCTATAACCACCGTCAAGCTTGGACCGTTCATAGGCGGGTGAATCTCTTTAGCCTCAGTCTTGGCCTGGCTCGCGAGCTTGACCTGCACGACGGAGAATTCCGGGATCGGAGGATCATACAATGTCGATATAGAAGGAGAAGAAGCGGTAGAAGGAGGGAAAGGCAAAGGTTGGACACGGTGCCGTGTGGCTTCCGCAGGTACATAGGTCAATCCCGCGACAAGGTTGGGAATATCCCTCAGTTTCGGTGTCAATCCCGCACGTATAACGTTGTCGGAGTTGGCCATACACTCGATGATGTCTGCGGAAGGATCGTTTGAACATATCCACTCGCGGTACATGTAACGGGTGAGAGACTTACCTCCGGAAACATAAGCGTGAGGCTCTCCTGCTCCTAGGAAGATGGCTTCTCCAGGAGAAAGGATGATGTAGTTGAGAATGAACGCGCAAAACACGCCAACGTCGCCAGGGAATTGGCTGTTCAGCCTTAGTACAAGCTCCTCGATGCTGCCGTCCTTTGGCAGCGGGGTTTGATATCGATGGACCAAAGCATCCAGCTGAGCATTGATCAAAGCCTCGTCTGCAGTCATGAGTGCAGAGAAGAGATCTTTCAAAGCGGCTTTGGCCTCAGGGCTTGTGGAATCAGATCCGGAAGAAACTGATAAGAAGTTTTCGGTTATTGCTTTGGGGATTAAAGCAGAAAGTTCGGGCGTGAGGAAGAGATATTTAGCAATTGCTGAAAGAGGTTGAAAGCCACATAGGGCACGAAATGGAGTTAAAGCTAGGGCAAGCTCGGGCTTATGATTATCATCTACATTTCATATCCTTTGGTATGTCGATCTTGCTGATATGCTACGAGCGCACCTTTGTATATATGAGGAAGCTGTGCGTGCAGATATTCTGCGGTCTTCTTGTCTGGATGGGTCTGGATACTGAGTGCTTTTTCGATAGAAAGGACCTAGAAGTAAATACATTGTAGATCTCCAAGCATCGTAGCATAGATGTCTAGACACGCACTTTGAACAAGAATGGGAGATTTCCGTCTTTGGATTGAGGAAATTTCTCTGCGACTTGATTTCCGATAACCGAAGGATGTAATTTGAGATGAGAGGATAACGTATAATGCGAGGGAGATGGAAGGCGCGATGGAGACGTCGGATGAGTGCCCATCCAGAGCTACAATTTCACCTTTGCAATACTTTCTGCAAAACTATCATGGATTCTTACCTCCGAGTACGGTTTGCTTTCATCTAACGCGAAAGCCGAATCGACCTTGGAGGATGCGGCGAGTTGAGCCACAACTGATTTCGATCCAATTTTTCCCCAGTCATATTGCTGCGTAGTAGGAACAATCTTGAATACTGAGGCCATGATTGGGAAAAGAAATACAAGTCCAAGGACTTGAAGTGTTAGAGTTTAGTGGAAGTACAGTGCGTGACGCGACGTGGCGCAAGACGCGAGCTTACATAACCAGAGCAAAAAAACATAGTAGGTACTGAGTATGGAATTAACGAGAGGCAACGCCAATTCCGTTATTAATTATACCCAACATCAGCAACGGCAGGACCAGGCTGATTTGGCCCCGCATTTTTCCTGGTCGTAGCTCTAACGAAGCTTTCCGATGGCCACCAAAGTCCGTCCTTCACTTGATCTTTGGGCAGCACCCTTGGCTCGACCTTAAGCGACAACTTTCCTTCACGATTAATGATAACCGAATCATCGTAGTCCTCATACGCGACAAGCTTGGGACAGTATTCCGCCAAAGTGCGAATGTCGTTCTCAACTTGAGCGCTAAGCATCTCCTTTCTAGGCATATAATTCAAGAACACCCCAATTCCTCGCATGTGTAATGTACGCAACTCGGAAAATTTGGAAAGGTGTGCAAACCATGATCCCTGGGGTTTACGCATTAATGATATCTTGCGGCAGAGTTATTGTGCGAACGAACCTTGGACGTTGCATCCTTCCGCCTGGTACCAACGTCGATCCACCGTATCTGGGGCATCAGTTCCGCTAGAACTTCTAGATCCATTGGCCCATCGTTCTCATTCAGCGCCACATGCGTGATCTGTTTCGATGACCTGAGTCTAGAGAAGAGTTCGTCCTTCCACGGAGCCGTAATGGATTGTTCAGCTTCCTCTGTGTTAACCTCTACCACTTCCTCGTCCTCAGTGTATGCGTCCTGCTTGTCGATATTAAAGTAATCAGACAATTTTATGACCTGCCGGACATCAATTCCAGTCAGACTGAACAGCGGGCGTGAAGAGGACTCCAAGCCATCTAAGATCTTTGCAGCATGAAATGGAGAGCAATTTAGGTGCATGAGATTGGGCAAAGAGTTTGTGGGAAGAGATAGCTGTTCCCAGCGACGACCGGCCATCATTGGTGACAATGCCAGACTAACGATAGACGGATGAGCGGAAAGGAAATTGGAGAGGGCTGAAGGTGTGCATGAGGCTCTTCGAAAGGTAATTTCACGGAGACGTGGCAAAGTGACTTGGGACAGTATCGGAGTAACGTCGACTAATGCATCCGGGTCGAGGAAAGTGAGATTGAGTGCCTGTGTAACATAAGTGTGAGACGAATTCTCGAGAAGCAGCCGCACCTCTAGAGAATCAGCATTGCCTTTGAGTAACTCAATCAACGATAACAGGTATTCTCTATCCTCTTCAATATCAAATCCTGCGATATATCTGGTCTCTAGCTCCAGAGATGTGAGCTTGGTGAACGTCCAAAACTGAAAAACACGTTCAGTCAGTGTAGCATGAACGGAAAAAGAATGAGTAAACAGACCGTCGAAGATTCAAAGATGGAGCGATAGTTGATAGAAGTCGAATTTCCAACAAAATCACAGGCCTTGTAGTCGATGATCCTCAATGAGGATACTTCTAAATCCTTCAATGATGACCACAACTCCTCCTGGAGAATAGGTCCAAGATCATGTCTCCACGTGAAATGCTTCAAGCCCTTCATCTTTCGCAAAGCAGCTATTAGATCCATTTCCACCAAAGCTTGCTCGTCAGCGGTCTTTAAAACTAGTTTGGGACCAGACAATACTCCAGGTGGAAGAATTTCTGGCACACTGAGCTGCTCTGAAAGTCCTCTGAGAGTTGACAGGATTACGACAGAGGTCGTTTGTGAAGCTGGCTTCGAGCTGAGGGCTTTCCAGACAGCATGATTTGTGAGTTCACAACGTATTGTGATAGTTTTTGACATGATGCGAGACTATATAGCTACCAGGCGAAAGAAAATGTCCTTTTTAAAGACCTCTGTTGGCAACGCCATTCATATGTTATGACTCGAAGGCTGTCCATAGTGTCCCGCATCCAGCCCGCATCTGATCCAGAGCAAGTGAATAAAAAAGCTCGATAATTACAGTCTGATTAAGAATAAAAAAGCGGTAACGGCAGTTGTGATGGTAGATCCTCGAAGCGCGTGAATTTCGTGACATCTTTTAACCCAGCTTTGACCAGCTTTCATCTAGACCTTTTTCTTTATCACACTCATCCACTACTCATCCACGCACAATATGGTTGTATCTCGCCGCGGAAGCGGCAGTATTACGCTGCCTACTGGCCAGACCATGGCCATCCATACCAGAACACACGAAGAAGAGGACCTGCCCCATGCCACCAAAAAGTAGGCTTAATTCAAGTTCAATGGTTATCTATTATTTATCTAGCTCTCTTTCAGAACAATGGCAGATCATCTACGCAAATATGAGAGCTTGTTCGTCTTATCGTCTGGTCTGCAATTCGATCGGGTAACTCACCCAATATGAAGATTCACCTTAACGCCTCAGAGAATGCGAATGATTGTCGAAGCATTCAAGGACAGCTTGGAACTTGGTCTACAAAAGCCGAAACAGATTGTCGTGCGTATTCAATATTCTATTTTACGGAGATATCTGATGATACGATAAATTCCCAGCCTATGATACCAACCTTCGTATTTGGCTGGCCCACTGGCACAGAATCCGGCGATTTTCTCGCTTTGGATCTTGGTTCGTTCACTGTTCTCCTGTGTCAAAGCTTCTTGACCGACAATCAGCTCACAGGTGGTACGAATCTTCGAGTCTGTTTGGTCACCCTCCAAGGAGAAGGGAAATTCGAAATGACCCAGACTAAGTACCGACTTACCGAAGAGCAGAAGCAGGATGAAGGCCAGAAGCTCTTTGATTTTTGTGCGGAATGTCTCAAAACGTTCATTGACACAAACTTCACTGATGAAGATGGGACTTCGCTTCTCAAGCCCGGAGAGCTATTGCCGCTCGGGTTCACAGTACGTACGCAGCATTCATCTGGGTATCAACTGAAGCAATACTCTCTTCAAAGTTTTCTTATCCCTGTTATCAAACCCGAATCGACCACGGTGAACTAATCCGTTGGACCAAAGGTTTCGGCGCAAAGAACACAGAAGGGCGGGATGTCGCAGAAATGTTCCGCCAGTCCATTGAGAAATATGTATGTTGCCGTGCTACAGACGTTCTGAATCGTTATCTCAAATGATTTTCTGCTTAGCAACTCCCTGTTGCAATGACTGCATTGATTAACGACACTACCGGAACTCTCATCGCGTCCCACTACGTCAATCCCAAAACCAAAATTGCTGTCATTTTCGGTACTGGATGTAATGCGGCGTACATGGAAAACGTTAAAGACATCGAGAAGATTAACGACCTCGGTATCAGTGAGAAAGATCAAATGGCTATCAATTGCGAATGGGTAAGCCTTTCCAGGTTTCTGGCTAATACCTGTTCTTGCCTTGAACAGTCGTTGCATAGGGGGCATTCGACTCATTTGAACACGAGCATCTTCCAAGAACAAAATACGATATCATTGTTGATGAGACGTCAAATAAGCCAGGCGAACAGGCATTCGAGGTGCGCATCCGAGATCATTTTCTCCTGTGTCTTCATAATGAAAATATGACAATACAGAAATTAATTTCTGGGCGATATCTGGGAGAAATTCTTCGTCTGGTGATCTGTGAGCTAATTGACGAGGGTGTTCTCTTCCTCGGGCAGGAAACTTACAAGCTCGAGATACCGTATGTCTTCGAGACTGCCTTCCTGTCTCTAATGGAAAGGTCAGCATATACGCTATACATTGGACCTTTTTTTGATGATTTGTCTCCCGCAGTGACCCGACAGACGAATTGTTGATGATTATTGGTATCTTCACTCACTTCTTTGCCGTCGAGACTACACTTGCAGAACGACAATTCTTCCGTGCCTTGGCAATGCTTATCGGACGTAGGGCCGCTCGTCTGAGTGCCTGTGGTATTGCCGCGATTGTTGGCAGAATGGGGTATCTTGATGAAGGCTGTCTCGTCGGGGCTGATGGGTCGCTGTATAATGTGTGTTGCAATCTCTGCATCGTTATGCCCAGCTAACAGAAAATATATTTGTATTAGAAATATCCGGGATTTGCTGACAGAGTGCACGAAGGTCTCATCGATGTTTTCGGAGAGAAGGGGAAGTGAGTTAATCTTGCCTTTGTGCCATGACAATCGATCCCAACAACTACATTCTAGTAACATAAAAACCGTTCATGCTGAGGATGGAAGTGGTGTTGGCAGCGCTATTATCGCAGGTAATGTTATAAATATCTTGATTTCCGCTATCATACTGACCTCATGCTCTATAATTACCGCCCAGCTATGACCAAGGCTAGGAGGGATGTTGGCCTATATCCGCATGTATAGGAACTTCAAGGAAATTAGGGAGAGCATGGGCTCATATGTATCATTCTTGTTGTGTTGGAAAGCTACGTACACCTACTATTCCGCTTCTTGTATCGCTGTTGTACCCAAACAAAGAAACAAACTATTATTATAGACAGTGAAATAGGATGCCTAAATGATCTTCGTGAGAGAAGGACATGTCGTGTGACCGTTTCGCATCGCGTTAAATTTGTTCTGTCTCCTTCATCCGATGCCCGTGTCACGAGTACTTGGAGCAGCGAGCTCGATGTATGAAAAGCGGTCCGGGTCCATGATGAAGGCTCCTTATTCTCGGAGTTACCTCTCTCGCCAACAAAGCCAGCGGTCCGCCTCAGGGATAAATGGGAAGTAATGTTTGGACTAAGCCCGCCCATTCCCTCCCAGCCCCTCAAAATGCGGTCGTTACTTCCCCTGTTAGCTTATTTGTCGGTAATATCCGAAGCCAAAGTCCTCCAATCCAAACGAGATGCGGAAGCTTCTTGTGAATTGACTGCCTCTTCGGGTGACGACGCTCCTCAGTTCCTTGCTGCTGCTGCGAGCTGCGACACGGTGACGATTCCGGCTGGGACTACGCTCAACATTGAGACTCGTCTGGACATGACCGGGATGTCAAATCTCAACATCGTCTGTTTTATACATCCAACTTTTATCTTCAAGATGGCAGACTTACCTTGTATCGTGTATTGTAGGACCTCCAAGGGACAATAAGATTCAATCCTGATATTAATTATTGGTCCGGGGTTCGGTCTTTCTATCCACTTATTAGTTTTCTTTATTGACTTCGTTTTGCAGAATGGCTTTCCTATTACATTCCAAGACCAGATAACGTTTTGGCTGTTGGGAGGTGAAAACATTGTGCTGAGTGGCGGAGGAACTCTCGATGGAGCAGGACAGGTCAGTCATCGCGCTCACTATACGTATATATTATCCTCAGAGTTTGTCAGGCTTGGTACGACGCCTTGTAAGTATTCAAAGCGCTGATTTTTTCACTCCTCGATCGTGCAAATTATCTAGTGCTTCTAATTCGTCGTTACTCCGTCCCATCACTCTGACTTTGAATGAAGCTACCAATGCTATTGTCGAAAACATTCAGATGATCAACAGTCCTGAATGGTTCAACCTCGTTTGTTCCAACTTCTTACAACATTTCTGTAGTTCATGGTATTGAATGGTCTATTTAATCCAGGTTAACGAGTGTCAAAATGTAACCTTCAATAACATTACTATCACCGCAAAATCTACGTCCGACAATTTCATCTCTAACACGGACGGTTGGGATATTTACCGCAGCGACACAGTGACAATCAAAAACTCTGTCATAAACAATGGCGATGATTGTGTCTCATTCAAGCCGAGTGAATATTCTCCATCATCGATTCTTATATGTCATGTCAATTGACCGACGACTTCACTGCTAGACTCGACGAACATCTTAGTTTCAGACCTTAACTGCAATGGCTCTCAGTAGGATATCCTTTATCCGTGATTTAGCCGTCGCTAACTGGTTAGAATCCATTGCTCAGTGGAATTTCGGTTGGGTATGTTCCATCGCTGAAGATCATGAAGTCTTTTTTGAACATTGTTCTTCAGGTCTCTTGGCCAATTTTTCGGTGTCTTCGATATAGTTCGTAATGTGACTGCTATGTAAGTGCAAACAGCTATTCATTCTTGCTTCTAAGCCTGATGATTTTGATGTTCCTACCAGCAATATTCAAATGGCAAACGCGGAAAATGGCGCTAGGATCAAAGCATTTGCGGGGAATGATGTTGGAAGTGGCATTGTCCAGAATATCACTTTCGAGAATTTTGTGGTTAGTAACGTGGATAGTCCTGTTGTTATTGACCAGGTAAGTAAGTCTAGTGCATCGTCAAGTCAGGACAAACTAAGATTATAACTGAACCTAAGTGCTATGAGACGTCTGCAGACGATTGTGAAGAATTTCCTTCCAATGTTTTCATCCAAGATATAATTTTCAACAAGTATGTTCAATTTTGGATTGGCCTCCGCGCAATCTTCAAGTTTGATCTGGATCTTTTCCTTATTTCTAGCATATCCGGAACAGGCTCAGGCTCTGAAGTTGCGTCGCTTGACTGCTCTCCTGATGGTCGCTGCAGCGATATTAGTGTCAATAGCTTCGAACTCTCGTTAGTTGTTTATTTTCCACTCTGCGCAGACATTAATTCTATTTCTTTCGAATGGTGTAGGGGGGCTGACGGAAAGACTACATACGAATGTCAAAACGTGAACCTTACAGGCAACGCCGCTTCGCTTTTTGGAACCTGTACAACGACATGAACGCCTGGAGCAATGGATAGTGGCGCACTATTATGTACGACTGCGAAGGTTCTATTAAAATAGTGATGTAGCTTTTATGTTTTAGCTGCAATGGCATATTTTGAACATGCAAATGCAGACTACAGCGCAGTCTCGGAGCGATTGATGTCCGTTTGGAACAGTCGGAAATGAAATGAAGTACTACTAATCGTAAGTAACGGTAGAGAAAGAAAACAGCAAGAACTTCACTGAGCAAGCGGAAAATTCCAAAGAAAGAGAGGAAGCCAATAAGGAGTGTTTGGGTGTCCATCCATGGAAGGAGACCAAAGGGCGGCGGTAGACATCACGCATAGAGAAAAACGGTACAGTACATAAAGGAACGTGTTAGCCTGGGTATGAAATCAAATACTGAAAGAAAAAGCGGTATGTGCTCGACCAGAACCGAAAACCTAAAGATCCCCACTATCAATAGCATCCACAACATATAACACTTGTTGTGGTCTAACAAACAAACCTCTGCTTTCCACGCCGTAATTTCCTTGCCCATTGTCGCTCATGGACGGACTCGCACTTCTCGTCATCATACCCATGCGCATCCTCTTAGATGGAACCGTGCCATATCTCGACGCAGAAGAATCTCCACTCCATTGGTCTACACGGCGTTTTGTTCCTTTGGAATATGTGTATGAAGAAGGATTGTTGCTGAGACCAGGCCGCCGTCTTGAATTGGCTGTCATTGCACGATCATCCATGCTGTCTCCCCATTCCTCTGCGGTGCCACCACTACCGCCATTACTTGGTCCTTTAGTGATGTCAAAGTATCGGATACCCCGCCAAGTGCCGTCGTTCCACTGACGCGAATCCTCTGTATTACCCATCACGACGTCTTTGTTCCTTCCTTTATCATCGTTTACAGGTACCTCCACACCGACCCATGGGCCTAGCTCACCCTCAACCTCACCAATGTATCTTGCAAGCGCACGGAAACGCTTACGTTTGGATGAGACGATGCAGGGAATACCAATAGAGAGGGTTGCTCCGAGGTGAGTCGGATAAGGTGCTTCGTCGTCGGGCGGAGGAGACGATGGACCGGGATCAGGGACTGTTACTAAGGCGGAACTAGAAGCGGATGTGGAAGGAATAGAAGGTACTGGTGGAGCAGAAGCAGTTTTGGTGTTGGAGATGGACTTGGATTTAGAACCGAGAGATCGTTCGCCTCTAATCGTATCACTCGAACCTTTCTTCGATAGTGTCTTACCCTTGGAAGATGTTGTTACAGCCCCCAATCCAGGAGCAGTGATAGCAGCCTTAGCTTGAGCACGGGCTTTATCCGCTGGAGACATTCCTTGGGCGCTTCTGATTGAAGCAGCGGATGATGTGACAGATGGTGGCCTTTTCGTCGAAGTTACTTTGCTGGTGGTTCGACCTGTCGTCGTGCCTGCCGTGGCATTCGTTGCTGTACTCCTCGTACTACGTGTGCTGCGTACACTTCCTGTGGAAGTAGCACTGACTGTCCGTTGTCGTTGCCTAGGCGTCCCGGCGATGCTGCCAGAGGTAGGGGCGGTATGGAAATCACTTGTCCCACTTGTGCTCGAAGTACCTGAGGTGGTGGACGTTCCACTGGTACTAACACTGATAGGTCTTGGTACAGGTACAGCGGGAACTTGAAGTCCGCCAGACTTCGCTTGCCTGCGGACAGTAGAAGTCGACACCTTTGATGATTTCGAAGCTGTGGAAACCGTTGACCGCGTAGAGAGCGTCGAACGTGTCGAAGCAGCTGATCTCGGTCGAGCTTGAGATGCAGTAGAGGCAGCTTGCCTAGCGGCAGCAGCAGCAGCAGCACGAGGTGATATGGAGCTTGTAGTACTCGATACAGTCGCTGTGCTTCTGACACTGGAACGGGACGAGGCAACGGATGAGTTTGACACGAGTCGTCTGCCTGTACCAATTAATGGTGACGTGGTACCTTTGGAGTTTAATGTCTTCTTTGTTAGCGATGTCACTGATGGGGAGGCAGAGGGTGAAGGCGAAACCACTCGAGAGCGCGGAGGTGTTAATGAGTTCATGCTGATATCTTCATCAGCCTCTTTTTCTTCTTCCTCATTTAGCGTTCCATCTTCATCATCTTCTGGATGCTCAGATATGCTGACATCGGGAGTAGAGTGCGGAGTCAACTTGGAATCTGGTCGATCACCTCCTACGCCCTTTACGGACGTTGCAACCCTTCTCCTGCTGATGGTATTCGTACTACCGACAGTACTAACACTTCGAATCGAGCTCGCACTTGATTTTAGCCCACTGCCACTGCTGCTCTTTTGAGGTAAATTCCGGGACAAGATCGATACTCGCATCGAGGGAGTAACAGAGTTGGTCGAATGGATTGAAGCACTGTCAGCGTCAGCGCGTACCCTAAGCCGGTCTCGAGATGGTGAGTTGTTGGCAGGAGGTAAAATGAGTTCGTCGAGCGGAACTTGAATGTCTATAGCAATGAGAGAATAAGTCAATCAAGTGGTCAGTAAGAATTACAAAGACATAATTCTCAACAAGATGGGAAATGGATGAACAAATTTATAGAGGAGATAGACAGGTAATGGACGAAGCTTACAATCAGCAATCTCTTGCAATGCCCACCCCTCCATTGATGCGCCTTCTTTGCCCTCGATCCCAATAAAGCCTCCTGCCTCACGCACATCCTTCCACTTTCCCTTGTCTCTGATCCACCTCAACACTTCCATCCTCGCTTCCTCCACTTGTATCCTTACGTGCGACGTCGGAGGTAACAGTAACGCATTGTTTCCGCCAAACATATCATCGGTATCGTATATGGACTGATACTGATACCCAGAGTTGTGGGATGCGTTCGGGTCTTGGGAGGCAGGGAGCAAGAGAACGTTGGACAACAGGGTCTGGTAAACAAGAGGCGCGTTGGAAGGTTTGAGGCCTCGAAGGAGAGAAGCTAAGATGACAGAGACGCGATTAGCGTCTTCATACGCAGTGGACGCTGAAGGGACTGCTGGTTTATGATTTGCAAACGAGACAGGAACCGGGACAGAAATGTCCGAGGCATTTGAAGGTGTGAGTGTCGGTGTGAGTGTAGATGGTGCTAATGAGGAGACAATCGAGGCGAGCTTATGATGTCCCTGTCTGTTTGGCCACGATGGAGGCTGATAGAAGGGCGAAGCGCGGTGGAGAATTTCATGCCATTCTGAAAGTTGGAGATCTTCTTCCTCCTCTAAGGCAACGGCCGAAGGAGGTGGCGTGAAGCATTCTATCACACGATCTGCTAGACATTCGTCTATGGCTTCTCGCGCGCGCAGGAGGTCTGTACGCACAGTTTCGTGCCAGTTTGTATTCGAGTTCCGACTGACACCGTCCTCAACGTCGTCAGTGTTCGCCATCTTTTCTGCGGCTTTGACGGCTTTTGCTAATTTTCCACCTACTCCTAGGGAAATTTCCACAGCGAAAAGCATGCTCCAGACATTGATATTGCGACCTTTCGATTTTTCATCTGTAGGAGGCATCATCCGCTTCTTGACTCCCTTCAATACGCTTTCCCTCAAGCGCGTTGGGAGCCCTGCCCACTCTGAAGTTACCCAGCCGTCTCCGAGTAATCCTACCAGGGCACGACGAGCACCTCGGTCGAGATATGGATCGTTGACCTCCGGGCGTACGGCAAATTCTAGAATGCGCGGAGCTCGACGAGCACATTGTCTGCATCGACATCCGCCAGTGTTTCCACCCCATCTGCCTTTAATCAGCGCTTCGTACTCTGGAAATTCGAGAAAGGCATGAAAGAGACCGTGACAAAGTTCCATCACTATTCTGCCCCGAATTTCATCCAAAAGACGTGAAAGATGGAGATGTGCGGGTAGGGAAGAGAGATATATGTGCAGAGCAGTGGTAAGGTCGTATGTTCGGTGAGAAAATGCCAGAGTACCAGTATAGAGATATCCGAGGGTGAAATGGAGAGAAGCCGGAGTAAATGGCGGCGAGGGCAACGTGAGGGTTTGCGGTGAGGGAGACGAAGATAATGAGGAGGCTAATGTCAAGGATTTCATAGGGTTTGGAAGCAGCAGACTCCGAAAATATCCGGAACGTGAAACCAGGATGAACCGGTGTGTACTAAATACCGCAGTTGTATTCTCGTGCTCTTTGTTTCCACTTGAGCTAGTTGAGAAGTTATCTGTTGAATTCACCGCCAGTGAAATCTTGACGTCGCTGTACAATCGCGACCGCCACATAAACACCAGATCCTTCCTAAGCTTATCCAGTCGGATTTCCTGAGCCTCTGCCTCTCCGCCACCTAAAGACGCATCACCAGTCGAATCGAATAAAAACTCGAATGCCTCCCCAAATCCTTGACCCGTGTACAAATACTCCAGTTCATTGCTAAATAGAGCAGGTGTAATGGTTGTGTGTAACCGAGTAACAACGACACCATCCTTGGTAGTCGTCGTTGACGGTACCGGCGAATTTCGACTAGACGGGGACGGTGACCGGGATAACTGAGAAACTTGAAGCAAACCTTCCTCAAAACCTAGATTGAGAGACAGCGCGGAGGTGCCCGGTATCGGCGATTGAGTTGGTGAAGGTGAAGTAGCTAGATTAGGCCGAAATTGAAAGTATCGCGATTGGAACGACGGCGGTGCTCTTGCATAGACAATTGCTACCAACAACATCAGTAAAATCGAGAAATATTAATTATTGTTGTATAACACACCTTTATGTCCCCAGACTTCCTCTATGGCCTCACTGGTACCTACTCCTCCGCCGCCTACCTCCCAGACTACGTCTGCAAAGCATTGCTTTGCATTTCTAAACAACCGAGCCAAGTCTTCCCGCCATGACTCAGTAGACAGATCGATGGATTCTTGCAACGACGGAGCGCGTGGAGGAGCAGGGAATACTTTCACTGTTGTTTTAGAAGCCATTATATCTTCGTTGAAATGGTTAGCGAATTGGACGGATGGATGAAAATATTGGTATCGTTTGGTTTAGTTGGCGTTTATAATTCGGGTGAAAGCAAGTTCATCACAACAAAGAGGAGAGTATAAGCCCAGTAATATGCGAGAGATTAGCAAGTATAGACGTTGGGGTATCGAATTGTGCAAAACCTGGGCAATGGGTATCGTTGGCAAGTCGGTACATCAAGTCACGTTGTCTACTCTATCTAGCCATGTAAATGGAATTAAATCTTAGGCTGCAAGCGAAGCCTCTGGTGCTCGCAGCGGCTCTAGCTTCAATGGAAATGGTCCATAAACCAGAACTGAATTTACGCCGTTCCTGTCAACCGCCGACGAATTGGAGACCGTGCCTCCTGTACTATTGATGGCCTTAGACTCAGCATCATGGGCTAGGTTGAGCCTTGGTGTGCTGCGGAATGCTTATGGATGAAAAGGGGAATCAGCGTCCGAAAGTAGGTCTTCATTGCTCGAAACTTACCTGGACAGTGAGCACTGTCGACAGCTTTGGACTATGCGTCTCCTCCAGCTCGCTATGGTTTTACACATGCGCATCTACACCGCGAGTCATTGGTATAGTTGGGAACAGAGTCATCATCGACTGTCTGTTGTCAACTTTGTGTGGTGGGACGAGCAATCCTGGGCCCAAATTGGGACTTGCTGTCAACGTCTCGGGATTGGGCTTGAATATTTACAGATATAAGAGATAACTCGTAGAAAGAGGACATATATGCTCACTGACAGAGTCGAATCTAGTGCTCTTTTGTCTGTTCCCGATATTTTCATGTTAGTGTTATTTCAATGACTGTAATTGTTTTTCAAATCCAGGATCGAATTTTTCCTGTTAGGAGCTTTGAAATGTGCTGTCGAGCTCAAATCCGAGGAAACTAATGAAGATGCTGAATGTCGTTTGATGTCCTAGAACTGACTAAGTTTCGATGATTGGTTGGTGTTTGGACTTTGATGTCGCTATCAGACGCATTTGCATAGTGCTCCCTGCAAGCGCAAGTAGTAAGAATCATCCTCAATGGGTGAGGGTGCACCATTGAGCGGGGCTAATGGCATCTTCTCGTAAGCCGCGTACAATAAGGCGAGCATTGAGGGGTTGCCATCAGACTATTTGCATATCTAGAACATATCGTATAAATTTTTATCTCGAGCACGATAATCCTCAAGCAGATCGCAATAACTTACAGCTTCGGAAGTGTGAAGACCCTATTGGATGTTCATCAGAAACTCAAGTCACAGGGGGTGCAATCTCGACTTGCAAAACAAAGCGTATCAAACTGTTTCTCCACACCAGAAGGAATAACAACTCCATAACTGTCCCGATTGCAGTCATCATCCCGCTGTCAACCGCAATGGTCCTTTCTACTCCCGTCATTAACTGGCGTGTTGTGCAACACTTCATTATTATCCAATGTTGCTGTTAGTATACAAAGACACTGATTGAATGATGTCGAAGGATAACAGCACGTACTAGGCGAGAGATGGTGGTTGCAATGATAACAAATAGCAGTGCCGGCCAACCATGACTACATACACGTTAGACTTTACATGAAAAAATGAACTGGAGATGAACCGTGATCAGTAAGACTGACAACATTGATGAATAGTAGTTTGGGATCCGTTATCGTCTGAGTCTCTGCTTCGAGAATGTCAACGTTGGTGCCTTTTGAAAGGCCTAATTGATGAAGTCAACGTCGGATTGGTCTGCAGCAAAATAGCGGTTTACACCTACCCCAAATCCATACAGCGACACTATCACGCATTGAATGATCGATAAGGTCATGCCGACGACGATTATTATCCAATAACCACCTAGGACGTTGATACGCCAACAGTAAAAAGAACGTACCATGGAAGAAGCTAAAGAAGGGCAGATTGTACAAGAATTATTAAAACCTGTGAGAGACCTACCTAGACCAGACAAGAAAGCTACACTTTTGAAACCCCTTTAAACGATGGAGTAGGAAGGGAATCCATCCACTGTGAAAGTCGTGATAACTATCACGGTTGACAGAAATTCAACAAGGAAGAGAGCGAATACTGCACGACAATGAGCGTTGGCACTGAGGTAGCCAAAAATAATGATAGAACCATGCTTACCTGTGAGCTTTATGTGACGAGGATCCCGTCGACCAGTTGAGTGGAAGTACAGAACTGGGAAAGCAAACGAATAATGTTTGAGCCAGAAACTTGAGATTGTAACATACAAACTTGAACAACCAATATCCCAGGAACTGGCGTTCACCCTCAACATGAGCTATTTGGCTTTCGCATTGATAATCAGCTCACGACCGTGACATCCCTAAGCGCAAAGAGTTCATTAATGCTGACAGAGGTAAGAGGTACGGCGAAGCGCACGTTATTACAGAAAATTCATCGGCTGATATGCCGTTGCTACTGCTCGCATCATGCATAATAAAATCCCCTGAAATACTCAATTTTGCTCGATAAAATATGACGAAAGGGTTCCGCTTTTCCACTGGAATCTGGCACAAATGGCAAACAGATTAGAATGAGTGATGCACTAATGATCGGTTGGTGTAGCAGCAAAAGCGGCAAGTAGACGTTACTTGGAATCGGAAGGGGCTTGCCAACTAGAATGACCGTCAAAAATGCGACCAGCGCTGGTTAGAAGAACGAAACCAAATTGGCAGAGAAATAGAGCAAAAAGCAATAGCTTGATGGCAAGGGATCATCGCCTGGCTGGTGGTGGATTGTTGATAACGAAAAATCAGCAACCAATGACCAACCAGCTGTGCATAGAAGTTCAACTTGAAGTTGTAAGGTTCGCAGAGAAATTTGCCAATAGCAAATCCATGGCACTAGCATATCAGAGATCATTCAAGGCTGACAGTTCGTTCGAATGAATGAAATTTAAGCTTGATTTTCGTGCTGCAGAAGGAATAACAGGTTTTTACGATGCGTCTGAGGCGTGTTCTGTCCCGGGGGTATTCCAGAAATGAAAACGGGGAAACGAAGAACGTGGAATTGAGGAAGTATTGTTGAAACTTGAAAGCGGACCAAGCGTTTTGGATCTGGACGCAGCGACTGCATCAGCAAAACCTGTAGCGGCTGGAACCGGTTGCCATTGCCGGCGATTTAAGTTTTGATGGCCGGTGATACAGTGTGCCAAAAATCGGCTCCAGCCATTTTGCTAGGTAGTAGCTGGGGGCCAACTACCTAGTAACTGCGGACGACCAGGAGAGCTTCTGAGTCTGGTGGTAATGTTTCGCATATTACCAAGACTAACCCATCGTTCCTGCCTGTCGGATCGGTTCGTCATGCCATTATGGAAAAGGCTGCATACTCTTGCATTATGGGACCACTATCAGCTTGCAGATAGCGCCGTGTACTTTATCTGTCTATCTAACCTAAAGCAACGCTAGTCAGGAACATCCTCTTGTACCGCGGCGCCCCGATGAGGAGATTGTGTTCACCATGACATATTTAGTGTTCTAAACATTCCGCTTTAACGCAGAATGGGAGTATTTTTTTGAAGATATATCCATCCAAGGGATGAGAAAACGTAAAGCATTCCGCTTTCGAGCCAGTTTAGCCATAATTGAGATCTCAGCATCGGACAAATGAAAATGGAGGAATGATTTCTAGACTCCTGTACCCAGGTCGACTCGCCCTGACGCCCCGTGGAACCCAGGAAAACACAGTGGCTTTGATCGAGGTTTGAAACCAAGCAGCGTATATGGCCCTCCAAAAATCTGAGAACTTTTGAGATTTTCCGAGCAACGTATCTTCGGAGACTTTGAACACGAGTGGGAGGAGTCGTATCTCTGTTATGACTGGCACTCGTGTCCAGCGGAGTATGTTCGGCCCTCGATATCCGATAACGAAATCGAACAATATACAAGGTACGACCGCAAACCAATATTCACAGTGCAGTTCTAGATGCCTAGTTTTTCCGGAACGTAGCTTCAAAAAGAGCAAAGAAGAGTTACAGTCTCGATGTCGTAGGTCTATAGAATGAAAGTGAATGTATAGTTATGTATGGAGTCAGGAGGAAACAAGTCGAACATTCCCTGTGTTGAATCAGGGAACAGCAGGAACAGTCTGATCGTTGAAAGCGGACATAAAAAATATTTGGATCAATATGTAATTGACCGTCAATATTACGTACTCCAAGGCGATTCATAAATTGGAGTTGCCACGCAACTTTGTTCGCTGCCGTTTTTCCCGTGCGATAGTGCTCCCCTTCGTCTATCGTCTGCCAACAGCCTCGAGCTACAGCCTTCTCGACTGTTTATTTCAAGCATTAATTTGCCTGAGCTTTTGGTACTCTCTCGGTCCGCATCATACAACAGAATATGCATCTCCCAATTCCTTGCAGCTCTCCTGTGGAAATACCCAGCTTCCTAGGATTTTCTCCGAAACTCTCTTCTTCGACCTGTTCATTATATTTACTATCATTTATCGGGTTCGTAGTTCTAGGAGTTGCCATCACCCTCAAATTTATCTACATGCGAAAGTCGAGATCAAAGCAGGAAAGAGTTGCACTTCAGACAGCGCAGAAAGAGCAGAACCAGGTATTGCGACGGAAATGGAGTTCTCTGCTTGGTAGTTGGGATAGTGCTACATGGCCGGTAATACTTACTGCTTCGCCACCATCAACGTCTGTTGGTAGGGGTGTTGGGCTTAACGGGGCCATATTGGGCAAGCAAATGTCACAGCCGATGCGAAATGTTGATCAACCTTGTACGTGGCGTCAATCTCTTTTACACATTCTCTGATATTTTTCTTCTAGTACCGACAATTTACCAATCGAAGGAACCAGTATCCATGGCTAAAATGATCATGTCCCGCCATGTGAGTGTTCACTTTTGATTTTACCCGACAACAATCATTGATTCCACGGTTTTTCAGACATTTCGCCGGCCATCCACTCCTGCACAGAGACCATGTCAATCTGTCCCACGCCGTCCAGCTCCTCTTCCGCCAGCGTCGAGCTCGAAACCACATTCCATGGTCTGAATAAAGCTTTGTATTTATGAGCCCAATGTTTCGGCTCCTATCTTAGAACTCATCAAACAATATGAAGAAAACCCTATTGCATTCCGCTACGCTATCACCACGTATCCACGTTTGAATCGATATCTCACGCTCTGGACGACTCTCAACAACTATTTTGTGTATGGACCTGCACCTGCTTTTTACCCAACGAGTTTCCCTTTCTCCAATATCATTTCACATGCATACCTTGCCCATTCCACACACGCCTGCCGTTGCGACACCTATCACTTTTCATCCCATTTCGTTTCACGGTCTCTTCCTCATCACCATTACCGAAGGCTCGTCTGATATACGGAAATGAAGCTGCATTGGAGGTCTGTATTATTCTTCATTGGGTGGAATGTTTTTTGTGAGACCAGGATATTTCGATCTTAACTTTCTCTGTCGTACCCGTGTACCATTTTATATTTGCTCAAGTTCTTTCCTCTATTTGATGTTTTTGGACATATTTTTATTATCATACACTATGCAACCTTTTCAATGCTCTAAATAAATACGTGAACATTTCACTGCAACATATTGTCTGTCGTGCATCATCAATTGAGGTAATTGTTCCCGATATATTCCGTATACTCCGTCGAGCTAAAAGGAGGTATGCATGGAGTATGCGATATGGATTCCCCGCCCAACATAGCAAGGAAACCTGCGGTTTCCATAGAGGTAAACGAGGGAGTCGAACTTAATGAAGGTAGTTCTTGTAAGATAAGCGAATTGGGAAGAGATGTAGCAGATGAAGTAAGATCCGCATGTAGCAGATTAAACAGATCGGAGTCTGTAGTATTGATTGGACCAGCCTCAGATACAATACTAGATGAAAATGCTGATGGCCACGCGAGGTACGAAGGGGATGGTTGTAAGGGTGAACTGAAGGATGGAATTGATGTAGATAATTCTGATAAGAAACTTGTATCAAAGCACGAATCTACGAACTCGTCGAAGTTGGAGCTTATTGGAGCATAGGAGGGGGTGGTAGACAAGCCCGAAGAACTTGAGACGTTCATGTCCTCTTCATCGATTGAGGAATAAGGTGCGGGTGCGGACAACTCGAGCCCTTCCTTCATGCTCTGTTTCCCAACGTTTAGGGATTTGATCGTCTTCCTCTCGATGGCAGGTCTCAACTGCGTGGCAACCAGACTGGTTAAGATATCAGCAATGTCTGAGGCGCATTTCCAGCTTCCACCGATCTCCGTCAAGTACTGTATGCACAACTCCGCGCGACCGACATACGTCTCCAACTCCTTTTTGGCCACGCGATGACCTGACGTTGCTTGAACGGCCAGGAGCACGTAGACAGTGCCTGCGGCAAAAACTATCTGAACGGGAGTTAAGGCCATATAGCGAAGTGTATAGAGTGAGCGGTATATCCCAAACAGATTCATGATGTTATCAGCTGCCCGTTTGCAGAGCTAAGTCAATGCTTCAGAAACGAGGGTCAAGGTCATCAAGCGGCATTAACCAATTCACCTTGACGTGGTCAATATCCCTCGCAGTCGTGTCTGAACGCTTCTTACGATGGAAAAATGGCCGATGTAGAAGAATGAATGTCCACCAGAACGATAGGTGGAGCACCAGTTTGTGAGGTGTAGAAGTAGTTTTATTCGCAAGCGTGATGTCGATCTCAGCAGGCAATTGTCCTTTCCAAGCATGCAACTGAAGGCTGGAAGGTAGCATAAGTTATGGCTGAATCCTCACCAAAAAATGACGATGTACTCAATACTGCTTATCTGTTCATCCTTTACTGTCCGTCGATGGCTTGATACATGAAGCGAATTACTATTCTAGAGCTCGTTACACATAGATATTATGAGTAGAGAGGAAAACTTACACAACGGCCATGACTCTCCTTGCAATGTTCATGAGTGCACAAGTAGCAGCAAAAGTTGTCGAAAGATAATTCGGCTGAGGAGCTATGTTTGCGGAAGGATGCTCCCAAGGAATTTGGTCGTACTCCGCATCAACGTATGAGACAGGTATGCTGCTTTCTTCGGTTGATATCAAGAGGTTGAAGTCCCGACCAACGTAGAGACACCAACACATTTCTTGAGTAAAGGTAGTCCAGTAAGCCCAGTTTCTGTCGTACATATCGTGGGTGGTGATGAGGCCTGATTCGACCCAGGCGGAGCAGTCAACATTCAAACCCACTGCAGCAAGAATCGAAGGTCATATCATATACACACATATTGTGATAAAATACTTGGACAGCTTACAGGCTTGACTGACTCGACATCCAATTCCGAAATACACGTATCCTAGACCTTGTTCTCCGCTCGAAGAATGGAAGCTGCCTAGCATCGAAAGCGCATGCACAACGCTGACATTCGGCCTCTGAATTTCAAAATCCATCAACCGTTTCGCTTCATCCGCAAAGTACTTTCTTGCTTTGTAGTCTCGGATCTGAGGATCATCTGAGAACCCAGTAGCAACAGCAAGGAGAGCATTATGAAGCATAGGAGAATAGTGCGATGTCTTTGGAGGTGACACAGTGCGATGTACGCTGAGGTAGCGATACATGTCGCGTAGAAAGAGGACAGGAACTATCCGCATGCACCAGGAGGAGAAGAATTTGAATAGGAGGTCAAGAACCCTGTTAAGCCTAGTTATGAAAAATGTAGGACCAAAGTGTAACAACTGACCTGTCATGTTCCCTTCGGTCCAAAGGAACTTGTAGGGGAAGATAACGGGACCAGTCGAAATCGGGGTCGTAGTGAGTTTGATCAGCTCCGTCGACTAAAAGCATGTAGCGTGCGCTGAAATCTATTTCGACATCTGGTATGATAGAAATATGTTTAGGCAAAGTGATAGAGGTACTTGCGAAACGGAAAGGTGCAGCGTTCCCGTAAAACACTAGGTCCCGTTCGTCTAACTGGCATGATACAGTAAGTATACCAGTCAATGATGAAGTTGCCGGATGTGCATGCTTACTGTAAGATTCTGTGCAGAGACACAGATCTCCGCCGTTATTATACCATCTGTGTCTGTGCTAAATTCTCCTTCGATTTCTTCATATTCCATGTTCTCATCTCCGTAATCCTTTGGTCGAAACTGCAAGTAAGACTCGCCGTCCTTATAAGTACCGCCATGTTCTCTTTGACATTTCTCGAGCATAGATTCGAGGATATTGGAGTAACGTTCCAAGGCATCAGCGCGTCGACGCATGGCTTCGAAATGAGCTTCTGTACGGGGCTTGCGGGCACTTTCTCCTGTCCAAGCACACTGAAATAAGATATTCATTCAGATTGCCAATCGTTGGAGGCCAGATAAGCAATAATTTACCTCCCCACTCCGTCCAGACGCTGCACAGGATCCACAAGCAGGTTTGACTTCGTCGCATTTAATTTTCCTGTTCGTCATGACTTTCTAGCAATCAATTCAGGAAGGTTTTCACTGACTTTCTCTTGCAAACACTACACGCTCTTGAAGCATACGTTCCCTTTCCTCGTGTTCCCGTGTTGGATGAACTACGCTTGACAGGCTGTGCTTTGGTCATCGCCGAAGAGTTCAACAGGTCATAAGTGCAAAGTTTGCAGCTGTCTTCTTCCTGCTTTCCGCTTATTTATGCATTCGGAAAGCATGACTAGACCGGATGTAGATAACGATACTGTAAGGCTGAAGAATAATTGATCAATGCATGAAGGGTGTCGGGGCCAAACCCTAGCCTATTCAAGATCTATAATGTCGATTTCTAGTCCTCTTTCACGTCTTTTATTTTTTTTTTGACTTGATATGCTATAATATAATACATACTCTTGAACCTTTCTACCTCGAGCAGAATCTCATTTTGGGAATCGAAATTCTAGATTGCAGTCACTGCAACAGGCAACCCCACTGACCATGGACTGCATTGACATTTGACACTCCGTCTACAATTTGACAGGAGTATACACCTGATGAATAGCCCCCAGGACCTGCGAGGCCTTCATTGTCAGGCGTACACAGCGAGGAAAACATAAGATTGGTAGAAACTCGGTATGTCAGTGTTTGAGACGAGACAATCTAAAAGGGTGGATGCCTGAATATGAATATGAGCCTTGTCAGAATGAATGAATGAGTGCAATCCTCCAATCTATACACGCGCCGAACAGGAGTGAGGAGGATGGTTCAGGAAAGAATAGGGTAAAGGAATGTGGTATATTATTATCAGAGGACTTCAAGTTATGAGGAGTGGACCTGGGTCATTGACACAACCGAGGTCAAGTAAGTAAAATGGTAGAAAGAATTGTACGCATGTGACGTTTCAGAAACGAAAGAGGACGAAAGGAAAACGTAGCAATAATGATAACATCTCATCGTGTAGGTACCCATATCTTCACCGACTATGGAAGCCATCATTAGTGAAAAGTAACAGGGCACACAAAAATTTCGGACTAACCTGGTCACTTCCAGTGGTGGCAATCACATTAACAAGCCTTGGGCCAGCATTAGGATCCTTATCCGAAGCTTGATTTACACTCCCGACTACCTGCCTTCCCCAAGACATGGACGTGACGAACTGCACATGAGCTTCAATCTTGCGGGTGCATCGCCCAGTCTTCAGATCCCAGATTCGGATCGTATGATCATCCGCTGCAGTGAGCATGTATTGTCCGTTTGGATGGAAAACGATTGCGTGCACCCAGTCGTCGTGGCCATGCTGTGGCAACGAGAAAGAAAGAAAAATAATGGATTATCGAGAGATATGGATGATGGATAAGAGCGAAGGAAGACGCACCAGAGTGTGGAGACATTGTCCACTATTAACATCCCAGATCTTCACCGTCTTGTCTCTGGATGCGGTGACCGCAAATACGGGCCCTTGATTGGCCAATGCTTGTGCGCCTTGAGGAGCCTACATAGTTGTCATTCTATCGATTCATGTATGTATAGTTACGTGCGTTACCTTGACTGCGACTAATTCGCGAATAGCAGCCACAGCGTGGGGTGGGCAAAATTCCGCTGCTTCGACGTCATTTTCATGACCTCTGAACTCTGCTTTCACGTCCCCCGAAGACAGTTCGACGACTTTTGAAGTCTAGAGTCAAGAGATCATACGTGAGATTTTGCTTGATAATATGAAAGGTAGCGAGCAAGACATACATGATCACCAGAAGCAGTAATGAACAACCTTCCATCCTCCGACGGCACAGCACACCGTATCCAGGCGTCGTGTGGGGATATGACTTTGATGCAGTGACTAGCGACAAAAGGATGGATAGGAGAAATGAGAGCTAGGAATGACAAATCTTAATCAGAAGCTCACGTCGACGCAATATCCCATATCCTCAAAGTATGATCGCGACTTGAACTAATGATCTTGTCATCACCAGGAAGAAAACGAGCTGAGGAGATCGAATGCTCATGTCCTCGCAGGGTTGCAAAATTCTGATAATCGTTCTCAACATTCCATAGCTTGATGAATAGATCGTATCCGCATGTGACTGTACCAGCGATTAGCTAACCTCTACATGGATAAAAGAAGGTGAACGTCACTCACCAAGTGTAGTTCCAGTAGAGTTGAACTGACAATCCGACACTCTCTTTGTGTGACTCTTCAATGTCCGTTCAAGCTCTCCTGAATCCCAATCCCAGACTTTGACCGTAAAGTCGTCGCTAGCGGTAGCCACGACAGAGTATATCGGATGAAAAGCAGCAGCGTTGACAGTCCCTCGATGGCCTGTCAGTGTGTGTTTTGCAGAGCTAGCTGTGGGTAGCCAATCAGTGTTGGACTGCTTTCCACCGGTCCCGTTTGGTAGTGCTATATGTGAACTATCTTCTAGAGCTTGAGCAAGGCGGGTTTCTAGTTCCATTATCTAGAAAGATTTTTGTAGAGGATGTGGAGAAAGATGGGTCAACAACTGATTAGAACGATATTGATGACAATGCGCGCGCGCACCTTCTTCTGCATCCTGATCACACTGGTCCACTTTTTTGCAAGCAGCCCACTGGTTTTTGCGGATGGATCAGGTTGAAAGTCTGCTTGCTATGCATCAAAATAGTTAATCTCAAAGACTGTCAGAACTAGCAAAATATCACTTTACATTAGGCAGTTCAGTCTTGAATTGGTCGTATGTCTTGTGAAAGCCATTGGTATGAAGATAATCCAACATCGCCTTATGCCTCTAGATAAGTTAGATTGTGCGCATAATGTTGAGTAGAAGAAGTATTTACAGATCATCCTGCTGCCTCTCCGAGAGAATTGAAGACATGATCAAAACAATGAAAGTGGTTGTGAAGCATGTTCAAAATTTCGCAAGTCGCGTCAACATTTCTAAACTCCCACGTTTCAACCTCATGAAATCGAGTCTATATACACGCTGGTATCAAGATTGTTGAATCGTTAAATTTGTAGAGAAGGGAACAAGCTCGGGTGTTTGCTGTGAAGCAAGTATTTCATCACACATTTATTTGAGCATCTCGTAGCGAGATTGACCGGAAACCTCTCCCTAACTCTGAATCTATATCCTCAACTCTGCGCCTCTCCATTCCCATATCCTGTTAGACGTATACACAAGCTTCTTGAAGCTTGGGCGCCTGTACCCTGGATGAATCAAATAGCCTAGAATGAGAGCAAAGGCAATGGGCCGCCAGTAGAGATCAGAGAAAAGAATGTATATATACCTTGGGCGCGACAGCAGCAATCTTACCCCACCCCTTCAACTTCAAGTCCGCATTTACAACACCCCCAATCCTCGTACCCAACATCTCCCTTTTATTATTCAAAAGCACAGCAGCATTATCATCAAACCGAATATACCTCCCATCAGGTCTTTGGACCGGCTTTTTCGTGCGCACGATGACTGCACGACGAACATCTCCTCGGCGGACCTTGACGGCGGTCAAAGAAGCTTGAGCTGCCGCAGATATCGGTCGGGCACTCCTGACGACACAGACTATTTCGTCGCCTACGGAGCCCCAGCGGTTATTGACCTTGTTTTTGAGGACGTTAACACATTCAACGATGAGAGCGCCAGAATTGTCTATGACCTGTTGTTGACAGACACGTGAGTTCACAAAGCTAGAGTTTGAGAATGCTGAATGATTGACATTGAGTGTGCTTTTTAGTCCAATCATTGGCTGGTACCAGACTGGTACTTTGAAGAGAGAGAGTTCGAGGCGCTCACAAAAAAGTGACCGCGGGAATTACGAATATAACGTTTTCATGGGACGGCCACGCTTCAATCTCTGATGTCTACTCCTCCTAGACCATCTATAACGCTACAGCAGCGGCGTGTAAGGCTGATGCTCGCTACCTTTCCGATGATTGTGGTTACAGGATGTAAGCAAAAGACTTGCTGTGTTCACGAAGTGCAGAATTCTTATTTCATTACTTGTACTGTTATAGACGTGTTGTACAAACGTCTCGTTCTAGGGGAACCTCAGAAGAGATTCTCCAGACCATCTAGCTCTGTGGAGAGCGTCAAGCAAGAAAAAATTGACACAGAAAAGCCAAAAGAACCATAGCAGGGGTTTACGAGAATGCCGATACTTCCAAGGGACCATATAGCAAATACATGTTCTGTGTAACAACTAAATTATTATTCCTTAATAAGCGCCAGTAAATACATTTCTTCCGATAAGATTAGATTTTCTTCTCTTCTCTATGCTCCCAACTACATCTCCCTCAAAGGTCCGCATTTCCCACTCATTGTATTGAGTATATCTTCTTGAAATCTCTGGTTCCAGGCCGCTCATGGTCGCACATACGATTCCAAGCTCGTAACCCGTGAAATGCACCGACTCGGCACTGTTCCCTCCAGTTCTACCTCTTTACCTAATCCTTCCATCGTACAGGCCTCCACATCGTCGTCGTCGTCAACCAATGATCCCTGGGGCGTTCTACATGTAAATTTGTTACCATTGTTCAATGGAGACCCGCTGAGGGTGCCAATGTGAGCTGAGTCATCATCCGGGTCAGCAAATCATCTTATACTGATATTTGATTCCCAGTGAAGAACTAAATCTTCTTGTCAGGCGCCATATATCATCTGTTGTCTCGTCTGCACCGTCCAAGGCTTTGTCGACGCTGGAAAACGACGCTGTCGAACTGCTCTCCTCGGGCATGATCACACTGAACGCTAAATTATCCGGTATTGAAGATGACAAACTCATCTCACGGGTTGTCGAGCTCTGGGGTTTCTTCTGGGATCAAGTCCTAACATATGTCGAGGGAGTTCTGCTTCCCCTTCAAACAGATCCTATGCTATCCTCGCTTTACCGTGTACCGAAACGCCCAAGCTCACCTTCCCGCCAAACATCTGGTTCCAAACAATCCAAACCGTCACTGTCGATATCATCCTCACTCGGAATGTCCCCTTACCACATCGACGTCCGTACAGTAGCACTTTGTTCATTTCGCGACAAGATCATCCTTCCTCTTTCGTCTCGCTTGTACGCACGGCTTTCCGCCACCTCAAATCTGAATTTGAACAAAAATACACATCAGGAGCCGTTACAAGAGACGCCTCCCCGTATGCAACAAATGTTGCTCGTACTCTCTGCTCAGTCTCGACCACGCCCACAGACGCTTTCACTAGGTATTGCAGGCGGCAGCTCTCATCTATCGAATTTGTCCCTAGGTGAGGCTGCTATTGCAGACCTTCTCCGGATTGTACGCTCTGCTTCTCGGTTACACTATCAGTCGACGTTCAATCGACCGCGTGGTGGTCGTCCTTTACCTGGTTCAACTGTCTCTTCCCGGAATCACCATCTGGGTATCAGCAACCGCATAGGTACAGGCGAAATTGGTGCACGGGCACCAAACTTCCTTAGCGGTGGTGCTCCTCGTGATCGTCGAGGACGCATCGCAGGTAAAAAGCTCACCATCGAAGGAGTTCCTACCAAATCTTCGCTCGTGAACCGTAGCTCAGGTTCAGGTGCGGACGAATATCCTCATGGTGGTGACTTCGATACCCCCCGAAACAGTAACGCTGGTATGGACAATAGTATGTTCGGCTTTGCAGAGATCGATAGGCAGAGGGAGAGAGACTTTTTGGATTCGTTGAAGAGTCCGGAATTACCTCCCGGGACACCTACGGGGAGTTCGACGACAGCAACTGTTACTGCTCCTCGTGCGAGTATAGGTGGGTGGGGACTTGGTGTTGGGAATGAGCCTGGGGAAGGTGGCGAGGAGGATGAACCGTTGGATTGGGATCAGGCGCAGGCTGTTGTGGAACGGATGGTTGGGATGACTTCTTCGCATCAAGAGCTTAATGCTCCTGGTCAATTGTTGTCGAGTACGAACAGTTCGCCTTTGCCTCCCGCTGTGAATATTGTGACTCCTGTGCCACCAGTCGTCCGACGACGGATGACTTGAGGTTTGGAAACCTACAATCGATTGCTACTGCTTTCGTGCTGATCCTGCTACTGCATGCTATGATACTTACGTTGTGTATACCTGATTGATACGATTGCAAAAATGTCATTGACTGATGTATTGGGATCTCTCATGAGCCCATCGGACACTCGAAGGTGACAAGCAATCTGTTACGGCCTTTGAATAGGCAAAAACTGCGAAAATCCCTGTTGTTAACAAATGATTATCGCATGTCAGCTCTCTCTACCTTTTCTCTTTTCCTTCGCCTACAGAGTATCAAATTTTCTCTGTCCACCAGTGTTACTACATAAACCTTCCTCAGCGCTGGTTCGGTGCGTCCATGTACCCATGTACGAATCTTTATCCTGATACATTTATCTAACCACCATCAGTTGATTTATTCTTGCTGGTCAAGAAGTTTGTGCTCGTTGGATTTTTTTAGTAGGTCAGTCCGCCCTGTCGCCATTGGATATTGTTTTGAAGATTATTCTACCTCTAGTTCGCGTTTTTTCTGTCATGGCTAGCACCATCCCTCCCACTAAAGTTGCCGCGTGGGTTTCTGTTGCAGAAACCATTACTTTCATCGCATCGATCGCCTTTGCTGCTATACTTTCGGTTCTATTCCAGAAAAAATCGCTTCTAACATTGTGCCATGATATTCCGAATCTTTTCGACAACTCATTTTTCATTCATGTATCTTCTTTTCGCGCTCGCCCTCTTCGGCGCCACTGTCGTTATCGCTCGTCCGATGTCCGAGCTTCATCATCTGAAGCGGGGGCGTACCGTAGGTGATCAACGTATGTTATCTATCTGGCCTTGCAGCTTGGTGAAGCTGACATGAAAAATACATTCAGTCCGAGTTGGGAGACGCATACGTCGAGATGGGTCCTTTGCGAAGCCAGACAAGCATTTCTATGAGCCTTTTGATTTCGTCTTCTGTATCGGAGGCCACAATTGCCTCACGGCCCTGCTTCACGCAAACCAACTGGTGCCCTTAAAGGTTGACTTTCCGGAACTTTCTAGACTCGAGCGACTAAATGGAGCAGCTCTATTCTGGCAAACACGGAGGGACCAATCGCCCAAAAAAACGATGTTATTGATACTATCATGCAGTTTCCTACACTGTCGAAAATAACCAAAGTCTCTGTTGTCGATGATGTATCTTTGATGCAGGCAATCCTGGCATATTTGGAGGCTCTTGGAAATGTTCCCGAGATAAAGGCTGTGAAGAAAAAATGGGAAGAAATAGCCAAGAAGTACGAACTTGATTTAAAGGAACGGAATGAACCCTTGAACCCCGACCCCAGCGGCAGGTATATATGGGTAAATGGATCTAGATATCCAACAGAAGCTTCTCATCTACGGGATGTTACGTTCATTCCCTGAGAGGAAGATCAAGACAAGAAGAGTGAACAGGCGGCAGGAGCGAGCGGCGGGAAGCGCAAAGCTGAGGAAGAGGGCAGCAATCCGGCAAAGAAGGGGAAGCTACTCTGAACCGTAGCAGGCCCCTGTTGGAATCCAATAGTCATATCGAATGAAATTCGATCCCCTTGTTCCCTCCTCTTCCCCCAAGGCCCCCAAGCCAATCACAATTTGAAGAATCGACACTGGACAGCCGACGATAGTTCTCCCTTGACCCCCAAACCCTTTGTTGTTCATGAATACATACATGACTAGAAGAATACAATTTGTAATGTCTGATGCGAGGACTACTAAAACCTCAACGCTGGTTCGGTACACTGAACTCGATGCTACGTTCTGGCTCACTGCATTCAATTCTCGGATGTAATTCTCATAAGCTTGCACTTGTTCTGCTGGTCAAAAATTCTCTTCTTGTCGCTGAAATTTTATCGTGATATACTTGTCATTACTGCAGGTTGCAGCCAAATGTCTGTTGACCTTCGTCGTCAACCCTTTTCAATGTCCAACACCTTGTGATGTTGCTCTAAATCTTGCTATCGTCGTCGTCCTCGACTCGCTCTTCCTCCGTCTCTCCTCTTGACTGTTGTTCTCTTTACCTCCCACTGTTGTTGTTGCTCGTCCTAGCTTTAGCACTGATGCTCGTAGCTCATTGGCCCGAGAGAAGAGCAAGCGCAGGTAGGCCTATTTCAGTCTTGTTCTTGCCGGCCACTGCATTCTTGGGAGAATGAAGCTCAAATCGAGATCACTGTTCGATGGGATGAAGTTTGAAATCTGACCAGCCACCCTCGCTCGACATCTTCATAGGGATCGGGCTTTGCCTCACAGTCCAGATCAAACAAGGTTCGCTAATGGTCAAAAAACCTAAATAATCAATCGAGCCGTACAAGAAAGATGAAACGTCCATGCCAACAGCACTGATAACAAATTCATAATGGTTAGATGCAAAGGCCCAGGCCTATCTGAGTCCCTAGGTACTAGGGCAGCATCATGAATCTGGCGCGAAGATCAATTTTCAAGCCTCAAGGTAGACCCCAATCCTCATGATCAGTAGTGGATGACTTCCCGTAGGAATTATCTGCACAATGAAAAACAATTAACCCTCGAGCGACGATGCGCCGGACAGCGGTTGACAACAGCTCCACAAGAATTGCCTCGAAACTGATCTACAACGGCCCTTCCCTTTGGTAAATCGATTTGCGCGCAATGTTTGGTCTAAGCGAGCAATCCGTCAAATCTCCTTCCCTCGCATCAGAGATTTTCAGAATTATTTGCTCGAAAATTGTAGCGGGAAGTCGCCCAGTATTGATGCAAAGATGCAGCAAGATATTGCCAAACTCTGTCAGTGACAGTATCCCTGATTCAGGAGAGATCAAGTACATTCAATCTGGACTGTTTGAAGTATCGGTGGGGTCTCTCTCCGAAAGACTGACTTGATGAAACTGTTTGATCAACCGTATGCCAAATAGTGAAGTGTTGAAGTGCCTCAGGAAGGATGTAGCGACTAGCGCTAATCCGACTCCTCTCCCTCGTCCCGATACTATGGTTGTTTGGGATTTGATGTGCACAGGGTTTTGAAACTTTTCAGGAAATGCCTCGTAGTGTTCTGTATTTTACATGTATGACATTCATAATTTTTTTTGGAGTTTGTCCACTATGTATTCTTGCATTCGAGCTAATTGTCCATAGTTTTTTGTAAGTAGTGTGAATACAATGGGGGAGAACTTGTCAGGGCTCTGCGTGATTCCCACATCAAAACTCCAGGAACCTGTCATTAAACTAAAGAAACAGTGGACAACAGACCTCAACCATATAGGATACCTTCCTAAGATATCATAGGCAAATCTTGAAGATGTTTGGGAGAATAGTGGTTGAAGAGTGAGCATAATGAGATTGAGTGAAGCATTGGATGTGACAAAGTGCACCAGCCGTGTACCCGGCAGCGCCACTGAAGAGGCATCGCATGGCACCATACCTAGATACTTAGTATGCTCCCCTTCCTTGTAAATAGTCGCTGTTATTCTTCATGACCTAACCAAAATCGTATCAACAGAAAAAGTTGCCACGTGGTTCCTGAACCATTGATGGAGCCACTGAGGAGCGCATTGAGAAGGCGCGGTATGATGTCTTGAATACTACAAAATTCTCAAGTCAAAAGGCCGCAGTGAAATACTATGAAATCCCTTACCTTACATTCCTTTGGTGCATGGAGGATCAATCTCTACCTTGAAAAAAGGCACATGAAAAGCAATCCCTGTTGACAGACTTGGAAGAGAAGACACTGCTAGAATGGCTGCAGTATCTTGCCTTCTCGGGACTTCCTCTGAACAAACAAACTCTTCATACAAAGGTCCAAGTGATACTGGAGGCAAAGGAAAGAATAGTATCTGATCAAGCTGTCTCTTGAATTCAATCCTTCCAGGAAAGGCACAAGGAAAAACTCAAATCTGCCAGAGGGTGTGGACTGGATCCTAAATGTGCCCAGGCTTTCAATTACAATACCATTTGCCAATATTTCAAGATTCTGGATGGATTGATGCAAGAGCACAGCATACCTTGGTCCAATGTCTATAACATGGACAAGAAAGGTATTCAGCTTGGAGGAGGATGAAAGAATTCACAGGCAAAATTCTTCTTTTTGCAAAAGGATACAGCAATGTACTGTCAACACAGTGACAATCTTGAATTCATTACCATCATTGACTCAGTATGTGCAGATGGAACAGCTGAGATACACCCTGCCTTTTTTTTTTGCTGGAGCAACAAAAATTGGTGATTGGAAGAATGTCAATGATGAAGTCCTGTACAATAATCAATTGTTATATCTGTGCAAAGCTAAGTCTTTACAAAGCTTCGCGATCCTTTCCACAACTTAGATATATCACTTACATCCTTTATCACTATGTATTTCCTTTGCAAAGGATTTCTTGATGCAAAGTATCCTTCGTTATCTCTGTTCATCCTTATTAGATTCATATTATCCCTTTTTTATTATTCCCTTTTGTTATAGGTATGCTTCCAGACCTTCAACCAGGCTTCTGGTCATCAGTATTTGACTTCATACTTTTACTTTCTTCCAGTTCACGATTGAACCTTACAATGCATCTGGGTTATTGGATGCAAGTACTTCACACACTATTATCTTTTTATTCTATCAGTGGGAATGATTTACAATAGCTATTGACTTACTTTGGACTCTTATTGTTATTGTTTTAACAATTAGGATACAGGTATATAAGCTGTAGCATCTTGTAGATAGTTCTCCAGTTTAAATATCAACTGTGGTGACAAAGGGAGAAAGCACAGAGAGAGCACAGGCTCAAAGCACAAACTGAAGTGAGGGGTGGGGCTAGCACCACACACGAAGGCTGAAAGATATAATGATCAAGATAACAGTGATAGCACAGGGGCCAATCACTAGGGTTGCACAAGGAAAACTAGTTCCAAAGACCAAGTAAGTATATTGAATGTAAATGATGATACAAGTACTAACCTAGTTCCAAAGACCAAGAGGTCAAGATGGGGAACTAGGTGTCAGCTACTGTACTATATATACAAGAGTCTTGATGAGTAAGCGACAGCGCAGGAAGTTGATGGAAGCATTTGGAATGTGATAGAAGGATGTGGAATGATGTAGATGGATCCAAACAGTAACAGCGATGAGGGAAGGAGGAGATGTAGGAAAAATAAAGTACTGTATCTGTCGTGACATGCCATACAGGATACGGTACTTACATCGTTTTCTCCTACATTCCCTCTTTCCTTTACCTTTGTGACTACCTGAACCCTTCTCCATGTTTCCATATCCTTTTATTTCCATCTATCACTTGTTAGAACCTTCCATCACATTCCAGACACTTCTATCGGCTTTCCGTGCTGTCGCTTACTCATCCGAACCCTTGTATATATAGTACAGTAGCTGACACCTAGTTCCCCATCTTGACCTCTTGGTCTTTGGAAGTAGGTTAGTACTTGTATCATTGTTTACATTCAATATACTTACTTGGTCTTTGGAACTAGTTTTCCTTGTGCGACCCTAGTGATTGGCCCCTGTGCTATCACTGCCGTCTTGATCATTTCATCTTTCAGCCTTCATGTGTGGTGCTAGCCCCACCCCTCACTTCAGTTTGTGCTTTGAGCCTGTGCCTTCTCTGTGCTTTCCCCCTTCGTCACCACAAGCTATGTCCTTATGAAGCTTCGCAAACCATTCCGCTACTTAGATATATTACTTATATCCTTTTACCACTATGCAATTACTTCGTGAAGGAATTCTGACACAAAGCAATTATTCGTTATCTCTTTTTATCCTTATCGGATTCATACTATTCCTTTTATATCCCTTCCTTTGTTCTCTACTTACGAGCTAACCCATTCAGGCATGGCATCACTTCGCGATCCTGACTTACCTTTAGTATAAAGCTACGGTATCAAATAGGTAGTTCCTTAGTTTAAATATAAACCTTGATAGCACTTCAATAGTGATACCAATTAATCACCTAGCTATATCATCGTTTTAACATCCTCGCTGTCAGTACATTCCGCAACAGTCATCGCGAATGGAACACATTTACTTTTCTTCTCTTGCGGACACATGAAGTGTCGAGGACTCTACTAATAGTGGAGTCAAGGTCCGACTACCTTGTCTAGGATCGTTTTACCTCGCGAAGTAGTTTCCTTTGTAATTTTCCCACGATCATCCCACAATCATTCCCAATGATCCCTTTGTGCATGATCATAACAGAAGAGAGGTAGTGGGGGTTCAGGCGTTTGCGCTGGCAGTGGCCACATCCATCAACGTACTTGTCTCCAAACGAGTGCATTCGGGGCCACCAGTAGAGTCTGCTGACTAGTTTTAGGGTGGCATGCATACCTGGGTGACCTGCGGTGGGGGCGTCATGACATTGTTGCAGGATTGTTTTCCGTAGTGTGGTATCTGGTGGTACATAGACTTTGTTGCGGTAATAAACCAAGCCGTTTTCTTCTCTCCACTCAGCTAGACCACCTGTAAGACTCTGGGGTGCCTTAATACCTTTCAGAGCATTTAGTACTTCTGCCTCTCATTCACTGATCTGTCAGATATGGTCAAGGAGGGGGTTGTGAAGAAGGACCATGGTCGCTGCGTTAAGGAAATGTTCTGGTTTCAGCACAATTTGCTCCTTGTTGTCCTCCGCATCTGTGACCTGGTGCTGCGCCATACATGAAAGTGCATCCGCTTGGGTATTTGCTTTACCAGGGCGGTGCTTAAGACGGAAGTCAAACCAGGAGAGCCATAGTGACCATCGTGCTTGTCAACGGCTGAGGTCTTGGGCTGTCTTCCAGTATTCCAGATTCTGGTGATTGGTCATGATTTCGAACAGTTCTGGGGATCCTTCCAAGAAGCTTCTCCAGTCTTTCAATGCTTCGATAATGGCTAGCATTTCTCGGTCATAGATTTCGTAGTTCCACTCAGCTGTGTCCATGGAGGAGGAGCGATAAGCGACCGGGTGCCAGAGTCCATCCTCCTGTAGTTGCAAGAGAGTACCTCCCATGGTGAAGCCTGATGCATCAACTTCAATCCAACTTGGTTTTGATGGATCCCATAGTGTAAGGATTGGTGCGGAGGTGAAGGCGTCCCTTAATGATTCTAAAGCTTCCTGCTGTAGGGATCCCCAGTTCCATTTGGTGTCTTTGCAGGTGAGGTCATTCAAAGGTCGTGCTTTCTTTGCAAAACCTTCGATGAATCTCTGATAGAAGTTAGCAAATCCTAGGAAACCTCAAAGATCACGTAGCGTTGTAGGTGCCTGCCAGCTTCTGACCACCTCTATTTTGACTGGGTCCATTTGCACTTCTCCTTCGCTGATCACTAGACCTAGGTATTCAATGGAAGACCGTTCAAATTCACATTTCTCTGGCCATAGGTACAGGTTGTATTGGCTGAGGCATGCAAGAACATCATTGACTACCATGTGATGTTCCTCGACAGTTTCCGCGAAAACTAGGATGTCATCCAGGTAAACAGCCACCTTCCCAGCAGCAATGAGGTCAGCAAATATGGAATTCATGAGGGCTTGGAATGTAGCTGGCGAGTTTGTCAGACCAAAGAACATAACGAGGGGCTCAAAGAGTCCTCAATTTGTGGCAAATGCTCCCTTCCATTCATCACCCTCTTTAACTCGCACATTGTTGTACCCCCAGCAAACATCCATTTTGGAAAAGAGCTTGGCTTTGTGCAGTTGACTGACAATGTCTGTGACGAGAGGGAGTGGGTATCAATTTTTTACCATGTATTCATTGAGCTGCCGGTAGTCTTGAACAAATTGAAGTTTACCATCCTTCTTTTTGACAAAGAAAACAGGCGACACCAATGGGGATTTGGAAGGACAAATGTAACCTTTGTGCAGATTCTCTTCCAAGAATCGGTTGAGCTCTTCCTGCTCATTTGGAGACATTGGATAGATTTTGGTGCGCATAGTTTCGGGAGTGTCGGGTTTCAGATCTATGGCATGATCCCAAGGTTTATGCTCTGGTAGTTGTTCTGATTCCTTCTCTGAGAAGACCTTTGCATGTTTCCAATATGCTGAGGGGACCATCTCTTCGAAAGATTTCACTGGCTTCTCTTTGTATGCAGCCTCTGCAAGTTGTTGTGAATATGTGTACCCTGCGGAACACCATAGTTCTTCTGATGTATGACCAATGATTCCTGCTCGAAGTAACACTCTCCTTCGCTTCCTGTTGCCTATCAGTTGATACAGAGGTGTGCTTTCAGTGTACTCATGTATCTCTGGATTGGGTCTGGGAGTCATTTCTTCAGGCAGTTGGGATTGGTCATCAGACTCCGGGGTGGACAAGTGAACATGTGGGGTGGACGTGGAGCCCCAGTCTGGGTTTGTTTCTACAATGTGCTCTGTGGTTCCTCCCACATTACTCTCCTTGGGTTCGGGGACTTCCTCGATGGTCATGAGAGGTGGGACTTTTCTAGGACAGGTGATAGCCAATTGCCCTTCTCTCCAGTCAATGTCCAGGTTGACCTTTCGGAGCCAAGGGAGTCCAAGGATGATGTTTTTGGAACCGAGGTTGGTGACAAGGTATTCAAGGAGCTGGGGTTGGTTTTGGTCTATGGTGGACAGTAGATGTACAGAGTGTGTGATCTGTCCTGCAGTGTTAGGAGATCCATCAATTTTATAGAGGGTAATCGGCTGGTGGAGATGATGAGGGAGGATTCGATGCTGTTTCACAAAATGTTCATGAATGAAGAGACCTGTGGCGCCAGAGTCTATCATTGCTGCACTGTTTGTATTCTTGAATCTGCCTTGCAACTTAATTGGGATGCGGAAGTGAGAAATGTCACTAGATTGAGTGGAGCCAATTGTACATGAGGGTATAGATGTGTAGGTAGAAGTAGAGGAAGAATACAGACTAGGGAACCAGGCAGCAGCCATGGCGGGTTCCCACTTTAAAAATTTGAATGTAGCTCCGTCATTTGCTCTGCCAACTCCTTCTGTCCCACAGTGAGCATCTGGAGGATCTTCATGAAGTCCATAGCAGGGGCAGGTGTTGCAGCAGCAATGGAAGTGGAGGACTCAGTGGCCATTGAGGTAGCAGCTGTGGAACAAGGGAGGGGTTTTGGAAGTCCTAAAAACTTCCTATGGCAGACAGCCGCCAGGTGACCGGTTAGCCCACAGTGATTGCAGATATCATGTTCATGGTGTCCATCTGCCTTACAGTGTTCTTTGGACCCGCATCCATAGCATCTGCCTGCCATGGCCCTATGGTAGTCCTCCGCAGATCGTCCCATAGAGGTGGCATCTACATCCATTGCATTTGGATCGCGTGCCAGGACAAAGGGAGTGGGGTGTAGGAGCCAAATTTGGGAGTGTTTCGGGAGTATTGTTTCCCTTCCTCATCGGCATGTTCATTCTGTTGGTTGTTGATCCGAATTGCTTCACTAATCAGGTTGTGCATAAGATCAGTATTGGCCTGGGAATTGATCAATCTGTCCTTGATTCGCTTTGAGAGGTGATCATAGAAACAATCTCAAAGGTTGGCATCTGAATATCCCGTCCTGCTAGCATACTGCTTGAAGGTTGCAGCATATGTTGCCACATGGTCCTTTCCTTGCCAAAGACTTTTGAGAACACGTTTGGCCTCTACCACTGGATTCGCTGTTTCAAACCGTTGCCTAAAGGTGCCAGCAAAATCAGCCCAGGTTGGGTAGAGGAGGGCAGGAGCTGGCAGTCCAGAAGCAACCACTCGAGCAACCTGACTGATGTTCTCCGAGGTGGGAGTAGCCCAGATGGTGGCATCACCATCCAGGTATGAGATAGCCAATTTGATTCTCTCTTGTTCATCACTAAGGGAACAGATCCCCTGCACCCAGAGTTCAAAGGCGGCAATGAAGCATTGTGCATCATTACTGCGCTTCCCATTGTACGTCTGGGGTTTGCTAACACCTTTATTGGTGCTAATGTTGTTAGCAATACTGGCTACTGCCATTTGTAGTGCCATCTGTTGTGTTGCAAGTTGTTGAATTAGTACGGCAAGGTCTTGGGTGGTAGGAGGATGGGCCATGATGAAAGTGGTTCCAGCAGGGATGGGTTCAGGAGATGGGATAATGGTTCTGGTGTGACTGAGATATCGATGACGATAGGCTCTGGGGATGGTGCAACAGGGTTGGCTTCAGTTTCTAGCTCAGGTTCTGGGATAGTGGTGGGGATAAGCACAGGAGAGGATCTAGCAGATGGGACAGCACTGGTAGAGCTTGAAAGTCTACCAACCTGGCTTGGAACTCAGCTTGGAATTTGGCTTGGAATTCTAGGGATGGCTATGAATTGTCCATTTTCTGAATCACTTGGAGTGATGGGAGCAGAGTTGCAGTATCGGTTGGGACAGGGATTTTCGTCGCAGTCAAACCAAGCATCATGTTCTTCATCTGGATTGTATTTAGAATGAACGTCGCACTGATCTTGAGTATCAAATGCATGCTGAAATCCTGAACAATCGATGTCTGGTGTAAATGAAGGCATAGTGGCAATGGAAGGTGGAGAACCAGGTAAGTCTGATTTCCACTCCTTGTAGGATCAGTTGGAAGGGCTGATGGTATGAGTAGAGATCTTGACCTAATGTGGTGACGAAGGGAGAAAGCACAGAGAGAGCACAGGCTCAAAGCACAAACCAAAGTGAGGGGTGGGGCTAGCACCACACACAAAGGCTGAAAGATATAATGATCAAGATAATAGTGATAGTGCAGGGGCCAATCACTAGGGTTGCACAAGGAAAACTAGTTCCAAAGACCAAGTAAGTATATTGAATGTAAATGATGATACAAGTACTAACCTAGTTCCAAAGACCAAGAGGTCAAGATGGGGAACTAGGTGTCAGCTACTGTACTATATATATAAGAGTCTCAATGAGTAAGTGACAGCACGGGAAGTTGATAGAAGTATCTGGAATGTGATAGAAGGATATGGAATGATGTAGAAGGATACAGAAGAATGTAGACAGATCCAAACCATAACGAGGATAAAGAAAGAAGGAGATGTAGGGAAAATAAAGTAAGTACCATATACTGTGTAGCATGTCATGACATCAACTTAGATTGTCACTGAACTCCGTCCGGAACTCTTCATCTTACTCACTGTTGTCCACACTATAACCAGACGACTTCCAGACATCTTTACTCATCATATTGAACATTAACTGAACCATACAACATAGCGGGGGCACTACCAATAGTGGTGTCAAGGCTCTAGTTCACATCTTATAATCTTCCATCGACCGACTGACCGATCATTCATCATCTGATATATTGTATGAGACTGGAACAGCTGAATTCATTTATCATCATCTCTTTTCTTCTAAGACCCTACGGAACCTCACTGGCATGGTCTTAACACCTTTGTTCTTTACTTACAAGTTAACCCATTTGGGCTTAGTATCACTTTGTGATCCTGACTTACCTATGGTATAAAGCTACAGTATCAAATAGGTAGTTCTTTGGTTTAATTATCAACCTTGATAGTGTCGCAATGTAGACTAGAGCGACAAAGCAAGAGGAGGAGGAGCACAAGCACAAGCCTAAGTGTGAGTAATGCTTGACACACAAAGGTAGAAAGAGTAAAGTGATTTCCAGCGACTGTGATAGCACAAAGGGCCAATCACAAGGGTCAAGTAAGGCAAGCTAGTTGTCACGAAACAATCTTTTTATTATTCTTTTTCCTTTTCTTTTATTTACTTACCTAATCACTGAGGTGCTTACACCAGCACTCATTATATTCTCATTATCATTTAGGTTACATGCGTCAACCTTATTGTTCTCGCATTGTCATTTCACTTAGGCACAACTCTCTCGTGCCTGTCAGCTCATTGACAGGACAACGACATTATTGTTCCGCTTCCATGCTTCCTTTTATATTGCCTTATTGTTTACTCACCAAATACCTACAGCCTTACTTATGAATACGAGTGACTCTTATTGTAGATCCTCACAGTTACGGTGTGAGACATCTCTCATGGTTTCATATCCCATACATATATAAGACTTGATATTTTGTAGTTATATTCCTTAGCTCTATTCTCGTCTATTCTCCTCGGTAGCTAGACTAGTATTAGGTTGTCTTATCCATCCTCTTTTTGCTCTTTTGCCCTCTTGCTCATCGTCTATTGTGTGACACCTAGTTATCTCTTGTGAGAGCTAGCGAGTCGCTGACACTAGTTCCCAAATGACCAAGTCAGTATTGAGTATAAGTAAAGGGTACAATCACAAACCTAGTTCCCAAATGACCAAGAGGTCAAGATAAGGAACTAGGAGTTATCTACTGCCCTATATATACAAGTTGAGACAATAAGTACAAGGACAATAGGAGTAAATGACAATAAGTAAAAGAACAATAGTGCAGGAAGAGTGAAATAGGGAACAAAGGAAGAACAATAGTGTGGGAAGAGAGAATAGTGATGAGCAAATAGGGAACAAGGGAGGAACAATTAGTTTAGTTGAGTCATGATCCTATAGAAGCATGTGAAAGGAGGAAAGAAAATGCTGTAAGTACTTGGTTGTTATGACACACATATAATTCACATCCTGTTAAGATCATGCAACTCTGGAATTGCATAATAATCATGATATAATGGTGGAACTAGGTAGGAATGCAAGGGAATGATTCCCTCATGAAGGGAAGAACAATTTGCAGAGTTTAGAAGAAGTCATTGGACATCAACACTACCATTGGTAGTGCCCTCAACATGTCAATGGACCAATGGTAAAGGGTAGTAGCAGCATCAGTTTGCAAAGGTTGCTTCATGGAATGTCAGAGCAGTGTTGAGAATGTATCACAAAGGGTGAACATCTGTAATACAAAGATGGGTAGATCTGAGTCAATATTAAAACTACAGAACTACCTATTCAATACCATAGCTTTATACTATGCATTACATAAGGATTGCAAAGCAATACTATCTCCGAATAGACTAGCTTGTAGAGTAAAGAACAAAAGAAGGATATAAAAGGAATAATAACTCATACAATAATGATGAGGAAAGATAATGAAGGAGTTAATTGTATTGCGAAATCACGGAATAACTCAATCCACATACATATAACACATCCCAAATACCTGAGGTGTTCCATCACAATCTCTAACTGTGATTCTGGTTACTAGTGTTGCTGTTGAACACCTTTTTTTGGGTTCACATCACCTATGCTAAGATATTTGTTCTTCAATGAAAGCAGACACTTCCACCAAGTCAATGTGCATAAAATACTGGCTGCATGATGGTTTATTTGATTTTCATACTTTCAAGGTAATTACTGGCCAGTTCAAGAACAGCTCAGGAAACTAATTGATTACTAGGACATCTGTAAAAGTAATATAATAGGTTAGAGCCTTAGCTGACATTTAAAGTGAGTACAATTATTTTCTCATAAATCTTGCTCAATGCATGCTTAGCCACTGTGGTTAGCTCTAAGCATGTTTTGTTTGAGATGATGTTCCACACTAGTCAAGGGTAAGCTTGTTGATGATTCAATTCCAAGCTACCAAAAATTAACAGATTTGATTTAGAGACGATGGAATTGATAAATACATCAAAGTGCATAAATGTGTTAACCATCGTAGACTATTGAGTTTGGAGGGATTGGGTAGTGATTTAGATGAAGAAGAGGAGGAAAAGTCTGAATTAAGGTATAATCCTGGACCCATGAATGAATCTTCAATGATTTTGTGATATTTACTGGTAGTCTTTTTGTCACTGTATTAACCAACCCATCGACAAGTTAAAGTTAAAACGATGCCGGAACGAACCCGCCGGACCGAAAATCGGATATCAAGAAATGAAAAATGAAAAATCAACCGTGCCCTTCTCGAGTGCGTTAAGCCGGGTTAAGAGTCGAGTGCCGACGGCGATAAAGACAAATGCTCGCCCCCGACGGGAAGGAAGAATTCTGTTGTACCGTCGGAGAGCTTAATCCTTCTCCACTTTTCCCAACGTTGATTTAGTACGTCCAGAGCCATACTCACGATTGTACATCCTTGCTTTTTAGTTTAATCCCCACCTCTCAAAGTTTTCTGCTGGTCAGAAATACTTTTTCCTGCAAGTAGCTGACTTCTTTTCGTGGTATGATTAACTGCCTCCTCTATGAATGACCAATGCAGTCTTATATCATTTATTTGTCCAGCTCAACAATTTTGTCGCATTCTGTCAACATTGTTCTGTCGTGTCTGTAACCACACTTATTGGCGCAACCACTAACACCATTGGTTTAGTGCATCGCATTGCCACCTTCTTTCCATCCTTCTCGAATTGCATCTATTATTGCGACTACCCATTATTGTCATTTCTCACACATTCATTGCATCTCTAATCACCCCATCCCCTTTGAAGCTTCATCATGCTCCGATTCCTCTCATCATCCTCGCTGTCGTTTCTACCATCATTTATCTGTCGGATCCTCCTCCTAGCTGCTATCTTCCGCAGCGCCTGTGTCGTTGCTGCCTATCCTTTGACATTAGTGCCTGTGCATAATCAGATCGAGAGACGTACTAAAACTAAAGGTCAGTTAAGTCGAATCCAGCCTACCATCTTGTTTTGGCACGGCTGACATATATTAAGTACTTCCGGATAAACTACTTAGAATCGGGCGCGTTGCTTCTGACGGAAAGGCCTGGTTAACATCGACTCGCGGAAGTGCCGACTTTTTTTCATTTGGCCTCTGCATAGGACATGAAGATTGCATCGCGTTGGTCAAGCAATCAGGTGGACAGCTTATCGTTGTCATAGTCCCTCCGCCACTTTGCTTCAAATGGCTGCGTTCGTTGAAAGTAGAAGCCACGCTTTCGTACAGCATTGGGTCCAAAGAGTACAACCAGGGACAGCCAGGAAAGTCGGAGTTCTTGACAGAACTGAATACAATTCCTACACTCCAGGCGGAGACAGGAATCACTATCTCAGATGACTGGAACTTCATACATGCCGCGCTGAAGTTGATGTGCATAAGAAGTCCAGCCACAAACGAGGCAAAGTTGATGAAGGCGTATGACAGCCTAACTCAATCATTTGCGGAAACAATCAACGCTCGAAAGGGCATGGCAACGGGCGAGTTGGAGATAAAACCGATAAAACTAATAAAACCGATAAAACCGATAAAACCGATCAAAGACGAGATAACTGATGAAAGGGAAAAATATAAAGTTCGTCTTCAAATGGGGCGAATAGGACAAGATGGGAAATACTGGCTTCAACACAGGGGAGATGCGGACATTTTCTCAGTCGTATTCTGCATGAACAGGGATTGTCGTACGGTTAAGCAAAAAACAGTAGCAGAGTGGACTCTAGGCCGGCCGGCATCATCGAAGATATCGCTAGTCACTGTTAAAGTTGAACCTCCTATAACACGCCGTAACATAATGAAGTCGTTTACGACAACGGCTAGTTTCTACCCCGATCCGGGAATATCGACAATCTTGCAAATCTTGGCAGATATTCCCAAACTCGAGAAGGAAACCGCCGTCGCAGTTACAGATGACCAATCTTTCTATAATGCCTGGTGGGCATTGTTGACAAGGTACAAAGCGATCCCCCAGGACGAGAAGACGACAGCGGACTTCGAGAACATGAAGGCCTTTTTTAAACCCAGTATTGAAGCTCGAAAAGGAATGGCACCAAACGGCGAGGAAATCACCTTGAAGAGGCCTTCTGAAGCTGTGAATGTCAAGGACAGCTTGAAGAGGCGTCCTGAAGATGTGGATGTCGAGGACAGCTTGAAGCGCCTCAGAGAGTCGGCAGCGAAGAACTCTAGTCGCATGCATATAGGTGACATACTCCGGTAATGGACTTTCAAGTACGCGCGATATATTGAGCTATATCCCAATTTGTTACTCTCCTTTTCCAAAAAAACACACCTCCAAAGCAATCTATATAATTATATATTTTGGTGCATAGAGTAGAATGAATCGATAACAATAAATAGTACATGGTCAAGTTGTAATCAAAATTCAGATATATTTGGACGCTCGACGCTGTTGGATTAGATGCGGTGAGGTTCTTCGCTAAGATTCCAAGTGTATACTGCTCTATAACCAGTTGACTATGAAGAAGATAACACCCTTGTCACGACCTGTGAATTAATAGAAATTGTTTCTATTTGTAGGGTGAGAAAGTTAACATCTTTCAGTTCCAAACTACGAATTTTCGAATGGTCTGAACGCTGTCTTTTACGCGGTTCAAATTACCTGGAATTCATGCTCATTAATTCTGAAAACATCGACGACAAGAATTTAATACCAATCACAAACAAGCCTCACGCATTACTACCATTTCTTCAATCACAATCTGCGACGTCTCTTAGTCGCTTGTATCAGAGCCCATCTTCATGTCTATCGATATTCAGGTTAATACTGCTCTATAGCACCAGCCTCTACGCTCTGACATCGGTGCTAGGCTATTGGACTCGGTAGAGCGCCAACTTGCCATGAATTTATTGTGGCTCGAATCAGCAATATCCCTAACCACTATGGGCGCGTGGGTAGTTCAAGATAAGAAAAAGTACTCTTCTCACCACTTTCACGTCAATGAATTGCTTATTTTCCGATCAGAGTGTACGACGATGCTCTGGACATGTTATCCAGGCTCCATATTCTACACATCCAATCTGGTAAACTATCGCTCAATACAACCTTCAAAACGAGTCTGCGCCATGCTATTACCGGAGGGTGCGCTTTCTTTTTCTTTTGGACTTCTTGATCCTCATCAGCTTCAGGGGAATTACTGGAAGTTTTGGTGTACCAGCTGAAAAAGACGAGAAGCGTCCCCCGATGGATATAGAAGGTCTTGATGGTTATGCTTTAGAACGCTGGGAGGTACGAGACCGCCGTCTTTCTGGAGTTAATGCCGCTCTGACTAGGAATCCCAGACTATCCTCCATTTCATGGTATCATCTGGAACGGGACAGAATCCGACGCGGCCTTCTCAAGGGGTCCTCTACCTCTTGCAACGTAGTGGTCTTATGAGTAACCAGCAGTGCGAATATTCAGGCTTCTCGTTCCTTAAATTTTCCCTGACCATCAACTCCCCAGTGGGTCGCTACCCCAAATCACGTCCGCTGGATTTCAATTTCTGCTTCATCCCCCACACGCTCAGTTGTGGGATCTATTATTACAATACTTGCACATGGCCGAGGTCAATATCTTATACTTAGGGACACTTGAAATGAACTAATCTGTGATTCAACAGGAAAGGCAGATGGATTTGGTCGAGGTTCTGACATTCTTCTTCATGCTATCCACGATGGAACTCGGCCGCGTTAGTCTTTCTTTCGATTCACTTCCTCCTTCTCAATGTTCTTGTCTAGGAATATTTGACGGAAAATCTAAGTCAAACACAAAAAGCAATGCTTGATGACCTCCGAGATTACGGTCTGATTTGGCAACGCAGGGTATGTACTATCATGATTTTTGATTATTCTTTAACCCTCATCATCAAATGAAGGCATCATCACGACGTTTCAGTCCTTCTCGACTGGCCACTACTCTCACCTCCTCATCACCGTCGCTTCCCACTAGCACCGGTACGGCGAGTAGTTTACAGCAAGGGTTTATTGTGCTTGAAACTAACTATAGGGTGTATGCGTATACGGGTATGTTTTTTTCACGTTGAGTGCTGTACATCTTTCAACTGATCATACTTTAGATAATCCTTTACAAACCGCTGTTCTGAATCTGTTCGTGTCCTTGAAGTATCGTTTTCCCAATTTGGTCGTCGGATCCATAACCCGTGATAGTGTCAGACGAGCGCTAAACAACGGGATTTCCGCTGAACAGGTTTGAGAACGATGCTTCAAATCTAAGAGCAGTGAATTAATCGACGACTAGATCATCAGCTACCTGACCACCCATGCCCACCCTCAAATGCGTAAATTTGTAAGTCTGTCGTGCGCATATTTTTTTAGCAGACTGGTTACGACAACGCCTAGAATCCTCTAATACCCGTCACGGTCCAAGACCAAATTCGTTTGTGGGAGTTAGAGAAGGAGAGACTGAAATCTCAAGAGGGTAATATTTCCTTATTGTAACGCTTCACCTTGGAACTAATGTGTTCCTTGTTCCAGGTTATCTTTACACTGCGTTTGCGTCTCAAGCAGACTACGAGTTTGTCCTCGCTTATGCTAAACAGCTTGACGTCGTACTATGGGAGAACAGTGCAAAGCGCTGTTTCTTTGGCAGTCTTGAAGGACACTCGAATATACGTAGTTTTATTGAACGGAGGACCAGTGGCGGGAATTAGCAAATCTTTGGTTGTAATAAATTAGTTCTTAGCAACGCTATCGTTCTTTGCTTTTTCTGAGAGGAAGATACTATGTTGGATTTCCTTCAAAGTGTAGACTAGACGCCAGTGCTTTCACTGCACTTGCAGAGTGATCAAGGTTTAACGGGCTCAGAGAGTCGGATGTCAACGATGCATTTCTCGGTTGAGTAGAGGGTCAAATCACAATGAATTGGTCCAAAAGTTTCTGTCCATCGCTCCTTCTCAACATCCTACCAATCCTTCTATAGTTGATGTTTATGATCTTCTGCGGCTGGAGCAGAGGGTGAAACAGGAATGATTCTTGTCCCAGGTACTCTAGCTGGGTTGAATGACCGATCACAGTCAGCGTAAGCGGCGCCTGCGCCAAAGCCAGTAGAAAGGGCGATGGGGAAAGTACGTCCTGTGTAGAAAAGAAAGCGAGATTGTGTCAAGCGAGCGAAGAGAGTCAGGGTGATGATGTATCGAGGTTTAGAAAGACTGACGTTTAAACAGGATAACAGAAGCGACGACGCCAACGCTGAATCCAACTCCTCTATAGACACGGCCCGTTAGCATTGATGGAAAAGATGAAAGGACGAAAACAAGAATTGAGAGATGAAAACAAAAGCAATGAATATGAGTAAATAAATGTGAGACGTACGTTTTTACGAGGAAATCTGCCACTGGATGCAAAGACGTGTGAGATGTAATAATGATTGTAGGGAAATTTTGCATCCATGAGCGAAGGTGTCGTCGCAGAAAAACATGTAATTGATTTAAGGCAGGGTATAGTCCGTTTACCGTACAATCGTAGACGATATTTAGAAGGCAAGGTATTCGGGTGAATACCATCCAATGAGATGATATGGTAGTAGAGCGAGTTGACATAGAATTCCGAGAATCGAAAATGGAGGTTCAAAAGCCGCAGGAAAATATCCGAGAACTCCCGTCAGGCAACATCAAGCTTGAACGGATTTCTTCACGTACAGCAACGGTCGTACTAAATTAGAACAATTAGCTTATAACAGTAATAAGCAAAGAATTCGAGGGGGAAGCTACTTTTTGGCCTAGAATATCTTCACTCGATACAGGTTTTGAGGAGGACATGATGGTTGATTGGGAAAGAAGGTAAAGTGACACATCAGCCGCAGTGACTGTCACTTTGAATTAACTACCTCTTTTCTCTACCACGATGGCGAACCAATCGCCAATGATCTCTATACCACTCAAATCTACCGACGAAGTCGACTGGACGACACCAATCCGACACCTAATCTCCCAATCCTACGGTGAAAGCCCGGACAATTATTCTTCAGAATGTGCTTCACTACAACGATGTCGACAAGATGCTGTGCGAGGCGCAGGCAGCGATTCTACTGCCAGGGACTTGCTGTACAAGTATTTTGGTCAATTAGAGCTTCTAGAGCTCAGGTTTGCGGAGATTCGAGTGACTTTTCCTTGGAGAGACGCGTTCACAGGGAAACTCACGACTCAAACAAGTTTAGCTTTCGAAAAGGCTTCAATTCTATTCCAAATTGCTTCTGTTCATTCTTCCATCGCTGCATCTCAAAGTCGCTTAGATCCAGAAGGAATCAAACGGGCATTTTACTACTTCCGTACCTGCGCCGGCATGCTCACATATATCAACGATAATTTCCTCCACGCTCCTTCGACGGATCTCAGTAGGGAGGTGGTCAAGTTTCTTGTTGCCTTGATTTTGGCTCAGGCAACCGAAGTCTTTCTCGAGAAATGCACGGAAGAGAAAAAGGGTAGTGGACTCGTTAGTAAAGTCGCAGCTCAAACAGCGGGAATGTATACTGTCCTATCGGAGCAAGTAAAGGAATTTATGGGCAAGGGTATTTTTGACAGGAATTGGGTTACACTGATACAGGTATGGCGATCCATCTTTCGATAAGTCTTGTAACTAATCACCAATTCTAGATAAAAGCGAAATACCTCTCTTCCCTCGCTCAGTATCATCGCTCCATCGCGGATAACTCCCTCTCTAAACACGGGGATGCCCTTGTCCGTCTAACACTTGCGGAGTCACTCGCCAAAGAATCGCAATCACTTTCTTTCTCCTTTAACCCAAACCTATCACCCACTCTGCCCGCCGATGCTGCTTCCACTTTATCTGATCGAATCAAAGCTCATGTTTCCCTCTGCACAGACGCCAAATCCACTGCTCAACGCGAAAACGATCTCATATACAACGCTGTCCTACCCAAGCCCGACTCTTTACCTCAGATCGAAACAACCTCCGTGGCCTCGGTTGCTACCCCGATATCAATACAAGAAGTATATGGTGCACCTGAGGTACAGAAGGTTATTGGACAGGATATATTCTTGAGGCTGATCCCGTTGAGTGTGCATGAAAGTGCATCGGTATATTCAGAGGAAAAAGCGAAATTGGTTAGAGGCGAGGTGGAGAGGGTTGAATTGGCCGAGAGTCAATCTAGGAGTGCAATCGAGGCTATGGGCATCAGGGAAGGCCTGGCGAAGTTCAAGGCCATTTTAAATGAAGCAGTAGATGACGAGAACGTGGATGTAATTGCACCAGATGTTCGAAGATGGATAGATGAAATATCATCCTCGGAATCCCGCGATCCTCTCACCTCCCTACTATCCCAACTCAACCAACACAAATCCAGTGTTCGAACGACTCTTTCCTCTGTATCGTCCAACCTGGCCCAAGAATCTCATACGACTGAAACCCTGCGCGTTCAGTACGGGGTCAAGTTTACACAAGAGCCTAGCGCATCGATTACGCGGGATATGAGAAGAGAGCTGAAAGAACTGCAGGATCATCTGGGTCAAGCCGAGGGCAGTGATAGGCAGGTCGAAGTGCTTTGGGAGGGAGTGAGAGCCGATGTTGGGGTATTGCTTGGATGGGGGAGAGAAGAAGAGTTGGAAGACTTGTTCAGACGCGCTAGGGATACCGTGAATGATCAAGGACAGACTGCCGCTGCTCCAAGCTTACTCGATTTAGACGAAGAGGACAACGGGAACGAAGAAGTTAAAGAACAAGCGGTCATTTCTGAATTGGTATCGGAGATTGATGAACGACTTGGGAGGTTGAGTAAGATTTCCAGGGAGAGAGGGGAAGTGTTGAAGGATTTGAAAGAAAAAGTGAGCCCAATTTTCTCAAGAAAACTGAATTACTAACTCAATCCCACATAGATTCAAACAGACGATGTATCACATCTTCTCCTGTTAAATCGTCGCAATACCGCCGTCGAGCCTACGCTCTTTGCAGCGGAATTAGAAAAGTTCAGACCATATCAGCAGCGGCTCGGTCAAACGGTTGTTCAGCAGGAGGTAGTGTTGAATGAGGTTGGGGCGTTCTGGAAGAAATTGCGCGAAATTAGCGGGGGAAGAAAGAGAAATAGCGGAGGGAGAAACGGTAATACTATCATCGTTGTCAATCTACTATATCTGTCGCTTACTTTTTGATGTTCTTCCTTCTCCATAGGAGGTCTAACACGGAAATGGGAAGAACGGGAAAAACGCAAGAGAGAGCTCGTTATGCGGTTTGGGAGAGCTAGGGATGTATATATGGAAGTGAGAGATGGAATAACGTGAGCAGAGACTCATAACGTTTGTTCTAATTTACTCATTTCTAACACAGAAAAGGTCTCGCATTCTATACTGACCTTTCCCAACTCGTATCGATCCTCGAGTCGACGGTTAAGGAGTTTGTGGAGAGACGAGCTAGGGAGAGGGAGACGCTGGTAAGACAGCTAGAAGTAGAGAAGAGGCTTTCAGGTAGTGCCGGTTCTCTGGGTCCAAGCCCTACAGGCCGAAGAGGTAGTGGGCCGCCTCCACCTCTTCCGCCACCTCCACCGAGCTCGATTTCCGGCAATATTAATGATCTCACCACGTCGCTCGCTGGAATGAACTTTTCAAATCCGGCGAAGCCGTCCTCATATGCTTCACCGCAACAGACGCAATGGAAAAACACACTGACACCTCCAGTGTCTCAGAGCCGGAACCAACAGCAACAGTCGTACATGCCACCACCTCCTTCTCAATCGCCCTCTGAACCACCATATTTCTCATATTCCCAGCCGTATCATTCCTCAAATTCAACTCCAGCGGCTGCTCAACAACCACAACATCAGCAATACGGAAATTTCCCTCCTCCCCCTCCTACGCTATCATCCCCGCCCCCTCTCGATCCATATGCAAGTTTGGAGATGTTGAATTCTATGTCACCTTCTGCACCGCCGCCGCAATTTCCTCCTTCTCCAGCACAACAGGGACAAGCTTACAGAGAGGGTTATGGAAGGTACAGCTCGCCACCGCCACCGCCACAACTTCCTTTGCAGCAGGCTTATGGGAGGTACCAGTCTCCTCTCGCTCCACAACAGCTCAGTTACACGCAGGGTTATGGATCGTCACCACCACCCCCGCCACACCAGCAGCATCAGCAGCAGCCTTACCAAGCACATCAGGGGTTCCCACCTCTACCTCCTCAAACTCAGTCTCAACAACAGCAGTACCAGGATCCCGGTGGATATAGGGTCAATCAGGGCTATGGATGGTAGATACATTATGTGTACACGAAGTTTAAATAAGTAACTATTGCCAGTGAATTAGAAAACAAGTACTATCCCAGAAAATGCGACCAGCTCATACGACTGTCGCGCTCCGTATTCGGATTCGGCAAGGCCCCAGGACGGCCCGTGGTGTCTCCATAGAAAGAATCGGAACAACATTAGGAAGCGTAGTAGGGCAAACGGCATGGAGAAATGGAGATAGATGCGGGAGAGCCCCGGTGAAAGCAGGAGTCAGGGAAAGAATGTTGAGGCGGGACAATTCCAGTGAGCTTAGGTGGTTGAAATTACGATGCAGAAACAATAAGTAATGAACATACCACGGAAACGAGAACGGATCTTTGACCAGCGTGCTTGTCAACGTTGGTATAACTAGTACCTGACTAGGGGGATTCGGAAGGAAAACATTCTTGTGTGCGTTGAATCCTATTGTGAGACTACGGTAAGTATTCAAAGATACACAAATATGTGTGAACAACTGAGGGATAGGAATCATATCAAAAAAACCCCCCCCGAAACTTTTACCATCCCAATGGAAGGCTGTAAACCTCCAATGGATATGGTGAAACAAATCACTCATTGGATTTGTTCCCATAATGTCCAATCGCGGCTTGTACTGCATACTCTGTCCTTCTTTTCTTGACATTTACAAAACTCCAATATTACTCTCTGGCACAACCGGAACTGACCGTTCGTGGAGTTTCTGACACTTTTCCGACCTCAGATTTTATAATCTGTAAACGACGACTTGACGTAGACTTGCTGGCCAAGTGTACCAGTGGTGTTTCTGACGAGGATCTTGGTATTATTCTATGCTATTTTAATGGTTAACTCTCATCTCCTTTACCCAGTCTCGCTCATTACCGACAATATGCTACCAGATTCCTCCTTGTTGCGATTGTTCTCGGCATGTTTCTTCCTTGTATATCTTGCTGTCGGCGCAATTGCCAGTCCAAGCGGCACCCCCATTTCATCTGTCATCCAAGCAGGTAATATGCTCACTTCACCTTGCTGTGCCGCTCGAAGGCTGATTGAGATACCGTGACATAGATGTCAAAATATTGAAAGTTCGAGATCAGAACCACACAAGAACGAGGGTCTGCTGGTACATCGGTGGTCAGGGCTTTGGCCTCAGTGATAATGTGCCGCCATTATCAAATGAGGCAGAAAAGCTTGGCATTGCATACTTCGCTGATTGAAGAACAAAAATCCATTATTTTGGGCGACCTCAAACGAAGGCGAGTGAAGGCGGGCGAAGAAGATCTCAGGGACTACCTCCAAATCTCAGACTGGTTGAACTATCTCATGTTCCGCCCGAGTGGGGCGTTCGAGTATGAAATGTATGTATTGGGTGATAATGTAGTCGCAAAATGGGATGCCAGCTTGAAGGAGATGAGAAAGAGGAAGGGGCGGGGAATTGGTGAGGAGAAGAATCCAGCGTATCGTCCCATCCTGTCAGATAAAATTTTCATATCAATTTTCACTCGGAAATTGAAGTCCTGATATAAGAATCTGGGAAATAGAGAGGAAGGGAAAACAAGAGAAAGTAGGAGCAGTCAATCACAGTGGGAAGCTGGGAAAATGCGTAAACTGTTCAAGATGTTGGCTTCATCAACTTCATTGGTGAAATGAGCATATCCAAGGTGATCCGTTCGACATTCTTGTGGTGGTAGTGGTGCCGCGCCAGCGTCACTACTAAAACCTTGCTCACCGATGTACAAGTAAACATCTCCTGTCGCCGCACTCTTTTCATTCCGGACTTGCCATACCTTGACCTCTAATTGGGAATAAATCACCTTGCAACATAATATCATCCGAATGTGCTTATCTTACCTCTCTGGATGGGACGGTCTCCTGGAATTTTCTCCTTTCCCTTGGCCTTGATTGAGGGGAGAGAAGCATTTTTTGTGAACTATTTTAGTATTACAATACGCTTGGAGTACCTCAAGGAGGTACTGGATGACCAGTGAACCGAGAACTGGGAAGAGAGGGTGAATAAGATGAACAAAAAAAAATCGACAAGATAGAGATAGAGATAAAAAGCGAGCGAGGCTCAAGGCACAAAAAAGCGGAGCGTCAATTCCTAGTTACTTGCCAGTGATACATACTATATATGATAGGATCCCCGAAATGCAATATTTTGAACAGAGAATGTTAAGAAGTAAGCGTTCATGATCAATATGATGAGAATATTCTAGATATCGTACGCACCTATTCTTAAGTGTTACACCACATTTCTATCCTGGAGGGGATACCAGCGATCAGTCCCTGCCGACAAACAGTAGTCAGTGTCCAAGTTTACCACACGCTCGATAAGAGGGGCAGAGTCTCTACAACTGTTACAGCACGTAGCGCTAGGGAACGAAAGTCAACGATGAGTATATTCTTTGTATCGTATCAAGGCTTACCTAGGGAACGAAGGTCAATGCTAAGGAGCATTGACCTTCGTTCCCATACTTTAATGAAGCGGATTATAATGTAGGTACGGTCTATAACAACAACATTATCGACGGATTGTTGTAGGAAAAGAGCATCTTGAGTCAGTCGACTTCCATCGTGCATCATCTTCCCGAAGACCTTATAACCTACACTTGACAAAATTTATGCCTCGTCTTGTTCTACAAATGTCCCGCACTGCGGTATGACCGACGTGGAAGAATACAACGCCTCGGGTCGACAGAATAGGGTGTGTTGGGCAGTGGGAGGTCAGAATTCACGGGATACGCGAGGTTTTTCTTCCCTCGTTGCCAGCGTCTGACCTGAACCCCAACAGCTCGTCGACAACCACTGATAAGTAAAGTTGCGAACACCGACGCCTTGATCCAATTGATCGTGATGGATTAAAACCTAGAGCACTTGCGAGACCCGCCTGCCTCCGATAGCGACTTCTGTTAACAGACAATAACCCTAGTGACATCTGCAAACCAAGCGCGTTGATCATTGGGAGAGGCCCAGTTAGCTTTACTACCTGTAGATTATGGTTGAATGAGAACGACACTTCTTCAAGGAATCGATGATAAAATGGTACAGCTTACCTCCGAAGAATGTCTGAAAGTGCATTCCCTTCAATTTACTCTTTTCAGAGTGCCGAAGGGTCAAACTAGTGATCGAAATGACCGGTCTTCCGTCAATCCAAAGTTCAATCTCGCCTACAAAGTGATGTAGGAAACATAACTCGGGAGTAAGTCACTTGGACTCGAGAAATTATTGGTAACTTACCATCCTCGCTACCGACAGTGTTGAGTTTAACCCGGATAGCGATGCTCGTCCATTGCCCGATGGGGAAAGAAAAAGCCCCGCGTCCAACAGAGAACCCATATTCTGCATTCTCAAAGGAAAGAGGCGGGACAGCTAGAAGACGTTCTCTGTTTCTTTCGGTGAAGGGTAGATAGATGTAGAGTTCTCCTGCGCCTTTGGATCTGAAGCAAGCTGTTCATTCACAAATTGACATCCGGATATAGAGAACGACAGCTACCTCCACATAAGGCGTACATCGAAGCAAGACTCTCTATTATTTTTCCGACCTCCACTGCACCCGTATGCAAGGTCCCCAACACCGCCAAATACACCTGGTAGCTTTCCGCCCTTGACCCACTCCCAATTACTCTCTAACATCATACGATAACTCATAACAATCTCATTTGCTCCTGCGCCATTTGGATAATCGTGTAGACCGTCTGAAAACGTCTTCGGACCGTCCAGGTAAAATCCGAACCCGCCAGGTATTTCAGCAGAGGGATTGATACTTCCTTTCGGATAAAACGCTTCCCAAGCAAGGGTTGGTGAAGGTAAACAGTCATAATTCGAATCAAGTGCTGATAGAGAGCTCGGATTTGGAGGAGAAACCAATGGATGACTTGTGCGAGAAGAGATCTTGGGAACGCCCAGAGCTTTGTCGGCTAGATCAACGATAGCGAGAGATGTAGATGAGATTGAGGTATTTGTGGTAAATCCATATTGGAAATGAGGAATGGGAACTAGATGGTTGAGAAGACAATATGACATTCTATCCGGACCGTGATTCATAATTCCAGCTTTGACCGATATCAACTCATGTTTTTCACGTTTTTTCGGATACATACAACGTTCGTGTATGTGTACATTGAATACGGATGTACAGCGGTAAGCTTGAATTAAATCCTAGATTCATGCGGTATATCCAAGTACAGTTAAACGCATGCCCCTTCGTCGTGCTTTTACACAGCTGCATACAGTTACATCCAACCTTCATCCGTCCATATTATCCAACCAAGGATGGTTCAATAGATCTACAGCCTTTAAACGCTCCTGTGGACGCAGTCTGAGCATTGATTCTAATAGATCAGCAGTATGCGCAACTTCCGACTGCTCAACGCGTGAGTGGAGGATATCCTTCATTGTGACAGGATAATACGTCGTGTTCAAACGTAAAGAACCTGAATAATGAAGGAGCTCAATGTACCCTTCTACCACGAGAGTCAGTGTGCATACATACCATCATTATAAAACCATTTGCAAGCATTCCTACCCGATTTTGCAACGTCCTTCGGGAACTCGCCACAAATTTCAATGATCTGGATAAGGTGCGACTCTTCCGGAGTAAGACCCAGCTCAACAGTCTGGAAGAATGGATCAAATAAGCTTTCGCCAGTAATGAGCTCGTATAGCTATGAATGAGTGAAGGATGTCCGGTCAAGACAAGGTCCTGATATGAGATCGCCATAACGTACTACACAACCTAGTGTCCAGATATCCGAGCTAATGCATTGAGGAGCATCCAGAAGTGCCTCTGGAGGACGCATACCAAAACTCTCACAAAAAGGATCATGTCGAGGTCGATCTGCAAATGGGTGGATGATTCTAGTCAACTCAAAATCTTAACAGGCATTAGAAGCTATTCACCCACCGATTTCTGGATAAGACAGTCTGAACATGCTCAAATCTGAACAGTGACTAGAGCTGGTAGGAGTAGGAACGACCACCGTGTCCATATCAAAAAGAATTGGAGGCGTTTGATTGTGCGATATATCGGAAGAATGGAATAATGTATGCTGAGATTGTGCATCGGCGTAGTAGAACTGGGATATCAACATCTTCATGTCCCGTGGAGATATTAAAATGCAATCCTGATTGAGGTCTTTGGAGAGGACCCGTCAAACCAGAAGAGCGTCAGTATGCAAACCTGAATCCGAAAAGGTTAAGAATTTCTATCACATACCCCCATGAGCCTTCCCCCTCGTCTCATGTAAATTCACCAACCCACGAAGAACATCCCTCGCGATGCGCTTGACAAGATGAATAGGAAGCTGATCTCCTATATGTGCACATAGATCTCCAACGCATGCATATCGCTCACTAGGATTCTGCGAGTCCCAGACATGTCCTGGAATGTAAACTTCGGGTCGAAAGGAGATTGGCTCAGGCCGAGTACTAGCACATTGTGTTTTCTGACGGTGTTGAGTCGTAATAGCTCCCATTGCGAAAGCTTTCAGGAGTTTTTTCAATTTGCGGGAGATGATTTTAGAGTTCGACGTGTTTGGCATCGGTCTGTTGCAACCAAAGAAAGGGCGATAGGGACGTAGAGGACGAAAGAGGGGCGATTAAAAAATACAATCGAAAGAATGTCGAGACAGGGTGTGGATAAACGATTGGATTGTGTCGCAGGAGGGAAAGAAAAGATATTAGATATTAGACTTGTTAGTCCTTAAGTATCGACCGGAGCTAGTAAGATCGAAGCCTAATTACCTACTCGAGCTCTAAGCTCATCATCTTTTCGATATGCACGGCGCTGTAGAAATTATGAAGATGAGTCGGTCTGCAAGCCGAATTGTTGATCTTGATTCGGAAGGTGGCGTCTTTTCAAGGTTCTCGGGGCGAACGAGTTAATATTACAATTTTTCGTAATCAGCCAGTTTCAGCTTTTGCTTCGTTTTGTTCTTCTTTTGTGTGAAGGTAAGTGTAGTGCGGTTAGTGTAGTCGCGAAACTGGCAGCCTTTGTAGTCGTGAGCTTGGATGGAAGGGACGTATCCGTGGACACAACTGGATATTCGAGAAAAGCAACTACTGGTGATGAGCCGATCTCTTGCGGAAGCTGCTGGTAAGCACCGAAGCGAAAAACGGCGAATTGTAATATCGAAGAGACGAGAAGAGACGGCATCACTGCTAGTGGTGGTCGAGGATTGGCGTTCCGGACACCTCAGTAGGGTGTATCCTTTTATCGAGGGTTTTGTTTATGAGGTTGGGGGCCTACATAGGACACCACCCAGAAACTGTCCTACAAGTTACATACCCTGGAAAGCCGGAAAATCGAGTCGTTCTCATGTACAGTGAGTGCCCATGGGAGGGAGTGAACACAAGCGCTTATATTGACACTCGTTTTCCAGAAATTGAACGGTAGACTGAAGACTGTGGCAACTAAGTATAGGTGCCCTCTTACGTAACACGAAAGAACCGATGAAAATACAGGTTTGTTGGAGTGCCGTATCAATTGTTTAGGAGAATATTTTGAAGCAGTGCATGCTATGTATACCTGGTGGAGACCGTGCAGACAACAGAAACAAAAACAAGTTCCAACTTGGAAAAGATACTCTGAAGTAGCGAAATCCATACTATATGGGAAACCGTCAACGAATAGACAAGTGCCCAGAGGAAGTGGAATTAACTCTTCTCTCCTCATTCTCCTTCCTCTTTTTGCCGCTTCCCTCTCCAACAGCATCCCAAATTCTCCAGAATTTGAGATTTTCATCACTAGCAGCGGTGCATACGAGGTCGCCTGCAGGCCCAATGCAACTAAATAATACTCGGGAATCATGCGCGTCACGAATTTCTGCAACACGATCCATGCTCGGATAGGCGTGTAACATGATTGAGTTAGTTGGATAGCCATGTGTGGTAAGAATTTCCTTCTTGTGTGGAGCCCAGAGAATCGAGGTTATCTGAGAAGGAGTCTTTTGCGTATGAAGACGAGCGCCGGTAGTACTGTTCCATACGTTAATCGTAGCATCGTTCGTTCCACCGCCAGATGCGAGGAGGTTGGGCTGCCAGGGACACCAAGCAAGACCCTAATAATAAGTTGTCAGGACGCGCAGATCGTGTCTCGATATAGAAGGAGTGAATACCTTGACTGCAGCGGTGTGATTTCGCTTCGTCCACTTAGCACTACCCCTTGCACCTTCGCCAACGTCACCCAACCTCCCGTCCCAAATGTTCACGACATTATCATTACCTCCACTGGCTAAAAGCTCTCCATCACTCCTCCACTTCAAGCCACAGATTTCCCCACTATGTCCTAAAAGTTCCATCACCTTGTGCCGCGGAATTCGCACGTCGTGATGCCAGATACTTCCATCTCCGCATCCCGAGGTAAGGATGTGCTGGTTCCACGATAAAGTGGCGATCTGCGCCTGATGACCACTCATAGTTCGCAACTTTTGTCCTGTCTCAACATCCCACAGTTCAACATCACCTTGTCCAAGCCCGATACCGAGGAACATCCCATCATTAGAAAAGTCTACACTGGAAACATATGTGCCTTCGGGAGCTTCGCCGATTTGAGTCACAGAGCCAGTGTCTGCATACCAAACATACGTCGAAGCTTCGAGGGCCACTGCCACGGTATTCTGGCAAGACCAGCTTATGAGATTCAGATAAAAATCGTCAACCATACCAGGCGCATCGAGAACACGCTCTGGTTGTGTGGGTATCTTGCGCGATTTATTAGTCGAGGATCCAGTAGACGTGGGAAGGGTTCCTGGTCGGGCATATAAGGGCTTTGCGAACTCGCGTTGTTGAGCAAGAGAGGTATCGGAAGATGCAGCAGGAGGTTGTTCATGGTAGCCGAGAATACGACGATTGAGTGGCACGCCGGTCGCTGCTACTAAACGAGCTGTATGGCCAGGCGAGGCTGACTTCGGATTGAGATGCATTGGCTCAAGAGTTGCTGCAACGTCGTTTTCTGTGTCTCGGCTGGTAATAAATCGGTCTCTAGTGTCGCGATTCTAGAAAAAGAACTACTAAGAAAATGATTACTACTTCGGAACGAGGATTACTCACTGCAGCTGGAGTAGATCTAGACCGTTTGACCTCTGGCTTAGGCAGGATAAGATCTCTACTGACAACGTCAAGACGACTCAGTTCTACGCCGCCTTTCCGGATGAGACCACCACCGGCTTGTCCTTTAAGGTCTTCCGAAATCGGAATAGCACCTGTGGTGAACTTAACTGGAGACGCTGGGCGAGAGTTTGGACGGGAGGCTGGCCGCGAGCGTGATCTAGAGCGAGACGTGTGTGGTTGAATGAAAGGGTTTGTGGTGTCAAAGGGACCAGAACTTGAAGAACTCTTGGCATGCGTCTTTCCGGTTCGTTTCTTTGTAGGAGAACCACCCAAAGAAATATTACTCAAACCTGCCAATATAGAAGGCGTCAAGGGAGTTTTGGGAGTTTTCCCAACATCTGAGCGAGTACGATGTCGACTGGGTGTCTTTGGTTGGAACATGAAGGAATACAGAGGCAGGATTACAGACATCATGTTGTTAATTTCCATGACTCCCCACGTGACCGCGTGGAACGTGTTTTCCACATGGCCACTACCCATAGTACACTCCACCTGGGGGTCCTAAAAGTACACTAGCCATGCCGAGTTCTTACAGCTGATACAGCACTGTATTCCCTGAGATACATTTTCAGCATTGACCAATGACGACTCAGAAGCGCTGAGGCAAGCGCCGTATCACAGAAAGCTTTAGTTTTTGCTACCGGTCTATCATTGCATTTGACCAGCACCCTCCCAAGCCATCCCAAAAGCTGGCCAAATATGCTGTCAGGTAATGCTGGTAGACAGTCAGGACTCAGCAAAAGGCTTCGGTACCTTTGTAGATTTATCTGTTTTTTTCATCTCATTTTGCCCTACTTGGCACACCACCATTTGTTGAGTATCCCTTAAAAGGAGAAACTTGTGTTTCGCCATTTGCTGGACGATGAAATTCCCGATCAGGTGAAAGAAAATGTTCCCCATGATAATTCCCTCTAATGGAGGCTTTGGAAATGGAAGTGTACATCGTAGCTTGTCGGTGCAATGTCCGAGATTTTACTAATTTGTGGTCGACGCTTTCCCGTATATTGATCTGGTGAAGATTTTGGGGGCCTATATATATCTCAACTCAGGTATTCTTTCATGGAAGCAGAACGCAGTCAATTTAGACCTTAGAGTTCAGTACCTTGGACAGTCGCAGCAGCATTGAAGAGGGGCCCAAAGCGCAAAGGAACATGGGCAAGAATCATAGAAATCTGATAAAAACTGTGGTAGCGTCGACCTTGACAAGTAAGGAGCAGCAAAGTACAAGTTTACAATCAATCAATTTTTTCCTCCTCACTCTGGTTCTGAAATATATGCTCACTATTACCGGCTTCTAGTTTGGTACGCCAAGATTCACCAAACATTATACACGCAAGAATCAAACACATTGCAATTGCAATAAGTCCGGAAAGTAGACCACAAGCTAGTCAAACATCAACACTCATGGAAGAGCATGAGCTATATCGCATACTTACCGTGCACAATGCCCATAGCATTAAATTGATTCGTAAAATAAAATGGACCGGTGAAGGCATAGGTTTGTCGTATCAATGTCACCAGAATAGCGGCTTGACCTGTGTGTTCTGGTTGGGACTCGATGGCATAGGTTGTACAGACAGCTAAACGAATTGAATATATGGAATAATGACAAGCGGTTGCTTGAACTTACTTGTAACAATTTGTTGCCCAAATAATGCGATGGCGGAGCCTATGTCTGGTGTGATATTCCAAACCCCGGGCGGTGTATTTTGTAGGCGTATTCCTAGAACCATCAGTCCAATGATCTGTTGGAACATTATATCATGTCAATCACAGCGCACAAAAGTGCTACTTACTGAGATGAGGAAGCCAGGGATGGCAAAGGGAAGTCTCCATTCTACTTCTCTCTTTCCGTTCGCTCTTCTAACACGATACTGCATCCATTTGTCTGACCCTAGACCCGCGAATGGCTCGCCCAGAAGCGCTCCAAGAAACGGGGCAATAAACTGTAGCCCAATTTGTTGTATATTAAGCTGATATTTCTGCCCAAGAAGTGCGGGGATTTGGACAGTCAGTAGTACCTAGAAAATATCATCAGCAAATGATATGACCAACCGGAAGATAAGTTCACGTTGGTATACGTGAATGTGATCGCATTTGCGAAACTTGGAAGAACGATTGTCGGCTTAATGATATATTGTAACGGTGAGATGACATCCAGAGGCAATTTGCTCCACGGCTCTTTGCTATGCATATGGAAAGATGTATATGGGATGTACCACTTAGTAGCTATGCTGACTGGCTCTCTCGATTGTGCAGTTGCGGACTGCAGTTCGTTTGAACGTATGGGACGGTTGAACAACGTTTCTGGGCAGAAGAACAGATATAGGATGAAATGTGCGAAGTTCATGATAGCGAGCAGAAAGAAGGTCCACTGCCATTTTCCGGTGTGGTCTATCAAAGTGAAACCATCACGATTGGAACAGGATCACAATGTTCGACTTACAGACGAGCGGTCCCATGATAAGCGGAGCAATAGTTGGCCCAAGAGACACCAATAATGCCCACACTCCCATCTTCTGCCCTTTCTCATGCACAAAAAATACTTCAGACACCGTAGAAGCCCCAATACTTTGTGGGGGACATATAAATATTGCAACCAGAACACGGCACGTTACCAATGACCCGTACGTGGTACAATACGCAGAGGCAAGCTGCATGGCAGCCGAGATTAGCATAGAGGCTAGATATACTGGCCGGCGGCCTTGAGAGAATGTAAATGTCAAACAATATACGGCCAGAATACAAACAAACCGATTCGGCTGCTAACTGGTGCCCACAGAAACGGAAAAGTTCCTGTTGAATGCTGCTAAGGATTGGCAGTCTCGCGCACGAGAAAGGTAGAAGCAATGCACCTAAGAACACAATCGGAACTGCCGTGATATATGACGCTTTTGTCAATGACACTGCAAATTCGGCAGCAAACAGCTATTCAAGAATTGAAGCTATCGAAGTCAGACAATGAATGACATTCAGTGACCGACCTCGAATGAAGGAACTGAAAAGACAAGTTATGAGTAATCAATGCAGCGCGAGAAACGAATTACATACTGGCACAAGCCGCAGAGAATGGTCCAAGACAAGCGTGGAAGGCCACTAAAGCCAGCAGAGTGTTTTTTCGGAACGAAGACCAATTCAAGGGATCTTCAGGAACGTCTGAGGGAAGGGGAACAAGGTCTATGCGTCCATGCCGTTTATAAACTTCTTCAAGGTTTCCAGAAGACGCATAATCGCGGAAGAAAGTCTCCGATTTGTCGTTGTTTTCCGCCATGGGCTTAAGATCGGTAATTCAAAGGGGCAGGGGGGCCTTCGTAGAATTAACAGCGGATGATGCTTTTTAAGTGAGTAGGGAACCCGATGGTCGTGGATGAGGGACTTCTTTGCTTGCGAACAGGCAGGAATCTTTTATAAACAACATGACCTTATGATTTCGAGCATTGTATTTGCATAACCAAGTTCGAAGAAGTAGGAATATCATGTGTCGTCAGGGAAGGCTCCAATGTATCAAATATCATCAGTCTGTGAACACCTGATATTTTCCGAAATGCATTGATAGGATCATTACAATGTAGCTTAACGTCGTTTCGAACCTTTTGACCATTGATCACCATCCTACAACGAATATTTTTCCTGCGGGAATGCCATGGCAAGATCGGTCATCGCTAAAAGGAATAATTATACATGATTGCTCACCCGTAATGCTCGTCCTTTAATCTGAATGAAAGGCACAGATAGGAAGAAAAGACCAATTACAATCCTGATACAGTCAAGATACAGATTGAATCACAGATGGAGTAGGATTATGAACTGTACTCACGCAGCTTCGACCCCGAAAACCTGTAAAGCCCCGTGTTTTAATGCCCAGGGCACTTGGAAGTATGCTACACTAAAACCTGAACATAGACGTCAAATTTTCTGAACAGTGAGTATATAAACAATCCAAAGTAGCTTACCTCCGAGAGTTCGCGCTAGATTTATCAATGCACTGATTTCTCCCTAGGACCATTGATCGCCATTCAAGGAAATGAGCATGGATCAATACCTACCTGGTGTTTGGGGAAGCAATCGTTGCAGTACGCATCTATGACAGGTATTAAGTGCCAGAACACAAAAAGCCAACAGTGTGGTACGTACACACAGCGACAGTATTGATCATTACTGAGAGCTCTGAAATACCCCATCCCATGACAAGTGCTCCGACGCTGAGGTGGTTCTGAAATGAAGCACCTAGGAGAACGAAGCCACATATGTAGAGAGGCATGGCTAGATAGCAGGCCCTAGTATGTATCAAGCGATAGGTAATACTATCATCATCAAGGCTTGGTTAATGTGACATACCACAATCGACTTTCGGCTTCAAAAACTCCATTATTTCTTCTGATACTGACATTCATGATGAAGTCATTGTTGAACCGACCAACAAATTCACCGATTAAAACTGCAACCTGCACAGAGTTGGTGTTATTTCATGACAGAACGTCCGAATATCATCGGGCACATACAATAGGGGTACCATATCCTCCCGCAATAGCAAACTGACTGAACCCGTATCCTAACGGCGGAGGACTTCCTAAAAACACTGCATTTGTTGTGTTGATACCGATGCTGAATCCAAATACCATGGCCTTCACACAAAACATCAACAAGGGCGATGCAGATGTGGATGATCACGATTACCCACCTCGAAAACCAGAATGATCAGCAAATGCGGCCTCCAAACTACGTTCAATGGGGATAGAATAGCCTCTTTCCAAGATACACGGTATTTGGCCATCTTGTATCCCGTGATTCCGATGAGGCTCTCAAAACGGTATCGGAAGCCGCCTTGGGCAGCTGGCTCTGGGATGGGAGAAGTTGTGCGATCGTACATTCTGTAGGAAGTTACTTGCATATGAGCCAAAAAGAACAACGAAATTGCAACTGACGTTTCTTCCATGAACAAGGCGATTAACAAACAGACAATGGCACCATAGATACACCCGATTCCATACGCCCAACGCCATGTCGTCCGAGCTACCAGGAAACCAAAAGCAAATGGAGAGAGGAAAGGGCTGATGATGAAGCCCATGGTCCAGATGTTCAGCTAGGAAGCGTTCGAGTGAGTCCTCACCCTAGTGTTCAACGAATGCGCAGCAGACCTTCCGAGCTTGCAAGTGAAATGGGAATAGGTCGGTTACTACATAGAGACCCTACGGGAAGTCGCATTGAGTGTATACATGCACAATATCGTTGGGGATTTGACTCACGGTGACCTGTGGCGCAGTCCTATGGGGTTACATCAATTCAAAAGATCCATGTCGTATTGAATCAAGTGAGCGTACGCGAAAACAGCGGTAAGGCAGCGCATTGCTGATAGTCACGAGTGAGAACGATGAAGAGTTTAGTACCGAAGAACACATCGCACCTGTAAATGTTTTCAGATTAGGAGCAAACGTACACCCTATAAGGAAGCCCAAGGCGAATATCTATCATTTTTGCATTAGTTTAAGTGCTCTGGTATGCATCCAAGTGTAATCCGCGCGTACTTGTGACCAAAACAATATCGGCAGACGACCATATCGACGAATCAAGAGCACAGCGAATATTCCACCCCAACCAAGGAGGAAGATGCTCCAGCTGGAGAGCCAAATTGGTGACCTGACATATCAAACCAAAGTGAAAAGAATGCAAACTCACTTGGACGTCATATCATTGATAACACCAGTGGTAGTATTGAATTGTGTGGCGAGTGGAAAGATAGAAGCAATACCTATTAACTTGACGTTGAGATTAAAAGCCCTCAAAAGTGTAACCGAAATGATCATGGGTCAAAAACACAGAAGCCAAAATCAAAATGGATAAAACAAAAGACACATTAGGCTAACGAAACTAAATACACACCTATTCCGGAATCAAAATCCGGTACGATTGCAGCTAGTGTGATGATAAGCAAATGAAGATGTTTACGCCTGTTGCTCCAGTTTTGTGGGTCATACGGCGAGTCGGTGGGTTGTGGCCAAAGGACCTTGGTGCCGTCCTTGGATAATTTCAATTTGGAGGCAACAGCTTCACCGAATTCAATGCGGGCTTCTCTGTTTAATTTGAGAGGAGGGGATCAGGTGAGAAGCTCGTCCATCGGCTACGAAAAAAAATCAGCGTACTCGGGCGAAACGACCAAACGACCAGCTTTCTTTTCGTGGAATGTTGTCAAATTGATTTCGCCTTTTTCTGAGCCCTCCCTAGAGGCATAATCCTTCCTGATATCATCGGAATGTTTCTCGATATCGTGATCAGACATGAGTATTAAAAGTGTTGACCGTCAGTTCGTCAGTTTCGATGTGGGGACCAATCCTTCAAGGGCAAGAAAGGGTACAAACAAGCTTAGGTGGATTGTAAACATCTTAAAAGCACGGCGCTATAGTTCCCGAGTCCATGTGTCCACGTTTCCATACCCACAGTTCTTCACCAAATGTCAAATGCGGACTGAATATCTCATAATTTAGATCTAAGTATGAGCGGGTGCCAAATATGAAAGAACCAGACATGAGAACCGGGATGTCGCGTATGAATCCGATGCCGAGAGACTTGCGAAAAACAGTAGCAAACGCGGTGGACTTTCACAGTTATATCTAGAAAACTCAAAGCTCAGTTTAGCAGGAGCTCAGACCTGGACGTACGGAATGGCTGCAATAGTTCATGGAGAGCGATCCTAGATGAAGAATTCCAGATCGGAATGCCTATTAGATCAGGACTTCGGCGCTCGTTACGCGAATTTTGAGCGCGGTAGGTATTCACCACGGTTTTGTTGAGGCACATAGTCCAGAGGAGATGATAAATAGAATAGCCCCTGCGATTTCGAAGAATTACAAAAGAGCAAGTTCTTCCCATATCTCGCAAGATAGAGAACATAGTTTAAGTGAATAGCATTGTCTTCCTTTCCCAATACTATGGGAAAAGCTGGGAAAATTTAAGCCACTAATCACCAAGCCATCCTTCTCAGAGGAATCGACAAGGTCTCTCTTCCTTCACACTCTTGAGGCACACTCCATATACAACCTAACAGTGCGGATACACCCAATGTATAGATTGATAAAGTTCATTTCATTATAGACTAGATATATTACGGGGTTACACACCTAGTGTCCTTTCATGGCTATCGCACGACCGCGCCTTCTCTTGCATCGTACAATCACCAACCGGAATTCTGCGGACTCATAGGCGTAGGGCTTGGTATACTCTGAGGCATTACTGAGCCAACGCCGGGTGTCATAGATGTTTTAGCTGTGATACAATGTTGAGCATCGATAGGGATGGTTACAATGCGGAAAAACAGTGAGAATAGGGACATACCTCCTACACGTTCATCCACACCATAACCATCCGGCTTTCGCCATTCCACCTTTTCCACCTTTACATCTCCGTCAATGAACTGATACACATATGTAACCACGACTGTTCCTTGTATATCCATCAAAGCGAAGCTTGGTATTGGATCACCATTTAGGCTTGCTGACTTGACTCCTTCGTTGGATGAAATAGCAAATCCTGGCTTGGAGCCGTTCCAAGCACCGGTCCAAGCACCGGTTGCTGTCCCGGGGTTCAAGAAGAATCTTCCGTCGTACTCCACAGCTTGAACAGCGTGCGTGGCACCAGAAATAAGAAAATCGACATCCATCTGGCGCGCAATGGCAGAAAGAGCGTCCAGCGAGCCCAAAGGAAGCGATTGATGGCCGTGGATTAGACCTATACGCAGAGAGTTGTTCGAGTGGGTTACTGTTAGCGATGAGGGGAGTCCAGGAAGCTGCAGTTAAAATTGTGTGAATACAATTAAATATTAGGTCGAATGAACCTACCTCGTCGTAGTCTCCTCTGACAACTTGTATCTCCGCTCCTCCAACTATTGACCTCAGATATTCCATTGTCTCTCTGTCACAAATATTTCCTGTGCAAAGGACTTGGGAAATTTTACCAGGTGCCAATAGCTTCTTGAACTTATGTGGGAGGTCATGTATTCGATGCGGAATGTGCAAATCTCCAAGGACGAGAACAAGTACCATGATTTAGCGCGTAAGTGCTGAAGAAGGAGTAAGCTGAAATTAACGCCATGCGGCTAGCTCACGTGAAATTTCGGCACTTGTCTCCTCGGGCGACGGACGAAAAAAAAAGTTTCTCAATTGACTACGATTAAACGTCAGTACCGACTATCCTATGAAGGCGGTTTTCGTTCATTATTCTCTGCTGTCCTCGTTTCCGTTGGTCGTCGGCTTTGGTTCCCAGCAAAACCTGTCTCCACCATCTGCCTCCATCAAAACCTTCCATTTTGAACTTCAAATTAATTATTGGTAACACATTGGTCTTGGTCCTGCAGCATCTTAGTCTTAGTCTTAAGGTGACTTAACATTAACCCTCTAGCACATGAGTGTTTACCTCCAGTGATCAAGATTTAGCCTCTGCCTAGCAGCAAGTACCCAGCACTGATTTCAATCACATGCCGAAGTTTATCTAATTTAGTGGTAGTGCAAATTAACCCACTATTTCTCCTCATGTGTGTACTTGACTAGTAGCAAGAGAATATATCATATAAGATAGACTTGGAGAAATATACAAATGTGCATATAAATAAGATGGTTCAGTGGTCTTCTAGAAATGGTAAATACCATATGTCAGTTCATCCTAGGATTGAAATATTAAATATTCCTTGCAAAGAAATGACATGGAAAACCAGCTTGTACAATTCCAATCCCCATTATTATACTCTGAAATCATATACAACGTAGCATCTCTTAGTAGTTCGCTGAGAAGCTCAACAAATTCTTTGCATCATTCTCTTTCCAAATCCTCTGAGAGGTATGACAATTTATATTGCTGAGCCGGAATCAGGCTGAAATCTACTACTTGATCAATTGTCAATAGAAATTCGTCGAAATTTATTGAATGTTTTTACTGTTTAAAATTAGAAGCACTTGAGTCCAACGCACAAAGCGCCGGAGGCCAATGATCAATCGCCGGAGCCCAACAATCAGTCGCCGGAGACCAATGATCAATTGCCGGACAACCAACATCTGATGCATCACGCGCATCAATCGGAGAGTATGGAATTTTGAACGAAATCTGCCGTCATACTATCCCTCGTAGTTCTGCCAGAATTATCCTATACCTCCTGCGATACTGTACATCTTAATGTTGCTAAGCCTGAGATAGATCATGTCGAGAATAGCGGTATACGAGACTCACCATATGGTTTTGCTTCCTATCTCCATTCATCCATGTTGTCCGTTTACGGACGTTTCCAGCTGCTTGATACACGTATAGCTTCAAACTTTCAAATTCCGTTTTCCGTATATATTTCAAGATCTCGTTTTCGCACCCACTATATTCAGTTGTGCGCCTCACGGAGGTTCGATACTTATTTAGTATGACATATCAAAAGTCGCCTTCCAATCCCAATTTCTTAGTATGTAGAGCACAAATTCCTCCACTTTAGTAGATTGCACGAGAATTTTATCATTATCACAGAGCTCTATCCAAAATAATAGTTTGGCTTTGGCCCGTTACACTGTCAGCTGAACGACGACATTGAAGGACGATAATCAGCACTAGATATAAGAGATAGTGGATTTGAAGATGCGTACCGCCCTCTCTTGATATTTGTAAGGCTGCGCATCTTTTCTAGTTTCCTTCAGTTCACCATAAACCCCTCGGATCCGACTTTGTCCAGCTTTTCCGGTAGCAATCGTTTTGTACATCCAACGATCCAGGTCGACCACAGAAAATGACGCCGTATGCCCATTGTAACTGACATTATCAGCTTCGTCCAAAGAAGGATAGGGGTAATCGTCAAAAATGAACTGGACAAAATTTTCAAGATCTCTTTCGTGTTCCTTATCCGTGAAAGCAGCTTCAGGAATTTTGTCTGGCGGAAGTATCACACCCAATTTGGCCAAAGCTTCTCTGTGATAGATGATTTTCTTTATATTTTCCTGAGCTAGTTTGTTGGTGTAAGGATCGACTTGGGAGGCTTTCTTTTCCGATTTAGGGTAGGTGATTTTGAGGCTTTTGGGCGACGTCTGAACTGGTGCCCGGATGATTACTACTCCAGACTGTGAATTATTCACTACAGAGCTCGCGTCGGCCTGGAAAGACAACCGAGAATCAGAATATGTCACCGAGAGTGTCCAACAACACTTACTTTAGGGGTGAGAGGAATTCCGCTACATATAGCGGCAAGGAGGCACAAGACAATGAAAGCAACACCTCCCGAACGCATTGGTGAAAGAGTGAGCCGTAGAAATAACCTTTTCATGTTTGTTATTGAACGAGTAAATGTCGTAGTCAAGATAATATTTGAGGCAATGGACTCGACACGAGCGTTTCAATTAAAGACGTCTAGCGATTGAGCAGTAAGAGCAAGAAGGGGAAATTTTACCACTGCCAGCAGTGTTAAGGAACTATTGAGGAATAAATCAATATCCAAGATAAGCGGACGGACCTTTTTAAATACTTGCTATATATATTAAGCCACCAAGTGACTGGTTTGTTATTACTCTGATGATGAAATGATATAGGAGGCACGATATAGTGCCAGGATCAGTCAGGTCGACGCCGATGGATGTCACCCCTTCTCCTCCGTCGTCCTGTAGATTTGTTGTTCTCGACCCCCTCTTCCTTTACCTCAATGCATCCAGGTGTTTATCGACAAATGGATTCCAAGAGTTGCATAACGGCAGTAAAACCTGTAAAGTTGGATTTAAAGGCTACAATCTGGATGTATTTGAAGTGTGGTTACGTCCCGCCTTCATGCTGATGGCTAATTAGCGCTGTCCCAAAATCCAACTCATTTCCTATGCTGTTATCGAGAAATCGGGAGGCAAAACGAAGCTGTTTTCGCTGCTAGTTCATTCCTGTTCAACTTGAGGTCATCTCTATTCAAGAAAGATCGTCAAATATCTCAAGACAATCAGCGAATCGTGGAAGGAAGACTAACAAAGGCCGCAAGATAACCTCGTGGAACCAAGAAGCTGGATCATTGTTGATAAAAATTGCATCAGTTTGTACCACTCGACGCCTGGCAGTTAGATCACTGTGCTTGCGATAGTCCTTTACTGCCCGTGATTTTAAGTGCTCATGCATTGACCACGCACCAGTCCTTTTTGGCTACTTTCATGTATTATTCACTGCAGTGGAAACATAATTGAGTAAAAGTCGTTCAGGACCAGAAAAGACACCTTGTACTGTAAGCGCCCTGAATGTCCCACACCTCGTTCCGAAATTTGCCGCTTCCATTCCCCCTTCCTCAACCCTCCTTTATAACCGAAAGGTACATAATAACAATGAGCTCAATCACGTCTTTCTTCTCTTCCTTCCTACCAACCATCCAAGCCGATGCTGCTGCTGAGGAAAAGCCCGCAGATGAAAACAATGCACAGGTTGACTCGGAAACCAGTGATTCGGAGGAAGCACCTGCTGAAGTGGAAGAGGAGGAAGAGGAGGCTGAGGATGTATGTTCATTCATTTCTCACCACTTCTAACTTTGCATTTATGTACACTATATTTCAACCTCAGTCACACCCAGCCATTCGCGAAGAGTGCCAGAACTCGGCAAAATGTGCTCCTTTAGCAAAACACTTTGAGCATTGTCAGGAAAAAGTTCAGGCTGGTGAGGGTTTCAAAGGAGAGGATTGCGTAGAAGAAATGTATGTTGCTAATCACAACGGACCTGCGTTCTCTTACTCGAATGCTATCGTGAATGACCTATGTCTGATTGACATTGCTTTCTAACAGGTGTACGTTGTAGTTCTTCTGTCGCGTCAAGCTTTTCTGAATTTCTCTAATTCCCCGAACATTATTTCGTTATTCTCATTGCTGTTTTGTGTACTCGGAATCGCTCTTTACAACGTTTACGCGACTTGTTATTCTTTCTCTTGACATCCACCAGTCCAGTACGTCCTCTTCCCTTTTTACACACCTTGCAGTACTCTGACTACCTAACTCCCCGATTTTTCCCCACTAGTATGATGCACTGCGCCGAAGGTTGCGCTGCACCGAAGCTTTTCGCCAAACTCAGATAATAGACTGGTGAAGGCGTACAGTGGATGTATGGTACGTTTATCATCATGTGTGGATATCTTCTCATAATAAATGGTTCTATTCCTGGTGCAGGGCTACTTGACGCGCACTACAAAATGTTGGTTATCCATTGGATTGCTCTGGTGAGGAAAGGCGCATGTAACCTGATTCCAGACTACATAGAGAATGTCGAGTATCTTCGTAATATCATCTGTTACGCATCTCATAGAAAACGATGATATGTCTGTTCACATTGGTATTTGGTTTCTAACACACTCCAAATTCTCCAAGGACACCCATTCTGTATGAGTTCTAAAGGCAAAATAACAATATATATCAGTGGATAACGTTGAATGTTCTAACAATACTTGGTTTATTCATTCCAATGCGGGGAATCGAACCCTGGGCTGCTGTGCAAAGTATTGAAAATAGTGAAGGACAGCAATGTTAACCACTACACCACATTGGATCGGACTGCATAGCATTATGTATGTTCGATTTAAATATTGAAGTAGTTTACTTTCATGCAAGTTCCGGTCCTTATCTTGGTACCAATTATACCGTTGCAGGCTTACCGTCACCCAGTCAACCATGGCTCTCAGAGAATACTCCCTTCGCCTGCAGAAAGGTATGTAATCTAGTCCATTGTCTTTATCCTTATGTTGACAATCTTCGAGGTATAACCGGTGGCTTCGCACCTCCCACACCTTCCTTCATCGCAACCATCACTCGACCAGTCGACTCTGACACACTCAATATCACTTTGGCCTCCAGACCTGATGGAACTCCTGACCTCCAAAGCTTTGCTCCAAGGACACTGGGTTATAGTGCTCAAGCTACAGGCTCTTCGCTATCAACAGAGGCACTTGTTGATGAACTCTATGGAATTTTGAAAGAATTGCCTACTGAGCAGCCTCCGGGTTCTGAAGACATTTATGGATTAGATACCAGTATCTTTTGGGGGAGTGACGATCTACAGTGGATAAACGGAGGGATGAACGGTGTTAATGGGCAGCCAGGGTGTGTTTCTATCTCTTTCTCTAGTCCTTTTGCTGTGATCCGGATTCTACCTGAACACCTATAAATTACTCGACTCTCTGAGAATGCAGGATAGTTCACGTCAAATCTGCTTCTCTTATCGATATCTCTAGTCAGAATATCGTTCACTCTCCCTTTTTTCCATCCGAGGCTATTACTACCCGTTTTATGCTCACGTCATCCGATATTCTAGCTCAAGCACCGTCCAGCCCTCTCTCGAGCAGAAAGCTCATTTTAAACGCGCAGTGGAGATTGTCGAAACTTTGGTAGGAGAAGCAAAGTGATAACTGATTGTGACCGGAGGTTTCGTTGTCGGTTGGTCGGACGAAGAAAGTGTATATGTCTGTATCAGTGGCTATTAACTGCCCAATCACAATGCTTTAAATTTACTACCAAAACTTTGCTCAATCCAGTCTTAAAATTGCGCCACAATCAACGTCATCAATGAGTTCATACACTTTGCCGCAGTTTATAAAGCTAGAACATCGTTCTCGCTCACCAACATTGAAATATGCCCCCCATAACACCAACGTATCCGCCTTCAGCGCATATATTCAGAAAAGCCTCTTCCGCCATTCTTCCAACCGCACCCGTCGTTGTACAGCAACCACCAGCGACTCGATCCATGTCGTTGATGAGCACCGAAGAGCGACAACGGTCGAACAGAGGTTCGAAAGAAGTCCAGAGATTGAGAGGCGGCTGTATTCCTTGTCCGGTGAGTCCAGTCAGTTGAAGCATAAGGGCTTGAGCTAATCATTGATGCAAAAGGATGGCGGATGTTGCTTTATCATCCCCTTTCCGTGTTGTTGCTGAAAGCACATGAGATCTGCTATATTCGGTGATCACTCCTTGCGCTCGATGGAAAACATTTTTGGTCAATCCACCGATGAACCAACTTTCTGTTACCGACCCTTCCATCACAAAATATACATTGTATAGACCATTTCAAATAACGGGTCTGCATCCATACTCTCCCATTGCCTTGTATACTATATGCTCATATTCCTTGTATCGATATCTACCAAATTCTTATAATCCACGAACAATTGTTGAGCATGTATGATATTCAGCAGATGCTCTTAAGTAGACTGACTTTCATGATATCGCACGTAGGCCTCACTGCTTACATCCCAAATTTAGATATTTTGAAGAGCAAACCGTCGGCAGTGTTCGTTCTCATCACTGTAAGCACGGCATATTGTTTTCATATGAATACCTCCGAATTGGAATCATATGATATTGATTGAAAATCGAGCAACAATTCCAACATCCGTATGTCTTTTGTACTCTAATCTGGACACCTTCAACCACCTCACTGGGCCTTTGAGCAACTAGAAACTCTCTTCACTGTGCAAAGCTGTAGTACAGTTCTATTTCATTCTGAATTGAGGGAAGAGCCTTGACAACAATGCAAAAAACAGTACCGGGGAAGGCAATGCGAGGCTCAGTTTCTGTAACCATCTCAACTTTCGAGCCGCCTTATACGAGTGCAACAGTGTCATGAAGTGGAACATGTATCTCCTTTGATTATGTTTCTTTCTCAACAATAATTACCATGGCCCATCATGAATTACGATAAGCCTGAAGTTTAGTCCGTCTCGATCCGTTACAGAGCCTTTCACGACACTAGATTGTGCCATATATATCGAGAGGAGCTTCATCCCGGGCCGTGTCACCGCTTTACAAAATCCGTTCTACCCCGTCAACCCGATATACGTCCTAGTACGCTCCAAAATATTGCTTTTATTCCTACGAAACTTATAAAAAGTAAGTGCCCCAACGCTAGTCTTCAACTCACAGCAGACTCTGAGTTTTGACTCCCTGTCCTCAAGCCAACTGCAGGACAGGGCTGGACTCCGAGTCGCGATTGTGAAAAATTCTGTGTCTCAAGTAAAATCTAAATGCTATTCAGCGTTCTTTCCAATAGCAGGCAGTCTGTGTCCTTGCGAGGATAGGCAGTGCCGAATCCACGCCCAGCTCGCGTTCATGATCGGTTGGATTATTATCAATGATGCCGGAAAGCGTACTACCGTTGTCGGTTGCAACCCATCTTTCTGAAAGATAAATATCAAGGGTATGTATACAATTGATGATTCGATGTTAATTCTCAACCAAATTCGAAATTTCGAGAGACACAAGCACTGCAATGAATCAACTTGGTTCATTCACTTTTGCACGCGGCGCTCTGAGCGCTGTGGAGGACGCTGTTTCGTTTCTTGAAGCGGATATTAAATTGGTTAGGGGTGAGTGGCATACACGACCCGCATAAAACTAAGTTTGTATCCATTCTCTTTTTCTTCACCTCTCCCTCGTGTTTTTGCTTTCTCTTTGAGCTCCTCTTCACTCCCTGGTTATATCCTGCACCTGAATAGAGGATGATCTTCTCTTCATCATGGACCAATTGGCCTATGCTGCAGCTAATGGTGTCACTCGCCTCTACTGCAGTCACCCACGGCGCGTCTATCAATACTCGAGCAATGTCCGTACACGATCGTCGGGATGCTGTACCTAAAGGATATTCTCCTGTCGATGTTGCCAACTTTGATTCCATGATTCAAATGCGGATCAGTCTTACTATGGGGAACCGAACAGGCCTCGAGGACGCGTTGAGCAAGGCTAGTGATCCAGAAAACGAGGGTTATGGGCAGTGGTTATCTAAAGAAGACGTGAGTTGATCTTTGTCTGTTTGACTTGATCATTCATCCATTGCCGCCGCCGCACATGATCCTTTTTGCAATATGTAGATTCAATACTACGCCGCTCCATCCCGAGATGCTCTCTACTCCGTACACAAGTGGCTTTCATCAAATAACATCGATTCCAAATCGGTGACCGCCTCAGGGGATTGGATACAATTTAGTATTCCTGTGGGGACTGCTAATACTATGCTCAACGCGAACTACAACGTATACGAACATACTGCTAGCGGGAAGCAATTCATGAGGACGTTGGAATATAGTGTACCGGATGATTTACAAGAGCACATCAGGGCAATTCATCCGACTACCTCGTAAGTGTGCAATCACATTGAAATTTCGAGAACAACGTTGTCTTGGTTCAGATATTCAGCGCTGGGCGGCAGCGGTTCCGCGTGCATGCACGTTCATTGAATCAAGTCTTCAGTATCACTTACACATTTCTTCGCGTTTCTTGTATTACAGATTCTATCATTCGACTGGTAACCGGGTTATCTCCCTGAGCGGCCACCACAAGTCGGGATCATACGGAACATCTGGAACGTCTGGAGACGTGAACAAAGCTTCCTCAAGTTCTACCTCCAGTGCTGAAATCCCCCTATCCACAGCGGATTTCTCAAAATGTAACGACACTGTAACACCCGCGTGTTTACAATCGCTGTATGGTCTACCTACGACGCCGATTAAATCCACGACGAATAGCACTATAGGGGGTGAGTAAAAGAATGACAAGCTTTTGACTAATGCTGATCATTTGGGTTATATTCCAGTTTCCGCCTTCGGGGGCCAGGATGCTAATAAGGTTTGTGTCTTCTTCAAGTCATTTGACAAGAAATCAGAGTTATTAAGCGCCATATAGGCCGACTTGAAGAGTTTCTTCAAGCTCTTTAGGACAGATATGCCTTCTAACACAACTTTCGCGACTCAACTGCTCGATGACGCAACGAACAGCCAGAACATATCTGATGCAGGCACTGAGGCAGTAAGTATTCTTTGTCTGTGACAATAAGTAGTCTGATCATGCTTGGGGCAGAATTTGGATATTCAGTACACAGTGGGCATGGCAAATGGTATTCCCGTCACTTTCGTCGACATTGGGAATTCGAATCATGACGGCGATGATGGCGGCTTCCTTGATATTGTCAATGACCTTCTGGCGGAATCAAATCCTCCCTTGGTTTTGACGACTAGTTACGGGATTGCTGCAGACGAGAGCGGACTGTCAAAATCCTTAACCTTGTGAGCACATTGAGGCGCTGGCTCAGTTTTTACTTCAATGGTTCGATCTCATTGCATTTCTGTAGTGCTATGTGTGACGCCTTCATGAAGCTCACTGCACGTGGAGTTTCGATTTTGTATGCTACTGGAGATGGTGGTGTAGCCTCGTCACCTGGCGCGGAATGTGACAATGAACCATTCTTGGCTGCTTGGCCAACTTGCCCATAGTAAGTTTCCTTTTCCGTGACTTATGTCCACGAATTCCCAATTCTCACCACTTTGGTCCAGCGCGACCTTGGTGGGTGCCACTGAAAACATCCCAGAAAAGGGTGCAGATCTCTCCGCTGGAGGGTTTTCCAACTACTTTGACCAACCCTCGTGGCAACAAAGTGCCGTTGCAACTTATCTGGATGCGATTGGCAAAAACCTTTATTCAGGTAGATTCAACCGTTCAGGACGTGGTTATCCAGATGTATCTGCACAAGGGCAGAAAATACAAATTGTGCAGTCCGGTGAAGTTATTCCAGTTGCAGGAACTTCGGCATCTTCACCCATCTTTGCTTCTATCGTCGCCCTCTTGAACGACGAATTGATGTCGAATGGAAAGGCTCCTATGGGATTCATGAATCCATGGATATACGCACATCCGGAGGCATTCAATGATATTAAGAATGGTCAGTGCTTGGAAGTCCGTTCTCGAGATTGTCGCCATGTGCTTACTGAGAATTTTAGGAAGTAACCCAGGATGTGGCACGACTGGTTTCCCGGCTCTTGAAGGTTGGTATTCACGTACATCTACGCCGTCAATAGTTTTCTTACCTATGTATTCTAGGATGGGATCCAGTTACCGGCGTTGGTTCACCAAACTACCAGGCGATGAGGAAAGCTTTGGGACTGTCATGATTGCTTCATTTTAAATTGCTAACGGACATCTCATTTTATTATTTGTTTTGATTGTAAGCAATTGGCACTAAATAATTTTGCATTTCCGGTTCGAACTGCTGCCAGAGTGAGTTTCGCCTCCATGGATAAAGCGGCCCGGAGAACGGTAATATTAGTAAAATCGTTTACGAGAGTGAAAATTCCATCTAAGCGTCCTCCTCTCTGAAAACTTGTTTGCCCCCGTCTGCTCTCTGTGTCCAACTACCTCCAATGGTGTTCAACAACGGCAGCTCACACACGTCGCCCTTAATGAAGACACGGCCTTCGCCTTCGCCTCCCCCGCCGGCTGCCTCTTATCTGTCTACACTCCCTCAAACCGTGACAGATATAAGGGCTAGAGACGCGTATAAGAGCTCGTCACCCACTCCGACCTCCACCCCGGCTTTATCATTGTCGTCGTCGTTCACTATATCGACGGCAGACACGCTTTTGACCGAGGCAGACGTCGAGAATAGCCATGGTCTCGCTTTTCCCGTGAAGCCACCAACTTCAGAGCAGGTTTATACCACAGTTCACACAGAATTTGGACATTGCTTCAATGAGGAGCATCGGCGCTTTTCTTCTCATATTCCTGGTACACCAGTTCTTCGTCGTTCTGACAAAGATCCGCCCTACTACGTCCTTATTTCGACTTATATGAGTTATCTTATTTTGATTGTCCTCGGCCACATGCGCGATTTCCTTGGAAAACGGTTCCGTGCTGGTTCCTATAAACATCTCATGCCTTCCGACGTACGTTGATCGCTGTCTTCATATTTGTGTTATCCACTGACAATATCAGAATAGGGTTACGCTCCTCTCAATTCAGATTTCGACTCGTTTTACACACGTCGCCTTAAGAAACGCATGGAAGAATGCTTTAATCAGCCTGTTACTGGCGTAGCTGGTCGTACCATTCAAATTCTAGACCGTTACTCAACAGACTACAACCACACTCAGACTCCACTGAATACAATAACCCGCGCGCTCAATATTTCCTCTTACAATTATCTCGGCTTCGCCCAGGCTCGTGGTGGATGTGCTGATGCTGTCGAGGAGGGTATCAAACTATACGGTCTCACTACCTGTGGCTCCAGGCTCGAGGGTGGTTCATCTGATCTTCATACCATAACCGAGTCACTGGTAGCAAAATTCGTCGGAGTGGAAGACGCGTTGGTTAGTTCCATGGGATTTGCGACGAATTCCACGTTTATTCCAGCTTTAGTTTCGAAAGGGTGTCTCGTAATTTCTGACGAATTGAACCATGCGTCAATCCGATTCGGTGTACGGAACAGTGGGGCGCAAGTACGTATGTTCAAGCATAATGATACGAAGGCTCTGGAAGCACTGTTGAGGGAGGCTATAAGTCAGGGGCAACCTAGAACCCATCGTCCCTGGAAGAAGATCTTGGTTATTGTCGAGGGAATTTTCAGTATGGAGGGCACGATGATCGATTTGCCTACTATGCTTGCTCTGAAAAAAAAGTACAAGGTCTGTTATACTCAATTGTACACCCACTTATTCATGCTCAATCCAATTTTCAGTTTTACCTTTTTGTCGATGAAGCGCATTCCATTGGCGGAATCGGGTTGCACGGACGAGGAATTGCGGACTACTATGCCGTTGATCCTCGAGAAATTGATGTCCTCATGGGCACGTTCACTAAATCTTTCGGTGCATCAGGAGGATACATTGCTGGTAGTAAATCTCTCATCGACCGTCTACGAATTCGTAGCTACTCTGGCCCATACGCTGAGGCAATGTCACCGCCAGTACTTACTCAAATTCTCGCTAGTATGGCTAGTATCATGGGTGTCAACGCACCTACAACTACATCTATGGGATTTGTCACACCTTCTTCGTCTTCCAGCTCCACACTTCGTCTTCCCTCTCCATCTATATCAGTAGAGGCACAGTACCACCACCCCGGCTCTATCTCTCGATGCTTTCTCCCTTCATGGCTCCCACTTCCTTATGAGCTTTCTTCTGGCTTTGAGGGTCGTGAACGCCTTCGCCGTCTCTCCTTCAATTCCTATTACCTCCACCGTGGTCTTGATAAACTCGGCTTCATCACATATGGTCACCCATGCTCGCCCATCGTTCCTCTTCTCATCTTCAATCCTGGTAAAATGATGATGTTCCATCGAATGATGAAGGATCGTCAGACCCCTATCGTTACAGTGGTTGTAGCGTATCCAGCTACGCCGCTAATTACTTCGCGAGTGAGGTTTTGTGTTAGTGCGAGTCATACAAAGGAGGACATAGACTGCATCTTGAGGGCGTGTGATGAAATTGGGGATGTACTAGATCTGAAGCATGGGATTAGTAGGAAAGAGAGATGGACTGTGGATGAAATATGTCGAAGAGCGGTGAAGTTGGTTAATCTTCCAGATACTGAGTGAGTATTCCTACGCTTGAATACATCTATCTAGACTTGAGCCCTTTGTGAGCGTTCAAAGCTTGAATATCGCCATTAATATTGAGCAGGGGTCATGCGTTACTACGGGACTCAGGGCCGGGCATGCCTTTCTTAACCTTCTTCGGCGAGCTCGGTTCTATGACCAAACACTTTCTGGACGAACGCTTCTCACCCATAAGCGGTGTACTTGTATAAATGCCTGCAATCGCCAACTCTGTGAAGGCGCCATCTCGGAGAAAGGAGAAACATCTGAGCCCAGAAGAGTTGAAGGATATTGAGCAGAAGCGCTTGAAGGGTGGGTCCTGAGCAGTAAATAGTTTGTGAACAAGAATGCTCAAGTACAGATAGGCGAGCTATCATGCGCAGAATGTAGGAGGCTAAAGGTGCGTAAATTCCGATGAAGAGTGCAGACAATTGAAGCAAAATTTCTAAAGCTCCGTTGTGATAAAAAACGTAAGTTTGTTTCCGGTATTATGACAGGAATCTCAAATTTGGAGACATGAAAGTGCCTTGTTCTTCATGTAGTCGCCGCGGCTGCGAGTCCATATGTCGTGCGTGTGTTCTTTTCGCAATGCAGCAATCAAAATTTTTGATACGAGTTGACTAGCCTGTGGGATCCTTGAAGCTGGCGTAGGTACCCGGTTTATTCTTGCTTCAACCAACCAGCTTCATTCCAAGATCTCCCTTATGTCTTCACGTATCCGGGCACTTGAAGACGCGCTTGCTATATTTCAAGCAAGCGTCTCATCTGAAAGGCATCCCCTCCTGGAGGACGAATTGCTCAAAATTAAATTCGGCTCCGAAGTAAAGGACTCGGAGGAAAATGAAATGTTTGGTTCTCAGGAAGAAGTGTCTAGTGGTGCGACGTCTATCAATCGTTCCGTTGATACGACAACTTTGGACGCATTTGGAACATTGACGCTGGGAGAAGAGGGAGAGATGAAGTACTTTGGACGATCAGCAGGTAGTGAAACATTGATTTTGGTAAGCTTGTTGTTTCGTTAATCGCACTTCACGTACAAACGGTCTGGAATATAGGCAGGGGAGAAGTATGTAGATTCCGATGAAGAGGAACCAGACCCGAGGCATTCTCAAAGCCGGTCAGACCTACGCAGTAGTTCTGAAGCAACAAGTTTCGCACCAACTTCAACAGCCCCTTCACATATGCGATTTTTTAACGAAGATGCAGACGCAGTACCTCCGGAAGTTTACGCTCTTGCATTGGATTATAATCAAGGCGTTCAAATGCAGTCTCCTCCAACATTTTCAGATCTTCTTAAACATCTTCCACCGCGGTTACGTGCCGCTGTGCTTGCTCAGGCTTACATTGACCATGCCTCCTTGTTCTTCCGAGCTATCAAGAAAGACGAGTTGTTTGACACCGTCTTGCCTTTGCTCTATTCTTCGTCGACTTCCCCTTCATTTGTGTCTTCTAGTTCTGTCCCAATAATGACAAGAGATTCAGATGACTCTCAAACTTCGATGTCAACGGACTCTGAAGGCTCCAATAGCCGTAACTTACCTTCACCACATCTACTTTCCGTCATTTTCTTCGTCTTCGCTCTCGGGTCTTTCTTCGATTTGTCTGTCTCGATTGAAACGTATGTCTCTGAGAGCCAGATGTGGTTCGATTTGGGGAGACAAGCACTCACATGTAGTAGAGGAACTTTTGTTCAACCCAAGAACTTCAATGGGAATGATATACACCTACAAAAACGTCGGCTTCCGTACACCTCTGCAGGAACGAATCCAACCTCAACATTTGTGGCGCCGCCATCGACGGCAGAAGATACGATACGCGCACTAGGCCTCATGGCGACCTATTGTAGCTTGTCTGGAAAGAAGCATGCAAGAGATAGTGCGTGGTGCGGAATGAGTCTGGCTGCGAAGGTGGCGCAGGGCAGTGGGATGCGTGCGTGTTGTCCCCGATACATATTTTCTCGTGGCTGATTTCGACTCAGATCGCGACCCAGCTCGATGGCATATGGATCCAGTAACGGTCCAAAGAAGGCGAGCGTTATGGTGGGAAGTATGTACATCGGATATCAGCCATGTACGCTCCCACTCTTTCTTCCTATTTTTACTACGCGTTTAGTAATACTCTTACAGAGTGTTGCCCTCGGGCGGCCTCCTTCCATTCATCTGTCTTTCGTTGACTGCGAGTTCCCTACAGATGAAGAAGCAACGTTGAGTGATACGGGCGAGGAGGTCATGGGATGTGAGTACCTATTACTTTATGGCATATCACTTTATTACATCTTTGGAGTACTGACCTCACCTAATTGTCTATTAGTTTGGCGTATGAAATACACCTTTGCGAGAGAGAGCTTTACACCGGTCATATCCACCACTCTGTCAGCTAAATCGCCCACCTATACTACCATCATGGATTTAGATCGTAAGGTGATTATCGACTTGGTGGGAACGGCAAAGGTGTACTGATTTCCATATAGATTCGAGAACTGTCCCTTCCGCCTGGATTTAAACCCTATGTGAGTTTATATGAAGACGGGCCAGATATATACCATAATAGCCATCTCTCACTGAGGGACTTTTATGCTAGTCAACATCGCACCGTTAGTCAGTATCATCCTAGTATTCCTAAGCTCCAGATCCTGATCCTTCTTCACCCAGCCATGCTTTACCTTCACCGCTCGTTTTTCGCCCATGCAATGCTCACCCACCCATCCAATCCTTTGATGTCTCCTTTTGCCCTATCGTTTTTAGCTGCATATCGTGCAGCGTCAGTCATTATTAAAGCTGCGGTTCATTTCTATGACCGATGTCCAGCGGTAGTCCCGCGGGTATGGTTTCTGACGTATCATGTGTTTAGTGCAGCGGTGAGCCCATCGTCTGTTTACAACAATATACACAACTCTTGAACTTTCCTTTCCTAACAGATGACTGTGGGCACTGTCGTCAAACGCTCGCCAAACTCTAGCATTTCTAAGAGTGCATTAAACGATTTGGGACAGGCGTTAAGTTTATTTGAAAAATGCGCAAGTTCATCTCCAAGGAATAGGATTGCTTATGTGAGTACAGAATTGTCGCATATATACTTATAACAGGATACTTAAAATGATTGTTACTCTTTAGGCACTTCTACGTAGACTCAAAGAGAAAGCCGACCGTGCTTACACTGGATATCTCGCCAAATTCAAAGACTGTGCTTCCCCTTCTATATCAGCCAAGACAACACCGGCAAATGTCACTTCTCTTTCCTCTACTTCTCTACGAGAAACGGAAAATGCTCAAGAAGAGCTAAACCCATCCCTGTTCTCCCGGACACCTGTTGGTGCCGACGACAACGAACTAGCAATATGGGGAGGCAAAACTAGTCTCCTGGATGGACTGGGTAAGAAGAGAGTGAGAGGCAAAGGAGCCTCAAATACAATTAATTTGGGCTCAAACGTCGATTCTCCCGGTTTGACGTTGCTTCCTTCAACATCAACATCATCAACCGCAGTTCCTTTTTCCTCTCGAAGGGAAGGGGATGTCAGTAGCACCCACCTTAACTTTCTCAACGGCTCTTTACTTCCTCCTGCCTCCTTTCATTCCGAAACATTTTGGGATGATGCCATGGATGCACAGATGAATTTTGACGCAAACATTGATTTGGCCTCGATATTCCCTCCAGCGACAGATTTACCACAAACGTCCTCGATAGAGACCTCAGCAGGAATGGACGTCAACATGACTGATGCTTCCTTATCCAACTTTGGAAATGTTGATTTTGGATTTAAATTGAGAGATGGGTTTGGGGCTGGAACAACAGGGAGTCGAGGATTACTTATGGATATGGCATTGGAGGATATTGGTCACGTTGACCATGTACTAGGAAGCTCGACAACAAGCCATGACCCCCCGAGACATTCCATTTCCCCCACTTCCCAAGTCACAGAACCTGAACAACACCAGATGTTAATGGAGTATCTCAGTGAGACTGCCAATCAAACCTCAGTCCCTTTGCCTTTTGGTGGATTCCATGGGTCATATAGTGGCACAAACGCAAGCTTGCCATGGGCTAATTCCAACACAGAGCACTTCTATACTATATCAGAATCAAATGGAACAGATGTAGCCGAAAGTGGTATTAAGGAACATGAGTTTGATTCTGGTACTACGGAGTTGTACACCCGGTTCTTAAACTACCTTGCTTCAAAAGAAGAATATGGTACCCAGAATTCTGATGTTTCGACAACTTCAATGCCTCTGAATTCTTTGTCATCGATCTTTCCAGAAAGCGCAGATTTGGGCTGGACAGGTGCATACTCTAATCCTTCTAGCAGAGGTCCTTCCTCGTCCCCAAGTGTGGAGGACTATAGTATGCTCTTTGAGTCATTGGTGGGAAGTAGGCTTGATGTTGGTGTCAGTTCCCCTCCAGAAAGCAATAGACAGGGGAATAGCATTGGCAACTACAGCAGCAACTTTGATTCCCGTCTGTCATGGAACACAAATGACATGGGTAATGCTTCACATCCAGATCCCAGTTGGGCTACTTTGTTGCGTGATTTGACTAAGGGGACTGACACGGGGGACCACCGAGTTTATTAGGTTGCTTAATTCATATAATCCTGACTTGTAATCGCATATTGTCTTTGTTTATATCTTTTTGCAGCGAAAAAAAAAATGAGTGCGGAGAAGACTGTTATCCGGATTTCCTTATATATAAAATGAAGGAATCTGTTACAAACGGAAGATACTACTTGGCTTAGTATGCTCTCCATTCCTGTACTTTTTTGATTTCTTGCGCTCTCTTCTTCACCACTTCTTCCACTTGAATACCCCAGACCTCCGTAGGCGAGAATAAAGTAGTATTATTATCTGTGTTCTGTAGCCGTTCACGCCAGCTCTGGATATGTTTCAATGTATCCTTTTCCTCCATCACAACACAATTTTCCAGTGTAAGAGGTTGTGAAAGATCCCAGCGGACAAGAGCTGGCTTGGTCGGTACTTCATGTGGAGGTAAAACAGATCGCCCGCGATAGATATCCTCGAATATCAATGTGACGTCTTCTTCGTCAAGTGGGATACGGCTGAACAGTGAAGAAATGTGAACATGTAGTTTTTTTTGCGATTGAAAAGCAATGACCGACTTTATCGTATGGCCCGCCAGCTTCTCTTCCCGATGTAGAAGATCCCTCCAAAGCCTTTCGTAAAGCTTTCTTCGAGCTTTGATAGGGAGTGGGTTCATGATCGGCTTGTTGGCTAGTTCACAGATGATATACGTTGCAATGTGAAGGCCAAATATGGATGGTAAAGGGCCCAAGACAGGTAAGATCCGTACTCTGAAATCATCAAACACGCCCAACTCTTTTACCGGACCTTTTTTGAACTCTTCTTCGTCCAAGGGAAGTAACTTGACATCACCAGGAACTTCAGTGGAATACACGACAGGTATACCAGATGATACACCAAGAAGGCGGAGGCGGCGACGAACGGAGCGTGCGAGGGGATCGTAGATGGTATAAGAAATGTCACTGATTTGGACGCGAGTCGGGTCGCACTTGGCACCAGCACCCATGGATGCGAACACCTGTTAGCGTGTGGGTGTGAAAAAACGCGTTTGATTCCAAGTCCGAGTCACCTTGATACTGTTGTCGCTGCAGTATTTTAACAAATCGACCTTGGTTTGAATATTGTCGATAGCGTCTGTGCAAAGATAGAATAAATCAGTATTCATTCATTGAACAATTCACTTACTACTTACCTATAACCCAATCTGCGCCTTCGAGCAGGACACCGCCTTCCTCTTTACGCCAAACATCAATTCTGGCATCTACCTCGACCCATTTTGCGATAGATTTCAGGGTCCTCTCTACACATTCAACTTTTGGTGTTCCAACGTCTTCTAATAGAGCAGTAGCATGACTACATTAGTTCCAGTCAGTGTTTATGGAAGAGGAATGGATAAAAGACACTTTTACCGGTTTAACGAAGAGAGGGTGACATAGTCAAAGTCGACGAGACGAATTTTCGATACTCCACTATAGATCTCGTCAAGGAGGAAATGTTAGTCAACCAAGCCACGCACGATCTAGCAAGCATGACAGCGGCCCAACTTCCAACGCCTCCGCAACCAACGACAACCACAGTTCCGCCTCGGACTTTCCTCATTCCTTCTTCACCAAAGAAAGCATAATTCCTAGCCAGCTGCTCCCGTATAAGACCTTCGTCGTACAGATTTTCAGACTCGGTCAACGCGCCATTTTCTGGATTCGACAGCTGAGGATCTAGAAGTTTCTGGAAATTGAAGTTGGATCCTTTTGACTGTATAGATTGCAAAACTTCTTCGTTCAAATCTTTTCTCTTCGCCCGACGTGTATAGGCATTATAAGAAGCAATAAGGCCTGCAGTAGCAGCCGAGGCAGCAAGGGCAGCAGCAATTAGTTGCGCTTGATGAGAGCGAAATTTATCCATCTTCTAGGTACCGAGATCCGCCAGAACGCGCGCGTTTATTTTGATTACACCACAGTCGGATAACAGAAAGATTGAAATTGTGGTTTGCTAAACAGTACACTCAACCAATTGAGCACGAACTCAGTGAAACAGCTATAGGTATATATCTGACCTGAATTTCACTCCAATTCCACTCTTAGATATTAATTTAAAAAAACCCTCAAGCACAATGGCACAACGGCACCCTTCTCAGGGCAAACAAACACCCAAAGCAACGAACGTCGAGGACTGGGCTCGATCCGATATTTACCACAACTCCTTTCTTATCCCAGAAGATCCAGTGCTTGATTCCGCCTTGAAGAACAGCGCAGCGAATGGCTTACCCGAGATCGCTGTTAGTGCTACGCAAGGAAAGTTTCTGCATCTTCAAGCCAGATCTATTCAAGCAAAGCGAATTGTGGAAGTTGGAACGCTTGGAGGGTTAGTTTCGTTCGCTTGGTTCGTGTTGATAATAGTGATTCTGAAGATCGACGCACAATGTAGCTATTCAAGTATATGGCTTGGACGTGCCCTCCCAGAAGCTGGGGTGCTCTTCACGCTCGAAATCAACATCAACCATGCAAAGGTGTGTCATTAGCTATTTATCGGCACCAATTTTTCATTTTCTGACCCTACTCTCCTTGATATAACACGCTCCTATTTAGGTCGCTGAAGAAAATCTATCTCTCGCTGGACTGTCCTCCAAATGCAAGGTTATCGTAGGCCCGGGATACGAATCGATGGTCAACCTGCCCTCGGCACAGAAATTTGACCTTATTTTTATTGATGCAGATAAGCCGTCGAACCTAAAGTATTTCACAGAGGCAAAACGGCTTGTGAGGAAGGGCGGTGTAATTGTAAGTAACGTTTTCCCTACTTGCTCCTATAACTTGACATATATTTCTACTAGATCGTTGACAATGTTGTGCGTTTCGGGCGTGTTGCCGACCTAGAGCAGTCTGATCCTAACATCGAGGGAGTACGACTCTTGTTGAATAACTTGAAAGGTGATCAGGACGTAGACGCCACGACAATAGCTACTGTAGGCGAGAAGGGGTATGACGGATTTATTTATGCCATTCGGAACTAGTACAGCTGGTGGTATACATTGTACAATATCTTGGTATAGGGAATTAACATATCGGAGGTTTGACGATCGAGTGAGACTATGTACATACGATAATACTAATATGGGTGCGTATAGTCTAGTATAATGTTGCTCCATACGACCAATAAATATACGTTATAACTAGCGCCCAAATTATGTCACGTAGAGCATCGTGCGCCTTTGAGAAGACAAAATGCAAAGAGTAATGATAGTACCAACCAAAAATCCAGTAACAGCATAAGAAACAACTTCGTGCAAGGCAATATGAGCCCGGCCGTCAGATTCGGTGTCCCAGTCGTCTTCGTCTGCATGATACTCTGCGGGGAATGAATCCCAAATAGAAAATTCGGTGGAATATTCATCATTGAATGAGTTGGAATTCTCCACGGGGAATTCGAACTGTGGTGATTTCAACGCAGAATAGTAAACAGAAGCCGGACCGGGAGACGTTATTCGAGGCTGTATCTCCAAGGGTATAGCTATCTTCAGCGGCAATGGAGGTAAAGATGAAGAGACATCGAATGAGTTCAAGCTTGTGGGTGACGGCGGAGAAGAATGCGACGAAGACGAGAAATTAGGTGAAGGAGGCTCGGGATGTGAATGGGGAAATGATCCCAATTTTAGTGGCGAGGGAGATCTGAACGAAGCATCCGATTTCGGAGTGAGAGGAGCGGCTGATGAAGGTGAACTACATGGGGAGACTGAAGAGGTCTCGCTAGCATTAAAGTGGGGAATGGTAACCCTCAGCTTGGAAAGAGAACAGTGGGAATTTGTCTCCACCTCGGAACCTGCCATGTCAGAGCCGAGGTCAGAGTCAGCTGAGCTCGACTGTCTGGACTGGTTGCGTGGTGATTTTGTAAACCCGGAAGAAACTGTGTTGATCCCTTGGACACGAATAGTATTCAAAAGATCATCAACTATTTTCTTAAGATGCAGAACCTCTTCTGTGGCGATCTGCCGCATGCGCTCGCTACTTCCTCGCACTTCCTCTGCTAACAACAGAGTTAAAGCTTTCATAAGGCTTGCCATTTCGGTGTAGTCACGAGAACCTGGCTGCTCGGGCCAATGGGCAATCAAGGCAGAAAGCTCTCGCATTCTCGTGACCGCTGAAAGAATGTCACCGTTCTCGACGGTTCGATGAAACCAAGGGTGGAGCAAAGTCAGTGCTAACCGCACAGATCCTATGGCGATCTCTCTAACACGAGTCTGGTACGGCATCCTTCTATAGCGGTCCCCCATTTCTTCACAGAACCTCCGAAAACTAGCGTTCTTCTGGCCGATAGAGTCCCAAGCAAGAATAATTCCTAAAGGAGAATTGATTGGTGGAAGTCTGTTCTGCAAGTTCGCAGGATTTTTCAGAAAATATGACGGAAGATTTTGGAGAACAGTCCGTAATGGAACAGACGCAAGAACCGCCGATCGGGGAACGAAACCGTAGATCAGCACTGATTGAGATTCTTGTGCAAAGCGGCACCATCTCGAGTGCCGCGGATGCCTCCTAAGAGGATGTTGAATGAGACACTTTTACAGCTAAAAACAAAAGCTCACCTTGAATCGGAAGAAGGACTTCTTCGTAACAATTGTAGAGTAGTAGCCGCCTTTCCTGAGAGAGCTGCAGCATCTATAACTGCAATCTCCACATCATGCTTTACACCATTGTTAAATCGACGGACAGCATCCCATATAGCCCAGGAAAAACTAAACGTCGCCGATATATAAGGCGATCTGGAACGCGTTTCCCAGCTCAGATGCTGAACGCAATCCTCATAGGTTGCTGTTTCGACGAGCGAAGCACATGATGATGAGGGGTACATCTCCGAGATAATTGGCGTTCGTGGGGCAAATATATTGTTGAACCGCGCGCCTACGAAGAAAATAGAGTCGTCCTCGACAGCGGGAAGAGACTTTGGCGTATAGATCCGGAAGAGGTACCGGTGATACCTTGAAACAGTCTCGAACGTGACATCCGACCCAAATCCGAGTTGGGGAAGAAAGCGACTTTCGTCGTAGGAGCTTTCAGTGAGATTGGTAACCATCAAGACAGAAAATCAAGCACAGATCGTTCGACTTGTGTAGCAGTATATATTCTTGAAGTCCTCGTGCTCCGCGCATGGTACGAAACCTAAGTAGGAAACCATCCACGACCTATAGGTCGCCACCCGCAACGCGACATTGTCAATTTTAAACATGCACAGACAGTGCGTTCTGGACTGCCATGAAACGGATAAATTGCACGTTCCATAGGAACTCGAAGCTACGAGCAAACCAATATTGACGCATCCCGAGACGTCGGAACTGTGCTGTTTCATATTTAATGAGGTACAGTGCATAAGCAGTTGGATTGGACAAGACTTCATGGAATCCGTGTTGAAGTCAGAAGGGAACCTACTTGGTTAATTGTAATCGCTGTCAACAGCCCCTACAAATATTGATCTTGCCCTGAAGGACACTACTGAGATCCGCCGAGAAATGGAAACGAACGCAGTCTTTCTGAAATCTTTCTGAATATTTATATCCATGCTATTCCATTTCTCATTCTCGTCAGAAAATTTGCATGCAATCATGAGGAGGTTTGATGTTTTCAAGTCAAGAGACGGGAAGCTATACGTCTAGGGCAGGTGGATGCCAATCTGTGATGACAGAGGTCAGCACTCACCATCATTTGAAATAAGAATCGACAAAGTAGGTTAAGTATGTTGAATGGCCTCGTCTATTGAATTCTAATATTCAATATGTCGCGCGCGAATGACGAAAGTCATACCGGTCATGCAAAAACGCAAGAGGATTAATAAGAAGTCACTAGACCTGCAATTCCATAGAAACAAAAAAAATCCAGGTCAGGGAATGGCGAATTTACATCGCGAAATATCTCTAGACTCTGGTCTCTAACTCCGACCATTGCCGGATATGATACAGTGGACAGATCAAAATTGAAGCTTGACCTGTCTGCGGTGCGGAACTAGACTCTAAAGTCGGAATACCAGAGCAGCGAACATCTCGGCGGGGAATGCTACAATTTGTTACGCCAATAATCGTAAGTAGAAAATACTAAATACTGCAACAACAAATGTATACACACCTGTCAGCCCATATAAAGGATTTCAATTCCCAAATACTGCAATCCCACCCTGCGAGTGCTCAGTTCACCAAGATCGCCTTTCACTATGGCTGCGAGACGTCCTTTGATGAACACTCTTCGTCAGAAACCATTCGCCAGAGTCTCTTCACGATATCATGCCTTCTCATGGGGTATGGGGGACGTCCAGCTCCTAGCTCTGCCTCACATTACGGACATATTCGATGCACCCACTAGGCTCGAAGTCACAAAAGGTCGTCAATCGTCCCAACAAGCGTCCAGTGCACCAGTGGTATCGACGACGATTGCATCCTCAAACCCCGCATTAGTTTCAAAAGGTCTTCCAGCACCATTACTGTTCGAGGGTCCAGCTCAACCTCGATCCTCATTCTCATTGCTATTGACGAAGCCTCCGAGACGTACGGCAGAACGGGGTCACAACAGGTCAAACAAACTCCCGAGCATGTACCAGAACTCGACATCGATCCCACTGTCCATCAATCAAGCAACGATGTACACATATGATGGTCCATCTAACATGACCCGCTATAGATATAGGGGACAAAAGAAAAAAGTGTGTAACTTGATTGCATCGAGTTGGAAATCGCACCTCATTGATTTTCTTTTCCCCCTCAGAACGACGACGGTCGCAAACCCTTACTCGCCTTGGTAAGCCTAGCTACATTGGCAGCCGGAGGAACAATATGCTTGGACTTGTGATCTTTCATCTCAGCTAACGAGGCGGTCGATTGACGAATCACAAGTTGGTGTATAATACGCTGTAGTAACACATCGGGTCCTTGTAATGGATATTTGTCGTTGTACATTAGTTGTAAAAACAAATGGTTGGCGGGTTCCAATGAATCGCAGTTTCGCGGCCGGTTACCCACTGGGAAAAATAAACGAGGTGATAGACTAAGCAAGAATCCAAAAATACCTAGCTCATCCCGAAATCAGTCATGTCTCGAGGCATGAACCAGTACGTCCCCGAAGGGTAGGCAGGCAGTCGCTCCAGTGACAGGTCTATTGAAGTCTTCGATGTATTCTGCAAAAGTTGTCACGAGCGACGACTCAAAAACTAATACAGGGATGAATATACCTTCCAAACCCGTTTTCCACTGACAATCTTCCGTAACTGTGCACCGTGTTTCATCAGCTGGCGCACATTCCCTTGTGTCAAAGAAATGTTCGGGCCGTGTCCATGAGTTGAATGCACGTTGGTGTCGACGAGGATTTGGAGACTGGAGGCTTGATCTAGGGATATCGCGAAAGGTAGCTACAAGTTCCCATGAATTTTATAAGTCTTTGAACAGATGCAATTATTTACAATATCCTTCATCGGAATGGGCAATTCCAAACGCTTCATGTGAGGGCAAGACTCGGTGATTACTGTGATAGAGTCTATGCTCACCCCGCAATCGATAAAAGCAAGATTTTGCAGCGTGTGCCCATGTAACTCAACGAGTTGCTGTATGAACTCGTTGCCGACAGTGATTTTGAATTCGGGAACTCGCATGACAAATGAGAGCAGAGCAGGGGTAGAGGATTGGAGGTGCTTGAGTACCGAGGAGAGTACCTGTGGAGCTGGGGACGACATCATCGAGTATCGGGTATCCAGTGCTAGATGCTTCAAATGTTGCAGTGATGGGGGTGGTTGAGACAGAGGCAAAGAAGATTCCTAAACAGTAACGAAGTGAGGATCTGTTCTATCACCTTGAGGAGGTACTCGCTGTTGTACTCAAAGACAAGCTTTCAAGAAGCGGGGTATGTGATAAAACTCGAAGGACAGCGATATGATCAACTTGACCACATCCGATGATGTGTAAAGCTTGAAGTCTAGGCAATTGCTGGAGTACTTGGTCCAGGACAGTCTCATTGAGTTCGCTTGCCATCTGTAAAATTATGAGCGGAAGTATGGGAAACATATTGCGATTATCGCTCACATAAAGACATAAAGAGGTTAGCGTCTTCGCGATCTTAGGAGTCCATCTCGGAAGGACGTCAAGGACATTCCACGACCCGAAATCCAAACAGACGTTGGACAAGTGGCTAATCTCAGCCAGCTTCTCACTTTGTAGAGTAGTAAGATTCGCATGGATTCGGAGTTCACGCAATCGTTCTTTGCCTTGTAAAGCGGGCAGAAAAGGTGGAATGGCATTCACGGTGCATCGAAATGATTGAAGGTTGTTACAAAGAGCCAATGCTCGCGTGCACTCGGAAAGGAAAACGGGATGATGTTGAGATTTCAAAGTCGGAATGGTTCGTATTTCTGAAGGTGTATCAGTGGTTTGCCGCTGACAATTGCTGTTGAGTCTCCACACCTATATCTCGCACATGAGTGGCAAGAGATGGTTGAGTCAGAATGGCATTGAAAGGAGACATGAGCTTGTTAAAATGTTAGACTGATAGAAGAAGAATAGCTGTACATTGTGAAATACTGACTCGGGGATACCTCTTCGCATGATTCAAGCGAAACATTATCTTTCGATACAGCCTTGGAATAACACCAGCGAAAAAGGAACGGCTAACGAGAGCGACCGAGGACAGATCATTGCCGGAAAGATAAAAGAAAATTAGCTCAAGGACATCCAAGTTCAAATTGTCGGCAGTAACCATTATGGTGTATACAACGCGTGCGGGTAACGCGTTGAAGCGCGCTGATAACGCTTATATCAGCATTTAGCATGATAACGATCTTTATCTGAGCCACTTGAACTCTCAAAGTACACTTATGTAGGTTGTACTCCAAATCGCGAAAAGAAGCAAGCAGTTGCATGAATATCCCATAACATAGTAACTTTCCAATGTTCTTCAAGTACTTTGTTCCGTCATTCCTGTAGCACCATAATTTCCAACCTGACCTGTCGCCAGAGAGTCCTTCGTCAGCTGCTTCACGTACTTTTCAGTCTGCGCCTCCAAAGGAAGCACGGTCAAGTTAAACATCGCTACGGTCAGTCCAAGTCGTGATCGAACCGAAGGCTCCCACCCCTCTGGAATGCGCTCCTCGATGAGGAAAGGGCGCAAGTCAGAAATTTTACCATCAAAGATACGGAGGAGGGTCGCAGAGCTATTCGAGAAGGTGAGTGATTGATGATGATGAATTGTGATGTCCAACTCACTTTGAACTTCCAAATCTTTTGTGGAATGTACTCAACGAAAAATCCGGATTACGCGACTTTGCTTCCGCACGGCGTTTAGCACTGTATCGTGCAAGGTCGTCTGAGGTTAGCAGTATTCCGTCATTGCCATCTTCAGCTCCGGTTTTGCTCTTTAATTCTTTTCCAGAAGCTGAACCAAGAAGCTCTTCGATAAATGGAATGTGTGGTTTTCCTTGGTCAAGTTGACAGAAGGTATCTTCGCCTGATTATGGCATAGGTGAGGGAGGTAAGAAGCTCGAAGAGAGGTAAACCTACGAGTCAACGAAGCATCATGTTCTATTCCATTGTGCACGCTGATTTCAGCAAGGTCGAACGTGTCTTTGGAATAGTTCTTTTTGAGAATTCCCGCCATGTAATTGGGCACGAAGTAACAAAACGACGGAGCAAAGTTGTACGTTGAACGAACAGTCGTATTCATTGCCTTGAAGGATATATTTTTGCCATCGTGTGGCAAGATACCTAGGTTTCAAGATGTAACGGAGGATATATATTGGTCTTCTCATGATACTTACCATGATTCGCCAAAGCATTTAACATAGGGCACGCACTCCTACTATCATTTTCTCCAGGCGGCACATACTCTGGCCACCGGCCTCCTGCACCAAGATGTTTCGCGGGCACGACATGCCCAAGTTTCAGGCTGGGAGTGACGATGTTAATAAGGGTGAGGAAAAAGTCCCAGATGAAAATCAATGTATCAGTGAATATATTGGAGAAGGCCATTTGGCTGGAAGAGGGGGAACAAGTCTTTGTTCAATCTCTGTTTATATAAACATTCGTCAAGTCAATCGGACACTGGGCGGACATGATGAATGGAAGGGAAGTCAAGCAAGAAGCGGCCTATTACGTGAGGCTATTATAGCGCGCTTAACCCAATCAATACGCAGTTTAGCCAATGGGACCGACTCGAAAGAAGCGTTTTTCATTGGTTCAAGGGATGAAATACATGTTAAATCGAGAGGAAATACGAGGAGGTGCCATACAAAATAAGTGAGATGTAGCGGATTTCGCATGGTGTGAGCCCTAGTGGTACTACTAATTAAATTCACCTGCGTAAACTTATCGTTTGAGCTCTATCTATAATAGTACTGGGTCATATTACCAAAAGAATTAACTTTTTGCTCCTCCTCGACGGGGAAGGTCAGAAATCGATCGGAAGCACAGATCGCAGTTTACAAAAGGGTCTGCAGGCCGTTGCAAGGGTTTCGGATTCGCAGAAAATTCTTACGAGAAGCCATCCACTGAATCTGACATCAACAATGTTCACCCAGAATATCCTCCAATATGATAAGAGACCCACTACTTTTGTACATTGTCCATTTGCTCCAACAGTAACACACCTTGCTAAAGTTACCACCTTTCATACTCAAAGCGTCCGTGAAGCCGAGTGATAATCTTCATATACTCTGGCTCGTTATCTGGCGTAATGTATCCTAGTCTAATGAAGAGATCGATGATGACTACGCCAAGGATCAAGCGCATATTCGTAAGTGGCAAACAAAAGTTACCCAAAAACTTATCAGTCACAGCTCGGGATACATGCAGGAATTATCAACACTTACCTAACGCACAGTTCGCTTTGAACTTACCCGCACGCATTCTGTCCGTGACGGCCGTCTGGTCGAGGAGCTAAATCAATCACATAGGGGATAATTGTAAATGCAAAGGTTTAGTCAATAGCTAAAAGAAGTTTATGTACCTCGAAGCATTCAACTTCTCTATCGAGGGGTTTCGGCGTGAACAAGGTAGGGTCCTTATCCGGAGGGATAGGCATATCATACACATATCTAGTTGGCATCGGACGAATAAGAGATGATCGTGGAGTAGATCCAACTAGACTTACTCTATCTCTGGTTGAAGCCATCCAGAAGATGTCCTTTGAAGGATTCATTAGCATTCTCATATACCAGAACATTACATACCTGAAAAAATAACTGATAGAGCCAACACATCGAGCGTACTTATGTACCACATCAGCAGCGAGACTGGCCTCTTCCATGCATTCCTTGACAAGGGATTCAAACATGCCCATCCCACTGGGAATACCACCTGCAACAGTATTGTCAAAATATCCAGGCCATCTGGTGATCGTGGTCAGAAATGGTTCAGCTATCGTCAAGCGTTCGAAACACCGACGTCGGTTTGGTCCTGGCCCTCGTTGGGACCCAAATTTTCAGCTCCCTCGATGTATTCGTCCCAATTTCTTGGTAGATAGTCATATGTACGCCGTATGTTACCACACCAAATATAGCACACGCCGAGCGCTCCATATCGAAGGCGAAATTATTTTCGCTTGAGTCACTGCCATCCTTGGGATAGTCATGGGGTCCGAATGGATCTCTATACACCGGGTACAACTCTGCGCGCCATTTCTTAGGCCCACAGACATCTGAGAAAAGGCCGGAATCTCGCCATCGTTCGCAGAGCTCTTTCATCGCTGCAGTGCGTATAGATGGTCTGTTAGCCCAATCAGCAAAGCTTATGCGTGATTTTGAGGTCGTTTTGTCGACATTGAAGGCCCAAAGTTCCTTCTGATTCTCCTTTTTATTTTGTTCATTCTCTGCTTTGAGTCGTTCGACAACAATTGGTCGTAGGAGGCCAATCGCTATCTGATAATCTTTGGAAGTTGATGAAGGGGAGAGGTACAGTGGCACAAGTTCTTCGTCGTCGAATTCCGAGGGGATGTCAGAGTCTATGATTGACCGAGATATGGACGCATTATCGCAGCGTTGGATGAGTTGTAAGAAGGTCAATCGCAAGTCTGAATCTGGCATCAGGGTTCTAAGAAAGTGTTAATGCTGATGCCGGTCCGGCGAAAACGCGTTTTCCTCCTCATCGTCCATGGCATACGTGGCTGTCGAAGCAGACGAAGTGAGCGACTCTCATATAGTCAGGTTTTGATGTTCATGTTCGTAGCATCTAGAAGAGGGCCCGCAAGGCTTACAATTCAAATGTAATGCATAAACAACAATCTCGTGTCGCATCTCACATTTTTTCCAGCTTTTCTGGGCAACAATGCATCAAATACAAGGCCAGGGTTTGCTGGCGTTTCCAATGTTGATAGAGGTGCTTGCCATGTATCAAAAACTGGTTCAGAAACTAACATCTCTTGCGAAGGTTACCTTTCAGACCAACCTCATTCACGCAAGTCCGGCGGTGGATTCTGGACAGTTGAATACTACCAAGTTTACTTCGAAGTTGACACCAAAGAGGTATTCATTTTCCGCTTGTATCCATGAACAATCTGACACGCGTCAAAGGTACTCCGCCGATGTTGTTCAACTCTCCTTCCAACATCTACGAACTACTTCTCTACCCACCTAAACCCACCAGACCTCTACGGGCCATTTTGGACTCTTACGACTCTCATATTCACATTATTTCTTTCCTCAAGTCTTGCAGCCTCCATCTCCGCATATCTTTCTTCGGCCGACGGAGAATACGACTATGATTTTGGACTACTATCTCTGGCAGTAGGTATCGTGTACGCGTACGGGCTAGGTGTCCCGGTTTTACTATGGATATCGCTGAGGTATATGGGTGTGGGTGAATGGAGTGTAGTGGATGCTGTGGCAATATGGGGATACGCGCTTTTCGTGTGGATTCCAGTTTCTGTAAGTCGGATTGTTTGTCTCTGGGTTGACCTTTTGATCATGTCGGACCTCCATTTGTAGATCTTTTGTGTGATACCGGTTCCTCTTCTTCGCTGGGTCTTGGTGTTCTTGGCTTTTGCATCCTCAGGTTACTTCCTCATCAGGAATATCTATCCTATCCTGGCTTCTGTGAGTTCTGTTGTCGCAGCTCACCGTTGCGCCCTGTGTTCTCAACACTCATATTTCTCTATAGGCCGAAGCAAAAGCTACCCGCCTCCTCATTATCGTGATTGCCGTCCTCCACGCTGCACTAGCACTAATATTCAAAGTGTTGTTTTTCGGTTATTATGTGGTAGACAAGATCGGTATGGATCTCCCGCTTCCTGGAGGCGATGACCCAAATTCTGCTGGAGGGGTTGCCAAAATGCTTCTGAGAAGGCTGTTCCTTGGACCATGAATTTTTGTCAAAAGGGACATTGAAGTTTTGGGGAAGGAATCGTGAAATTGAAAAACATTATTGGCCCTTCAGAGGCTTGTGTATGCTGTCTGTATGCTAATGCGATTTACGATACCGGTGCGTTCAAGCTTCAAGAACTTTCAGATTGGCAAAAGTCAGATCTATAGATGATGATGATACAGTACTCCTAAGCATACATTAATTCGAACGCTTCGAAGAGATCGACACAGAGAATATAAAGAAATGAACTAGTAGTACACAGTGAATAAGCGGTAATGAGACCATGTAGCGTCGATGGGAACTGAAATAAGTGAGATGTACAGTAGATGAAGGGAATGTCGATAGCAGATGTAGTGATACGAGGAGATGAACGAATAGATAATCTAGAAGAGTCGCGACATCGACCTGGAATTGCGACACAAAGGCTGGAACATTTTTTGAATGGGCGCAAGTGTAGCCCTTCTGAAAATGAATCCTGATGCCCCATCCCGCATAATTGAACTGTTTATGCTGATGCGTCCTTCGGTTTCGGCGGTCGATTTCCTTGCGCCTTTTGGCTTTTCCGATGATGCTGTGCCCGACCCTTCGGAGTAAAAGCAAGTCCTTGACCCTGTTTCTTTCCTTGGACTTGCGGGCCAAGCATGACGCCTCCGCTGACCACACTCGTCTGTCCGCCTTCATAAAGATAGCTCTGCATATCATGGTATGAGGGGTTGACTACCACGCGCGCAAGACGGCGCTGGGAACGAGAAAGGTATGAGGGCCCTTGTTCCGCAGACCGATTATTGATCTGCGAAGGTGCCGCAGAGGAAGGAAGAGATGGGGGAGAAGTACGCTCAGAACGTGGACTTGTCGTATCCAATGGTTTGGAAGGGGAATTAGGATGGGCAAGCAGCGACTTCAAGGAATACACATCGACTTTAGTGCTTGGAGAATCGTCGAAAGCTATGTCTCCTTTGCTACCCATGCGATGACTAGGTGAAGACTGTGAAAGGATAGGCAGTGGGACTGCGGGGAGTTCTGGGGTAACGCAGAGCGGAGAAGACTGAGCAGAAGAGGAAGAAGAGGGAACTGAAGGCATGGGAGGCTGAGTGGACAAAGTATTCGACCTGTGTCTAGATAAAAGCCGAAGACCATCCACATCTGGCTCAATATCCATGACGATGATACCAGGATGAAGAGAGTTGGAAGGAGATCCGGCTGCTGAAGTACAATTTGGTAATTGCGTAGTAATGCTGCGGCCGACCATCGCAGACCTTGTGCTATGTTCGAAGGCACTGACTCTATTGGATTCATTAACACAACGACTGCGCTCGCGGGCCTGTTCGACAAGATTTGCCAGCTTAGGCAGCATTCCTGTGTCCTTGCTGAATCTAGAATATTCTTTTCGAGCATCCTGTAAGGAAAATTCCGGGCTTGTTTGTCTCAAAGCCTTGATAGTATCTGCGTCTGAATGATTGAGTGACAAGGGGACGCGGCTTCCGAGAAATAATTGCGGGACATCTGAAAGGAAATTCAGTCAAATGATCCTTTGCACAGGAGGAAAATCGCACCTTCCGCTTGGCCTGAGGGAAAGTGGTCTGCGTTAATTGCTGCACGTAAAGCATTCCTCCACACGTTCCAGTCAGCCTCTCGACCTGAGTTCGAAGTCGCAGTATGTATTGATGTCGGCGGTGTCGGTGGTCCAGAAAGACGCGTGGACGGATTTAATCTCGTTTTGCGGTTCGCCGGCCTGTACCCTTTACCGGAAAGAGTTTGCAGTGGATCAGGTTCGAGGGGACTTTGCAAGCTAGAGAAGGATGGCGATTGGCGTACTCCTACCAGAGGATTTGCGAGAATGTCCGCCATAGTGGAAACACTAAGCTGCCAGCGCACAGAGGATATCATGGATAATGTATCCCATCATCCGAAGTGGCTGATGCCGCTTTATCGCAAAGCGCAACGTTCGCGCTGCATCCAGAACAAGGGCCAGATTGTTAGAGAGTTTTAATGGACCCTCATCCTGAAGCCTAGCCAAGTTTTTATATCCGTCGTCCCTGCAGTGCCCGCATTCAAAGGTCGCCCGCCGTTCATCACCAGTTTATCACGATGCAAAATATTAAGTTGTTGGGAGAGATGACAACCGATCTTCAATCGCGGGTAGCCATTCACGGTGGAATCCTGGGCCAATCTGGACCTACATACTATACCAGAAGAGAGTCGGGTATGGTCAAAGCTGTATTTTGCGTTCCTTTTTCGATGTGACTACCTTGGTTGCGGGTATCCACCAGGCGCAGAATGCGATGCTATCTCAGAACCATCTAGATAAGTACAATGGAAAGGAAATTGGAAGTATAGCTTGCTAAATGTTTAGCGCCTACGCATTTTTAGAACGCTAACCCCTAACTCTGACTTAAACGCTTGTTGGTATCGTCCTTTCCTATCTCTTCTCTAGACTGAAAATCTGTAAGGCCCTTGTGCTGCAAGAATTTGTGTAAAACTTTCAAGTCGGAAGTGCTCTCTGTTCAATCGTTTCCACGAGTTGTCAAGCATCCAGCATCGCTTCGAAATAGCAGAAAGTTTCTAGTTGTGTATAAAAACCCCAATTAATGAACTTCCCAGGTCAATTCTCTGGAATCCCGGCTCGTAATCCTTCGATCTCGAGAAGAATGACCACAAAGCCGTAAAAATGCTCTCCACAATTTCCCCAATGAAATGTTCACCAAGATATTCTTTTTTCCCTTCTGGGAACAACGTTATCGGCGACATTACACTAGCCGCACTCAGCATTGCAGCGGTTTTGCTATCAATAACGAGAACTCATTACCTCTTGATCTGATTTCTGGTGTAACATCAACGTTTGCAGCGATGAACATCAACACGATGAATTAGCCTTTCGTTTGGGTATCTTTCTTAAAAGATTGGAGAGCGTTGTTCACCCTCTCAGGGACCTTCAACTTCCCGCATCCTTGTACCATCTTCTCGACAGAATCTCGCTGAACATGCTGTCCGTGCAGCATCTAAATTTCATGGATACTAAAATCAACCATCCTGAATACCTTGGTTCCGTCGGTTGGTTTTCAGCTGTGTCTCGGCAGAACGTACAGAATCTGATTTAATCACGTTGCTTCCAAATCCCAGAGAACTTCGCCACGGATTCAGGTTTTCTTTCACCATGCTGTTTCGACAGTATACCTCACATTCATAATGTCATCAGAAGCAGCTGAACACGACAAATGCCTACACCCAGGTTTTGTCTCTTTGCGCAACTTGAAGTAATATTCACCTCAAGCCCCAAACGGTCTCAACAAATAATACAATCCTCCTTGAAACTCAAATTATACATCGTCTTATCCACCGTCTTCTCAATCTTTTTCCAATCCGATCTTCGTTGGATGAATTCGTATATGTCCTATTCCGGAAAAAATCAGCACTCCTCGATGATAGTTATAATGTACTACACACCTCCGGTCTATACGCACCCCCGTACCTCGTCACATCCCTTACGATTTGCGCCAAATCCTTCGCATCCTCGACAACGTACACATGCCCTAGCATCTTCAAATGAGCGAAATCGGCCGTTATTGGAGGGACCTTGAGGGTGGTGATGAACGCGTGGTAAGCATTGAGATCAGCGATGACTTGGAACCCGCCACTAAGGGATATGATTTGGCGTTTGATGTGTTTTTGGAGAATGCTACGAGGGGAATGATATAAACCCAGTAGGCGCCAAATGATAAACTTCCACTCACGCTATGAGTCTGATTCCAACTTCCTGGTGAAAGACTTCCAACACCTCTTTACTCGTACTTCCCTTCAATAATTTACAGTGCATCTCTAAACACTTAATCGCTTCTCTGCATCCTTTGGTCGGTTTTAAATCTAGCGCTGTATTCTCTGGAGGGTAATATTCTCGAGGTGCGGTGAGCTTCAATATTATATGTTCGACTTGGTTCATTAGGACCTCGGTCCCAGCGTTGAGACCCCCGGCGACAGAGTCGTCAAGGGAGTTTTCAAAACGCTTCTTCTCGCGCACAACAGAGTTGAGGAAGTCGTTTTTGTCAATGTGAGGAGCCTGCTGGGATGGTTAACGGTGCCTGTAAGTAAGGGATAAAGGATATACACGCCATTTCCTTATCAAAGTATACCTGTACCATACTCTGTATCGTGTCTCCGATATGTACAAGCTCAAAAAATTGTAATAGAGGCGCAACGCTTGTCGTTTCTTCGTGTTCTGCGGGTTTATAAGACGTCATCCGCGCCGTTGCTCTTCGGGAAACATGAAATCGTGATATAGACGCGAATGCAAGGCGAATGCACACCTGGAAAAGCCACGCTTGACATGTCCATCTCCCAAAGCATGCAGCAACAGCATAAACACTTCCTCAATCGTATCCCTGACTCTGTCGCCGATTCGATCAGGATACGCCGCGAAAGTTTCCAAACGCTTCAGAGACTCGCGACAAGTGTGAATGAGCTCTAACGCGACGTCGAGCGAAAGCAGGGTGTCCATTTGATCCATTTGGTCTAGGGAGGTAGAAGTAGTATGTAAAGTACCAGCGGATAGCGGGGCCGCTGACGGCGGAGGAACAAGGTTTAATTCATCATGTTTTTCATCGAACGGCTCGTCCTTGTCTTTTTCCTCTTCATCGTCCTCATCTGTTCCAATATCGAACATCATTTCATTCCCTTCGCCTCTGTGTTTTTGATAACCGTCCGGAACGTTAGATGTGCCCCACCCACCTCCGCCTGCTCCACCCCATCTTTGTGGATTCAACATGGCAATTCCCTGTGCGGCAGCTCCGCCAACTGCAGTTCCACCACTTACCAAGGCTCCGCCGACAGCTCCGACAGTTCTAGGAACGATCGTCACAGGTAGTAAGAGCACGTTGGCGAAGCTTGCAAGGACGTTTCGCTTGACCTGGGATGGATTGTGCGAAGTGAGAAATCGAGCAGAAGCGTCACCGGAGTTGATGTGACGTTCTGAGGCTTGTCGATCCCAGCCTTTACATATGCCCTCGAACGCGGGCTTAACAGCTTCAGTCTCCTCGTCAAGATACTCGTCCATGTTTGGCTCAAACATGCGGAAGCTGAACAATACTATGAGTGAGCACCGCAACCTTGGAATATAGTAGCGGCTCTCACACAACGTCTTCCGCTTTGGTCCGGGATGTCAAATCTCCGCCTGCAGCCATGATGGTATCGACCATCTTCCAGGCTTCCCTGAAGCTTGCCGCTGTAGCTTTCAGAAAGATATCGATGGATATTTCGCGTGCACGGGTTAGAACCGGGGAGATGTACTCGCCAACGACGTCTGAAGCTACGCGTTCAGAGAAGGAAATGAGAACGCCAGCTTCAGCGGGGAAAACTCGAACGGCACGAGAACCGTGTTCACTAATGGCGTTGAGAACAAGAGACATGAAATCATCCATAGCATCGAATGCCAGGCGACGGTCTTCACTAGGCAAATGATTTGTAAGTTATCACATAACAGAGAATGAACAGAAAGTGGAGGAATTTACGTGAAATTGGCCAGCGGATCCCAAGATTGATCGTAGAAAATTTCCCTTTTCTCTGCCCAGACCTTTCCCATTTCCCAGTCATTGTCTGCACCGTCCCAGACAAGCCAACTGCTGTCCGCTGCTTCTCGCATGCCGTTCTCGTCACCCTTTTCGTCTGCTTTGTCAAATGCTGCCAACAGATTCGCATCGAATCTATCCATCGCACTTCGTAGCGTGGCTTTGTACTCGCGCCATTTCCGTACGGGCTGGATAATATGAGAAAGAAACAGAAACAACAATCGTAAAGTCGAGGCTTCTAGCCTTAGAGAAGACGTGACTGCAGCAGCAAGATCATCGAGGATGATATGGGGAGGCGACGAAAGGGTCTTAATAAGAGGTTTGAGAAGATTATGAGCTCGAATATACTGTGCGCGAAATGTTGAAGTCGACTTGAAACTGTTCGTCCATAACGACGCCGACATTGGCGTTGTTGGATTCTGGAAAGCACCGACGAAGTCGCCCATTTCATCTGACGGTACATCCACTGATGCAAAATCCCCAAATTCATCATCCACGGTAATTGTTGGAGGTGCCGCTGCTCGTGACTCTGCTGCTCTTCCTCTCAGATGCTCTTCCAGATCATCTAGTACAGCTCCCAGACCCTTATTGTCCATTTTGAGCGATGTCCATCGTTTCTCCCATATCATTTCACTCTCAGCCAAAGCGGCGGTGGCATGTGAACATCGGGCGTAGGCAGGAAAGTCCGGTACAGGGAGGTAAGAGAGTATTAATAAGTGGAGATTTGACGGGAGTTTGCCCACAAATTGGGGAGCAACTGTAGCTTTTCGAATTGGAGAAACACTGGCCGCAGTAGAATATAGCTTGAGAGGTTCTAACGTTTTGAATTTGTCCATGACATCGAAAACATTGAATGATTGGTCAACTTGAAGCGCTTTTGTTAAGATTAACACAGCCACATTGAGATCGTAGGATTTCTATAATTTAGATATGGTATATCAACAAGAATTTTTACTCTCCTGAATGACAGCTTATCTAAAATTTAAATATAAATTCATCTCCTCGTTGAGATAGGTATGCCGAAGCAACGAGCAGGACGTAAGATTCTAGGATCTTCGAAGAGAGAAGCGTACGAACGCAGCGAGGCAGATATTTTTGCAGGCGAAGACGGGACAGGAACAATTCTGCTTAAATTCGTGAAGAAAGAATGGTATTTGAATTCTCTCCTACATGTATACTTCCAACGTGAAAAGGCAATCTACCTTAGGGTAAATATTATTCATCCTTGGAGTTCCTAGCCTCGTCGTACGCCAACAGTGTGTATCTTTTCGTCCGCCGTGGAACAGACATAGACCGGAGACTTGAGCAGTGATTTGAGTGCATGTTTGGGCTAGTCTTCTATCTTCACCCTTACGCCCCACCAGCGCTACATGAGATTGACGGGCAAACGATATAAAGGTTTTGGAAAAAGATACACAGGAATATCCCTGTTTCCCCTGGCACTGGACAACTCTTCGCCAGAGACAAGATGCAAGTGATGATGTGAAGAAAGGTAGACGGCGCGTGAATTGCTTTATTTTGGATTCAATCTCGGATGCTCTCCGTTGCATGTCTTCTTGTAAGACACCAAATTAACTGAGAAACGAGTCTAGTCATCATGAAATTAGAATCCCCGGGAAGTAGTTGCTATCCAAATCGATATACCAGGTGCAGATATATCTGTATATCGAGATCGGGGCGAAGTCGAGCCACCTTCAAATTTTCTTCACGCTTTCTCCCAGCCATCCGTTCGTTCACATCTAAACTCTCGTTCGCCAAGTCAATGTTTTATGCAATCTGCTCGTCCTTGATTGGAATCTTTCTTGTACATCGAGTATTACAGTACAGACAAGCCTTGCAGGTGAATTACCTGTTTGTTGACCTAGTAATCTGTTTATTGACTGCCTTTTTCATCATAGCTTTTACCAAATGTGCCGGGTATAAGACCTGTCTTTTCACCGAATAGCATCCCTGGAATGCTCCTTTCGGGTACTGGTTGGACTCTAAGCTTTCTTTGGCCATGGGAGAAACGGAACAACTGTACGTGGCGGTCCAATTAAGTTGTTCGTTGATAGTTTTCATCGTTTCTGCAGACTTCTTTGGCTACAACACAGATATCATCTACATGATTCCCATCCTTGCCGGCAGTCCTCTCGTATATGTGTGCAATGGCAACATCATGAGGCAGCTGTTCAGCAATGAAGGAAGAATTAATATGATCAAACCTCACGAACTCACACTGAAAAGGTTCGTGTCTTTCCTCGGAGATTTCCCCTCAAAACACATCCAATGAACTTGAATTCATTATATTAGTATTATCGGAGACAGTCTTGCTTCTTCAAGTGGGGATATCTGGAGGCGCCACAGACGTGTACTTGCCCCTGCATTCAATCCCAAAGTGTAGCTTCTCTATCTTTACTGTACTTTCGTGTCTGATCCAAACAGTCATCAGCTCGTGTGGGATGAATCGTCTATGCTGTACGATGAAATGATCTCTGCGCAAGGCTGGGCGGACCAGAAGACGGTCATTGTGCCTAATATTAATGATGTGATCATCAAGGCCAGTACAAGGATTTTCCTTAGCTGTGCATTTTCGATGTAATGATCTGGAAACAGTTTAGTCTTCTTGTTATTGCACGTTGTGCTTTCGGCTTGCCCGGAGCTTGGTTAGATGACACAGAAGCTGGTGGTGTCGTTCAAGGTTACAATTTCACAGAAGCTCTTTCCACTGTCACCGAATCATTTATTCTCAAGTTGATATTCCCTCGCAAACTCTTCATGCTCCCATTCAAGCGGTATGTAACTCTTCTGCAATTACTGGAAATACCTGACAATCAAGAAACATCACAGGTTAAGACACATCGATAAATGTTGGACTAACGTCGAAGCTACGATTCGCGCGATAATGAGCAAGGCAACCGCCGAGGCTGAATATGCTGTGAACGATCAGAAGACTGAACCAAAAGCCAGTGTTTTGAAACGGTTGATGGCATCTTTACATGGACAAGCCAGGGAGGAGTTGAGCGAAGATGAAGTGGTGTGTTATCTCTTGACTACTGAATGGCCTTGCCAAATGTGTTGATATTCCTCCGATGGATTCGATCAGGTTGCTGATATGTACACATTGTTGTTTGCAGGCCATGGTATGTTCTAGTTATTTCTGTAGCGGTCATGATTCTTATCGTGCAAAAGAAACCGTTGCATGTGCACTATATGCCACACTTGGATACCTAGCAATCTATCAAGATGAACAAGAGAAGGCATTCCTGGAGATACAGTCTGAACTTCAAAAAGGAAGACCTTTGGTAAGTCTTCGAATCCTCCAACATATTTTCATTTTGATCGTTGTTCTATCAGAATGTCAGTAACGTGGATCATCTTCAGGCATGCTTCTTCGAAGCAATAAGACTCCGTCGTAAGTTGGTTGATTGCGGAGATCTGATTGACTTCCGAGTCTGATGCGGGGTATTAGCTCCCCCCTTCATGCTTCCTCGGGACATGGATCAGGACATGTTCATCAATATATCATATCCGGCTCCTGAAATAATCATTTTGAAGAAGGGTGTTCGAATCGTTTGTGATCTAATAGGGATATGTAAGTCCATCTTACTTTATTTCTCATGCCTGAATCTTACGCTCCTTGATAGTCAGAAACCCACATGAGTATCCAGAACCTGCCACTTATCGTCCATCGAGGTGGTATGGTGGAGCAAGTGCAGATACACTGCTGTTTGGCTCTGGCCCTCGAACTTGTATTGGTCGGAATTTTGCTCATAATGAGGCTATAAGTTTCTTAGCCCGATTTCTCCGTGATTGGAAGGTTCACGCAACTCTTCAACCTGGAGAAACTCTGAAGCAGTATGAGGATTGGGTGATGGGAATTGGATATATGCATGGAACTGCATTTTCAGTTGGATCTGTTGCTCTCACGCTCACCAGACGACAGTAAAACTCTTGAATTAGGACGTGGTTTTGACATATCTTTCGACATCGCTGTTCGAACTGGCTGTGAAGTTAATATACATATCTCATCCCTTAGATAGGCTATATCTGTCCATTGTGAATATCAACCCCAAATGATATTGAAAGTTACATGTAGTTAAGAAGAATTCAATGTCAATCTGAAACTGTACATCTATCTATTCAGGTCCATATTTCTTGGTTGTTGTGATGTCGAGGTGCTATCTGTCATTGTGTATGTCATCTAGTGCTGAAAAAGAATGTTTGAACTCTGATTGATTGATACATCTTGCTTGGTGCACTGCTACTAGATTGTGATGAGTTTGGAAGAGAAAACAGATGTGTAGTGTGAACCACTGTTTGGGTAACTTCACTGTTATGATGCATTTGTAACAAGGACGTATAGCTGTAAGTATATATAAATTGAGAAATTCTAGGTAATTAACTCAGAGTCCTTGCAGAGTCCTGCCATACTTTTGAAGTATGAATAGTCCAAGTGTCTTCAATCCTCTATTCCATGCAATTCACAGTAGTCAAGTGGCAAATGCCAGTATCGGTTGGTGACCCATTCCTTCTGAGTCAGTGATTGGTTTGTTTGTTTATTGAGCCATACTTGTCTAGTTGCAGCTCTGACCGTTTTACTTTATGACTGTCTATTGACATTTGATAAGGAGGTGATGTTACAAGTGCTTGCATGATAGTTGCAACATCTGATCTCCAAGCTATATTTAGGTCAAATACATCTGGAAGTGTGTACATTACTGCACTGTCTTTTCTCCTCTTGATCTTTCTAAAATATCTTTCCCAAGATCTCGCTGGACAGCCCCAAAAATTCTCTATCTATTTGCAAAATATTATGGTGTTGCCCATCTATGGTAATATTTGAATCAGACTAACTGTACTTTTTCATGTGCTGAACGACATAAATTCAAATCGTTAGCGGTACTCTGATCAGTATGTCACTGATATTCATTTTGGTATTCATGAACTGAATCAAGATCAACAAGTATCCAATGGGACAAATCTTTCTGCAGAGGTGAGTATACTTAAAAATATCACAATGTTATTTCCATGACACAACAATCTAACTTGACTTAGTTGTACTTTAAATGCTACTAATACCTTTTATATGTGCTGAAGCAAGCTTTAAAGTTGTAAAAATTACCTCTGGTGGATTTCCCTGTATGTGTTTGTGCATCATTCCAGTGTTTGAGTCATTGAAATCATTAAAAAGCGGTGGAGCAATTGTTTTTACCACTGCAATCAATGCCTTCTTAGGTATCCGACTTTATGCATTGTATCAGTCTAATAGAATGGGTGCGTTTTTGTTTTTTAATGTAAATTATTTACTCTGAGTCTCTGACTAATTTCCTGAACCTTTTCAGTTCTTGTCACTGTCATTTTTCTTATAATATGTGCGTGGTGATTGTCACTGTTTGATAAAAGATAGAAAATTGTAATGTACTGACTGGTTCTACTTAGGTGAATTTGTGGTATGTGATTGAATTGGTATGCGTGAAGAAATTCAGAATTGATACTCACGTATGAGACACTTAGGCAGAGTTCTGGGGTAGCTACAGGAGTGTGATATTGGAGACTACAGTCCCAATTGTTGATCTGGAGCATCTGATTCCAGATATCAAACAAGTGTTCCCTGAGTGTCAATTTGAACAACTTCCTTCACTACATTTCACTTTGGCATCTTAGTCAGTTTGTCACCTATTTTAGTATCAGCTCAGGTCTGACAATGGTCAAATGTTTAGTGTCCCTAATCTCTTTGTTTCTGGTAAGGACTCACTCTAGGAATCAGCACACCATTTTCATGTTTTGAAAGTAATTTGCACTCTCTTTCTTTCTTTATAGGTGTTTTTTTTTGTCTCATGGCATACAAGTGTTTCAAATCAGCTCCCTGGAAAATGTGGTCAGCAAGACCTGCTCATAAATCAAGTCAAAATTCTACTGCTAGCATTTATGCAAGTTCTGTTCCCGGAAATGTCATTATTTTCTTCCTCAAAGGATGGTACAATCTTCTTCCTCTTGTGAGTGTCAAGTAGCAGGCCTCTATCAACACTAATGTTACTTGGTACAGAATTTTCTGTAAGTGGAGTGTGGATAATTCAATCTTTCATGCATACTTCTCTGATGTAATTGTCAGCAACTGTGCTGGTTGCAATGATGATTGTGGTGCTTGAACCAACACTTGGAAGTATCTCTTTGCCGTGAGTTTCAAGCTTATAGGATTTCATCATCTGAATCCAATTCTCTCTAGATGGGTTGTTGGATCTTACTCTTTTGCTGTAAGTGCCACTCACTTCCTTCTTTAAGCTCTAATGCCCTTACCTTGCAGGGAGCCAAGCTCATACTCAATCTGCGTGAAATGACAGATACTGGTAAACTGTCTCCAGCAGTGGAAGGATCTCTGCCCACATTCCATGACCATGTTCCTATAGTTTTGTCTTCTACATAATGTCAAAAGTTTGTAGTATTATTATAGTCATGGCGTGTAGGTCTACATCTATGTATCACGTCTCATCTGGACCCATACTGGCTGATGTCCTCCAATTGCTTCTTTCATCTGAATCAACATGATGCTGTCAAGCAGCTATAGACATCTGATTTATGTGCATTCTGTGTACCATTTAGTGGGATACTTTTCAGCCCTATCAGCAAGTCCATTCCCTAGGTCCTCTTAGCATCATAGTTATAATGCCATTACTCCAATCCTTAGCTGATCTGATTTGGGTGATTGGACCCTACTCACATGATGCTGGATGATTATTAGATAATATTGTTTTGATCACCATATTCTAATGACCCTAAACTATACAGCTTATAGTCAGTATATAGACTCATAGACATATATATATTTGGTAGTTCTTTATATCATGTAAACTTCACATAAGTGTAGTCTTAATCAAGAGACTCATCATGTTTATATGCATGAGCTAAAACCTGTTGAACTAAAGACTACTTAAGATCTAAAGCTCCAAATTACCATCCTCACAGAAAGTTACAATTTTTTTGACACTGAGCACTAAAGAAAAACCCTCCGGTGTATTCATTTTTTGAATTGAACAATGCCACCAAAAAGAAGACAGCAAAAAGGGTCCCAAGATAGACCTCTATTCAGTTCACAAAAGGCAGATCAGAACCCATTGATGGAATTATCTGTTAATACACCCTCAGTAGATAATCTACAGCCAAATGACCCAAGATAAAGAAGTCACAACAGCTGACTGCAAAAACCAGTTTAGTGGTGAACCACCATGTCAACTGAATTCCCTTACAGAACCTGGCCACATTAGGAAAACTTGTTATGATCATGATTGTAATTGCGGGAAGTAGGTCTTTGCATCAGATTAGTCCTTTGTGTTTGTGAAGGTAGTTGGACCTCGACTCTACTCCTCAACACATCACATGTCCAATAAGAGATAAAATGGGTAAAGTAGTGTTCTGTTTGCAATGACGTTCTTGCGAGCATACTAACAAGGAGAGATGTTGGAATGATAGTGAGCATAGATGTTTATTGGTTAATATCACTATCAAAGTGCTATCAAAGTCAATATTTAAACTGAAGAACTACCTATTTGATACCATAGCTTTATACTATGGACTGTGTCAGGATTGTGAAGCAATACTATCTCCAAATGGGCTAGCTTGTCAGAAAAAGAACAAAAGGAGAATATAAAAGGAATAATAACTCATCCAATAATGATGAGGAAAGATAACAAAGAATAACTTTGTGTTGAAAATCCTTCATGAAGAAATATGTAGTGATGTGAAGGATGTAATTAATATATCTGAAAGTCAGAAGAACAATTACAAAGCTTCCTAAGGACTTAACTTCAAACAGATATAACAAAACTACAGTTGAGGAGGATGACTCTGTTACAAAAGCATTCTTTTCTTTTTACTCCTTTACTTAATGCATTGGGGTGCTTACATCAGTCTCTACTCTATTCTTCTGCTCTTTTAGTTACACATGTCAGCCCTGGCTTATGATGCATCATTGTTCTTCTATATCATTGATGAAAATGAGAACCCTGTCACAAAGAGGTGACAATGGTGGCGGAGCGGAGCGGAGACTTGAGCAGAAGCAGGCAGATACTGGTCCCAATGACAAAGTTATATTGATAATAAATACAAGTAAGTAGGTAAAAGACATACCTGGTCCCAATGACAAAGAGGTCAAGATAAGGGACCAGGCTGTGGGGGCTGGCTTATATATACAAGGTGGAGTGTGGGAATTATGATGTAATACTGTATAGCTCAGGCACAAGGAATGGAACGGAACTGATAGAATGGAATGGAAGGTTCTGGGATGATTATTGTAGGTAGGAGAGCTCGGATGGTGTATCATAGAGAAAGGAAAATGATAGGGGTGGCTCACTTCATGACATTACCCCCCTCCTTATGACCATTGCCCTCAATGGTCAAGCTTTTGCCGCCTGGGGGTGCTTTTTGTGGAATTTTCGGATAGTTGTAGGGGCGTGTTCAAGATTTGGTGCAGGTTCCCAGGAGTTGTGTCCTGCATCGTAGCCTTTCCACTTTACCAAGTACTCTAATTTCTTCCACCTAATCCGACTATCCAAGATGTCCTCGACTTCATACTCTGGCTCATCCTCATCCTCTAGGTATACTGGTTCCGGTGGTGTTGCAATTTTGCCATTGACGGAGTTCCCTCTCCAAGGATACAGTTTATCAACATGGAAAACAGGGTGGATGCGGTCTAGCGACAGTGGGAGGTCTAAACAGTAGTCCAAAGGGCCAACCTTCTCCAAAATCGCATATGGTCCTAGCTGTTGATCCCCCAGTTTCTCACTGGAAAGTTGCAGCTTGATGTGTTCTGCGCTTAGCCAGACCTAATCTCCAACTTGGAACTGATGTGCCTTTCGTTTTCCCCGTTCATAGTTTTCCTTTTGCTGTCTTTTCCCCAGGTGCAGCGCCGCCCCAGCATCCTGTCGTGCATCTCGCAGTATCTGGATGCGATCATCCACCGCCGGAATCCCACTCCGTTGTCCCACTGGAATGTTGAATAGAGGCAGGTAACCATACGTGAGTTCAAAAGGGGACGTTCCCAGTGCTGAGTGGGTGCGGGAGTTAATTATAAATTCTGCCCAGTCATCCTGACGGCGTCCCACATAGAGCCTGAGGTACTTTTCAACTTCTTGGTTTGCCTGTTCAGTCTGTCCATTTGCTTGGGGGTGGTATCCAGAGGTGAGGTTTGATTTGATTCCTAGGCGGGAGAGTAGTGATCACATGAGTTTTGCTGCAAACTGGGGTCCCCGGTCTGATACAAAGTGGAGGGGAAGGCCATGTGTCATGAAACGATCTTTTTCCATTATTCTTTTCTTTTATTATTCTTTTCCTTTTCTTTTATTTACTTACCTAATCACCAAAGCGCTTACACTAGCACTTATTATATTTTCATTATTATTTAGGTTACACGCGTCAACCTTATTGTTCTCGCGTTGTCGTTTCACTTAGGCGCGACTCTCTCATGCCTGTCAGTTCATTGACAGGATGACGTCATTATCGTTCCGCTTCCATGCTTCTTTTTATATTGCCTTATTGTTTACTCACCTAATACCTACAGCTTTACTTATGGATACGAGCGACTCTTATTGTAGATCCTCACAGTTACGGCGCGAGACGTCTCTCACGGCTTCATATCCCAATAGTATATAAGACTTAGTATTTTGTAGTTATATTCCTTAGCTCTATTCTCGTCTATTCTCCTCGGTAGCTAGACCTGTAGTTGGGTTGTTTTATCCTCATCGCTTTTCTCATCCTCTTGCTCATCGTTCATCGTGTGACGCCTGGTTATCTTTTGAGAGAGCTAGCGAGTCGCTGACAGAAGAATAGAGCTTCTACCACACACCACCCGTCACAACAAAAACTTTCACAAACTTGCCTAGGATTCAACACACCGTTGGAAACTAGTTTTCTCGATACGTTACACATTTTCATTTTTACCAAACACGCTCATCCTCCTCCCTATAAACCAACATGACTGATCGGTCAATACATGCGCCCGACCCAGCAGAAATCGCTACCGTTACTTCTAGTCCACGCCGGGTGTTTGTCAATACACCAGGGAACTACGATGGCGACCCCGCCACCTACCGGCCATGGCGACGACGAATGATGGCTTACGTCTCCGAGCTAACGGAGACAAAGCAGGTCGACAATTCCCATCGTGTCACGACCATCATTATGTCCTTCCTGGTCGGAGGAAAAGCTGATGAATGGGCCCAGGTCTACTCTGATGACCACTTCAACATCGACAATGGGTCATGGGACATTACGGGGAAGCAGTTAATTGATGATATGGACAGGGAGTTCACGAATGTCGCGAAAGAGAAGGAAGCTCGCGATAAACTAACTTATATCCGACAGGGGAAGTCTTCGGCCGGCGACTTTTTCAAAGAATTTGAATTGTTGCTAAAGGATGCCGGATACAAGAAGGACGAGTCGCACGTTCTTACCCTAGCAGAGAGGGCCGTCGATCACACCCTTCTCTACGACATCATTAAAGGACGAACGGAGCCCTTTGAAGACTACAAGGAGTTGAAGAAGGTAGTTACAGGGGCTGATAACGTAAGACGGCAGTGGGCCGAACAGAAGAGAGGTTACGGGTATACAGGGTGGTGGAATGCTAACCCACAGGGACAGGGTCGTGGACAGTCGTCCAACCAGCAGAATCGGCAGGAGCAGAAAGCAGCTCCAAAAGCGGAGTATCCTGCAGTGCAGCATAGAGATTCCACTGGCACCACATTCAGAGGAACGGGTAGGCCGATGGACATCGACCAGGCCAGAGAGAAGCGGTTGTGCTTCAACTGTGGCGAACCAGGCCACATGAGCAGGAATTGCCCTCACAAGAGGAAGGCGTTGGTCAGAGGTATTATGTTGAATATGAGTGAGCAGGAACGTACAGATTTCATTAACGATTTGGGTTTTCCCAAGGCTCCTCAGTAGATATAGGTCTGCAGGAGCCTTCGCATATGGACATTTCGGAATTTGTTGATAATGGCGTTGATTATGTAATCAGTACAGGTACTAAACAGAAAAACGCGTCCACCTTCACACACAAATCCGAAAAATCCGAAAAACCTATACGGTACGAACCCGACACCGCCGAGTGGCTGACTCAGAGAGTCAGAGAAGATCAGATCCCAAGAGCGGTGGGATTGTTGAGAACTTGGATGCCCTCCTCCCGAGAAAAAGAAGCTTCGGAGGAAACCATCATGGATATACGAAAACGGAATTGGAAAACGGCAGTCACCGCCATCAGAAGTCTCAAGAACAAGAGGAGCTACGTCTGTGGGACACGCGGCAAAAGTCTGAAACTCCCAGCAATACTCGAGACACTGGAGGATGGTCGACAAATTGTTACACAAGGGCTTCTTGACAGCGGAGCAACCGGCTCCTGTATCGACTCAGAATTCGTCAAACGACACAGTCTTATCACCAAGGATTTACCAGTCAAAACAATAGTCTATAATGCCGACGGCATGCTCAATGACGCCGGATCAATAGATAAGTATGTTGAGATACGAATGACTATCGGTGATCACTCGGAAATCATACAGTTTGGAGTAGTAGGTCTAGGAAAGAATAACATCTTTCTAGGACTAGACTGGCTACGACATCACAACCCAAGTATCAACTGGGAGACATCCGAATTAACCTTTGACAGGTGTCCAACACGATGTGGCTATAATCCACACTTTTGGACACCTGAAGATACTCATTCTAGAGCGGCATTACAGGAAGGCGAACAGCTTTTCCTGTTTGACTGGGACAGATATGTTCACGAGCAGGTACAGTTGAGGAAGTGGACGGAAAAACAAGCCAAAAAGGAAACAGTCCAAGAGTTCGACACTTCCAAGCCCTACATCAAAGAGTACCCCGATGTTTTCAGCCAGAAGGAATTCGACCAGCTGCCACAACGATGTCCTTGGGACCACGCTATCGATCTAACGCCAGGTTCTAAGCCTTTAGATTGTAAGGTGTACCCATTAAACCCAAAGGAACAAGAGGCGCTCGACAAGTTTCTTGAAGAAAACCTTCGAACTGGATGAATCCGACCTTCTACCTCGCAGATGGCATCCCCCTTCTTCTTCGTTAAAAAGAAAGATGGCACCTTACGACCAGTACAAGATTATCGTAAACTGAACGAGATGACGGTTAAAAACCGGTACCCACTTCCTCTCATTCAGGAACTAATTGATCATTTAAAAGGCGCTAAAATCTTCACGAAGATGGATATCAGATGGGGATTCAACAACATCCGCATAAAGGAAGGTGACGAATGGAAAGCGGCTTTTCGAACTAACCAGGGGTTATTCGAACCGACCGTCATGTTCTTCGGACTCACTAACTCTCCTGCGACATTCCAAGGTTTCATGAACCATATCTTGCGAGACCTCGTCAATAGAGGTCATGTTATTGTTTACATGGATGACATACTGATTTTTACCGACGGTATAGAAGAACATCGACAAATCGTAAAACAAGTACTCGACATTCTACGAGAGCACAAGTTATTCCTTAAACCCGAAAAGTGTTCTTTCGAAAAACCGGTTATCGACTACCTCGGTATTATCATTGGTAACGGAACTATTCGCATGGATCCCAAGAAAGTACAAGCCGTTCGAGAATGGATTACTCCACAAAAGAAGCGCGACGTCCAGCAGTTCCTAGGATTCTGCAACTTCTTCCGGCGATTCATTCGTGGGTTCAGTCTGGTAGCAAAGCCACTAACACAGCTCACAGGAAATGGGACTTGGAAGTGGGAGAAAGGTCAGGAGGAGGCGTTCGAGGAGTTGAAACGCTGTATTTGTGAGGAAGTCATTTTATTGATTCCTCGTAACCACGGGAAATTCAGGGTGGAAGCTGACTCGTCTGATTATGCTAATGGCGCCGTTTTGTCCCAGTTCGTTGATGGTAGATGGTATCCTATTGCCTTTCGATCTCGTTCCCTTAATGAGGTCGAACGGAATTACGAAATCTACGACAAAGAGTTAATGGCAATAATGGATTCTCTTGACGATTGGAGACAATATTTACTAGGTGCGGAGGAACAGATTGAGATTTATACGGATCACGCAAACCTCCAGTACTTCAAAAAGCCGCAGAAACTCAACTGCTGACAAGCGTGCTGGGTACTGGAATTAGCGGAGTATAATTTCGATCTCGTTCACAAACCTGGTAAATCGATGACGAAAGCTGACGCCCTGTCGAGGATGACAGGTCTTGAGACGGGGGACAAGGACAACGAGAACATCGTTCTCCTGAAACCGGAACTTTTTATTCAAGCTTTCGACCTATCGGCTCCCAAAGATCTCCTGTTATCAGAGATCCGAAAGAGTAGAAACCAAGTAGATCGAACCGTACAGGATGCCCTAGCTGCCAAAAACCCGGAGTGGACTGAAAATGACAAAGTTATTACATGGAAAGGGCGTGTTTATGTACCGAAAAACCGCCTACTCCGGTCCAAAATAATCACTCAGTACCACGATACACCATTAGCAGAGGACAGTACAAGACCACGGAGTTGATCACTCGGGACTACTGGTGGCCAGGGGTGACACGAGATGCAGGGAAATACGTCGAAGGTTGCGAGAAATGCCAAGCTACAAAATCACATCGTACCAAGCCAGTCAGACAACTTCATCCACATGCGGTACCAACTGAACCATGGCAGATAATCGGCACTGATATGATAGGGGAACTACCAGAATCGGGAGGATATAACGCCATATCAGTGTTTATCGATCATTTTTCCAAAAGATTACGACTTGTTCCGTCACACACTACAGTCACATCAGAGGGAATGGCAAAGATCTATCGGGATCGTATCTTTTCTATCCATGGTATTCCACGAAAAATCATACATGATCGAGGACCTCAGTATCATTCTCGTTTCATGAAGGAACTCTACCGTCTTTTAGGAATAGAAGCAAACTACACCACGGCGTATCACCCACAGACCAACGGCCAGACAGAATGAACAAATCAGGAGATAGAACATTATCTCCGTTTGTTCATTAGCTATCATCAAAATGACTGGCATGAGTGGTTACCGCTTGCAGAATTCGCCTATAACGATCGAGTACACTCTGCGACGAAAGTTTCCCCCTTCTATGCTGACAACGGTAGACATCCCTATAAAGGCACGGCACCTCAAATGACTTCGGACAACCCCACAGCACAGGCGTTTGCAGATGGAATGAGGAAGGTTTGAGACGAAGTAGGAGCGGCCTTAGGAAAGGCCAACGAGGATATGAAGAAGTTTTATGACTGTAAGCGAAGAGTTGGAGTAGAGTACAAGCCAGGCGATAAGGTCTGGCTTGAGGGAACTAACTTATCGACAGACCAGCCGATGAAAAAGTTAGGAGATAAACGGTTTGGACCGTTTACAGTTCAGAAGAAGATAGGCACTAGTTCCTATAAACTAGACATCCCCTCTACGTGGAAACGTATCCATAACGTTTTCAACAAAGTCCTCCTTACCCCTTACAGAGAACCGCAATTCCCCTCTCAACCACGAAACACTCGCCCACCTCCTGTCATTGTAGGAGAAGAAGAGGAATTTGAAGTCGAGGAGATTCTTGACTCACGAAAGGTAGGAAAAGGAATCAAGTACAAGGTCAGGTGGCGAGGTTACGGACCACATGAAGACACTTGGGAACCTCGGTCCAACATTACACATTCCTCTGATTTGTTGAAGGAATTCCATGATAAGAACCCGACCAAACCCAAACCCGCCACCCTGAGTCGACTCGAAATCCCTATTTCCTTATTCCCTACCGAATTATTCCGCCCTATGCCTCCGCCAGATACCGAAAACACGCCCTCACAATTACCCTCCGAAAATTTCGTTAGATGACAAGCGCTTCGTGGAACTCACGCTCTAGGCAGGGGGTAATGTCATGAAACGATCTTTTTCCATTATTCTTTTCTTTTATTATTCTTTTCCTTTTCTTTTATTTACTTACCTAATCACCAAAGCGCTTACACTAGCGCTTATTATATTTTCATTATTATTTAGGTTACACGCGTCAACCTTATTGTTCTCGCGTTGTCGTTTCACTTAGGCGTGACTCTCTCGTGCCTGTCAGTTCATTGACAGGACGATGTCATTATCGTTCCGCTTCCATGCTTCTTTTTATATTGCCTTATTGTTTACTCACCTAATACCTACAGCTTTACTTATGGATACGAGCGACTCTTATTGTAGATCCTCATGGTTACGGCGCGAGACGTCTCTCACGGCTTCATATCCCAATAGTATATAAGACTTAGTATTTTGTAGTTATATTCCTTAGCTCTATTCTCGTCTATTCTCCTCGGTAGCTAGACCTGTAGTTGGGTTGTTTTATCCTCATCGCTTTTCTCATCCTCTTGCTCATCGTTCATCGTGTGACGCCTGGTTATCTTTTGAGAGAGCTAGCAAGTCGCTGACACCATGGAGGTGAAAAATTTCGTGATAGTAGATGTCGGCCACCCCTGCTGCTGTGATTGAGGTTGTACAAGGAATTGCATGGATTTGTTTACCATAGAGGTCAGTGCAGACTAGAATCGCATCGTACCCTTGCGAGTTGGGCAGCTGTGTGATCAGGTCAACTCCCACTTCTTCCCACAAGCCTGCTGGGATGTCTAGGGGTAGTGTTACTGCTCATGGGTGCCTCTGTATCTTCTTCCTAGCACAAGTCTCGCATCCTTCAACATATTTTTCTACAAAGGATCACAGGGTGGGCCACCAAAAGTGGGTACTGACGAGGTCAAGGGTATTGTGAAGTCCAGGGTGGCCAGCAGAGGGGTTGTCGTGGCATTGTTTGAGTATTTCTTTCCACAGGTCATCGTCTGGTGGGATGTATACCCTCCCTCAGTGGTACACTAGTCCGTTGTCTTCTTCCCATTCTGCTATCCCATTGGTCAAGCGTTTGAGACCGCTTCTCCTAAGCTCTTCCAGTCCTTCCAGTACTTGGGCCTCCTTCTGAGATGCCTGTCGGATACGGTCCTCCAGTGGATTCTGTAATGAGGTTGCTGCCACTCGCATAAAATGGGCTGGTTTCAGGACGATCTGTTGTCGATTATCTTTGCTATCCAAAACTTGATGTGCTGCCATGCGAGAGAGAGCATCTGCCTGAGTGTTGGACTTGCCCGGCCGGTGAGTGAGTTGGAAGTCGAAGCGGGACAGCCATAGTGCCCATCATGCCTGCCGTCTACTAAGGTCCTGAGCAGAACACCAGAATTCCAGGTTTGCATGATCAGTGAGGATCTCGAATGGTTGTGGTGAACCTTCCAGGAAGCTTCTCCAGTCCTTTAATGCTTCGATGATGGCGAGCATCTCTCGGTCGTAAATTTCATAGTTTCATTTGGCTGGTTGCATGGAGGCTGATCAAAATGCTACTGGGTGCTATTGGCCATCGTCTTGTTTCTGCATTAGAGCTCCTCCCATAGCAAAGCCTGATGCATCCACCTCGAGTTGTGTGAGCCTGTTAGGGTCCCAGAGTGCTAGTACTGGTGCTGTGATAAATGCTTCCCTTAGGGTGTTGAATGCTTGTTGCTGGTGTGTCCCCCAACTGAAGCCCGAGTCTTTCTTGGTCAGGTTGTTCAGAGGGCGTGCTATGCGGGCAAAGTTCTGTATGAATCGGCGGTAGAAGTTAGCAAAACCTAAGAATCCCTGTAGCTCTCACAGATTCTTTGGGATAGGCCAGTCACGAACTGCAGCTACTTTTACCGGGTCCATGCTTACTTCACCTTCTGATATCACTAGTCCTAGGTATTCGATCTGGAGCTCCTCGAATTCACACTTCTTGGGTCGTAGGTAGAGGTCGTGTTTCTCTAGCCGTTTGAGTACCTCTCTGACTATCTGCCGATGTTCTGGTATTTCATTGGTGAAGATGAGAATATCATCTAGGTAGACTGCTACTTTCCCTGCTGCCACTAGGTCTGAAAAGATGGAGTTCATGAGTGCTTGGAAAGTGGCTGGGGAGTTGATGAGACCAAAGAACATTATGCTGGGTTCAAACAACCCTCAGTTGGTTGCAAAGGCAGCTTTCCACTTGTCACCCTCTTTAATCCGAACATTGTTATAGCCCCATCTGACGTCAAATTTGGTGAAATACCGTGTCCCCTGCAGACGGCTAACGATGTCAGCAGCCAGTGGGAGGGGATAATGGTTCTTCAGGATTACTTGGTTAAGTTTCCTGTAGTCCTGTACAAAATGGAGTTTTCCATCCTTCTTCTTTATGAAGAAGACTGGTGATGACAGTGGGGACTTGGAGGGACAAATGTAGCCTTTTCGGAGATTGTCATCCAGGAAGCGGTCAAGTTCACCTTGTTCATTTAATGACATTGGGTAGACTTTTGTGCGCATGGTTTCAGGTGCACCTGGGATCAGCTCAATGGCATGATCCCAAGGTTGGTGTTCCAGGAGACATTCTGATGCAGTTTCGGAAAATACCTTTTCAAAGTCACGGTAGGGTTCTGGGACCATTTCTTCAAAGGTTTTCAGAGGTTTTGCTTTGTGGGCCTGTTCCACTAGCTGTTGGGAGTAGGTGAACCCTGCAGCACACCAGACCTCCTCTGTTTGTTCGTGTAAGATTCCTGACTTCACCCATGCATGTCGGGTTCGTCGATTGGCTCGAATGCATTGTATAGGCGAATCCTCTGCCTCCTCCTCTGATATGCTCGGGCGGAATTCAGGAGTGATGACTGTTTCGATTTCCTCTGCAGTATCTTGCTCTACCACCTGCTCTATTGTTGTCTGTTGTGGTTTGACCGAGAGTCGTCCTTTCTCCCAGTCAATATCTGGATTGGCTTTACATAACCAAGGGAGTCCCAGAATTAGATCTTCGCTTCCCAGGTTGGTTATTAGCAAGTCTGTCCACTGTTCTTGGTTATCAACAGTCAGGGCTAGATGCGCAAAGTGCGTGATTTGCCCTGCTCGGTTAGCAGACCCATCAATGTTAAAGACACCAATAGGTTTCCTGAGTGGAAAGGTCCTTACATGGTGGCAGTTGACGAACTCCTGGTTCAGAAATAGGGCAGTGGCCCCAGAATCAATCATGGCCGCAGTTGCTATACTGTGATTCCTTCCTCTTAGTTTTGCATTAATTCGGAAGTGTGATGAATTGGAATTCAATTCCGAAATAGTAGGTATTTTACAGGCGGAAAGCGAATCGTATGCGGAGGTAGAATGTAGTATAGCAAATTGATTAATGGGTACTCTCAGTGCAGCCGAGATGGGTACCCGCTTTAAAAACCCTCCTGCAAACCTTGTGCTGGGGCCATGGCATTGGCTCTGTTCAGGAGCTCCTGGAGCTGGGCAATCTGAGTGGAGAGGTCGGGAGTGACTGGGGGCGGGGCGATAGGAACCGGAGTAGAAGCAGCGATTTGGACAGGTTCATTGGGGAAGAGAGTGAAGGGTGTCAAAGAGGAAGCTGCCACTTGTTGATGGCGGGGTTGTTGGCATTTACCCCGGCCACACTCTAGACCCATGAACTTGTCTTGGCAAACCGGCTCTAGGTGACCTCGTCGCCCGCAGTAACAACATACCGTTTCCTTGTATGAGCAGTTCCTTTTCTCATGACTTTGAGAACCACAGCTGTAGCACCTGCCTCTCATCTGGGCCACAAAGCTCTCTCTGCTATTACCACTGGTGTGCGTGGCGTCGACGTCCATAGCATGGGAGTTGGCAGGGGGAGAGGAGGTATGAGAGGTGCCCTGATTACGGCCTGTCATGGTGGGGTCATGCAGAAATACATCCACCAAGATTGCTCGTCTGATTGCCTCCTCCAGTGTAGGGGCTAGTCCCTGAGCTATGTTAACCACAATGAGGTTCTGCTGAATCTCTGGGTTGAGGCCACTGTGAAAGCGTTCTCATAGATCAACATCCGAGAGCCCAGTCCGATCACCAATGTCCTTGAAGTTCTGTGCAAATTCCACTACCGTTTGACCTTTTGCCTGCCTGAGATGCTGGATTGCATTCCGGGCCTCCATACCTGCGTCAATGGATTCAAATTGGAGGGTGAAGGCTGTTTTGAAGTCTTCCCATCATCCATCGAAGGGTTGTTGGTTATGGCTGAATTCTAGGAGGTACGGTGTGGCCCAGTCAGCAGCCTTGCCTGAGAAGAATCCTAGCGCTGCCTTGATCAGCTTTCCTTCATTGTTGTTCAAATCTGGTTGTTCCATTGCCCAGCTTTGATACTGAGCAATGAAGCGACATGCTTCTGCACTACTAGAGCCTTTGAAGAGCTCAGGCTTATTCATACTGGACTTGGCTGAGGCTTTGTGGAGGTTGGCTGTGAGCTGGGCCATCTGCTCAATGAGCTGTGCCATGAGCTGATTGGTGTTGACTTTGGGGGTTGACATAGTGGGTGGGGGTACAGTTGGAGCAGGGGTTAGGATGGGTGTGATCACGGTACCATCAGAAAGATTCTCTTCTTTACTGATGGAGTTGGCAATGGCGTTTGGACAGGGTTGAGAACTACAGTCAGCCCAGGAATTGCTTTCGCTGCTGTGGATGTGGGTCTGGTCTTTAGTGTCAAAAGCATGCGGGTAGGCGGAGCAGTCAATAGCTTGGGTGGGCAGGCTTGGTGCGGCGGTGTCTGTAGATGTGGTAAAAGTGGAGCCTGCAAGGATAACCTAATCGGTAGGCTATTGGTGCAGTAAGGGATCTTGACCTAATGTCACAAAGAGGTGACGACGGTGGCGGAGTGGAGCGGAGACTTGAGCAGAAGCAGGCAGATACTGGTCCCAATGACAAAGTTATATTGATAATAAATACAAGTAAGTAGGTAAAAGACATACCTGGTCTCAATGACAAAGAGGTCAAGATAAGGGACCAGGCTGTGGGGGCTGGCTTATATATACAAGGTGGAGTGTGGGAATTATGATGTAATACTGTATAGCTCAGGCACAAGGAATGGAACGGAACTGATAGAATGGAATGGAATGGAAGGTTCCAGGATGATTATTGTAGGTAGGAGAGCTCAGATGGTGTATCATAGAGAAAGGAAAATGATAGGGGTGGCTCACTTCATGACAAACCCTTGGTTGCTCAAATGGCTCCACAACTAGAAACTCCTAATATTGACATTGCAATCATTAATGTGGTTGTATTCAATTGTGCTTGTAAAAATGCCAAAGCAGAACCTATGTTTTTATATGCAATCCAAACCAAAATAGCAGTGGATTCCAGGATGTAGTGCTCCTGGTCACATCAAGTCATTAACAGTTTTTGAGGAGAACACCATGATCAAAGATGGGCATATTATTAACACAGACAACTCAACATCAAAGAGTTATGATTGGATTTGGCAGCATGGTTCCTTGAAAAATATAACTGGTGATGCGAAGGGTGAATGAAAACAAACACCCAAACACTAAGTTCAGGGGGCTTGGTAGCAGTTGTAAGTAGAGTACTGTAAAAACCTGATAAAATCAAGTATAACACCAATAATCACAAGTCAATAAACCTAATAATAACCTAAAGTAATGACCTAATAATGAACCTAATAAACAACCTAATAACAGAGGCTTGTAGCGATGGGAGTGCTGCAACCTGTCCTTTCTCTAAATCCCCCCCTCCTTTTATACTCAAAAATCTCGGAATATCTTCGCACCTTCCTACTGCGGCCACAGACCATTATTGTCTGTCGATCCTCTGGCTCCATATTCCCACTCCTACCAAGTCTCCAATCACTTCTACAGCTTTTCCTTACTAAAAATCCGCCTTTTTCCTATTTTGGTAGTACCACCTCAAATAAATGGTTCCCCTCGATCCACTGATCCCAAATTGAGTTGTCAATGGAGTCTAGACCGCCCCGCATCTGTTGGACTTGTAGTTCGACTAATTTCTATCCTTCTAGCCAGTCCTAATCCGAAATCCGGTGTTTTAGCCCCTAAGACATAGACATCTCCGAGCACACGGCATTTCCAGGTCCCAGACCTGTCCCTTCAGTCAGGAACTGCTTCAGACCTCTCCCCGTCCATTTGCCTCTTTAATTATTGTATAATATTGTTTAGCACGCATATATCCAGCATTCTCGCTGGAGCCACTAGTTTTGATGGGCCATCAATCCCATCAATATATACTGCTTTGACTGCCGAACTTAGATATTCTGCTCGTTTCTCTTAGTATAGCTGTGAAATAAGTTGCCAAACAAGTCATAAAATATATTTACACCTGTTCTGAACATTATTTCAATTTAGCCTGTTCATTTTACTGAGACAAGTCTAAACCTATATAAACTTCAACTGTTTTCTATTTCTCAGTCCGAGAAAATGGTTATAAATTATCCCAGACTGTAAATTTGTCTTGTAGACCTTCACTGATATTAACTGGACCATCTCTTACTCATCCAGTATTTTCTCTGCTACCTTAAACATGCTCCTATGACTTTTATTGGTGGTGGTCAAAGTTGTTTTGATTGCATCAACAATACTACTAACTTTGACCTTCTTGATTAAGGACTTTAAGTATTTTAAGTGCAATATTAAGTTTGAACTTGTATTTTAAGTGTTGTGAGTGTGCATTGCAAAGAGTAGTAATATTTTATAGACTTTTTAATTGTCTTTTAATAAGGAAAAACACTTTAGATTTAAAGTATTTGAGTGATATTGACTGCAATTTGGCAGTCATATCACTGGACAAACTACAGAGATGGGAAGATAAAAGTAATGTCACTCCTACCATATTCATTGTTTTTCCTCATTCTGATTTCATTTTCAAAGGTGACAGTGTACATTGGTTTCAAGCTGAAGCAGATATGGAGCAATAGTAGGAGCAGCCCAAAATCAAGCACACAGAGCTTCTATGACTATTAGCTAGTTTCTCAAAGCACTGAGATGCCTGGGATTATGTGGTGATGTGTTCTTTGACTACACCTGGTCATTGCATATACACACTAGAAGATAGAGATATGTTCAACAGTCTGCATGTTGATGTGGAGGAGAAGTTTTGCAACTGTGCACTCCATTTCTTGCAACATCCTACATTTGGCAAAACACTTGGTGATAGAGTTCTACTGTGGCAGGCTGAGGAAGAGAAGCTGTTCAAGTTTGATAGGTAAGCTCATTGGCACATATCTTTGTATCATATGTGAGTACCCATCTAGATGGGCAACAAGACCTCCTTGTCATGACCCAATGTTATTCAAATATGGCAGCATTATCTGTGAATCCATAGGGGATGCTGAATGTGCAGAGTTGTCAGCAGTTAAATGCAAATTTGATGATATTTAAGTGTGAATTTTTCAGGTGTATTCTGTTCAAAGCATATCTTGTTGATGTCGCAATGTGAACTGAAGCAACAAAGCAAGATGAGTGGGAGTACAAGCACAAGTACAAACCCAAGTGTGAGTAATGCTCAACACACAGAGGTGAAAGGTGTTATATCTATGCAAGTGTCATGAAGTGAGCCACCCCTATCATGTTCCTTTCTTTATGATACACCATCCGAGCTCTCCTACCTACAATAATCATTCCGGAACCTTCCATTCCATTCTATCAGTTCCGTTCCATTCCTTGTGCCTGAGCTATACAGTATTACATCATAATTCCCACACTCCACCTTGTATATATAAGCCAGCCCCCACAGCCTGGTCCCTTATCTTGACCTCTTTGTCATTGGGACCAGGTATGTCTTTTACCTACTTACTTGTATTTATTATCAATATAACTTTGTCATTGGGACCAGTATCTGCCTGCTTCTGCTCAAGTCTCCACTCCGCTCCACCACCGTCGTCACCTCTTTGTGACATTAGGTCAAGATCCCTTACTGCACCAATAGCCTACCGATTAGGTTATCCTTGCAGGCTCCACTTTTACCACATCTACAGACACCGCCGCACCAAGCCTGCCCACCCAAGCTATTGACTGCTCCGCCTACCTGCACGCTTTTGACACTAAAGACCAGACCCACATCCACAGCAGCGAAAGCAATTCCTGGGCTGACTGTAGTTCTCAACCCTGTCCAAACGCCATTGCCAACTCCATCAGTAAAGAAGAGAATCTTTCTGATGGTACCGTGATCACACCCATCCTAACCCCTGTTCCAACTGTACCCCCACCCACTATGTCAACCCCCAAAGTCAACACTAATCAGCTCATGGCACAGCTCATTTAGCAGGTGGCCCAGCTCACGGCCAACCTCCACAAAGCCTCAGCCAAGTCCAGTATGAATAAGCCTGAGCTCTTCAAAGGCTCTAGTAGTGCAGAAGCACGTCACTTCATTGCTCAGTATCAAAGCTGGGCAATGGAACAACCAGATTTGAACAACAATGACGGAAAGCTGATCAAGGCAGCGCTAGGATTCTTCTCAGGCAAGGCTGCTGACTGGGCCACACCGTACCTCCTAGAATTCAGCCATAACCAACAACCCTTCAATGGACGATGGGAAGACTTCAAAACAGCCTTCACCCTCCAATTTGAATCCATTGACGCAGGTATGGAGGCCCGGAATGCAATCCAGCATCTCAGGCAGGCAAAAGGTCAAACGGTAGCGGAATTTGCACAGAATTTCAAGGACATTGGTGATCGGACCAGACTTTCAGATGTCGACCTGTGAGAACACTTCCATAGCGGCCTCAACCCAGAGATCCGACAAAATCTCATTGTGGTCAATATAGCCCAGGGACTAGCTCCCACCCTGGAGGAGGCTATTAGGCGAGCAATTTCAGTGGATGTGTTCCTGCACGATCCCACCATGACAGGTCACAATCCAGGCACCTCCCATATCTCCTCCCCCCCTGCCAACTCCCATGCTATGGATGTCAATGCCATGCACACTAGTGGTAACAGCAGAGAAAGCTTCGTGGCTCAGATGAGAGGAAGGTGTTATGGGTGTGGCTCGCAGAGTCACGAAAAGAGGAACTGCTCATACAAGGAGACAGTTTGCCACTACTGTGGACGACAAGGCCACCTAGAATCAGTCTGCCAAGACAAGTTCATGGGTCTAGAACATGGCCAGGGTAAGCGCCAATAACCCCGCCGTCAACAAGTCTCTGCTTCCTCTTTGACACCCTTCACCCTCTTCCCCAATGAACCCGTCCAAATTGCCGCTTCCACTCCAGCCCCCACTGCTCCATCCCCACTTACGCCTGACCTCTCCACCCAGATTGCCCAGCTCCAGGAGCTCCTTAACAGAGCCAATGCCATGGCCCCAGCATCAGGTTCTCAGGAGGGTTTTTAAAGTGGGTGCCCGTCTCGGCTGCATCGAGAGTACCCATAAACCAGTTCGCTATACATTCCACATCCGCGTATGATTCTCTTCCATCCTGTAAAATATCTACTATTTCGGAATTGAACTCCAATTCATCTCACTTCCAAATTAACGCAAAACTAAGAGGAAGAAATCACAGTATAGCAACTGCAGCCATGGTTGATTCTGGAGCCACTGCTCTATTTTTGAACCAAGAGTTTGTCACCCACCACCGTGTAAGGACCTTCCCACTCAGGAAACCCATTGGCATCTTTAACATTGATGGGTCTGTTAACCGAGCAGGGCAGATCACACACTTTGCACGTCTAGCCCTGATTGTTGATAACCAAGAACGGTGGACAGACTTGCTAGTAACTAATCTGGGAAGCGAAGACCTAATCTTAGGACTCCCCTGGCTACGTAAGGCCAATCCAGATATTGACTGCGAGAAAGGACGACTCACAGTCAGATCACAACAAACAATGATAGAGGAGGTGGAAGAGCAAGACACGGCAGAGGAAATTGAAAATGTTATCACCCCCGAACCACCACTTGACACACTGGATGAGGAGACAGAAGAGTCACCCATACACCACATTCGAGCAAACCAACGAACCCGACGTGCATGGGTGAAGTCAGGAATCTTACACAAACAAACAGAGGAGGTCTGGTGTGCTGCAGGGTTCACCTACTCCCAACAGCTAGCGGAACAGGCCCACAAAGCAAAACCTCTGAAAACCTTTGAAGAAATGGTCCCAGAACCCTACCGTGACTTTGAAAAGGTATTTTCCGAAACTGCATCAGAATGTCTCCTGGAACACCAACCTTGGGATCATGCCATTGAGCTGATCCCAGGTGCACCTGAAACCATGCGCACAAAAGTCTACCCAATGTCATTAAATGAACAAGGTGAACTTGACCGCTTCCTGGATGACAATCTCCGAAAAGGCTACATTTGTCCCTCCAAGTCCCCACTGTCATCACCAGTCTTCTTCATAAAGAAGAAGGATGGAAAACTCCATTTTGTACAGGACTACAGGAAACTTAACCAAGTAATCCTGAAGAACCATTATCCCCTCCCACTGGCTGCTGACATCGTTAGCCGTCTGCAGGGGACACGGTATTTCACCAAATTTGACGTCAGATGGGGCTATAACAATGTTCGGATTAAAGAGGGTGACAAGTGGAAAGCTGCCTTTGCAACCAACTGAGGGTTGTTTGAACCCAGCATAATGTTCTTTGGTCTCATCAACTCCCCAGCCACTTTCCAAGCACTCATGAACTCCATCTTTTCAGACCTAGTGGCAGCAGGGAAAGTAGCAGTCTACCTAGATGATATTCTCATCTTCACCAATGAAATACCAGAACATCGGCAGATAGTCAGAGAGGTACTCAAACGGCTAGAGAAACACGACCTCTACCTACGACCCAAGAAGTGTGAATTCGAGGAGCTCCAGATCGAATACCTAGGACTAGTGATATCAGAAGGTGAAGTAAGCATGGACCCGGTAAAAGTAGCTGCAGTTCGTGACTGGCCTATCCCAAAGAATCTGTGAGAGCTACAGGGATTCTTAGGTTTTGCTAACTTCTACCGCCGATTCATACAGAACTTTGCCCGCATAGCACGCCCTCTGAACAACCTGACCAAGAAAGACTCGGGCTTCAGTTGGGGGACACACCAGCAACAAGCATTCAACACCCTAAGGGAAGCATTTATCACAGCACCAGTACTAGCACTCTGGGACCCTAACAGGCTCACACAACTCGAGGTGGATGCATCAGGCTTTGCTATGGGAGGAGCTCTAATGCAGAAACAAGACGATGGCCAATAGCACCCAGTAGCATTTTGATCAGCCTCCATGCAACCAGCCAAATGAAACTATGAAATTTACGACCGAGAGATGCTCGCCATCATCGAAGCATTAAAGGACTGGAGAAGCTTCCTGGAAGGTTCACCACAACCATTCGAGATCCTCACTGATCATGCAAACCTGGAATTCTGGTGTTCTGCTCAGGACCTTAGTAGACGGCAGGCATGATGGGCACTATGGCTGTCCCGCTTCGACTTCCAACTCACTCACCGGCCGGGCAAGTCCAACACTCAGGCAGATGCTCTCTCTCGCATGGCAGCACATCAAGTTTTGGATAGCAAAGATAATCGACAACAGATCGTCCTGAAACCAGCCCATTTTATGCGAGTGGCAGCAACCTCATTACAGAATCCACTGGAGGACCGTATCCGACAGGCATCTCAGAAGGAGGCCCAAGTACTGGAAGGACTGGAAGAGCTTAGGAGAAGCGGTCTCAAACGCTTGGCCAATGGGATAGCAGAATGGGAAGAAGACAACGGACTAGTGTACCACTGAGGGAGGGTATACATCCCACCAGACGATGACCTGTGGAAAGAAATACTCAAACAATGCCACGACAACCCCTCTGCTGGCCACCCTGGACTTCACAATACCCTTGACCTCGTCAGTACCCACTTTTGGTGGCCCACCCTGTGATCCTTTGTAGAAAAATATGTTGAAGGATGCGAGACTTGTGCTAGGAAGAAGATACAGAGGCACCCATGAGCAGTAACACTACCCCTAGACATCCCAGCAGGCTTGTGGGAAGAAGTGGGAGTTGACCTGATCACACAGCTGCCCAACTCGCAAGGGTACGATGCGATTCTAGTCTGCACTGACCTCTATGGTAAACAAATCCATGCAATTCCTTGTACAACCTCAATCACAGCAGCAGGGGTGGCCGACATCTACTATCACGAAATTTTTCACCTCCATGGCCTTCCCCTCCACTTTGTATCAGACCGGGGACCCCAGTTTGCAGCAAAACTCATGTGATCACTACTCTCCCACCTAGGAATCAAATCAAACCTCACCTCTGGATACCACCCCCAAGCAAATAGACAGACTGAACGGGCAAACCAAGAAGTTGAAAAGTACCTCAGGCTCTATGTGGGACGCCGTCAGGATGACTGGGCAGAACACCTGCCCATGGCGGAGTTTGTGATCAACTCTCGCACCCATTCAGCACTTGGAATGTCCCCATTTGAAATCACTTGCAGTTACCTTCCTTTATTTAACATTCTGGTGGGACAATGGAGTGGGATCCCAGCAGTGGATGATCACATCCAAATACTTCAAGATGCACAACAGGATGCTGGGGCAGCACTACATCTGGGGAAAGGATGGCAAAAAGAGAACTACGAATGGGGAAAATGAAAGGCACATCAGTTCCAAGTGGGAGATCAGGTTTGGCTGAGCACAGAAGACATCAAGCTCCAACTTTCTAACAAGAAACTTGGGGACTGACAGCTAGGACCATATGCGATTTTGGAGAAGGTTGGCCCTTTGGACTACTGTTTAGACCTCCCACTGTCGCTAGACCGCATCCACCCTGTTTTCCATGTTGATAAACTGTATCCTTGGAGAGGGAACTCCGTCAATGGCAAAATTGCAACACCACTGGAACCAGTATACCTAGAGGATGAGGATGAGCCAGAGTATGAAGTCAAGGACATCTTGGATAGTCGGATTAGGTGGAAGAAATTAGAGTACTTGGTAAAGTGGAAAGGCTACGATGCAGGACACAACTCCTGGGAACCTGCACCAAATCTTGAACACGCCCCTACAACTATCCGAAAATTCCACAAAAAGCACCCCCAGGCGGCAAAAGCTTGACCATTGAGGGCAATGGTCATAAGGAGGGGGGTAATGTCATGAAGTGAGCCACCCCTATCATTTTCCTTTCTCTATGATACACCATCTGAGCTCTCCTACCTACAATAATCATCCCAGAACCTTCCATTCTATCAGTTCCGTTCCATTCCTTGTGCCTGAGCTATACAGTATTACATCATAATTCCCACACTCCACCTTGTATATATAAGCCAGCCCCCACAGCCTGGTCCCTTATCTTGACCTCTTTGTCATTGGGACCAGGTATGTCTTTTACCTACTTACTTGTATTTATTATCAATATAACTTTGTCATTGGGACCAGTATCTGCCCGCTTCCGCTCAAGTCTCCGCTCCGCTCCGCCACCATCATCACCTCTTTGTGACAGCAAGCTAAATCCTTATGAAGCTTCATGATCTATTCCACTACTTAGATATATTACTTATATCCTTCTACCATTACGCAATTACTTCGCGAAGGAATTACAATGCAAAGCATTTACTCGTTATCTCTTCTCATTCTTATCAGATTCACACTATTTCTTTTATATCCTTTCCTTTGTTCTTTACTTATGAGCTCACCCATTTGGGCATGGCATCACTTCGCAATCCTGACTTACTTTTAGTATAAAGCTATGGTATCGAATAGGTAGTTCCTTAGTTTAAATATCAACCTTGATAGCACTTTGATAGTGATACCAAACAATCATCTATCCTTATCATTGTTTTAATATCCCTACTGTCAGTACATTCTGCGATGGTCATCGTGAATGGAACATGTTTACTTTCTTCTATATCAGACACACAAAGTGTTGAGGACTCTACTAATAGTGGAGTCAAGGTCTGACTACCTAGTTTAGGATCATCTTACCTTGTGAAGCAATCCTCTTTGCAATTTCCCATGATCAACCCTGTGACCCATTCCCAATGATTCATTAGTGCATGATCATAACAAAAGGATGAAGTGATCTCAGCAACTGCAATACCACAAAGGGCCAATTGCAAGAGTTAGGCAAGGCAAGCTAGTTACCAAATGACCAACTCAGTATTGAGTGTAAGTAAAGGGTACAATCACAAACCTAGTTCCCAAATGATGAAGAGGTCAAGATAGGGAACTAGGAGCTATCTATTGCACTATATATATGAGTTGAGTGTTATGATTGTGCAGGTGGGGATCATCAAATTTAGAGTTGTGAATATAATTGCAGAAAGTTGAATATGTGAAGGACAATACTTCATGAAAGGAAATGATCCAAAGGTTAGTTGGACCTTGACTCCACTATTAATGGAGTCCACAGCAGCAGGTGTGGCCAACATTTACTACTATGAAATTTTCTGCCCCCATGGTCTCCCCCTCTGCTTTGTTTCAGACTGGGGACCCCAGTTTGCAGCAAAACTCATGTGATCACTACTCTCCCACCTAGGGATCAAATCAAATATCACATCAGGATATCACCCCCAAGTGAATGGGCAAACTGAATGGGCAAACCAAGAAGTCAAAAAGTACCTCAGGCTGTATGTTGGACACCATCAGGATGACTGGGCGGAGCACTTGCCCATGGCGGAGTTTGTGATCAACTCTCGCACCCATTCAGCACTTGGAATGTCCCCATTTGAAATCACTTGCAGTTACCTTCCTTTATTTAACATTCTGGTGGGACAATGGAGTGGGATCCCAGCAGTGGATGATCACATCCAAATACTTCAAGATGCACAACAGGATGCTGGGGCAGCACTACATCTGGGGAAAGGATGGCAAAAAGAGAACTACGAATGGGGAAAATGAAAGGCACATCAGTTCCAAGTGGGAGATCAGGTTTGGCTGAGCACAGAAGACATCAAGCTCCAACTTTCTAACAAGAAACTTGGGGACTGACAGCTAGGACCATATGCCATTTTGGAGAAGGCTGGCCCTCTGGACTACTGCTTAGACCTCCCACTGTCACTGGACCACATCTACCCTGTGTGTCATGAAACGATCTTTTTCTATTATTCTTTTCTTTTATTATTCTTTTCTTTTTCTTTTATTTACTTATCTAATCACCAAAGCGCTTACACTAGCGCTTATTATATTTTCATTATCATTTAGGTTACACGCGTCAACCTTATTGTTCTCGCATTGTCGTTTCACTTAGGCGCGACTCTCTCGTGCCTGTCAGTTCATTGACAGGACGACGTCATTATCGTTCCGCTTCCATGCTTCTTTCTATATTGCCTTATTGTTTACTCACCTAATACCTACAGCTTTACTTATGGATACGAGCGACTCTTATTGTAGATCCTCACGGTTACGGCGCGAGATATCTCTCACAGCTTCATATCCCAATAGTATATAAGACTTAGTATTTTGTAGTTATATTCCTTAGCTCTATTCTCGTCTATTCTCCTCGGTAGCTAGACCTGTAGTTGGGTTGTTTTATCCTCATCGCTTTTCTCATCCTCTTGCTCATCGTTCATCGTGTGACGCCTGGTTATCTTTTGAGAGAGCTAGCGAGTCGCTGACACTGTGTTCCATGTCGATAAACTATACCCTTGGAGAGGGAACACCATCAATGGCCAAATTGCAACACCACCAAAACCAATATACCTAGAGGATGAGGACAAACCAGAGTATGAAGTTGAGGACATCTTGGACAGTCGGGTTAGGTGGAAAAGGTTAGAGTATTTGGTAAAGTGGAAGGGCCATGATGCAGGACACAACTCATGGGAACCTGCACAAAATCTTGAACATGCACCACTAACAGTCCGAAAATTCCACAAAAAAACATCCCCAGGCAGCAAAGGCTTGACCATCGAGGGCAATGGTCATAAGGAGGGGTAATGTCATGAAGTGAGCCACCCATATCATTTTCCTTTCTTTACAATACATCATCTGAGCACCCTTACCTACAATAATCACTCCAGAACCTTCCATCCCGTTCTATCAGTTCCATTCCATTCCTTGTTATACAGTATTACATCATAGTTCCCACACTCCACCTTGTATATATAAGCCAGTTCCCACAACCTGGTCCCTTATCTTGACCTCTTTGTTGTTGGGACCAGGTATGTCATTACTTACTTCTTTGTACCTACTATCAATATAACTTTGTCATTGGGACCAGTATCCACCCGTTTCCACCTAAGTCTCTGCTCTGTTCTGTCACCATCATCACCTCTTTGTGACAGCCTAGGCAGTCTGTGCAGCTGCAAAACACACTAGAGATGGTCTGTAAGGACTAAATATGTTTTTATCATATACCAGAGTGTACTTATATCAATATCTTGGATGTTCTGAGATATTATCTTACTATATATAGACCTAGTCTTTGTTTTCTCTTACCAAGTCTCCCTAGTTTTGAACGTCAAGTATTATTTTGGTTTGTTTCATGAGTTTCTGTCTTTTGTAGTATAAAAGGGATCTAGAAATACCCTGAATAGCAAGTTATTTCCCCTGTTAGCACTTAGCAGATATTTGCCAAAAGACCCTTGTGTCTGAGTAGGCTTCACTGTGTTTGAACATGTCAAGCAGTTCTCAAAAGAAGCTTCAAATACTAGTTGAGCCTATTGAATTGAAAAGTCATTACTTGAAGCTCAGCATGAAAAGTCCCATTGTGGCCTAAACTAGGTTGATGAGTCATAGTTGGCAGGGCAGGATATCACTAGTAGGAAGCTTTTGATATACCTAGTTGACGCAATGTTGATGAAGCTGTATCAGAAGCAGCTCTTTAGTCTAGTCCAGTCATATAGTTGTGACTTTGTATTGGTGTGTTCAGCGCCTAGGTTGACTAGTCAAACTATTTAAAGTTAGAGGTTTTTCTAAATACCATCCCTGACACGAGACATTGTTATTGATGTTTGAAGTAGAATGTTCTTTGGCTCTCTTAGCAGAATCTCTGACAATGCACCTCACATGAATTTGATAGCAGCCTACCTAGGTTGTTTGGTTTTGGTGTTTGTGATGTTCACTGATCCCAAGCAACTAGCATGTTAACATTCAGTGAAGGTCATTGCAGCCAGAACACATTTATCTTTTATTCTCTATCAGACACATGAAGTGTCAAGGACTCTACCAATAGTGGAGTCAAGGTCCAACTACATAGTCTTAGAATTGTTTTACCTTGCAAAGTATTTCTCTTTGCCATTTCCCATGGTTAACCCTGTGACCCCTTTCCAATGATCTACTAGTGCATGATCATAACATTCTGACTTATCCTAAAGTATAAAGCTATAGTATTAAATAGGTAGTTCTTCAGTTTAAATATCAACCTTGATAGCACTTTGATAGTGATACCAATTAATCATCCACTATCTGTATTATCACCTTTTAACATCCCTTGTGTCAGTATATTCTATGAAGGTCATCGCAAACAGAAATGACTTTACTTCTTCTTGCTTGGACATGTGATGTATTGAGGACTCCATTAATAGTGGAGTCACAGTCCTATTAACTATTTAAATTGTTACCTTTGCAAAGTATTCTCCTTCATGTATTCACCTCCTGCGATTAACCTCACAATGCTAATTCAACAATCCCTACATGCACAATCATAACAATTAAATGATATGTGTGAGTGAGATTAAATTTGGTATAAAACTTAGCTTTCTTTGGAGTATCTAGTAAATCAGAAATAAGAGGCAAAGAATAGTGATCCTTCTTTGTGATCTTGTTAAGACCATGGAAATCTACACAAAGTTGAAGTTTTCCATCCTTTTTTGGTACACATAATACTGGAGCTCTGTGTGGAGGGGACAAAGGTTGGATTGCTCCTGATTCCAAGTGCTTGTTGATAAAATTGTGTAGAGCCTCTAATTCCTTAGTAGAAAGAGGGTAAAGGTGACCAAAAGGTGGTTTGGTGCCATCTTCCAAATCAATTGTGAGGTCATAAGGGCAGTGCTCAGGCAGCACTTCAGATTCCATTTCATTGAAAACATCTGTGAAGTCTGCATATTGTTTTGGTAATGTGGAGGTATTGATTTTTGGTGCAGAAGTTGTTGATGCAGCTCACACTGTAACTTCAGTATGAGCTGTGCATAAAAGCATAGGTTCACACTTTGCATTCTTGCATGCATGGTTAAATAATACCATGTTGACAAGTGCAATATTGATGTTTGAATTTTTGAGCCATGAAACAGCCATTTGAGCCACAGAAGAATAGGTGTAAATGGGTTCATAAGGGAAAGAGTCCGAAAATGGACATGGTGAATAGCAAGAACAAGTTTGAGAGGAAGATCACAAAGGGCTCTTCTTGGAACTAATGGTAGGCTGATCCCACAAAAAAAAATTAGTTACTTCCGGGACAGCTGTTCATAGAAGTGCAGATGTCAGTGAAGATTCAACTTGCTTGGTGGAATAAAATGAAATATTCCTCAATGCCCAGTCAATCAACAGATTGTAGTGGGTCAAGAAACTGTAACCTAAAACTGCCTTGCAAGAGGAATCTAGTGAAGTGACATAAAATGTCAGTTGATTAATATGTCTGATACAGGATGCTTCATAAGGATGACAGAAACAGGAGGGAGGATGATAGCACACTAAACATGTAAATTAGATAAGTACAATTAAGAAATTCTTGTTGAGGACTGACTATTATGATAAGGACATCTTCAGGTTTTATAACCATGTTGTACTTGGTAAAGCTTGAACGAGAGTTTTATCCTTTCAACAGAGAGCCGTCCAATATATATTCAGTTATCCAAGTTCACAGCGTCATAGGGCCCCACTCCAATGTGGTGTCGCAGCAGTACAAGCAATAAAGCGTCAATTACAACGAGGTGATCGCAGCGCACAGGAGAAATTTTCACGATAAAATGGCCGTAGTCAAGTCGTGATTTGTGGTGCCAAACCTTTATTAAAAGATGTACGTACACGTAAATATGAATCCGATATTATTATTCCTTTACGAAGATTCAAGTAGTGTCCGGTTTTCAACAGGGCGAAATAAGACGTAATTTTGTCAAAGCTCTTGCAAATCAAGCTAGGCACGTTGCTTTCTGGCTGCCCGCTTTTCTGCATCCTTGCACTTTCGGCTCGCATCTTCGATCGCTTTAATCCAAACTGCAATAGAATACAAGTGTCAACTTCTCTTCAATCGATAGTACATGGTACACACACCTTGGCAGTCCCTAGCAGAAGTAGCTCGTAGTCCAATAGCATCCCCACCTCGAGGATATGGCAGTGCGACTTGGAATCCAAGATCGTCTGATCAACCATATATCAGAATTAGGACGTCCTACATGCAGAATCCCAACACTGTACCTCGATTACCAGGAAGATCTTTCACTTGTGTCTCTGACAGTGCGACAGGCTACAGAAATTGAGCTGTAAGTAGCTCTTGATGATAGATTCGACACCCACCATACGATACAGATTCCGGACCTTATCATCAGTTAGTACCAGAATGTCACTACACAAAAATGCGTGTAGTCTTCGTCCGCTTTTGGCTTTTGTCAGGATGCCCTCCTTTAGGAGCCGCCTTCCACCCATATGCCTCGTCGGAGCTGTTAAATCAAGTCGCCTGTTGGTGAGAAAGATAGGGAATTAAATGGTATCCCTCGAAACACGCTCCCAAGTCCTTACCCTTGTCCAATCCATAGATTCTGAGAAATTCGCTTCAACGTCTCCTGTCCCTCCTGATATCGAATTGTCTCATTAATATGATCAAGGATTTTCTCAGCAATTTCCATGGACCGATCGATGGAATCTTTCTCTTCGCCTGCAGAAGTATAGTGGGAGATCTGAAATAATTCAAAACTTAAACGTGCAGGAGGAATAGCAAACAGATAGATGTACCTGTCGAATGAGGAGTGGGTACCTTGTGATGCGTTGCACTTGAGGAAATAATGTAAGCTTCAAATCCACATAACGTATTGCCACTCACTCGGTATGAGTAGATAACTGGATAAGTCCAAGTTCCTTGCAGATGGACCGTCTCGGATGCGTTGAAGTTGCAGCGCAACCTCTGAATTTGAATCGCGGATATTTTGCAGGACCTTGATGGCATTTCCTTGGTTGACGCAATATTCCTGCTCTTATGTCAGAAATGCAGCGGCTCACATTGTCGTTACATGTAATGCTAACCATATAGACACCCATACTTGACATATAACTCTGTATTATGTCGCCAATACGGTCAATGTAAAGCCTGCACTCTTTCTGCCTTTCCTCGAGCGAACTCATGAATGTCTGTGAATGAAATCATCAGAAGCGCCATTTAAAAAATCATCAGATGCATACAATGTTGGTTAGCAATATATCTTCGATGTTAGCAAAAATTACAGTGATCGCTTTTCGATCCAAGAGGGGTAATAATTTGGAATAGAAAACCTCAAGAATGAAGCCATGTCAGATTAGACGCGGACAAGCTTTGAGGATCACTTCACTCACCTCGACGACAAGTTGGAGATCGCGAACGTAAGCATGTTCAGTGGCAATAATCTCGAAAATGGCCTAGAGCGAATTCTCAACTGTGCAAAGGGAAGACAGGGAAAGATCATCATTAAGCTTACTTCTTGTCGGCGTCTCTCATTAGGAGGAATACCCTCCAATGCGGATTTATCTACCAGACTGGCCCAAGACTTGGGGTGAACATCCTTTGAATATCAAGGCTCAGCAGATATGAAGCATCATCACTCACACTCCCAAACGCAGGACTGTTCGCACGCGCAGAATCTTCGCTAGGAGGATTGCTCAATATGGGAGCAGAAATAACCAGGGTACGTCGATCATTGTCCACAGGAGTTTTGGAACGTCCAAGGAAGTGGAAAATCCCAGAATGTGAACGGTTCTCCCCATCTTTGGAAGTCGCACTTGACATGGTCACCGAAGTCGTTGGGGAAGAGATCGCAGTGTCAAAAGATGCAACGGAGAGGCGGTTGTTGCCTGTGTCCGACTGTGCAAGACGGAAGGCTTCATATCTTTCAAAGGCGTCGTCTAGGGGAGTCGGCTCCGGGTCTTGAACGTGAAATTCGGGGATAGCAGGAAGATCCTTTGACGATATAGATGAGACAGACTGCCTTTGAGGAGCGGCAGGGGGTGGTCGTCTTCCTCGTTTTGGGGGTCTTGGTTGCGGCTTCACGTCCTTCTTAACAATCAAGCCAGCGGCCTCTAACACCATCTGACGTTCGTGTTCGCGACGGGCCTCGCGCTCCTCCTGTGTTTCCTCTATAATTTCCTCGCCATCACTGTCCTCAAATGAATGGTAGTCAGTATCAGAGTCAGAAACATCACTAGCAGCGTCATCGACATCCTCATGTTCTGCCTGCTCAATTGGGCTGTCCACCACATGGAGTATGTCTAAATTTCGAGCTTTGAATAGAGTTACTGTCAGGGCTTTTTCCGAGTCTTTCGCAAGGCTTGCGGTGCGAGGTACTCCATCTAGATATTATGATCAAATTCCATTCCATTCCGATTCAGAATTTATTTGAGGGTGGTACATGAAAGAGAAACCAGAAAAAAAGCAACTTCAGCCTGTCGTTCACATAGGGTAAACAGAAAGGCATAGGGGACGTAGTAACATGACTAACCCTGGACAACTTCTAGATAACCCGCGGGCACAATGAATACCACACCGCCTTGTTCTGCTTTCCACCATTCATCTTCACTCTGGTCGATAATGGTTACTTCGTCTCCTTCAGCCATTGACAACTCGTCAGAATTTTCTCCAGTATATGAATAGAGCGCCTTAGCCTTAACTGTTGCAAGATGATCAGACGAATTAAAAAAACATGCGTTATGAGGGAAGCCAACCTTTTGTCACTTCCTGTACATATGTTTTTGGGAATAACCCCGACTTCCCGGTACAGTCGAGAGTGCCAAACCACCAATCGCTATCCGTTTTTGACGGGTGAGCAGTGAGTGTAAGATTTTCTCCAAAGCCTATACAGTTCAGAGATTAGCACTCGGATTTGGCAGTAGACAACACGATCTCACTTAGATCATCCGGACCATCCCCTTCGAATGGATAGAGTGACCTCACAGACAACGCTATTCATCAATGTTAGATATTAACAGAAATCTATAGGCAGAACACTCACTGATTGACTTGTCGATATCAGCCATCAGGTCGGATGCTGGGTCAGGGACATCAACCTGAATATCAGGAATTGTCGTGTAATGCTGCTCAGGCTCCGACCCCGACGCCTCATATTCAACATCTTCGCTGATCGTTGTCGGTACTACGGGAGGAGGCATTCTCCCAACATCCGCTGCCAAGCCAGCATACCAATCTACCGATTGACGGTTATCTTTCGCACTCATCACAGGAGGCACGGGAACTGCTATGGGCGGAGGCGATGGAAGCCGGGCAGCAGCAGCAGCGGTAATATGTTCTGGAGGGGCAGATTCACCCAACACCTTCCCGGACAGTTGGGGTCCACTTTTATCTACGGTCTTTGTTGACTTCAAACGCAGGCCGCCTTGGATAGAGCTGAGGAGAGCACTACGGCCTCCAGAGGCATCGGGTGGTGCTCCTCCGCCGGTCATGAAAGGCGGTGGCGGAGCCATGGGTGGTGCAGGCGGAGGTGGCGGTACACCCATGGGCGGAGGCGCAGGAGGAGCAGGAGACTCAGGTTTGGGCGTGAAGCTTGCACCTGGAGCAGGTGAACTCGGACTGGACCTAGCACCTGACTGAGGACGAGGTAACAGATTGCCAAATAACTTATTTGCGATGTCGTTCCTAACAGCCCTAGAAGATGATATCTCATCGTCGCTACTATCATCATCTTCTTCCTTTTCCTTAACCATATCCCAGTCATCGTCGTCATCTTGAGGAGCTGTATGGTATGATTTAGGTCCAGATGATACAGGTGTAGGAATGCTTGGAGTCCTGACAGCAGGAGGCGGGGTTGGGACAGCAGGAGCTACTGCTACCGCGGATTTAGCCCAAGGGTTTGTGCTTGCAACTGCAGGCGGTGGAGATGTGACAGCTCCCGTTCCTTGATTCATGAGGCGACTGAAGGGGTTCGTACTGGACTTCTCAGGCGTAGACACTAGAGGACTGACAACAGGTGGTGCTGGTGGCGGAGACGGCACAGCCATAGCGGGAGAAGGAGCAGTAGGAGTAGTCACAACAGGAGAAGCTGCTGCAGGTAACGAAGGAGGCGCCGGAGACACGGAAGGACGTTCCCTCAAAGCCTTCAACCTAGCTTGATACATTTCTTCTTCAACTCTAGCCTGTTCTGCTTCCTTCTCCATCTCTTCAAGCGCATTCAAACGCGCAGCACGCACTTCTCGCTCTTTCCTCAAAGTCTCTTGACGCTGACGAATATCTTGATCTTCTGCATCAGCTTTTAGCTCAGCAGGAGGCGCCGGTGGCGTAGGTGTAGCGACTTGGACAGGAGGTGCTGGAGGTATAAGCGCAGCTACACGGATAGCCCGGGGTTTAGGTGGTGGTGGAGCCCGCTTGCTAGCAGGAGGTGGTGGAGCAGCTTTCAGAGTAGGCGCTGCAGGAGTGGGAGCAGCCTTCGGCGTCGACGGAGCGCCATTTCCTTCTTTCATTGCCCTCTCTCGATCCAACCTTTCCTTACGGAGATTTTCCCTTTCCTCAGCTTGTTTTTCGGCAGCACGGACCTTCTCCTCTGCTTCCTTCTTTTCCTGTTCAAGTCGATCTTCAACAGAAGTATCAACGGGAGTAGGAGAAGGCGTGGCTACAAGGCCTAGTTTGGCTTTACGCTCTTCGATCAACCGCTGGGCCCGAGCTTGAGCATAAGCTTGTCGTTCAGCAGGAGTCATATTTTTGGTCGAAGGACCGGGAGAAGGCGCTGGTTTCGGGGGAGGAGGAGCATCACGGGTGGAACTTTGTGGGGCAGCAGGCGGTGGTACTGGAGGGGACCGAGCACGCACGGGGCTGCGAGGACCGTCATAATCTCTATCCTGGTTCCGGTCACGGTCTCTGTAGTAATACGACTCACGGTCCCTGTCGTAGCCTCTGTCTCTGTAATCGCGGTCGTAATCTCTTATATCACGGGAGCGAGAACGTTCTCGATATTTATCGCGCTCGTCGTCGTAACCTCCTCGCGAGTATGGTCTATCACGGTCCTCGTAGCCTCTCGAGGAGGAATATCGGTCATCTCTGTCGTCGCGATATCTGCCTGACCTCTCATTGGCACGATCGCGGTCTCTTTGCCACTGTCTCTTCTCCTTTTCCCGTCTTTCATCCCTAGCCTTAAGTTTTCTCTCTAACTCAGGCAATTTTTCGTGTCGTAATGACAAGAGCTCCCTTTCAAACCGTCTCTTGTCTTCTTCCTTGCTCGCTGTCCGAGGCCCTCGCGACACGTAGTCGAGATCTTCAGTGAGGCGTTTGATGCGGTATTTTAGATCATCTCTCTCAGCATCGAGTGCCTCGTCTTCCGCAGACCTCGCAGCACTCTCCTGAGATGTTTTGTCTATCATATACGAACTGTTATCAAGCATGTGTCTCATCTCGTCAATGTCGCCCGCTCCACTTTTGTCGTGAGTGCCACGAATAGCACTGCGGTCGACGTGGCGCCTCGAAGAAGTATAGACACCACTGGAAGTATCATCGCTATGTTTATAGATAGTTGCATCTCTGCTAGAATCAAGCGAGGAGCCTGAAGAGTTGAACGAACGTTCCTTGAGGTAAGAAACAGGCGAATCGTGCGCAGTTGGGGAGCGGTTACGAGTTTCATTCTTCAAAAGATCTTTCAAAATATCGACCGAATCACCGAGGTTTCGGGCAGACGGCGGGACGAGTTCGGAAGGTAGAGTGTCAGGAATGTCATTGCCGTTGAGCCCTAAAAGGAATGAGATGAGCTGATAAATACGTCGTGATCAATGTACTCACGTCGGTAGATCAGGCCCATGGCAACATGGAACTCGGCAAGATTCAGCTTTCCGCGGTCGTCTACATCCGCAAGAGTCCTGAGGTTCAATGATTCAGCGACTCTCAACCCTTTATCAACGAGTATCTTACCAAATTCTGGCCAATTCGTCTTTACTAAGGCCACTTTGCCCAAACACCTCTAAAGCATTCTGACCAGTAATAAAACCTGTGTTCTGAGCATCCCATGCTCTGAAGATCTGATCATAGCTCTTCTTCTCACTTTTCGAAAGAGCCCAGGGGATCTTGGGAGCAGATCCATGATTCTGCTGCTGAAACGATTGCTGCAGGTTCATGCCGCCCTGCAAGCTTGACGGAAGCTGAGGAGCACCTGTTGCGCTGTATGGCATCGAGGTATTCACAGGCATGAAGGTATTAGACATCATCTGCAGTTTAGGGTCGATATAACCCGTGGCCTGAGGAAGAAGTGGTCGAGCTAATGAAGAGCCCATTGCAGGAGATGCACTGAGGAAAGACCGGTTTTGAGGAGGTTGTGAAAGAAAGCTGGGTGATTGATTCTGTTGCTGTTGAAACTGACTTGGAATTGGCGGAACAGGAGGAGGAGGAGCCGCTCGAAGCTGTTGTTGCCCTTGCATCATACCTGGATAACCAGTCGCTTGTGATTGCAGAAAACCAGAATTAGGAAATCCGGTCTGCTGTGCTTGCATTGGATATCCAGTTGGCTGAGACTGGATAGCACCAGTGAAGCCAGACTGCTGAATTTGCATTCCAGCAGGAAAGCCAGTTCTCTGTGGCAAGATACTGCCGCCTGCTGGTACACCAAAGCCTTGCTGGAACTGTGCATTCTGTTGCAACTGAGGATTCTGCTGAAACTGAGGATTACTGCTGGGCATTCCAGTCTGCATAGGGTACTGGTACCCTTGCTGCTGGCCCCATTGCGACATGATTGTAAGGAAAGAGGGAAATTGCGGCCACTGACGCAAACTTGGACTGAGAGTGGGATTATTGGCAGTGTGGGAAATTACGCGGTTTACGTCAGCATCAGATACAAAGTCCTCGCCGTACCTGGGCCACAACATCGTTCGAAATAAGATGAAGGTCAAAGTTAACACTCAAGAATTTGCAGTATTTATATTTTGAAGATGATCGAATAAATCAAACCACCTGTTGAAAGCGTGTGCTTACTCGCAGCTTCGATAATGCTGCGATAAAGTAACCGTCGAATACTGCGAGTTGTTAACTCTACAACTGAGCGAAGCATAGTCTTGCAATATTCCACCAACTATAGAATTTTAGATGACCACGGTCCCGCAGTCATGCAACATAACAAGTACATGCATCGAGTCAGAGCTGCGATCTGAAAGATCAGTGCAAGACGAACGCGAAAAGTACATCCAATGTTGCTGCGATGGCTTGAGATTACGCCGGATAAACAATCGAAGACGCGATCAAGCCGCGAAAATTAGCTCGGGACCAACATGCGAAGCACAGATAGCCTATGATTACCGCCCAATTGACAATTTGGCATTATCCATCCAGGATTCTACAATTTCATGACGCGAGGTGTTTGGAATGAAGGATACTACAAAACGGAATTATTTAAGACGAGTGGCAATGGTCGATGAAGGGAGTGATTAGAAGGATTTGCTAGCTTTCTCCAACACTGCCAACGATGAAATCAGATCAAACAAGCTCTGCTGCGGTGTAAGCAATAGTCAAACGTACCATTCTCGTATGAAACCTCGCTTAAGTCACTTCCCTGTATATCGATATGAATACCATCGAACGACTTCCTTAAGGCGTCTTTCGAAGAGGCAGTCAACATCCTAGACCTAACCGATGCCGCGTCGGGATTCCTTATCAAAGGAGATCATCAGTATTCGAAGGAGGCATCGAGACAGAAAATGCAAACAGCAGACGCGCAAAGTCATGGTGAAGAAAGATAGCGAGCCAATCAAACAGCAAGAAGATAGTTACACTCACCACAAGAAGAAACAGACTTTGCTTCTATGACCAGCACCCTCCTTCTCAAAGTGGAAATCATACACCGCAAATCGACATTGGTCTTCTGGAAGGTCCGCAATGAAATCTTCATATTTGTCTGATTCCGACGTCTTCTCGGTGACGATCTCTTTGTTATCTGGGCTGAACTTGAAAATAATGTATTTGAGCTTTTTGCCCAACTTGAGCGTTTGGTAGTCTTGCAAGCAGCCGGGGTGGACACCGATACCGGAAGAGGCCTGTAAGGCAAATAATGAGTGGCAAGCTTTTCTATGACTTTAAAGGTTTCTAACCATAGTAGATGTTGAGGTTATTGAGATGAAAGTGTCGGTTTGAGTTTGAATCAGTTCGAATCAGAGGCGCCGGTTACGGTTTACAAAGTGTGACAGTGACTGACTTCATTAGGCAACCCCCACTGAAAGCATAGGCACCAGTAGTATAGATATAGGATATAGCACAGCGGGTACACACAATATACAAGAGAATTCTACAAAGAAAAAGTCGTATAAAATTTGCGATAAAAATAAAGCTATAGATCGTGTTGCAAGTGGAAAAGGGCATGCGAGACTAGGAAGTGAATCGTATTATAATTAAGCTACTCATCATCAGAGTCTTGAGTTGCCTTTGCTGGGACTCGACGAACATCTGCAAAAAAAACAGCGACGTCAACAGAAGAACATCGCCTGCGAAATTTCAACGGAACGTACTGTTTCTCTTTGCACGTTTCTTCACTTGCGCCTTCTTGCCTTTAGCTCGTTTCTCTAGCGCCTGATCATCCTGGCCTTGGCGTCGGGCCTCTTCCAGTATCTGTTGGAAACACATCAGAAGGGGACACGTACTTGAAACGCATAGAACATAAACATCACCTCCTCAAACTCCTTCAGTTCTGCACCGATGTCGTTCTTACTCTTGGTTAATCGAGCCTAGATTAGGAATTAGGAAATGATAAAGACTGATGAAACGAGATCATTATGACACACTTTTCCGAGAATCTCCTGGAACCTTCCAAAGACTCCCTCTTCGTACAGTTTATCCCGATAGAATGGCAAGCCCTCAACGATCTTCTTGACTGACTTCTCAGACTTGTAGGGTAGAAGCGATAGGCAGAATGCAATATCACGCCACTGGCGTGGGTCATCCGTCAGTCTGAATCGTTGACAAAGTTTCTCGACAATGCTTTCTGCTTGTTTCTCCTACGACCAAAAATAGATCAGTTATATTTCCGCAGGCATGAAACTATCGCTGCCAACTTTTTCGATAAATCCGAAGATAAACTTGAGTGTCTTTTGGAACTTCTCCTCGTCTACAGCGTGTTCTCCTGCTGAAAGATGACTAATAACTGTGGAACAAATCCATATTAGTTGTTGGTCGCAACGGGATACGAGTAAAGCCTTGCCATCAGGTAGATTGTTGTAAATCGCATTGTCCTTGGTCGACAACTCCTGGAAGAAAAGTTTGGCAAGGTCCGAAATACGTGTATCCTCCTCGTCCTCGACACACTTCGCCATCTCTCCAAGTTGGCCTTTGACCTTGACCATACCGTTGAGAATAAGATGGGTGAGCACCATGAGGGTGTTCTTCTTCACAATAGGATCGCGGTCAGAAAGACCCTTGTATAATTCGTTACTGTTCTCATCGATAATACTGCTAAACGACACAGCGACGTCACCGAGTGCGATCACTATATTGCTTCGAATGCCAGCGTTTTTGGATGTGTCGAGAATTCTGAACAACAAGTGATGATGCTGCTCGCAAAATGCAGAGCTGACACACAGAAATTTACTGAGGGAGAGGGTGGCTGCAGCTCTGAGTGTGGGGTTCTGAAGAGATCAAAGTGAGCGGCTATAAAATAGAAAAGAAGCGACGCATACCTTGAATTTCTGAGGACTACCGCAGATGTTGACAAGCATTGGACCATAAACGCCGAGGAGAGCATCCTTATCAAGCATTTCCTGCTCCCGGATCTCTGTAATTTTGTCACCAATCTCGTCCTCTGCATTCCCAGCGACTTGATCCAACTCTTCTCCATCTTTATTAGCGGGTTGGGGCCCATTCTGGGTGTTTCCCGCTACATGCAACGTCAGAAATATTCATACCAGAGGGACCGATATAAGCACTTACAAGTTCGTTGCAGATCTTTCTGCTTCTTCATTTCTCGCTCTACTACTTCGAGATATGCTATTTGCTTAATGGCGACATGACCCACCACGAATAGCAATTGAGCGAGCTCAAAGGCATCACCCTTGTCCTGACCATCTTGAGACGAGGGGTTATCGGGCGCTTGTGAAGGATTTTCATCTTCATCCATCGCATCGGGATCTCTCGGTGGAACATCCTTGCGAGTGAAAACACGAACAGTCATTTTCTTGATGATTTCGCTGCAAAGGGCATCGGGTCGCTGACCGAGAGCGTAGATAGTATTGATCGCTTGCTCTGCCAGACCGAACCAATCCTTCGACCGACAAGGGCGTTCGATGGCATCACGCATTTTGCGGAATATTGGGCTATCCATTTCGATTCGCTTTGTTTGCGGCATCGTGCCTGAAGGGCACCATAAAGTGTCAATTTAAATCCCACAGACCTTCATGTTCAACCTCACCTTTCACTTTCTTCGTACTACCAGCAAGACGTTGCAGGGCGACGCAGGTGTAACGGGCCAAAGTGAGATCAGCCTATCCGTTTTAAGTACATGATTGCGAGATTGAAGTGGATCCACCGACCTTTCCTAAGGCACCCAGTCCGACTTTAAGCATGACGTCCACTTTGTCAACTAGTACACTTCGCTTGGAAAGAGCAAGCATGCCCAAGATTATAATTGCTCCCCGTCTTTGGTACTTTGGAATGAGTTTGTCCACACCTGTGCTATGTGAATCGTGAATCGAGCACCAACGAACGAGGTTGCTCACTGAAGATGTTCCACAGCTTGTTGATAACATCATGGTCTACTCTGTCGTCTTCCATCATTGTGCGCATCATTTCCTCTAAACTTGTTAGATCTGCAAGCGTCGCGTCGAAAGTGAGCCTAAGACGTTGGATTGATTGAACGGCAACAACCCTAGTCACGCAATACGTACTGTATCATGTTCTTTGCGATAAATTTCACCTGTTCCTTGTGGGGCATTTCGGGGTTGAAGTACAACTCTTGATAACATTCCAACAACCGCGCGCGAACACCTTTTAGTTCTTTGCCATCTTCAGAAGTCGCGTTGCTGTCCTTGTTCCAGATCAAATGAAGCATTTTTCGGATGCCATTCTGTAACGACAGGTCATATAAAGCGAGGATTCTTCCAGGCAGGAACGTACGTCGGCACTTGTAAGACGGTATTCATGTGCTACTCTGAAAAACTCCATCGCCTCTAAGACTTCCGCTTTGTTCTTCGACCCAAGCATTTGCTCTAACAATACTATAGCATCTTCCATTTGTCGAATGAAGTCCAAGCCGTCTGCGTAGTACTTTTTCTGGAGACGAAGCTTTTCGGTATCGACGCTAGTGAGTCTTCTTATGGCTTCATCGTCGTTGAAAGCTTCGAGATTCAGCTGAGATTTCCGTGGTTTCAACTTGGTCTTTTCCGCAGAACCAGAAGGCTGCCCTTCTTCATCAACGACCATGGAAACGTCTTCTTCGTCCTCTTCGTCTTCATCTTCTTCGTTGGTCGGTTCTTCATCTTCATCTACCTCCATGTCATCCTCAGCTCTATGTAAGCACATGTTAATCCTGCGTAAGGGAATGCCTAGAGATTCTTACATTTTCTTCTTCGCTCTTCGCGTTGGTTTAACATCTTCGCCCTCTTCATCGTTGGTAGCTTCCATCACGCGCTGATGGGCTGCATTTTCTATCTCGTCCAGCTCTTTCTTGACTTTCGCGTATCCCTCAGTGAAAACATCTAGTGACAGTCTGCCTCCATCAACCATCCCATACGGATGTGTGTGGAGTAACTCAATGAGAAGCGTTATGGCGTTTTTTCGTACTGTAGGCGTCTTATCCTCGAGTGCCCCGACTGCTTCTTTAGTGACCCTCAGCCTTTGCTTAGGGAATTTCCTCTTGATGCGAGCTAATCGTGTCAATACAGCCAAAACCTTAGTCCGCACGTAGGAGGTGGAATCGAACATTCGCTCGAGGAGAAAATCGTACATTCCTTTGATTTGATTTTCAAACTGCTTGGGGTCATCAGCAGTTCCGCCATCAAGTGCGGCAGCAAGGTCGAGGATGATGAAGCCCATTGATTCTATCACAGCTATACGCATTGGGTACGCCTGTTATGCCTATTTAGCTGACGAAACGTAGAAGACAGAATAATACTAACGTCAGAATCTAATTGAGCGAGCAACAGACTAAGCTGCTTCAAGAGGGCGCGAGGAATATCCTCTGCAAACTTGACAAGGAGCCGCCCGTAAATCCGAGGGGCTTTATTATCCTGCGCATTGAATTCCTTTTGGGAGATTTCACGAAGAATCTCGTCACTGAGTTGAGTATAGTCATATTCTTTGGCCAGCAACGTAAGACATTCAGCTATTGGCTCAGCGAGATGTTCATGATACTGAAGGCGTTGCATAAGCAAGATTTGAGCAGTGGCGGCGTGATTGTGGGTTTTGACGGCTCGACAAATGACTTTGTAGAAGTTCTGTCTGACTTCAGGCGATTTCATGAAAACTTCGCTTTCTGCAACCAGATATGCTGGACGTGTGATACAGCTGAACAGCGTAGAAAGGATAAGGTTCATGGTTCACGCAGAGTGATGATACTTACCTGATGAATACTTCCCTCTCTGTGTTCGTCGTCCATAGACGCTGGGTATTTAGTTGACCCAGCAGACGAACAATCAAACCGAGGGTGACGGCTACATGGTCGAACCACGTCCATTCCTCTGATTTTTTGTTCGAGCGAGCACCTCCGGCCTTCCCTCCTCTTCCTCTACGTGCCTTAGGTGTAGGGGTGGAAGGTTCAGCCGGGCCTTTTACCTTTTCTGCAGCCTGAACAAACCACTGCAGCAGAAATGCGTACATTTCCAAGGGTACTTTATGAGTGCGATATATGTGCTGATCCTCGTGCTGTATATCTTTCCTAGCACTGTCTAATTGAGTGGAAAGACCGGATGAGATGGAGTCGAGCAGCTTGCTCATAACAGATCCTGGTACAGCTTCCGAGTGTTTTAGCAGGCTGCAGTACAGGTCGAAAATCTGAGGATCTGAGATCGACTCGCTAGATTCGGCAACGGCTTCAACGGCGACTGCAGACTTTTTAGAGCGTTGTTCCTTCGCAGAAATCGTTGCAAAACACACCTTCAAGTAACTGCTCTGCTTCATCTCGAGAAACCTCCCTTTCATTCGGTATTTCGAAGGCCGAAGCACTGGTAGTAAGTCTTTCTAGGGCATCCGCTAAGTCAAAGTCTGAGCCCATAGTGTAGGGCAAGCCAGCTATTGCAGCTGAGCGATTGAAGAACAATAGAGGGAATAAACAAGTTTATCTCGAACAAAGAGTCAGACGTTGAACGAAACGCGGTCCCACGTGACTTTCGCGTGAGGCGCTTTGATAGAATCTAATCATGATCAGTAGTAGCAGCACATGTGAAGTTTTTGAATTCTCATTTCCCATACGATGAATTCAAAAAAGCCAATCGTAATCCTTCTCTTTCTTCTGGAAGAAAGTCCAGATCCGTTCAAATGCAAGATATAGTCGACGTTGTCATGTACTGTGCTGTTTAAAGTTTGGTCTATCCTGAATTCTTGAACTGATTCTGTCTTCTACAATCTGCAGTGTTGGTGGCGGAACCGTAGGGCTTCTTCTGGCGTATCAACTCGCACGCTTCGGCTGCAAAGTCTCTGTGCTAGGTCTTTCTCTTTCAGATTGTACCCTGAATGAGTCTTAATCCACGCAACACACCCAGAAGAAGATGACAAGGCTCGAATTCCATCTTATGGTCGCGCCAGTACAATGTGGCCTCGAACCATTGAACTCCTTGACCAACTTGACCTTGCTGAACCGCTTATTCAAGCAGGAATGGTTACTCGGTCGAGTCTACACTTTCACGAGTGAGTGTGGGCGTCGAGTGGAGTTATTATGCCTTGCACTTACTGCGTAGTACTAGCGGACAACGTGTGAAGGGTGGTTTGATGTATGGTAGCCGAATGGATAAGCTCGGTGCGCTATCTTGTGCACTCTAAGACTCACAGCTTATTTCACTTCAGGCGATACTTTCTTCAAATTTGCGTCAGTCGCCTCGAGTTATTCAATTTAACATTGTTCAACTCAGTCTACATGAAACTAGCCTGCATCTACGGCAACGCCTGACTGAGGAAATATTCACTGAGGTAATGCTGAAGGAGTACGATCTCAAACCAACGATGCTTCACCAATTTCAAGGTTACACGATTGACCAAAATGACGAATTTCCTGTGACAGTACAGATCAAAGACGTGAAAACGCAGAACGTAGTCGAAATCAAATGGTGAACACATTTTCATCTTCATATAACCGCAATTTTTCTAACACATATCTCTGCTACACAGTAAATATCTGGTCGGTGCTGATGCGAGTCTCCAACCTTAACAACTCGATAGAAATGAAATAAAACTTCGTATGCAGGGTGGGAAATCAACCGTTCGAAAACTCGCCAATATCTCATTCGAAGGTGAAAACACCAAAAGCCGCTGGATTCGGATGGATGCTCGGGTGAAGACAGACATGCCCAATCCTCGCTGCTTGAATAGCATCGATTCCGCTTCGCACGGCCAAATTCTCTGGTGCCCTCTGGACAACGGTCTGACGCGTATTGGATACGTTTTTTCCGCATCGCTCATCGACCAATATGGTGGAGTAGAAGGGGTAACAGAGGAAGTCGCAATAGCAGAAGCAAAACATGCTTTACATCCATTCAGACTTGAGTTTTTGAGTGTAGATTGGTTCACTATTTATGTAAGTTTAACATAAAAGTTGATTGTTTGATTAAACCGGAATTGGAATTATAGGGGATCGGCCAACGCATTGCGAGTACTTTTTGTGCAGACGATCGTGTCTTTCTTGCTGGTGATGCTGGCCATACACACAGTTCTGGGTCTGCGCAAGGTCTGAATACCGGTGTACATGAGTAAGTCTTCTGGATAATTCGAACCCGACTCTAATTCTTCCTGGTAGTGCCGTAAACCTGGCTTGGAAACTTGCGGTACATTGAGTCCCTATCTTACTTATATGCTCCTAAATCTCATGATGATAGCTCTGCGTTCGTGGATTAGCAAAAAAAGTGTTGCTTCATTCTTATGACGCTGAAAGAAGACCAATTGTACAAACGGTCCGTTCCATCTAAATATATCTCTGAACGAATGCTTCTACGAAGTTGCCTTCCAGGTCATTGATAATGACAAGGTTGTGTCCACTTTGATTTCGGGCCACTATCCACCACGTTTCCAGGGGCGCAGAGAACCCACAAGGTAATCGTGCTCTCTTCAAGGCTTGAGAACATCCCATATGAGAAGCTGAATGTCATTGTTAGAGAACTATTGACAGAGTGGTTTAACGATGTCAATATGCAACATTTCACTCTTGGACTCGGTGGGACCTTTTGGTCTGTTTTTCCACATGAAAGTTGATGTATTATACCTCAGAAATATCCTATCGTACGCTAGAGGAATAGTCTCATGCTCAATCATCCCCTGACCCGGCTCTCAGCGTTCAGTCCGCTCAGTATGACTCTTAGAGGTCCATCAGGTGCTACTATTGACCCCGGCGAGAGAGGTCCTGACGTTTATCTCACAAGTCTCGGGTTCGAAGCACTGATTTTATGTCCTTTTAATGCACTCTGACACTTTGATTTAGCACTGGGGATCTGTTGCGGTTGCAAAAGATTCTGAGGAATAGAGCAACATTCTCGTGCGTCATACTTTCTGCTATCCTTCCATTTCACTCAAACACCTCGAAGTATTGTAGTGTTTGCTGGAAATCCCGAGTTTACCAGATCGGCTCTCCGCGACCTCAGGACCACATCAAACTCTTTCACCAACGTGTTCCCAGAGCAGGTGTTTCAATGGTTCACCATTCCCGCAGTCTTTGGCAATGGAGGTCAAGAGATACTCGGATGTCATCCTTTCGGAAAGGTGTACCTAGATGGAGACTTGAAGGCGCATGAGATGTATGGTGTTGATCTACGGCAAGGCGCCGTCATTGTATTCAGACCGGATGGATGGATTGCAGCGGTTGTCCCACTGTCGGGTGTTGCCCAGCTGAAGGTTTATTTCGACGGGTTTTTGGATAGAGTTTCACCAGAGTGAGGCTGTAGAACGTTGTTATATTTCCGTTGTAGTGTTCTTGTATAGTCTTCATCGTAAACGTTACATGTTCCGATTATAAGGCGACTAAAATTATCTTTCTTCTGCCGTTTGCGAAAGTATAGGAATATTTACATTTGTCTCATACTTAGATGATACCCGCAGGAAACGCGCAGAAAAAAATTCTACAACGGTGACGTGTATTGCTTCCTTTCTACTGTCTGCCCTATGAACTGCTTTGGTGATCTGTCTTGTTCAAAATGCGAATGCGATCTTTTACATCCCCCAGGACGTTATGGATATCCTGAATAATCTCTCAGGGAATCTAATGCACCACATTCAGTAGTGATCACTATTGGGACCATGAAAACTGGAACAACTGGGCTTGAGAACCTCGGTACGTAGATTTCTGCTGTTTTTCTAGCTCTGCCATTCAATTCTTACAGGCGACGTTAACCCGACGCATCCACACAACGACAACCTACATCCACCGCGCTATTAGTTTGTCAATCCTTTCTTATGATATATGATTCACTATGCCTTCCTCTCCCTACTTATACATTACTTACACACACGGCATGAAGGTGTTCGAAAACAACGGGCAACGTTATCGCTGCTACAAGACAAACGGATTGAAACTCATCATTATGTTCACACCACTTTTGATCAAGTTTGATGCGGCCATAGGGGAAGCTTTATCACAGATTCCTTGTGAATATTAGTAGGGAGTGTTGTTATTGTATATATTCTGCTCATTGCGCGTATGATCTTCCAGTGCTCACAGCCACGTTTCACAGAATCCCCGTTGTACAAGCCTTGATCATGTGTCACGCAATGGCCATTTCTGCTTTCATCGCTGTCCCGACAGTATATGTGGCAGATGCGAGTAAACCTGTGGGGGGGGGGGGGTTGTTATCATAAGCAAGTTGTACGAAGTGAAGCTGGCTAATTCACACCTAGTAGAGATATTAGACTGATATTTGCTCCAAAGCTTCGCTTGTATTAAAATGAAATTTAGTTGAAACTTGAATTTAAGGATACATATAGAGGTACCTTCTCTGGATTAGAAGAGATATAATCTCGCGTATAGATTAAACGCGCGATTATCCATGATTCACACAGAAAAGCAGCCAGGATGGGAAATTTGCACGCTGTGATACAGGTCCTGGTGTCCAAAACATGAAATATGGGGTTTCAGAATATTTGAGTCAATGCAACTCACGCTAGATATAGGATTGGGAGATATTCTAGCGTGTTCAAATGCGCACCTACCAATAGTAGCACAATATTAGTAATTTACTGACATACTTCGTCGTCTATGTTACTTACGTTGTGCACAGTTGAGCCTTAACGCGTGGACAGACTTTGCGACTTCTGCATTTTCAGCATATAGCTGAGGAGGCCGAATGCCAGATGCTTTGCGACGCCGGGAAACAGTTATAATCTGGACAGATACAAGAAGGACGGACGATAGGAGCGCCGCGCCAACGTAAGGTAGACTAGAATTCGGGCGTTGATTTAGCCTTGGAATTTCCTTCTTTTTGAAGACTTGGCTTACCCATATGGCACGGTAATGGTGGAGGACATTAGCTGATTGAAGGATATACGGCCAGATTCCAGGGAGGCTATATACGCGAGAAAACCGTCGGATATTCCGGTGGCTGCACTGACGCGTATGTACACCCGGCCTCGGCTCTGAAACCTGCGTCCACCCCTCTTGGCGATCCTCCAATCGGAACGCATTCTTGCTTCATAATCTTGCCGGGGAAGCCGTTCTTTTCTGCAAACTGAACGCACCATGAGTAAAACAACGCGTATATGATTCCCTACTCGACGGAAACAAATAAGTTATTCAGATTCTAACAACAACAACAAAGGCGAGGGAGAGCTGGAGAAATAACACATCGAATCACAATTCCTCAAATTCCTGTCAGAATCAAGCCCACCGCGCAGTACAATATCATCATCGGCGGGGTGACAATACAGTAGCTCCAAAATATAGTGCGTGAAATCAGACGCTCAAAAGCATCGCCGGACGCAGCTTGAGTGATCTATGATAAAACAAAGGGATATGTGAAAACGACATTTATGTCGGTTGGAAAGAAGTACAAACCTGAGCAAGCGTAAGCGCGGGTGGGGAAGCAATTAGTAGTACATTGGATACAACAAACACGGGGCTGAACAAAGGGCGCAAGTCAGATATTACATAGGGTCGTCCATAATCACAAACAACTTACTCTTCGAAAACACTATGCCAGTCCTCCTTGGCCGCGAACGTTACTAGGGGCATTAATACCAACGGCGTCAACAGCATTCTTGATAGCACTGCGATCAGCACCGTTTTCGTCTCACCCGGGAGCGGCATGCCACCGTCGTCAGGGCGGAGAAAAGCAGGACGCCTCTTGTGCTTCGGGTTCAACTTTGAAAACAGATCTCTGCAATGTTGGACTGCAGAAGGCTGAGAGTTGCCTCCAGGTAGCCTGCATCTATTGTCCATGCCGTAGTTCTCGCCGGAGACAGCACCTGCGTCCTGAACTCCTTCCATCCTCGTAGGAATGACACTCGTTCCGTCACCCGGCACGCCTTCTTTGTAAAAATATGCACCCAGAACCACCAGTGTCACTGGGATAGAACAAGATCCAGCACTTTCCAAGGCACCTTTGATAGGGTACAAGTGCACCTCCAGAGTGTGTTGTACCGTCGGGAGTAGAGCAACGACGATCGAAAGTAAGGCAGCGTACAGGGGAACCGTCATGAAGTCTGTAAACCCATGCCAGAGTTTTAGGGCCGGGTGCAAGAGATATGCTCGAAGGACAGTTGGGTGGCTACCTGCATGTGGATAATGGGACTGGTTAGAGTCAAGCGAAGATTGCCGAACACTGGGTCGTCGAGTAAAGACCTCAGCATTACGAGCACCGTCCTCTTCCACTGAGCCGCGTTCTTCTTCTACCTCCGTGTCTTCAAGAGCTGGAAGAGAGACCTTCGACTGGTTGGGAGAGTTAGGGAACGAGCGATAAAAGTAAGAGGATCGATGAAGATGTCCCTTAGATAAATCGGGACGAGCACGTAAATTGGCATCTTTGTCATGCGGTTTGACTGTTGGCGGAGGCGGTGACGGCGAAGGAGAAGGAGAAGATTTCCTGGTGAACGAGTCATCGATAACGATACTAGGAGCTTTAGAACGAACCCCTGCTGCGGGACTGTCGACCATAGTCGCAGTAGAGGCGGAAGGCAACATCGCTTCCAGATCTCGGATACGTCTTTCGCCAACAGCGTCTCCGTCCTCAGGGAGTCGGATTGGTGAGTCGAGCGGGTCATCAGCTTGGGCAAGAAGACGCACACCGTAACTCCAGCGTAGCTAGGAGTTGAAATGTTCAACCCAGTTTGAACACCAGGATCAAGATACGATAACTTACTATCATGCCAAACGTACTATACAAAACCAGGTAGGTCAATGCTCGCCCAAGCATTGCATTCTTGTTATCATCTGGGGACCATTTAAGTCCATGTACAGTGATCACAAGGGATTGCATAAGAGCGACAGGCAGAGAATTCGAGTTCATGAACATAGAAGCGGCAATCGCAAAGCTCCTAAATGAATGCTTTAAGGAATGCGGTATATATGATTAGGTATAATGGACGTACCTCTGTGATCTACTTAACCGAAAGGTCACTCCCAGGAACCACGCAACACACATCGATACCGTTGTAACAATGATGAAAAATATCGGTATGACCCATAATTCACGCAGTTTTTCTAGCGATGTCAAGAGTCCGATAAGCCATTGGATACTGATACAAAGCGTAGAGCGCATACCTGGCGATAGAAAGAAGGCGACTTTTGAGAAGAGCAAACAAGGGGTGAAAAGGGAAACGTTGATTCTATTCATCTGCTTTTGCGTCTTCTTATCGAGTATGCCTTTCCATGCGAGTACATATCCAGCAAGACATAGCAGAAACACTTCTAGAATGGACTGAATTTCCGACAATGTTAGTTAAACTTTCACCAGATATGAAAAGACATACCGCAACAACGGTTATCAACAGACCACCAACATTCAATGGAGTTGATGAGAGGATCATTTTTGGGGGGAAAACGTGCGCCGTTGACGAGAATTATGGACGAAAGAAAGATTTAAAGATTTGAAGTTGTTATAAGAGTGCTGCGTAAAAGTTTGAGGGAGATGAAAGCAGAAAAACTATAATGAACAATGTCAGAATGATGCAAAACAGAAATGAACTCTTTCTAGTACCAAAGAAAGGAAAGAAGATAGTAGGAGAGGGCCAGCCTGAGTAAAACGGCAGCCTCGTTCTGCGTAGCGAGTAGTAAAATCTTTCCACGCAGGTTTGGTCCGTCGGTGGTCGCTGCGCCGTCGGCCGACAACACTTTCTTTCTTCTTTCCCTTCCATCATGGCTGCAGACAGTAATATTACTTACTATGACTTGGTATCGCTCTGGTTCTGCTGTTGAACAATACACAAGCTTGCTAGCTTGGTGGGAGTCTACAGACAACGACCAACAGCGCTCATATTTGATTTGAAATCAGCTTGACTCATACCATTCCTTCTTCTTTTTCGCCTTACCATCGCCAAGAGGCAATACCAAGAGACGGATGTCAGCAAAGAAGCTAAGGAATTGCATGGAAAGTGTATGACTCCAAGTTCAAACAAACTTCACACTACTTTACACCCACACATCGACGCAATCATTCTACTCGGTGCTCCACCTAGTTCAAACGAACAGAAAATCAAGAACGCTGCAGAGGAACGGCCGAAGGTTTTTGGAATGCTTAGCAGTCTCCGGTATGCTTTCAAAGCGTGACCTTCCAAGTATCTGCTGAATACTTTGACTAGCACTGCTAGGTAAACTCCAGTCCAGTGGAATCTACGGAAAGGGTTGTGTATCATTCTGTGGCTATATGACAAGAGATTATATCGCTATATTAACTGCTGCAATCACAAGGGGCATGCAACGTCAACTGAAGCTCTCGGAGGACTATTACATCTCGTCAGTCTGAACTTAAACGAAACATTTTTCCCGCCACTTCACGTTATAACCGCCTCAGCCTTTGTTATTTGCACTGCTTGTACGAGACAATCACCTGTGGAGCGAATGCGCCAAGTGAAAGGTTCTCGCGCCTAAAGGTACGCTAAGCTGTAGGCTCCCGCACCAAAGCCCGCCAATCCACCGAAAATTCGGCATCGGCGTCGAATCATTGCAACGGTTGTACTTTTTCGGTATCCAGGCCAAGGTGAAGATGAAGGGAGAGGCAACAGAGTAGTAGTACATATCGTGAAATACATAATTCATTGTTGTTCATTCGGGATTATTCATAATTTGCCTTGGTCGAGGGCGATAAAAGAAAATAATAATAGTTCAGTTTCCTTGACCAAGTCTTCCGCACCCTCTAAAGTGGTTGAATTGTTGGGATAGGACCTATAGGAACAATCCTGGTGGGATTGATCTATTAGAGGGGTCAGCATGAAAAAGCAAAGTGTTTCGAGCAACCAATACTCACCGCAGGGTGCGACCAATAATAATGAGTCTTAATGTGATCAAAGTTGGTGCAATCCTTGAAGGCGGTGTTGTTCCAATAAAGGTTCTTCATCCACCTACAATGAAGTGATGAGTATTAGTATCCGACAAACCAGTCAAAGCAAATAAGGAATTGTGACACCCACTTGTTAATGTTGGGATAACCATTACGAATGTCTCGGATGTTACATTTGAAGTGGCCGACGTAGACTGGGTCAAAACGAATCTAAGTACATGCATGTAGCTCGTAAAAAGTAGAATTTATAGAGAGGAGTGCGTACTATAGTGACCCAAAGTCTCACATCGCATTCTGTGAGCTGATTTCCAACGATGTACGTCTTGTTCGCAGTCAGGATTGCTTCAACCTTGTCGAGTGCTTCGAAAACCTGCTTTACGGCAGCCGAGTACGCTTCTTGAGTAGTCGCAAAACCTGCGCGATAGACACCGTCTAAGAAAAAAACGAGAGATTAGATGAAAATCCGCTGACGTTTCGACCTAGAACTCACTATTAATATTCGGATAGATCCACTCGTTCAGTCCGTCAATCTTCGCTTTGAGAGTGTCCGGATAGAGATCCACATCTGCGTATTTCTTCGGTAACAGATGGTTGAAAGCAGTGTTAAATATGCGAATGATTTCCGAGCTTTCGTTGTTTACAATAGTCTTGCCCTTCTTGTCCCAAAGGACCGGGACAGTGAACCTCCCACTATAATCAAGGGCAACGGAAAGATAGAGATCCTTGATATGTTGAGAATTGTACAATGGATCAACATCGGCTCCTGGAAATGGATCTACTGAGGCAAAAGGCCAGCCATCTGAGCCCATACGAGGTGACACAACAGAAACAGCTGGAGAGATTTGTCGGTCAAAACCAAGGAAGTGAATGCACTTAATCATACGTACAGATGAAGTCTTCTAGACCTTTGAGCTTGCGTACAATGAGAGTTCTGGTTGCCCAAGCTATATGCGTTCAGCTTGTGTCAAATTACAGCGAGATAGATACATACGACAAGCATAAGACACATATAGATGGTATCGATCTATGGCTGATAGTTCAAAAGAAATCTCAGCCACGATTGGTGGAATTGAAGACGCACCTTTCTCGGGTTCGAACTGGCTCCCCTTCTCAATACAGTTTCTGAATGATGCATCCAATCTCTTGAACGATCCGTCAGCCTCTGTCTTCATTTTAGCAATATCAGCTTGGTGAGATACGTCTCTCGTAGCCATTGATATTATTGGTAGGAAAGACACAGAAGGTTTGGAGAACACAGATGATTTGAGGAAGGCACGAGCGTTAAATGCCTTGAAGAATGATTGCGTGAGTCTGTCAGCCAGAAGAAAACACATAATATACTCTGACCAACTTGGTCATTCAAGCTGAGCGCTTATTTTGCTTTTGACTTTGTTCTCTTCGTAGACCGTGCAATCTAAGTGGCCATGTATTATCCAGTGGGAGAAGGTACAGGATACGAGAACATCTATTTATGTTGTTCTTCAAACATGCTCCTGGAGATTTGTTGGTCCAAATGTTCAGCACCCGGACCACGGCCGCCAGAGTTATTCACCTGATGGTCGACACTATGCTGCTCCGACTCCCCAATACTATATATCCCTCAACTCGGACCTCATAATACAAAAATAAATCGCTCTGTTTTCCATCTTTCACAAGTTTTTTTTTCCGACGTCTCTCCGGCGACACCACGACCAGCACTCGCACATGGAACGGAAGTACACTGTATGATCATGAGTGTGCATGTCAAGTATGGATAACTTAGAATCTTTCACTCCAGTTTCCTTGCGCGTATCGGCTCTCACTTTCTTACGGACCGTCTGTTTCAACGACGGCTGTATCCTATGACTTACATGTTGGGATCTTGAGCTACCGATTGGGTATCCTGATGGTATCCATCATCTGTTTCTGGAAAAATGCTTCCTCGCAGCGTCATATTAGTATGTGGCCTTTTTTCATAGATAACACTCTTCTTTGATTTTTTTTTGGCGCAGCCATACTCCTTTTACTGCCAACATGTTCTCCAATAAATTCTGGCAGTTCCTCATACCATTAGCCTTGCTCCCCTCGGCCGACTGTCTCACCTTCCATGGCGCGGACTACTCGTCTTTGGTCAACCTCGAGAACACGGGGATCACCTATAAGGACTCTGGGACCAGTTGAGTCTCTGCGGGATACCTCGTTATTACTTCTGCTAAACATATGGTTTTCGCTCACCAGGTGAAAAGTTCGACACAATTCTCGCCAACCATGGTGTTAATTTGGCCAGAATCCGTATCTGGACGAGTACCAACAACGCTAATTATAGCTTGGACTATGGCCTGGTACTAGCTAAGAGAGCGGTAGCTGCTAGGATGTCTCTTTTGATTGGTATGTCCCACGTTCATAGTCTGTTTTTGTCCGTTAAATTAGCGGTAGATCTTCACTATTCAGACACCTGTGCGTTCATATTAACTCGTAATATTGTTAAGTCTTCAATCCGTTCATCGTAGGGGCTGATCCGGGAGACCAAGCTACCCCCTCTTCCTGGCCGACCGACTTAGATGGTTTGAATACGGAGATTTACGAGTAAATATTCCCACTTTCACGCGTTCAGCGTCATACACATATCTGATTGGGACATTATCACAAGCTACACCAACAGTCTAGTTACAGCATTCGCTGCCCAAGGAACACCGATCGATTTTTTGCAGGTAGGTCACCTCATATCTGCAGGAACTATTATATTTTGCCAACTCGTCCGAATTTTAGATTGGCAATGAAATCAACAGCGGAATGCTATTCCCTACAGGCGAAATCTCAGTCAACGGTTATTCGCCTCTATCCCAGCTTTTGCACTCAGCAGCAAACGGGGCTCACGACGCTTCTGATACTGTCAAAGTCGTCGTTCATCTTGCTAATGGCTGGGACGGTTCTGCTATGAGCTCTTTCTATGAACAGATATTCATTCAAGGTGAATTTGCTACAACCGACTTTGATGTCATGGGCTTTTCTTTCTATCCATTCTACGACTCGGCTGCTACATATTCTGCTCTTCAATCAAGTCTGGATAATCTTGTCGCGACATATGACAAGGTATGTCCTGATACTTTATCCTATATTTCTAGTCATCGATGTGGTTCAAAAGGATGTGATGATCGTGGAGACTGACTGGCCAAGTTCGGGATCGTGCTCTGGCGTGACGCTCTCAGAAGATTTCGCTGTCTCAACTTCAGGACAGGAATCTTGGGTAAGTCAGACTCATACATAGTATGCACTCATGTTAGCTTATCTCTGTCCCAGGTGTCCGGTATAACCGATATATTGGCTGGTTTATCAGATGGTCATGGGCAGGGTGTCGTATACTGGGAGCCTGGATGGATTGGGAACGACGGCGAGTTCTATCTACTATCAAAAAAAAAGTATCTTTGCTCAATTTTTGCATGACCAAACTTGACAGGACTGGGAAGTAGTTGCTCGGTGAGCCCTTGATCTGATGATTTCATTTGGAAAACGCTCATTTTCACACTTCTCTCTTTAAGAATAACCTCGTCGTTGACGATTCAGGAAACACTCTAGCATCGATCGAATTGTTCTCTGCTGACATGTAACATGTCTTTTCTTCTTTGTGATACGAAAATATCATGAATACCCATGGTCAACCCACGCTGTTCAATGGAAAGGGGAATGAACCCTACTGAGAGTTCTTCTCGTGAGAATCTCGAGTGCCCTAGCTAGGCTAGAAAGAACAAGGTTTTAGAGTGATGCGGGTGCTGTAGTCCTCATCAATTCCATCTGCAAACGCTACAAACTAGATTCAACCACCACTAAGCTGCAATGGGCTCCAATGCACTTTGTGCTACTCAAGCAGGTTCATCAAAGCTATTCTGGCGGGAGCCGAGATAATGCATGCCAGTAGTAAAGGCTGTTACTACCATTTTGTCTAATCCTCTGTTATGATTACACTGACCGTGTGATCAAGATGATATTCGACCCGACTCTCCCATCCAGGGATATATGCTCACATCGGACCAGATCGCAAGAGGAGATAGGCACATTTGTCAAAAATTGCTGCTTGACAATTATTCGTTGTCCACTGAGGCTGAACTCATGATGAATTATGCCGCTGTGTGAGTGTTCATATTCAATGTTGGCCGCGATAAACAACAGTCACTTCCCTCGTTCCCTTCTTGGTGTCGAATTCACAGAAGAACCGGTCTTCAGAGAATAGACTGACGCATCATCGATATCAATAATATGGATGGTTCTGTCGGCTTTCCGTCCATTTTGTCACACAGGATAACCTTCCGGGTTCTGTTCTCTCAGGTGGCCCTTGATCACTATCGTAAGATATATGGGTCCATCCAAACCAAAACAGAGTGATATCTCTACATACACTGTCCCGACTGCCACATCTTAACACCTATGTATACTTCCTTCTTGCTCTTTGTGTCGTTGATCATAGCCACGCTAGCCTCAATAAAGATTTTCAGACATCGATCCTACGTGGGGAAGGCTCCCTATCCCCCCTGGGCCGAAAGTTGTGAGGATGCCAACTCAAGATGCATGGGTCAAGTATCGAGACTGGGGAAAGGAATATGGTCAGTACACCCCAATTTCGATGACTTCAAACCATATGAACTTAAACCATATGTGCCCAGGAGAACTCGTCTATCTTTCTGACAGGAACACTTTAATAATCAACAAATCTGAAGTTGCTATTGACCTGTTGGAAAAACGAGCTCGCATCTATTCCGATAGAATAATGACCCCAATAATGAAGCTGTGAGTCAACCTATTGGTGTCTGCGCCTAAATTGACTTGTTTCTGGAGATGTGGCTTAGAGACAATTTTCGGATTGCTGGTGAACGAGTTTTATTTTTTACCCTCTTCCCCGGGACTTCTCTCAAACTTATAATCATTTAGTCCTTCACAGAATTATTCCGAAAAGTGGCGTAGGGCCAGAAGAAATTTTCAGCAACTATTTCGTCAAGCTGCAATTAGTCGCTTTTATCCAGTCCAGTACTCCAAAACGAATGAATTACTACGCAAGCTGTTGGTCGCACCTGATGATTTCATGAACCATACTATGGCGTGAGCATTCAGTGACTCACAAGTTTCCCTTTGGAAGAGTTCTGACTTTAATGTTAGGCTTTCACAAGGACCTGTCTATTCCGCGATATATGGGCTTGAAGTCAGGTCTGAAGATCCTCTGGCACAGAAAGCAGTACAAGTAATGTTTGCAATCGGGCAAGCTATACTCAGTGGCGCCTTCCCTGTACTTGAACAGTTCCCATTTTTACGGTACATGCCGTCCTGGTTTCCTGGATGTGGCATCCAACAGTTTGCGAACCAGTGCCGAAAAGGTATAGAAGAGATAGACACAATCCCATTCAACATTGCAGTCAACAATCTGGTGCGTATCCGATTGCGACGTCTCCCGAAACGGTGCGATTGCTAGCATATCATATACAGAAAAGTGGTACTGGTACTTCACCTATCGCTGAATTAGTTGCGAAAAAGCCTACACAGATCGAGGCGGTGAAGGCAATGGGCATAGCCAGCTACGTTGGTGAGACTTGCTGCTTTTCTGTTGTGGTTTTCCTTATCTATATGGTTTAGCTGCAGCGGACACGGTGTGTAGACTGCCCAGATTTTGACCATGGGTCTAATATACAAACCTGGCCTAGACGTTGTCTTCTATCTTCTCTTCCAGCTCTCTATTTGTCTCCACCCCGATATTCAGATCAAGGGACAAGAGGAAATAGATCGTGTCATCGGCAAAGATAGATTACCTACCTTCGAAGACCGACCGTCTATGCCTTACATTGAAGCCATTTATCACGAAGTAATGAGGCTTGACCCTGCTATTCCTCTCGATAATGCATATGGTCTACTCATCAAGGATGTATTTATATCTCGAGACGTTTGGTAGGATTGCCTCATGCTTCAACCGAAGATGACTTTTACTACGGATATTATATTCCAGAAGGTGATGACTATCTAATTATCGGATTCTTACCCTTATTCCTACAGGATGCACCGTTATTCCCAACATTTGGTTGGTGTGCAACTCGAGCTCCTTATACCAGACAGGTTAACGAACGAATTCATGTTAGGGCCATGAATCGAGACCCGGACGTATATGCGGAACCTGATAAGTTTATGCCCTCGCATTTCATCGATTCCACAAATACCATAAACGACATATATGCGTATGGGTTTGGGCGACGGTTTGTTGAACACATGGTGTCCACTTTCTGTCCTATGCTAAACAGCGATTTAGAGTCTGCGCCGGACGTTATATGGCTGACAATACCATCTGGCTCACAATCGCCTCGGTTCTCGCCACATTCACTCTGGGTAAGGCCAAAGATGAAAAAGGGAATGAAATTGATATCCCTGGCGAATACACCAATCAATTTCTTCGGTACCATTCATCTCTATCTTCTGTCATTCCCTTTGTTCACCTGCGTCTCAGGCATCCCAAACCTTACCGGTCCAGCATTACCCCTCGCAATCAACGCGCAAAGGATTTGATCCTTGCGACGGTCGCCCAGTGAACGCTTTGCGATCGCGACATCAGGGTCCAATCATGAATTCACGCTTCCGAATCCTCGTTTTTCCCCGAAGCGTCGTACTACGATCAAAATATAACAAAATGTGTATTTATTCAGCTTCTATACTTTTGATAAAGCTGGACACAGCGGCGGCGCGAATGTGTTGTAGTTTTGTGGCTTCGTCCAAAAGCCGGGGTTGTACTTGGTCCTGTTTACCGAATGAGATAAGAAGGACGTTTACACGATGTGACTCACCATCGCATGAGGTCTGACTCGGTCTACCACTTTCACTAACCGGGCAGTCATTTCGTGTAAAGCCACTTGATGTTTTAATTTCAACTGCGTTGGGTCCGCCTTATCCGCTCTACTCCTACCTTTACTACTAGTGTGAGCAAGGGTTAGAACGTCAGGTAGTAGTGCGATTAGTCGGGGTATCCCTCGAACGAGTTCATCCAGCTCTCTTGCCCGCGTGGCGTCCGGTACAGCGTCAGGCTCCAATCCCTCAACAACTGGATTTGTATATGACGGTATTAGGTCTGGTATTCGCGCCATGATATTTGCGTAATCAAGAAATGCCTAACAGCAAAGGAAGAAGAATGAATACTTGGTAAGGCTAGGGTATGGGTCATTTCTCCACTCACTTTACCCCGAACATACCAGCCTTCGACTCTGCCACGATCTGAGTTTTCAGAAAAAGGAACAAATGGAGCGAACAGCTCTTTCAAGAGATCGTAGTCATTGCGAATGACGGCGTCCGGCGCAAGAGAAAGGACCGCAATGTCGTGCGCACAGTCAAGGTTACCAGCAGCAATGAACAGTTCATAGGCCGTGTAGGATGGATAAGGGGATGAGGACGAAGGGTCAGAGGTGGATGAAATAATGTGACCTGGTGGATCGGTAAAGGAGTTGAGAGCATAGATAGCCTAGGTTTATTTTAGATAATGAATGCTTGGTAGCGGGCGGTAAAACTGACCTGAGCCTCCTTGACCCATCTTAAAGGAATTTTTAAGCTCCCAACGAGACCTCGGGTGTTCCATTCATCTAGTATAGGAGCAGAGCGGACGAGTAGATCCTGGATAGCCTTACGGCGTCTGAGTGTAATCTCAATGTTAGAAACAGAGAAGGCGATTCAACGAAGAACTGACCCGGCAGATCCCTCCAGATGTAACAATACGAAGACAGCCTCTTGGATCATACCCTGCTGCTCAAGCTGCAAAGCATAACTGCTCGTCAGCAGGTCAGCAGTGGGACTGTGCCCCTCGAATTCAGGTTCAGGTTCCGGTTGATCGATGTCGGCGGAGATGTCGTCGTGGCGCACATCGCCGCGATCAGGGAAGTCTCTTACACGCATGCATCGAGAGAGAATGATATAGAGGTGCCATGGAATGGTATAATCAAGCTGACCGGCGGAAGTTCGAGGTTGGAGGATCTGGGAAAGGGAGCACGTTTCGTCGGAATATAGTTGCAGTAAAGAGAACAATAAGTCCTCGGAGCCATCATTGGTGGATCCCACGAAGGAATCGAAAACCTGTGCAATAGGAGCGTGCATTGGTTCTGCGAACCAAAGATAAAGGCCGAAGACGCGCTTCCAGTCAAGACCGTTAACAATGTCCAGGCCGAGATCTCCTGCGAGCAGTGCGTATATCTTGCGCAGGTCACGGTCAATGAGCGTGTCAAGTTTTTGGTCAGTCCAGATGGCCAATTGTTCCAAAAGGTCAGCACGATACTGACTGTCACCTCCAGCCTGTGCAATCAGGGTGGCGAGGGTTGGGTATCCACCGTCCATTGCGGCGTCACAGGCCCGTTCAAGTTGATTACCAGTGAGATGAGCAAAAGCAACGGCCGGTGCACTAGCTGCGAGATGGGTTTGCAAGTAGTCCTGCACTGCGGGAGCGACAGCAGATTGTAGCCAGGTGGATAGCGCAGCTTTACGAGTAAGAATATTCACTCGGTACCGGATATCCGGGGTGGCAGCTTTAGCAGAAAGGTGTAACGAAAGAGGGTCAAACAGTGCTGACCCGAGTCGAAACATAGAAGCTTCTTGCGATGCATCAGTGGCAGGGAAGAGGGAGGCGAAGAAAGAAAAGCGCAGGACATCCGGAGAAGGATTGGCAATGGGTACCCCACCATCGTCGGGTAATATAGGTGAATGTGAGAGCTGGTGCTGGAGAAGTTTTGAGGACAATAAATCACTTGCCGAAATTGGTACTTTAGATTTTAAGATAGTGGTTCCAGAAGTTGGACGAACAAGAATTCCTCCAGGTCCCCATCCAACGCGGAAAGACCTTCCGAATGACAGCCCCGCATCGACCAAAGCACCTTCAGCGCCAGTTGCTATAGACATTGTACCATCCACTCGCGTGTACTTTCGCGTTGGCCGAGTTAGTGTTGGCTGCATGTCCTTTGCAAACGATGGACGCGTATCCCAGCTTCGAATATCCCCGTCTGATTCTCGACCGTGTTTGCGAAGAGTTGGTGCGATTTTCGGTAAAGAAGAATCAGCAATTTGGTTCATTGCTTTCAGCGCTGCCGCCTCCTCTGGCATCCTAAATAAAGATGTTTGCATTACATGCATTCTCTGTGAGTCTACGCGTCCTATTTGATGTCGTTGTGCCAAATTACGGTCCCTTGATAGCTGCAGCTCGTCTTCCTGCATCTCTGATGAACTCCCAGAATCTGTTTCCTCCTCCTCTTCCTCCTCTTCCTCCTCTTCTTCTTCTTCATCCTCCCCCTCCTCTTCATTTTCATCTTCATCATCCTCTTCGTCCTCTTCTTCTTCTTCTTCGTAGTCTCCATCCTCTTGATCCTCTTCTTCTAGTTGAAGTTTTTGTTCTTTGTATGTTACACGGTGCTGATTTGGCGAAACAAGTTGTGGTTGCTGATCCTCATCCTCAGAGCTAGAGGTATTGCTACTGCCGCCGTCACTGAAAGCACGAAAACGAGCCATAGTATGAATTCCAAGAAACAAAGTGTTGGAAACTCGTCAAGTTCTTATCCGCGTGATCGTGAGAAAGCGCGGCTACCACACTAGTGAAGGCAACATAAAATATCGTATATATGTACTATAACGGCGCCGAGAGAAAAAAATTAATGGTATACAGTTTCCAGACGCTGCATTTCAGCCTCAAGTGTAGATCTTCAACCACTGGAAGTCAAAGTAAGCGTCTTCGAATGCCCATGGATTGTTGTTCACATAATCTAGGAGCCTTGTCGTCAATCCAGACGCTCTCGCGATACTAAGTGAGATAGATATGCCCGTACCTACGCATGTAGACGGGCATTCTGAATCCCCGTACGCACTTCCAGCCCAATCTCCACCTATAAAGGGATGTATCATAGTTGTCATGCAATCTCCAGAGTCAGAGTACCAGTCTGCTTACACAGCGTCAAGTTTATGACAATGTTATGCGGGCCAAATTTCGAATCCATGTTACATTCTGTGTTAGAGAAATAGGCTGAAGGCTCTCCCTGGAAATCGGAAAGGAGTTGATAACTCCCAGGTCAAGCATGATTGTGGAAGAACTGGTACGCACCCAATTGTCAGTATCAACGGCCTCATTCCCGACCTCTACCTCCCAAGGAACAGTCCCCGCATCGCGGGACCAGAACCAAACGCTTATACCCGTCTCTGACCTTTCCATCGCATACCTTGAGAAAAGTTGAAGCAACACCTCATTAATTGACTAAGCTCATTATATGAGCTAGGTAGCCCACCATCCACCACCGTGATCATTGAATATAGGTCCGTAGCTTCTCGTGTCCACGAATTTCACACCACAGCCAGAATTTGAATTTATGAAAGTGTCACAATCGTCGAGGAGCGCATTCCTGTATAAGTAACGAAATGACCGGATGATCTGAAGGTCGTGGCAATAGCATAGAGGACACACCCTTTCTCATATCTCCAATCCGGCATCGTACAGCCTGTGGTTTGGTGGTCACATCGATGCATGGGGATAGGGACATGAACACAAACCGGGAGTAGTATGTAGTGTTGCTTGATTCGGTCCTTGATCATTGACTCCTTCGAGCACATCAATCTCTCCCTTCGAGAATATGAGCTTTGAGGGACTGCAGACATTCATACGGAGTCTTACATTGTTTGGCCAGTCTTCCCCCACAGTCCATACCTAGCCAGTCCGACCGTTAGCATATTCAAACGGTTGACAGTGGCGTCGTTGGAATCGAGTAGAAGTGCATACCGCGGGCCAGGTTCTGTGTCAACAAAGATGCAGAACGCGTTATCAGTGGACCACGACAATGGATTTCGAAAGCTTGAGCATGGCTCACCCACATCCCTGGGGCATATGTCGAATGTTAAAGCTATCGTACAAAATATGTCAGTACACGACTGCAACCAATAGCCCTTACTCACATCATGGCTGAGGTCGTATATTGCTTATTAGATTGAATGCGCACAGAATTTCTCCCGGGCCCATTGGGATCGAGCACGGTCCAGTGGTCTGTCCGGAGCACGAAATGGTCTCCGGAGGCATACGTTAGGTTATCGTTTGCGGCGGTGAAACCGTCGACGTAGTTGCTGTGTATCTCGTTTTCAGTGAAACCGAGAATCACCTAGAGCAAAAAATACTTACACCCGACCGTGTGTTGGATCCGGTATGGCTTGGTATGAGAATGATTTCAAGAACCCGATACCGGTATGACTGTCAGACTGGGTATACGATGCCCCGAGCACCAACTGGGTCGTGAGGAGGACACTAGCAAAAGAAAGCAACATCGCAAACAGCGTTGGAACACGATTCTTTGGTAACTAACAATCGTCCAGCCATATCGTTTGTATATATACGTACTTCACAGGATAGCTGCTCTGTACTTCGGAAACGCTCAATCCCCTAAAGCATGCAATAGTCGGACCGTCGCAACGCTTTTGAGTTCGAAGAGGGAACTTGAAGTGCCAACTTGTACGGTTAAAATTGGAAAGAACAACTCGAGAGCCTTGGGTTGTATCTCTCACACAATGTGGCATTCACTTCGTGCTTCTCTACGAATCAGTCCTTGAGCGGAAAATTAAGCTCCGTTATGTGCATTTATCGCTTGCATACAACCGGTGCTTATCGATGTAATGGTATGAATTCAAGGACAGGTCTTCGGCGGCGGATGAATCCTGGAAGTAACAGTCAATTGGACGCATTGAGACATGTGTTAGAGTAAAGACACTGAAGACCATGTGCTGCTAGTATCAAAGTATCAGCTGTTACGATACACTAGCATTCGAACTAGAAGCCAAGTCGTTGTAGGGAACAGAACTTAGTAGGGGAACTGCTAAGCATTCTAAATATCTACTATTTGCTAGCCGATTCTAGAACATACTAAGCAACACAACAGATCATCTGCATACTATCAGGAGAACTGTAATCATGTATAAGCAGTGAGAGAGATGAAATCGAAGTAAGCATTCTCAAAGTCTGCCGGATTGTTGTTGACATAGTCTGTAAAGCATAGCTGAGTATATCGGCAGCAATACTGTATCGATATCGGTAACTCACCAACACATGTTGATGGGCATCCCGACGTTGAATACACGGCGCCAGCCCAATCACCACCTGCAAACAATCAGATCCAGATTCTGTGCGCCGCCGTAGAGGATTCTGCTCACAGAAAGTCAAGTTGATTATAATGTTTTGAGGTCCGAAGTGAGAGGATAAAGAGCATGATGTGTTGGGAAAATACGCCACGGGAGTACCCTTCGTGAAGGAGAAAATTATAAATGAACTAATTCAATACCTTCTGGGTTTTACACACCCAGTTATCCGTGTCGATTGTAGAACTGTCCACACTGACATCGGAAGGGACAGAGGTGCCAAGAGCCCAAAACCAGATTTTGACGAAATCATCCGTAAGTTCCACTGCATACCTGCAATTCAATCACATATAGACAGATCGATAAACAAGACTAGTAATATACTCACCATCCTCCACCGTTGTTGTTGAAGGTAGGACCAAAGCTTTTAGGATCATTGAAAGAAACACCGCATCCTGCATTGCCGTTCACTGCAGTGTCACAGTCAGATTGCAGAGCAGTTCCTGATTCTGTTCGAGAAGTAGGCATTGAACAACCTGGACTGGTATGGAGGGTTCTATTGATTCGCTGTCAGCGAGAGAAATCTCAAAAATTGAGCTTGGATACCCTTGATTGGTGCCAACATTGTTGACTCCCTCTGGTTGTAAAGTTAGTTGGGTAGCATATTGTCTTCGAGGAGTACATACCTATGATGTCAATTTCACCCTTCATTGAACATAGAAATCGGGTGAGATATTGCGTGGCGTCGTTATAATTAAGGAAATTTTACTCACAGAGTTTGGCCAATCGGTACCCTGATCTCCAACAGTCCAAAAAGCAGGCCATGTTCTAAGTAAATCGAAAGTTGACTGACGCAGTTCACCGATAATCTCATGACACTAACCCGCATCCCTCTGGCATATGGTTGAGATTCGCCCTGTTCTCCATTTAGGTCAATCCGGGGGTTTATTCGGAGGGCTCACTTACACCAGAACCGAACCAAGCCCATATTGCTTATTAGACATCAATCTCACAGAGTTTCTTCCGGGGCCATTGGGATCCAAGATCGTGGTGAAGTCTGCGCGGGCAACAAAGTTTGTCGAAGAGGCAAAGGTTAAATTATCGCTCGCTGCGGTGGCTGCGTCGACGTAGTTGCTACGGAAGTAAGGCAATGGGTATTGGAAAAATTGGATCCATGAGCACATACACTCTTCCATTGGTGGGGTCCGGGATGTTCTGGACCTCAAAACCATTCAAGAAATCTTGACCGATGTATGTATCTGATACGGTATAGGTCGCAGCCCATGTCGCAGAGACGAAGACAAGGAGAGATTTCAGTGACCAGGTTAAAGAGGTAGACATGGCGACTTGAGAGCAACATACTACACACCTCTGACCTTTTATACGAGCTCACCATATCCCCGTCCGCGGCTGAAAGGATGTGCTTTGGGAAAATATAAATCTAGTGGAGACTTACAACATGATGAGGTGGAATTGAATCTATTTTGTGTTCATCTGTTGGTGATACCACAATCGCTCACGGATCCGGATATCGTGTCCTATTCGGAATCGCGGTTCGAGCAGTGAAACGGGAAAGCAAGATTGTATGGGGACTTACAGCACAAGTAACGTTTTGAAGAACAAAGCACCACTTGAAGACCAAGAAAGGAAACATGAGTTTATGAGGGTGTGAAGGAATTTCAACTGTTTGCCTATCACTAGGCTTTTTCAGGTAATGAACGAGCCAAGGACATATATGCCCCGGACAGTACGATGGCAGAGGCTTCCTTCATCCACATGGAACATAGTCTCATACGTTCAACGATTCTTGTCACAAGGCCAGTGATTGGTATATCTGTGGAATTTTTTCGGTACACATTAGAAGAAGAAGAAGTGCCAGCGGAAACCCAGTGAGACCTGAGGTTCGTCAAAAGGCCACAAGAACGAAAAGGACTAGAGACTATCAAGCATTACCACCTAACTGACTCCCGTCCTGAGTGTTTGATTGTCGTTGTGAGAAATCATTATTTGTCTGTAAATTCTGGCCTCAGCTTGCAGCTAAGTACTATTTGGACCATAAGTTTTATCCCATAGCCGCCACCCTGTGACCGGCAAGCGCAAACAAGGCATTACTCGGAGAAGACAACGAAAAGAAGAGATAGAGTCGTGGAAGGTTAGTAGCCCTAGCTTCATGCCCCGATCTGAACACAGAAATCAAAGGGAGCTGAAGTGTGTTACATTCACGGGTATTGTGTTCTTGTGGTGTACGTACAGTACGTAGACTGACTTGAAGATGTAAATGAAACAGAAAAAGAAGAGGTTTCGCCTGTTAACTTCGCTTGGCTTCATAAATTCCTATCGATACCGCGGCGACGGACTCGGAAGCACTTTATATGTTACTACTTGGTGGTCCGACAGCGTTTTTCATCCACAATGCCTTCATTCGATTGTAGGACACAGATCCGGACAAGTTTAAGGCCAGCCCAACAGGATTTTGCGGACTTGGAGTATAGCAGTAGTGATCTTGGGCAAATATTTCTGTTTGGCACTATGTTGTTTCCGTCCATACTTCTGCAGTCTACAATCCCCCGTCTTCGACGGAGCCGTGTATTCAGATATCTTGTCTTCCTGGTTGAAGCAATGTTCTTATGCGTCGTAGACTTATATTTCAGAGGACTGAATAATTGCCATGGAAGACTTGGCAAGTAACTCAAACAGCATAAAGGCATTCGAAAAGGTGGGCAATTCAGTAATCTTCGTCTAACATGTTAACCACAAAAGAACGATAGGGAAAGAAAAATATATGAATGGGTGTTACTACAGCTAGACATTGGAAACATTGAAGACTTCAACAAGTACATAGCTTGGATGCGAAGGTACCGCATGCTATCAAATGTCTGTACTAGATTATTGCATAGCATATCTGGACCAAAGGGTCAAGTCAGTAGGATGTAAAATAATAGTAGACAGTAGAACGTACTTCCTCGTCCACTCTCTCGCAGTCGCCTCATACCGCTCACGATCAGTCTTGTACAGGTGAGCAATATCAGGAACCAAAGGATCATCGGGATTGGGATCAGTGAGCATCGAACAGATTGAAAGCAGTACTATAAGAACAAAACAATATTCTCGAATCGATGTAATCTTCCACTAAAATTCAAAATGAGCCGACCTTTCGAAATTGTCAGGGCCGGGGACCATTGGTCTCGTAGGATGTCGAGACAAATAGAACCGTTGGCGTTGATGTTCGGGTGATAGATCTTAGTCGTGAAGCTGACCTTAGGAGGTTTGAAGGGATAGTCGGTGGGAAACAATATGGAAAGGAAGAAGACTCCGCCAGCGTAAGGTGAGTCACTCTACGATAAAATCTGAATATGAGCGGATTATCACTTGGTCTGCGAAATTAACGACGTACCGGGCCCATGATTGTCGCTTGCCAACGGAACATGTCGTTAGCACGATCTCCTCCACCCTGAACAGGTCCTGCGCTGCAAGAAGAGGGTGGATCACGTCCGAGATCAAGAAGCTCCTGTAAGGCGATTAAAGATCAGTCAAGTTCAGAAAAGTTTCTGGACCCTGTGCCTAGCGGGGCGGTAGACGAGGACATATCCAACCGCCACCACACAGAAATTATCATATTTAACACTCACTTTGTTAATGCGTTTGATAGCCATTGAGGATTATGTTAATGCTGGGTACGAACTTGAGGCATTTTGAAGGAGAATTAAAGATCACGATGAGATGACGATTCAAAGCCATCGATGAGAAATTTAGAGAAAAATCAATTGGAACATTTTAGAAACCTCTCAGGCTGTCATGCATAACAAGAAAGCACTCACAATGTACAAGCAGAAGAGAAGAAAACAGTCGTCCGATGAACACCTGGTGGTGGTAAAGGGATAAGCTGTTGTGGCTGTAGTTGGGGTTTGTTTTGTTCACGGGATATTAAAGCCTGTGCTTGATAAGGCGCTTGTTTTATTACAGAGAAGCGCCTTTTTTACTTCTAGCTCCTCGTGAAAACCTTCTTATGTTTGTACATATCAACTCCTCGCCATGGTGTCAAATGAAAGCACATCGTGAAGAGAGAATATAACCCGAAATCAATCTTCAGAACGTTGTGGAACGTTCCAAGAAAAGCTTACGAATGTTTGACAGCATGTTCGGGCATAGCGTTTAGTAAAGCATAGGATAGATTCAGGCAACTAGGAAAACATAGAAGACGTTCTAATGAAAATGGATTTTTGCAGATAAGAAAGCTAGTGAAAAAGAAAAGCGTCCGACACACAAGCCCCATAACCAGCTCTTATGCGATATACGATATCCACTGGATATCCTAGTGAATATACGTATTTCAGCAATTCGAGCCGACTCCGAGAAACTCGAAACTTGTTAACGACATGAAAAAAAACAGCACTAAAAAGGATCAACAATTTCTACGCAGATTTATGAAAGGTATACTCACCTTTAGAAGGTAAGAGCGCACCTAAACGAAATATTTTGAGACCGGGCGAGTCTATGCAGGGAAAAAGGATATACATTTACTTTACTCATCCCTCCCCATGCATCCTAGTGAAAAACGACATTTAGAATGCTCACCGCGCCTGTGTCATAAACATCAACGAGAAAGAAAAAAAAGGAAGGAAGGATACCGGCATATCCGGTTAATCATCATCCTCGTCATCGCTCAGAATAAATATACCACCGTCGGGAATACTTTCTGGCCAAAGTGATTTGGCTGGTTCGATTGGCTTCACGAGGAACGGCGGATAAGCACGAGTATGCACAACATTCGAATTTGGAAGCAGAGATGAGGTCTGCTTTTGGGTCCTAAAAATGATCGCAAGCTCAGTGTCTCGAGACCTACAGAGAACCACAGCAAACGGGAAAGGCGATATGACCGACGCACCGGCTAAGCTCACGTATTTGAGTCATAATGCTATCTTTTCCTTGTTTTGTTGTCGTTTGGGATAGTAACTCCATGAGTCTCTTCGTTTCCGCAATCTGATATTCTAGCTGTTGGCGTCGTGCAGCCAGTCCCACAGGTGTGTTGTTCGGTTGAGTTTTGACTGCAACAGCAGGAGGTGTTGGTTTTATCGTCTGTATACTCTCTTGTATGAATGAAACCGCAAGATCCTCAAACACCGCGCTAGAAGCTGTGGAAGTGGAATCAGAGGAAGAAGTATCTGATACTGCAACCGAGTCTTTATCAACGCTCCTACGTCCGTCGGTGTCAATAGTTGTTCCAAAGCTAGGTGCGATAAGAAGAATGGAATCAGGATCACTGGTTTTCTTCTTCCTCTGGCTGGCTAGTACCAAACGGCGTAAACGGACTTCAGTCACGTCCTTATCCGTAAGACGTTCGATATAGTTTTCAGGAGGAGTGGATGGCGAAGCAGGTTTGGGCAAACTAGGCGGGGGATCGGATGCCACTGTAAGAATTTGTTCAACCGTTGACTGCATCGTTATATCACTTTGTCTATCAGCTCTGGTTCGTTCGATTTCTAATTTACTGCGCGCTATTCGCTCCTCAAGCTCAACGAGGAGAGAGCGCTTGTAAGCGATGGATTTGTGGGGTAGAATCTGCACAGCCGGTGAGTCCGATGAGGACTTAGGCGACGGAGCATCTAGTGTGGATATAGAATGCGTATGGGTAGAATGAAGGATAGGAGGGCTTTGACGCGAGCTCGACAGATGATTAGACACTGCTTCCACTGCCTCTTCATTATTTGTCTTTGACCACACCGTGTTCACGGGAGGGGTTATGGTAACATTATCCTGATGATTGACAAGCTCGGCCACCGGTGAATCGAGTGAGATATGATGTGAACATTGCACACCAGCAGAAGGTGATTTCATGCTGATGTCGTCGGTTTGATCTCTTGTTGAAGGGAGAATGTTAGTGGATATAGTGATATCTGTTCGTTTTAAAGAGGGACAGGGAAGTGGAGACATCGAAAACGCGTTCCCTGGCTGCGGCATATTCTCAAGGCCTCGAATGGCTCGGTCTGTGACAGCAGGCGGAACACGGTACTCGAGTTGAACGTGAGAATTAGAATAAGGGGTCACAAATTGGGAAACGGGAGGAGCCGCAAGATGGGTGTTTATTGGAGGGTCCAGGGTCCCTGCCATGTCCGTTGGAGTGTGAGGACGAGACGGTAGTGGCCTGATATTCAAAGGCGGCATGTGGCTTGACGGTAATACCGAGGACGATGAACTCGACAATGGAGTAATGATTGGTGATACTCTTCTTTTTGCCAGGGAATCTTCCAACTCTTTTTTCCTCTCGTCCTTAGTAAGTTTTGCCAATCTTGCCCGCTTCTCTCTCTTGGACTCCTTTCTACCATCCACCACGGATTCATCGTCTTCGATTTCGCCTTCCTCCAATTCTTTGCGAGTGAATAGAAGTTCCGGGGAGGAGCTACGATACCACCAGACCCTGATCAAGTCCACTCTCGGCTTCCCTTTGAGTTCAGTTGGACTCAAGTTACTTAGACCTTTACCCAACTTGGGACTACTCCAAGCTTTGTCTGACTGATCAACAGTCGAGAACTCCAGGAGCGCTTTAGCGGAGCTGGAGTCTATAGCAAGAAAAACTGGTTGGGCTCCACAGGCATCTTTGGCCCAGGATTTTAGCCACTGAGGAGTCCTGGAAAGCTTTGGTAGCTGGTCCATGATGAGGGAGCAAGAAGGATTGGGGGCATGTGGATATGTTATGTGCGGCTTGGACTCGAACACAGTGGTACTTGAAAGCCTGAACCCTCCTCGTTTGCCCTCAGGATCTTTGGCATAAGGCATGCCAATGTTATTTGTCGATGGGATTTTCTTTGTTGGGTCAGAAGTGGAACCGCCGGTAGGTGATGGCACTGGAATAGCCGCTTGCACGGGCTTCTCTGGAAGAGTAGAGGGAGGGATAAGGACAGATTGTGTAGACCAAGTTGGTGGCTGATCACCTGTAGGCAAAGGTTGAGAAGTCCAAGGACTAGGAGGCATATAAATGTTCCAAGGGATAGGTATGAGTGTCTGCAATCCTGGAGAATCTGCAGCTTTGGCCATCGAATTTACCCATTCCGAAGACGAAAGGGACGAGGTTTTCACGATAGTTGATTGTGAATGATCTAGAATGTCCATTGAAGGTAGATATGTGTCTACCAGATAAGGCGAAGAGAAAGAGTCAGAGTCAAGTGACGATGGTTCTGCGTCAAATGCAGCGTCGTCAAAGATTTGACGGCGAACTTCATTTTTTTGCCAACGAGTCGTTCGTTCCTGTTGTCCAGTCCGTTTACTCTTTGTACTAGGTAGGGAAAGAGAAGGAGAAGGAATCCAACTAGGGCCCGCCACACCGTAAGGGGGGTCATATTGTTCGCGTTTCCGCTTTCGTATTAAAGCTGGATAGGAGGTGAGCACGCATAACAGAAAGAGAGGAAAAATAACAACATCTACCATCCTCGCCAACTGGTGGGTTTCTTCCAGTGAAATCGCGTCTCCCCACAACTTGAGCTCCGCTCCCAAGTCCTCGTCTCTGAGCGGGTTGCTGAGAAACTATGGGCCTCAAATTTGGACTTGCGGAGGATTTGGGTAACTTCTCAGAAACAGCAACCAATTCGTCTTCATCATCAGAAACGAAGATGGGAGAGGTTTTTGAGCCAGAACCTGGATAATCCCTCATTATCTGACGAAAAACAAATCAAGTAGTGGAAAATAGAGTAATGAAGGATCAAAAGGAAATTAAGAGTGTGAACGAAATCTACCGAAGGCGCTTATTTGAGATGCCGAGGACCGCTTGATTTAAATATACCGTACTCTCTGACCTCGCATCGTCAAAGCCCAAAACAGAGCTCAGAAATAATCCTCATAAACACGTCGAGGAAACCACTGGATTGCACAGTCTATGTGAATATGTAAATGGTATTCGCCAGCCAAGAACCTTCGATATATCGCGAACGTAGTAATTACAAGTACACAACCGCCATGCCAAATTTACAATAAAAATTAGAAGGGGAGCAACAAAAGAAAGTTCATGTCAGCAACGACGGCACAAGCAAAAAAGAACACTCACCAACCAAACGACCAACTCAATCTGTTAACTCAGTCCAAATCATCGCCAAAGTTATCAAAAGGGGTGGAGCGACCGCCCAAGACAGAGGAAGGAGAAGGAGAGCCAAGTGTAGGTTTCCCGGCAGAACCGGCAGAGGTAGAAGTAGCAAGTTGCTGTAAATCGCCCTTGCGTTGAATCCAAGCATTGTTCACAAAAATCTGAAAGCGCGGATTTTGCTTGCTCGCTGCCGCGATAGCTGCACCAAGCTTCGACTCAGTTATCAGGTCTAAGAAAGTCTTGTAGCCATCGAATTGTTTCCTCCAGTCCCGGTTTTTGTTCTTGATTTCCTTCCACGCCTTGCTATATTTGACTTCGTCATTCCTCGATAAACTATTGAGTATTGGGAGAGATCCCGAAGGTGTCGCGGAAGGGGATGCCGAAGAATTTGGGCCCAAAGTGGAGTCCAAAGGGACGGAAAGACTTCCTGATGATGTGCCATTCATGTTAGAAATCTGACGACGTATCATAGGACTGGCTGCCGAGTGAAATGGATTGTACTTCTGCAAGAACCCCTTGGACGCAGCAGGATTCCCCGACGTAGTAGCACCACTAGGCGAGGCAGCAGTACCGATATCCATTACTGGATACTGTTCAAGCAGGCTCTTCACTTTGTCCTGGAACTCGCTGTAGCCTGGCAGCTTCTGCCGTCTGACAAGCTCAGATTCGAAACCCTTAAGGACCATCTGTTGGTGATTTTTCGAGATCATTGCACGCCATCCGATTTTGAAAGGGGGATTTTGGGACGGGCTATTGGTTTCTTGTCGACGCGCTATACCCACGGAAGAGCGACCGCCGTGAGAAGCTTCGACTTCGACGACCCATCCTTCATCCTTGTCTACCTTTAAACGAAGGATACGTCAATTACCGCAAAATGAGAAAGGACACAAATGAACTGACCTTGGGCGGCATCTCCGTCGAGTAGAACGTCTAGTCAAAGTTGAGAATTTGGTGAAGAAGCGAGGCAAAGAAAGAAAACGGACCTTGTGTTCGTGGCGTTGAGGAGGAATGCCGATGGGTATTGGAACATGAACGACTTCGATGTCTTCGATGTCGTGCTGCTACATGAAGATAAGTACTTGAAGAAACATAATACCTGATCAAGACTTACTCCGTGATGTTTCTCAATCTTGAAGTATTCCTCGCCATGGGGGTTGTAGTGATGGCGAGGTTCCTCAAAATCGTTGTCACTATCGGGGTGGTGAGGATGAAAGTACTCTCCATCGAAGTATTCTTTACGGTGGCTGTGGGGAAACTACAACGGAAGTTCAGTACAATCAAAAAATAAACATGTATAACTGACCTGATGAGGTACTTCTTTTACGAAAGCAATATCGAGTTCACGGGAGCGAAGATTCTGAGTTGCACTCGTGGAATCACCATCAAAGCTATCCTTGACTGGGAAGGGAGCAGCAAGTACGGAGGCAGCAGCTCCTGTAACGATGACGGCTTTTAGTACAGAACGAGAATGGACCATCGTTATTGAGTCAAAGATTCGAAAGTATTTTAGTCGGATTCGGTTCGAGCAGAAGTTGGATAAGAATGTAATTGGTGAAAGAGACCAGCTCTGTAGGGGAAATCCAAGGCAGAAGATCCGCCTCTTATACCTAGTGTGGAAGCGTAAATTTCCCTCTAAAAATTACCCTGGAATTTGAAACTTGTGGAGCAGGTGCGACGGATCTTTTTCATGGCGCTCTAATGGTTTAGTCCTCTGGGACACAGATGAATATCATCTTGTAAACTTGTAAACTTCCAGGGACGCCCCATTCGCAATGCATCCATCCCATTTGCGAGAGAACGATCATCCAGCTACAACGAGCTACTTTCATTCCCCAAGCCTTGTTCAGATTTCTGGTTATGGAACGATAAGCATAGGGCAGAAAAGCTGCAGGAAAAATCCGTCGGCGAGTAAACATTGATAGTTGATCGCTTATCGGGTTCTAGAGGGAATTTTGAGCAGGTATAATTTTAGTAGTCAATGGCATTCGCCGGCCAACAACCTCTAACGTATCGTGAACATACAGTAGATGGCGGGGCTTACCCACTGAACGTTCAACGTTCAATGGTTAAGGAATCCCTCTATCTTAGCTAACGCAAAGAGGTCAGTAGAACGAACCATTCTTTAGTAACAACACAGCGATAGCGGTTGTCAATACAGAACATGAATGGAACGTTATTATTGAGAGTCAAATATCCAACTCAATAGAGTCTTTTTTTTCGAATAGAGTTGAGGCAATTAGTTGGGTTTATGGAAAGCAATTCTTTCCATATGGGTTCCATAATTGATTCAGAGGGATCCGAGGTGATACAGGTACAGTCTTGTACAGTTCACAGCCTCTCTTCGATATCCCACCCTCGTTACAATGGATTTTACTGAATCTTACCGCTCGACGTTCTACGAAGCTGCGAGTTTCAATGGTCTCTGTGATTATGCTGCTTTGTTTGATAGATCTTGAAGTCAGGATTGCTCTTAGAATTTGAACCGTGAAACCTTTGCAGAACCGACCGGAAATTCCATTAGACGAATCATATAACATCGAAACAACACTCTTCATTTCCTACACCGAATACTTAACAGCGGCCTCCAACCAACGTTTGGTGATACGTGCACCAGAAACATTGAGATCCTTAAAAGCAGGATGATTGAGAAGGGTAAGCTCTATTTCAGAAAGATCTTTTGCTCGAAAACCGGTTCTACAAACAAGGAAGATTAGCACGCTATGCTCGGTCTTGGAAATGACAAAAAAAAACTCACCTAGATGTTAGGTAGATAACTGACTCGGGATCAACACTGCTTTTCCATGTGGTGTACGCCGGAAGAGTAAGATACATGATCCGTTCGCCGAACGCATCTGTGACCCATCTGCGGAAAGTAGAACGCGGACCATAAGCTTTCGAGGCGCGTTCGTGTTCTTTGACGAAGTCAGGGTCGTAGTAAGATGTTCCGTTTAAACTGCGGTGTATGGGTTAATAAACACAACTATGTAGCACCGAAGCACCAACTGAATACTCACGAAGTGAACCCTCCGCCACCAAGTAAAAAGTCGACTACCTCATCGACTGAGAGTAATTGGTCCGTATAAGGATATATATCCCTTCTTCTTCTTCTCCTACCGTTCGGACAATCGTCGTCATCATCGCCTGAGCCCGTCGGCGAAGTATCATCTCTGGGAACGAAGAACTCGGGATAATGAGCTCGGACTTCGAGCTCTCGACGATAAACTTGACGAAGCGCTCGTGGGAGTGGGCCGGGGGTTGCAGGAGCTGGATCGGCGTTGGTGAACCCAGTAACGAGAGTAAGACATAAGAGCACGGTCGCTAAGACACGGGGAAGGTAGCTCATTGCGGATAGATGTGAGATTTTTGTGCGTGATGGATGATAAAATTTGCTAGTGCTTTCGTCGAAGGGAGTGCACGCGGCGAACAAGGAAGAACGAAGGAGGTGTGAAGAAAAGCTTTGCAGGGACAGACTGTCAATTTATACATAGCAGGCTGCAGATTTGATGGAGACCTCCTATCCGTAAACAATCCGCTCGATCATTTAAGAAAACTGCAGCGGTTAATCATTTGGCAAAGTGAGTAAACGAGGAAAGTTCCATGATGCTCCAGCCATGTCCATAGCCATTGCAGGAGGGCACATTTTGTCTGGACTCTTAGATACTTGTCCTAAGCCATCACCATACGCTCCATACTCCGGGCCAACTGGAAATGGCCCGCCGCAGAAGACTATACGGCGTGCCTTTCGCCAGATCTTGTGAACGGAAGGAAGTAGTCGAAAGGCGTATGCGGGGGTTCCAACTGGCTCTAGAGCGTTTAACAATGGTTGACAGGGTGCATGGAGTACGCCACCCTGCGACTATGCTGTAATATTAAATCAACACCAACTTATTGTAGTGAAAAGGAAAGAAGAAGTCAAGCAAATTGGAGAGTGTTTTGCAAGCCTTCCAGCATCGCCCTGGTACTCTTGTACATTGTTCCTGGTTCCTCGACGCCCGACAAGAGCTGAAGAAGAATGGAATGAAGAACGAAAGTCGAAATGAGAGACCGTCAGGCGCTTAAAAGGTAGTTGCCACTGGCTTCCCATATCCGTCGGAAGGATGGAAGGGATTTCTGACGACGTCGGTGTTGGTAGCCGCAGGACTGGTGTTCGAAAATATCGAGAATAAGGACGCTACGAAAACGCTTCACCAACGCTTCATACCTGATTAATCCTCATTCTTTCAAATAATCGAGCCGCCCACTTGTATTATAGCAACGTCCTAGCAGAGATTCTCGTTTCTGCAAATAATTTCAGCCATCTCTTCGTCCGTCAATTATCCCTATAACGGGTCAGTCTATTATGATAAGTCAAATGTAAGGATTTTACCTGCGGACAGCGAATATGCATGGGATTAGATAGCATGTGTATATGAATTTCTGCTAGAACAACCATCGCTATGTAGCGTTAAAGAGTGTCGACGTGGGTGTACTGGGGTACAGCGAAGTCGATGAGAACCCATGCTGAGTTATGTGCAAAAACATTTCGGCGCGGAACAATCCGCAGATCTCCTGGAGGCTCCCATGTTCAAGTTATCGACCTCAGTGAAGAAAGAATGTGTTAACTACGTACGTCGCGAATTACTTGTGTTTTTCAACTACACATACAGTAGGTCTGAACAGAATTCAACAATCAGTCGATTTTTGTTCCTCAATGGCTGGCGTAGTCTACCTCGTTCGGAGATATTTGGTCGACGCAGCGTTCAGGAGGCGCATCTCGACGATGAATTCTTGCAAAAAGAAAAAAGAGAGAGTATGACTGACAATTGGTCTTTAATGTAACTATTCTGCCAAGCTGTGGCTTGCCATTTAGGTTCTGATTCCGCTGAACTAAGTATGGGATGGATATATTGAATTGCCCGAGTAGCAGGTTGCTGATGTCCCAGCGGTTGATATGTAAGTCCTTGTCATCGGCACCTTCCCTCTTTCTCCTGGACCACGCTGTGCTGGACCTCTTTTTTTTTTTGTTTCTCTTCGTTCTTCTACTCCTTCGTTCAGTATTTCGCCGGAGCTAGGTCTCTCTCTGTTCTTCAGCTTGGATTTTTGAAGGACGTACTTTTCAATCTGTTGTTGGGTCCTCAACTATCTACACTCGTTACCTAGCGCCGTGCGCGACTTTTAGTAGTTCTACTGTTCTAAGTTCGGTTAAACACCATGTTTTTTACATTGTCATCTTTGAACTCAACACTGCTCCAAGTCCTCCTTCTGATGTCCTGTTTCAGTTTCGTTTTCTCAATTCCCATTTCTCTCAGCCATGTCGAGAGGAATCAAGGAAGAAGAGCAAAAGGAATCGATATATCTTTCCAGAGGGTAAAGACCCGTAGCTTGCAGAGACGGAATGGAGAAATCGGGTTGGGAGATAATTCCGATCTGTATGAATCTTTTTCTTTCATGATTTGAGTCTGTTCTTGATATCTCAACATCATAGATTGTACACTGTTCCTATTCAAATTGGTCCAACTCTCACGTCTTTACACCTCGACACCGGCTCTAGCGATCTATGGGTGACCACCGACGCTTGCACAACAGCGTCTTGCGGGAAGCTCACCACTCCTTCCTACCCAATGTCGTCTTTTAACGCATCTGGATCCTCCGTCACCATGAATTATGGCGACTCTACTACAGGCACGAAAGCTTCAGGACCTATTGGTTTTGATACCACTACGCTCGCTGGGATCGCTATCGAGGGACAATCATTTGCCGCTGTCATTTCCACTACGAATACAGTTGTCCAAGATGGCGCTGCTGGAATTTTCGGATTGGGGTTCCCTGCTGGAAGTAACATCCAAGCGGCGGTGGTCGAAGCGCAATCTGGACCGTTGAAGCCAACGGATACTTTTCTAGAGGATACCTACAAGTATGGTCCCTTGTTAGCTAGGATTGCAGCAACGACGGATGGGTTGGAGGACGATGTGTTCTCCATCTCGCTACAGAGGAGTGAGATCGATGTTGGAATTGATAACGGGACGTTGACGATTGGGAAATTGCCGGATGGGGTGGATAATTCAAGTTTGACTTGGGTGCCGGTTCGGTTATATAGTCCATCCGAGGGAGGGTTGAGTCCTCCGACATTTGCAACTGATGAGGTGAGTGTTTGTGGCACTCATTGCATCTAGCTTTACTTCTGATTTCCTCCGCACAGGTTTATCCTTTGTATGTTCAAACTCGGAGACCTTTCTGTTTGGAAACTAACGCTATTGATGATCATGTAGACGTTGGGAAATCGACATCGACGGTGTCTATCTGGATGGAAAGCTACTCGCAACCTCGACCGTCCCTGCTACCGGCGGAGTAAATAACAGCCAAGTTTCTGCTCTCATCGATACTGTACGTCTATCCTGCTTATCCTACTTCTCGCCTAACCCAGATCTTAAGGGCAACTCTCTCATTCGTGGACCCTCCGACGTCGTCAACTCTATTCTCACCACAGTCTCACCAAACTACAACCCCTCATCCACGAATTCTCTCCCCGTATTGGATTGCACTGCCGCTCATACCCTCGCCTTTCAGATTGGTGGACAAATGTTTCCCGTGGATCCAAGGGATTTCATCAGCGATACAAAAGCGACAAACACCAAGACGTGCGAGGCAGATAATGTTGTTGCGACGGATCCACCTAGTGTCGGGGCGCTGTTCAGATGGAGTTTGGGAGATCCGTTCTTAAAATCGTGAGTTCAAGCTTTCGTCTTGAGTGAGTGGATATTGAATGGATCGCATAACACAGGACCTTGGTCGCATTTCATTATGGGAACCTCACTCATCCATCTGTGGACCCTCCCCGGATCGGGTTTCTCTCCATGGTTCCGAATAATGCAGACGCGTTGCTCACACAGGCCGTCGAGGATGCGCAGAGTGCCGGAGGGTTTGAAAGTGAGCCCACATGCTTTTTGCGTTTCTTGTGTGTGAAGTACTGATTATTATCTCTTCTTCTTATCTTTCGTACTATAGCCACAAGTGAATCTGCACCAACTGCTAGTGCTGCAGCTGAAGCAAAATCCGCCGTGACTCTCGTTCCCACCTCTCTAGCAGTCTTGACTGGTTCCTCATCGGCTAGTTCTATTGTGACCGTTTCGACGACAAGCTCTGCCTCAAGTTTAGCATCGTCGAACGCTCCTCAGACGACAAAGACTTCGAATGGAGCGAGGAGCCTGCGACTACATGGTGGCCCTTCGTTGCAATCGTTATGTCGTTCAAAGCCGGCAGGATCCATGGATAGTTGGTCCAGATGGATGGAAATGGGTATAGGCATTTGGCTCCGGATGGGGATCAGTGTGATTTTGGGTTTTGGGGTGACAGTGACCGTAACGATGTTCACATAGATTAATATCGCTTTTACTTACGACGGACATCTCAGTTAAATCAATCATGTTTTCATTTTGTGCACACTCCATAAGATCATGTATAATATTGCTACATACAAATTTGGATGAATTTTCAGCCTCCTAGGTCTGCTTAGTATTGGTACATCAACTAAATCTATCAACAGTGGGTGAATAGAGGGCTATTTTCGGAATAGGGCTATCCAGCTATGGGAAAAAATATAAGAATTTTGACTGAAGAGCTAGTTTTCAAGCGTGCCTGGTCATCATAGAACACTTCTTCCCGCCTTTGAAATTGTATGAGGCTGAAGCCATTGGACGCTCGTGTCGTTCTAGAATTTTGGCTCTGTTGGCCTTGACTCAGGGAAACGGTGTTGTTGAGGTCTTTTCTGAGATTTGAACGGGAAGCTAACCTGCGAAGGTATGTCAGAATAGATAGCGAAGTAATACGAAACTGAGGGTAACGTACATTGCCACTGTAAATTTACTCTCATAAGTTCACATGTCGTACACAAAAAGAATGGAAACGAACAAACTGTAATTCCATATGACTTCGTCGAAATGAAATTCCAAGTCAGCCTGTACCATTGGATGAATTATATTTAAGATTACAGGAATATCGTAAGACTTGCCAGTTTAGTGGATGCTGGCCTACGAAGTAAACACAGATACCTATGATCTGAGCTGCAGCAAGAATTATACCTCTGGACACGAAAAATGTAAACAGCTTCTTGAGTACAGTGTCCGTCCTACTCAGAACAATCAAATGTATCCAATAAGATAAAGTTAAGGAGTGCTTACTGCTGGTATCCTGTGCGGGAGTTGTGTAATGAGAATGAAATTGTGGATAACGCAAAGATTTCTGAAAAGGCGGCCAGAACCAGGGCAATTCCCATTTCGACCTAAAACAAGTCCAGCGCATACCTTTGATGATATCGTGGCGATACATACCTTTGATCTGGTGGTATAGAACATCATTAACTGAGAATTTCCATGTCCTTGAAATAATCTTGCACTGAGCACTATGTTGAGGTATGAGTGAAAAATCCTCCTCGATTGATCGACACATTCAACTTACTCAACCCTGCGACTGTAACATTCATATTAGTTTGACGGTAAGTTAAGCATTGGGAAGAGCACGCACTTATTGATCCCAAAGCTGTAACAACCTGGATAAAATTAGGTCAAATTTCGAACCGATGGCTATTGGTGCGATTAACTCACGACTATTAGGGTAACAACGAGGGGAGCTTGGTGTACTGTGCGCAGTCTAATTAGAGAATCAAGCCATGGCTATGAATATCGAGTCCTACACTTATACACTCTCGAGGCAAAGAAAATGTTGATCCTAGTGACGCGCAGGAATCAGAGATAAACCCAAAGCCAGAATAATATGTAGCGTTACACAAAGACCATGATGAATGAGCAAAATATTTCGACTTTGAGGACACTATTTGGGGCTTCAGAACAGTCTCGTCGAGATTGAGAATCGGAGACACACGGAGAAAATGTGGCGAAAACCTCTAGGTTGCCAAAGTTTGTGATCTGCAAAATGAGTAAGATTGGCAGTACATCATACTGCGTTCAAACTTACTAGATAGTATCGAATGACTTCCGCATTCATGATTGTGAGAGCGAAATCCATAATCCTATTTTCAAATAGAGAACGATGAGAATACTAGCAGTATCACAGCGCAGCAGCTTCCAGACGTACACCAATCCAGCGACCTTTATAATTGTAAATTGTTTAGCAGATGAGTATATCGTAAACACATACGTACCAACACGCGTAAGGGCCACTTATCCTGATTGGTCGTGTAGTAAGTCCATGCCTGAATCGTGGTCGCGCCAACGAGTCTAGACGATGCAGTCAAGCCAGAATAATTGCATGAATCCGAATGCATGCTAACATAGTAGAAATCACGAAGCCTATAGAGAACATTAGGAAACGAATCGAGCAAAGATTCAACTGGCTGATGAGTACCGTAAAAGAACCAATCCACTCTCTCCTTCAACACTGCAGTATTCGTCACCGACACTGACATTCAGAAGGCCTTGAGATAGGTAAAGAAGTTCAGACCGTTAGGTGGGCGGGTGAGGCCTTTTGAGCTTGTTTTGGACTCCCGCGCCTTGTTTGGTGTCCGACGGAACACTGCTGTTGATATTATCTGTTTTAGTTGGTGCGACGGGCAGATCATATATATGGCAGTAGTTCCGTAGGATATAGGAGCCTCCTTGAGAGAAGCTACAAAGAAGATCTGAATGTACTCGCCTGTACTAGAATCAGCAATTGGACGCCTCTAGATGTTTAACTTGTATTACTATTTTATACCAATAGAGGAAATGCGAAGCCGATGACAGTGGAATAGTGAGCTCGATTGATGGAGAAGTATTAATGAGAACCTAGTCTTCAAGTTCCATCAAATTCCAAGTTCTTTCCAAGTTCGCTCAAACTTCTGCAACAATCTTGCACACAGAGGAAAATATAGCATTTCGATAATCTTCGATACTGAAATGGTTTCCTGAGACACTAACCTAACGCAACCCCCTAAGGACCTCCAACCTGCTTCGAGAAACCTTTGGATTTTTCAACGAAGGTTCATTCAACTAGATGATGTTCGAAAGAACCTATCTAGAGCACGTTATAAGATCGACAAGAGGCAAAGGAATGGGAAGAACGCACTCGACAAACTACACTATACCCTTCTACTCTTGACAACCGCATTTGCCTCGAGATAAACGGTGTGGATTGTATATATATGTGGTTTTACTCCGATACTCGAAGAATCCCCGTGGATAACCTTCATTTCGAAGTCCCAGCCAACTGCGCTTGAGACCACTGAAAATTGACTTTGTCAATCACACTGATTGTTTGCTGGTCTTCCTGAGACGTGAGTTTTCTACCCGAACGTATTAATTGAACATTCGGGATGGAAAGTGATCCGTGAGCAGAAAAGAGAAATAGAGGTGGGGCATAAGACCTTCATTCTACCGAACCAGATCAAGAAAAATTGTCAGAAGGGTAAACAAAAAGGAACGAAGGATGTTGAACGTACGACAACAGGTGATTTTAATTTCTCCTCTTGAACACTGTAACTAGCAAATGCAAACAGCATAGGACATTTGCCTCGAGCAAATGACCGCTGAGAGGATGGAAGCGAGTGCTTCAAGGCTAAAATTTGAGGCTCCTAAGCAATTTGCGGGGAGTAGAATGAACGTTAATGAGCGCTCATTCACGGTGAAAGTTGTCACTATGGGCGTAACGTGTATGGACAGAATGCTATTGCAAGTCTAACGTTCCATGATACCACCAGATTTGTATTGAATATTATTCACAGCCTGTTCCTTCGAGTACACTGGAGATAGACCGCTATCGAGGATTCTAGGAGCAACCAAACTTTTTTGCTCGCAACAATGAGTGGTTTTGAGTAGGTTCTGTGGTCTGAGTTGTCAAACGTTTGCGATTTCTTAAGCTCGGTTGTCAAGATCAGACCGGTAGACGGGAGAGCAATGACAAGGATATTATCAAGGAATTCGAGTCCTTGTGGTCGCTGCAGGTGTCAAAATCGCGAGCGCTAAATATCTTCCGCCACATTTGACATCTTCGCTTCAACCATATCGGCTGAACCTACGCAAAATGATAGAGTAAATAAATCTTCACTGAGGTGGTCTGAGGCCGATGGAACCTGAACTGAACTGTCAGATTTCGCGTTGTAATAGGCGTGCTCAATTATGATTTATAAATTTCGGTTTTCATCAAAAGTTACAGACGTTTTAGAGATTAGAAATTAGGTGCTTTCAAAGTTGGGCGTTTCTCGACGAAACGGTTTCTTGAGCCCGCCGGAACAGCACGTGGGTCGGCTCGGTCACAGATGTCACATGGTACGTCACAGTATGACCTCACGCGACCAAATTGAGTGGCGCGTCTTCCATTCTCCCCCATCATCTCGTTCGCACCCACTCTGCCCGGCTCTGTACTGTACTATCACGTAGCTATATCTAGGCTACTTCATCTGCTGAACATGCCCCGTGAAACCTTCCATAGCCGTGTCTACAGGGCATTTCTGTGCTATCTCATGCTTCGCGACGCAACTTTGCCTCTAGATGATTTTGAAGACGCCACGTGTCAGCTTGCCAATGACCAAGATATGATACGGGCTATCAAAGAGACTCGTTACTTGTATGGAAGAGACTCTGTCCCCAAGGCTGGCAATCTACATCTCGCCTGGGAGTATGCTTTGAGCCTAGCAAATTGGCAACATTTCATCAACATGCTTCGTGTGTCACCTACAATCTTCAATGTCATCCTTGATGAAATCAAGCATCACTCTGTTTTCATCAATAAGTCTAACAATGCTCAGGTGGATACAAGTCTCTTTGTTATGTGTTTATGTCTGATTTTGGTCTAGACAGATGTCAAAACTCAGCTTGCTGTCACCTTATACTGATTAGGCTGTTTCAGCAATGCAGCTTCTGTAGAGGACATAGCAAGGGTGGCAGGCTGTTCAATGGGCAGTGTAGAGAACTGTACCAAGTGCTGTTTCAAGGCAATTTTGTTGCTCCACATGAAATATGTATGCCCATTAACCCCAGAAGAGAAAGAGAGGGAGAAGGAGTGGATGGATTATCATCTTGGCTTTGTTGGAAAGTAGCGGGATGGATGGGTTATGTGTTAAGACTGTTCTGGTGAGGTTCCGTAAGGTCTTGAATGTGGATAACTGGACCCGAGCTCATACAGTATTGTATGGTCAATGATTGGTCAGTAGTTGATATGAAAGCAGTTATTTTCTATTATTCTTTTCTTTTATTTACTTACCTAATCATCATAGTGCTTACACTAGCACTTGTTATATTTTCATCTCTGTCTAGATCACATGCAACAACCTTATTGTTTGTGATGACGAAGGGAGAAGGCACGGAGGAAAGCACAGGCTCAAGCACAAGCTGAAGTGAGGAGTGGGGCTAGCACCACACACAAAGACTGAGAGAGATAATGATCAAGACAGCAGCGATAGCACAAGGGCAAATTGCTAGGGTCGCACAAGGAAAACTAGTTCCAAAGACCAAGTAAATATATTGAAGATAAACGATGATACAAGTACTAACCTAGTTCCAAAGACCAAGAGGTCAAGATGGGGAACTAGATGTCAGCTACAGTACTATATATACAAGAGTCTTGATGAGTAAGCGACAGCGCGGGAAGTTGATAGAAGGATATGGAATGATGTAGAAAGATATGGCAGAGTGTGGACAGATCCTGTGGTGACGAAGGGAGAAAGCACAGAGGAAGCACAGGCTCAAAGCACAAACCAAAGTGAGGGGTGGGGCTAGCACCACACACGAAGGCTGAAAGGTAAAATGATCAAGACGGCAGTGATAGCACAGGGGCCAATCACTAGGGTCGCACAAGGAAAACTAGTTCCAAAGACCAAGTAAATATATTGAAGATAAACGATGATACAAGTACTAACCTAGTTCCAAAGACCAAGAGGTCAAGATGGGGAACTAGGTGTCAGCTTACTGTACTATATATACAAGTGTCTAGCTGAGTAAGCGACAGCACGGGAAGTTGATAGAAGTATGCGGAATGATGTAGAAGGATGCGGAAGAGTGTAGCTGGATCCAAATAGTAACAAAGATAAAGGAGGAAGGAAATATAGGAAAAATGAAGTAAGTACTGTATCCTGTGTAGCACGTCACGACAGATCCAAACCGTAACAAGGATAAAGAAACAAGGGGATGTAGGGGAAATAAAGTAGGTACCGTATACTATGTAGCATGTCACGACATTACCCCCCTTCTACAGTCGATGTCCCAGCGACTATTTCTGTAAAGTTTTCATAGGGTTGCCAGGGCAAGAAGTGGAAGATGGCCACTGAAATTTTTCATGGTGCATTTGGGTGTCTTGTATAAAAATCCACAATTGCATTGTCACTTGTGCCCACTAAGTTTTCTTCGTGCTCCCAACTGTTGTGTCCCTCGTCATACCCTTTCCACTTTACCAGGAATTGCAGCTTTTTCCACCGTCCAAAGACCCGGCTGTCCAGGACCATGTCTACATCATAGAACTCCTCTCCCTCCACAATTTCGGGTTCTGGTGGTGGTGGTTCAACTCTGTTAATGTCATTTCCTTTCCAGGGGGTCAGGCAGTTGGTATGGATGTTGTCGTGGATCTTCATCCAGGTGGGTAGGTTTAACCGGTACATGAGTGGACCCGTTTTCTCTGCAACTTCAAATGGACCTAGGCGTTTGCTCCCCAGTTTTGGTTCTTTTGCTGCACCTTTAATTTGCTCAAGGATACCAAACCGGTTGTCCTACTTCGAATTCCTGTACTTTTCCCTTTGCTCCCTCTCTGATGTGCTCTTTGCTCATCCGTAGTGCTGCTTCTGCATCCTTCCGTGCATGCTGTAGCAGTTCTAGTCAGCGTTCAATGGATGGGTATTTTGTCTCGACGCTGTTTGGAATAGTGAACTCCGGGGTATAACCGTAAAGTGTTTCGAAGGGGGAGTGGATACGAGCATTCATGACAAACTCAGCAGTGGGGATTAAGAGGTCCCAGTTGTCCTGTCGGTGGCTTACATACATGCGAATGTAGCATTCAATTTCCTGGTTAGCACGTTCCATCTGTCTATTTGTCTCGGGGTGATAGGCTGTGGTCAGGGAGGAGTCGATTCCAAGTCGCTTCAGTAGCTGTCGCATAACGTCTGCTGCAAATTGGGGTCCTCTGTCAGAGATGAATCGACAGGGTAGGCCGTGTAAGCGGAAAATTTCTTTATAAAAGAAATCTGCTACTCCTTCTGCTGTTATCTCAGTGGTGCAGGGGAAACAGTGAACCATCTTTGTGTAGTGGTCCACGAAGGTGATGATAGCGTTGTGGCCATCCTGTGTCATAGGTAGTTCCCCAATGAGATCCACACCAATGTCCTGCCAGGGTCCTTCCGGTACGGAAAGAGGTTGAAGAGAAGAGGGATGGTGGGGGTTCAGGCATTTGCGCTGGCAGTGGTCACATCCATCGACGTACTTGTCTACAAACGAGCGCATTCCGGGCCACCAGTAGAGTCTACCGACTAGTTCTAGGGTGCCATGCATACCGGGGTGGCCTGCGGTGGGGGCATCGTGACATTGTTGCAGGATTGTTTTCCGTAGCGCGCTATCTGGTGGTAATAGACTTTGTTGCAGTAGTAAACCAAGCCGTTTTCCTCTCTCCACTTGACTAGACTGCCTGTAAGACTCTGGGGTGCCTTGATGCCTTTCAGACCGTTTAGTACTTCGGCCTCTCGTTCACTGATCTGTCAAATGCGGTCAAGGAGGGGGTTGTGAAGAAGGACCATGGTCACTGCATTAAGGAAATGCTCTGGTTTCAGTACGATTTGCTCCTTGTTGTCCTCTGCATCTGTGACTTGGTGCTGCGCCATACGTGAAAGTGCGTCTGCTTGAGTATTTGCTTTACCAGGGCGGTGCTTAAGACGGAAGTCAAACCAGGAGAGCCATAGTGACCATCGTGCTTGTCGGCGACTGAGGTCTTGGGCTGTTTTCCAGTATTCCAGATTCTGGTGATCATGTCATGAAGTGAGCCACCCCTATCATTTTCCTTTCTTTATGATACACCATCCGAGCTCTCCTACCTACAATAATCATTCCGGAACCTTCCATTCCATTCTATCAGTTCCGTTCCATTCCTTGTGCCTGAGCTATACAGTATTACATCATAATTCCCACACTCCGCCTTGTATATATAAGCCAGCCCCCACAGCCTGGTCCCTTATCTTGACCTCTTTGTCATTGGGACCAGGTATGTCTTTTACCTACTTACTTGTATTTATTATCAATATAACTTTGTCATTGGGACCAGCTGCCTGTTTCTGTCTAAGTCTCCGCTCTGCCGTGCCACTGTCGTCACCTCTTTGTGACATTAGGTCAAGATCCCTTACTGCACTGATAGCCTACCAATTAGGTTATCCTTGCAGGCTCCACTTTCACCACGTCTACAGACACCGCTGCACCAAGCCTGCCCGCCCAAGCTATTGACTGCTCTGCCTACCCACACACTTTGATACTAAAGACCAAACCCACATCCACCGCAGCAAAAGCAGCTCCTGGGCTGATTGCAGTTCTCAACCCTGTCCAAACGCTGTTGCCAACTCCATCAGTGAAGAAGAGAACCTTTCCGATGGTACCGTGATCACACCCATCCTTATCCCTACTCCAACTGCACCCCCATCCATTATGTCGACCTCCGAAGTCAACACAAATCAGCTCATGGCACAGCTCATCGAGCAGGTGACTCAGCTCACAGCCAACCTTCACAGAGCTGCAGCCAAGTCAAGCATGAATACACCCAAGCTCTTCAAAGGCTTGAGTAGTGTGGAAGCCCGTTGCTTTATTGCCCAGTATCAAAGCTGGGCAATGGAACAACCGGATTTGAAGGACAACGAAGGGAAACTGATTAAGGTGGCCCTAGGATTCTTCTCAGGAAAGGCTGCTGATTGGGCCACCCCATACCTCTTGGAATTCAGTCATCACCAACAACCATTTAATGGACAATGGGAAGACTTTAAAACCGCCTTCACTCTCCAATTTGAATCCATTGATGCAGGTATGGAAGCCCGGAATGCAATCCAGCATCTCAGGCAAGCAAAAGGTCAAACGGTAGCAGAATTCACACAGAACTTCAAGGACATCGGCGATCGAACTGGGCTCTCAGATATTGACCTACGAGAATGCTTTCACAGTGGCCTCAACCCAGAGATTTGACAAAATTTCATTGTGGTCAACATAGTGCAGGGATTAGCCCCTATGCTGGAGGAGGCAATCAGGCGAGCAATCTCGATGGATGTATTCCTGCATGAGCCCACCATGACAGGCCGTAATCAGGGCACCTCTCACATCTCCTCTCCCCCTGCCAACTCCCACGCTATGGAAGTTGATGCCACGCATACCAGTGGCAACAGTAGAGAAAGCTTTGTGGCTCAGATGAGAGGCAGGTGTTACGGTTGCGGTTCACAGAGTCACGAGAAGGGGAACTGCTCATACAAGGACACAGTATGCCGCTACTGTGGGCGACGAGGTCATTTAGAGTCAGTCTGCCAAGACAAATTCATGGGTCTAGAACGCGGCCGGGGTAAGCGTCAACAACCCCACCGTCAACAAGTTGCAGCTTCCTCTTCAACGCCCTTCACTCTTTTCCCCAATGAACCTGTCCAAATTGCGGCTTCTACTCCGGCTCCTGCTCCTGCTCCTATCGCACAGTCCCCAGCTACCCCCGACCTCTCCATCCAGATTGCCCAGCTCCAAGAACTCCTGAACAGAGCCAATGCCATGGCCCCAGCATAAGGTTCGCAGGAGGGTTTTTAAAGCGGGTACCCATCTTGGCCGCACCGAGAGTACCCGTTAATCAATTTGCTATACTACATTCTACCTCCGCATACGATTCGCTTTCCGCCTGTAAAATACCTACTATTTCGGAATTGAATTCCAATTCATCACACTTCCGAATTAATGCAAAACTAAGAGGAAGGAATCACAGTATAGCAACTGCGGCCATGATTGATTCTGGGGCCACTGCCCTATTTCTGAACCAGGAGTTCGTCAACTGCCACCATGTAAGGACCTTTCCACTCAGGAAACCTATTGGTGTCTTTAACATTGATGGGTCTGCTAACCGAGCAGGGCAAATCATGCACTTTGCGCGTCTAGCCCTGACTGTTGATAACCAAGAACGGTGGACAGACTTGCTAATAACCAACCTGGGAAGCGAAGATCTAATTCTGGGACTCCCTTGGTTACGTAAAGCCAATCCAGATATTGACTGGGAGAAAGGACGACTCTCGGTCAAACCACAACAGACAACGATAGAGCAGGTGGTAGAGCAAGATACTGCAGAGGAAATCGAAACAGTCATCACTCCTGAATCTCCACCGAGCATATCAGAGGAGGAGGCAGAGGATTTGCCTATACACCACATTCGAGCCAATCGACGAACCCAACGTGCATGGGTGAAGTCAGGCATCCTACAGGAACAAACAGAGGAGGTCTGGTGTGCGGCAGGGTTCACCTACTCCCAACAGCTAGTGGAACAGGCCCACAAAGCAAAACCTCCGAAAACCTTTGAAGAAATGGTCCCAGAACCCTACCGTGACTTTGAAAAGGTATTTTCTGAAACTGCATCAGAACGTCTCCCGGAACACCAACCTTGGGATCATGCCATTGAGCTGATCCCAGGTGCACCTGAAACCATGTACACAAAAGTCTACCCAATGTCATTAAATGAACAAGGTGAACTGGACCGCTTCCTGGATGACAATCTCCGAAAAGGCTACATTTGTCCCTCCAAGTCCCCACTGTCATCACCAGTCTTCTTTGTAAAGAAGAAGGATGGAAAACTCCGTTTTGTACAGGACTACAGGAAACTTAACCAAGTAACCCTGAAGAACCGTTATCCCCTCCCATTGGTTGCTGACATCATTAGCCGTCTGCAGGGGGCACGGTATCACCAAATTTGACGTCAGATGGGGCTATAACAATGTTCGGATTAAAGAGGGTGACAAGTGGAAAGCTGCCTTTGCAACCAACCGAGGGTTGTTTGAACCCAGCGTAATGTTCTTTGGTCTCACCAACTCCCCAGCCACTTTCCAAGTGCTCATGAACTCCATCTTTTCAGACCTAGTGGTGGCAGGGAAAGTAGCAGTCTACCTAGATGATATTCTCATCTTCACCAACGAAATACCAGAACATCGGCGGATAGTAAGAGAGGTACTCAAACGGCTAGAGAAACACAACCTCTACCTACGACCCGAGAAGTGTGAATTCGAGGAGCTCCAGATCGAATACCTAGGACTAGTGATATCAGAAGGTGAAGTGAGCATGGACCCGGTAAAAGTAGCTGCGGTTCACGACTGGCCTATCCCAAAGAATCTGTGAGAGCTATGGGGATTCTTAGGTTTTGCTAACTTCTACTGCTGATTCATACAGAACTTTGCCCGCATAGCACGTCCTCTGAACGACCTGACCAAGAAAGACTCGGGCTTCAGTTGGGGGACACACCAGCAACAAGCATTCAACACCCTAAGGGAAGCATTTATCACAGCACCAGTACTGGCACTCTGGGACCCTAATAGGCTCACACAACTCGAGGTAGATGCATCAGGCTTTGCTACGGGAGGAGCTCTAATGCAGAAACAAGATGATGGCCAGTGGCACCCAGTAGCATTTCGATCAGCCTCCATGCAACCAGCTGAATGAAACTATGAAATTTATGACCAAGAGATGCTCGCCATCATCGAAGCATTAAAGGACTGGAGAAGCTTCCTGGAAGGTTCACCACAACCATTCGAGATCCTCACTGATCATGCAAACCTGGAATTCTGGCATTCTGCTCAGGACCTTAGTAGACGGCAGGCACAATGGGCACTATGGCTGTCCCGCTTCGATTTCCAACTCACTCACCGGCCGGGCAAGTCCAACACTCAGGCAGATGCTCTCTCTCGCATGGCAGCACATCAAGTTTTGGATAGCAAAGATAATCGACAACAGATCGTCCTGAAACCAGCCCATTTTATGTGAGTGGCAGCAACCTCATTACAGAATCCACTGGAGGACCATATCCAACAGGCATCTCAGAAGGAGGCCCAAGTACTGGAAGGACTGGAAGAGCTTAGGAGAAGTGGTCTCAAATGCTTGGCCAATGGGATAGCAGAATGGGAAAAAGACAATGGACTAGTGTACCACTGAGGGAGGGTATACGTCCCACCAGACGATGATCTGCGGAAAAGAATACTCAAACAATGCCACAACAACCCCTCTGCTGGCCATCCTGGACTTCACAATACCCTTGACCTCGTCAGTACCCACTTTTGGTGGCCCACCCTGCGATCCTTTGTAGAAAAATACATTGAAGGATGCGAGACTTGTGCTAGGAAGAAGATACAGAGACACCCATGAGCAGTAACACTACCCCTAGACATCCCAGCAGGCTTGTGGGAAGAAGTGGGAGTTGACCTGATCACACAGCTGCCCAACTCGCAAGGGTACGATGCGATTCTAGTCTGCACTGACCTCTATGGTAAACAAATCCATGCAATTCCTTGTACAACCTCAATCACAGCAGCAGGGGTGGCCGACATCTACTATTGCGAAATTTTTCGCCTCCATGGCCTTCCCCTCCGCTTTGTATCAGACCGGGGACCCCAGTTTGCAGAAAAACTCATGTGATCACTACTCTTCCGCCTAGGAATCAAATCAAACCTCACCTCTGGATACCACCCCCAAGTGAATGGACAGACTGAACAGGCAAACCAAGAAGTTGAAAAGTACCTCAGGCTCTATGTGGGATGCCGTCAGGATGACTGGGCAGAACACCTGCCCATGGTGGAATTTGTGATTAACTCCCACACCCACTCAGCACTGGGAACGTCCCCTTTTGAACTCATGTATGGTTACCTGCCTCTATTCAACATTCCAGTGGGACAACGGAGTGGGATTCTGGCGGTGGATGATCGCATCCAGATACTGTGAGATGCACGACAGGATGCTGGGGCGGCACTGCACCTGGGGAAAAGACAGCAAAAGGAAAACTACGAATGGGGAAAACGAAAGGCACATCAGTTCCAAGTTGGAGATCAGGTCTGGCTAAGCGCAGAAGACATCAAGCTTCAACTTTCCAGTGAGAAACTGGGGGATCGACAGCTAGGACCATATGTGATTTTGGAGAAGGTTGGCCCTTTGGACTACCATTTAGACCTCCCACTGTCGCTAGACTGCATCCACCCTGTGTTCCATGTCGATAAACTGTACCCTTGGAGAGGGAACTCCGTCAATGGCAAAATTGCAACACCACCAGAACCAGTATACCTAGAGGATGAGGATGAGCCAGAGTATGAAGTCGAGGACATCTTGGATAGTCGGATTAGGTGGAAGAAATTAGAGTACTTGGTAAAGTGGAAAGGCTACGATGCAGGACACAACTCCTGGGAACCTGCACCAAATCTTGAACACGCCCCTACAACTATCCGAAAATTCCACAAAAAGCACCCCCAGGCGGCAAAAGCTTGACCATTGAGGGCAATGGTCATAAGGAGGGGGGTAATGTCATGAAGTGAGCCACCCCTATCATTTTCCTTTCTTTATGAATCACCATCCGAGCTCTCCTACCTACAATAATCATTCCGGAACCTTCCATTCCATTCTATCAGTTCCGTTCCATTCCTTGTGCCTGAGCTATACAGTATTACATCATAATTCCCACACTCCGCCTTGTATATATAAGCCAGCCCCCACAGCCTGGTCCCTTATCTTGACCTCTTTGTCATTGGGACCAGGTATGTCTTTTACCTACTTACTTGTATTTATTATCAATATAACTTTGTCGTTGGGACCAGCTGCCTGTTTCCGTCTAAGTCTCCACTCCGCCGTGCCACCGTCGTCACCTCATTGTGACAGATCGGTCATGATATCGAACGGTTCTGGGGATCCTTCCAAGAAGCTTCTCCAGTCTTTCAATGCTTCGATAATGGCTAGCATTTCTCGGTCGTAGATTTCGTAGTTCTGCTCAGCTGGATCCATGGAGGAGGAACGATAAGCGACCGGGTGCCAGAGTCCATCCTCCTGTAGTTGTGAGAGAGTACCTCCAGTGGCGAAGCCTGATGCATCCACTTCAATCCGGCTTGATTTTGATGGATCCCATAGTGTGAGGATTGGTGCGGAGGTGAAGGCCTCCCTTAATGATTCAAAAGCTTCCTGCTGTAGGGATCCCCAGTTCCATTTGGTATCTTTGTGGGTGAGGTCATTCAAAGGTCATGCTTTCTTTGTAAAACCTTCGATGAATCTCTGATAGAAGTTAGCAAATCCTAGGAAACCTCGAAGATCACGTAGCGTTGTAGGTGCCTGCCAGCTTCTGACCGCCTCTATTTTGACTGGGTCCATTCGCACTTCTCCTTCACTGATCACTAGACCTAGATATTCAATGGAAGACTGTTCAAATTCACATTTCTCTGGCCGCAGGTACAGGTCGTATTGGCTGAGGCGTGCAAGAACATCATTGACTACCATGCGATGTTCCTCGACAGTTTCTGTGAAAACTAGGATGTCATCCAGGTAAACAGCCACCTTCCCAGCAGCAGTGAGGTCAGCAAATATGGAATTCATGAGGGCCTGGAACGTAGCCGGCGAGTTTGTCAGACCAAAGAACATAACGAGAGGCTCGAAGAGTCCTTGGTTTGTGGCAAATGCTCCCTTCCATTCATCGCCCTCTTTAACTCACACATTGTTGTACCCCCAGTGAACGTCCATTTTGGAGAAGAGCTTGGCTTTGCGCAGTCAACTGACAATGTCTGTAACGAGAGGGAGTGGGTATCGATTTTTTACCATGTATTCATTGAGCCACCGGTAGTCCTGAACAAATCGAAGTTTACCATCCTTCTTTTTGACAAAGAAGACAGGCGATGCCAATGGGGATTTGGAAGGGCGAATGTAACCTTTGTGTAGATTCTCTTCCAAGAATCGGTCAAGCTCTTCCTGCTCATTTGGAGACATCGGGTAGATTTTGGTGCACATAGTTTCAGGAGCATCAGGTTTCAGGTCTATGGCATGATCCCAAGGTTTATGCTCCGGTAGTCGTTCTGATTCCTTCTCAGAGAAGACCTTTGCATGTTTCCAATATGCTGAGGGGACCATCTCTTCGAAAGATTTAATTGGCTTCTCTTTGTAGGCGGCCTCTGCCAGTTGTTGTGAATATGTGTACCCTGCGGAACACCATAGTTCTTCTGACATATGGCCAATGATTCCTGCTCGAAGTAACACTCTTCTTCACTTCCTGTTGCCTATCAGTAGATACAGAGGTGTGCTTTCAGTGTACTCATGTATCTCTGGGTTGGGTCTGGGAGGCGTTTCTTTGAGCAGTCGGGATTGGTTGTCAGACTCCGGGGTGGAGAAGTGAACATGTGGGGTGAGGTGGGGCCCCCATCTGGGTTTACTTCTACGATGTGCTCTGTGGTTCCTCCCACATTACTCTCCTTGGGTTCGGGGACTTCCTCGATGGTCATGGGAGATGGGAATTTTCTAGGGTGGGTGATAGCCAGTCGCCCTTCTCTCCAGTCAATGTCTGGGTTGACCTTTCGGAGCCAAGGGAGTCCAAGGATGATGTTTTCAGAACCGAGGTTGGTGACAAGGTATTCAAGGAGCTGGGGTTGGTTTTGGTCTATGGTGGACAGTAGACGTACAGAATGTGTGATCTGTCCTGCAGTGTTAGGAGATCCGTCGATGTTATAGAGGGCGATGGGCTGACGGACACGATGAGGGAGGATTTGATGTTGTTTCACAAAACGTTCATGAATGAAGAGACCTGTGGTGCCAGAGTCTATCATTGCTGCACTGTTTGTATTCTTGAATCTGCCTTGCAACTTAATTGGAACGCGGAAGTGAGAAATGTCACTAGATTGAGTGGAGCCAATGGTACATGAGGGTATAGATGCATAGGTAGAAGTAGAGGAAGAATACAGACTAGGGAACCAGGCGGCAGCCATGGTGGGTTCCCACTTTAAAAATTTGAACGCAGCTCTGCCAACTCCTTTTGTCCCGCAGTGAGCATCTGAAGGATCTTCGTGAAGTCCGTCGCAGGGGCAGGTGTTGCAGCAGCAATGGAAGTGGAAGGCTCCGCAACCATTGAGGTAGCGGCTGCAGAACGAGGGAGGGGTTTTGGAAGTCCTAAGAACTTCCTGTGGCAGACAGCCACCAGGTGACCGGTTAGCCCACAGTGATTGCAGATATCACATTCATGGTGTCCATCCGCCTTACGGTGTTCTTTGGACCCACATCCATAACATCTGCCTGCCATGGCCCTACGGTAGTCCTCGGCAGATCATCCCGTAGAGGTGGCATTTACCTCCATTGCATTTGGATCGCGCACCGGGATGAAGGGAGTGGGGGTATAGGAGCCGAAGCTGGGAGTGTTCCGGGAGTATTGTTTCCCTTCCTCATCGGCACGTTCATTCTGTCAGTTGTTGATCCAAATTGCTTCACTAATCAGATTGTGCATAAAATCCGTATTGGCCTGAGAGTTGACCAATCCATCCTTGATTCACTTTGAGAGATGGTCATAGAAACGATCTTGGAGGTTGGCGTCTGAATATCCCATCCTGCTAGCGTACTGCTTGAAGGTGGCAGCATATGTTGCCACACGGTCCCTTCCTTGCCAAAGACTTTTGAGAACATGTTTGGCCTCCACCACCGGGTCCGCTGTTTCAAACCGTTGCCTAAAGGTGCCAGCAAAATCAGCCCAGGTTGGGTAGAGGAGGGCAGGAGCTGATAGTCCTGAAGCAACTGCTCGAGCGACCTGACTGATATTCTCCGAGGTGGGAGTAGCCCAGATGGCAGCATCACCATCCAGGTATGAGATAGCCGATTTGATTCTCTCTTGTTCATCACTAAGGGAATGGATCCCCTGAGCCCAGAGTTCAAAAGCAGCAATGAAGTGTCTTGCGTCATCACTGCACTTCCTGTCGTATGTCTGGGGTTTGCTAACACCTTTATTGGTGCTTATGTTGTTAGCAATACTGGCTACTGCCGTTTGTAGCGCCATCTGTTGTGTTGCAAGTTGTTGAATTAGCATGGCAAGGTCTTGGGTGGTAGGGGGATGGGCCATGATGAGAGTGGTTTCGACAGGGATAGGTTCAGGAGATGGGGATAATGGTTCTGGTGTGACTGAGATATTGATGACGATAGGCTCTGGGATAGCAGTGGGGATAAGCACAGGAGAGGCTCTAGTGGATGGGACAGCACTGGTAGGGTTTGAAAGTCTACCAATCCGGCTTGGAACTTGGCTTGGAATTCTGGGGATGGTTATAAATCGTCCGTTTTCTGAATCACTTGGAGCGATGGGAGCAGGGTTACGGTATCGATTGGGACAAGGGTTTTCGTCGCAGTCAAACCAAGCGTCACGTTCTTTGTCTGGATTGTATTTAGAGTGAACATCACACTGATCTTGAGTATCAAATGCATGCTGAAATCCTGAACAATTGATGTCTGGTGTAAACGAAGGCGTAATGGCAATGGAAGGTGGAGAACTGGGTAAGTCCGATTTCCACTCCTCGTAGGATCAGTTGGAAAGGCTGATGGTATGAGTAGAGATCTTGACCTAATGTGGTGACAAAGGGAGAAGGCACGGAGGAAAGCACAGGCTCAAGCACAAGCCGAAGTGAGGAGTGGGGCTAGCACCACACACAAAGGCTGAGAGAGATAATGATCAAGACAGCAGCGATAGCACGAGGGCAAATTGCTAGGGTCGCACAAGGAAGACTAGTTCCAAAGACCAAGAGGTCAAGATGAGGAACTAGGTGTCAGCTACTGTACTATATATACAAGGGTTCGGATGAGTAAGCGACAGCGCGGGAAGCCGATAGAAGTGTCTGGAATGTGATGGAAGGTTCTGACAAATGATAGATGGAAGTAAAAGGATACGGAAACATGGAGAAGGGTTCAGGTAGTCACGAAGATAAAAGAAGAGGGAATGTAGGAGAAAATGAAGTAAGTACCATATCCTGTATAGCATGTCACGACACTGGGGAGCAGACACCTAGGTCCATTCAAAGTCGCAAAGAAAACAGGCCTACTCACTTATTGACTAAACTTACTTACCTGGATGAAGATCTATGACAAGATCTATACCAACTGTCTGACTCCCTGGAAAGGAAATGAGGTCAACAGAGTTGAGCCACCACCACCGGAACCCAAAATCATTGAGGGAGAAGAGTTTTATGATGTGGATAAGTGTCATGACATGCTATACAGAATACGGTACTTACTTCATCTTCTCCTATGTTCCTTCTTTTCTTCACCATCGTGACTGCCCGGACTCTTCTCCATTCTTCCATATCCTCTTACTTTCATCTATTATCCCTCAGAACCTTCCATCACATTCCAGACACTTCTATCGGCTTCCTGCGCTGTTGCTTACTCATCTGAACCCTTGTATATATAGTACAGTAGTTGACACCTAGTTCCCCATCTTGACCTCTTGGTCTTTGGAACTAGTTTTCCTTGTGCGACCTAGTGATTGGCCCCTGTGCTATCACTGTAGTCTTGATCATTATATCTTTCAGCCTTCATGTGTGGTGCTAGCCCCACCCCTCACCTTGGCTTGTGCTTTGAGCCTGTGCCTTCTCCGTGCTTTCTCCATTCATCACCACATTAGGTCAAGATCTCTACTCATACCATCAGCCTTTCCAACTGATCCTATGAGGAGTGGAAATCAAACTTACCCAGTTCTCCACCTTCCATTGCCGCTATGCCTTTGTTTACACCAGACATCGATTGTTCAGAATTTCAGCACACATTTGATACTCAAGATCAGTGCGACATTCATTCCAAATACAATCCAGATGAAGAACACGACACTTGGTTTGACTGCGACAAAAATCCTTGCCCCAACCGATACTGTAACCCTGCTCCCATCGCTCCAAGAGATTCAGGAAACGGACAATTCATAGACATCCCTAATTCCAAGCCAAGTTCCGAGCCGGGTTGGTAGACTTTCAAACCCTACCAGTGCTGTACCATCCGTTAGATCCTCTCCTGTGCTTATCCCCACTGCTATCCCAGAACCTGAGCAAGAAACTGAAGCCAACCCGGTCACACCATCCCCAGAGCCTATCGTCATTGATATCTCCGTTACACCAGAACCAGTATCCCCCTCCCCTGAATCTAGCCCTATCATGGCTCATGCTCCTACCACCCAAGACCTTGCGGTGTTGATTCAACAACTTGCCACACAACAAACGGCGCTACAATCGGCAGTAGCCAGCATCGCCAACAACATAAGCACCAACAAAGGTGTTAGCAAACCCCAGACGTATGATGGGAAGCGCAGTGATGATGCACAATGCTTCATTGCGGCCTTCGGACTATGGGCCCAGGGTATCTGCTCCCTCAGTAATGAACAGGAAAAAATTAAATCGGCCATCTCATACCTCAATGGTGATGCAGCTATCTGGGCTACTCCCACCTCAGAGAACATTAGTCAAGTTGCTCGAGCAGATGCTGCAGGAGTACCAGCTCCTGCCCTCCTCTACCCCACCTGAGCTGATTTCACTGGCGCCTTTAGGCAACGGTTTGAAACAGCAGATCCAGTGGTAGAGACCAAACGAGTTCTGAAAAGCCTTTGGCAGGGATGCAGATTTCTATGCAAAACATGCAAATGCACCACAAAAAATTTCAGCTGCCATCTTCAACTCTTTACCCTGGCAACCTTATGAAAACCTCACGGAAATAGTCGCTGGGACATCGACCGTAGAAGGGGGGTAATGTTGTGACATGCTATACAGAATACAGTACTTACTTCATCTTCTCCTATGTTCCTTCTTTTCTTCACCACAAGCTTTGCTTGACCCGTGCCTTCGGCATGGGCAGGGGACAGTGACTTTTAACAACACATATAATATTGATTGTATTGAGCCAATACATTATTCAAATATACAATATAATTTAACAGCACTAAACTCTAATCAAGCAAAACCTCAGGATAGACAATGTTCTGTGTTATGCACTCTGTATTTCCTGTAGATTGCTCTGAGTAAATAAAACACAAACTTATAAGTATATAACATACCTTCAGGAAAAATTGTTTTGACTCCTTACTTTGTTGTAGAGCGAGAAAGAGCAACATAGAGTTGACCATGAGTAAATACTAGGGATTGAAGGTTCAACCCAACTGTTTTAACTGATTGCCCTTGAGACTTATTGATGGACATTGCAAATGCTAACCTCACAGGAAACTGGCGTCTTTGAAAGACAAAAGGTAAATCAAGATTGGATGGGCTGAGTGTAATACGTGGAATCAATATAATCTGGCCTGCATTATCTCCACCCAGTATTCTAGCCTCTAGTACTCTTGCTGTACATTGGGTAAGGATTGCATGGGTTCCATTACAAACTCCAGCTGATGGATCAAGATTCCTAAGAACCATTATTGGTGCACCAATCTTTAACTGTAGTTGTGACAGTGGCAGGCCAGAACCATTGATATTGTGAAGGAATTCCTCAGGATACTGAGAATCCCCATCTGCTGCTTCATCTATGACAGCCTTGTCTGCACTATGATAAGTATTGATATTGCCACTCAATGTATTTAAACACATGAGATTGGTTTCATCAACAGTATCATTTCGTGGGCAGAGTATAGTGCGCTCTGAAAACCATGAATCAACATTATCTGCTGCACAGTCAATAACATTGAGATTTGGATAAATGGCAGAGATCAAGGAGTCAACAGAGTCCCCACACTTCATAATAGGGTCAAGCTTTATTTGGCTTTCTGGACCATTAATTGAACCATGTCCAACCTTCAGTAACCACTCTGCATACTCTTTGTCCTCTGCTGTACCACTACTTAATCTTTTATTTTCTTTTAGATAAAGGATCTTTATGTCACGCCATAAATAAGATCGCTGGATACACTGACCCACAATTTGCTCTTGGTGTCCTTTCCGGACCACAGGAAGTATTTGCTGAAAGTATCCTCCAAAAACAACTGTAACACCTCCAAATGGCTTGCTAGGGGTGTCCCTAATGTCTCTCATAGTTATATCCACAGCCTCTTGACAATACTGGTCCTGCATTGGAACTTCATCCCAAATAATAAGACTGGTCTCACGCAGTAGTTCACCCAGATCAGAGTTCTTCTTGACAGAGCATAATTTTCCTTCATATATTTCAATAGGAATCTTAAATGTGGAATGAGCAGTTTGCCCCTTTGGGAGTAAAAGAGCAGCAATCCCTGATGAAGCACAGCACAATACAATCTTTTCATCTCCACGCAATGCATAACAGAGTGTATTATATGTAAATGTTTTTCCAGTTCCAGCTGGACCATGGAGAAAGAACATCTGAGGGTTATTCTCATATATTGCAGCTTTAATTGTATTGAAGGCCTCTGCTTGTTCTCTGTTCATCTTTGCAATATTCTCTGATGCTCTTTGCTGTTGTTCTTCAGCATGAAAGGCACACTGCTCTCGTATCAACCTATTGCCTTCAACCCCTGCCCAAAATTCATAATTAGGAACTGGCATGCCCAGAAAACCTTTTAATCCATCATGTACTCCTGCATGGAAAAGGATTTTATCAATAAGATATAAACCATAATCTTCAATTTGATCCTGTGTTGGGTTGGCAATAATCCCTGAGGTCTGTAAATGGTGGTTGATATCATCACAGATGTGTTCTTTGAACTGCTCCCACAGTAAAAAAGGTTGAGCAGGACGGCAATCTTTAAGAATTGTTGCAAAGAGTGAATGGAGTGCAGATCCAGATTGCATATGTCTTGCATCCTCTAGGCAGTCTTTCCACTCAGAATCACTCTGCAAAAGCCCACGGGCCAAACATGCTTCTTGGTGTGTAGGATATTCCACTCCTTCATAAGTACGTAGATCTGCAAATGATGTAGCACCTTTGACAACTGTAAGCAGCAGTCGAATATAAAACCTTTCGCCAGCTGCAGGGTGAACAAAATACATCCGCCCAAGAGCAGCTTTACCCTCACGAATCTTCCATCTTTTTGTAGTTTTTACCCAGACCCATTTTGTAGGAAATTCCTGGTACAAAAGTGATCGTGCAACCATTACTGCATGTTCAGGATCATCCTCAGCCTTTTTCTTCTCTGCTGCATTAACTTTGAAGTAAGCTGTAAGTGTGCTGTCTTTTGACCCAACAGCATGAAGAACCTCCTCTACTGGTGCATCAGCATTAAACACTACAAATTGCCCAGCTTCTGTATGTACTGCAAGGCGGACAACATTTGGGATTTCTTCATGCATATCATAATGAAAAAGCCTCCAAACTGATTCAGAGGCAGATACATAATGGGAATCTATATATTGCTGTATTTCATCTTTATTTTTCCCAATTGCCATGGTTGTACGATCATGGCCTTTGTAAATGTATTCATGAAGGTATTTGAAAGCTTTTATGGAAATGCAACACTCTAAGTTGGCATGTGATTTGAGCTCCATCAAAGCCCAAGGATTATGAGGTACAACCCATCTGTTATCAATATCAATTTCTATGCCATTGACCTTTTTCTTGCAAAGCCTTCCATTCTTGGGTCTAGCATAAAGGGTATAGCCATCCTCTGACAAAACAGTATGCTCTTGGAATACCTTTGTCAGCGACTCGCTAGCTCTCACAAGAGACAACCAGGCGTCACACGATAGACAATGAGCAAGAGGGTGAAAAAGCAAAAAGAGGATGGATAAAACAACCCAACTACAAGTCTAGCTACCGAGGAGAATAGATGAGAATAGAGCTAAGGAATATAACTACAAAATACTAAGTCTTATATACTATTGGGATATGAAGCCGTGAGAGATATCTCGCGCCGTAACCGTGAGGATCTACAATAAGAGTCGCTCGTATCCATAAGTAAAGCTGTAGGTATTAGGTGAGTAAACAATAAGGCAATATAAAAAGAAGCATGGAAGCGGAACGATAATGACGTTGTCCTGTCAATGAACTGACAGGCACAAGAGAGTCGCGCCTAAGTGAAACGACAACGCGAGAACAATAAGGTTGACGCGTGTAACCTAAATGATAATGAAAATATAATAAGCGCTAGTGTAAGCGCTTTGGTGATTAGGTAAGTAAATAAAAGAAAAGGAAAAGAATAATAAAAGAAAAGAATAATGAAAAAAGATCGTTTCATGACATTACCCCCTCCCTAGAGCGCGAGTTCCACGAAGTGCTTGTCGTCTAACAAAATTTTCGGAGGGTAATTGTGAGGGCGTGTTTTCGGTATCTGGCGGAGGCATAGGGCGGAATAATTTGGTAGGGAATAAGGAAATAGGGATTTCGAGTCGACTCAGGGTGGCGGGTTTGGGTTTGGTCGGGTTCTTATCATGGAATTCCTTCAACAAATTGGAGGAATGTGTGATGTTGGACCGAAGTTCCCAAGTGTCTTCATGTGGTCCGTAACCTCGCCACCTGACCTTGTACTTGATTCCTTTTCCTACCTTTCGTGAGTCGAGAATCTCCTCGACTTCGAATTCCTCTTCTTCTCCTACGACGACAGGAGGTGGGCGAGTGTTTCGTGGTTGAGAGGGGAATTGTGGTTCCCTGTAAGGGGTAAGGAGGACTTCATTGAAAACATTGTGGATACATTTCCACGTAGAGGGGATGTCTAGTTTATAGGAACTAGCGCCTATCTTCTTCTGAACTGTAAATGGTCCAAACCGTTTATCTCCTAACTTTTTCATCGGCTGGTCTGTCGATAAGTTAGTTCCCTCAAGCCAGACCTTATCGCCTGGCTTGTACTCTACTCCAACTCTTCGCTTATGGTCATAAAACTTCTTCATATCCTCGTTGGCCTTTCCTAAGGCCGCTCCTACTTCATCTCAAACCTTCCTCATTCCATCTGCAAACGCTTGTGCTGTGGGGTTGTCTGAAGTCATTTGAGGTGCCGTACCTTTATAGGGATGTCTACCATTGTCAGCATAGAAGGGGGAAACTTTCGTCGCAGAGTGTACTTGATCGTTATAGGCAAACTCTGCAAGTGGTAACCACTCATGCCAGTCGTTTTGATGATAACTAATGAACAAACAGAGATAATGTTCTATCTCCTGATTTGTTCGTTCCGTCTGGCCGTTGGTCTGTGGGTGATACGCCGTGGTGTAGTTTGCTTCTATTCCTAAAAGACGGTAGAGTTCCTTCATGAAACGAGAATGATATTGAGGTCCTCGATCATGTATGATTTTTCGTGGAATGCTGTGGATAGAAAAAATACGATCCCGATAGATTTTTGCCATTCCCTCTGATGTGACTGTAGTGTGCGATGGAACAAGTCGTAATCTTTTGGAAAAATGATTGATAAACACCGATATGGCGTTATATCCTCCCGATTCTGGTAGTTCCCCTATCATATCAGTGCCGATTATCTGCCATGGTTCAGTTGGTACCGCATGTGGATGAAGTTGTCCGACTGGTTTGGTACGATGTGATTTTGTCGCCTGGCATTTCTCGCAACCTTCGACGTATTTCCCTGCATCTCGTGTCACCCCTGGCCACCAGTAGTCCCGAGTAATCAACTCCGTGGTCTTGTACTGTCCTGGATGTCCCGCTAGCGGTGTATCATGGTACTGAGTGATTATTTTGGATCGGAGTAGGCGGTTTTTCGGTACATAAACACGCCCTTTCCATGTAATGACTTTGTCGGTTTCAGTCCACTCTGGGTTTTTTGCAGTGAGGGCATCTTGTACGGTTCGATCTACTTGATTTCTACTCTTTCGGATCTCTGATAGCAGGAGATCTTCAGGAGCCAATAGGCCGAGAGCTTGGATGAAAAGTTCTGGTTTCAGGAGAACGATGTTCTCGTTGTCCTTGTCCCCCGTCTCAAGACCTGTCATCCTCGACAGGGCATCAGCTTTTGTCATCAATTTACCAGGCTTATGAACAAGATCGAAATTATACTCCGCTAATTCCAGTACCCAGCGCGCTTGTCGTCGGTTGAGCTTCTGCGGCTTCTTGAAGTACTGGAGGTTTGCGTGATCCGTAAAAATTTCGATCTGTTCCTCCGCACCTAGTAAATACTGTCGCCAGTCGTCAAGTGAGTCCATAATCGCCATGAGTTCTTTATCATAAATTTCGTAATTATGCTCAACCTCGTTGAGGGAACGTGAACGAAAAGCGATTGGATACCACCTATTGTCGACAAACTGTGATAAAACTGCGCCATTGGCGTAATCAGATGAATCAGCTTCGACTCGGAATTGTCCCTGATTATGAGGAATCAACAAAACAACCTCCTCACAAATACGGTGTTTCAACTCCTCGAACGCATCTTTTTGTACTTTCTCCCACTTCCAAGTTCCATTCCCAGTAAGCTGTGTCAGCGGCTTTGCGATAAGACTAAATCCACGAATAAAGCACCTGAAGAAGTTGCAAAATCCTAAGAATTGCTGAACGTCGCGCTTCTTTTGTGGAGTAGTCCATTCTCTAACAGCTTGTACTTTCTTGGGATCCATGCGAATAGTTCCGTTACCAATGATGATACCGAGGTAGTCAATAACCGGTTTTTCGAAAGAGCATTTTTCGGGTTTAAGAAACAATTTGTGCTCCTGTAGAATATCGAGTACTTGCTTTACAATTCGTCGATGCTCTTCTATACCGTCGGTAAAAATCAGTATGTCATCCATGTAAACGATAACATGACCTCTATTGACGAGGTCTTGCAAGATATGGTTCATAAAGCCTTGGAATGTCGCAGGAGAGTTAGTGAGTCCGAAGAACATAACAGTTGGTTTGAATAACCCCTGGTTAGTTCGAAAGGCCGCTTTCCATTCGTCACCTTCCTTTATGCGGATGTTGTTGAATCCCCATCTGATATCCATCTTCGTGAAGATTTTAGCACCTTTTAAACGATCGATTAGCTCCTGAATGAGAGGAAGTGGGTACCGGTTTTTAACCGTCATCTCATTCAGTTTGCGATAATCTTGTACCAGTCGTAAGGTGCCATCTTTCTTTTTGATGAAGAAGAAAGGGGATGCCATCTGCGAGGTCGAAGGTCGGATTCGTCCAGTTCGAAGGTTTTCTTCAAGGAACTTGTCGAGTGTCTCTTGTTCCTTTGGGTTTAGCGGATATACTTTACAATCTAAAGGTTTGGAACCTGGCATTAGATCGATAGCGTGATCCCAAGGACGTCGTTGTGGCAACTGGTCGAATTCCTTCTGGCTGAAGACATCAGGGTATTGTTCAACGTAGGGTTTGGAAGTGTCGAATTCTTCGGCTGTTTCCTTCTTAGCTTGTTCCTTCGTCCACTTCCTTGACTGTACCTGCTCATGAACATACCTGTCCCAGTCGAATAGAAAAAGCTGTTCACCTTCCTGTAACGATGCTCTAGAATGGGTATCCTCTGGTGTCCAAAAATGTGGGTTGTAACCGCATCTTGTTGGACACCTGTCGAAAGTTAGTTCAGATGTTTTCCAATCGATACTAGGGTTATGATGTCGTAGCCAGTCTAGTCCTAGAAAGATATTATTCTTTCCTAGACTTACTACTCCGAATTGGATGATCTCTGAATGATCACCGATGGTCATCCGGATCTCGACATACTTGTCTATTGATCCGGAGTCGTTGAGTGTACCGTCGGCATTGTAAACAGGTGTTTTGATTGGTAAATCTTTCATGATGAGGTTATGCCGTTTGACGAACTCTGAGTCAATGCAGGAACCGGTAGCTCCACTGTCGAGAAGTCCTTCTGTGACGATTTGTCGAGCATCCTCCAGTGTCTCGAGTATTGCTGGGAGTTTCAGACTTTTGCCGCGTGTCCCGCAAACATAACTCCTTTTGTTCTTGAGACTCCGGATGGCGGTGACTGCCATTTTCCAGTTCCGTTTTCGTATGTCCATGATGGTTTCTTCAGAGGCTTCTTTTTCCCGGGAAAAGGGCATCCAAGTTCGTAATAATCCCACTGCTCTCGGGACTTGATCTTCTCTAACTCTCTGAGTTAGCCATTCAGCAGTGTCGGGTTCGTACTGTATAGGTTTTTCAGTTTTTTCGGTTTTGTGTATGAATGTGGACGCGTTTTTCTGTTTAGTACCTGTACTGATTACATAATCAACGCCATTATCAACAAATTCCGAAATGTCCGTGTGCGAAGGCTCCTGCAGACCTATATCTACTGCGGAGCCTTTGGAAAACCCAAATCGTTAATGAAATCTGTACGTTCCTGCTCACTCATGTTCAACATAATACCTCGGACTACTGCCTTTCTCTTGTGCAGGCAGTTCCTGCTCATGTGGCCTGGCTCGCCACAGTTGAAGCACAAACACTTCTCCCTCGCCTGGTTGATGTCCATCGGCCTGCCCGTTCCTCCGAACGTGGTGCCGGTAGCATCTCTTCTTGGCGCCGCAAAATACTCTGCCTTCGGAGCTACTTTTGGCTCCTGCCGGTTCTGCTGAGTGGATGACTGTCCACAACTCTGGCCCTGTGGGTTAGCGTTCCACCACCCCGCATACCCGTATCCTCTCTTCTGTTCAGCCCACTGCCGCCTTACGTTATCAGCCCCTGTGACTACCTTCTTCAACTCCTTGTAGTCTTCAAAGGGCTCCGTTCGTCCTTTAATGATGTCGTATAGGAGGGTGTGGTCAACTGCTCTCTCCGCTAGGGTAAGAATGTGCGACTCATCCTTCTTGTACCCGGCATCTTTCAGCAACAATTCGAACTCTTTGACAAAGTCGCTGGCCGAGGACTTCCCCTGTCGGATATAAGTTAGTTTGTCACGTGCCTCCTTCTCCTTCGCGACGTTTGTGAACTCCCTGTCCATGTCGTCAATGAGCTGCTTCCCCGTAATGTCCCATGTCCCTCTGTCGATATCGAAGTGGTCATCAGAGTAGACCTGAGCCCATTCATCGGCCTTTCCTCTGACCAAGAAGGACATAATGATGGTCGTGACACGATGGGAATTGTCGACCTGTTTAGTCTCTGTTAACTCAGAGACGTAAGCCATCATTCGTCGTTGCCATGGTTGGTAGGTGGCGGGATCGCCATCGTAGTTCCCTGGTGTATTGACAAACACCCGGCATGGACTAGAAGTGATGGTAGCAACTTCTGCTGGGTCGGGCGCATGTATCGACCAATCAGTCATGTTGAGTTATGGTAGGGGAGGGGATGAGCGTGTTTGGTAAAAATGAAAATATGTAACGTATCAAGAAAAACTAGTTTCCAATGGTATGTTGAATCCTAGGCAAGTTTATAAAAGTTTGTTGTGATGGGTGGTGTGTGGTAGGAGCTCTATTCTTCTGTCAGCGACTCGCTAGCTCTCACAAGAGACAACCAGGCGTCACACAATAGACAATGAGCAAGAGGGTGAAAAAGCAAAAAGAGGATGGATAAAACAACCCAACTACAAGTCTAGCTACCGAGGAGAATAGATGAGAATAGAGCTAAGGAATATAACTACAAAATACTAAGTCTTATATACTATTGGGATATGAAGCTGTGAGAGATTTCTCGTGCCGTAACCGTGAGGATCTACAATAAGAGTCGCTCGTATCCATAAGTAAAGCTGTAGGTATTAGGTGAGTAAACAATAAGGCAATATAAAAAGAAGCATGGAAGCGGAACGATAATGACGTTGTCCTGTCAATGAACTGACAGGCACGAGAGAGTCGCGCCTAAGTGAAACGACAACGCGAGAACAATAAGGTTGACGCGTGTAACCTAAATGATAATGAAAATATAATAAGCGCTAGTGTAAGCGCTTTGGTGATTAGGTAAGTAAATAAAAGAAAAGGAAAAGAATAATGGAAAAAGATCATTTCATGACATTACCCCCTCCCTAGAGCGCGAGTTCCACGAAGCGCTTGTCATCTAACAAAATTTTCGGAGGGTAATTGTGAGGGCGTGTTTTCGGTATCTGGCGGAGGCATAGGGCGGAATAATTCGGTAGGGAATAAGGAAATAGGGATTTCAAGTCGATTAAGGGTGGCGGGTTTGGGTTTGGTCGGGTTCTTGTCATGGAATTCCTTCAATAACTCAGAGGAATGTGTAATGTTGGACCGAGGTTCCCAAGTGTCTTCATGTGGTCCGTACCCTCGCCACCTGACCTTGTACTTGATTCCTTTTCCTACCTTTCGTGAGTCGAGAATTTCCTCGACTTCGAATTCTTCTTCTTCTCCTACGACAACAGGAGGTGGGCGAGTGTTTCGTGGTTGAGAGGGAAATTGCAGTTCTCTATAGGGAGTGAGAAGGGCTTCGTTGAAAACGTTATGGATACGTTTCCACGTAGAGGGGATGTCTAGTTTATAGGAACTAGCGCCTATCTTCTTTTGAACTGTAAACGGTCCAAACCGTTTATCTCCTAACTTTTTCATCGGCTGGTCTGTCGATAAGTTAGTTCCCTCAAGCCAGACCTTATCGCCTGGCTTGTACTCTACTCCAACTCTTCGCTTATGGTCATAAAACTTCTTCATATCCTCGTTGGCCTTTCCTAAGGCCGCTCCTACTTCATCTCGAACCTTCCTCATTCCATCTGCAAACGCCTGTGCTGTGGGGTTGTCCGAAGTCATTTGAGGTGCCGTGCCTTTATAGGGATGTCTACCGTTGTCAGCATAGAAGGGGGAAACTTTCATCGCAGAGTGTACTCGATCGTTATAGGCGAATTCTGCAAGCAGTAACCACTCATGCCAGTCATTTTGATGATAGCTAATGAACAAACGGAGATAATGTTCTATCTCCTGATTTGTTCGTTCCGTCTGGCCGTTGGTCTGTGGGTGATACACCGTGGTGTAGTTTGCTTCTATTCCTAAAAGACGGTAGAGTTCCTTCATGAAACGAGAATGATACTGAGGTCCTCGATCATGTATGATTTTTCGTGGAATACCGTGGATAGAAAAAATACGATCCCGATAGATCTTTGCCATTCCCTCTGATGTGACTGTAGTGTGTGACGGAACAAGTCGTAATCTTTTGGAAAAATGATTGATAAACACCGATATGGCGTTATATCCTCCCGATTCTGGTAGTTCCCCTATCATATCAGTGCCGATTATCTGCCATGGTTCAGTTGGTACCGCATGTGGATGAAGTTGTCCGACTGGCTTGGTACGATGTGATTTTGTAGCTTGGCATTTCTCGCAACCTTCGACGTATTTCCCTGCATCTCGTGTCACCCCTGGCCACCAGTAGTCCCGAGTGATCAACTCCGTGGTCTTGTACTGTCCTGGATGTCCTGCTAATGGTGTATCGTGGTACTGAGCGATTATTTTGGACCGGAGTAGGCGGTTTTTCGGTACATAAACACGCCCTTTCCATGTAATAACTTTGTCATTTTCAGTCCACTCCGGGTTTTTGGCAGCTAGGGCATCCTGTACGGTTCGATCTACTTGGTTTCTACTCTTTCGGATCTCTGATAACAGGAGATCTTTGGGAGCCGATAGGTCGAGAGCTTGAATAAAAAGTTCCGGTTTCAGGAGAACGATGTTCTCGTTGTCCTTGTCCCCCGTCTCAAGACCTGTCATCCTCGACAGGGCGTCAGCTTTCGTCATCGATTTACCAGGTTTGTGAACGAGATCGAAATTATACTCCGCTAATTCCAGTACCCAGCGCGCTTGTTGGCGGTTGAGTTTCTGCGGCTTTTTGAAGTACTGGAGGTTTGTGTGATCCGTATAAATCTCAATCTGTTCCTCCGCACCTAGTAAATATTGCCTCCAATCGTCAAGAGAATCCATTATTGCCATTAACTCTTTGTTGTAGATTTCGTAATTCTGTTTGACCTCATTAAGGGAACGAGAACGAAAGGCAATAGGATACCATCTACCATCAACGAACTGGGACAAAACGGCGCCATTAGCATAATCAGACGAGTCAGCTTCCACCCTGAATTTCCCGTGGTTACGAGGAATCAATAAAACGACTTCCTCACAAATACGGCGTTTCAACTCCTCGAACGCCTCCTCCTGACCTTTCTCCCACTTCCAAGTCCCATTTCCTGTGAGCTGTGTTAGTGGCTTTGCTACCAGACTGAACCCACGAATGAATCGCCGGAAGAAGTTGCAGAATCCTAGAAACTGCTGGACGTCGCGTTTCTTTCGTGGAGTAATCCATTCTCGAACGGCTTGTACTTTCTTGGGATCCATGCGAATAGTTCCGTTACCAATGATGATACCGAGGTAGTCGATAACCGGTTTTTCGAAAGAACACTTTTCGGGTTTAAGGAATAACTTGTGCTCCCGTAGAATGTCGAGTACTTGTTTTACGATTTGTCGATGTTCTTCTATACTGTCGGTAAAAATCAGTATGTCATCCATGTAAACGATAACATGACCTCTATTGACGAGGTCTCGCAAGATATGGTTCATGAAACCTTGGAATGTTGCAGGAGAGTTAGTGAGTCCAAAGAACATGACGGTCGGTTCGAATAACCCCTGGTTAGTTCGAAAAGCCGCTTTCCATTCGTCACCTTCCTTTATGCGGATGTTGTTGAATCCCCATCTGATATCCATCTTCGTGAAGATTTTAGCGCCTTTTAAACGATCAATTAGTTCCTGAATGAGAGGAAGTGGGTACCGGTTTTTAACCGTCATCTCGTTCAGTTTACGATAATCTTGTACTGGTCGTAAGGTGCCATCTTTCTTTTTAACGAAGAAGAAGGGGGATGCCATCTGCGAGGTAGAAGGTCGGATTCGTCCAGTTCGAAGGTTTTCTTCAAGAAACTTGTCGAGCGCCTCTTGTTCCTTTGGGTTTAATGGGTACACCTTACAATCTAAAGGCTTAGAACCTGGCGTTAGATCGATAGCGTGGTCCCAAGGACGTCGTTGTGGCAGCTGGTCGAATTCCTTCTGGCTGAAAACATCGGGGTACTCTTCGATGTAGGACTTGGAAGTGTCGAACTCTTGGGCTGTTTCTTTTTTGGCTTGTTTTTCCGTCCACTTCCTCGACTGTACCTGCTCGTGAACATATCTGTCCCAGTCAAACAGGAAAAGCTGTTCGCCTTCCTGTAATGCCGCTCTAGAATGAGTATCCTCTGGTGTCCAAAAGTGTGGGTTGTAACCGCATCTTGTTGGACACCTGTCAAAGGTTAGTTCAGATGTCTTCCAGTCAATACTCGGGTTGTGGTGTCGCAGCCAATCTAGTCCTAGAAAGATGTTATTCTTTCCTAGACCTACTACTCCAAACTGTATGATTTCCGAGTGATCACCTATAGTCATTCGTATCTCGACATACTTATCTATTGATCCGGCGTCATTGAGCGTGCCGTTGGCATTATAGACTATTGTTTTGACTGGTAAATCCTTGGTGATAAGACTGTGTCGTTTGACAAATTCTGAGTCGATACAGGAGCCGGTTGCTCCGCTGTCAAGAAGCCCTTGTGTAACAATTTGTCGACCATCCTCCAGTGTCTCGAGTATTGCTGGAAGTTTCAGACTTTTGCCGCGTGTCCCACAGACGTAGCTCCTCTTGTTCTTGAGACTTCTGATGGCGGTGACTGCCGTTTTCCAATTCCGTTTTCGTATATCCATGACGGTTTCCTCTGAAGCTTCTTTTTCCCGGGAGGAGGGCATCCAAGTTCTCAACAATCCCACCGCTCTTGGGATCTGATCTTCTCTGCCTCTCTGAGTCAGCCACTCGGCGGTGTCGGGTTCGTACCGTATAGGTTTTTCGGATTTTTTCGGATTTGTGTGTGAAGGTGGACGCGTTTTTCTGTTTAGTACCTGTACTGATTACATAATCAACGCCATTATCAACAAATTCCGAAATGTCCGTATGCGAAGGCTCCTGCAGACCTATATCTACTGAGGAGCCTTGGGAAAACCCAAATCGTTAATGAAATCTGTACGTTCCTGCTCACTCATATTCAACATAATACCTCTGACCAACGCCTTCCTCTTGTGAGGGCAATTCCTGCTCATGTGGCCTGGTTCGCCACAGTTGAAGCACAACCGCTTCTCTCTGGCCTGGTCGATGTCCATCGGCCTACCCGTTCCTCCGAATGTGGTGCCAGTGGCATCCCTTCTTGGCGCTGCAGAATACTCTGCCTTCGGAGCTACTTTCAGCTCCTGTCGGTTCTGCTGAGTGGACAACTGTCCACAACTCTGTCCCTGTGGGTTAGCGTTCCACCATCCCGCATACCCGTATCCTCTCTTCTGTTCGGCCCACTGCCGCCTTACGTTATCAGCCCCTGTAACTACCTTCTTCAATTCCTTGTAGTCTTCAAAGGGCTCCGTTCGTCCTTTAATGATGTCATATAGGAGGGTGTGGTCAACTGCTCTCTCCGCTAGGGTAAGAATGTGCGACTCGTCCTTCTTGTACCCGGCATCTTTCAGCAACAATTCGAACTCTTTGACAAAGTCGCTGGCCGAAGACTTCCCCTGTCAGATATAAGTTAGTTTATCGTGAGCTTCCTTCTCTTTCGCGACGTTCATAAACTCCCTGTCCATATCGTCAATTAACTGCTTCCCCGTAATGTCCCATGTCCCTCTGTCGATATCGAAATGGTCATCCGAGTAGACCTGAGCCCATTCGTCGGCTTTTCCTCCGACCAGGAAGGACATAATGATGGTGGTGACTCGGTGGGAATTGTCGACCTGCTTTGTCTCCGTCAGCTTGGAGACGTAAGCCATCATCCGTCGTCGCCATGGCCGGTAGGTGGCGGGGTCGCCATCGTAGTTTCCTGGTGTATTGACAAACACCCAGCGTGGACTAGAAGTGACAGCAGCGACTTCTGCTGGGTCGGGCGCATGTATCGACCGGTCAGTCATGTTGAGTTATGGTAGGGGAGAAGATGAGCGTGTTTGGTAGAAATGAAAATGTGTAACATATCAAGAAAACTAGTTTCCAACGGTGTGTTGAATCCTAGGCAAGTTTGTAAAAGTTTTTGTTGTGACGGGTGGTATGTGGTAGAAGCTCTATTCTTCTGTCAGCGACTCGCTAGCTCTCACAAGAGACAACCAGGCGTCACACGATAGACGATGAGCAAGAGGACGAAAAAGCAAAAGAGGATGGATAAAACAACCCAACTACAAGTCTAGCTACCGAGGAGAATAGACGAGAATAGAGCTAAGGAATATAACTACAAAATACTAAGTCTTATATACTATTGGGATATGAAGCCATGAGAGATGTCTCGTGCCGTAACCGTGAGGATCTACAATAAGAGTCGCTCGTATCCATAAGTAAAGCTGTAGGTATTAGGTGAGTAAACAATAAGGCAATATAAAAAGAAGCATGGAAGTGGAACGATAATGACGTTGTCCTGTCAATGAACTGACAGGCACGAGAGAGTCGCGCCTAAGTGAAACGACAACGCGAGAACAATAAGGTTGACACGTGTAACCTAAATGATAATGAAAATATAATAAGCGCTAGTGTAAGCGCTTTGGTGATTAGGTAAGTAAATAAAAGAAAAGGAAAAGAATAATAAAAGAAAAGAATAATGGAAAAAGATCGTTTCATGACAGCCGTGAGAGATGTCTCGCGCCATAACCATGAGGATCTACAATAAGAGTCACTCATATCCATAAGTAAAGCTGTAGGTATTCGGTGAGTAAACAATAAGGCAATATAAAAAGAAGCATGGAAGCGGAACAATAATGACGTCATCCTGTCAATGAGCTGACAGGCACAAGAGAGTTGCACCTAAGTGAAACAACAACGCGAGAACAATAAGGTTGACGCATGTAACCTAAATGAGAATGAGAATATAATGAGCACTGGTGTAAGTGCTTCAGTAATTAGGTAAGTAAATAAAAGAAAAGAATAATAAAAAGATCACTTCGTGACAATGTCACGACAATTTTTCCAAAAGACTGCAACTGGTTCCATCACACACAACAGTCACATCGGAAAGAATGGCAAAGATATATCGCAATTGGATTTTCTCTATCCACGGCTTTCCACGAAAGATCATACATGATCGCGGACCTCAATACCATTCCTGATTTATGCAAGAACTTTATCGTCTATTGGGAATAGAAGCGAATTACACTACGGCATATCATCCACAGACCAATGGCCAGACAGAACGAACAAACCAGGAGATAGAACATTATCTCTGTTTGTTCATTAGTTATCATCAAAATGACTGGCATGAGTGGTTACCACTTGCAGAGTTTGCCTATAATAATCAAGTACATTCTGTGACAAAGGTCTCCCCCTTCTATGCTGACAATGGTAGACATCCCTATAAAGGTACGGCACCTCAAATGACTTTGGACAATCCCACAGCACAGGCATTTGCAGATGGGATGAGGAAGGTTCGAGAGGAGGTAGGAGCAGCCTTAAGAAAGGCCAATGAGGATATGAAGAAGTTTTATGATCGGAAGCGAAGAGTTGGGGTAGAATACAAGCCAGGCAATAAGGTCTGGCTTGAAGGAACTAACTTGTCAACAGACCAGCCAATGAAAAAGTTAGGAGATAAACAGTTTGGACCATTTACGGTTCAAAAGAAAGTAGGTGCTAGTTCTTATAAACTAGACATTCCCTCAACGTGGAAATGTATTCATAACATTTTCAATGAAGTACTCCTCACTCCTTACAGAGAATCACAATTCCCCTCTCAACCACGAAACACATGGCCACCTCCTGTCATTGTAGGAGAAGAAGAAGAGTTCGAAGTTGAAGAAATTCTCAATTCACGGAAGGTAGGAAGGGGAATCAAATACAAAGTCCAATGGCGGGGATATGGACCACACAAGGACACTTGGGAGCCTCGATCTAACATCACACATTCCTCCGATTTGTTGAAGGAATTCCATGATAAGAACCTGACCAAGCCCAAACCCGCCACCCTAAATCAACTCGAAATACCTATTTCCTTATTTCCTACTGAATTGTTCCGACCTATGCCCCAACCAGATACCAAAATTACACCACCACAATTACCCTCTGAAAATTTCGTTAGACAACAGGCGCTTTGTGGAACTAGCGCTCTAGGGAGGGGGTAATGTTACGAAACACTCTTTTTTCTATTATTCTTTTCTTTTATTTACTTACCTAATCATCAAAGCGCTTACACTAGCGCTTATTATATTTTCATTTCCGTTTAGATTACACGTGTCAACCTTATTGTTCTCGCATTGCCGTTTCACTTAGGCGCAATTCTCTCGTGCCTGTCAGCTCATTGACAGGACGATGTCACTATTGTTCCGCATCCATGCTTCTTTTTATATTGCCTTATTGTTTACTCACCAAATACTTACAGCTTTACTTATGGATACGAGCAACTCTTATTGTATATCCTCATGGTTATGGCGTGAGATGCTTCTCACAACTTCATATCCCATACCCCATACATATATAAGACCTGGTATTTTGTAGTTATATTCCTCAGCTCTATTCTCGTCTATACTCCTCGGTAGCTAGACTTGTAGTTGGGTTGTTTTATCCTCTTGCTCATTGTTCATCGTGTGACGCCTGGTTATCTCTTGTAAGAGCTAGCGAGTCGCTGACACGCTTCGCGACGCTTATGTAATGCATAGTATAAAGCTACAACATTGAATAGGTAGTTCTGTAGTTTTAATATTGACTCAGATCTGCTCTCTCTTTGTATTACAGATGTTTACTATCTGTGATACATTCTCAACACAACTCTGATGTTCCGCAAAGCAACCTTTGTGAACTGATGCTGCTATTACCTTTATATTGGACCATCGACGTGTTGAGGGCACTACTGATAGTAGTGTCGATGTCCAACTACCTTTCCATAACTCCGCGAATCGTTCCTCCCTTCGCGAGGGAATTATCCCCTCACATTCCCAACCAATTCCGTGATTATATTGCGATCATTCCGCGATTCCGGAGTTGCATGATCTTAACACTTTGGACATGGAGTCCAATGCTTCGAATGATTATTCGGATACTTCCAAGGCTGACAATTGGGACAAAATCCTTCATTGAGCTGACCCAAGGTACTGTCATTGAGTTTTGTGCCACATGATGGACTACTACACCAATACGGACACCGATGTTAGTCTATATGATTATTCACACTCAGAATTCAATTATTTGCATGATTCCCTTGTGAATTTGACTCATTCCTCCGATTCCTTTTACTCTGCACACTCTTTGGTTGCTGGATCCAAATCAAATGAAACTTTTAATGATGAAGACTTCAAGTCAGATGCAGAACTCCCCAATTACATGGGACCAGATGGTAGGCTCCTCGAATCCAAGCAAGAACATTGCCGAAACTTTTCACTTTGTTTCTATTGTGGTGGAGATCATTTTCGCAGTCATTGCCCCAAGCTTTGGGCAAAAAATAGGGAAGATTCAGATGGCTGTCAGGCCAATTTTTCCGATGAAAGCTTCAATCCAAACATTGATCGAAACCTTTCGGACTAGAGAAGTGGTTTCACATTGTGTTCTTTCATTTTTTGACTTCTAATTTTGTTTTATATTTTGATTTTCATTATCAAACTTTTTAAATATCTTCATATTCATGTTCCTTCATTTCCAATTTTGCATTAGAGCTACATTCAATTTTCGGATGCTTTCTTTCTGATTTTTGGTCGAAGTTTTCATTATTAAACTTCCAACTTTTACTTATTTCATGTTATACATTTTGTTCACCATCTTTATATTATGTTTCCGAAATTCCTGATCATCCGAGTCACCTTCATCCCTCACTCTTGTCATCTTTATGTTACACACTAGCTTTTTCATTTGGGAACTTCACACATTATTTGCATAGGATATGTTTCTACTCCCACTTAAATCCGTTGATTTGCCAGGCAGACCGAAACACTTCTTCTGAACTCATCTTGTTGTTTCTTCCTCGAGCTCTTCCTTCCTATTGGACTTTCCGGTCATTTTCGGATCAGATTTCCATTTGATGCTTTGCATCACTCTGCGCGCACCCTTTGCTTACCTTTCCAGTTTGCTCCAGCTTTTGTGGTTTCCAACATTCCATGGCAGTACTTTGTACTGATAGGACCTTCAGATTTCTGTCTCCAAAGCTATCCTTCCACATTTCCAGACATTTTTTCCACACTTCTGTCCTTTCCTCTTTGATTTACCCAGATCCCTTTGCTTTTGCCAGCCAATGGGATGTCTGGATTAAGAGGGGGATATCCAACGAGTTTCCGAAATCTTCACCATGCAATTCACACTCTCAACACTCGGATTTTCGCTTGCAATCCTTCCAGATTCTTCTTTCACATCCTTTCATATCTTTCTGGATCCGAAGGATCGATCCAAATCAAATCCTATCTTGTTCACATTCATCCTTTTAATAACTTTGTCTACTTCCATCCATTCACACTCCTTCATCATGTCACTCACTCATGCCTCATCATGTCCCTATCCTCATCCTCATTGCAACCTTCCATTCAAACTTCCACACTTCAGGCAAGGGCTTTTGAGGGCTCAAGCCTAAGAGGGGGATACTGTTATATATATGCCAAGCTCCACTATGCTTTTCGGACTGATTTCCACGGTCAATCAATCATCCTTTCGATCCAGTTCATGTTTGTTACCAAGTTCAACTCAAATCTTGATTGATTTCGTACTCTGTTCCTTGGCTCAATAACTTCGGAACAACCTCGGATACATCACATGACACTTGGTTGTCATGACCAATACATTCTCATGCCTGTTGGCTCTTGAAAAGCACTGTTATTGTATTATTTCAAATCCTTCTCACTTATTGTCTTTTATTTAACAATTAGGCAGTTTAGTACTTAGGTCAACTTGTTTAGTTTGTGTTATGATCATGCACAAAGGGATCGTCGGGAATGATCGCGGGATGATCGCGGGAAAACACAAAGTGAAATACTTTGCGAGGTAAAACGATCCTAGACAAAGTAGTCGGACCTTGACTCCACTATTAGTAGAGTCCTCGACACTTTGCGTGTCTGCAAGAGAAGAAAGATAAACGTGTTCTGTTCACAATGACTATCGCGGAACGTACTGACAGTGAGGATGTTAAAATGATGATGCAGATAGGTGATTAATTGGTATCACTATCGAAGTGCTATCAAGGTTGATATTTAAACTAAAGAACTACCTATTCGATACCGTAGCTTTATACTAAAGGTAAGTCAGGATCGCGAAGTGATGCCATGCCCGAATGGGTTAGCTTGTAAGTCAAGAACAAAGGAAGAGATATAAAAGGGATAGTGTAAATCCGATAAGGATGATAAGAGATAACAAGTAATTGCTTCACGTCGGAAGTCCTTCGCAAAGTAATTGCATAGTAGTAACAAGATATAAGTAATATCTAAGTAGCAGAATGGATCGCGAAGCTTCATAAAGACTTAGCTTGCATAGATATAACAGTTTGGTTCCCCAGCTTGAAATAAAAGTTACCTTCTATACTCCTTCTCTATTATGCTTAATCACGTCCGGATCAATCGATTGGATGCTTCCGACACTCCGGAACTTCATTCTTCTTTGCACTTCACAGGGACACCCAGATAATGTGTAGGGAGCATTGCCGAAAGCTTCACTGAAGTCCCATCACTTCCCAAGGCCCGTGTAGCCTTTCCATTACTTCGTTTTGCTGTTACTATAGTTTCCGGGCTTCGAAGCTTTGAACAGAGCTCAGGAACCTTGATCTATTTCCTTCCAGTGCATGGCCTTAACAGAGGTTTACTACAAGGTCTCTCACAGTATTGGATTGAACATTGACTTTGGGGTGTACAGAAATGTTTGGGTGATATCCCTTGTTGGCAAAGAAGGGAATAAGACCTGTTGAAGCATTCAGAGCATTGTTGTAAGCAAACTCAGCCATTGGAATGAGTGTGGACCAGTTGTCCTGTTGATAGGTGTAATAGATCTGGATATACTGCTCCAAAGTCTGGTTGACTTGTTCAGTTTGTCCATCAGCTTTGGGATGATAGCCCAAAGTATAGTGGAGGTTCATCAATAAAGCTTGACCAAGGGCTCTAAAGAATGCAGAGATGAATTCCAACCTGCAATTGGAAGTTGCATGTTTAAAAAAGACATGAATAACGAAGAGCTCAGCCAATCATACAGAAGTAATGGTATTGTCTGTTGGTATGGATATTGTGGTGATGAAGGGAGAAAGCATGGAGGAAAGCACAGGCTCAAGCACAAGCCGAAGTGAGAAGAGTGGGGCTAGCACCACACATGAAGGCTGAAAGATATAATGATCAAGACAACAGTGATAGCACAAGGGCCAATCACTAGGGTCACACAAGGAAAACTAGTTCCAAAAACCAAGTTAGTATATTGAGTGTAAATAAAGATACAAGTACTAACCTAGTCCCAAAGACCAAGAGTTCAAGATGGGAAACTAGGTGTAAACTACTGTACTATATATATGAGTGTCCAGATGAGTAAGCAACAGCATGAGAAACCAATAGAAGTATTTGGAACATGATAGAAGGTTCTGAAGGATGATAGAAAGAAGTAGAAGGATACAGAAGTAGCAAAGGGAAAGAAAGGAGGAAATGTAGGAAAAATGAAGTAAGTACCTGTATCATGTCATGACATTACCCCCCTTCTACAGTCAATGTCCCAGTGACTATTTCCATGAAGTTTTCATAAGGTTGCCAGGGTAAAGAGTGGAAAATGGTGGTGGAGATCTTCCATGGTGCATTTGGGTGTAATGCATAGAATTCTACAATTGCATTGTCACTTGTGTCCACTAAGTTTTCTTTGTGCTCCCAACTGTTGTGGCCCTCATCATAGCCTTTCCACTTTACCAAGAACTGCAACTTTCTCCACTGTCCAAAGATACAGCTATCCAGGACCTTATCCACATCATAGAACTCTTCTCCCTCAATGATTTTGGGTTCCGGTGGTGGTGGCTCAACTCTGTTGATCTCACTTCCTTTCCAGGGAGTCAGGCAGTTGGTATGGATGTTGTCATGGATCTTCATCCAGGTAGGTAGGTTTAATCAATATGTGAGTGGACCCATTTTCTCTGCAACTTCAAATGGATCTAGGCATCTGCTCCCCAGTTTTTGGTTCTTTTACCATACCTTTAATTTGCTCAGGGATAACCATGCTAGTTGTCCAACTTTGAATTCCTGTACTTTGCTCTTCACACCCTCTCTAATGCATTCTTTGCTCATCTGTAGTGCTGCCTCTGCATCTTCATGTGCATGCTGTAGCAGTTCTAGCTGATGCTCAATGGATGGGTACTTGGTCTTGATGTCATTTGGGATGGTGAACTCAGGGGTGTAGCCATAAAGTATTTCAAAGGGGGAGTGGCTGTGTGTGGAGTGGATACAAGCATTCATGACAAATTCAGTGGTAGGGATTAAGAGATCCCAGTTGTCCTGTTGCTGACTTATGTACATGCAAATATAACATTCAATTTCTTGGTTGGCTCATTCTGTTTGTCCATTTGTCTCAGGGTGATAAGCTGTGGTCAGGGCAGAGTCAATACCTAGTCACTTCAGTAGTTGTCACATAACGTCTGCCACAAATTGGGGTCCCCTGTCAGAGATGAATCAGTGTGGTAAGTTATGTAAGCAGAAAATTTCCTTATAAAAGAAATCTGCTACTCCTTCTGCTGTTATCTTGGTGGTGCAGGGAAAACAGTGAACCATCTTTGTGTAATGATCAACAAAGGTGATGATAGCATTATGGCTGTCTTGCATCATAGGTAGTTCCCCAATAAGGTCCACACCAATGTCCTGCCAGGGTCCTTCCAGTATGAAAAGAGGTTGAAGAGAGGAGGGGCTTACCATCCTCAGACTAATGGCCAGATGGAATGAACAAATCAGGAGATTGAGCACTATCTCTGTTTGTTGATCATTTATCATCAAAATGATTGGCATGAATGGTTACTACTTGCGGAATTCACCTACAATGACCAAGTACACTCTGCTACGGGCTCTTTGATCTAGTACTGCCACCACCTACAAATATTCCCACACTACAAGGTGGTGAATAGGGCATCAGTAGGCATCGTAGCTCAGATTAAGAGTAAAATAGCACCTCTACACTTTCATACTTACCAATCTAAACCATACATCACACTGAAAAAGAATATACAAACTGAATGTTGATGAGAAGTACCACAAGTACTGCAAAAGACACCACCCCCACGCAGACGAAATTGTCATTCCAGTCGAAGACAAACATGAACCCAAGGCCAGTGAGCCCCTCCTACACCGATGGTGAGAATGATGAGTTTCAATCACTTATTGAGAAGGCAGTGATGTGGAAGATCATGACGAGAGAAGATGACTGCAGCATAATCCTGCCAGCCAAACTGCTACAACTGGCAGCAGCAGTGAAGGAGACCAGATGGACAAAAATGTCACTCAATGATACACTCAATAGGATAATCCTAATAGCGAAGATTTTACAAGAGTGGTCATGGAGGGACACCATGGCCGAGAGAGCACATGATATGATGGAGAACCTGGAGGAAGAGATAGCAGTGAAGATGACCTCTCTAGGACTACAGGTAAAGGGCATCACCAAAGAAGCCCAAGACACCTGGAAGAAACTAGAAGACATAGTGAGCAAGGTGAACAACATATCCACCAAGATAGCCATGATGGGGAATTTGCTACCGGTTGGACAAGGAACAAATGGAAGAGAAGATGGTGAACTCACAAACAGACCACCGGTCACATTGTATGCCAGCACAGCACAAGCCAACATCCCCATCCCTCCTCAATATCATCCTCAGCATAACTCTGCAGTCAAAGAAGCTGAGATGAAAGACCACCAAATTGTCATCACTTCTCAAACCCCATCTGACTGGTCTCTCACCAAAAAGGAGCTGGTTGCGAAAGTTAATTTAGCAATCGCAAGAGTGGTTGACGAGGAAGGCGTAGAGATGGACTTGAAGCCAGAAGTAGTAGCAGCCACCAAAATCACTGGCAAGGGTGCCTTCCTGCTGTTACAGAGTGTCAGAGAGGTAGTGTGGGTCAAACAAGACAACTGAACTGAATGTTTCATGGCGGCATGGGGCTCATCAGCAACACTAAGACCCAACTATGCCAAAGTTGTGGTTGAAGCCCTCCCCATAGAAACACCTATCAACAGTCTGATCAAGCAAAGAAGGATAGAAGAGGTGAGTAGACTATGAATGGGAGCAATAAGGAGTATAAGATGGATTAAACAAATTGAGAAGAGGAAGGACGGACAGCAACATGCCCATGCTATCTTTTCCATGGACTCCAGAGAAGATGCTAACAAATTACTTACAGGAAGGGTAGTTGTACAAGGCAGAGTGCTACAAGCGAAGAAGAACAATCTGGACCCCAAACGATGCATCAAGTGCAACACCTTTGGTCACATAGCAGAACAATGCAAGGCTGAAAACAACATATGCGCTAGATGCATGGGGTGCCACAGGACAAGCACCTGTCAAGCAACTGACCAGCAACTCTTCTGTGCCAACTGCAAGAAGGTGGGCCATGGTGCAGCCAGCAGAGAGTGTCTGGAATTTCAAAAGAAACTAAGGGAGCACACAAGATGGGATCCAGAGCGGGCATATCATCTCTTGGTAACCAATAATCCAACCACCTGGGGAAGAATGGATGGACCTGTGACTGAAGATTTTGACCAGGGATGGAGAGTGAACATGCAGAATAGCTACGATGAGTGGACAACAGTATGAAGAGGTAGAGGTAACAGGAGATTGGCAGGAGGAAATCCAGGACAGGGAGGAGGAGGAGGAGGAGGGAGAAGCACGACACAGCACAGACCAGGTACATGCAAGCCAACACCAGCACCAACTGGCGGCAGAGGACAAAGTCATGGACTGTGATGCTCCATGACCAGAGAGAGAGGTCAAAGAACATTAGAGCAGTATAGGTTCTCCTTGGGCTCCAGACCGCCTCCAAACTCCCAACATTCCCAATCGCAACTACAATATCCATCGCAGATGTTCCCAGTGATGTCAATGATGCCATATCAGTCGGCACCAGGCTCCCAGTACATGTCACAACCTACAATAATGATGCTCCCACTGAACATGATGTTGCCATACTTGCAACCTCCACCATCATCTCAGCCATGGTATCCACCTCCCCTAGTATCAATAATGCCAGCAACCCCAGGAAGATGGGATGAGGAGCCCATGGGGATGGGAAATGAGGGAACAGCGCAAAACCTAGATGGTGAAGGATGGAATTAACATAACCAGAATGTGACCAACAGAGAATGATGGACATAATGCAGCTAAATGCCAACAAATCAGATAATGCCATGCATGATGTTCTCAAAGCTGATCAAGGACAAGCTGACATATTTGCTTTTCAGGAACCCTACATTGACTCCAAAGGAAGAACAAGAGTGCTACCGCATCTAAGAGTGGTATACCCAATGGGACACATAGAGCATTTTGATGACCTGGTAAGACTGTGTTCCCGATCCTTGATGATGGTACACACCTGAATCTCAACAGGCAGCTGGACACAAATTGAGGTACCAAGTGTGGACATCACTGCAATTCAACTCATGACTGCAACAGGTACATTCAGAATCTTCAGCCTCTACAATGACTGCAACAATGATGATACTCTATGAGCATTAAATGGATGGATGAGGTCACCAGCAGCAAGATCAAGACCAAGGGGACTGCTTCACTATATATGGCTCGGCGACTTCAACCAACACCACCCCCTGTGGGATGAACCCCGCAATCACCACCTCTTCACAGCCAGAAACCTTGAGGCTGCCCAACTTCTATTGGATCTCAATGCACGATATGACATGCAGATGACTCTCCCAGAACATCTACCAACACTGTGCGCATACAACTCAGGTAATTATACGAGGGTAGACAATGTCTTCTGCTCAGAGAGCCTAGCCAAACACATAACAGCATGCAACACAATCCCATCGAAACAACCAGTATTGACTGACCATATCCCTATCCACACAATCATAGATGTGAAGGTGCCATGTGTGGATCAAAGGATGCAATGGAACTGGTTGCAGACCAATTGGGACAAGTTCAAAGAGAGGACCAAAGAGGAGCTGGAGAAGAAACCACTGCCAAGAGAGCTCTACAACATAGCTGAGTTTAATGATGCCCTAAAAGAATTTGACGATATGTTCACTAAACTCAGGGACGAACTGGTACCAAAGGCAAAACCCAGCCCATATCAGCGGCAATGGTGGAATCTGCACCTAACAGAAATGAAGAGGCAAATGAGCAACCTTGCCAACAAGTCACACCAGGAATACCATAACCTTGGACACCCAGTACATGCAGAGTACCAACAGATATGGCAGGCATATAATGTAGAGATCAAGAAAGCAAAGATCAACAAGTGGGTTGAGTACATCAAAAACACAGACACCAGCTCAGTATGGGATGTCGGTTGACTCATGGAGAATGGATATATGGATGGCAGGAGAATGAGAGTCCCCGCACTAAGTGTAACCAAGAATAATGGACAGGAACAGATAGTTGAGGAGAACTCGGAAAAAGAGCGGTTATACCGCTGCACATTCTTTCCACCCCCACCAAACACATCTAACATAATGGCAGATACAAATTACCTGCCACCCAAGTGGGATTTCGCACCTCCAATGGACAGACAAATTTTACAAGCCATCCGATGGCTCAAGAATGGAAAAGCCACTAGGCCAGGAACCATACCTAATGACATTTTCAAAAGTGTTGCTGAACTGATAGTTCCCTATTTAGGTCCAATATACTGAGCTACTTTCATGCTGAACATATACCCAGAGGACTGGTCCAAAATGAAAACAATAGTGCTAAAGAAACCTGGGAAACTGGATTACAGTGACCCAAATGTGTGGTGACCCATTACACTATCAAATGGACATGGGAGGCTCTTAAACAGCTGTATCGTGGACGAAATCACCAAATGGGCAGAACTCCTAGGCTTACTACCAGTAAAGCAGTTTGGAGCCAGACCAGGCAGAAATACAACAGACTCCATCCACCTCATGGTCGACAGAATCAAGAAGTTATGGCATGAAGGACAAATTGTAGTGGTGCTGTACATGGATGTCAAGGGAGCCTTCCCAAGTGTAGACCTCAACATGCTATATCACACACTCAAGAAAATTAGCATACCAACAGAAATCACATACTGGATGAAGAGGCATTACCAATGGAGAGTTATGCAGCTATTGTTTGATGATTTCCTCTCAGAACCATTTGAAGTACCTGGGGGCGAGGATCAGGGAGACCCCTTCTCAGTGGTTGGCTATATTCTATATGCAGCAGGCTTACTCAAATGTCTACAGGAAACCCGGAATGAAGAGAGCTTTGCTTTCATGGATGACCTAGCAGGATTGAAATGGGGAGACAACATACAGGAGGTACACACAGGGATTGAGATAATGATGAACTGAAGAGGAGGAATACTCAAATGGGTGTTAACTGCCAGTTTGGTATGCTGAAGTTCAAACTAGTCGACTACAGCAGGAAACGAGATCCAGATCCAGCAAATCCAGGCAAGATGAGGAGAATAACAGGCCTCGGAGTGCAGATAGAACAGACATTAATAAGGCCAGATCCATATATGGAATTCTTAGGAGTACTGATGGAACAGCAACTTAGGTGGAATGAACAATATGCAGCTATGATAAAGAAAGGTCAACAATGGATTTCTCAATTCAAGCACATAGCAGGCCTCAAGACTGGAATGACAGTGCAGTTGATTCGCCAGTTATACAAGGCTAAGGCTCTACCCAGAATACTATACACAGCTGACACCACTCTTATGCCAGTGTGTTAAGATCGTGCAACTCCGGAATCGCGGAATAATCGCGATTTAATCACGGAATGATCGCAATATAATCACGGAATGATCTCGATGTAATCGCAGAATTGGTTGGGAATGCGAGGGGATAATTCCCTCGCGGAGTTATGGAAAGGTAGTTGTACATCGACACTACTATTGGTAGTGCCCTCAACATGTCGATGGTCCAATATAAAGGTAATAGCAGCATCAGTTCGTGAAGGTTGCTTCGCAGAACATCAGAGCTGTGTTGAGAATGTATCACAGATAGTGAACATCTGTAATATGAAGAGAAAGCAGATCTAAGTCGATATTAAAACTACAGAACTACCTATTCAATATTGTAGCTTTATACTATGCATTACATAAGCGTTGCGAAGCAATACTAACTCCGAATAGACTAGCTTGTGGAGTAAAGAACAAAGGAAGGGATATAATAGGTATAGTACTCATCCGATAATGATTAGGAAAGTTAATGAAGGATTCCTGAGCTTAGGAACTTTTCACGAAGTAGGTAAATGGATCGTGGAATCGCAGAATAACTCGATTCACATACATATGACACAGTGTCAAGAAAAAGAGAAAAAACCTGGAAGCAGGCTATGGTCATGCGAGGCATCACACAGAAACTCACATCCATCCAACATCAGGTGGCCATTATGATTATGGGAGCAATGACCACCACCACCACTGACATCCTCAATATCCATGCAGCACTACTACCCATGCCCCTTGAAATAGAATGACAACATCACCAATCAGCCATCAGGCTCTTAACCATCTCAGATGAACATCCTATTGCCGGACAAGTCAAGGATGCTGCGCATTACTGCCAAAGAACCAAGCACCCATCCCCATTACATGATCTCATGGGCAGGTATGGCTTGATGCCAAAGACAATGGGGAAGAAGAAGGCTGTATGATATGAGGCCTTGTGGGACCTGAAACTTGAGATCCGGATATAAGAGGACAAGACAGAAGCACTCGAAGCACTTGAGAATGACCAAACCAGATGGAAGATATTCACAGATGGTTCAGGATACAAGAAACACGTTGGAGTGGCAGCTGTTCTTTTTGAAGAGAAGGAGGAGAAAGGAGCCCTGAGATACCAGCTAGGGAAGGAAGAGCACCATAGGGTGTATGAAGGTGAGTGTATTGGTATGATACTAGGATTGCATCTGGCAGCAGTACATGAAATAGGTACAGATGGACTATCCATATGGGCAGACAGTACAGTAGCCATCACAGCCACCAACAGTGCCAAAACTGGTCCCTCGCATTATATATTGGATATGTTTCATGTCCGACTATGAAATCTAAGGACACACTTGCTGGATCTCCGAGTCACTGTCTCATGGGTACTGGGACACCTAGGAATCGAAGGAAATGAGAGGGTGGATTAGGAGGCAAAATGAGTGGCAGAGACAAGGTCGAGTAGGAAGGCAGAGCTCCCCATGTGTTTATGGAAATCACTACCCCATAGCCAAATGGCGGCCATCAGAATGTTCCGAAAGCAACTCAAAAGACATCACAACAAAAAATGGAGAAAGTCACCATGTTACAATGTGTTCCAAAGAATCGACCCAGGTGGAGTGACTGAAGTCAGCAGATGCTATTGGAAACTCGCAAGGTGGTTACCGAGGCCATTACTTTCCATCCTTACCCAGCTGCGCACTGGCCATATCCCTTTACAAAAACACCTGAACCGAATCAGGAAAGCGGAAACACCAACTTGCCCATGCTGCCAGAATGAGAACAAAACTGTATGACACTACCTCCTTGAATTCCTGGCCCATGGGAGAGCCAGAGAGAAACTGCAGTGGGAGTTATCCAACCAACAGTGGGGTCTAGGTCCCATACTCACATTGAGAAAGGCACTGCCAGGTTTATTCCGATACATCAACACAACAAGGAGATTATGACACATCTACAGGGAGCTGCCAGAGCTAAGAGATGATGAGGATGAGTAGGAGTGAGGGGATGAAGAAGATTATCATATGCTACCAATATCACCAACTAATTCCATCCTTACAGCCTTGACTAATACCTAATGGTATATGGACTTCACAGCAACTATACCTACCTGACCTTTGGGTCTGACACATTCACATCATGTATCCCTCACAGGAACAACACATGTTGGATGGACTTACATATAGGAATGACGAAATTGTTGGCACATATATATTGCAGACTTTACACTACCATATGCTACAGCACAAAGGTGTATAAACAATGAGAAAAAAAAAAAAAAAGCACTCCACTATGAAGGTCTCTCCTTTCTATGCTGACAATGGTAGACACCCCTATAAAGGCATAGCAACTCAAATGACTTTGGACAACCCCACAGCACAGGTGTTTGCGAACAGAATGAAGAAGGTTCGAGAGGAAGTAGGAGTGGCCTTAGGGAAGGCCAATGAGGATATGAAGAAGTTTTATGACAAGAAGCAAAGAGTTGGGGTAGAGTATAAGCCAGGGGATGAGGTTTGGCTTGAGGGAACTAATTTATTGATAAACCAGCCGATGAAAAAGTTGGGTGACAAATGGTTTGGACCATTTACAGTCCAGAAGAAGATAGGTGCTAGCTCCTATAAGCTAGATATCCCTTCTATGTGGAAACATATCCATAACGTTTTCAATGACATCCTCCTCTCTCCATACAAAGAACCACAATTCCCATCACAACCATGAAACACCCAACCACCTCCCATCATCTGTCATGAAGTGAGCTACCCCTATCATGTTCCTTTCCTTGCAATACACCATCTGAGCACCCTTACCTACAATAATCATTCCAGAACCTTCCATTCCATTCTATCAGTTCCATTCCATTCCTTGTGCCTGAGCTATACAGTATTACATCATAGTTCCTGCACTCCACCTTGTATATATAAGCCAGCTCCCACAACCTGGTCCCTTATCTTGACCTCTTTGTCATTGGGACCAGGTATGCCTTTACTTACTTCTTTGTACTATTATCAATATAACTTTGTCATTGGGATCAGTATCTGCCCACTTTTGTCTAAGCCTCTGCTCCACCCCACCACTGTCATCACCTCTTTGTGACATCATCATAGGAGAAGAAGAAGAATTTGAAATTGAAGAAATTCTTGATTCCCAGAAGATAGGAAAGGAAATCAAATACAAAGTCCGATGGCAAGGGTATGGTCCACATGAGGACACTTGGGAACCTCACTCCAACATCACCCATTCCTCCAATTTGTTGAAGGAATTTCACAATAAAAACCTGACCAAACCCAAGCCTGCTACTCTAAATCAACTCGAAATCCCTATTTCCTTATTTCCCACTGAATGATTCCAACCCATGCCGAAACCAGACACCAAAATAACACCACCCCAATTACCCTCCAAAAATTTTGTTCGACAACAGGCACTTTGTGCAACTCGCACCCTAGGGAGGGGGTAATGTTAAGAAAGCATCCATTTTCTATTATTCTTTTCTTTTATTATTCTTTTCTTTTATCTTTACTTACCTAATCACTAAAGTGCTTACACTAGTGCTTATTACATTTTCATTTCTGTCTAGATTACACATGTCAACCTTATTGTTCTTGTGTTGTCATTTCACCTACAAATGACTCTCTCATGCTTGTCATTTTGTTGACAGGGCATCATCATTATTGTCCCACCTCCATGCTTCTTTTATATTGCCTTATTGTTTACTCACTGAATACCTACAGTTTTACTTATGGATACAAGCGACTCTTATTGTAGATCCTCATGGTTATGGCACAAGATGATTCTCATGGTTTCATATCCCATACATATATAAGACTCAGTATTTTGTAGTTATATTCCTTAGCTCTATTCTTGTCTATTCTCCTTAGTAGCTAGACTTGTATTTGGGTTGTCTTATCCTCATCACTTTTTTGTCCTCTTGCTTATTGATTCTTGTGTGATGCCTGGTTATCTTTTGAGAGAGCTAGTGAGTCACTGACAGGTATCGCAAACCATGGAAGCTGACTTGTAAACTTTTTGTTTTGAGCCTAAAGGCTCCTGTGAGCTCATCATTGCCTCCAACACTCTTGCAACTCATTGAGTACCTGTTCCCTCCTATGATCCCTAGCTTTCTCTGCCTCTGCCAACTTCTTGAAGGTATTTGAGTCTCCTTTCCTCTGCCTCATGCTCTGCTTTGCGAGCAGCTTCCTCCTCCAGTCTTTGCAATTCTGCCACAAACTTGGCCTCTTGCACATTGATTTCAAGTTGATGGAGGTGGGCACATTCTGCCTGTTCATGAACAAGTCATGCATGTTGTTCTTGAGTAGTTTCAGTTGCAGTGATGGTGAGAGACATTACAAGAGGATATGAGGACTTAAAAAAAACTGAGAAAAATGCCTCATTTTATACTCATTCTTTGTTAAGGACAGGTTCAACTTCAAAATTTTCATTTACCTCAATCATAAATTGTGTGACATTTAAAATTTTACTTTTCCTTTTTGTTTATTTTTAGATCCTTCAATCATTGAGGATCAGGTAGGCTTTAAAGGGCAAAAGCCTGAGAGGGGGATACTGTTATATCTGTTCAAAGCTAAGTCTTTATGAAGCTTTGTGATCCTTTCTGCTTCTTAGGTATATCACTTACATCCCTTTATCACTACATATTTACTTTGCAGAGGATTTCCAATATGAAGCATTCCTTCATTATCTTTTCTCATCCTGATGAGTACTATCCCTTTTATATCCTTTCCTTTGTTCTTTGCTTATGAGCTAACCCATTCAGGCTTAGTATCACTTTGTGATCCTGAATTACCTATAGTATAAAGCTACAGTATCAAATAGGTAGTTCCTTAGTTTAAATATCAACTTTGATAGCACTTTGAGAGTGATACCAACTTAATAATCAATCTGTATCATTGTTTTAACATCCCTTCTATCAGTACATTCCATGAAGGTCATCAAAAATGGAACACATTTATCCTTCTTCTCTATCAGACATGTGAAGTGTTGAGGACTCTACTAATAGTGGAGTCAAGATCTGACTAAACGTCTTAGGATCATTTACCCTCATGAAGTATTCTCCTTCACATTTTCCTGTGATTAACCCCATGACCCATTTCTGACAATCCCTCAAGTGCACGATCATAACAACAACTTAGATTTGGTCAGTTCCTATCCCTTGAGAATAGAAATAAGGTCAATTTGGGAAGTCAAGGAAGCTTAATTTACAACTACTTATCTGTCTGCCTTTTATGCTGATTCTTCTTCTGATCTGTAATCCAGAAAACTGAAAAGTACCCTGTCACAACATAAATGACACTATATTATTGATTCTTTGTAAGTAAAATGTGATGCTACCTTTGTTATTGAGATGGAATCAGTCACCTGTACTGGTAAAGAAGTTTTCTAAGGCCTACTTGATCCACAATTGAGAGATACAATAGAATACAGGGCTGGAAATATTGGAAATGAGAGATCAGAAGGCAAGAAAAGGGTGGGATTATTTGTCCAAACGGATTAACAAATTTCAAAAATCAACCATCCGAGTGCGCTAACCCCTCAGACAGAGATTGTAAATTTGCTTGATAATTCCAGAGTACTGGCTAAACTTAATTGTCTCAATACTACTACTACTACTACTACTACTACTACCACTACTACTACACTATCCTGTGGACATGGAGTGAACTTTATCAATTCCAATCAACCCGTAAAGCTCCTTTAAGTAGAGTCCACCGTGCATCACTTGCCTATCGGTTCTGGACCCTAGGAATTTAAGACTGAAAGCACGATTTTAGTTTGCACACGAGTAGCCAATGATCGTAGTATTCAGATACAACTATATCTCCTAGCTACATACCCACATCAATCACAGTGCAGCTGGTTGGCAGGACGTCGGACAGATAAAGAGCCTTTCCATCCGGGATACTATCTGGAATAGGCAAAAGATAAGCTTCACTAATTGGTATGTAAACATATTCCGCATAGCCTTCAGGAAATCCTCTAGCGGAATGAGAGCAGCCAAAGAATCTAGCATCTCGCTGGCTATATATGTAGTTCTGCAACCTGTAGAAAGAAAAAAATTAAACGATCAGCATGTACATGGTTGATATATTCTCTGTAGAGGAAGCATGAAGAATTGTTTGTGCACTCACCAAACGAAATTCTCCCGCCAGTACTCAGATTTGCCAATAGAGATTTAGAAAGATGAATAACTTGAACTTTTTTTGACCGGGGATGGTGCTTGGCAATACCTTTCTTATGAACCATGTATCGACTAGACGCACCTTGTGTGCCGGAATATCTCGATAGCAATGAACTGCTAATGAGGCGGGAATGTCTCTCCTTTTGCTTCTTCATTCACAATGCAAACAAACTGCCACGGCTTTTTGGCGTCTTGTCTAGGACATCACGACCCGGACATGAAAGTGCGATGAGGTTTGACGTACTCTCACTGACTCTAAAACAGACATCGGCTCGACGTTCGAACCACCGTCGCAGAAGGATTTTCTGAAACAAAAAGGTTCTTACTATTCTGAAATGTTCACCTTCGAATCATTGCAAAAGTCACCATATCCGAATATCCTTCAACGACGTTAAAGCAAGCATCAAACCGGCGTAACACGGTAAGCAAACAAACTTTGAACCCATGCACACAAGCTATCTCCGGAAGGTGTCATCTCAGTATACTAAATCGGATATGCAAAGAGGAGCTCAGACTCGCGGTGTTGGAAAATTCGTCGAACTCGAAGGTCTATATCCCCGATCTTTGCGATTAAGGGCCCACGATACCGTCCTGCATTGTAATGTTTAAATCACCTTCATAATCAACGTGGAGGGCACTCTACCCTTGCCACTTGGTCAATTTAAAATTTAGGCCAAGAGTATCATGATGTATCATACCTTTGAGATGTTAAAGCATGTTAAAATGTCAGGGACTCTCCCTCAATTCCTTCCCATAACCTGACTCTTGCGAGTTGCCAATGAGCCTTAACCGAAGCATTCGTGTGCGTGTGCGCATTCGAATTGGCGGTCGGCGCAGGGGAGGAACAGGAGAGGATGTCAACACCGAGGAAAGTTCCGTGCTACTAGCTGCTGTAATGATGCAGTGTTTGGGAAGTAATGAGGCACCATTACAGCTGACAGGAGAATCGGCAGAATGGATCTAGAGAGGGAGGGAAGGGATGTGCTAAGATGTGAAGCTACCAAATGAGGGGAACTGTCGGGACCCAATCGATATTTACCAGTACCACGGCGGTGATCCACTTCAAGTCATTTCAATCAATTTACCGGATCCAAGTCGTTCATATCTGAAGAGCGTGTGGAGGCAACTCAGATGCATCTGATCGTGTGCTTTGCTTAACCTTCTTCAGCCTTTTCTATCCGGTAATTTGCTAGTCAACAGCGTGTACCAGGCGTGTACTGAAAGGAAAGATTAGAATCATTTGAGTCATCTCAGTCTACGGACCATTGGCAAAGATACAGCTATCGACAATCTTATTCATTCATCTGAGAAGGGAGATATCACACTCATGAGCTGAAGATCAGACTGAATGACACTGACGACAGGAAACATGTAAGAAACCCACCGGAAAACTCGATGTCGTTGATGACAGCTGGTACATTTCAGTGCACAGAGAAGCCATGTCGTTTCCAGAGAAGAATATATTGAAAACCGACAGAGAAGCTAGAACTTAGCCCACTACCAGCAGCACATCGTATACCCAGACAGAGATCACTGAATCGCGGGATAAGCCCTATCAGCGATGACTTGTGACTTATTTTTTCGCAGAAAGTAAAACTTCTGGAATTGAGGCCGACATAGGATTTTAGCGTACGACATAAGATAGAATTAAGCGTCGGGACTAGTACTCTTACATTACGCAAAAAGAGATTTGAGATATACACCCGAGCGCGTTCCAGTTTTATGTATCTCGATGTTTACTATGAACATTAGTTGCTTCCACAATAGTCATAGAACGATGTTTCATCTTGGCCTTTTGTCTTGGGGAAAGGTACGCATTAAGACATGGTGCATGGTGCAGCTGTTGGATGTCAACGTGAATAATAGAACGGCAGAACAAATCCAAATCGAGATCGTTCTACATGCTAATCCTTAGTCATGAAACAACAAAACGAAAATTCTAGACGTACGGCGTCGTAACCTGAACGTTAGATATTTTCCAATGAGTCTGAACAACAATAACATGGGCTGGTCTTTCCAAAAGGTTGCTCGATTTCTTCGCCCGCCGCCAGGAAGCCGAGGTATATGAAAGAGGCTATCAGGACTCCGGTAATTGAATACCAACCGAACATTGCAACCAGTTGGAAAGGAAGAAAGAACAAGAACAGCCAAACGGTGCTACAAAACAATCAGATTGTCAGAATAAATGCGAAGAACGCAAAAACGTACTGCCTATATACACATGAAACATCATTCAATATACTTTTGAGGAGGAGGAGGAGGTAGAGGCAGTTCTAACGCACCTAATGTGAGCGTTGTATACACTGCTCCGAATATCAAGAATCTCGACCCAGAACAAGTACCAGAGCATTACGCACAACGGAAGAGGTACAGTCAAAATCTTTTCCATCACTGGACGAAAGACAATCAGAACACCCTAGTAGAACTTCAATGACAACCTCGAACAATACCTGTCAATTTGTCTTCGAATGTAGATATACAGCTTAAGATAGAGCTTAAGCTCGTTCCTATCGAAGTATCAGTTCCAGAGCTCAGATCGAGACGTATATAGCCGGACCTGGTACAGTTCCTCTGTCCTCCAATACGCTGCACCATTCGCTCAAACACCTTAGAATTTCTAAAGGGAGATTGTCACCTTCACCCGCGAGCTTGGGTCTATACTTGGACCGACTACTGACGAAAGCTCGAGGTATTGTCTTCCACGGTCCTTGACGATCCGCGCCTGCATCATCGACATCGTAGTCCATATCTAGGTCTGATTCGCTCTGGTCCCGAACATTCTTATTCAACGCATTCTTTGAAAGGATTCCGTTCGCTTTCACCGAGGGATCGAAAGATGTAAGATTAGGCTTCTGGGACATTTGCTCGGTCGTTGGGTGTTGAGACGACGCACTGAGGTTTTCGACGGTTGTGAATGGGCTGGCAAGATAGTTGGAGACGAGACTTTGCTTCAGAAAATGAAGGTCAGGCGGAGCATGATTATCGATAATAACGTATACGTACAGGCTGAAATGGACGAACAAGGTCGTATAGGTCATCGTAGTATAGACCAGGTTCACCTACAGGTCCAATCAAGTATTGATTAAGCACGGAAGCGAGCCGACGCGCCTCGAAGATGATGCTTCAAAGCCACACTAAAACCTTCAACAAGGTCTAACGCCATTTTCTTCTCATTCATGACATCCAATAGCTCCTGTTCAGGCCTTTTCCATTCCCCGATTGACCTTTCTTCGGAAGTACGGGGTGTTTTACATGGTGGAATATGATACCATATCAGACGTGAGATAGAATGTGAAGTTTTCATTAAATCACTCCATGCAGTTCTTCCGAGCCAATAACGTTCGTAACTTTCACCAAAAAAAAAGAAATTAGGCTTGAGCGGAAAGATAACGGAAAAACCTCCCCCACTCACGCGCTCGCTGCTCTATAAGAAATGGTGAAGCCCAGAACGACACCTGGGTGGAATGCCGATTGAATGGAAAGGATGTCAACTGGAACGGAAGCCAGACGGAAGCACATAAAGATCCTCACCAATAACTCCGAGCATAACATTCGGAATAGCAAGTTCAAAGCTCGTAGTCATTGTCACAACGACTACGACTGGTATATCCAAGTTCATATTAGCTTTTGTCTTCTGAAAGCAAAGAACATTGGAGTTCACCGATAGCGAACATTGTATGCAAAAGAACAGATTTCCACACAGACCTGATCTGTCAGAAACTAAAGCTTTGATTGACATACATAGGTCATTTCGCTCACCACAGAGCCGCGGCCAAACGTCCATCTAATTCTGCCATACAATGTAGCCTCGTGTTCATCTCTTTGAGCGGGTTTGAGCGGGTGAAGACCGCTTGAAGATCTATTCGTGCTAGGCATTTTCTACGTGAAGAACTCCAGCAGTACTTTTACTCGTGCACGTGCTAACAGTATATTGAAGAACGGTAGACCCAGCGTTCATGTCATCTCCCAATTTCCAAACATCAGTCTTAATGTTTTTTTTTCTTTCTTCACAAGTTGATTGAACCGAAGTATAATGGGGACTTATACTCCGTCTTCGTAACATTTTCCTTTCCCACTTGGTAAAATGAAATCACTGTCGGTGTATACGGGAAAACACTAGAACCTGTTACCGTTCAAGGCTAAAGAATCGATCAGAAGACGCTATTAGAGGTGTTGCCTCACCGCCTTGGGCTTGCAGGTCGATTGGCGCTATCAAACTTCCGAGGAGAAAGCACTACATAAGACTTCTATTTCCGTATGTTCCTTTGTTCTCTTTTTATCGATCCTGGACCCGACAGCTCTTTTTTATCGTTTCCTATCACAGAATTCGAATTCCCGACCTTCTACCAGTGTTCCAGGCTCCCCATTACATTATCTCATGCGAACTTTCAGAACCCCAACTGTAGGCGACTTTGGACATCACGAGTCCATGTTCAAAAATTCCATCATGGTCGGCTCTTGGCGGCTCACTAACAGCAACCAATCATCGACACTCGGGCATCGTGCTTCGCAGTCAAGGATTCTCCCGCAGCCACCATCGCAAGGTCCACCACAGTCCCCCAGTTTTCCGTTACTTAGTCTTTTCGAGTCCGAGTCCTTGAAAATTTTTAGAAACTGAATTATTTCATAGAGCGAAAACAGAATCCTTGGACAACGGTCTCAAAAAAAAAAACGTTCTGCCTATTTCAACGCAATGTTATTTTTTCGTCTCCAGACCTCATTAGCTGCGATGTCGTCGGAGCTTCGTACAACGTGCAGCGCGCAGTGAAGCTTCTAGTGCACGGCACTGGCGTACTGTGTGTCGTAAGCTAATACAACGGGTTTAGTGTGACATGATTTACCTTGCCATAAAACCCGCTGAGTCCCGCTCCGTGAATGTTATTGACCATTCAAGGAGATGGCCAGCGCGAGGCTATGCATTCTCATTTTCTCCTTTCAACCACCGGGAGCGGAGCGCCAGTGACGGAGCGCTGATTATCTGATATTGATGGAGGCTGATTGTGATGGACAATTGTGTCTTTGCATATTTTTTTTGCGACCGTCAGGATCTTCCCATGGTTCTTCCTTCTTTGATTCCACGGATGTTTTTTTTGGAGAAAAAGGTCTACCGTTGATGCTCGACGCGCTTTACGTTGGTTTGCGACCGTTTCCACGGAAGTACAGGCGAAGGGGAAGATGATTCCACCATGGACGTGTCTACATGGCAATCGCTTATGGGACTGCAGAACTAAGCGTCGGTGATCGCTCCAGTCCCCGGGGGGCTTGTGAACAATGCTGGGTTCGGCGGAGTCATATCCCCACGGGTCTGTCCGACGAAAGCTGAATAATATTTTATGCTCGGGGAACGAAAATAACTATTAAGGAGTGACCGGGGTCCGACATCGCGCCTCATGTCTGGCACGGAGGTCGGCACCGCCGTTATGGCATTATAGAAGGTTCCCTGATTCCATTACTGGTTCGGGATAGCCTTGGTGAAAAAGTGCCGATGGGAACTTTGGGTGCGTGGTCCAATAAATACTTCCCCTTGCCGCCCTCTTCGCGCCTTCATACTTTCCCATCTTTGACCCAATCCCGCCTTATTTTCCACCAAATAATTTCTTTACGCGTCCGTTCTTCCTTGAATGAGACTGCTTGTGAGTATCCTTTCCTTCTTCCTTGAGATTTATTTCATTGTACGCGACTTAAGAAAGGAATGGATGTAGACGTCCTCGTTCAATCAGTCGCACAGCCTAGGATGTCGATATCTCCCGCTCTACCTCCTGCTACTTCACTAGAAAATAGGAAACCCAAGTCTCCTGCTGGTGATGCCACTGCGCCTCCATTACCGCTCTCTCCTACTTCAACCTCCCCTCCTGCTTCTGCTCTTGCCTCGTTACTCTCCAATGCACTCAGTCAGGTCGAATATTTGAAAGAAATGTTGAAGAAGGAGAAAAGCAGAGCAGATCACTTTGAAATACTTACCAAGGATTACAAGGACATATTAGGACAAGGTCCTAGCTCGCACTCGGAGAAGAATCAAACAGAGGATGCGAAGGGAGACGACGAAAATGATATGTCATTGGATGATTCTAGATCCAAAGATCCAGCCAGTCAGCTCGCCGCCGCCGCTGAAAAGATTAGACAACTGCGTGAGTCCGTATCCGCCGCCGAGGAAGTTCGGGACGAAGAGATGGCACGCAGAGTCGCGATTACTGACCTCTGGGGTCAACTCAATCAGTACATCGAACGCCTCGAAGCTGCAGGTAAAGATGTTCGGACAGGATTTGACCGAATCGTTAAAAGCGGCGGCGGAGTGTTGCGCGACCACAGCAGCATGTTCATAGATATTCCACAACTTTCCGAAGGCGATTTAATGAAGGTCGACAGGCATTACAATGCGAATGGTGTTTTGCAGCCTTTAGCGCCAGTATATTCGGGTCGAAGACATGATTACCCACGCGAAGAAAGACATGGGACTCGAAGACCTCGAAGTGGCAGTATGGATGCATATGCATATGGATTCGGTCCCAATAGCAAGCGAGTAAGGTACCAAGAAGAAGTGAGTTTTGCCTTGTTCTTTTTCTTTTTTTACCTGTAGCAATGCTAACCATATTTTCCATAGCATCCACATCATCCGTCAGGAAGCGGCGTTTCACCTCCCTACTACCAACCTGCGCCACATTTACAACATCCCCTGCCACCGGGCGGTCCAAGCCATCCTCTCTCACCTTCCTCCCACATCCAGCAGCATCAACATACTATACTGCAAAATATGTCATATACACAGGGTCCTCAGCAGCCACAACCACCGCCACTTGCAGCAGCTTCATCTAGCTCCGGATCAGGTTCTAGACATCGTGACAGACGCCATGTAGATCCTGGTGCAATGCACGCTCCCGACCAGCAGGGTAATACCTATCCAGTGGCAGGTCCGCCAGGCTACGAACACCCATATCGGTCACAAGATCCCAGAGAATACCACGACGATAGGCGTAGACGAAGACGAGGTCGTTCACGATCTTACAGCCATGGCAGGAGTCGTAGTCGAGGAAGCGAAGGAAGTATGGACCTCGATGAGATGCTTCTCGCTACTACAGGCGACGAGCAATTGCAAGCCAACGGAAATGGCCTACCAGGTACCTCCCAAGTCCTTGTAACTGGCCGAGGGAAGGGTCGTCCAGTAAGCTCACATGGTAGTGGGCTTGTTTATGATCCCAGAGATGGCTCTCAATATGTTCCTCAATCATCGCAGCATTCGTTGTCGCCACACGCTCAGCATTTATCTGCACATCATTCATCGCAGCATCTTGGAGGTCCACCTTTACCTCCACACGTCATTCAGTATAATCAAAACCCTCAGCCCGGTCCTCCATCAGGTCGTCAGTCGCCACCTTTCAGCTCTTCTTCGAGACCAAGCTCTTCTCGCCGAGTTCTCAGGAGTGAGCCTACACTTCGTGAAGAATCTGACCGAAGAGAAGGCTCGTTGTCGCAATCAACTTCTTCAACGCAAGTCCAATATCAAACGCACGTCTTTGCTCCAGTACAAACTGGTGCACCGGTCAAAAAGAGTAAATTTAGTAATGCGAGTGGTAATGTTAGTAATGCTAATATTATTGAAGGTCAGAAACACCCTTTCCCATTTCCTGTTCTCAAAACTTAATGCGTCTTTTTTTCTAGAATCTCACGTGAAATCACCTGCTCCCAATCCTGCACCGATTGTTGCCACTAGTTCTACCAATTCTCTCCCACTCGCATCGGTTAACTTGGCTCCTGCGACCTCTCCGTTCCCGCCCACAAACGAACAGGGTCAGAGAATATGCAGGCAGTGTGGTATGCCTGGCCGTTACAAAGAGGGTAAATGTGTGGAAAAGTGGGGTCCGGGACCAATGGGTCCTGGAACAGTTTGCGACCGGTAAGCTGACGTGGTCTTTTCAAAAAAATCATACTTCTAATGTATTCCTCCCAATCAGGTGCCGCAAAAAAATGAAGCGTGTTGAACGAAGAGGTACGATAGAGCAAGCACAGCTCCAAGCCGCTCAGCTGGCGCAAAACCGGTCCCAGACCAATATCGTCAACACATCTTCTTCATACGGAAGCTTTCCTGCTCCCCAGCGTGACATTCCCAGCGCCAAACTTAATCGCACAGACACTGTCATTATAGACAATGGAAGGCACACTTTCGAAGAGCCTACTATCTCATCGATTCGAAGTACCTCGAATGCACGAATCGTTACATCGTCACCCTTCAATAAATCATCCAAATCTGGCTCTCGTCCAACGAGCAAGGCCGCTAGCAGAGCTGGGTCCATCGTCGACGGGTCCAAAGGCTCTCGTCGTTCTTCACCAGTACCATCGTCTCGTTCAAATCTTAGCACTTCAATGACGATACCCTCTTCTCGAAATCATGCTTCTAATGCGTCTGTACACTCAACTGGTTCAGGCAGTGGTATGGATATCGACGCAGATGCTGATGGAGACGCTGAAGCCGATCTTGACGACCCAGAAGCAGAAGTTGAAGGAGAAATTGCTGCTTTAGTCGACCAGGCGGCACATCCTCCACAACGTCCACATCTAGGCTCAAAACCCCGGCATGACGAGGATGTGGATATTGCTGCGCTCGCTGGAGTGGATGATGATCCTGATGATTACGATTCGCCAGCGACAACAAATGCTCTCAGGAGGCAGCAAGCTGCTAGAGTTGCAGCTGGTGGTGTGTCAACATACGGATCGTCTGTATCAGGGAAAACCACTAGTGAGGCCACGTCAGGCCCAATTGCAGACGCGGAATTGGACATATTAGAAGCTGTCGATGCCGCTGAGGCCAACAGTGCAAGCTCTAGCTTAAAGGTCGAGGATCCTTGATGCTCTTGCCCGCAAGATATTCTCTGTCATAATCTTTGTTATCTTACATTCTCCTCTCGGTGATTGAACCGACTGGATTCGGTTCAGCACGAAAATATCAGTTTTCAAAATGGCTTTGTATTTTTCCACCACAACTATCTATTGCTCTGCTTTCTGATTTGGCTTTACTCGCTATCGTATATTGTATGATTTTCAATGTCAAACGCACCTCTCCCCGATTTTATCTTGTTTTCTCTAGTAATCCTGGCGAGTTACCGTAACCCTAAAACACCATCAACTTTGACTTCCCGCTGTAGCGCTATCACCGATGTAAGTCTAATTCTCTATTCTGGATATTACATTGTCCTTTTGTAGTGTACATCTAGGATGATCTGAATCTACGTATGTATTGCTCTAGTTATCTCTAGATTGTAGGACAGGATGGCATGGTAATGATGTCTTGACACTACTGGCTTTCGCTGTCCAGTTCTTTCTTCTCGGAATCTGAATTGTATTTCCTCTGCTCTTGTGATGCCCTCGCACTTTTAGTCCGTATACGTTCCCCATATCGATAGAAAATGAATGGAATGGGCGCAATAAGCACCCCAAGGAGGGCCAACAACAATCCCGCATACTGGAAACCCATGTTATCGAACATCTGATTAACGTAAAGCGGGACCATAGCACCAATTTCCGACCGAACAAGGGTTTTAGCGGCAATCGCAGACGCAGCATAGTCGCTGTAGCTGTCGACGATGTACGAGTTGCCCGAGATGTAAATTATGAGGAGGGCAAAGCCGAACATAAATCCGGAAACACAGACGCCAATCCAGTGGACCCAGGAGTACGCGCCGGTGAAAGCAAAGATGAATAGAGCTGATGGCAAGACACTAAGATTGTAGAATTGGTAAATATGAGTATGCGAAAAAGGTTAATATGTGCTGACATTGCTCCAAGCATCATGGGAAACAGTCTTGCTTCAGGAAAAGCCCCAAAGCGAGTGATGCGATAGTACATTTGTTCTTGGAAGGGCATCAACACCATTGCGAGACAGATACCGAGCTAAAGAAGAGATCATCAGAGCTGCTAAAGGATGTTTTAACCAAAGATGGTTCGTACCATGATGCTGACGAAGGTGACGCCAGAAAGACCAGCGGTAAAGTTTCGAATGTTGACGAAAGCTATCGGAAAGGCGAAAAACAGGAGGTCTACATAAATGGTTAGTGATTTGAAATGCCGCAGGAAGGACTATTCTACTGACAGAGTATACTGTAGATAAACGAAAGGTCTGCAAAAATGGATCATTTTAATGAATGGAAGGTTAACACGTATGTCGATAGACTTACACATTGTCATGAAAGCCAAGATTGGTTCAGTGAAAAGCATCTGTAAGGGTCTCCACAATGCAGTCGCCATCAGTTGACCGAGAGAAGGACCCTCGAGTTCTTCCAAGGTGCGATAATTGGAATCTCCAGTCTCCTGGCGTAATTTTTTCGCTTTCTTCTTGAGCAGAGCAGAAGCCAGGGTCTCGGGCATGAACAATGTCAAAACGAATGCACATCCGGTGAATATGAATAAAACCCAATCTATGGAAATTAAATGAAGCATAGTTGGCTAGAACACGAGCATTTGGGACTTACAGATCCATCGCCATCCAACTTCTTGGCCAATCCACGATCCAAGAATAGGTCCCAAACAGGGTCCAATACTAAAACGTTGATATGAGGGAAAATGATAGACATGAACACAAACAAGCAACGTACAAGATTGCGAATGAGAACGTAGCCATAGGAAGACCACGTTCTTCAACAGCCCATATATCAGCCATACTTCCACCGACATTGCATATTGGTGCTGAAGCGGCAAGCCCTGCTAGTTGCCTTCCTATCACCAAAGTAGCGGCGTTCTTGGCGAGTGCACTGGGAAGTGTAAATATGAAGAAGAATAACATGCTGAAAATGTACGGTAGACGTCTCCCAGAGACTTCAGATAATGGCGCAAAAAATAATGGCCTAATGAGATAATCAAAAGGACGAAAAGAGGGATTAAGGAGGTCAACACTCACCCGATACCAAATCCGATAACAAAACATGTTACTGTTAAATTAACAATTTCCTGTGTGGTGTTCAAGGCTGAAACTGGTCCACTCATACTGGAAGAAGCAGCATTAGGTCAAAATCGAAGCACATAATACATCAAACAGACGATATACTCACTCTCCCGTAACGATAGACGACCCAAGAGCGGCAGACGTGCAAAGAAAGGCAGTAGTGAATGTGACGAACCTAAAGCACGGTCGGTTGGTATTATGATGAGTCATCTTAGATATATCAGCTTACCATTTTCGAGCCTTGGACCATTCTCTAGGGTCTTCGCCCTTACCCTCTTCAAAGTGTACGATGTGTATGCCCCGGTCAGAATACGACCGTTCTAGGGCGGCAAGCGTCCAATGTTCACCATTGACGATGGTGGATGCACGCGATATTGGTTCCGGTCCATGTTCACGATCAAGTTCTCGAAACTCGTTCTCCTGTTCTGTAGACAGGGCTCCACGAGGGAAAGCAAATGTTGCTTCAGCGGGTTCTGAAGCCATTAATGAGACTCGATGGGAAGAAGGCGAAGAATATGAAATTATTACCACAAAATTTCACCTGTTATATACCTATCGTCTTCGGCATCGTTGTTGTTTGTTGGACCGTTCTGCGCGCCCAAAGTGGAATATAATGGAAGCGCGAAAAATAAGCGGGGGTGTGGCGGGAAAACTCAATCGCGATCGGCACGAGCTCAGCCGAGGCCAAGCCGAGACTGCCATAGGTCTTGGGCTTCGGACTGTTCTTGGCCGACAATCGCTGAAGCTACAACCTTCAGTGACCTAGAATGGTACTATGATAGGATGATTTTCTGTGGTAGATTGGAGTGTTTGAAAGATACAAATACATTCAAGTTGATTATGCCTTTGGAATCTGCAACAATATTGTTTTATTGACATCCTTCACTTGGAAGGATTACCCCTCGATGCTCTTTGAGAGACGACCTCGCTAACTTCCGCAGAACTCAAATGCTCATCGCCACCCTTTCCTACTGTTCTATCCGAGTCTCCGGGTTCTAAAAGAGCAATTGATATCAGATCCTGTCCTGGCGACGACAACAAATGGATGCACGCACGAAATATTGAAGCTTGGCCTTCTTTCTTCTTCACATCTTTCTGCATGACGAACATTGCGCCTGCAGAGATAGAAATAGCGGCAACAGCTGTGATAGCCTGACAAGAAAGATGAGCTTCTACACACTGAAGTAAGAGGTCGTAGTACATACGAGACCAGGACTTCGAGAACCTGCCATTATTTAAGAGTGTAAAGGAGAAACGATGTGGAGGTGGTAGTGAATTTGTATGTTGTTCAGTGTTGTTCAGTTAAAGACAGAAAGCTTTTTATCAAAGGCCATTGTATACGTCACGTCAAGACTGCCTTATACGTATATACTCCAATTTCAATGTCAAAGCTGGTGATCCGAACCCAAAAATGCCCCAAAACTAAGGTTTATCCAACAACTATTCAGAACTAGCTCAATTATATCTACGCTGCGGAGAATAAACATAATGTCATTTTGTTGATTGTGAGCAGAAGACACAACGATGTGAGAATTCCTGAGATTCAAACCAAAGTAGTAGATCATCCTGAAGGAATAGCAGTAATAGCCTGAACTGGTGTCGTGAACGGTATCAAAAATCAGTCTCCTGCCTCCAAGTGGTGTAAAGGAAAACATACTCAAGAAACAGGGAATTTATGAATACAACAAGGTTATAATTGATACCGCTCACAGAAGACGTTACAGACTTGAAGAATCTACACTTCCATGGACTGAATTACGTCGAAATAAGCAGTATACTCCTCTGGTGTCATCAACTCATGATCTTCCTCTGTGACTTCGGAAAACTTAATCGGATTCCCGTTCACTGATGACGATGTCAGTTGCATTGAAATTAGGTACCGACGTAGAAAGCAACACACCATAAACAATAGGATCTTCCTTGGGAGCAGCATCTTCCTGAACCACAGGCTCAACATTCAAAGGTGCACTCTGGTTGTCGCCATTGGAAAAGCTCTCAGATTTCAGAATTTTGCTCCTGCCGGCAGAACCTTCGTCCTCCTGCGACCGAGACCGCTTGCGATAATCATTCAAAGAGTTGAGATACTCCAACGAAGGTTTTCGATCCTCTTCGTCCTCTCCAAAATCATCAAAGTCAGAGCTCCCAGGCACACTGCCAGATGGTGTCGCCTGAGCAGAGGCGGCGGCAGAAGCAGCGAGAGATGCATAATACTGTTCGTAGTCTGTACAAAGATTAGTAATCACATCTTGGGAGAAGAGAGACAATGAAACTCACAGTCTGCTTCAGGATTGGTAACGGGCTTCACGTCGCGCTTGGGTTCGACAACAAATGTAGTGACAGTTTGAGAGGGCTTCACTCCTACTACACCGAGCCCACGCAAGATCTCATCATTTAATGTTGGGACGGCACCATTGGCAACAGCAGCTTCCGCTCGAGCATTCTCCTTGATACCTAGAGCAGTCAAATCACCGGATATCGTACTCTTCAAATGCCACGAAGGAAGTGCATTCTGCTGTCTCTTGAGCTCAGCTTGAGCGTCCCTCTCCATTTTCCTTGTGGCTTCATCCTTATCTGAGGCTATAATAACACCAATGCCATCGTCCTCTGGCTGGTTTGGATCTGCTCCAGCAATCTTGAGGCCTGCTCCTGGCGAGTCTGAGTTTTTATCGTCTCCGCCGGTAAGATTTGTTTTTATCCAAGCCGCCACATCGAATCTGTGTATCACGATCAGCAGACCGTATTCGAAAAGAGTTAAAGACACACGCACGGAGGAAGCACCATGGATTCACTCTTCTGTAGACCAGCACGGACGAAGCGCATTTGGTGATTGAAGCGGGACATACGATCCTTTCCTCCTTGCACAGTCTCAGGATTCTCATTGTCTATCACTTCACATTGACATATTTCGCACACAAAGCAACCGCGAGCAAAATCCATTAGTTTGTCAACGTCGAGGGGTGTATAGGTTGCCTTGCATTGAGGACAGATATAACCTTTGTTATCGAGTTCCTATAAGACGTTAGAACCTTAAGCTTTCTACAACAGAAACGAACGATATACATTACGCAGATTAGAGTCAATCTTATGACGCATCTTCGCCATACGCCATTTGACCACATTACAGAAGTAAGCGTAGTCGATATAATAATATTGTTTGCCGACAGCTCGCTGCGCGCCTTCCTTCAGTTCATTTTGCCGATAACTAAACCATCGTTAGAATAGCAGATACATTGGATATCGACGACACTCACATTTTGACCAAGCAATCATTTGCCAACACAGCAATGACTTTATTTAGCTCTTTCGGCTGCCAACCCATCCTTCCAGCGAGGTCATCATCTTTGAGGCTAAGAAGCACGCAGAAAAGTTTTTGAGCTCCCTTGTAAAGAGCCGAGTCCAGTACTTCGCTACTCACACTGGATGGCGTGCCAGCTGATCCATGATGATCGTGTATTTCGGTTCATAAAAGCCTCGAGCTACATGCTGTACTAGGAGTCGGAGAGTGTCCTGCTCTTCTGAGGTCGCCATTGAATTTATACTGACACGAGCGAGTGCTGCTGCTGCCGCAAGTGAGACATATACAAGCGACAAAGGCAAGACAGAAAAAAGGTAATCCGGAGACGAGTGTAAATTCTTGATAGGATACAAGTGTAAGCTAAACAATAAGTGGTACAAGAGGCAAGAACTTCAAGGTACAAAAGAATCATGTGATCATATTTTCTTGTGATTCTGTAACTCATGATCACATGCCGAAGGTCTGGGAACTTAGTACCACGTACAGCGCGCTTCACAAACAACGTCGTTATTCCGCTAGTAATGCATCTGCCGACAATCGGCGTTGTTCACTGATAAAATGTATGTACAATCGGTCTCGCCCATACTACTGGCCGAATCTACTTCCAATCACCACGTACAGTAAATCAAGAATTGTTATAATTGAACAGGAGATACATCCTATCCTATCCTATACTATAAATTAGGGCGGTGCGCCTAAACCAGCGCTTTTTCTTATTAGTCATTATTTATGTCAGCAAAACTGTCAACGTTTTAGTGCTGCGGCGGCAGCGGCAACTTAAGTTTTTCCCACACATTACAATACACAATCTTGCGACGTGTTTGCTGCATGTTTGCTGAGTTGACTTAGGTTTTTCTCACACATTACTTCAAGCTTGCAATGTGTTTGCTGCATGTTTGCTGCATGCATTGCATGATAATTATGCTCTCCTTTGTTTCCCTTTCCCATCTTCTACTATAATTTCACACTATAATTGAAGTTCCTGATAGAGGAAATTTGACTACAGATAAAATGTTTGGTTTCTTACAAGCTATTGACCTGTGTGCAGGCTCTGACTACTATTCTCACTTTAAGGGATTCTGAGTCACCTCCCAATACACCTCAACATCAACAACAAAATGCTGATCGTGAGAGGGAATGACAAACACGTACCCTAGGCAGCCCTGAAAATCGACATACACCTCAACCATCACCACATGGTGGACCAATACCATTCCAACTCAATATACCTCAAAATTATGTACCTTCCCAGCATTCACAAGATGATCTATTTCAAGTAATCAACCATAATGGCCAAGAGTTTCAATTGACTCAAGGAATTGCTAATCAACTCAGAAATTTACCTCCACTACTACCAACACGGGGCCATGGCCGTGGCCGTACTTCAAATCAAGCAGTTGTAGGTGTAAAAATTCAAATACATAGTGCTGTGGCCACCAATCAATATCTTTACCTTATAGTCTCTTCATAATCAGAATCAGAATGCCCATGCAGGACCATCAAATTTGGCATATCAAAATCAGGTATTAGCATACTTATTTAGAGATTTTAAGGCTCATTTATTCTCTTGGTAGTTTCCTCACTTATCTGCTGAGCTACAAGCTCAACTAGCATTTGTACAGCCTCACCCTGCAAGACCAACATTGAGACAGAATCATAGAAGAGCCCAAAGTCATATCCGTAATACATTCTTTTCTATATTACACTATTTATTGCTGACTATCTTTACTTTCAGAATCTATATCATTTAATCCAGAAAGGCTGACCCATGAGCATGAGAATAATGATCCTCCACAAGATGACTTTGAGAATAGCCAGAGACTTCCACCAGGTCCTGGCTATCTCACACCAGAAGGCCATGACATGCACCAACAACATGAACAGTTGCAAAATGTGATGCACAACTCCCAAGAGGTGCATGAGCAGCACTTGCAACAGCAAGAAATTGATGTGGGAGATCATGAACATCAAAATGATGCTCCAGATGAGCCTATTCCAATAGGTCTACAACCTATTGAGAATGATTGTTTTTATAACTTCTGTTCTTTGGGAAAAATGGATATAGAGTGTCCATTTTGTGGTGCATTGCATTGGCAAGCAGAGAGACTTACACATTCCTCTGTAATTAAATCCTAAATTTGGAGCATGCTGCAAATCAGGGAAGATTCAGCTACCTATGTTACAAAGTCCACCTATTGAAATCAGGAATCTCTTTACTGGAGTTGATCATAACTCAAAGCACTTTTTAGACAACATAAGGAGTTATAATTCTGCTTTTGCTTTTGTATCATTGGGCCTTAAGATTCAACCACAGAATGATCCTGAACTTCCAAATACTGGGCCAAGGCAGTTTAAAATTAAGGGTGCACTTTGGCATTCTCTAGGCTCCCTTTTGCCTGAGGGTGACAAACCCCCAGTATATGCACAGCTTTACATAGTTGCACCTGAGACTGCTTTAGAGCAGCGCTTAGCCAATAACAGACATCATGGTACTGGGTTACTGTCATCTGTTATGCAAACAATATCTGATTGCCTTCACCGCAATAATAACTTTGTGAATCTCTACAGATCAGCATACCAGAGAATACAAAACCTTCAGGCACAGGCTCCAAATTCCCTAAATGGTGCTTATATCAAACTGCATTTCAGTGATACAAATGATCCTAGGAGATATAATATGCCATCAGCTGATGAGGTTGCAGTTGTTCTTCCAGGCCCAGGTACTGCCACAGATCATTGAAATATTATCCTTCAATGTAAGGAGGGGCCACTGAAATGTATATATGAAACCAATCCTGCATATGCACCTTTACATTATGTTTTACTGTTTCCCAGAGGTGAACTAGGATGGCACCTAAATATCAAATATGCAGATAGACCTAATGAACCAGCCTCTAATGATGATCATGTTACCCAGATGGAGTACTATGCATATCGCCTTCATCAACGCAATCTAGAGATTGAATCAAACCATCTGTTCTATGCCAAAAATCTTTTTCAGCAATATATTGTTGATGCATGGGCCCAAACTGATCAGTCATGCTTATCCTGGCTTGCACACAATCAGAAGAAACTCAGAGCTGAGGTTTACAGTGGTTTAGTAGATGCTGTTCATTCAGGAGATGTTCAGCTGCAAGATATAGGGCAACGAGTTATCTTACCCTCTTCTTATATTGGAGGATCAAGACATATGTTCCAGCTCTATCAAGATTCTATTGCCTTAGGAAGAGCATTTGGAAAACCTGATCTATTTCTGACAATCACTGCAGATCCAAATGCACCTGAGATTAAAGAGGCTCTCCTTCCCGGACAGACAGCACAAGACAGACCTGATTTAGTTGCCAGAGTTTTTCGTGAAAAAGTACGGATCATCTTGAGGGCTATTGACAAAGGGTGTTTTGGAAAGTGTAGAGGCCGTGTTTACACAATTGAATTTCAGAAGCGAGGACTACCTCATATACACATTCTTATTTTTCTCTATCCCCAATCACAGTATCAAGAGGCTCATCAGATTGACAAAGTAATCTCTGCTCAGTTGCCTGATCCTGAAACACATCCAAATTTATTCATGTTGGTTGAAAAGCTGATGATTCATACACCATGTGGTGATCTCAACCCAAGTGCATCCTGTATGAAGGATTCAAAATGCTCCAAGGGTTATCCTAAGGTATTCCAAGAGCATACTGTTTTGTCAGAGGATGGCTATACCCTTTATGCTAGACCCAAGAATGGAAGGCTTTGCAAGAAAAAGGTCAATGGCATAGAAATTGATATTGATAACAGATGGGTTGTACCTCATAATCCTTGGGCTTTGATGGAGCTCAAATCACATGCCAACTTAGAGTGTTGCATTTCCATAAAAGCTTTCAAATACCTTCATAAATACATTTACAAAGGCCATGATCGTACAACCATGGCAATTGGGAAAAATAAAGATGAAATACAGCAATATATAGATTCCCGTTATGTATCTGCCTCTGAATCAGTTTGGAGGCTTTTTCATTATGATATGCATGAAGAAATCCCAAATGTTGTCCGCCTTGCAGTACATACAGAAGCTGGGCAATTTGTAGTGTTTGATGCTGATGCACCAGTAGAGGAGGTTCTTCATGCTGTTGGGTCAAAAGACAGCACACTTACAGCTTACTTCAAAGTTAATGCAGCAGAGAAGAAAAAGGCTGAGGATGATCCTGAACATGCAGTAATGGTTGCATGATCACTTTTGTACCAAGAATTTCCTACAAAATGGGTCTGGGTAAAAACTACAAAAAGATGGAAGATTCGTGAGGGTAAAGCTGCTCTTGGGCGGATGTATTTTGTTCACCCTGCAGCTGGCAAAAGGTTTTATATTCGACTGCTGCTTACAGTTGTCAAAGGTGCTACATCATTTGCAGATCTACGTACTTATGAAGGAGTGGAATATCCTACACACCAAGAAGCATGTTTGGCCCGTGGGCTTTTGCAGAGTGATTCTGAGTGGAAAGACTGCCTAGAGGATGCAAGACATATGCAATCTGGATCTGCACTCCGTTCACTCTTTGCAACAATTCTTAAAGATTGCCGTCCTGCTCAACCTTTTTTACTGTGGGAGCAGTTCAAAGAACACATCTGTGATGATATCAACCACCATTTACAGACCTCAGGGATTATTGCCAACCCAACACAGGATCAAATTGAAGATTATGGTTTATATCTTATTGATAAAATCCTTTTCCATGCAGGAGTACATGATGGATTAAAAGGTTTTCTGGGCATGCCAGTTTCTGATTATGAATTTTGGGCAGGGGTTGAAGGCAATAGGTTGATACGAGAGCAGTGTGCCTTTCATGCTGAAGAACAACAGCAAAGAGCATCAGAGAATATTGCAAAGATGAATAGAGAACAAGCAGAGGCCTTCAATACAATTAAAGCTGCAATATATGAGAATAACCCTCAGATGTTCTTTCTCCATGGTCCAGCTGGAACTGGAAAAACATTTACATATAATACACTCTGTTATGCATTGCGTGGAGATGAAAAGATTGTATTGTGCTGTGCTTCATCAGGGATTGCTGCTCTTTTACTCCCAAAGGGGCAAACTGCTCATTCCACATTTAAGATTCCTATTGAAATATATGAAGGAAAATTATGCTCTGTCAAGAAGAACTCTGATCTGGGTGAACTACTGCATGAGACCAATCTTATTATTTAGGATGAAGTTCCAATGCAGGACCGGTATTGTCAAGAGGCTGTGGATATAACTATGAGAGACATTAGGGACACCCCTAGCAAGCCATTTGGAGGTGTTACAGTTGTTTTTGGAGGAGACTTTCAGCAAATACTTCCTGTGGTCCGGAAAGGACACCAAGAGCAAATTGTGGGTCAGTGTATCCAGCGATCTTATTTATGGCGTGACATAAAGATCCTTTATCTAAAAGAAAATAAAAGATTAAGTAGTGGTACAGCAGAGGACAAAGAGTATGCAGAGTGGTTACTGAAGGTTGGACATGGTTCAATTAATGGTCCAGAAAGCCAAATAAAGCTTGACCCTATTATGAAGTGTGGGGACTCTGTTGACTCCTTGATCTCTGCCATTTATCCAAATCTCAATGTTATTGACTGTGCAGCAGATAATGTTGATTCATGGTTTTCAGAGCGCACTATACTCTGCCCACGAAATGATACTGTTGATGAAACCAATCTCATGTGTTTAAATACATTGAGTGGCAATATCAATACTTATCATAGTGCAGACAAGGCTGTCATAGATGAAGCAGCAGATGGGGATTCTCAGTATCCTGAGGAATTCCTTCACAATATCAATGGTTCTGGCCTGCCACTGTCACAACTACAGTTAAAGATTGGTGCACCAATAATGGTTCTTAGGAATCTTGATCCATCAGCTGGAGTTTGTAATGGAACCCGTGCAATCCTTACCTGATGTACAGCAAGAGTACTAGAGGCTAGAATACTGGGTGGAGATAATGCAGGCCAGATTATATTGATTCTACGTATTACACTCAGCCCATCCAATCTTGATTTACCTTTTGTCTTTCAAAGACGCCAGTTTCCTGTGAGGTTAGCATTTGCAATGTCCATCAATAAGTCTCAAGGGCAATCAGTTAAAACAGTTGGGTTGAACCTTCAATCCCCAGTATTTACTCATGGTCAACTCTATGTTGTTCTTTCTCGCTCTACAACAAAGCAAGGAGTCAAAACAATTTTTCCTGAAGGTATGTTATATACTTATAAGTTTGTGTTTTATTTACTCAGAGCAATCTACAGGAAATACAGAGTGCATAACACAGAACATTGTCTATCCTGAGGTTTTGCTTGATTAGAGTTTAGTGCTGTTAAATTATATTGTATATTTGAATAATGTATTGGCTCAATACAATCAATATTATATGTGTTGTTAAAAGTCACTGTCCCCTGCCCGTGCCGAAGGCACGGGTCAAGCAAAGCTTGTGATTCTTTGAAGTTGCGGCATTTTTCACTTTGACTATTGATTATTTCAGCTACAAACTCTTCGTACATACGTAATCCAAATTGTTACACTAAGGAATAACGATACACCCATCCGTAGATCTCCTCGAGTCCCTTCAATAATCAAACTGTTTCCGTCCCTGGGTCGTACGCCAGACATCCAACTTGGTCTAACCACGACGTTCTACGCTGTTCGAGATGACAAAGTAAACTCCTCCTGCCCATACATTTCCCGGGAGCGCATCCTCCATTTGCAGAATCATTGACAGGCCAAACAGGAGAAGCGCGGGCGTTTCCAGAAGAGCCCATGTTTACTGAAGGATCCGGAACGCACATGGAGAAGACTGCAGGTTCTGTAAAGCTGGTGGAACGACTAGACAAGGACGGTAATAAAGGAAGGAGAGTGGACGGAGAAGAAGCATACGTGTAAATTCTTGCCCGTTGAGATGGAGAGAGAGTAGGAGAAAGGAAAGAAAGGATATGAAGCTGAATCTCTGTTGGAAGGCGTTTGAAGGGAAAGCTAGTGGTGGAAGCTGGCGAATTGGCAAAATCATCATAATTGAAAGGTGCCTTGGAAGAACGAAGTAGGACAGCGCGTGAGTAGACCAAAAGTTGCAATGCCTCTCGCCAGGTCTCCTTCTTCAGATGAGTATTGCGTCCAAGGACCTGCTTGAGCAGCTTTTCTGTGTCTTTCCACGCCTCTGGATTGTAAGCCTGTGTTTCTCTGCCAGCGTCATCTTCAGTGTCCTCGCTATCGTGACCGGAAGCGATATTATTTGAGTATAGTTCAACCACGGTCAAACTAGAGTTCGCCCTCTCAATGGCGCGTATAATTGTCCGTACTCCAGAATACGCCAGCCCGTTGCCATTACATTTCAAAGTATGTAACCGACATCGATCGGCAGAGGCAATGTAGTCTGCAATGTATGGCGCAGCGTGACGTGTCAGTCCAATGGCCGAGAGATGTAGTTCTTGGAGATGACGAGAGCGAAGAGCAGGAAAGAACAGTCGGCAGAAATCGTCGGCGAGTGCACGATTGGTAGTAAGCGAAAGTACACGGAGGCGTGATTGATTGATAGCATGCGCGAAACGGGTTACAGTCATGGAATCGGAAGTGAATAAATTCTGTAGCATGGTAAGTCATTGCGTCCGTTACTGACCAAGTCTAGAACTCACATCTTGAAGAAACAGTTCGATAAGAGTGGTATTATCTATCAGGTATGCAGATATAGCCGTAAGCCCTCGATCGCCAATGCTGTTTGCGTTGAGGCTTATTTCCGCGATAGGATATTTGCGGCCAAGAGGGGAGCTCAGAAAAGCGAATAAGAGAACACAACCATCATCTGAGAGAGCATTGTGACCCAGTATCAGCTTTGTAACGTTTCGACGAGATAGTATGAGCTCAATGATACGCTTAGCACCTGAAAAGCTCTCTGAGATGGAGTCCACGATGATAGTAGAAGAAAGACGCACCGTTAACAGAACGAAGGTCTCTATCCATACAATCTATCTGAGTCCTTCCAGAGAGCGATAAGCCCTTTTCAGGAGAAGATTTGGTTCGCGAGAATGACTTGAGCGAAAACATTCACTAGGTGGTCGTGGATGTTCAGAATTGAATCGCATTAATTCAAATTGCACATTCGTAACCGGAACCATTCCTCCTCCAAAGTCACGCTTACATCTAACTAACAAAACTTTGCTTTCAGGAGAGCAATGAGCAGCAATAATATAATATTCAGCGAACAACTGCTGCCCTGTGGAAAGACAATGCAGAATAGACTGGTCAAGGTGATTGATTCCATTCTGAATTTACTTTTAAAATAAATCTGAAAAAACGCATAGGTCGCCATGTACGAACACCTTTCCTCAATACTAGGCGGCCCACCTAATGATTTCCACTACGCATTATACTCTGCTTGGTCAGAACATGACTGGGGAATGATCATTACAGGCAATGTACAAGTCTCTCAAGAACATCTGTCTCTTGGTCGCGATATAGTAGTGCCCAAAGTGTTAACGACCCAAACAATTCAACCGTTCCAGAAACTTGCAAAAATTATCCATGGTAATCCGCCGTCACATACCCTAGCCATTTTGCAGCTCAACCACTCAGGCCGACAATCCAGTAACGTTCTCGGTGGACGACTTCCTTTCGTTTCTCCGCTCGGGCCTAGCGCAATAAGATTTGGTCGCTTGAAAAGAAAAGAAGGCATATTTTCGGACATCTTCCACCGGCTGCTGTTCCAAACACCAAAAGCCATGTCCTCTGCAGAAATCGACGACGTGGTTTCCGACTTTGTTCGTGGCGCTTCATTGGCCTTGCAATCTGGTTTTGACGGTATACAGTTGCATGTGGCCCATGGATGTAAGCAGTATCTCCAAGATCGAATGTTACTAATGAATGAGTAATAATGATATACAGATCTTTTGGCCCAGTTCCTATCGCCCAAGGTGTGTAAGAAAACAAGATCTTCGAATTTCTACTTATCTTTGCTAACCCTCAGTCTAACACCCGTACCGACGAGTATTCTTACGACTCCCTTCTTCTATTAAATCGAATAGTGAAGGCTATCCGAGAAGTCGTGACTGAAGATTTCATACTTGGCATCAAATTTAATGCCAGCGACTACAGTCTCCTCGAGGAGGGCGGAGCCAAGGCTGCTCAGGAGGAACGTGCGCTTGCTCATCTTCGTCAAGTCGTATGGTGGCAAACGGTTGACTTCATTGAAATCAGCGGCGGCGATTATGAAAATCCCGGTTAGCGTTCCTGACGTCAAAATATCTTATGCCATTGCTCATCCACAACTTGTAGAGTTCATGGTCAGCCCAAGCTCTATTGTCTCTCGCAAAAATTCCCGTCAGGCATTCTTCGCACAATTCTCCTCGAAACTCATGAAGGAATTATCTCCGATGTCATCATCCAACGAACGTCCACCTCTTATCTTACTCACAGGAGGTCTTTGTACCCCCGCTCACTTATACACCGCCCTCACAGCTGACTATGCACATCTACTAGGCATCGGTCGAGCTTCCGTGCTTTGCCCAAATCTACCTACAGTCCTCCAAAGTCGGCAGACAGCCGAAAATGATCTTTCCAGCGATCTCACTCCTTTCAAACCCGAACCAGATCTCAGCCTATCATTCACAGAACGACGGCCATGGCGATGGATCTGGATGTATGTCCCAAAGGTAACATTGATTGGTGCTGGAGTTGGGATGGCCTGGTACGCCGTGATGATTCGTCGATTGGCCGAAGAACGTATTCGGCGGGTTGATGATCGAAAGGACAGTAAAATTGAAGTACGGGAACCCTTTGAGCCTGATTATAGTATAGGAGGGTTGGGTGCTGTCCTGAGGATGTGGGTGTGGATCGGTGCACCCGAGCTACGGCAGACACATTTCACGTCTCATGTAGCTGTTTATACTACTTTGATGATCCTATGTCTAGGTGGGTAGGTGTATTCAAGCTCTCAGTCATGATTCTTCATTGATTAAAATACCAATTCTAGTTATATGTATAATCGAGTGCAACAAGTGCTTCCACTAAATTCGACGTACCTGCAGGAGGATTTGAACGACGACAAGTACTTCTCAGCTCATAAGAGTTGATTGAGTAGAGATGCATTCCAGTGGAGAGCGAATCTGATCCAGCGATTGAATTCTTGAGTTGGACTAGCTGACACCTACTAGTTCTTAGTTCCCGATGCTTCTGCGGACAAGAATGTACTAACCACTTCTCAAAACCTTAGGTACAAGGTGTTCTTTTAGAAGGCCGGTCGAACTCACGAGTCGATGGTAGTAAGGCCGCCCCGCATACACCCAAATTCCGGCTTTCAGTGTCCTTTTTTCCATTGTCTGTAAGGTGTATCTTTGGTGTATCTGATTTGAATTCAACAAAAGGCGAGACATGTGAGGACAAGTCCTGCTATTCACGGACTTGCTGATGAAACTATTCCTTCTGAAGGTGATTCAGAGCTTATACAATATTTAAATTGTCTTCATTGATGCTACGTACTAGCCGGAAGTAGGAGAAGGAGGGAATGAACTTGTGTGCAATGAAACTGAGCTAATTATGCACAACACAAGGGCCGATTAATGGAGAGAAGAAAAAACCGATAATTACCATCGAAGGAATAGGTAATGTTCTCCGCTTTCTTGATACTAATCTACTATTGGCGGGCTTTACCTAACACCCGACTTGGTGCTCAGAATTCAGGTCCATCTGTTCCAACTTCTATCAGTTTCTGCTGGATTGCAATCATTGGATGTGGGACGAATAACCTTTGACATGATGGAGTATTGTTTCATTTCTCAAGAGACGGCGGTTCTGAAAAGTCTGCTCGAGACGTATGTTATAAATGTGTCAGTACGTTCAACTTCAACAAAGATTCTATATCAGTCATTAACGAGTCAGACTGATATCCTTGTCAAACTTGTCGACACTTAGCAGATATTGAGCGTTGGTCATTATAATGCCGATGAAACTGTATGTCATACCTTCCGAGCTATTTTTTCCAGAACAGAATGCATCTCTTTTTGCGTATTAGTATTCACCGAACAAAACAAACTGTTACCTATTCCCTTCCCTGAACGGTTCAAATGTTGGATTGGAACATATCCGTTCGCGTCAACGTCTGCTTGGGTTTCAAGTTGTAATCTCGATCAATATGTATTTGAAATTTTTTTGCCCTATAAAATGGGTGCCCACCCTGACCAACATCTGCAGCTGTTTAGCCTCCCCTCGCCTTACTTTCTGGGCCTCAAGCATTATCAGCACTTGTGCAATGATTTGGACGTCCAGGACATTCGTAATCCTCGCTTCGCTGGCTTGTGCTTCCGTCGCGGTCCCGACAACTAGCAGCTGTACTTTTCCTCGTTGCGATGTCTCGTCAGCCGTGATAGAGACAGATGGGAGTACTCTACCTGCTCCGAAATATACACCCTCGTTCGTTGGTCTGGGAGTAGGCACTCAGAATTATACCTGTGCCAGTACCGGAACCTATACGTGAGTCTTTCTACAAAACAACGCAATTTCGCAGATAATAATCAACTTGCGTAGCAATGTTGGCGCTCTTGCGGAATTATTCGACATCTCCTGCTTGTATGGCGAACCAGGTTTTGATGAATTGACATCTACTGTCTCCCTGTTTTGGAATGCTGCTCCTCCAGTCATCACTCCTGCCGAGATCATCGCATTTGGAGAAAAGTTCGACCTATCATTCGTCCTGGGCGAACACTACTTTGTTGTCAATCCGGTAACTGGTAGTGGACTCAATCCCAAATGGGACTTTACGTCTCATGCATTTGCTGGTAACCCCAACGCGTATGTTGTGGGATCCAAGGTTGATGACGTTCCTGCCCCTACCGGGAGCTCCGATATCGACTGGCTTTACCTGACGAACTTGACTGGCTCACTCGCTAATGAGATATATCGGATTGAAACTAAAGGTGGCCAACCTCCTGCATCGGTATAGATCCTTCTGCCTAAATAAAGGACTATAATCTGATGTATTGTCTCCTAGTGCACACCTGGGTCGAACAATATTACTGTCAAGTATACGTCGTTATACTGTGAGTGTTTGCTTACACCCGATGTAGAAGATGAAGACACTAAAGGAAATCTCAGGGTTCACGGGAGGTGCATTCTAAATGCCAGGGGTTTGCGAAGAGAGTTAAGCTTTTGACTTGAGTGCTCGATGTAGAACGCTTGGCTTCTGCGATAATGTGAACAAATGGATATATTTTATCAACCTTGAGCTACGTTAGTGACCCTCAATAACCATTTCGTAGCCTCGATTCTTAAGGATAAAAGCGCTTTTTACTCTATACCTATTGATCGGATTCTATTCCGATACCAACTGCCTCTTCCTCACAACCATTATCATGGGCCAAAGTTTCTATGAATCCCAACTAATAATTTTAACTTGCTGTTGCGCCTTCTTCCTCTTCGTTGAGCACATACTTTCAAGAAGAGTGAAAACTAGCAGAAATGCATCCGAAGCACGGATGGAAGATGGAGGAGTGTCAAACGCCACCTCATTGACTAAATTGACGCGCCAATATCTTTTCGTATATGCTATGGTAATGGGTAAGTCGCTATCTAGGAGTTCCCGACTCTCGTTCAAGCATGACCCTATATATGTGATAATCTCACTCGTTGCTCAGGCGCAGACTGGTTACAAGGGCCATATGTTTACAGCCTGTACCGGGAGCAGTATAAGTTTCCTGAACGACTTGTGGCTCTCCTGTTTGTTACAGGATTCTCCTCAGGAGCTTTGACAGCGCCTTTGGTCGGTGCATGGGCTGATCAATAGTTTGTATTACTCGAACTCTTTACAGGGACCTGACTAATAATCTCACAGTGGGCGTAAAAAGATATGTTTAGCTTTCTGCATAACCTATACCCTATCATGCGTCTGTATCTTTGTCCCGTACCTTCCCATCTTACTCATTGGACGAGCGCTCGGTGGAATATCCGGCTCCATACTCTTCTCCGCATTCGAATCTTGGCTCATATCTGCATCGAATGGTGCGAGACTTTCCGATTCTGATTTATCTCGAATCATGGGACGTGCTTCCCTGGTCAATGGGCTTGTTGCGGCTGGTGCTGGTGTTGTCAGCAACCAGCTCGTTTCTTCGACCAGTCACTTCGGGTCACCTTTTCTGTTAAGCGGGGCTATCCTTGTTCTTGCTTGGTTCGTGATAGCTGGTTTGTGGAAAGAGAATTATGGCTCCAATTCGGATGCGCAAACTGTCAGTATCTTCCAGTTAGAGCGTTTGTCACAGGCTTGGAGAATTGCTCGTCAAGGTGCGATTCTCATAGTTAAACTCGAATGTTTACTTATCATCTCCCTAGACAAAGTCTTGCTGGTACTCGGGTTAACTCAGACCTGCTTCGAAGGTTCAATGTATCTGTTCGTCTTTCTTTGGGTTCCTTCCCTTCAAGAAGCGTCGCATTCTTCGAATATACTTCCCCTTCCTCTTGGATACATTTTCTCCGCGTTCATGATCAGTATGATGCTTGGATCTTTGTTATACACTGCCATAACCTCTTATTCTCTCACCTCACCCTCAAAATCCAGCGATAGTTCCTTGTCGGTCCATGCCAAACTCAGTAGTCTAGTCTGCGCCATAAGTGGCTTGGCCCTCGCCGCGAGTGTCAGTTCTAGGGATGAAAATATCCGTTTTTGGTGTTTTTGTGCATTCGAGGCCTGCGTAGGAATGTACTACCCCGTTCAAGGGATGCTCCGAGGGACACTGATCTCTAACGAGCACCGGGCGACAGTGAGTTTTTAATGTACCTTCCCGTCTGCCTGTCCTAAATTATATCCCCTTTCCTAGCTTTCTTCGCTATTTCGCGTTCCTTTGAACATCTTCGTGGTCGTGTCACTTCTGACTGGCGTCTCGTCCGCCCGATACGCTGTGCTCTCCGCAGGTTCTGTCATGCTGGGCTTTTCCGCTATCATGACAGGTCTTGTTATAGTGAACCATGGCTGATGATCACTCATATTGTAAAGCTGTAGATCGTCGCTTTTTACGAGGTCCTATGATTGCCTAATCCTCCTCTGTCAAGATCAAGTGAAGAAAACCCACTCGCCATGTGGAGACCAGGACGCTCAATCTACAGTTCCATATTGATACCATCCCCCATTTTCGGTGCGATTCTAAACCTATGTGCATAGTGGATTCCATAGACGAGACTACACGTATATTTACTGTAACTACACATCTTATTCAGCTATTTTCAAAAGGGTTGTAACGAGCTCGTGCTTCAACTCAAGGATTGGCTTTCAGCTTGAAAGATATTACATTCGATTAGGATCAACGCGCACACTGCAACGTTGCTTGTAAAAATAGTTAACACAAAAAAGACCATCCAAGCGTTATAGACTTCTGTTGTTCCTTTCCACCGGACGCTCATGCCGTTGCAATAGGTACAAGGGGCAAGGGCGAGCCGGTAACAGAGATCGACCGCATTCTGGAAGTCCTCCAACTGATATCATCTTCCACCTTCGTGGACCTCCGTCTCTCCGGAAACCTTCCTTGACGGGTGGACCGCCTTTGGACTGCCGTTGGTTGGATATTCCGCACAGATGTCAAAGGCTGTCGGTTGCTCTCCTTCAAGTTTGGGTGTACCTCTCCAGCGACGAGAGCATGTGGTTTATAACGTCGCCGATGCTCGATGCTCTTTCTCTGCCTACGGCTGAGAAGAATTTCGGGAGCAACGTCCTTCAAGTATTCATGTTGTTCGTGAGAGAAGGTGGTCAAATCAGAATTCGAGAGCATGAGAAGATCCTGAATCGAGTATATGGGGAGTGGAGAAGATTCTAGCAGTCAGAATAAAGTCAGTGTTGCTCTCATTTGACCTTATATACAAACTGCATACCTATATTGGACTCATGTGCGCTGGTAGGAGTGGTAGACCTCGGGGAAAGCGAGTCGCTACTAGAAGCACTACCGCGACTGGCAGTACGCTTGTGTACGGGAACGTACAAAGCATTGGCAAAGTCAGTGGCAGTTGACTGAGGGTTTACGGATACAGAGGGCATGATTGAAGTAAATTCGAGGTGATTGACAATGTACACAAATATAACCGTCTGCAATCAAGCTGTGAATGAGCTTTGGAGAGTAGTGAAGAACAGCTGAGGAATCGTTATCCTTTTATGTATTGCGATTACAATACATTATACGTGGCCCTTTGTCCTTGCGGCTGAACACGCACAGGACACACAATAGGATCATGGACCTTTATCGAAAGTTCTGGAATAATCGAGCGCTTTCAAACCAAATCTGGAAACTTCGGACATCGGACATGTAATTCCGATTTCTTCCGAATCTTTCCTTAGTTCGGGTGAACACGTATGTCGACTGTTGCTGACGAGGACGTGAGTTTGCATAAGATGAGCTGTGTATGACATTAGGGACATTATGAGAGTACGGGAGTGTACGGTGTACAAAGATATGCAGCGGAAGATGCCAAAAAATAGAATAAGCAAACATGGACAACTACTGGTCCTTTTCGAGATGCAATATCACAGGGCTAGAACCGTGGACCAGGTCGTTTAATTGTCCACTCATAGGGCCCGCGGCACGGTCCTTACGCGTCAATAAAACCCTTAACACCTTCAAGCCACCTCACATACTCCTGTGAGTTGAACGAAAGTGAATGGTTAGCAAAAGTATAATAAAATCATTCAAAAGGACTCACTCCTTGTTCTTTATGTTCAGCAAAGTCAGGAATGAACAAGGCAAGCGACTGGTCAATGCCGCGCTCTTGCAAAAATTTGTCGAAATCTTCTTGAAGACCAATGTCAAGCGTATCGAACTACGGGATAACATCAGTACAGAGTTGCGGTAAAAGAAAGACGTACATACCTGAGGGCCCATATAAATTCCCCTTCGTTTCCAGTCAGCCTCTGCCGTCAAGTCGGTAGCAAGGCTACCTTGCTTATAATAGGTAATATTATCGACAACGAATTGTCCCTCTTGACACATCATGTCAATGGCCAGGGAACCAGGAGTGCTTGACTACAAAAGATTCAAATCGAGATGAACAAAGTTAGGAACAGAATCAAGGATATATCATGCACACCTTGGTTACAGTAAGTGAAGCACGAATAGGGTAGGTATTGAGAACTTCCTCCTCCTGTGAACCATCCCCATCAGTCTCCTCAGAAGCTGCCTCGTTGTCGAAGTCTTCTTGTTCGCCGCGAATGTCGACAATAGAAAAAGTGATACGAAGGCTAGATTATAACGAAGTTCAGGAACGAAGATTTTGTTACAATGAACAAGTTTACTTTTCGTTGCCAAACTTCCGGGTAAGCGTTACTTCGTCATTGAAAGGAGTGTCCTCGATCTGTAAGGAGATATATTAAACATAGAAGCGCGTTACGAACAAAACGTATGAACCTGCCATCTACCCTGCGCCTTGAACTCCTGTAAAAACTCTGGCTCTTTGGCTGAGTCGGCCATGGACTCCTTCTCGTATTTCATCTCTTCCAGGAGCTTATTTGAGAGTGACACATCGGCTTCACGAGCAGAGTATTAGTGAGAATTAGGCAGAGTCAGCAAATAATGCTGCTCACCTGTTCCCTGGCCGAAAGACCTAGCAGACACAGAAAATGCCCTCGAAGACACCTGCACGGAAGCTAAACGGGCTCGAACGCCGAGGGAGGTCGAACGAGAGACCACTGCGCGTGGTGATACAGTCGAAAGTTGACGAAGGACACGAATAGCAGACATTCTGTTTCAGGTTATTAGTGAAGACAAACTTGGTGGAATGGGAATAATAGTATTAGCCGAAGTCTTGAAAAATTTTTGAGCCGGCCCGGGATGTTCCCGAACCGACTTCTACGCTCAAAGTTTGTTTCTCACTTTTTCGAAAACAAACTCGAGCTCGTTGCTATGACCGTCCCCGGCCTTTATCTGCATCTGCTTATCCCCGGGCTCATTGATGAGGGCGCAGCGCTCAAGGATTTCTACACATGTTGATCAATGTCTGTGTTTCTCTCCTACCGACGTGAGTCGCAAGTTCCTCAAGCAACACTTCCAATCACCAGACTGTTTCTCATAATCACCCAGCAAGTTGGATCTCAAGAACTAATCAAGTCAAGTCTTCTCTATCTGTGAACGTCAAAACATGCTTGCAGATCAATACTAATTTCAAGTACTCTATTGTTTGTCGTCAAATTTCAAGACTACTATTTAAACGTTACCTCGCCTCAAACTCAACAAATCATATCTTCTATCGTCGCCTTGTATGCCACCCTCAAACTTCAAGTCTGACATCAATATCAACACTTTCCCAATCTCTCCACATCAGACCCTATTACCCACCCTTGCAAATTTCACTTCTTCTTGCAAAGATATCAGATCGTATGGCCAAGTTTTGCTCCACCCCACCATATTTTGGTTGGTGGAGTAAGTTAAAACTGAACTGTCTTTCAAAGTTTGCCATTTCTCTTGCCATGACAAGTACTTATGCAAGGGCTAGTTAATCACCTCCATTGCCAAGGTTGGTGTCTTGGAATATCCCGTATGTGTGTATTCTTTGTTGTGTATGTAGTATTCTATAGCTATTGGTCACATAGTGCCTTGAATCTAGTCGAAGGGAATCCGAAAAAAGGTTGAAAGAGGCAGGAGTGCTGTGTTCGCCCGGCGTGAGCAAATGATACCGGGGATAAACTTTACGGAAACTGTTCAATCTATCAGCCCAACATCAAAATCTTTTGCACCAGCCCGCGGTTTAATACAAGCTTGTGTAACATAGACGAGTCAGTAACTCGTAATGACATTACTTCCTGGAGCTAACTGGAGTATCTATGAAGCAGTAAACAGAGATTATAAAAACAGATTATAAGTACATCTATCACCGAACGACAATGTATGCAGGGGAGAATGGCAGTGGGAATTTAAGGTAATAAATATAGAGGTTAGCCTGACCTCCTTCGTACATTTTCTACCAGCATGCATATGGAATTTGTAGACAACCACATCAATCGTAATGGCAGGCATAACTTGAGCATAATGTCAAAAGATCTTTATCCTCACGTCCTGTCCACCTACGGGATAGCCAAGTCTGGAATAAATAATTCCTCGGGAACTACGTTGCGCAGCCCGAGCCTGGCGTTCGAAGCCCGAGGTCTTCTAGGATGTGAACCGCTGGAACGATCATTCTCAAAGGACGGAGACTGTGACCTGAGAACTGAGCGTTCGGTTCCGAGTGAACAAGATAGGGACAGAGTGTGGAAGGACGTATGCAGGACACCGGTGGCAATGACAATTTTCTCCAAGAAGCTCCGATGAGCCGGTCTGAACATTGAGCAAATGTACAGACAATATGGAAGGTCCCAGACGGAGTATTCTGAAATCAGCCCAGCTGTCTGAAGTACCGCATTGACGCGAGGACAATTGATGAAATTCCGGAACGCACTAGGTCGTAATGTGGTTCCCAGCATAGAAAATAGAGAAGTAAAGATCTAATGGTGAAAAAGAAGTCAAAGAAGATCAATGATTTGGTGTTATTTCACGAGCCAATGAAATTGGCTCAGACATCAAAGCCCATGTTGTGATATGTGAAAGTGCCCATTCAATGGGCGCAAGGATATAACTCCCAGATGCCTAGGAGACCAGAAGCCCGATAACGTTACCATTGACAATTGTTTAACAATCCCAGGGAGGTCCGGACGTATTCTGCAGGAATTAATAGTACCTGCGATTTCCGCATGTGCACTGCATTCCTGGGCAGAGACATTCCCTTTGATGCAGATGTCAGGAATTATCAATAGGTATCTCATGAAATGGCGTACGCACCCCGCGCCGTAAGGCCCCTGGGAAGCATTTGGAGGCATATTCCAATCGGCATAGCTTGGATCTCGATTGAAGTAACGGTTTTGGTCAGGTAACGAGTTCAGGACCATACCAGGCATTCCAGAGCTGAAATTGCCATATTGTGGCGTAGAAGACATGGCAATGTTGGGCATCTGGCCCATGTGAGAACCAGCGTGCATGATGGAGTCGCCAAAATTATCTGAGGAGCCGTAGTAGCCGTATAGCGGAGATGGAAGATGACTGTCTACGCCCGACGATGAATCGGAGTAGGAACTGTTTGAGGATGGATATTGAGCAGCATCGAACGACAGGGCGTATGAATCGGACCGCGATGAACTGCGTGAGTGGAGAGAAGTTGAGAGAGGAGAGTACCGGGTTTGCATATGAGGAGAAATGTTTGCATGCGATTTAGGGTTGGAGTCGTGGAGTAAAGGAGATGGATAAACTGCGGAGCTGAAAGACCCAGATCGACTTCTTGTATCGTTCGAAGGGGCATGGGCAATAGCCACATATTCACAAACCAGTTTTCTGTTGACGCAGCGCTGACAAGGATGGTCAGGATAACGCTTGTTTGAATCACACTGTCAAACAATGAGCTGATGCAGGTTTTGCAAATTGTGAATACCAACTTTTATCTTCCTAGCGCGGCAATTGGTGCAAGCCATGGGATTTCTCTGATGGCCTGCTTTTTTACCAGAGGAGCCAGAGGTTGAAGATGTAGGGCTTTGTTGACGAGAAGGCATCGCTTGAAATACGGGAGTTTGCAGTAAAGGAGTTGATACGAGAGCAAGAGTATGACCATACACCACTTTATAGCTTTACACACATTTCCATAATAAGGTTTGGGTGATTGAAGAATTAATTACTGTGTATAAACAAACATCACTTGAAACGCATTGTCAGGATGTCTGAATCTATCAAGATGCACACAGGTATTAGTTGACGAAAACGGTGTAACTTCAACTGCTACATACGTCAACAAGTCGTTAAACACCTGCAAGAGTGGTCGATTTTACATCGGATCATATTCATAGCGCCTGTATAAGATATGAATTGGAAAAAAGTCATTGAGATCGGAAGCCAGTCTAGCTGCTTGATACTCAGTAAAAAGTAAAAGGACGATGTGAACACCCTGTGCCTGTGCCTCTTAAGCATCTGAAAGACTGGAAGTAAAAGACCGCAGTTCTAGGAAAAGCAAATACTCATACGATAACAATCTAACTATTCAGTCAAAATCTTTGATGGTCGCGTTGGACAAACTTCGGGGATGGGGGACATTCCAAAGGCTTGAAGAGTATTTTTGGTACCAAATAACTTTAATGAAACGACACACCAATGCGAGACGACTGAAACAACAGCGGTGACTATAGAGATCATGCGACGAGCAGCGATGATCACGGTATCGATGTGAACCACTTCTTATGTATTTGTGGGGTTGGTTGGCTACCAGGCTACCAGTATCAGTCAAAAGTTAGAACAGATCGTGAAAATCAATCTCGGGGGCGCATCACGAATCCTTTGTAAGAAAGGTGCCTCTAGCGGCCGAAGTCATGTGATGCTGAACGGTTCACCGCGGCGGCGCGGCGTTCACATTTCGACAGTACAACCAAGAGCGCTGATGCATTTTTAGTCAAAATACAGCAATGCGTCAGAATAAAGGGAAAAACGGGAAAACGGGGGGGAATCACCTATGCAATCAAAGATCACACAAATAGCATCAAGCAGTACTGGTTTATTCAAAACTGGCCAGGCTTGTAATACTATGTAGCTAATCAAGGTTCACATCGTGTTTGGGGAACAGAAACAAATAGCAGCACAGAATAGTGATTGAGTTCGAACCAAACTAAATAATCGACCAGGAAAAGAAATCGAAAGCCGCACCGGCGATCCTAGAGTTTTTAGACCAATAACAGGGTCCAGACGTGGACACAACCAGGCCCGGTTCAAGGTCAAAAAGCAAAAGGAACGGATGAATGCTCAAAGTTGAATTCTCAACATATATCTGCATTTACATGAAAGGTAGTTATCAGGAAGGAAAAAGGATAAGGCAGAGGGAAAACGACTCTACAAAGATCAAGAAAACAAACCATAAATATGTCACAAAGGAAAAAGAAAGAAGGAAAAATGTGTGAACATTCTGGAGACGACAGCATCTAAAAGATTAGTTGGCAACTGAAAGACTATCAGGTTCCATGATAGAGTTGCCGTCGTCGCAAGACGCTGTCTGGTCCTGCCGATTCTTGTTGTGCGCATTTTCGGATCCAGTCAGAGCTGAAGTCGGGGTTTCACCCGAGTCAAGGTCCTCTTCGGTTAAATCCTTGGCAGCTGCAGATACAGACCCAGCCTCCACCGTCGTTGGCTGTGAGGCTGGCGGAGGAGGAGGGTGTGTGCCTGGCGGCGGAAGTTGAAAGACTGCTCCTGGAGGATATCCGTACGGTGCAAAACCACCAATGTAGAAAGGCACTAGCGTTGGACCAGGTGCAGCAGACCCATCCCCATTTGGCTGAGAATCGGGCGAAGGATATCCTGGAGGGAGATAGATAGGATAGAGACCTTCTGGTACAGGAGGGAATTGCGCGACAGGGTGTATTGCCGTTGACGTCGTGGCCGTATTCGGCGGCGATGGGGAGCCTTGCAACCATTCACCTCCTTCACAAGAGGGTTGTGCATATTCTGCAAAATGGGCTTGACCACAGAATACGATGGGGATGAGATAAAAGACGAACCAAAATTATCTTCGGATGATTTATTCTTGCGCTTATACGGCCCTCTTTTGATACCCTTCTTGCGCTCCTTACGTTGACCATCTATGCAGGTGTCAGCGATGCCATACTTTTTGCACCGCTCACATGGACGGGCTTCGTCGCAACGTTTACACGCAGCAGCACAATTAGTACACTGTTCCGTAATTTCGGAGGTTATTCGACAAACGAGAGTCATACTACTCACTGCCATCTTGACTTGCCTTCGTTTAGGCCGCGAGTTTGATGTTGACGTCGCCGGCGTTGAAGCTGGGGCCGCTGTAAGATTATAGGAACATCCAATCAGATTACAAATATCGAATACAAACATTTCATGGCGCACGTTGGGGAGGAAATGCGTACACCATGCCAGGAGGGGGATACAGCAATGGATACGGTAACGGAGCGGTATTGCCTTCCCCTTGCTGGCCATCGGAGGGTGGAGGATATGCGAAGAAAGGAGGATAACCTGGAGGCAGTGTTGGAGGAAATGCGCCAGCAAAATGAGGAAATTGAGGAGTAATAGAAGTAGAGGCCGAATTAGCAGTAGGAGGAAAAGGATGTTCTGAAGCAGTAGGTGAAGCCGTCTTTGATTGTTCGGTTGTCATTTTAGCTGGCCAACCTTGAAGGCTATCAGAGACGTTGAACGCACGGATTGCGAAAGACTATCGAAATAAATGAGCGGCATATTGTTAGCGAAGAAAGAAAATAATCAAAAGAATTAATTTCAAGCTGGAATAAAATGATGAAGACACAGAAGCGAAACTCACTCCGACTGAAATCCTAGCGCCGCTCAGACTTTCTTCAGTCCGATTTCGAGCTCAGCAATTTTTCACAGGCCGGCTTGTCACCCAGACCACTTTTTCCCTTCCACAACCTGCTACTGCAAAAACCGGCCTAAGTTACCGAGTAATACTAGGAAATACGAATAAGAGGACGAAACAATGTGAGCAGGAGCTGGCGCTGGCTAGTGAGGCTGGCTCAGTGGCTGCACGTGTGAAATTGTTATGACTTGGCCAGGTCAGAACCTTATTCTCAATGGCTTTCTACCGCCCATCTTCCTACGCTGGCCATCGTCGTTAGTGATAATACCCACTAATCTTTCACATACTCAGATTATTCTCCGCTCATGAACTCTTCTCCTCATTTAGTATTAGACTAGCACTAGACATATTTTTGGTCTACATGGCCATGGATTTTCTGCTATATCCCAGCTTGATCTTTGACATAAAAATGTGGAATCAATTGACGCCAGGATAATAATACACTTGCGATTGAAACATGGTCAGTCAGAAAAGGAGCAGAGGATAAACATCTTTCCACTTTGTACATGAGCGCGCTCTCAACGTTGAGGTAAGCCGCGGTCATGAACACTGACAGACACAGACCCACATCTACCCCAAGTATCATGTCGTGAGCACTGTGACCTTTCCATAATCTCCCGAAATAACGAATTTAGTCCAATTTGAATCTCCAGAACACGTCAACTGAAATAGTCTGAACATAGGACCGTATCTCCGGAGCTCCTTCACCAAACTGCACCAAAACGATCTAGTTGTCTTGAGGAGGTATGCGCCGAGTGCTTCGTTGCTTGATTCCATTCCAACACGCATGATATTCCAGTCACAAATACCCGATCTCGACCATCTGGTTACCAGCAACGATACGATGTTTAAGTCTCTTGAATTTAACCCACCCGACATATTCCGATTATTGCAGTTCTCAGTATCATCCCAGGACAGCCCATGACTTACGCTGCGCTCGGTATTTCCCGCAAACAAATACGAATACGAACATGACCGCTACTTCAATCCAATATCCAGATCTCCATGAGACTATGACCTTCTCTGGACATTATCTTTCCAGGCCAGTTCAATGCTTCTTTCTTCTCTTCACCGCAATACTGATATAATCGAGATCTGTCTAGACTTATGATGAGAACCTCGAGGCTACTTCGCTTCTTTCACCTGAACTGTCAAGCTATGCGTAATCTAGTCTTTTGGCTGATGCCTATGGTTTACTATATTCCTCAAAATTCGAGATTCTGACGGCGGTGGCGTTGACTATTATCGTTGCCAACGCCAATGCTCGTCTCAACAATAGTATCCAACCCTACTTCACCCCCCATATTCTAGTTCTTAGCCTCGTCTGAGCCTTCTATTATTGTGATATTGTAGAAGCTTAGCCTGCAAGTGATTCATATTTGATCTAGCTCACGGCGCTAATAATAAAATCTCACAACATTCCGTATAAAGCTTCAATATTTCTCGCTACATTTAACAGTCTCAGGATCTTGTTCAAAGCAAACCGTGCTTCTCGGTCGTGCTTCACCCCATTCCAAAAGATAATTGCGTGCATTTTCCTGGTCACCATTTAGCCAAGACGCTCTTTTCGCAGGCAGGCCACCTCCGTGAAATCAACTATCCATGATGTTTCCTCAGCCGACCAACAGGGCACAGGCCCTTCTCCGTATCTTTCGTGAAGAATTTCAGAGAATTACATGGGAATCTATTACATGCAGCTTGCAGGCAATCAGGTCGATGGCCCTCAATTCAAATTTGTGCGCCCCCATATATCAGACAGCTGTCTCCCAATTGAATTTAATCACTGCTTGCCCCCCAGTCTCTATACCGGTGTGTATTTAGACAATTTCAACAAGTGTATTTTCTTTTCCATGTTCGGTTGTTCATTTTTCTCAGTTAGAAGATATGCAGTGCCTTTAGGTTACGCTAATTGTAAAGTATGAATGATTGTTGCGACGTTTCCAGTAACATATGTACCGACCAGCAACCTCCGAGTCGTGACCGCCACCTTTGGTTCTGAAGGATGAAGTTCCGGCGTCGCGATCAATTTGCAGTCAGGATATCATTGGCCCATGGAGACTAATGCTCTGATTCCAGAGTCTTCGGTTCTTTGGGTAAAAATTTTCCTCCGCTCTTTCACTTTAGTTGCATGCATGGTGGAACCTATTACAAGAAGAGCCTAATTACTGATTCTTGAACTTTGAATCTGCACAAACCCTTTACCACACAAGGTAGACATAGGTATGTAATCATTTCCAATCTTTTCAACGAACCAGCGCTGATCTTGCCTTATTGCTTGAGAAGTAGAACACTTACTAAGTGAATGATTGAGCAGTTTGACCGCGACGAATATACTATTCACTTTCAACTCACTAGAATCAATCACTGACTGTATACCTTTACAAGTGTCTCGTGCCAGGATTGACTGATTTGTTGCGCTGCGCTTTTTTTCCACCCAGCCAGTTACTAGTGGTCAATCTTTCATCTTCAAGTTGTCCACACTGCAAGGCATGCTTGCGCACAGCTGATAATCCAAGGAATCGGAGGGACATACTTCCGCTTTACCGAGCGCGCTGCTAGGCTATGTGTCTGCAACGGATAGGTACGTTCCACGGTTAAGTTCAATGACATGCAATCTGAAAGCTGCGGATTTGTTCGCCTGTTCGACTCGCGAAACAACCACTTGGGTTAATTCGATGAATGCTATGGTCAGCGCTCTGGCAACCTCAATTGCATTGTGCACAAACATTGACCTCCGATGGCAGTACGGTTTCTTCGAATCCAGAGCAAGTCGTGCTTCCGACCAAGGATACAATTACAGTCATTCGATCGTAAATCCCAGAAATGTCGGCCAATTTTGATTATTAAGGCTGTTCAGGGATGTGATAGCTGGAGCCGTTACATGGCCCAACGTGAAGTGACTTGTCGAGAAGTAAAGATAGGCGAAACCCGAACGGTACAGCCCGTCGAGCATAGGTATAAAATTGCCTCTTTAAAATATTGTTCGTTTCGAGTCCTGTTTTGTGTTTTGTATCCCGACCAGACATCCTATTTATCTTGGACATTTGTAGGAAATTTTTCCCTCAGTCGTTCACACTTCTACGTGTGATCCTGAGGGTACGTCTTTGTTACTTACTACAGTCGCTACAGCTATCTGACAAGCCTACATAGTATCGATACTTACCGTAGCTTAACAGGTAGTTCCTGAATCCATTGAGTCGTTCACACTTCTACGTGTGATCCTGAGGTTTCGATACTTACTGTAGCTGAACATGACTGACTAAGTGTGAGCAAAACAGGACCTCAATTCAAATCCGAACCTTTCCAATGCCCACATCCTGCAGCAAAAATTATGGCAAGCTCGAATTGCTTCAGTTCGAGCATACAATTTCAGAATCGTACGAACTCTGGATAAAGTATCGTAAACTACCTTATGAGGTATGTCCGTCGTTTATTCCACCAACAACCCAAGGTCCACTGAGGCTAGACCGGTCTTGGGAAATGGAGTGGCTTGCCTGTGCAGTATCAGGCGCTCCTTCCTTTTCTTTTCGCCGCCTTCGCTAGGGCCACTCTTCAACCACCTGGTACGTTTCATAATTCAAACTCGCGCCCAAGATGGCGAAATTGGCTTGACCGAAATTTATGCGAAAGAGAAGTTATATATACAACTCAGGCAGTAGCAAGTGATAAGAACTTTTCTCGTTTCTCCTTCCGTTGAGTTTCTTTCATCGGATTTCGTGTATCTCTTCCAATTATCTTATGGGTTTCTCGCCTTCTACCGCTAGCGCTGCTACATTTGTGGCACTTAGTCTAGGGCTAGGTTCTTGCGCTTCAGTTGTATCAGATCAAATCCATACTTCCAATCTGTCCTCTCGAGGTCATCAATTGGCTTCGCTATTCGATACCAGTGCATCCGGTTGCGCCGTTTCCACGGCCATTGTACCTCATCAAGGCGGGCAACTTGCACAGCCCACATACCAGGTCACACAGATAGGATTAGGGATTGGCACACAGAACTATTCGTGCTCAAGTGCAGGAAATTATACGTGAGCATTGAACATTCCTATGAATCTGAGAGATTTATGACTCAGTGGTCATTTCGCTTTCATAGGAGCATTGGTGCTGTAGCAGAGCTCTACGATGTATCCTGCGAATATCTCACCGCTGGTTTTACTGACATTTCCGCTGAAGCATATCGCGTGTGGAATGCCGCACCTACTTATTACACCGAATCCACCCTTATCGATGTCCTTTATGCCTCTGGAGGCATGACCACTATTCCTGCCATTCTCGGCGAACACTATTTTGTCCCGAGCCTCACAGGGAGCGGTGTTAGTCCTAAGTGGGACTTCACCTCGAAGGCGTTTGTAGGGAATAGTGCGGCATATGTAATTGGAAAGGTTGTAGACGATATACCGTCTCCGAGTGGTAGTTCGAATATAGATTGGTTATACCTCACAAATGTCCAGGGAGGATTGGCGCAGGAAATTTATCGGACGAATACGATGGGCGGGCAACCGCCTCATTCAGTGAGTCGAAGTCAGACGGAACTATTGTTTGCTACAACTGACTCTACGTTTAACGGTTTAAGTGTGCGCCTGGTTCTGCTGTTGTCGTGAAATATACTTCGATCTACTGTGAGTTCCCTTTGGGTCATGCATATACTGAGTTTGACGCAACTCTCAGATTTCACAGGAGGTCTTGAATGAGATAAGTCACCGTTTACTCTCTCTGTATTCGAGGTTTACGCATTATATGCTCTTTAATGATAATATTTGATATCCTATCGGTCTATTCAGTCAAGCTTCGGTAGCACGTCGGCGACGAGCCATTGGAGCATGGTTCTTATGGTCGGGTTCCTTTACAGCTAGCAAAACTTAGATAAGGTCCTAGGAGTAGCTGTTCTTTTCGGGGGCTGATGAAATATATGGGCCTTCGGAGAAATACACTGGCAGTCTGTACAAAGTATCTTTTAACTTTAGGACTAAACTTTCATGATGCTCGCATTGCAAGTATTCCTTCCTGAGAGGCTTGCATACAATCAATCATATCGAAGTTATTCGCGACGAACGACGTCGACTCGACTTGAATTATGAGTTGCAGCCTAAACGCATGTGCGAAACGGTGAATTTACGGCGGAAAAAACTCTAGACGACGAGAAAATATACCCTCAGTACAAGAAAGGAAATTTGTGATAATTCTCTGATAGATGCGATAGCACTCAGCGAATGATATCTAGCACGGTCGTAGCTAGAAGTCAATCGGATAATCAACGATAGGAGTCAGTTTCCATTTCAAGTCTTTGGTGTCGAAAAATCTTTCATAACGTACTGTAAGAAATCTCTTATAAGTACCATTCGCTCTAATCAACCCATCGCATCTAATTTCTCTCACTGCCCACCAAATTTTACGCTTTAGATAAACGGTCAGTGCAAGGCTGCTTTTCTCCATCGATTTGTTTCCTTAGCGCCACTTGCCGTCACTTTTAGTATTTGACTTTTATTCAGCTTTGACTACTTTCGGATCAGCCTCGCCAGTAGAACTGTCTACTATGGTGACTCAAATGCCAATCTTACCCACTCTCTCGGACATTAGAGCTTCCATCGCACAGCTAGAAGAGCGTCACCAACGAAATGGCGTCGTGTTGAGCGGACGAATCTTGCATGTCTGCCACTCATTACCGGTCACTTGCACTCTTCATGTCGACAAAGACGAATCCTCGTCGTCTACCAGGAAATGGAAACTCGGTCCACGATACGGCCACGCGGCGATGATCTCTGGCATTCGGTCCCTCAGCGCGACGCACGAACAAATTATCGTTGGTTGGACGGGAGACATTGAGGGTACAGAGGGTGAAAAGAAGGAAGTTGGAGAAGTCACAGAAGAAGATAGGTTACAATTGAACGATTTAATTTTCAAAGGCGGTGAACAGGAGGACGTACACGAAGCACACGACGAAGGCCATCATCATACAGGCTACGTAGCCGTGTGGATGCCTTCCCCAGTTGCGCACGGATACTATGATGGCTACTGCAAACAGATTCTCTGGCCTCTCTTTCATTATCTTCTTTGGCAGGACGTCGCCACCGAATATGCTTCTGCCGATTCTCATTATCCTCATTACGAAGCTGCCAATGCCGCATTTGCACGAAGGATAGCAGAAATTTATCAGCCTGGAGATCTTATCTGGGTACACGACTATCACTTGCTTCTACTTCCAAATCTACTCAGGGAATTGCTGCCCGATGCCGTAGTGGGTCTCTTCGTACATACGCCTTTCCCAAGTTCCGAGGTATTCAGATGTCTTCCAAGACGCAAAGAAATCCTCGATGGTATGCTCGGAGCCAACCTCGTCTGCTTCCAGAATTATTCTTACACGCGACACTTTATCTCTACTTGCATCCGGGTATGCGGGTATGAATCGCATCTCAACGGCCGCGGTATCGAAAACCCATCATCGTCTCACGTCACTGCTGTCAGTTATTGTCCAGTCGGCATTGACGCAGAACGAGTAGCGAGGGATGTGCTAAGGCCTGGTATCAAACCTAAATTTGATGCGTTGAAGACTTTGTACCAAGGGAAAAAGATAATCGTTGGAAGAGACAAACTCGATGTTGTGAAGGGGGTGTTGCAAAAGTTGAGGGCATTCGAAAAGATGTTGCAGATATATCCAGAGTGGGTGGGGAGGGTTGTGATGATACAGGTCTGTATCAGATCCGAGATATGCTTTTCCAACCAGTAACTCGAACTTTTCATACTTTTAACTAACTGTTGTTCCTGATCTCCTTCGTCCCATACTAACATGATTCTTTATTTAGGTGACGAGTCCATCACTTGCTGATTCTCCCAAACTGGAACGTCAAGTATCCGAACTCGTAGCACACATAAACGGAACCTACGGTTCACTCGATTTCATTCCCTGTCATCACTATCATCAAACATTGAAGAAGGACGAGTTCTATGCCCTGTTGAGTGTAGCGGATCTAGCGGTGATCACACCGTTGAGAGATGGGATGAACACCACGAGCATGGAGTTCGTCATTGCGCAAGAACGCACCAAGCGATCGCCTTCCGTTCTTTCCGAACTAATGGGTGTGATGGGTATCTTGGGTCCTAAGGGGCCAGGTGACTCCGATGAGGCAGGTAAGCCTTCTGTCGTGACCTTGGATTCTCAAACGTTGAGGCTATCCAATCATTTGACCTAGGTGAGGAGGAACCTACTTCACCAGGAGGACTTAATGGACATGGTAGTCCAACATCGCTAATCATGAACGGAAAGCTGACATTGAGTGGGTTAGGTGAGTGTCTGTTTCCTTTGTTCTCGCTTACTCGATCTCAACCTTGGAAAGACATATCCAAACGCAAACTAGGTTGGGACTCAAGTTCCTCTTCCGCCATACCTACACCCACCCCCGTAGTGAGAGGAGATCCGATTGCTTCCTATATAGCAAATGGTTCAAATGGGTTGTCTGGTCTTGGAACGTTGAATGGGTCTAACGGTGGTTAGTCATTTCGTTTTCTTGGCTAATCGATTAAATAAACTCAGTATTTGGGGTACCTAAATAGCCTCTTTGGAATCCGACAGTGGCTCATCCTCCGGATCCTCGACCCAAGGCGCTCTTTGGGTTAATCCATGGGATCTCCATACCGTTGCTTCTGCCATGCATCGTGCTTTACTCATGCCAGAGGCGGAGAAAGCTACTCGGCACAAGTAAGTTCTTATCTCGCTTATAATGTCACAAGATCTCATCACAATTCATCAAGGTACCTCCACGACGTCGTTACCACTAGAACAAGTCATATGTGGGCGAATGTGTTAACGGAAATGCTTTTGCAACAGATGACACCGAGCGTACATGGCAAGAATGATGCAAATGCAGCAGGAGGGAGGAAGGGCATACCTTACCTCGACATCGCGCGTCTGCGAAAGTGGTACGATGCGGCGTCTTCGGTGCCATCATCGTCTACCATACCTCGCCAACCCACCCGCCCCCGCGCCAAACCCACACGTTTGTTCTTCTTTGATTATGATGGCACACTCGCGCCGATCGTCAAAATTCCTTCCGCTGCTGTGCCAAGTGAGCAAGCGCTGAATGCACTGAATAACCTTTGCAAAGACGAAAGAAATCTAGTCTATATCATCTCTGGTAAGTACATAAGTTTTGTTCAGGGTTCTGTTCATTATTCTGCATACCGGTTGAACGTCGATGGCAATATCAAACTGACTAATTCTTCCTTGTGCATAGGCCGCGACGCTGACTTCCTCGATGAACATCTTGGCTCTGTAGGGACTGCTGATGGTGGTCGGGGGTTAGGGTTCAGCGCTGAACATGGTGGTTTCGTCAAAGAACCAAGGAAGAGCACAGGTAGAAATATTTCCAACTTTTCTTTAGCGACTGCGTCCAATCGTCCTCTATAGATCCATCTCCTTGGCGCAACTTCACCTCTAAGCTCGATATGTCGTGGATGTCTGAAGTTTATGAAGTTTTCCGGTATTATACCGAACGCACCACAGGTTCACATATCGAGGTCAAGAAGTCAAGTATAACCTGGCATTATCGGGCTGCTGATCCTGAGTGGGGTCAATTTCAATGCCGACAGTGCCAGGACCTGTTGGAGAATAACGTAGCACATAAGAGGCCCATTGAGGGTAAGTTATACTTCCTCATGTTTGGACTGGAATTTTCTTCACTAATAAATGTACGCAGTGCTGGTTGGCAAGAAGAACCTCGAAGTACGACCCATTGCTGTGAACAAAGGCGAGATCGTGAAGAGACTAGTGTACAAGCATCCCCAAGTTGAGTTCATCTTCTGTGCAGGCGATGACAAGGTACGATCTTCATTATCTCCTCACTTGTCATGACTCATTTTTCTCGTCTAGACCGACGAAGATATGTTCCGCGCCCTGAAACAATTCACTGAACGACCTTCGCCCTCTCCCAAGGCAGAGTCATCTATTATCGATGACAGTGGCAAAATCGAGTTCGTAATGGATGCTCCTTTAAGCGTGACGCTGGTCGATGACGACGACGACGAAGAGGAACAGGGCTGTGACAATTCTTCTAACAACACCTCGGCCAACAGCAAATACCCCCCAATGACGATCCACCTTTCCCCTGAAGCCGTCTTCACCGTCGCAGTCGGGCATTCTTCCAAACGCACGCTTGCAAGCTGGCATGTGACAAGTCCGGCAGAGGTGGTGGGCGCTGTCGAAGGGCTATTGGGCTTGGCTAATTCCGATGAGGCATTAGAGAAGAGAGAAGAGTAGACGCGCGACGAACGAAAATCACTGCCTAAGAATCAGTTCTACATTGCCGATACACGTTACATATATCTGATGGTTATAGGGGTTTCTTTGGATGTTTCTTTAGGTATCTACTGTAGTATTCTTCCATATTATGGATTTGAATCTGTCCAGATATAGATCGATGCCAATACTTTATATACTTTTTGCTGAAGAAGGTCGGGCTTTGGCACGCCCTCACGTGAAATCGCATTTTGAGTTGCTCGCAATATAATCATCTGCATCCCAGAAGACTAAGGCTACAAGTAACCTTACGGATGATAGCCTCTACTTTTGATGCTTCTTGTGTGCGTATAACAATACCGAAATCCGATTTGCTACAGGAAACTATTCACTTGTCACCAACTGGAGCGCGTTTGATTCTTCTGCGATTTAAACATAGTTGTTCTTTACCCGGGTTTCATGCTTCTTACGTGGAATACCTTTTCAAATATGATAGCCATTCCAGATTAAATATCCTTTTTTGAATTCCTTTGCTAAAGAAGACCACCATCAACATTCCAGGACATCGTGGACACCCTTTTTTCAGCTTCATTCGGTCCATTCGCCTCTCTAAGTATCAAATAAGCCAACTAGTATGTTTTCTTCGCATGCATAGGCCCGCAATCTGCCTTGCTTTTATTGTGCTGACTTCCTGCAACTTCTTCGCATTCATAGGCCCGCAATCTGCCTTGCTTTTATTGTTCTGATAAATATCACCATCGAATAGACTCTTTCAAGTCTATACACTCCAGCTTCAACGATCGTGACCGGAATCGTACAAGCGGAACGAGTTCAAGGGCTCGCTTATCTTCCAGGATTCGGGAAAAACGCCGAGGCGTAGCACCGAGCGCGAAGTCAGTAACTTTACTTACCCAATTTTACAGAGCTTTGCTTACAATGTATACATGTTTTCAGGGATGAACCAGTGGTTCGGATTATGTGTGTCAAATGGGGTTGCGCAAAGTCTGTTGGTGCGGTTGGTTTCAAATCCGCGATGCAATTCTATGTGATGTACTTAACCACGGCGAATACTTACGAGGCCTTTATCTCTTTCTGCCATTCTGCATTTATACACCCCACGATCATTTCACCCAATCCAAGAGCTCAGTCTTTAGAGGAACTTTCTAGCCAAATAGCAAGATGTCAGCCCCATCGACCAATGCACTAAATTTTGTTGTCACCGGAGGTGGTATCACGGGTCTTACATGCGCATATTTGCTGAAAAGAACTGGGCACAATGTTATAATACTGGAAAAATCTTCTCGTAGTGAGGAAATTGCAGTGAGTGTCTATCCAGCTTTTGATCTGCACCAACTGATTAGCACCTGAATTTTATTTGGACACAGTGTGAAGATGGTGGTGTGAGAGTACCCCCTAACATGATGCGGCTACTGCAAGAGCTCCCAGGGATGGAGGAAATGCTGAAAACAAAAGCAACAAAATGTGCCGGGTATTTCATCAATATAGCTTGTGCTCAAACCCGCTCCTGACAATGGCTATCACCCTCTTTCAGGATCTTATTTCACCAATGTGAGTTGTAGAGCTACGATGCTTGGACTCAACCTCCGGATCGTTGTTGACATAGGTTCCGGTGTTGAAGGCAAAGAAGACGAGCCAGCAAAGCTCGTAGGTAAAATGGATTTTGCACAGGAAATTATGAATGATTTGGGATGTGATTTCTATTTTATACCTGTAAGTTAACGAGTTTACATATTTTCTCCCATTGAGTTCCATCCTCCTTTGTTGATCCGTTCTCAATGCTCAGTGTTTATTTTCATCACTCCCAGCACAAGGACCTCCATGAGTATCTTCGCACCCTCTGCATCAGCAGTGGCGTCCACATTCGTTATGAGTTCGAAGTAGTAGAGGTCCAAACAAGCGGTCCTTCCGAAGGCATCCCAAGGGTATTGAGCAAATCTGGGGAGCAAGTCACAGGCGACATTGTGAGTACTGATTTACCTGGAGCCGTAATTGATGAAACTAACTGATCACTTTCACTAGGTAATAGGTGCAGATGGTAAAAATAGCGCAGTGCGGAAAGTTCTTTTAGCAGAGCAGGATGAAGACGAGGAGATTGATTCCACTACCGCTGGCTCTGATAAATCGGCGCTTTCCCCAATCCAGGCCATTGTTGGGTGAGAGGACGTTCTCTGATTATCTTTAACAGTTCATTTATTCCTCATTTTTTTAGCGCTACACTGTCCATTCCTATTTCAGTCCTCAAATCGGATCCCGAACTCGAATCATTATTGCAGGGAGAGAACCATGTACATGAGCTCAGTTTTGTCCTTTTGTACAATGTGTACTGAAACATTGCCCGATTGCAGTGGATGGTATACATGGGTGATGGAACGAGCATCGCTATGGCACGAGTGAGCCTTCCACCTAATGTTCTGCGATTTTCAAAGTACAATTGAGTCATACCCTAGTACGGCCCCGAACTATACCTCCTCGACCTAACATACGGGCAGCCGCCATTACCGGGTGATGAAGACGAGGAATGGCTTTCAAGTGGAACTCCCGTTCAGAAAGTTCTCAACAAAGCCCGGGAGTATGACGCTAGGTATGCGTTGAGGTTTCACCCCGAACAGAGTTCCAATTTGACTATTCTGTAGAGTGAAGAAGCTAATAACCCTTGCGAAGACAAGTCATTGGAACATTCAAACGGTTTACGATCTGCAACGATATGTCTCCAAGTTTAATCAAGTGGTGGTCATTGGAGATGCAGCCCATTCAACATATGTTAGCAAATGGTTCTTAGTACCTGCAATTTAGAAGCTCAACTCATCTCCTATTTAACACAGATAAACGGTACCCAAAATACGTGAGTCAATATATCCTAATATATTCATCAGCGATCTCTATATGTCGACTCATTCCTGCAGAGCTGCCGCAGTACGTGTTCAGCCCTATCTCAACTCCTCTTTACCTCTGATAACCCCCATCAGTTCGAAGATGCATTTACTCTCAGCCGGCTCTTTTCGCGCTTTTCATCTAGCCAGCAGTCAAAAACCAGTACATCTTTTCTCCTAAGCAGCTATCAACAGATCCAACAGAAACGCACACAGGCAATGGAACGGAGCGAGATGAGTACAATGCTTCTCCTGGCTATACCGCCGGGCAGTGAACGGGAAGGACGGAATAATGGCTTTCGGTTAACGCTCCATCTAGATGGAGCAGATGATGCGACGTTGGAACGTGTCTGGGCGGGATATGTAGCGCAGTTCAATTACGATGCAAGAGATGCAGTGGATGAGTGGTGGATGACTTGGGCAAGGCCAGGTAATCGGGATTCCTCATTCGTTGGTGGGGTGTCTGTCATATCTGCGCATTAGGTCAAAGTTCGGTGTACTGCTCGTGATTTAGCGCCTTGATCCATGAACTCCTGTATGCTTTGGAGTGTTCCTATTTGAACTTTCAAGTTGATCATTCTGATTGCCATTCATGCAGCTCGTCTATTGATCATTTTTACGGTGTATCCTCCAATATCTCTATCGAGCTCAACCAGCGATAATCCTGATGATCTTTCAGCAATCTTGATCAACATTCATAGCCCTTGACCGCTCGAAAGAACTGAGGTAAATAAGTATTCATCTTCGTCTCATCCCTCTCATTCCTTCCCTCGAACGCTCCTTTGAATGACTCTTTCGCCCTCTTGATATTACCTTAGCTCGTGATATCGACTATGAAGCTCTTTTCCTTCTGGTAAACTACTCACCGGGCGATACGTATTCCGAGCTAACAGATCTTTAGGATTTTCCTGTTCCAACTTACCCTTGTGCTACAGTCTCACGGACAACTGGCTACCAACATTATGTGGTCTTACCATCAGATAAGGGGTGGCAGCGGTCCGAAAGGAATACATACTAGTGTTCCCCCTTTGCACATATCGACCGGTGTTGCTTCATGGTTGCCTTCAACCTTACCAGCGCATTCCCCAACAGTAATCTCAGGAATTATATCAAAAGGGTTTCCCAATACCCAATCGAGGTTTGAATCAACAGTGGTTCCTTCAAAGTCTACTTCGCGTTCCAGCAGTGTCACCGCAACACTACCAGTGACTACGAATAGTTTGTCGGTGCCGTACGTTCATCTATTTCACGCGTTTGAAATCCTCATCTCAGAACTTTCTTCAGGACTGTGACTACATTGTGAGTCTAGTTCTGGCAGGGAAAGAGTTTATTCTTCCTCATTACCCCACCTAAAATTCCCGGCAGTGGTATGACCCACACAACATCTACCACTTTGTAAGAATACATTGAGCTCGAGCGTGTTTGTTTAGACTGACATCCTTCCGAGAATCGTTTCGTCTACACAATCGTCTACACATCCGTCACTCTTGTCAAGCCCTTCTAGTTCCAGTGCATCTGTCACGTATTCCACAGCAACTCCTACTCCATCCCATAGTACCTCAGCCGCAGCGGCAACAAATACAAGATCCAGCCATCTAGGTGCTATCATTGGTGGAGTAGTGGGAGGCGTCGCTTTTATATTCGTTCTCGCAATTCTCGCACTCCTCCGATGGAACCAGCGAAAACACCAGGCCGCAGCCAGACAAACTACCTTCAATGGAGACATGATGGTTGAGCCTCCGTTCGACTAGCGGAATGTTGCTCGTAGTTGGAGATCGCTATCCAGAGTTTCATCGCAACCAAAGCGTTCGCATGATTCGGGTGATGAAGAAATAGCATACCCATCGTTAACCATGGAACTGAGTCCTTAGATTTTGGCTATAATATCGACTGGAGAAGCGCTAGCGCACTCAAAGAGATTTTACTATTTCGCATCATAGAGCCACTCTGCTTAATTCATCTTAAACTGCTGATAGTACTAATTGCCTCGCGGAAACTGGTCAATGTTGCCACAGCGTTTGTTAGTATCCACTCTCGTGAGATGTCCGCTTCATCGTAAGTATGCCACTATTCTTGAAAGATAGAGGTACCTAAGAAGAATGAAAGTGGTGCACGTGACATTACTTGATATTTCTTCGTCCACCATGAGCTGCACAAAGGGAAGCAACTCGTAGACCTTCCTCTAGATGTCGTCTTAGAATTTATTGCATTTCTGTCTGCACCGGATGACCCTTCTTTAATTTTCGCTTCGCAGAAGCTATATAAAATTTACCGCAGCTTCTGGCATATCTCGATTCAAACTCTCCGCTAAACTTCCGTTCCTCTCGCTTGTCCTTCGCATATTAAACCATCCACAAGTTCGGAGAAATTGACGCTGCGCACTATACAACGTCAACAAACACTGCTATCACCAAGCCTGAGTCCTGTCCGAGTCCAGAAGTACTTGGGACCCCCTTCGTGCTGTTGAGTCGATATCTGCTATGAGCGGGACCCACCTTTACTTGACTTGTGACTCCGAAGATGGGATGGCCACGTGCTGGGATTTAACCCACGGAAATGTTCTTAACGAAATTGACATCGGCAGGAAAATCATAGCGAAGAGCACTGTCGGCGGAAGAAGGGAAATTTCTGGTTTGTTTGCTCTTGACGGAGACCATACGAGAGTTCATAGCGACGTCCGTGCTTGTCCTTTTCCTGGACTACGATATCAAAGTCGATGATTCTGTCTCTTCCTATTCCAACTCAAACGTACATTTGACTATCATTCATCGCTCACCTCTCGACCCTACTTATCGAGCAATGTACCCTTCCTGTGCAATCAACAAACAGGGACTCGTGGTGATCCCTCACATGGCCAGATCTATCCATGTCATCGCAATCAATGTGAATACCGGTTCGAAGTATGTTATTGAGACGGACCTGACGATGCGCATACTCGTATATGTTCTACTTTGAGTTTCGTTGAAGATTTATACAGGAAATGGAGGTGGACTCTGTCGACCTTGTGCTCAGTGATCAAGACCTTCTAATCATCGTCAGCAAGCCTACGAGTTATTCAATGTATAAGTACTCAAGAGATAACCTCTCTTACACATTTGACTCTAATGCGTTAACAATCTGACGCCGTCCCAAGCTGCTCCCTTTTACCACAGAGATACCCTGCAATACAGATGTCCTGGATTACTTTCGAAGCGGTTTCTACTCTAGTGGAGCTCAGATGAACAGCGGTACCAGTGTCACCTCAACATCATCTCAGAACGCATTCGTACCAACAGCTCTCCATGTTGCCACTGGAACGGAGCAATACACCAAATATTGTTTCTGCGACTTCAATCCCGTGCGAATTGACAATGCAACTTTTACCAAAATAGTGCATCAACGTCGGCTTCCAGACTTGCAATTTGTCGGGATACCTTCTTCAGGCTCTGAGTCTGGTACATGGGGAATATATATGCACTATGGAGCAGTATCCAGAGATCTTGACCGCGGATATTTTCCTGGTGCATTATGATGCCTGTACACAGACAGCCAGTGTACATCGACCGGTACTTCTCAAGTTAGTCTCTGACTTGCGGCCTTTACTATATATGTGTTAACCATATGAAGCGTATCGAATTCGATAAACGGTTGGGAATATTGTATAAAGTATATGTGCTTTGTGGAGTGGAATTTGTTTCAGTAACGTGTGTACTTCTGAGCGCTAACGTCAATAATAATTACATAAAAAGCGTGAATTCTTTTTTTTCTTGGTTTTACAAACTCTTCAACGTGGACCACCACAGATCGAAAGCCGCGACACTCATTCCACACAGAACCCTTCGGTGTTCATTTTCATGAGTGGGCTAAGGTCTGAGAATATGCTCCCTTGATCGGTTCTAGCTGAGCCTGGCTGTAAATTTGCCAAATAACATATCAGAAATACTTCGGAAATCCCGCTGAACCCGAAGACCCTTCGTCTCGACGGAAAGAGGGTTGGGATATCTGGATTTGAATTTGTTGTGGAGATTGGGTAGCGTTCGTCGACGAACACATCTCCTGTCATAACCTCTTGCGAGGGAGGCATGGGTTATGTTGTGATGTCCGACGTTCGTTTACCCTTCAGTGCACTTCGCGGCTCACGGTTTCCTGGTTCGTTTCGCGAACGGATTGGCAACTGTGAAACTCGATTCAGACTACTCTTGGTCTGTGGTGGTTACTGTTCAATTTTTTTCTTGCCTTCTCTTTTTGAAGAGTTATTCGTTACAAGTACATCTATCCATCTTTTACAGAGAACACGAACGGAGATTCTTGTAGTGTTAAAAGCTTTACATTAGTACCGACGTCCATGTTTGTTCTGTAGCTACTCATGCCGCTCATAGATATAAATCATAATTTGCTGGTCTCCGAATTCTGTCGTTTCGCCCATTGTTCAGCTGCGATTTTGCGGAGTTCTCCTTTGATGATCTTGCCAGAGGGTGTATGTGCTGTAGAATAACAGTTTCTGAGATAGCACGTCTAAAGTGCGTGTGACGACGTACTGAAATCCTGCTCTCTGATCAAAATCATGACCGGTACAGCAAATTTGGGGAGACTACAAGTTGTTCAACAAAATGAGAGCTCGCAATGGATAGGTTCACTCACTGTTTACGAGACACATCCATCAACACGGCCTCCTTAACTCTCCTTTCATGTGCGGGTTTAACAGTAACAAAAGCAGTGACTAGCTCTCCAAGTCTAGCATCGGGAACGCCTACGGCTGCAGCTTCAAGCACTCCTGCAACATGATCGGTCAGTATTTGTTATCCGGAATGTGATTACCTACTTACCTTCGTCAGTGTATAGCGCGTTTTCGACTGAAATGGAGTCCTACAGACACATGAACCATGCAGGTCAGTAACTAGAGCAATCTTTCGACGCGAATTTTCACACTAACAATGTTTTCGCCTCCTAAGAAGTAAAGCAGAATTTCAGCAAATGCATCTCTAGTCTCTCTCATAAGCACGTACCACGAATGATAATATCTTTCAGCCTATCCTGAAATCTCGATATATTAGCACCTGAATCGTAACATTTGTAGCCTGAAACCCACCTTGATGTACAGAAAACCCTCGTTGTCCATATAACCTATGTCTCCTGTTTTAAGCCAACCGTCCTTGGTCAAAGCCTTTTTAAACTTGAGTAACTGTCATCTTGAGAATATCATGAACGTTACCTTGTCGGTTGCAACTGATGGTACGAGTTGTTCTTTGAGTACTACATCAACCATATAAATTCTTACCTGGATCTCCCCAATAGCACTTCATAACTAGGGAAAGGAATTCGTGGTTGAACGTAGAAATTTTAAGAGACTGGACATACTGTTTGGACCTCTCAGCCACACTTCACCAACAGTTCCAGTCGGGCATTGTATACCATTTGCAGCCATGATCAGTACATCATCGATAGGCATAGGCCGACCACTGTGATAAATATGGGATATCAGAACGCTTGTGTGACTCATTGAAAATATCATACCAGCTATCGAGTCTTGCCAAGTAATCATCTCCGCCGAAAGCTACAATCGTAGCATTTGTTTCAGTCAGCCCATAAGCGTGGCTCCTATGATCAATGGTGAGCGATGTCGGGACAGTCATGGTTGACAAGATGGACCAACAATGATGCAGTAGGGAATGCGTTCAGAGCGCGTTTTGCTTGAGATGGGGACACTGCGGCTCCGCCATACAGGATTGTTCGAAGGGGTGTGCCCTTCGCTGCGCTGTTTGCCATGTCTGAAATGGTAGACTGTACTCTGTGCACTAGGTTCAATGCATTGCTTCCTATAGAAGACTCAATCGCCAATTTACCCTCCAATGAAAGCAATGTTTTCCTGCTTGACCAGTCTATAGTTTGAGATATCAAGTGTCAACGGTCTCGTTCACATCAGTTCTATGAAATAACACCGACTTAACAGCTGTTGAACATAGAAAATTCAGTATCAGACCTTCATTCTGAGGAAAAAACGGTAACCAACTTACCGTTTTCTACGTTCCATTGGCGCATCAGCACGAGTTTACCACCAGTAAGCGCTCCTATCATCTGAAATAGTGCAACACTGTAAGGTCATTCACATTATATTGAGTCTCCACTCACTAGAAGCGATGTTCCGGCCGAATGGAAGAGCGGTGTGGGGAGAAAGAGACCAGCCTGAGGTCCTGGAGGGGTACCGAAAACTAAGTTTTCACCACGTCGCAGCATCGCTCGACCCATACTGGCAAGACTCTAGTATAATATTGTACGTGGGATAGGAGAGAAAGCACGACACTGAAATTACTTACGTTGAGCAGATTTGAAAGGAATGCCCTCTGCGTACTTAAACAACCCTCTAAAAATATAATGAGTATCTAATTATCAATAGCAGAAAGAAGAAAGGGAATTACTAGGTGTACCCCCAGTACCAGAAGTAAAGAGTATGGTCGCGTTGTCTTCGGGTACTATTTGTGGATCCTCGGTCAATACTTGTTCAGTATTTCCATTATATCCCTCATATCGAGACTTCCAGGTCTCCATTCCAGACCATGAACCTTTGCCTTCGTGAGCTTCGAGAACAAGGAATGCATTAGTCCCAGCCTTGGACTTGATCTCAGCCACTGCAGGTGAGAGTAAAGTCGCTCGCTCGCTATCCACGAAGATCAGGGTACATGTTGTCTGAGCAAGACAGTGTTTCAAGGGCTCAAGTGGCAGCCAGCTGACCTAATTGGTGAGACAGAGATCGTACGCTTGAGTAACCTGGAAACGTACGCATTTACCAGGACCGAGACAGCACCTATGAGGTCTTTCGCGGGAGTGAGTGGTCAAAGGTTCGAACCGCTCGGAAGATAGAGCGGCACTCACGACATGCCCAAAACACAACAATATATTCAGGATAATTGCGAGAACATATCGCGATACGGTCCCCTTGCAATCATAATCAATCAAGTACTTAGCATCATGCGGTCAGTCCCACACCTTTCTTAACACCATATACTTCCCGAAAGATACTAGCCGTTTTGGCTGCGCGTTCAGCCACTCCACCAAAGGTAAGGCGTTGGTGTTCATACACAACGCATGTCTTGTCTGGATGCAGTTTGGAAACGGATAACCAGAACACACGGAGAGAGGGCCATAGCTTTTTATAAACGCGTTGGACTTGCCCATTGATTTCCTATCCGAGTCGTTGATTGTATCAAGGTTGTAGAAGAAAACTAGTTTTACGTACACGAGTTTCTAGCTCGTGGAGAGCATCGGGTGCGCAGAGGATCTTGTCAACTGTGGGAGATCGCACTTAACAAAGGGGATTTCGACGCCGATGAACAAAAACGAAAACCTACCTTCGTCGTGAGTGCGCTTGGGGTTCCAGTTGGTGATAGACGACATGATTGAACTTGGGTAAGGAAGCTGTCACTAGATATACTAAAACTTGATCTCCATTATGAACGAGAATTCAACATACGTTGCCGCATGTGTATTAAGACGGGCTTACCCGTCCTAGAGATGCGGAGACATAGATTTGCAGAACTTGCCGCCTGATTATGAGTTCATCACCGATTTCTGTGTTCACCGTGGTCCGTTGTGATCTTAAGACCATACATAGCCTTTGTTGCTGTAAGTGCAGTCTTGCCAAACAGTCTACATCTTCGAGATCCTGATTCTCGTTCTTAATCCTGAACGATTAAGTCCAAACACATCATCATTGCCAGTTCATCTGGTCCACATGGCGAATGCAATGGTTATCATTTGCAGCTTCGGGTTATCCGCTGTTGTCTGTTGTCCAGTCCCTATCCTATCGGTTCTCAGTTGTACCCTAGGAACCTCGGTAGAAAATGAAAATACTGCTCCATTAGTACAAGCGTCCTACCAAACCATTCAAAGGCAAAGAGCCAACGAACTCCCCTCTCCTGCCACAGGTAGTAGCAGTTGAACAAGAGATGGTTATAGATGGCAGGCCCGCATATGTGGACTCGTCGATATCCACGCGAGGACAAAACCGGAATGGTCGAGTTACGATGTTGCGTGCTCAGAGGGGGATCTTCAGTGCCGGCGGCGCTTGAGAACATTGAAAGTAGACAGCATTCGCTCAGCGGAATAAGATTCGCAGTTGTACGATCTCGTATCAATTAATACGATGAAGGAAACCTGCAACGAATCGGCACGAATAAAGACCCTCTAACTGGAAATGCTAATCATCTCAAGGAAATCTTGCCTCACAAAGTATCAGCTTCAACCGTTTTCTCAGATTGAGATTAATGGCCCTTTTGCATCGATATCAACCCGAATTTACAAGAATTACACAGAACGGAATTTTTCCACTCTTCTATTATTGCGTACAATTGATTGCGCTGTTTACACGATGCTGAATACTATATCCATGCTCGTCGATTGAATTCCTGCTGAGTTTGGCCCTGGTCATGTCGCCAGTTTCCTGGAAGCCGATTAAGCAAGTATAGAGATCAACAAGCAACCTAACATACTAGCGGTCTGTTGGGATTTGTCGTCTTTTATAGCGCTAAGTACTGAGTCTTTGTAACCTCCTGCCCGGTCAACTGTCCCCTCAGCATATCCCTGTGTGAGAGCGTTGTTGTACTCCTGCTCTCCATCAGCATGCTCTTCGCGACTGCCAAGACTTCAGCCCCGTTACGTTGCCAACAGTCTCGACGGCGTTACCCTTGAGGGAGTGGAATTGCCCGGTAGTCTTGCTGTAAAAGAATGTAGCACAGACATGGACAAAAAGGGAAAAAGACGAACTTAGGGCTAGAGTTCTCTTTATTGTTGTAAGACATGGTTGTGATAATTTAAAGTTATGTATGAGAGTGATTTATGATTCGTTGAAAGATAAGCGGGGATCATTTTCACCGAATTTCTTTTCCCTTCTATACCATTTGCGTGAAGATTTTGCAGTCGACGGGCTGGTAATTGTGGTAATTGATGATGGAAATGATAATAAGTGGTACATCTGGTACGTTTAGATGGAAATCATTTCATGGAGAACATATATCATACCAGAAAGGAAATATATTACCATACTCCGAAAGTTCCCATCGTTTCTGCTAGCCATATGTGAACCGTACATTGTCTTTCCGTCGTCGCATTTCTAACTGAATTGTCAAGTACATAATCTTGCTAAACAGAGAGGCTTACTCAACGACGTGAATCGAGTAGCAGAAGCTGCAAGCAGCTAAGTGTGTTGTCGGGTCGGAAGGCGTTGCTGGCCTATAGACGGCATTGGGCCTGTCAGTGAATGTGATCTATTGGAGATGTAAATTTATTGGATAACTCTAAATTCTGCTCTCAAAGTCCTTTAATAAGATAAGGATTTATGTTCGTGTAGTACGTACGAAATAGTAAAAACAGGCCACAACCTGCCAATGCATCCTAGCCCCGAACTCCAGCGGTGAAAGCAAAGACTTGCATCGGTGTTTGGCCTTCTTGAATCTGGATTTGAGTCTCGACTATCGACAAACGGAGAGAATCACTCACGCTCCGAGCACTTTTGTGTACGTCCTAGAATTTGGCAAGACACTATCGGAAGTTGGAGCTGGACCAGGAAGTTCCTTCATCTCCAACAATTACTTTGAAGGCGTTGAAATGAGTCTTACGATATTGAATCTGCATCGTGTACTACGACGTCGGAGGTGAGGCAAAGCCTGACAGATCGTCCAAATCGTGCCAGATTTTGCATAGTCTGGAAACGCAATGCTGATTCCACAAATTTGGATTCACCACTCGCAAGGACAAACCATCTCGGAATAGGAGAGATGTCCTTCAGATAAATCTTCTAGAACCATTTTCGAAGTACGCGTGCTCCGTTGTTAATTACGCTTTCCACAACGCTCGATACGTGCTCGTTGACATCATGAGAGTCGACTCGGAGCCCTTCAAGTTTTTTGGAGTTCCATAAAAGATCGCTGGGATCTGCGAAATCAGGGCAAGCAAGTACCTTCAGCGATAGAAGATCAAAATAAAGACTTACGCCGAACTGTTACACGAGGTTTTGTTAGTTATGTAGTCAGTGTTTGAGGAATAGTCAAGGGAAGTCCTTTCGGAAGTACACATACAAAACACGACGAGGGGACAGATAGAAGACACGTAACGCGTCAAAAAAAAGTTCGGTCTTTTGAATGAAGATAGCATAGCACTGACGATATTGCAAGCATGAATACAATCGGTCGGAATTTACCGAAGGTACACCGGGAGAGCAATGGAGCGACTCAATACGACACAATCAGGTCCATAAAGCACATTACCACATCGTACCACCCGACCGTGCCCAGACCAGCTGCTTCAAGGATTTTTCTCCCACTATTCGTACAACAACCTGCCTTAGTCCAAACCAGCCGTCTTATCCGCCTCTACATCAAAGTTCTCCACTAGATCGGGAACATCATCGTCGTCGTCGTCTGCGGTGGGGTTTGTTGTTCGCTGGCCTTGTTGAATGGCCTGGTAAGACTCAGCGAGTTTGCGTAAAGATGCAAGGGAGTCAGGGCCGAGTTGGTTCAGGATCCCAGGTACAAGCTCAGTAAGCTCCTTCGATTGGCCAGTACCGTAGATAGCGAAAGTGTTTGCTGAAACGGCAGCATGTACTGTTAGTGTGAGATGTCAATTAGATGTGACCAAGAGCTCAAGAGAAGAAATCTGACGCGCCTTTTGGAGCTTGGAAGTGAAGAACAGTTCCATTTTCGTTGAACATGTTAACTTCTTCAACACCGGCAATGGGTTGGACGTTCAATTTCTTGAGTGCGCCTTGCAATTTTTTGTCATCCTGTGCTGCCGAGGGTTTTGATTTTCGTACGACTTTTCGGCGCACAGTTCCCTTTCCACCTACAGCAAATGGTTTTTTGGGAGAAGACGTAAGTATTGTCGATATTTGTCGAGGACTATGCAACACACCCAGCCGGTTGGCTGCAGCTTGAGCCTGCATCTTTGCTAATTTAACGGGATCCATAATCGATTAGGGTGATAACGGGACAAGACAATTGTCCACTGTCGTTTGGAGGGTGAAAAAAGTCGAGTACGCTGGACCATAAACACCGTCAAACAAATAGCCAAATTAGATAATCAGGCCGACTCGGCCTTCGTTCTCGTCGCTCGTAATGTCCACTAAATTTCATATACGACCTGCTACGCTAGAGGATGTGGTGCAGCCAGATGTCATATTCTTGTTGGATGTCGAATCTAATGTCTCTCCAGGACAGTATCCTCCAACTCATCGTCGATCTGGTTGGTTGCTGGAAGTTTGGTTTTTTATGAGATCTACAAGTAATTGCAGGCTGTATACGAGAAAGCTCCAGACGCAGCGCAAGCGACCCCAGAGCTTGTGAGCAGTGCCTCCCTCTCTAATCGACCCTTATGTGTGTGCGCTCAATCTCGCCTACTTCAAAGCTTCGCACAAATTTATTCGAAAAGCAATACGCGCACGCGTTGCTTGCAATAAGCGACGGCAGACCTGTCGGACTAGCTCTCTACTTCTTCAATTACTCGACTTGGACCGGTAGACCAGGATTGTATTTGGAAGACCTCTATGTTGCTCCTGAATACAGAAAAATAGGCCTCGGAAAGGCATTCTTTGGTGAATTGGGAAAAATTGCGAAAGAAACGGTGAAAAAGTTTCCCTTTTTGTTAACCGTTTCAACTTTGGTTTCCTTAATATCTTGTTGCTAAACATCGTTGTATCCGCGTGTTTGCATAGAATTGCGCGCGTATAGACTGGTCTGTTTTAAAGGTAAGTTATATTGCCAACAAGGAAATAAAGCTAAATTATGCTTTCACTCCATTCCGTTCTCAAACGTGTTCTTTGCGCAACACACGTAGTGGAACCAGCCCTCGATCGACTTCTATGAAAAGAAACTTGGTGCAATATCTATGTCCGAATGGATGGGCATGAGGCTCGAGGAAGACGGGATCGACAAACTCCAAAGCTTTGTGCTAGAAGCGAGAACTTTGGGCTCTACTACCTAAAATCAACGCGAATAATTGATAGTATGCAGAGGCGCACTAGTGCTGACAGATGGCTCGCGATCACCTTTTGAAATGCTTTACAGGATTGCTTGTTTCTAATGATAAATACACGTATGTTTTATTGCTGTGCTAAATCGAAAGCGTAATCCTGTTCCAACACCAAACCCCACAGCAAGAAAGTCATACACCATCGTAACTGGCACCACCAGCCTGAACATAGTGGGAAATGTCAGCTTGAAACTAGATCTGTTAAGGAAATTCCGCACCTTCCGTAGCCGCAAAACAATAGGATCCTCATTCATATCGTCTTTCTCTCTCGCCGCGACCTCAATCGAGTACACCCGTAGTACAGCCTTGACATCCGCAGCATGAACAGAAATCTGAGGAGTTGTAGAAATGAGTGAAGACGCTAGTGGATCCAGTTTGGAACGCGATACGGAGAGAAGATGGACAGAGAAAGCGAATGGATAGGCACCTTGGCTTTCCGCATGACCTTGCATTGAGAGCCTATCCAAACCTGGCGAAGAAAGGTATCAGGATATAGAAGGGAGGCGAAAACAGCGGGTGACGCACGATTAACACGAACTTCTCTCGAATAGACTCCTAGATTCGTAGAAGTTCACACTTATTCGCGAATAATGGATAGTCATTCTAGTACCTTGTCATTGGAGTACTGAACGCGCGCATAGGCATACGAAGCTTTAGAATCATCTAAAATCTCTCGTAGCTCGGCGAGTCCGCCGGTCCCAGTCTGCGTCAACTTGAGTGTGTCCGACCGGTCTGACTGGAAGTTCAGAACGATTATCATCGACAATAGTTGATATGAGATGTAGTTGCAATAATCAGTACCTCATAATCAATTAAGAGCCAGTTAGTGTCGGTCTTGTCCGAGCGAACATCCTGGTACGCTGTCGGTATCTTTTTAAGCTCGGAAGTAAGAAGACGCGAGTTTTTTTGCAAATTTTACCTTCCGAGATCTTGGGATCTGAGAGTTCAGCCATTGAAGACGAGTGTGACGGTACGATAGGAGAGAAATGAGGAAAGTTGTTGGCAAATTCGCCGCTGAGCAGGCGCTCAGTTTAGGATGACATAAGAAAAAACTACTTTTTCTACACTGTGGCCCTCATTGCACTTAATCTTTCGTGCCAATGACTGCCTCGTTGCTCTCCGCCATACCGAAATTCACGCTTTGCAGGGAGAGACTATTCTATCTTTTCCGGTTATACAGCACGAACCCATCTGCAGAATCCAGACAGCGGCGCACTTCTGGTCCATCCACATCCATCTTCGACGATGATTCACCAGTCGATTTGTCAGAAGATAATAATGCTGTAAACGGAGGCAGGAGCACATCTACAATCCCATATTTCCGCCAGAAACCGTCCAAGGAGCCTACACCAGATGCGTACAAAACACACCGGAAAGTCATACACGAGAATTTTCCCGACGGATGGAATCCTCCTCGGAAATTGTCTCGAGAAGCCATGGAGGGCCTCCGGCAGCTGTATCACCTTGATAAAACCAAATTTACCACTCCCATGCTTGCTGAGAAATTTAAGATCAGTCCAGAGGCAGTACGGCGTATTCTAAAGAGCAGATGGGAACAGCCGAAGGAGAAACGGGCCAAACAGGCGGAGAAGGATAGGAAACACATGCTCCTCAATCGATTGAGGGACAAATTGCGGGAGAGGAAAGAAGTAGAGGAAATTCTGCAAGCCAAACGCGGCCGGACCTGGGGAGTAGACGACAAAGATAAGTTGATGTTCGAATAGATCCATCGTCTCGTCAACGTATTCTCGCAGCTGTGTGGTTTACGTTCCCAAATTTCTCATAACAAGTTGATTGCTCGGTCAGATCAATCTTCTTGATCGTGGAACTATTGTCGTAAATTCTGTTCGAACCAAGATGTAGTTACAATGTGTTGTTTTATTATACTTAAAATAAATAAGATCCCGGTCATTCCAGGTGTCTTTCATAGTCGTAATGTGCTATAATATCCATCCCTATAGTTATATGTACATAAAAATACTGAATAGATAAAACAGGTTAGTATGCGGCGGTACCGCGAAGTGTTGTCCCTTCTGGCCTAAGGCCATGTGGAGCAGTAAAGCGCGAAAAATGAACAGAAGGTAATAAAAAATGGCGAAATGTCCGGGAGTGCATAAATAGAATGTTCACCATCCGGGATTATGAGTGAGCACCGTGTTCGCATTACAGAGTAGCACTTGATCGTTCATACCTCAGGCTAAATGAGCCTTGAGGCGGTCGACACAGGAGAATGTCATTCCAATTGGGAAGAGGAGGTTCAGGAGTGACTTTTCCAGAACCGTCAACAATGCAATGCCGGAAACCGAGAAGGAATAGCGCAGTGACGATCTTGAGTTCTATCCTCGCCAAGCGTTGCCCGAGGCAAGTAGTCTTCCCTAAGGTTTCATGAAAAAGAAACAAGTATCAGTAAACAACGTCAGACCCAGACGGAGATGAAGAGAACGAACCTCCTCCCCAGCCCACGTAGCTATACGCAGACTTCGTCTCCGGTTGCCGGTTTGGGTCGAACTTCCAAGGATCATGATAAATATCGGGATTTAAGTGGACATCGCTGAAAGGATACACGACATAGGAACCGGAAGGAATGAGTTTGCCATCGATGTGCATTTCGGGACCGAGATTTCGACGCATGGCCGTATGGGGCTGAGCCACTCGAAGGGTTTCACGAATGATGGAATCTAAAGCAGGTGTTTCGGTTTCCCAGGTCTCAAGGGGAATGGAAGCCAACTGTGAAGACAGCGACTCGCTGGGAGCATTTTGAGAGGCTAGGAGCCCTTCAATTTCAGCTTTAGCTTTGTCCCGCCACTCGGGATGTCCTCCTAGGAATGTAAGCATCCAGCATGCTGAAAGAGAAACTCGTAAGCAAAAAGCAAGACGGATTGAAAGGCTTCACTCACCCGTGGTACCCGTGGCCCTAGCACCAGCAATCAACAGACCCATAATGAACTAGAGATAGACATATTAAGTTTCAATCACCGGTATGAAGGAGTGAAAATTAAGGTACTAACCCCGACAACGACTAACTTCTCGTCTCCAGAATCTAAAAGCATCTGGAGTGTATCGTTCCTCGAGACTCCGCTCTGTTCTCTAGCGGTGATGGCTGCGACGACGATATCATAGATCTCTTTTGTAGCCCATAGTTTCTGCACCATAGCGGGAGTAGGAAGCCAGGGAAGAAGAACGGTAGCTGGAGTGGTGCCAACATCGAGGGTATCATAAAGCTTCTTAAGACGCGAAACAACGCAAGGGTCATCCGAGATTTCAGCACACGACAGCGACCGTACAGTTAGTTGGAAGATAAGCTATGCAGCTAGTAATTAGCATAATCAAGATCCCAAACTTACGAAGAGACAAACCTCGTAAATGTTATTGAAAGGATCGAAAGAGCCAGAATTCCCCCATGTCTCCATCAACCTCCGAGAATCTTCTAACATCGAGGGGATGACTACGCAAAAATTCACTGAGCGGAACAACCCGGTATGGAATTAAGGACTACTCACGCATACTAAGCTGTTCATTTTTCTGAACAGCCGCCAAACGTTTATGGATCAACGATATCCTCTTTGTTTGAAGATCGGAGGTTACCCCTCTAACCATGGGAATCTGCGGTAAAAGGACGGTTAGTGCATGTTACAATATTTGCAGCGGCACGACTTACTGCACCAGAAAGAATTTTAAACCCCTCGGTAAGGTCAAGTCCTTTCGCAGTAAAGAACGCCTGTCGAGCAGACTCTCCGGACACGACGATAACCTTATTCTGAAGTGAGACAGAAATAAATCAATCAACAACTTTGCACCTGCAATCTACGAGGATAAGAGTTACTTACTCGTAAAAGGTCGAACTGAAACGCCGATTGTCCTGTTGCTTCGAATCCCCAATTCATGAAGTCGTAACGACGGCGAAAGAATGGAATTATAGCAAAGAGTGAATATATTGGTAGACGAGATGGTGCATCAAGGACATCTTTTTGCAGTGAAGACGTGATGGCGACTATCACAAGAAGAACGATAATAGCGGTCGTAAATAGGACAGGAAAACCTGCAGAGAGAAGAGCAGCACTTGCAGCCTGGAGGCCGACTGAATAAGGCATGCTATGAGCAGAACAAAGAACGTTTGAGAAAGAGAGACAGAAGTAGACAATGCTATCAAACAAGCAAGTGTCATTTTATACCATGCATGGAGCAGATTCGGACGAATAGGAAAATCGACCAGAAACCATACTTTTGTGGCAAGATCGGGAGAAGGATCACATATTTGCGAATATAGTCAAGTAGGAGAATCATAGCAAAAGAAGCACCCACACCTTCATCAGAGCGGATCTGGCAAACGTCTCGACAGAATCTGTGCTGTACACATAGAATTCAGGAAGACGTCAAGCAAGACCTCCAGAGCCGGGTCCGAAAATGAATTACATTCCTAGTTGCCGTGGACTTCAGGCTTCCTTTCATACACGTGTAGATTGGTTCGTCGCCTATGATCAAAAACTTCCATGACCGACTGCTATACGTTTAGAAATTCATTTCTAGTGGCAGGACGAGGCTAAGCTGATTGACTGGCGAGAAATGAATATAACTCGGTGTTACACACACCAACATCTGGCCTTGTAAAACTGAGCGCACGAGGCGTCAAACACTGCAATTGCAAAAGTTCATATTTAGAGATTGCGGAATTTTCTTGAGAAACATAGGCATTAGTACTCAAAATACTATTTTCGCCTGTGACCTCATTCAATGGCATGTTCACGGTCCCGGATCGCGCAAATTACTCAGAAAAATCCGCGTCGATCCTCGCTGTTGATATAAGTAGAAGTCGAGAATCAAGAAAAAAGAATCCAGAATTCATGAACGATCGGCTACAAACACATTATTAGCTATTAGGCATTGAAAGGGTGTGCCCTTACCAACTTTGCATCTATGAATTACAGTGAGATCTTGTATACGCGTAATCTAGTGCAAGCCTGATCGACTTGTAGTGTGCCAATGCAGCAAAAACTACGAAGAAATGGAAAATTTGATGTGATGCACCAAAATAATCAAACGTTCCAGGGGAGAATCTTTCTGGGATGCGATTTGCACTGGAACAGAAGATGATCTCAGAGGTGACATGAGTTTTTGTATGGAGCACACATACTATAGCAAAGCGCCTGCAATGTAGAAACAACCAGATAGTCCAACATAATGGAGACCCATATCAAGCATCGTTTGAAAACCATGAACCATGGTCCAGTGAGAAATGGGAAAGATCGCACAAAGACCTAAGGCGATGAAAACACTAGTGCGAGCACCGCGATGTGTTGGTTTGGCGTATTCAGGATTTAGAACAATATACGCAGCACCTAGTTACACAGTCAGAGTCTAGAGTCTCGGGTTCTTTAAACGGTTTAATGGTGACGATACCTGTTCCTACTAGAGTTATCGCAGTGATGTAGAGGGCCGAGAATCGAGGTTCACAGTAAAAGCCGTAGTAAATGCAGGGATAGAATGACCCCACTGTAAGCACGGCTATTCCAGAATAATCAAGAGCATGGCAATGAGTCGATATCTAGTACAGCATGACGGGGATCAAAAACACGGCAAGTAAAACATACATACGTACCTTTTCAGAATGGCACGTCGAGACATGAAAAAACGCGCTTGCACAAAGACAGAATACTGCTGAGGCCAGAAATACGGAAATTACGGCGGAATCAATCCAAGTGGTAGGGTAGTGGGTCAGGAGTGTCGAGTCTGCTGTGGTCAAGAAGTAAAGAAACAGCACTCCGCCCCATAAGTGGCTATGTATGTTCACTACAAAGGAGTGTCAAATGGAGCGGAATGTTATTACTTTGGATCACTCACCGGATTCATTGTGCAAGTCTAGGACAACCAGTGTCAAGAACTTTACGTGCTAACCAGATATGTGGCATCGTACAGGAATGAACGGACATAAAACAGCCTCTCCAGCAGCGCTGCTCCCTATCGATAGTCAGCCCGGGCTGCCCGGTATAGCAGATGTAAGCAACCTTCGGTAGCCAGAAATGATATATTCGTTATCTTTCATCCATTCTGGTAGTTCTGACCAAATTAACAATGTGGTTTCGTAGTTTCCAATGGTTTTGGAGTTTTTTCTGTGCTGTGAAGTTTGGAGCCTACGTCGTAACATCGTTGAGAGTATACAGTTCTGGGCGCTTTGAATACATGACCTTAAGCGCGTACAGGATCATATTCTAAGAGAGTGCTACCAACGTTCAGCCAGCCTGCAACTTCTAAGAGGCTGGAATCGTGTCATCGTAAGACTGCGGCTAACAGCTACTATGCCTACAAAGATATACCCTTTGCTTGGCCATCAAATGAGCTTTTCTCAAGTTTTTTTTTTCCTGAGCCACACGGTTTGATTCAAAGTACAGCAATGGCCGCCTCACTTGACCGACGTGACGCAGGCTTTTCGAATCCGCTTTATGCATCTCTCTAGGCTCAGGCATCTCTGAGAAAGTCTATAAAGAAACTCTGACAGGTACAAGGTGAAATGGTAATTTTTGACAAACTCCGAAAACCCTCAAGGGGTTGCAAGATTTCTATATCCAACATTCCAGTAATAACTAGACAAGCATAACGACCATAACGTGTTGCATGAGGCACTTCAAATTTCAGGAGGAGAGGGCGTGCTGAGAAGTGTTGGATTCGCGAACACCTTTGATAGGAAGCACCTGTAGTCTGTGTCTGCTTACGATGTATGCGAAGAAAAGGCTAGGAAAAGAAAGGTCATATTCTTGCGCATTAATCAATACATGCTTGAGTTCACATTGCGTCGTGGTGTCAGCAGTCAATAATTCCGTTCAGGGATGATGCGAGGGAGTCAGCTTCAGAATATTGACACTTTCAAATACTACAATACCTTCCAGTTCGAGCTCGAGGAGGACCAAATTAGAGGCAAAAGTAGGTGATGGAAAGAACGAAGGTGTTTGCAACATGAACTCACATTGAACCCTGAAACCTCTTAATATGGGCACAAGAGATTGTTATGGCCGCTACGGCCAACTTATGATTCGTCAGATACAGTTCTGGAAATGATGGAATTCTGAAGCACACTCTCTATTCGAGTAAAATCAAGCAGTTGGATGAGAAAGATTAGCAGTGTGAGCTGCTCTAGAGGCAGAATGTATGCGAGTACGCAGCCCCATATTTGGATCATGATCTTGAAGTTCTAGACGCCACTCTTTCAAAGCGTACGTCTTCGCTTGCTCACAGCTCCTCGGATCGCTCCTCGGATGGAACTAAAAGATGGTAAGATCATGATGATAGCAACCGAAACATATTCTATAGTGCAAAATCATACAGCTCCCGGACCCGCTCTTCCTACTGTATGTCAAATTTCTGAACTTCTGAATCAATAGGTCTCGTCATGCACATGCACATGCACTGGCTGTTTCGGGCTTGTCGCTACAGCCTTAAACTTGTAGCGATGCAACGACTGATAACATACGAAACAATACATAGTGCTATATGTCCAAAAAGCGCATTAAAGACGCCCGTGTCGTTCATATCCGGTTTGAAGTCTAGTCAGGTTCAGTCGTGATAGCCCTCAGGCGAAGTGGGAGTGGGAAGAATAAGTTGGCCATGCTCGTCGTGTGTTGCATCCCATTCGGCAAGCGCGTGAAGGGGTACTCTGACGGTTCTAAGAGCCTGGGCCCCATCGGATAATTTGTCCACAACCTGCCGTATGCGATACTGGCCACGCTTCGGTAGGTAGCTGAACCATACCCAGTACAAGAAAGCGGCTAGCAAAATTCTAGGGGAACCTTAAGTTTGGGATATACAGATAACTACCGCCACTCACATGACAACGCCAACGATACAATATGTCGCATAGAAGAAGCTGACGTCCCCTCCGTAAATTCCACCTTCTGGAGGGACCCACGGCAGAATCATTATACCAATGTTTACGGCTAGAGCAAAAGCAGCGACGCTATCCCATACCCTGAATGCACTAGAAGGTGCATGTGCTTTCTGACGTCGTACTCTGATTCGATAAAGACCGACGGTTAATAGGAGGGCCCAGACAGCAGTTGGGTAGTATTGTAAGTCGACGACTATCAATCCGATCAGTAATGGTTCGTAGACATGGTATGATGTACAGATGGATACCCACTGAAATTGAAGGCATCTCCTGGCGGAGGCAGGACTATGACGACACAGGAAATGAACCATCTCAGAGCGTAAGCGGCCAACGGAGTGCCAAAAGGCTTCGTTGAGGCCCAAATATGTGGATAGGGTAGAAGTCCTTGCCTGTGAATTCTAGAATCAGCGGGTATAACTGACAAGGGGGTTTATTCACCTACCTGCCGCACTCTCGGACAACCCGCGATGCCGAGATGGTAGAGGCGAAAACACTTCCTAGACTGCTGAGGGCCACCAAAACCTGAAGTGCGACCACTGCTTCACGATTTGGAAATATCGCTTCAAAGAAGAGACTCGCGGTGAGCTCATGTGATTCCATTATAACCTCTTTAGGAACTGGGAGAGATCTAATTTCAGCTTGAGTGAGAGATGAGGGGGTACATTACGCACCGGTAGCGAAGTAAGCAACGTTTGCCATAAAATAGAGGATAAAGACAATGCCCAGTGACAGAGGGGCGAATTTCTTCAGCGTCGGCACTGGGTCCTAACAGACATGTATGAATTCAGATGATTGTTCGGTACCTCTCCACGACTAACCTTGACTTCATTAGCTACACTGAAAGCATTCTATTTCGAGGTATTAAGGAGAAAGAACAGTGCAGATACGTCGAATCAACATACCTCATATCCAACATATGCGAATCTGATCTTGAGCAATGCATTGGCCAGGCCATTGAGATTCGTTGATGTACCAGAAAACGCATTCCGAAAGTTGGATCCTGGGTTCTCAACGCGGCTAATTCCGCCATTCAGAACGATGATACCCAGAATTGCAATGCTGAAAGCAAGACAGGGCAGTCAATTTCTTATCGACATACAGAATGAAGCAAGGCTGGCTCACAAGACCAAAGTAACGACTTTGATCATCCCAATCCAGTTACTCAAGCGAAGCGACCATTTTGTGTTGGCCATACAAACTGAGCAGTTCATGAGAGACTTGCGATAGGAATGTCAAAGTTCTTCCCACCAAGAGTGACAAACGTGCACATTCCGACTGCCAAACCCCGAACATTCCAAGCAGATGTTTCTTGTCCCAACGCAGCGAAGATATACTCCGCGAACACTGGAGGATGAATTGATTAGAATGAGAATAACATTATGAACTCCGACTACTGACCAATTGCACTGCTGCTTGATATAGACAATAATACGAAGGTGAATGCGTATAAAGCGGGAACGAACAGTCTCGGTCGCGGATATGCCTAGAAAAGGGTGTGAATTTAAGGAGTGACAATGTACAGGGGAGGGTAGACACCTTCTCAAGGTAGGCAATGTCAGCACCAGAACGCTTTGGATAGTAAGATAGATACTCTAGATAGATGGCAAGGGATGCTGAATGGAAAGGCCAGAGTCATAACGGTGACCAACTGGATAACGTGGCACGTACCAGCAGAAAATAAAAACCCAACGACCCAATAGATTAAACTCAGGCCTACACTTCCCACTCCTTTCAGTATCGTCCCCGCTAACAACAGAGCCTTTCAGTCGAGTTCACACAAATATCTGGCAAGACCCACGAGTTGTAAAGACTCCAATTCCAATTGTCCTACTAACGTTCTGTGGATCGACTCGGATTCAGCGCATGTATGACAGGAACAGGCACGGTAAGCTTACCAGAAAAATCACGCTCATCCAGTCGACATGATATCCTAGAGGACTGACAGTCTCTGTGGGTGCTCCACTTTCTTCATCATCGGAATGAGCGAGAGAGGCTTCGTCCTCATCGAGACTCTGTCTGATTGTCTCTTCTGAGTAAAAAGATTGTTTCGAGGGAGTATCGGTCATGGTATGGGAGGCTTAGGTACCAGAGAATTCGCTGGGTCCCTAAATACTGAGAAATTTACGTCCTGTGAGTCTTCCTTGTCGCGTGTCAAGTTTGACTTTGGTCGACGAAGTTCTATCTCCATTGTTAACTCAAACGTCGGATAGAATCGTTCATTGACGACGTACAGAAGGCAACCTCAAGATTAAGTCGATCAGGAGGGCGACTGGCTGGAGTTTATTGTTCGACCGGTAAGTTGCTGCGAGAAGTGGGAACTTTGGCAGATAGTGGACAGGCTTTATAAGGAGTTATCTGCGATCGTCCCTTTCATCCCTTTAGCGACAAAGATCCCGACAAGGATCCCTATTATCTATTCCCAGCGCTTCATCAGGGCGTTAGTACCTTGATAGCAATAGCATATGTATATATTGTATACTCGGCCAGAACCCGGTTAACACAATTTCTTTATCGTGCTAGCAGCAAACCTGATATAGATTGATTAGGCTGATATATAGTCAGTTGCTCCTGGTCTGTCAACCCTTACGAATGCTACAACGTGCTATTTAAGATTTGCAAGAGAGCATACGTGAAATCAATGGATGTCGGAAGATTCGGAATGCGCAGAATGTACAGAATTTTAGCGAGAAGACAGAGAAAATGGACGCCCAGGGTCCCTGTAAACGAGAAGGTGTCGGGTAACCCGGGACAAGTTATGTATTATGAACGGCGGACAAGCCCAAGTTCAAGTTTAAGTTCCCGCAGGATTTTGGTTCTTCAAGTTCAGCGGTGATTTTTACTGAGCTCAAATTCCCTGGTCCGAGACTCCGATAGAGGCTTCATGGAATTCTAAAGCCTACGATTATTTGAAAAGAATTCACATACATATGGTATTATTTAATCATGAGATGAAAACTTTTCTGAGTTCTGTGAACGAGCAAGATTCACCTGTCCTCGGGCAGGTCACTATGCCATTATCTTTAGCGGCCATCTCCTCCATCGCCTGAGGCATATGGAATCGATTAGGATCGATCCTGGGACTTGATTGTTTCGACAAACTCACCTCCCTTGAGTATACGTAGCCGTTACTCGGAAATGCCATTGGCATATTATCTGCGTCCATGATTTTCTTGGTGATAGAACAAACTATCGTTGAATTTGCGTGATAGCTGGATGGAACCTCTTCGGCCAGCTTTCCGAGCCCCATTCCTGGCATCATAGACCCTGATCCTGTTTCGCCGTCACAAACCGGACAGTCCAAGTTCTTTGTAGCGTGCTCGTAACATGCCGGCAGCTTCAGGGATGCCAAGCCAGCGTAGAGAGCCAGATTAAGGAGGGGTTCGGACGGAAGGGTGTTGAGTATGTATATGGAGCGGCGGAACGATTTCATCAGAGACGTCCATCTCGAAGGGTCGTACAGACGCTGCGGAATGGAACCGACGTTAGCTTTAACGAGCAAGAGTGAGAGCGGCGCCAACTAACCGACTAACCATGTATGGTCGGCAAGTCGTCCCCGACGAGAACGCAAGCAAACCGGATGCTTGTTGGATTTGGACAAGGTGAGTTTCCTGCCAAGATACGAGGTGCTTTCGCAGATACAAAATCGCTTCCTGTTTCTTGTCTGATCGGCAAAGTTCAATGTATTCTTGCAGTCTGAGGTCGAATTCAAGAGTGTTCTGTGATTTATCTCAGAGTAGAAACAACGACCCATTTCTCGAAGCTCACCTTAACTTTGCGTAGCGAAGCTTTGTTTTCGCTACACCAAGCGAGAGCTTCCGTGCAGCTGTGTTCGGAAAGTGCCCTTTCGATACGCCGAATATCACTGAAGAGGTCAAGATCTACAAGAACCTATAACAGGACAGTCTGGACAGTGAAACACGAAAAGTGAATTGCTAAGAGTAATAGACATGTACCTCAAGATCCTTTTCTCTGGCAATCTGCTCGGCAGTTTTCTCCTTTCCGTGGCGGAGGCACCAGTCAACTAACCATCTGTCCAGACGTTTATCGGCCCAGTTGGTATATTCACTGTCTGCTGTGCTACCGAGATTCTCCACCGTAGCCATATGCTGCAGACGCTCCCGCATAACATCCTGTGTTGGCTTTCCAGCAGAGTCATGGAGATCCGAGAGCTAGTGAATGAGATACATTGACATTCCAATGATCAGACTGTAGAAGACCCGATAACCCACCTTGCGCTTGAGCGTCTCTACTCTGCCAATCATGCCATCGATAGCGGAAGCTATATCTTCCTTCCGAGCGGTTCCAATCTTAAGGGAACTCGACACATCAGTCACCGTAGATTGAATCGCTCCATATTCACGCTCGACGTGTTTCTGCGAAGATCGAAAGACTTTTCGATAATTCTCGTATGGTACCTATGCATCAGCCTTATGAATGTCAAAGGTTCTATAGATCTAGGCAATAGAGGACTCACCCGAGCAAAAGGTTGTTCGAACAGGAAAACTCCTTCAACGTCGACTCTACTAGTCATCGAAGAAAGAATATGAAGGTCCTTAAGCCCTCGAGTCTGTTAAGTGCAGGTTCAGCCTAGCAGTCTAATCCGGCAACGACTTAATGATTGCGGAAAGAAAGCCTAGTGCGTGCCAAATCCAAGTTCTCACGGGCGAGAACAGCGAACAACCGGGGCGTTACAAACCTCTTGTACTGGCGTACATTCTCAAATGATCATCTATTCGACGATTGCCTCAGTTTAACTGTACACTCTATCTTTGCACCATGCATAAATCTGCGTCGGTATCTTGTCTACTTTCCCTCCATGGGTTGAGCTCGCTGTTATCAAGCTTTCGAGACCGGCTGTTCCGAAAGAGACCACGGCTTACTGTGGTGCCGTGTAACAATCTATCTATCTATCTATCTGGTGTGATCCAAGAATATGATAGGGTAGTTAAAGTATACTGGCGAGGTCTAATTCCTAAATGGCCAGTTCAACATAACTGTACATCATTTACTTATAATTCTAACAGGGAGGGGGGGGCAATTATGGACTTTCCGGTCTTGTAGGAGAAAAACAGTAATTAAAAAAACCTCCTGAAAGATTTACAACGATTTCTCTCAATCTTTCTCTAATCTAATATTTCGATGATGAACTCGAGGTGAATTTAGCCACACACATATCACACATATCACATTGACATTGGCTATGGTCCGGTCACAATTGGCCATTGTCCATCCCTACGTCCATCCCGCCTTATACTAAAAACGGCAATTGCTTGCTTTATGTCAAAGGAAAACGCGAACGTGACACCTGGCTGGAGAGCGCAACTCATTGTCCCTCGTAAACGTATAAGAAGTGGCCGAAGAGGATGCAGATCGGCCATTATCGATTTCACCACTGAAACCTGCCGCTTTTATCAACCCGTCTGCAGAATCATTTCATCCATTCCTTTGCACAACACCTTCATTTAAAACACTCTTAGTATCATTATCTTTCCTGTGTGTTATGATCGTATCGCGAATCGGGAAATCTACCACACCGTCTGGTCGCCGCCGCGAGGGCTACAGCAATGTCGGCTTCTTGAAGGGTGATCACAACATCGAGATACGACCACAGTCGGACGTTGTGGGCTCGACTCTCTATGTATCGCACCACTTGACATTCTCGCAACTATGCCTCCAAATGAACGAGGAGCAATTCGTGCAGTCATTCGATCTAGCATACCCTACCTCTGCGACATCTATACCTCATGTCTCAAGACATAACCTTCAGCGTTCCATTAAGGCTGGTGGAAGAGGTTCCGTAATGCGGGTCGTCGGTTCTCAACTCGTCACTGTCCTGAAGGATGACCAACAGGCCATTCGACGAAGCACCCTCTCTACCATCACTCAAAAGTTTGCCGAAAAGAGGAGCGTTTGGATGGTCGATGCAGAGGCCGGTGTAAACGAAGAAGACAGCGAGGAAGCTGAGAAGCAAAGAAAGCACCGAGCCAAAGCGGAAAAAGTGCTGGCATTATTGCAACTAGAGCAGGAAGCATTGTTGAGAGAGGAACAGGAGGAGAGCGATCGGAAGTCGCAGGAATCGAGAGAGCAGAAGGAACTGGAGGATGTAGAGAGTGTTCGAAGAGAGCGTACGAGGGCTAGAATTTGTCTCGAGCTAGATAATCTTGCAGCAGCCGAAAGTGACGACGGGCAATCTGAGGGAGAGGATATGGAAGACTGGCAGTTAGACAAAGGATCGACCACCTCCTCAAGATGGGCTTGGGATGAAGTTTCGGAGCAGAATCATCGCTATCGTGAAGAGATGAGGATTTTGGTGACCGATTTCGTTGAAGCGGAAGCCAAGGTGTGGAGACAGATCATCAGTCGTCACAAACATAGCAGCTGTTCTGACGGTGATAGATCAGGTCGATCTGGAGAGCCTTTCGCTGCGCTCACGAATAGCCAACTAAGAGGCGGAACATCTGAGATTCTTCAACTTCAGGCAAAACGTCAACGACAGTTGAATGAATGTGCTGAGATGCAGAATCTATGGCGAGGCGCACCCTATCTGTCTTCAACGTGGTGCAGCCAAGATCCACAGGGAAACGCAAAGGTTCACTTGTAAACATTGATGAGAGCCACCGGAGATTCCGCGTACATTGCAGAGTGCGCTGAACATAAGTTGTAGATAATGTATATCGAGAATGTGACTCACCAACCACAACCTCCTTCTCTCTTTGCGAGGTGTATCATAAACAAGTTATTCATCTTCGACGTTTATACCAGACTTGAGAGTTTTGGTAAAGAGGCCAGTGAGTGTTGTTGATGGAAGTACACAACCAATCAGACGACGTGAATTCGTCACGCGTGACACTTACAAGTTTTCGTCGTTGAGCAAATTCATACCCTTATCAACTTTTATCGTGGCCGTTACGGCCAGAAACTTGCTCAACATCTGTCATCTCCTCTGTATTTTATCGTCTTAACGATGTCGGACAAAATTACTCGTATCGCTATCGTGGATTCCAATCGTTGCAAGCCAAAAAGGTGCGCTCAGGAATGTAAAAAGGTTAGAAAATGCTACCTTGCTGTGTTGGAGAAGTTTCTCAAAACTCTTACAGTCATGTCCAGTGGTTAGAATGGGTCCGTTATCACTGTCGTATCCAAATAATTAACCTCATCGATGATCCACTAGGCAAATTGTGCATAGAAGTCAAACCTACCGACAAAATCGCTTTTATCTCTGAAATTCTCTGTATCGGTTGTGGTATATGTGTAAAAAAGTGCGCTTTGTCTGTGGATTTCATGCAATGAGGCTACAACCATATTACAGATGTCCATTCGAAGCAATCGCTATCATCAATCTACCAACAAATCTAGAGTCCGAAGTAACCCACCGATACACTGCCAACGCCTTCAAACTTCATCGACTACCAACCCCAAGACCAGGACAAGTTCTGGGCTTAGTAGGAACAAATGGGATTGGGAAAAGCACCGCGTTGAAAATTTTGGCTGGAAAGTTGAAACCCAATCTTGGTCGCTACGATGTGCACATGTTACCATGCTTGCTCTATACAAGACGCTGATTTCCCTTTTCCTTCTATAGGATCCTCCAGACTGGCAAGAAATTTTGAAGTACTTCCGTGGATCAGAGCTTCAAAATTACTTCACTAAAGTTCTCGAAGACAACCTCAAAGCGCTCATCAAACCCCAATATGTCGACCATATTCCACGAGCGATAAAAGGCTCAATGACTGTCGACAAAATGCTCGACTCAAAGTTAGAACTTGATAATAAACAGAGGATGTGTGACGAACTTGAGCTGAATCACGTCCTTCAGCGTGAAGTTTCCCAGCTATCGGGTGGGGAGCTGCAGAGATTTGCCATCGCGATGTCTTGTATACAGAAGGCCGACGTGTGCGTTTTTCTTTCCGGTTGGTACATAATTATTGCTGACTTATGGTGTACAGCTACATGTTCGACGAACCTTCCAGTTATCTGGATATCAAACAGCGTCTAAAAGCAGCTGAAGTCATTCGATCTCTTCTCAGTCCCGATTGCTATGTTGTTGCTGTTGAGCACGATCTTTCGGTACTCGACTACCTTTCCGATTTCGTTTGCTGTCTTTATGGGAAACCCTCGATGTACGGTGTTGTCACCATGCCATCGTCTGTACGCGAAGGTTCGTCCCCCTCTTCGCTTCTGGAATAATCTAGCTCACTTCGAAGTCAGGAATCAATATCTTCTTGGACGGTTTCATTCCTACGGAAAACCTGCGTTTCCGGGAGGAATCATTGTCTTTCAAGATGGTCGAGAACGCCGAGGAAGTTATCGTCGACAAAACTCGACATTACACCTATCCTGCAATGACTAAAACACTCGGATCATTCAAACTCACTGTCGAAGCTGGTTCTTTCACAGACTCCGAAATCATTGTCATGCTGGGAGAAAATGGTACTGGAAAGACGACATTCGTCCGTCTGCTGGCTGGCGATACTCCTGACATCGAGACCGACAAACAGACTTTATCTGTATCCCTCAAACCCCAGACGATATCTCCCAAATTCCCAGGCACCGTCCGCATGTTACTATTAAAACGGATTAAACAGGCTTTCATGCACCCGCAATTCCAAACTGATGTGTTGAAACCAATGAGCTTGGAGGCTATCATGGATCAAGATGTGAAAACGTTGTCAGGAGGGGAATTGCAAAGAGTGGCTATTGTTTTGGCGTTGGGTATGCCTTTTGGATCATCTCCTTTATGAGTAGACATTCATCCTCTTCTAAAGGTATGTCCAACGTCAGCGTGTATCTGCTTGATGAACCCAGCTCTTTCCTGGACTCCGAGCAACGTATCATTGCAAGTAAGGTCATCAAAAGGTGTGTCCAAGATGGACTCCTCTGAGACCCTTCACAAACTCTTTTTGTTTAGGTTTATCCTCCATGCTAAAAAGACTGCCTTCGTCATCGAGCACGATTTCATCATGGCTACTTACCTCGCAGACCGTGTCATTGTGTTCGAGGGTCAACCCGCTTTATCTGCAACTGCCACACCGTAATATCTCATTTTTTCGACATCGATAACTCATCAATATTCACTTTTGTCTACAGACCGCAATCGTTACTCACCGGGATGAACCGATTCCTAGCTTCGTTAGAAATCACTTTCCGACGTGATCCGACCAACTTCCGACCACGAGTCAATAAGCTGAACAGTATCAAAGACCGGGAGCAGAAAGGTACATAGAGACTATGTTCTCGATAACTCATCCTAACACTGTCCTTTTTCTCTAGCCGCAGGCAATTACTTCTTCCTCGAAGATTAATTGGATTTCTGTGGTCCATGACGATATGAATCACGCGGTGGTGGGCCGCTTGCACTGTTCGACACTTCGTTCGCGCAAGCGTATGTTCTTAGAGGCGATGATACCATGCAGACAGCTGAGTCAATGGTAGTACGAAGGTCCGCATAATTTGCAGCTATCGGCCGTTGTTCTTCTAATTAGATGGACACGGTCAAGTCCGTAAATGAATAAAATCAAAACTCTTGATTTTCCGAGTCCGTTGTCCTTGAACATCTCGAATTCGCCAAAGTCGCAAATGCAGTGAATTATTCGACGAATGGTCCACCGACTTGTTCGGAACGTGGTGGCTAGACCGACCTCAAATTCACGACCGCCGGATTCGGATGTGAGTGGACCTCTCTACATGGTCATCAACTGTCAAATCCTTGAAGCTGAGACTGGGAGTTCTATCCTCGTAACAACTTAACAACTCGATAGCCATTGCATAATCCGTCTCGACTATTGCTTACTTGCTTCTACACCCCATTTGAGTGCCTGCCTTTTCATTCACTATGCAGAGGGGTACCATCTGCTTCCCGAAAATTTCCGTACCAACTTGAACTTGCTTCACATCTAGACTTTCTACGGTCCATCGATGCAGCGTATTCAGCATATGCATATATAAACCCCTTGATCATTGTTCTCAAAATCCCAGTTTGAATTTTTCATGATTTCTCAAAGTTACTTGAATTCGGTGTCTGGGAGTGAGATTGCAATTGCAATGACCGGAATTGCTGTAGTCTCTCTCGTTTCCAACATCGTTCTTAGAAATACTCGACATACTCCGCCTGGACCTCCTCAGCTTCCTATAGTGGGGAATTGGTTTGATATACCTATCACTGAGCCTTGGGTTAAGTTTGCTGAATGGAGTAGACAATACGGTAAGTGCATTCAGACTATCCTATCCTCAAATCTCTAAGACTAATGTTTTATCTATTTAGAAAGCGATATCATCCATGCGAATGTTTTTGGGAATGATATCCTCATAGTTAACTCTGCAGCGGCTGCCAAGGCATTGTTTGAAGGAAAATCTGCTTTGTACGCTGATAGGTAGGCTCAGGTAATCCGAGTTCATCTCAACGAAGCTCTGATCGCGTCGAAATTTTTGTAGACCTCGAATGACGATGTTGAACGAGTTGTATGTGAAGTCTAAGATTTTTCCGTTCTTTTCATAAATTGTCAAAAGGGTTGGACTATCGTGGCTTTTGGGCTTCATTCCCCAAGGCGCGACGTGGAAAACACATCGAAAGATTTTTGCCAATGAATTCAACCCGGCTTCCGTTTCACAGTTCAGACCTCACCAACTCAAATGGAGGAATACCTTCTTGTGCAATTTACTAAAGACGCCGGATGACTTTTCGACACATGTTCAACAGTAAGAAGTTTTGCTGTAGTTCGCTACAATATCTTCTTAATCATCGTCTCAGTCTAGCAAGCGGCCTTTCGTTGGATCTAGTGTTTGGGCTAGATGTCGCACCATCTGGCAGATCGGACCCTTTCATCAATGCAGCTAAACAAGCTGTCGAAGGCCTGAGTGCTACTGGAATCTTTGGTACGTATCTAGTGGACTACTTGCCTTTTCGTAAGCACAAGATTCTTTTCTCATCCTGTTGTATTGAATCCCAACCGGTGAGTTTGAACAGTGAAATATCTCCCTTTCGGCCAATATCAGCGTCATGCAAAGCACTGGAAGACCTTTGCGGATATTGCAGTCTCTGTGCTGTTGGATTCTGTCGAGGGTAGCATGGTAAATTCCTTGCCACAGAAGACATATCATCTAGCACTGACATGCATATTCAGACTGCAGGAAAAGCAGTCCAACCGTCCGTGGCATCAAGGCTTGTTCACGACGGTGTCTTCATGGAAGAAGATATACGCAAAACTACTACTACCATGTTCGCTAATGGCTCTGCCGCTGTGAGTCGATCATTATTTCCAGTATCTATTCTCTTGTCGTGATCAGATTTCACTTAGGTCGTATCTGCTTTGCAAACCTTCATTTTAGCAATGTCCCTTCATCCAGAAACTCAAAGCAAAGCTCAGAATGAGATTGACGCAGTGCTTCTCACCGTCAGAAAGGATTTACCAGATTTTGGCAACGAAGCGTCTCTTCCTTATATAGCAGCCATTGTGAAAGAAGTTATTCGATGGAATCCAGTAGTACCGCTAGGTTAGTCGTACCTTGAAGAAGGTTTTTTCCCTTCTTGATAGTCCTCCTTCTCCAGCATTCGCTCACCGATTGATCGCTGATGACATTTACAATGGATATTATCTTCCTGCTGGTTCTGTTGTTCTTCCGAATGCCTGGTAAGTTGTTTGGAGTCATATTGAACCCTCTATAATCTTTGCCTCACTTAGGGCCATGTTGCACGATGCGAAAACGTATGGAGAGGATGTGTCCTCCTTTAGGCCGGAGCGTTTCCTCACAAAGGAAGGAGCCCTCGATCCTAATATTAAAAACCCCGATGTTGCATTCGGGTTTGGACGAAGAATATGTCCTGCTCGAAATTTGGCATCTTCCGAGTTATTCATTTTCATAGCCTCTACTCTAGCAACATTCGAAATCACCAGTGTTCAAGACACAAATGCTAAAGCCGCAGTGGAGCCGAAGTACACATCAGGCCTTCTTCGGTAAGCCACTATGTTATTACCTACAATTTTAAGATTGACGATTTACTGTTTTAACAGATATCCTTGTCCGTTTTATTGCACCATAAAACCCCGATCTTCCAAGCACAAACAAGTAATCGAAAGGCTTGCATCCTAATCTTGTGCATTTGCAGTGTTGAAAGCCCAACAGATAGATATACTGACAAACCTCAACGTAGAATTTCGGGTATATAAATGTATCCAATTCGCGAATAAATAGACGTCAGTAACCAGGGTCTATCTACGACCCTCGACCATGATAATATGATAGCCAAAATTTGTCTTGACCAACGGGGAAATGATAGGTTTGTCGAGAGTAGAGGGGGTAAGAGCAAAGGCAGCATCTTGGAAAGCACCTACCTGTGACATAAGTGATAACTTTAGGCAAAAGAGAGAGTTGTGGGTATAAACACGGACCATTCTGCCTCTTACCATCCATCCCAAGCTTCCTCCAGCTGATACCAAGCATGAATGAACTGGAAATGTTTATATTAAGCATGAAAACGTGCCTTTAGCCTTATCCTCAGAATATTCTTGAGCTACCTTATTGAAAGACTGTCCTTCCTATTGTACAAAGATCGCATCAGACAACTGTAATCAGCCAGCGACTGATACCTGAATTTTCTGCAAAGCTTCAGTGGCCTTGGAATGCTTTTCGCACAGTATGTGACGGACATTGATGGCAGTAGCAGGTTTCAATCCACTCTTTCCCTACATTTCCGCTATAACTTCAGATCTGAAGCAGGGCCATCGTCCAAATTCTGCACCTTTGACGATTTATCGTCTCTAACATTTCCAGTTTTACTCTTCGTATCGTCTGACTTCTTACTGGAGGCGTTGCCAGATTTTTTGTTAGCCATGTATGTAGTGGTGAATGAGCGAACTACCTGTCACAGTGTCACCGTGTCACAGATGTCCCTGGTCCAGTATTTTTCTCTTTCTGTAACGTTCTAGTACTCTATATACATTCTGACTTATTATGACTTGAATCCTTACTATATACACTCTTTTGCGTGTATCAGGCTGAGATAACTCAAGTTCTTCCTGCAACACATCACTGTCAGTCAGTGTCGCATTTACATTTTACTCTCGCAGGTTATGAAAACGCGCTGGCTTGTTTTGACAGACACGAAAGCTTTTTGAGTCGTCGAGAACCCTCAGTCATACTGTGTAATGAGAAAGCTCACGAACACTCACTCAGTTCAGACTAAGTCGGCCAGGTTCATTACAGTCACGCGGTGTACATTAGTACAACCCGTACACTCAACAGTACCCTATAATATACTATAGAATAATAATACGTGATAACCAAAAATCTTTGATAACGTCAACAGGAGAGATCAAGCATATCCTGGGTAGAAAGGTCGTGCAGCGGGGGGATTAGTGGGATGAGGAAAAGTGACTGGCCCGGATGGAGTGGCTACGGTAGTTGGTGGTCGGTTAGTAACCGCCACTGGAGGATATCCGGCCTGATACGAGAATGGGTAGGGAATATATGGTCTCCCAGCATAGGCCGCTGCATTGGCTGGATATGGCGTCAATCCAGTCGTGGCGGGAGCAGCGGAACCTGGCGGAGCAGAGTAGCCAAAATTAGGTGCTGGATAAACCTGTCCAGAGTACAACGGTGACATTGTGACTGGTGATTGAGCTGGAGCACCATAAGGTGAAACGCCTGTGGTATATCTTGAAAAGGGTGTATGTGATAAGAACGTGGCCATGTCGGTAAATGGTGCACCAGTTGGAAAGGGGGGAAAGCCCATATTGAGGCCTGCAGTCGCAGCTGGCGACTTTTCAGTGGAATCGGATGCCTCATCGGTTGTTTTTTTGAGCGCCGTCTCGGCAATTTTACGAAATCCAAGGGGGACCTCGTTTGCCTGATAGTAGTCTCTGCATTGGGTGATTGTCTAAGAAATCACGAATGAGAATAGGTAATCATGGGAAGGAACGAATTATTCTTACCTTACTCACCATTCCGGCCGCAAGCTTTATGGGTTCAAAGCCACACTGGCCAAGCAATTCCAGAAATAAATCTAGTAGTAAGCACAATGCATGAATTAAGGGATTTGTGGTAAAATAAGCCACCTTACCTTTTTCTGCTTCTGACCAATCACTGTTCACCTTCTGTCGAGCAATGTACGCAGGGTCGGCAACTTCGTAGTTGATGAGGGGAGGAGGTGTAGCCATTTCTTCGTTGATATCGTCGGATACCATGGCGGCAGATTTGACTCTGCGCCCACCACGCCTCGGCTTCTTAGCCGGACGAGATTCAGATTCAAGTTCAGGTTCCGGTTCCGGCTCTGGTTCCTGAAAATATCATATCGCAATCAAAATCCCGAGTAACGAGGGAAGACGTACTTCATTACTCACTGGTTGTACTGGAACCTCCTCCGATAGCTCCTTTTGACTACCTCCAAGAGAAGCACGACTCGTGGGTACACGACGTCGTTTAGGTCTAGCCTCTGGTTCAGGTGTAGGTGTAGTGGTCGTCGGAGTGCCCTCTAAATGAACGATAACCTTTCTGGAAAAGGGCCTCCGGGGCTCTGGAGGTAATATCGGTTCGAAAGTAGGCGCTGGCGCAGGTCGCCTTGATCGTCCCTTTCCACGGGCATTTGTCGAAGCTGAAGACGAAACTTCTGCGTCGTGTTTCCGAATGTCAGTAAGCAACGCGTTCGCCTTCCGTTTAGCAGTGCGCCTCTTGCCTCCTCTTCGACCTGGAGCATTTTTGGACACAATGTTTTTGAAGTCAATGTCCACATTCTTGTGCAAGTAATAGAAATCTACGCATTGGGCCGTAGTCTTGTTGGGTAGAAATCTTGATATTGCACCAAACTGTTTCGGAAAAATGGCGAATTTATCCAAGAAGATTTGTTTTTCCTCCTGGGTCCAATCGTCTGTCTGGGGCATGTAGTAGGAAATGGGGTCATCGACGCGTAAGTTGTTATCATCGTACACACAATCGACCTTGCCTTTGACAACAGAGATCATCTCCGGTATCGCGGCGACGTTCCTCAGGCATAACTGGTTCGGGTCAGTTGCCTCGTTGGAGCCTATACTTGCAATTATCTGTTCCATTTCGAGATCCGAGCGGACTGCGTCTCCGAGAGTGGCGGCAGAGCGCCTCGTCGTCCGTCCGGTCATGGGGGGAGCAGCCGTCATCGCAGGTGTAATTTTAGTATCTGCTACTCGTGCATCGCTTCTAGCTTTGGCTTGCCGATCGAGCATCGCACAGTGCGCTTTCCACTTATCATGCAAAGCTACGTATTCTTCAGTCAGTCTTTGCACTTTGGTTTTCAGATCATCCTGTCTTTCTTTGAATTTCTCCGCCAAAGTCTGCTGTAACTGATTAGAAGTTTTCAACCTAGTTTTCATCCTGTCGCCCTGTGGATGTGTCATTTCCGTCATAAGAGCATGAATGTTTGTCTTTTGAACAGGTTTCTCAAAGTCGATTCCGGATAGGGCAAGATTACTGATCAAAATAGGTTCCACACGCTCTTTCCGAGTCTGCCGATCTGCAAGCAGACGCCGCATGATTGTAACGCGAACGGCATCACGTACAGACGGTGCTTCCGAAATGCTTGGTATATCCCCGATCTTATAATCGGGGATGTTGGGAGGACGAGGTTCTGCTTCATTTCGTGACGGTGGGTTAGCAACTGGATCGCGAGGAGTAGTTACGACTGGATCGCAGGGAATGATTGCAACTTTTTGAAGAGAAGAGGTCACGATAGGAGTCACAAGCGCAGAAGATAAAGTTTCAGGTGCCGACTGGTCCAAATTTGAGGGTTTGGGTTGAGCCAAGAGATTCAACGTCGTTTCTTTGGATGTAGGTCTTGACGGAGCTGAGGGGTGTGCTATCTGTGCTGCAACCTCCTTTTGTGGTACATCAGCTGCGGCATCGTTCAAAATAGCGACCTTTTCCGTAGCAGTGCTGGGATTTGTATCTGGGTTGCATATAGCGAAGTCAGTTACGAGTTTCAATAAAAAAACAGATCACTCGCCTTTGATTCCAGCCACGTTCGATGTACGGAGTATAACACTCAATAGCTCAGATGCAGAACCTAGTGAGTAACCTGTCGGAAGCTGGCTCAAAGACATCGACTTTGACGCGTCTTTCGGCGAGGAAAGATCTGACGGGTTTGTATCTGAGACTGCTGGTGTACTCAAAATCTTGCCATTATCCGTTTCAGACAGTCGAGGCGCGTAAGGCTTGACAGACGTCTCTCTGGAGGATGCAATGGAGGATTGGGAAGAAGAACGTGACCTAGATTTCCTCTTGTTAGGGGAATGTGGAGGTACAGAAATGACGCCTCGACGTGGACTAGTAGGTATTCGAGAAGTTGAATTGTTCGCAGTAGAACTACCTTGGAAGCGGTAAGATCTTGCGATGGAAGTAGCGATAGGTGCTTCGGGTTCAAAATTACGCGCAGCTAGTCTAGAGTGCCGAGCAGGAGAGCGAGATTGGGAACGGGAAATGGAATGGGAAGATGAGCGAGAATGGCTGCATGATCGAGAACGAGATCTAGAACGATAATGGCGTATTGGTGAACGCGGGAGAGAACGAGGCTTTCGGGAAGCATCGGCATTGTAAGAGTTCATGTATGATCTATACGTATCTGATACACGTCCTGGACGCTGAGGAGATGGGTGCTCCCTTGAATATGATATTTCTCGGTTATACGAAGGTGCAGCCGGGGGCCATGGAGCCTTGTCAAGAAACTTATTTCGCTCGAAATCTCTTGAAGAATATTCAACGGTAGCAGATCGTTCCGGAGAAGAACGACTGAGGGACATTACTAAGAAGGAAACAATGGCTTACAACAAAGCACGCACTATTCTTTGGAATTACTGTGTTCTCTGTCTCGCATTCCGTTAGAATATTTCCATGAGTCTGAAGGTTCGAATGTCCTCGAACTCGTACTTCCATTTGATTCTCGTCTATCATGATCTCTGGAAGAGGATCCTTGGTTAGAATCATAGTAGTCTCGTGGATGATACCAGGTAGTGGTTTTGTTCCGAGTTATACCAACAGAAACATCCCGGTATCTGTCATAAACTCCTGGACTTGGAGCTCTTTGATAGTCACGATATGGATCCGGGTGCCGGTACCCTGGATTGCGGGAGGTATAAGTATCATAAGCAGGTGAATGATGCATACGGCGGGGTTCAAGAAGAGGTGATGCTGGTCGGGCTCTCTGAAAGTAATTTAGCGATCCAGCTGGCAAAGTCAAAAAGTTAAAGCTAACTTCATAGTCATAAACGGGGCGACGGGGAAGATTGGCACTGGCAGGTATTGGTGTTGGTCGTGAATCGTAATTATTACCCATCAGGAATTTTGAACCACGACCAAGACAAAAAAATAGGCGAGTCTAGCCAGATATAAAGCTTGCGTAGAAGTTGATGGTAGGAGATATATATAAGATGGTAAGAGATTGGACGGTAAGTCACAATCTTTGAAGCCTTAGAGGTTGTTGTGAAGAAGTTACTTGCAAACTCAGGTCGGAGTCTATCGGAGCTTGAATTCGGCTTTGCGGCAGTATTTCGGCATATCCGATCTCATTTTGGTATAATTCGTGTCTATAATCTATTTGTTTGACCTTGAGTTGCATGAAGCCAGTATAAACCTTTGTCCTTGGACTTTGTTTAAATCCGACTGTTGTACTACTACGATGGTACATTCCTGGAACAGTAACTCCGGATGAAGGTACATTCTATTTTATTGACCCTCAACTTTCTCTTTCCTTTTAAGTTTTCTATCGCCCTGCTTCCCAGCGGCTCTCATTTGGGCCCGGGTACTTACGTTACTATGGACTTAGCATACAAAAGGAACAAGTAGCTCATGGAGAAGACATTCTGGAACTACTAGTCGTAGTGCACACATCTGGACCACGCCATGCCCGCGATGTTTTTTCACCACTTTGATACCCCCCTCTACAAGGGCAAGGTATCAGTCCAGACAGGATTATTTATCAATGGAGATTTTGTCGATGGAACCAATCGTACGACTATCGAGTGAGTACCGTGACGCTACAGATAACATTGGTCGTTCACCGCTCGCCCATTCAGCGTGATTAATCCTTGTGAGTTCACCCCTGTTGATTGAACAGATTTTATTCTTCCAAACCTTACATGCGCGTCTTCAGCTACCGGGAAGATCATTACCCAAGTGTCAGAGGGGACAGCGAAAGATGTCGATATTGCCGTTGAAGTAGCTCGGAATGCATTCAACACGGCTTGGGGCCTGAAGGTACCCGGTTCAGCTAGAGGACAGCTTCTTTATAAGCTCGCTACTCTGATGGAAGAGTGTTTGGACGAAATAGCCGCAATTGAGGCACTCGATAACGGTATGTATGCGTACTATTTTATTTAACTTTACTAAAATGCGCTATTAGGAACGGCGTTCGGGGTCGTAAAGGGATGGGTGGTTCCTTTCTCGATAGGATTAATTAAATACTATGCTGGGTGGGCAGATAAAATCAGCGGGCAAGTAATTGAGGTGAAGTCGAAGACTTTCAAGGATATAGCTTCTCAACTTAACAAACGTTGTTAGACTGACGAAGGGAGGCTCACCTATACCCGACACGAGCCTATAGGAGTCGTAGTGCGTTCATACAGTACTTCAGATTCACTCATGACTGAGCTTGGTGATAGGGCCAAATCATTCCTTGTGCGCCTCTTCCGATATAAGTATAGCACTCCTAGATTAACACTAATCGTTCTTGATTGCAGGGAACGCACCATGTCAGTTTCTCTACTTACCAACCCGAATCCATATTGAAAATTTGAATCCATAGTGTTGATGTTCGCGATGAAGATTGCTCCTGGTATATCCACCAATTTTTTTTCGTCTTCGAAAAGCCCATGACTTATTTGCTCTTTGAAAGCTTTGGCTGCAGGTAACACCGTCATTATAAAGGTATTCTAATGTTCATGATTGAAAAGCACACCCTCGTATCGTTCCCCTTAGCCTTCCGAGGTAACCCCGTTATCCGCTCTACGTGTCTGTTCGCTGGTACAGGAAGCAGGCTTCCCCCCGGGAGTATTGAATGTGATCATTGGGTATGGTAACACGGTGGGCTCGGCCATAAGCTCCCACATGAACATAGACAAGATCGCGTTCACCGGAAGCACTTTGACTGGACGTAAAATCATGGAGGCAGCCTCAAAGAGCAATCTGAAAAATATAACTCTCGAATTGGGGGGGAAGAGCCCCAACATCATATTCAACGACGCTGATGTGGATCAAGCAGTTAACTGGGCTTGCCATGGAATATTGTAGGTGATCTTTATAGCTGAAATGATTGAAATGGAAATGACACTGCTCTTCCCCAAGTTTTGCCCAAGGCCAGATATGCTTCGCTGGATCAAGAATATATGTTCAATCAAAAATATACGATGAATTTCTCGCCAAATTTACCGTTCGTTCCAAGGCACACAAGATTGGTGATCCTTTTGGTGCGGATTCTTATCAAGGACCTCAAATATCCTCTACACAGACCGAGGTCCGTATGTTCTGTATTTAAATTTAATACAGTGCATGGTCGATTTCTCGCCTCTAGCGTGTGATGAGATATATCAAGTCTGGAGTAGACCAAGGTGCAACAGTTCATCTGGGAGGACAACGTCACGGAGAACAAGATGGCAACTTCATTGCGCCGACCATCTTCACGGACACGACACCCAACATGAAAATCGTTCAAGAGGAAATCTTTGGTCCAGTCAGCGTTGTTATCAAGTTCGAAGACCAAGAAGGTGTGTGCGATCTACTGTATATGCTCTCGTGCGACAAGATAGACTTTTTGTAGATGTTATACGACAGGCCAACGATACTAGTTCAGTATTCTCCTTCTCTTCGTAACAGAAAGCTTGCTCAGTTCCCTACTCAGTCTACGGTCTTGCTGCAGCGGTCTTCACCCAAAATATCAGCCAAGCATTTGAAGTCGGACATGCCCTCAAGGCGGGTACCGTTTGGGTAAGTCCGATGACGAGACTGAGTGACCTTTGGCTTGAGCCAACTCTGCCTGTCACATAGGTTAATTGCTACAACGAAGTCTCCGCTGCTGTACCCTTTGGAGGTTTCAAACAATCAGGGATTGGACGCGAATACGGATCTTATGCTCTAGAGCAGTACGTCGAAATCCATGGTTGTAATGTGCTCCAAAAACTGACTTGTTGCTTACAGCTATGTGAATGTTAAAGCGATGCATATTAATATTAAACACAAGATGAACTAAACATTAGTTACATCAGAAAAACTGGAAATTCTGTACTTGCCACATTCCTGCGATATACGATACTTGTCCTTCATCGTTCATATACAAGTTACGCTCCACCAAATTATATCCCATTCGCCGAGAACACTAAGTCTTCTCTGCGGCTTAACCTTTGTCTTCCAAGATATTTCCACACTGCCAACTTCGAAGACTTCGTTCCACATATTTGCAAAGCTTTTCGCAGAGTGGAACGAATCCGGTGCTACATCCGTCACAGAACGTTGAGCCGGTATAACTCCATGGGACCCAAATATCGTTGAGCCCGGTTGTCGCGTCAACATAGATGCGAGGCGTCTGGCGAGTTCGAACTGCTTCCCTGCATTGAAGAGGTGGAACACATTACAGACGTAGATAGCGGAAACACGATGTCGTAGAGGAGTAAGGAATGTCAGGTCGCGAAGATTTACCGTGTCCGGATTTGGATCGTCGGGGTGAGCGATTGGAGGAGCGAGAATAGCGTCGTCAAATATATCTCCTCCTATGAAACCCGCAGGAAAGGATTCGGGTGTAGACTTGAACAATTCATGACCAATATCCCAAAATTCTGCAAACACCACATTATCTCTTAAGCGGAAATGAGCCAGACTCTTTTGCTTGTAAGGCACCTTTGTATAGGTCATTCCCAATAGTGTTCTCTACAGGCCAGCCATCTGCTACCACTTTTCTGAGAGCATTACCGACTATCATGAATGTACAATAAGCGCAAAATGTCAAAGGCGATATGGTACTCACCGCAACATCCCACATCTAGAAATATCGCATCTTGATGTGTTCTTATGAGTGAGAGGATCTGTTGATAGTTGGGAGAAAGTTTGATATTGAATCTATCAAAGTCATGTTGCTTTGAGTAGATAGAAGCCCTGAGTAGCTTGCATACTTTGTGAAGACGAACAAGCCAATGCACGGATAATTGTGAATCTGAACCGATATCGATCAGCCAATCTGAGCATGGTCAGTGCTACAAGCTGGTGACGAACCCGGTTCGCTCTATTCTGAACAGCTAATACATGTTCTTCGAGCTCCTTTCCATTGAATATACCGGTAAGAGTTTGAAGGAGTAGCAGATCTTCAGAGTCTACTTCGAATCGCATAATTTCGAGGATTGGTGGTAGACAAGCACACGATCACATGATTATTTCGTTCTCCACTTGAAAGTAAACAGTGAAATCAATGGGCTATACTACAACGGGTAACAACAAGACAAATCGAATTTAACATAGGCATGCGCAAATCGAGACAAGCTACAAATGAACCAGGTATAGGGTAAGAGCGGGGTACTACGTATATATGTATGAACCGGAGAAATTCTCAAAAAAATGAGGCACGGAGAATGTACTGATACAACACGAAATCTGCGAAATTAAAGAGGGAGCGTGATGTTGGAGATGTGAAAATGCAGTAATAAAAGTCATGATGGGCGCGTATGCGAAGAGGAAAAACCGAATATACTTTGCGGAGAATGGGAAAAAAGTCTCTAGTCTGTTGACGATTTTCGTGAGTTATGAATCGTGTAGGTCATCTCGATAGAGTCGTTGTTCTTGTCAGCAAATAGAGTCTGGAATCAAAAGTCAAAACGAGACGGAAGACGACGGAATGGAAACATACTTCACAGATTTATACCATGGTATCCCTAGCACCTGTGAGTTGAAGCAAAAGCTCGCACTCCTCGTACCAACTTCGTTTCGTCATTGATGCCATCCCGAATGGCGAGTTTTGTGTGTTTGGCCCGCATTTTCCCTTCGTGTCTACCAGTGTGGATGACACAATGGGTGTATCTAGATACAACGTCCGAAGTAAGGTCAGCGATTCTGATTCCAGAAAACAGCTATCCGTCGCTATCTTGGAAGAACCAGACATGTTGCTGGTGCAAGCAACATTTAGGCTTCCGTAATCCAGACCTATATCAACTTCTTCAAAGTCCTCCCCCTCACCAGCGAAATCATCGCATGAAGAAGTACACGTTTTATCGAAGTCCACACTTCGCCCGCTCCGGTGCGTCTCAGCCTGAGGGGCAAGGGTCGACATGGAAGGTGCGTTCGTTGGTGACTCTGAATCACTATCGCTCTCGACAAGTGTAGCATCCGAGTCGTCGCTGCTCGCCGTGGTAGAAATTAAAGATGCAAGGCTGACAACAGAAGAGTACATCACTTTCCCTTCCTCAGAATCGTCATCCTCTTCAGAGAGGCTCTCGTTATCATCGCTTGTCGAATAAGTTTCCGAGATCAACGCTGAATCGAGGTCATTGCATTCACCAACAAACGTTTTATCCCCTTCCCCCTCTTCCCTGGCTTCGCGAGAACGATTGATAGCATATATACGATTCAATTCGGATAGCCACAGCACTTTCCTGATGGTCCAAAGGCTTAAACCCATGCCCACAAGAAGATATCGATCCGTATGCATACACCAAGTCTCGGTGCATGCAGAGCTGTAAGCAGTGGCGAGTTTCAACTTGATGAGGTCGCCCCATCTAGGATGAATGGTCAATGGCGGTAGACTGGAAGGCACAATATCCTCGAGAACACTTCCAGATGACTCCGTCTGTTGCCGACAATTGTTGGGCACTGACTCCCGTGCACTGGCAAAAAGGGATGGGAATAGCTTGAACTGATCGTCTTCTCTGGGTTCGGGTTGCCAACCTTGTACGACAGATGAACATCCTGGTTCTGGTTGCCATCCCTGCACGACAGGCGAGCATCTCCCATCCTCCTCACTAGATTGTTTCTCATGGGAATCAATTAGCTCAGGCGATGTTGACATGCCTGCGTAGGCCTCTTGTTGAGACTGATATTCTTCCAACCATTCCGTATACCGTGCCCAATCTTCCTCTCTTAATGCCCAGAACCACTTGCGGTAATGAAGAGCATGTCGCGAGTGGCCTCTATCAGTGTAGAAGTGGCGTTGTGGTTGAAAGACAGATTGAAGAGGGAAATGGGGTATGATATCCGATTGCGAGAAGGTAGGCGGTATAATAGGTGAGAATAATGATAACGGAGAGGGAAGACATGTGTATTTCGTACGCAGCTTAGGCGCATAGTCCCCCATACTTTGGTCTGAATCGTCATCGTCGGTAGGAAAAGACTCCAGGATGGATTGTGTATGTGATCGGTTGGCTGGGTATGTGTAAGAGACTGCAGACTGGGAAATTGAGGGAGAAGCAGGAACTGGACTATATGTATGCACATGTGACAATTGTTCTCGTTTGACAGTAGCAACATATTCAGCATTCCCTACTTCGCCTGTCAGGCCATCACTAATATCTATTTCCTTGAAAGAGTCTAAGTCTGGATCCGAATCCTCGTCCGTGTCCTCGCAGGAGTCGTCAAAATCAGATGACGAGCTCAACGAGATGCTGATATTGTCAAGAGCTGGGTATGAACTAGAGGAAGTAGAGAGCGACGACGAGTCAGAACTGCTTGGCATCAATGTTAGGGCACTTGTAATGTTCAAACAGTCATCGGCAATTGACCCGTTATATGTTGGTGTTCCCGCGATAGACGGCTCTACCGCTGCTGGTGCATTGGGGAAAGGCGGAGGTTCATAGTCGGAACTCGATGTAAAAGTAGAACCTGTCAGGCGTATCTTTTTCAAAATATCGTGAGTCCACCGGAAAGTAGCAGACGGAGTGCGTTTGTGTGAGCGAGCCTGAGTTTCTTGTTCGACATCGTCCGGGACATTCGCTGATGGCTTGCTTGGCGATCCCGAAACAAAGTCCATACGACTCTCTGGTCGAGGAGGAAGTTCCCTCTCTCTGTTATAATCGCGGTTCAAGCCTCCATTGTAACTGGGGATGTCGTTGCAGAGTTGATTTGTACTAGAAGAAGAATATGTTTCTTCTTGAGCGAGGTCGTCGGAGAGCCGTTGTTCAATGTGACCAGGGGAGTCATGTCGGAGAGTATGGATATGGTGAGTAGAATTCGTTGTGCCTTTCGCGTCGGTAAGCGAGAAGAAGATGGTCATGTTCGCGCAAGTAGTTTATAGTTTATATGTCGTATAATACGTTTCCTGTGAAAAGACGTTGGAAGTTGTTAAGATGCAGAGAACTCGCCACGCACCCTTGGAACAGGACTTGACTACTACAGGTTTCCACTAAGCTGGACCAGCAAGATAGAACTATAAGTGGTCCTGCAGAATTGTGAAAAATAGAACAAAGGAGTTGCGATTTGACACACTAACCGGTGCCTCGGTTGAGAGAACAGCGTGATAAGGTAGGAGTTGTTTTATGAACCAATGTATTCGCAGAACAAGCTTGAATTTGACCAGAGGCAAACCGAAGTTAGTTCGAAAAGGTTTAGCCTGTTCTTGAAACACCAAGGAAAGCGCGAGGCACAAGGAATTATTGGTCGTACAATTCTCGCAGACCTTGAGCCAGGAGTCAACCTAATTAAGGATAGATATCCGTGTTCAGCAAGAAGACTGGAAGAGAAAGAGAGAACTTGGTGGCCACACTTGACAGGATCGGAAATTAAAAAATTTCAATTTGTTCATGTGAGAGGTGATCCGTGCTCCGACCCGAAAGTTACTAGTTTATTGTCTTGCCTTCGTCGTTTTCGCGGAGTTCAAACAAATAAATTCAGAACATGATTGTACTACAAAACGACAACACCATCTCCGGCTGCAGCAAACGGAACACTCCCCAAGCTAACATATTCATCCTCAGGCCCATAGCTTCCCATTGCGCACAGCTGAATCTCAGGAATTGTGTACGTTCCAAGCGCGACTCGGACTATTCTGGTGGACGACGATGTTGATGACTCCAAAGTGGAAGTAGTAGCCTGTGCACCATCTTCATTAGGTTGAAGTTCCAACAACGCATTCGAAGCAAGCACGTCTGTGAAGGAAAAAAGTTGAGACCTTTGATGAAATGGTTTTCGGTGACTTGTGTTGATGAGAGTGCAGTGAAGCTAACCAGAGCAACGATAACTATATCGCTCTTTGTCCTTCAACTATTTGAATCGACACGAACCTTCAACGGTCTATTTTCAGTGATATATCCTGCGTTTTTGAACGCTCCATGGACCAACTCTGTTTTTTTTTTGAATTTATCATGAAGTCGAAAACCATATCGTGCTTTGTGTACGAAAACGTACCCGCAACACGAACAAGCTTCAATCTTTCCTCTAACTCCCCCTCAGATTCCGGCCATTCTTCCTTTTCTCTTGGACTGACCCACATCACTCTAGCGCCGTTCCTTGATTCAAACGCACCTACTCTTTCCAAGGAAGCTTCGAGTATACCTGTTCTTCCAATTGCGCATAAAGCAGCCAATCGAGGTTGTAGAGATTGTAGTAGTTCTAATGCAGATTCAATAGTTTTTGGTGGACTTGTCGTTGAGCTGGTATTGAAGGATTGGTCGTCAGGTGAAAGTGACATTACACCTAAAGTGAAGTGCAGTCTTCGAGGCTTGATCAATATAGATGAATCCAATCCCTCCACTGAACCCTCGAGCAACGACGACTGGAATCGTGTCATTTTCTCTCGCAAGCCTGGATGATGTCCCTATTCCTAAAGTTGAGAACGCAAAACTAATCGTGGATGTAGCATTAGTTTACTAGAGGAAGACAAAGAACTAATTCGATCAGTTTTTTTCAGGATACCGAGTAGGGGAGCAGTAAGCGAGATGCAAATTTACAGTGGGTTGGTCTTTGGAACTTGGTTGGTTCTGTATCATTCTTATTACTTCCTGGTTTTTTCCGTGTCCAAGGCCTTCTGTCTGTACCGCATCAATATCGCTGGGCCGTTGGGTAGATTAACGGAAGAGCCTACAGTTTGAGTAGGCTGCAGATGTCGGATATTTAGTAGCCATGGATATCGTGATCGTGAAGAACCAAAAGGTAAAACAGTCAAGCAGTAACACGCGGGATTTGATACACATTTCGTAAAAATTAATTTGACTGTCTTTGGGTAGGCTACAAGAATTGCTTCTGACTTACGAGCCAGAGTTATCACACCAGTTACCTGTCGCTCGTCCAATATCCTTAGTTCCGTTGTCAATTGTCAGTATACAACAGGTCCAGGGTGTGTCAGCAATTACGACGATATTATTACCGGTACAACGAGAAAATACGATAACGAGTGTGATTTTAAATACTAGAAGTGAATAAAATATATGTTCGTTAGGAGAAAAAAAAAGTTCATCGTGAGTATCTGCGCTGCAGAGCAGAGAATAGTAGTAATAGGGTATAAGATACAGAGCCCCTCACCAAGGGCAGAAATCCCATCGAGTACAGAATGAAAAAGAGACAACATGGACAAAAGATACAACTGGTACAAGGCAAGAATGAAGAATGATACAATTGTTCTAGAGCGTATTGTGATTCCGCAGTAAGCCAGACTAAAGTAGTCCAGTGAGGAATCTGAATTTTTTAGATGAGGACCGGCCCCGTGTCGTATACGAGGTGCTAATCATGCAGCCTTGAGGCCCCTTAGTCGATTCATGACTTCATCCATATTCTGACGATTCCATTCTCCGCTCCAACCGGCCTGCTTCCGATAGTTCCTCCTCGTTTCGCTCATAAGGCTCGGCTCTGATGCAGTAGAACAAGAAGAAACAGTAGAGTGCACAGTATCAGAGGATTTACGACCGCTATACGAGTCTTCTAGCTGAATGTGGGCAATTGGCTTTGCATGACCATGGCGCTTGCGCATCATGCGCCGGGTGACGAATGAAGGGGATGGAGATCGTAGTGATCCACCGCGAGATATCGCGATAGTCGGAGGCTGGATCTTCACTGTTCTCGGTGGGTTGGGACCGACGGCTTCGTGAGAAATGTGGGGAGGCTCTGAGAAACCTTTTACAGCTGCTGTCAAAGTAGCAGGAGCAGAAGCATCGATCGAGGAACTGCGAGAGCGCGAACGACGTGGATGAGAATTAAACACTAACTCAGGAGGAATATTTTCTCCGAGAGTGCGAGTAAGTTTTGCCATGCGCTTGCGGCGAGTGTGTAGGGAATCGTCCAGATATCCGTATTCGTCATGGAGTGAAGGGGATGAATCGATGTTGGTAGATATGGATGTAGGAGAGAGAGGAGTCGTAGAACTCGCAGATGACCTAGGGGATGAGAGAGACGCAGGGCGAGACTGCAATGATAACACGAGAGGGCGAGGAAGTGCTTTGGACTTCTTCGAAGTGTGAGCCAGTCGAAGTGATGAAGAATGGTGTAAAGAAATGGCGGGTGAGTGTCTAGGGCTTGCCGAAGGACGTTGGCCAAAGTCAGAGGAAGTATTTATCATCGGTGTCGTGCCTAACATCTCGCCCAGCTTCCGTGTTGAACGCATGAGGCGTAGGCGTTGAGATGGTGTAAGTTCATTGGCGGCAGAAGGAATTGGGAACGAGGATGTTGACATAACTCTCTAACGATGAAGTAACACAAACAGTGAAAGGATGGATAGAAGTTGAGAGGTATCACAGCCGTCAAAGAAATGGAAGAGACGGAAGTGAAGAACTGAAAACAAAGAGATTGATTATAAGTTGTCCAGGACAACAATAGACGTGACAGTGGACAGATGAAGAAAAACAAAGGGCTTTCATTGTTCGGTTTATAGGACAATAGTGAACTACGAGTACGTAATCAAAGCGTAAACCGTTGTTATGGCTGGATCAAAAAAAGCCGTCTAAAACCCGTTGTTCTGGAAACGGTGAATCCTTCCGACAACATTTCCGTGAAAGTTTGTCGCTCACCACGTAGCGCACTGCAGTTGCATCGGTGTTGTTTTTAGACGTGGACCTGACATTACACTTTTGCAAGGCGATGTTGATTAGCATTAGAGGAAGGGCTAATCCACCGAATATCGGACGTTGAGAGCTTATTTCAATATTCCGACCACGGAACATCAATGGTTGCGTGTTGGCAGCTGAATTGACGACCAGATCGACGAAAATCAATCCAGGTGTTGCCGTTCTCAATAACGCAAGCCTGTCACCTCAATTTCGTTACGCCGTGAAGAATACATACTCACCCAGACCTCGAACATTCTCTTCAGATGATCTTGAGCGTGATTCCGAATCCGCAGCCACAATTCTTTACGAAAGAAAGCAGTTGAATCCGGAATTTGTGAACAACAGCAATGATCAGTAGAAAACTGAAGGGAAGCTGTATAGAACCATGTATTTTGGAGTGCCATTTGAATTAATCAAACATATGAGACGAGTTGTCTTGTACTGTGATAGGCCTGCGCGATGTCGAAACAATGAAGGTTACCAAAGAGACATAAACATTTAGACACATTTTTTACTTCAATATGCACTGTGAATACTTACTTCAGGTAAACACGTGCTGCCAACAATTTTTTTTCCCCAGTAGTATCGATGGAAACATCTGGTAATCCAGTCCTTCTTGCCTCCCCGAACCTAAGCACGACCTCTTCTCCTCTTCGAAATAACACTATCAGCACTATCGCTACTGGTCAGGCATACATCCTCAGCTTAGCGAACTTGGATGGAAAATACGCTGCAATGAGCTCTGGCTCATCATCCAGCTCTTCTTCAAAAAACACGGGAATAAACGAAAATTCTACGTGCCCAATTTACCTATACTCCAAATATACACTTCAGAGAGAACAAACGCTACCGGGACATGAAATCTCTTCGACGTTCATGCGTTCAGTGAATTCTATAGCCGGCTTAGGTCGGCCTGTCCTTGTTAGCTCAGGAAAGGACGGATCGGTGAGGGTATGGGATGAACGAAGCGGAAGTCCTGGAATTCAAAGTGGGTAGAGTCGACCGTCTGGGATGGATGTTGGTTTGAGAGACATTCATTGCAATTAGTGACCGACCTGAGTAAATCGCGTGCATTCCTATCTTTCGATGTCTCTTTGGATGGATATACAGTGGCTGCTGGTACGGAACTACAGGGCGACGATGCCTCAGTGCTGTATTGGTATGCTCTCCTCAGCTTGTAATCACATCTTGTTTACACCAATAGTAGGGATCCCCGTCAACCGGCTGCTCCGCTTCGAACGCATAGTTCGACCCACTCCGATGATATTACCGTCGTGCATTTTTCTCCGAAGAGACCTGGTGTACTGCTAACGGCGTCATCGGATGGCTTGGTCTCCCTTTCCAATTCCGACGAGGTAGATGAGGATGAGTCGGTGATCAATGTTGGTAACTGGGGTTGTAGCATCAGTCAGGCTGGATGGTTGCCGGATGGGTCCCGGATATGGTGTGCAAGCGATATGGAGACGTTCGGTACATGGTCGGAGGAGGTATGTATGTCGACTTCTGACTAAGGACTCGGTGAGTTGATTGAATTTTGCATAGCTTGAACTGCTTCAGTCGCACGACATTCGTGCTCCATGTCTACATAGTGGACCGAAGACATGGGTTACCGATTACCTTATCAATGCATGTCCATCCTCTCCTTCAAGTGATGGTAATCTAGATGTCTTCGTTGGATCGAACGAGTAGGTGCCTTTTGCCTGGCTTGTACTGTACTGATCAATAATGAAATCATCACAGAGGCGATATTGCATTGTTGTCAAATAGTGATTTGGCAACGCCTCAGAGCCCAGGACAATGGTCTTTGCATAAAGTGTGGTCAACGGGGCATGAAGGGATTGTTAGGAGCCTAATGTGGGACGAACAAGTTAGTGAAATTTCTTCTCTGTATTGACTCAGCTTATTCTATCAATAGAATCAAGTCCTCGTAACAGGCGGAGAAGACGGAAAATTATGTGTTTGGCCTGGATTATCGCAAGGTGGACTTGGCGGACGAGGTGTAGTCTTCGAAGATAATGCCATGGATGTCGATATTGACGCTACCAACATTGATGCTGGAAAAAACTCGAAAAGAACGCGCACGAGGGCAACGGATTGGGATGCAGAAGATGGTGATACAATTGGTAAAAACGGTAAACGATTCAAACGATAGTATCAGGCGGTTGAGACTACTTCTCTACTCATGAAAGGCCGTTCATTATCATTGTGATGTGTGTCTATCAAATTGATCATTGATTGTTAAGACAATACCTCTGCACGAAACATGGACAAGTCGGCAGACTGTCCAACCTCAGTCAATCTTTTTGAAGTACTCGAAGACGTTCAAACACCTACTCATCTAGGTGTACATCCAAGGTATCAAGCTCGACAGATCTCAGACATTCGACATCTACAGATAACATAGCACTCTGTATCCATCTCGACTGGACTACTTCCACAAACCCTCCCATCCGTTTCGAACCAGTCGGAAGAAAGAGATATAAATTAATATCAGGACAAGAAGTGACAAGGAGACTAGTGATCGCTGGATGAACTCTCGTGTAAATAAAGTTACTAACAAATCCACTTCGATTTCGAAAAGAGATTATGTCGATACTTCGTCAAATGGAAGTCTGTCGTACTATTAGGTAGCCCAAAAGCAGGATTGAGTTTCAGGATGTAAATGAGTCCGTTTGATCTGGGAGGGGACGTCGACAGTGACAAGTTTGTTGATGGAACAGGTTGAAAGAGATAGCAATGAAAGAGACATAAGCCAAGATGTTTTGACAATCTGAATATTGTGATTGAATAACTGAACTCTGGACTAGACAGACTGCTACTACGAAGGATAATTTCAAACTGTTGAATGTGGATTTAACATACTTGTAACCATGCACGACCAAAGCAGCGGCGTTTAATGTGAAAAATCAGATTGAGACCGTCCCTCAGAATCAGGCGATCTAAAGGGTTTTAGCTGAACGTTCAGAGCAAAAACAAAAGCATGATGTATGTCAGAACTATAGAAGCGATTTAAATGTAAGGCAAGAACCTTGAAATTAAGCCCAAGGAAAACCCAATGACACAGATTGTGCTTACTAGTAAAGCTAATTGCTGGGTAGGTTTTCTCGACGTCTCCACCAGTTTCAATGGTCCTAAGCGAGATGGCGCATCACGTCAGGTACCAACTCTATACGTTTACTTTTTGTACCATAGAGCGACGACCACTCCGCTCCTTCCAGGCATATTTTACATCATTGAACAGTCTTTTCGATTTAGCCCCAGCGTGGGCTGGTTTCTACCTAACGGAAAGTGTTCCCACTGATGCTTGACAAATTTCAGACTGGCCCAAAATCCAAAGTTGAGCACCCAGAATTGCCTTTCCAGATTACGAAGCTACGTACTGAGTTATGGCTGGCGTTGACTTCGTTTAAGCGATCTTGAAGTAACAATAACGCGTCTACATTCAAGCCGTGTTGGAACTAGTCGGATTCTTCTCGACGCCGTTTCTTTCTGACGGTTGCTTTGGTGTCTTTGGTTTCTTTCGCGGCCATTTCGCAAGTCGAGCCATTTGCTTGAAACTCCTGGATGTCATTTAATCACTTTTCAGTCCTGGTGCTATGCCAAAGGAGGAACTGAGCGGTGCCTGTTGAGTGATATAGACAACCTCTTGGATGGTGGTTTGACAGCTACAATGCACTAGTGGTTCTAGGCTCCTGCAACGTCTAACACAGTCGCAGTCGAGTACCGATTGTCTTCGTTCAAAAGCCGGGCATTTCAGCGAGATTGACCAGCGAGTTCCTTTTCTCCTTCGTAGCCACTTTATATGTCTCAATCCAGTTCACCTTGGTATGTGCGCTATAGCGTGTTCAATGGAACTCACTGTTCAGCTTTTGCTCTTACCTCTATTGATCAGTGTCCCAATTACGCACGTTGCTGACGCAGAGGCTATTGCTGCTGATGATAAGCCAGCTAGGTCAATCGGCGCTGTTGTACATCCTGGTTTAATACTTAAGATGTCAACGATTTCATAGGAAAATAGCTATCGAACCGTGGACCAAGCCCGTGATCAACCTCATTCTTGTCGGCGAAACTGGTGTTGGGAAGACCTCTCTAGTAGATTTCCTCACCAACGTATGTGCTGGAGCGACGCTGGAAGAATTCGAGGCGAAGATTGACTTTAACAATGAGCTCACTGATAAGTTCAGCGCTGCCAGTCGAACGATTGAGCCTCGCTTCTACAGCATCGTCTGTGCCAGCGGGCAGACGGTCAACATACTCGATACACCTGGTCTGGCGGATGCCCGAGGGACTGATAAAGACAATGAGCACAAGGAAGCCATCGCTCACTCTATCAGGGACAATTTCAATGCTGTGGACGCGATTGTCATTCTGACCAACGGCACAGTGACCCGATTAAGTGCTGATACCGCCTACGCACTAGAAACTATATCCAGCATGTTCCCCAAATCCATGGTCGATAACATTACCTTCGTCTTCACCGCGGTGCCTCACCCTATGTCGTTTTGTTTCGATACAGCTTCGCTACCGCAAGAGCTACGAAATGTTCCCATGTTGTCGATTGACAATCCTTATGTACAGTGGTTCAAGTATCAGAAGATGCTTGCACAGGAAGTACCTGCCGACGAGGAAGTCTTTGAGGACATGAACGACCATGTTCATCGTGGTTACAACCGCGCATTGAAGACACTCTCTCGTCTTTTCCAGTACTTGGACAAGTGTAAGATTCAACCCACACATAACATATCCGAACTCTACACCGTGTCGACGGCTATCGAGGCCCTCATCTCTGATGTGGCTAGGTCTCTAGGTTCTATGGAGGAGAAGCGTACGAGTCTCAAACACCTGCAGGCAGAGCTTCAGGAACAGGTGAGTCGATGTCAGAAAGGATTGAATAGGCTCTGACAGTCTTTCTCAATGATCAGGCACACGTAATGAACCTCGAACAACGTTACGAGCGGGTTGTCAATACTCCCGTATATGAGATGGAAGACACCGCTTCGGAGCATAACGTTCTCTGCGTTGCTGGTTCCTGCTACAGCAATTGCATTTTACAATGCACCTCACCTTTTACTCTGGATACGGAAGCCCTTGCTACATCCATTTGCTTTGAGGAGACACCTGGCGTTGCACTCTCCAAGCGCCGATGCGAAGTCTGTGGCCATATCGCAGAAGATCACAAACACTATCGAGCAAAGTGGGTACAGAAGATGAGAACGGAATCAGTGATCGACACAGAATCCAAGAAGCGATACGATACAGCGAGAACCGAGTTTGAAAGAACGACGTGCGTAAAGGAGATTACACAACATCAGATCGCGGAACTCGAGCGAGTTATCGCTGGTAGTGTGGAAAAGGTTGCAGCTCTTTGTGAAAAGTATAACAAACTTTCGCTTTCTGGAAACTTCATTCGTCACATCTTATCTGCGACTTGTATGCTGAAGCTTCGTGAGGCTTACGTTTTGAAGATGGAGGGCAGTATCGAGGAGAAAGATAAGATATCCAAATGGATAAAGCACTTGGAGGGAAAGAAAATCGTTCTTGAGGAGGTTGAGAAGAGGGGAAAAACAATACTTCACTCGGGCGGAGCATGAGGTAATATATATCATTAGGGACAGTCCAAGGTGAGTACTTATATAGTTGCTGAAATGCTCGCTATGGACATAAAAATGTAAGGGATAAAATATGTGTTAAGCAGCTCGAGAGCTGTTGACTTTTTCCTGTACTGCACTATATTCGATCACCGACTTCAGCCAGTGGTTTAAACGAAGGGAAGAAAAGGGTCGATAGTCAACAAGCAGAATTAAGGAATCATTTCAGCGGTCGTTAAACAGCCTCTTTAGTATCCACTTTGACCGACCCTATTTAGAGCCAGCCAGCCGTCCTTATGGGTCTCAAAGAAAATATGAGAAATTTGAACAATGTTTCTCTAAGGCATTCCCAGATATTTCATCTAGTACGTATAGTACATATCATTCCAATGCGAGAATGGGGAGACGACACGAAAAATGTTGCAAAATCATGTACTGGAGGACAACAAGATTGAGGAAATTCAAGCATATGCGCGATAACCAAGTATTTTCACTGCGGAGATTTACTCGCTCTGTTCGTATCTCCAATGGTACCAGCTCCAGTACTAGCAGCAGACGCTGTCGTCGAAGAATTAGATGCGTGCTTGTGATTGCCACTCATTGTTTGAGAAATCTTCGTATTCAAAGCCCTCCGTACACCAGTTCTACTGCTTGACCTGGAGCGGTCTGATTCTTTGGATGAAGCTTGTGACGAGACGGATGAGGCCCGACGGTGGCGTTGCATACGTGTCGGGTCAATGTCTTGAACATTCGCAACACGCGCGAATAAGGAAAGAACTAGAAAAGGTAAAGGAGGAAAGAAATTTATCGGGCTATATATAATTGTTGACTTACTGTCGACGATGGAGACTAACCCGGTGAGATTCCCTGAAGACATTGGAGAGAGTAAGGGTGAAGATAGTGTGGATTCTTGGGTCACGAATACTCTGTGCGCATTAGCTACATAATAATGTTATTGGAATGCAACATCGATCTGTCAGATAACGTACTGGCTAAAATTTTTTGCATCGTATAGAGCATTGTGCTTGTTGGCAGCACAGAGTACACTTAAAGATGACAATGAGTTTAACGGGAACCACGTCCTGATGAGTTAACACTTTACCAGGATATCTGTCTTGCCCGTCTGTAGAACCATCTGGTCCCTAGAGAAACATTGTGGTCAAAATTGGTTTCAATGTGTTAAGCAAAAGATAAACCTTGATTAGGGAGATAAAATGCTGTAGAGATAGGGATAGGATTTGATTACTCTGCGATGGGACGACGATCCTCCCGATATCGGTCACACTGACAGCGCTAAGCAACATTCCACCTTCTTCCTCCAAAACAGCAATATTACTTACACCTTCCTCGCTCATTAGTTTCATCGCTTCTATTACCGGTTCTGTTGACACTGTAGCAACGACTGATGTGTATAGATTGAGCGAAGGTAGCGAGTCGGAAAAGGAACAGAGTGGATTGGAAAGATACAGTCGCAGAGATTCAAATTCAGATTGCTGGGCAAAAGATAGAAACCAGGAAAGAAGACGACGGTCTGAAACGATGCCAATACAGTCCTCCTCGCCAGCACATAACGAGTTCGATTTGATCAAGACTAGAGAAACAGGGTTTGACGTGAAACATTGCGTCGAATGAGAAAAATTGACGTGCTAACCTCGATGCGTTCCTTTGGCAAACACTTCAAGGAGGGAGATAACTGTAGCATCATATGGTATGGTATGGAGCGGATTCTTGTCGGAAAGATCTAGGAGCAAATAATGAGCGATACCTAAGAAGTATTACCAATAGCAGTTCTTACTGCTGACAATGGAAACAGGTACATGTCCAGAGCGGGCAGCGGTGAATATGTCATCTACTCGCGGCTTCTCTTGGACTGCCTCTGCAGAGAACGTGTGTTTCGTGGCGGCAAGAGTTAAGAAAGCATTTACATCGGAGAACTAGATATAGAACCGATTGTCTGATCATTATGGCCAAGATTGAATGCACAAAGGCACGAGACTGACATCGAATAGACCAGAGAGTGAATTGTCGGCCGATTTGATAGCCAGACACGATATATCTTCGGAGAGTAGGATCTAAAGTGATATGATGTATCTCGACGCGAGTCAGTCAACAAGCACTGAGGCTCACGTCGCAAGCCTCTTCCACGCTAGTCTGCCCGTCTACAGCGACAATGCGAGAGTCGATAATGTCTATTGTGACAACACTGTAAGGATATGTTAGCTAAAATGATAGATAACGGATACCTCTAGCAAATGAAGATTGCCACAGTGTTAACCAATTCTCAACATCACCAGGAGGTGAAGTCGCTATGGCTATGAAATTCGCGGAGTCTGGAGAGAGTGTAAACGACTGTGAAAGTCTTCGACCGTGAGCCATGACATGCACTTAGATCATTAAGATTGTGGAAGTTAAAAAGAGCGGAGGCATTCAGGCGCTCAATGATACCACTTACGGTCCAAGGACGGTCCGCAACCATTCTACGATGATACCACCCTACCAGATACAAGAGCTTATTACCAGTGTATTCAGTGGTAAATAGCATTTTACTTTTTTCAAAGCCATAGTCTAATCTTCTCGACTCGGATAGATTCACCAGAATCTGTCTTGCAAGGTTTACAAATACGATGTGGGCAGGCTCTAGGTTATTCCTCAGAAAATGAGCGAGAATCGTACTTACTTGAAGAACAGGAACGGAACTTTACATCGGATGCTCAAATGGAGAGCTCATGCGCTTTGCTCTTCAAGGCGGAGATGCCAGCAAGGTGTGAAGAAGCACATCTGCAAGAAAGCTCATAGCTTAATGCATATACCAAGGCTGAATCATATACCATCTTGTCGCGCCAAAGCGTGCCGAATGACAAAGCAGTCGAGGATATAGTCCTTTTACCCAGCATTTCGCGTGCCTTGGTCTTCTCCGACAATCAGATATACTTCTATACACTCCCCTCTCTAGATGTCGTGCAACTCATCAAACCCATTCGACATGTCGTTGCTTTTGCGGTGGATCAACATCATCTCATCAGACCTGCGCCACCAGCCTCAGGACCACCCCATCGTCTCGAACCTGTAGACTTCTGCGTGATCAAGAGAAGTTCTCTTGCTATGTTTTCCATCGGACAACGTTTGATCTACCAAAAGGTGCATATCTATCGTCTATGCAAACATCTATCACGTCCTTATCATTCTTTGCGTAGGAAATTCCCTTGCCACAAGGCGGAATCCTCGCGTGTCGCGTTGGATCCTCCCTATGCATCGCAGACAAAAGTTACTACAACATGATCAACCTGGACACTGCTGAGATGTTTCCTATTCTTCCGCTAAACCAAGATTACAATAACCCAGAGTTGCCTGTTGAACCCTTTATTGTCCCTACTGGTGAAGATGACTTCCTTGTCGTTTCTTGGACTGGCTCAAACTCCATGGGCATATTTCTTACTGGCTCCGGTGACCCAGTTCGTGGGACCTTGGCTTGGGCACAACATCCTACCTCTATAAGTATGCGTCCCATTTTCTGTCTGTGTACCTCGTTAGTGTCCTCACTCCGTCTCGCAGGTCTGGACCTACCTCATGTCACTGCTATCCTTCCTGATGGTACCCTTGAGATCCACAACATAGATTCACAGAGTCTCGTACAGGTAATCCCTCCTCCATCCGATGATGGTCCAGTGGACAGGACGTGCCTGGTTTCATCTCGATTGGGATACATCGTTCCATCGAATCAACGCTCTACCAAAATGCACAAAGTACCAGTGAACCTTGGCCGAAGCCCTGCTTCCAAGTCGGAACTTGAGATTTCTGAGAAATAAGACATTGGATAAGGGCAATAGTGCCCAGAAGCTCTGGAATAATTTTGAGGCGCGACCATTTCTTTACATACATACAGGCCGAATATATAAGATAATACATAGTACTGATAAATCTTGTAGTTGGATACAAATGAAAGATGCTCTGGTATACACAGATCGAAAGTCCTGTTGGAGGAATCAAAGCAACTCGGTCAAACGAGATTGAAGATGACGGTGGAAAGCGATGCTAATAGAAAAATGGAAGACAGAAGATACGAAGCGTGTCGTTCCTAGTGTGGTTGTAGTTGGATACAAATGAAGGTGTTGTTGGTATACGAAATGAGATAGGAGTCCTGTTGGAGGAGCTGAAAATGATGAGGGCGACATATATGAGAGGAAAAATGTTCAGGGAAAGGAGACGGAAGCGCTCAGAGCGTTTCAGCAGCAGTTTCGGCCGCTCTTAAAGCTAGATCAAAGCCAGCTAACAGCTCTTTGGTATCCTCCAGTCCAACACTGACTCTGATCAAATCCGTATCAACGCCATACTGTGCTGCCCAGTCTAACTCTTTAAAATGAGCAAGGATCGTGAACGGAGACGCGAGAGTGAAGTTGGTACCCAAACTCGGTCCTTTATAACAGGGCAACGCATCAAAGAATGCATGAGACGCTGGAGCTGATGTGAAGGTGACGGAGAAAAGGCCGCCGTAGCCACCTTGTTGGACACCGACTTCTGTATTGGCTTTAACACGTCGAGCTTCGTAGTGTTGGGGTGTGGTATACTTGGGATACGCCACGTCCTTGATCACAGCGTTGGGCGCGCCTGCAATTCGCGAATGTGCGTATAGGAAATCACAGATCGCTTCTGTGTTGTGATCAATAATCCTGACGCGTCTTTGAAAGTCGCGTGAGTTTCGCTCCATGAAGATAGCATCTTGATCGAAGTAAGTATCTTCGTAATTTGAGTCCATGTGTGATTTCAAGGTCGTATAATGGCGTCCCATGGGATTGAGAACAAGACTAGAGGCAAGTTGTGAATAGGAGCAAAATGCTTTTACAGGTCGAGATATTGCAACATACCTTCCACCCATCACGTTTGAAGAACCACTGAAAACCTTGGTCAAACTACAGACCACAATGTCGGCAAACGGCAAAACCTCTACGTTCATGAAATTCCCGATAGTTTCATCGACCACGATCAAGAAGTCGTATTTATCGGCAAGCGCTCTTAAGCGAACCAGATCTGCAGAGCGCAATAAGGGATTCGAAGGGAACTCTGTGAATAACGCAAGGATTGGGGGCTTGGATGGATTCAGCGTGTATTCTTCCTCCAAGATCAATTCGAGCTGGTCGATGTCACTGTCGAGGCCGTGTCCTAGGAAATGACATCCTGGACCCCACTTCTCAAGGATTTTTAAAGTGTCGGCATAAGGGAACCTATAAGATATCATTAATTACTTCGCATATCTCGGAAGAACTGAAAGATCTGACCCAAAGCATACACTCTTTCCCACCGGTCTAGTAGCCAATGCAAGCTGGTGTGCGTTCCAGATCGCATTCATGCCGCTTGGATATAGGTAGACGTCGTTTTCAGATACGTTGCTGACACCTCGGGCACTAGGACCAAGAGGCGGGCTTTGATCACGAGTAATAACGTGGTCAGTATCATCTCGCAATAACCCACCGGCTATTCTACGACGAAGGGCTCGTTTAGCCGCAGCTGCAGCTGCTATTGGGAGGTTTCGACCGTATCTCTCTTCTAAATACACACTATGGTCGGCATTCAAGTCTTCCGCGACTTTGGAAGGTGAGATACGGAGAGCTTCCTTTGCACCATAGTGCTTGTGAGAGGATTTAAAAGATATACCACGAGCAGGTGGAGGCGTAGGGGAAGATGTAGGGGAACCTTCTGGAAGGAGAGAAAGGCATTGCTCTGCTAAACGGGAAGAGATACCGGCACCAGAGTGTTGCCAAAACTGCATCGCCACCGAAAATGCCTCTGAAGGGAAAAGGACGATATGGAGGTCTAATAAAGAGGCTGAACCGTTACAATCACAGTCCTCGGAATTGACTAGTATAGTTTTATTTGCCTTGTCTTCCGGACAAATTAAAAGCTGAATGAGCCGAGCTTGTACTGCAGCTCCTTCCAACGCTGACCGACTCAGGATAAAGGAACGGCAAGCATCAGCAGTTTTTTGAGTTGGGAAAAGCATTGCGCTTTCGCCATAGACACCAAACTTTTGGATACATATTTGAGCAAGCTATGCCGGATATTAGCAACAAGATACACAAGAGGAATTCTAGACAATACCTTTCGTATTCCGAAGCCGATAAAGAATCGAGGGTACCCGCATACCATGGTGTCCAATACCCGTCTGTCTCCTGCTTCATAGCCTACATTATCGCGCCAAGTAGGGAGAGAAACAGAAATTGCATGTGGAGTGAAAGGCGGTACTGGCAGCCCAAGAGCGACTGGCGCAATGCCAACAGTCTCTGTTGTGGTCGCTCCCATGAATGTTTGAAGGTGACTCGGAAAAAGAAAATTTGTTCGGGATTATTGTCCGATGAACCGAATTTGCTTCTGGAGGATATTACGTTAGAATAATTCTGCTTGGGAGCAACGAGGGAGTACTTCGATGTGTTTTTTTATATGCCATCCAGAATATACACTACCGTTTTATTCAATTTCAATATTCATGATGATCATGATTAACATTCATCGCAAGGTCTCGATTCTGCAGCGCACTTCATACACTACATACAACTCTTGTTGAATTCAGCTCGGATGAGCCGTTGGATTTACCGCACAAAGCCCAGGATAGTGTGCCTAGCTCAATTTCAATTTCTTTTTACTTCGGTCTCATCAAGTATTTCGAGTCTCAAACAAAATTCAAAAGCTGGAATATACAGTAGATATATGTACAGAGTTGAAACAGACCGGTGTGTTTAGAACAAGAATACATATGCAGTGGATATGATATTGCTTGCACCAGCGTTGTCAAATTCACGCGCATACATTTCGAATGTGTAGTACAACGTTGCTTGCAAGTAATCCGAAATATACAGATGGAAACAGATGTTTAAGTAGGATAGGGAATAAGAAATTGTCCTGCGCAACCATCCGTACATAGGTCTCGCTAAGTGTCAGACTCTGAGATTGCCTTTTCCTTCCCTTTACGCGACGGAGACATGTTAGCCAGAGAAAGATTCGGCGAACTAGCCATTGCAGCAGAGCCAAATGACGATAACCTCCGTTGCGAGCCATGAGCTGGCGGACTAAGCGTTGTCGAACTTGGGAACCCGTTCAGTGTTGGACTTGCAGGAAGAGAACTGTTTGTCCGCGACGAACTTGTAGCTGCAGGATGTGACTCTCCAGCTGCCGCCTCTGTCAGGAGGAATTCCACCCAGAGACGAGAGAATGACTACAAACGTACGTATTGAGCGAGTGGAAAAAGTTGCGCTCTCGACATTTGGAAGACATACCTCCGTCTCATCCGTCTTTTGCAGGTCAGCGCCTTTGCCTGGACCATCTGAAGTGGATGTCCGGCGCCAGAACGACGAAGAAGGTGATACAACACTTGGTTGGTGTGATCGCTGTAGCCCCGCTTTTTCACGTTCCATGTCCGACCAAGATAAAATAGAGGAGAGTAATGATAGCATCTCAAACCGCTTGGCATCAGCCCGAGGGGTATTGAGGAAAGACAGGAGAACATTAGTGACTAGTCGTCTATCCACATTAGTGTCCGAGGAATTCTTGCGCAATCGTCGAAGTGCTTCCATTAGATGCTCGTTGATGATAACAGCTACAGACAATGTCACTTCGAAGCTAACTTCAGTTTAGAGTAAGAACAACATACCTTCATGCCGTAACTTATTGACAAGAACTGTCTTTTCCTTCACTTCCTTTTCTAGCTCTTGCGTCCGTGAATTATTAGTTTGAGATTCTTCCAGACTCGTCTGATGGAATTTTGAGATTGGACTCAATGATCAAGTATGTTCAGCTTGCCTCTGCTATCAATGCTCGATGCTTGTACTCAGCCAGGGATTGGGTTACTTGCAGTAATTGTGATTCGAAGTCCTTGACAGCCTGCCTTAGCTCATGTTCCTTTGCTACAGGATCGTCTTTAGATAGCAGTTCATGCGAGGTGAGAGGCGGAGGTACCTGCTTGGAAATCTTGTAGCACGGATTGAAGATTGTCTCCTCTTTCTCTCTCCAGCGCAAGTTCGGCGTTTTCTCTCGCGCGCTTTTCTCTTTCGAGCTCTAGATCCCTTGTCATCGACTCCACGGATGATCTTGCGTCTTCTGAGAATGCCCTTTCCTGTAATGCAATCCTTTCCCACTCGTCGCGTTCCAATCTACACCTCTCTAGCTCGGTTTGAGCTTCCCGTAGTTCCCGCTCTCTCAATATACTTTCCTGGGCACTTTCTTGAAAAGCACGATTCCGCATATTGTCAAGCTCAGCCACAGTGCGCGCGGATTCATCAGACGCAGCAATAAGCTCCTCTTTCAAAGTCTCCACGGTGGAATTCAAATCATCGTTTTGGACAGTTAGTTGTTGCACCAGTTGTTCTCTGCGGTCAAGCTCTTCCTGGACAAGCGAAATGATAAGTGTACTTCAGTTTTAGGAGATAAAATATACAAACAGCATCCTGTTTCAGTTTATTACCCAGCGTTGTACGCATTTGCGTTAATTTGGCAAGTAAATTGCGATACTGTGTTCCCAGTGCCTCTTTTTCTTCCCTAGTCCGCTGTAGTTCTCTCTGTAGCCTCTCTATTGGGTCCAGCGTTTCATCTGGCTCACCCTGACCGTTGTTTCCATTAACGTGTATCGGGGACGCGGGGTTGCTCCGCTCGCTATCCAAAGATGATCTCGTTTCTGCAAGAGAAAGACCGTTCATGGCGCGGTTGGGAGAGAAAGACTTGGACAAAGATAAAGAGGGACTTGAAAACTACTGTTGCCTGTTAAACCGCGGTCGAAGCGATGTTCAGCTGAAAGCTTCTTCGACGTGGTCATGAATTGCACATATAATCATGTGATTAATAGCGCGAGCTCGTCGGACCGATTAACTTACACTGACTTCAGGACCACCATGGACGTTCGAGTATCTTTCCTTCAGTTACCTGTGGAGCTTATATGCGATATCCTTCAATTGCTCTCTGTCAAGAACCTTCTTCAGTGCAACCTGGTGAACTTCGAGTTCATGATGTTCTCGAGGATGAATTTCTCATCTGTTTCTCAGGTCTGCAAACGTCTACGGAGAATCATATACCAATCTTCGGCTCTTTTGTACTCCATTGAGCTTTCAAGATGTCGCATGAGATCTGCTATGAGTTCCGACCTTTCTTTTGCGACTCGCCTTCAAAACCTTCGAGATCGTGAAAATGCATGGAGAACACTTAATCTCAACTCCCGGCACAAACTTAAATTGGCCCATTCTGGTACAGTATACGAATTTGCTGGAGGCGTATATGGAACTGGAAAAGAGATCGACCGGCGTACGGCCTATATCACATTCTATGATCTTCCTAGTGTCACGTCCGGTGCCCAGCGCAGTATCACCCATACTTTCTCCGACATCAACGTCGTCGACTTTACTATGGACCCGGCGCAGGACTTACTTGTCCTGGTCTCTATAAATCTTGAGTTAGATTTCTCTTCTAGTCTTTTTGTTGCTATGACTGAAAGTACCTCTCAGTTCTCAGTACATATACGATTTACATCTGCACACGCTTTCGACAAACGAGCCCCATCCACTTGCCCCAGCTCCAATATTACCGTGCTATCGAAAAGAGCCAGGCTTAAATTTGACAGATGGTGCTATTCGAATTCAAATATCAGGAGATACCATTGGTTTCCTCGTCAAGGAGGCTTTCTTGTTCCTGCAAGCTCATTTTGAAGGTGTGTGTGTGTGTGTAAAAGATTGTATGAGATTGAACCTGCCTCTTGATGCTGCTCTTAGTGTTTAAATGGCGCGCCGTGTTTCCAAACTCGGTATGAGCCCTCTTTTCCCATTTTCGTTTTTTCCATACTCACTGCTCAAGTAAGTAGTGTATAGTCAAGTCCATTGCTGGCATCGATGACTTCACTTTCCTGTCCCAGGATCATTTTCTTCTCGTGCAACCTGATGGGTTGTTCAACGTCTACAGTTTCTCCGATCCCATTTCGAATCCGTTAAATCCCATTCTCCGTGCCAGTTATGAGTTGCCGAATTTGTCCCCTGCGTATAATTTCTGGTATATCAGCCTCAGCAGTAATCCGGCTCCATGTGTACCAGGGCCTACAGAAGAGAACAAGGCATATTATTGCTCCCCATCTGATCGGCTTCACGCGTGTTGCATATACGTGTATCAACCTGCCTTACCCAATAGGGACACCGTATATCCTTTCGTTTTCTTCTTTCATCCTAAAACCCTGTTGGATCCACCAAATGAGCGAAAGCATTCTTCTGGAAAAGCACGCATGAACATCTTTTCTCCTTGGCAGGGATCGAACACAGTCGATGTGCATGATGACAATGCGCCCTCACATTCTACTTTGGATAATGATAGTCCGATTTTCTCCGACTTACCTTCCTTCTCCACATCACCATCTGTACCTTCTTCCCCTCACGTTAGCCCTCCTTCCTCTGCTTCCTCTGTTTCATTGGATGGACCTTCAAGCGACCTCCTCAACTTTCCTACCCCCCAAACGATCCACACGAGCCCCTCATCTATGCTTTTCGACATCTCTCCTTCACACTCCAGTCGAACGACTCTATCAAAAGCACAATGTCAGTTCCCCGTTCCTTGGGATGCATGGGGTCCTCAGAACACACGATGGTTCCGAGAGCATCTGAGCAAAGATTGGCAACGTTCCATATACGGTCTCCGCACAGCAGACTGTGTGGTAGATAGGGCTGCACTGGAAAGCTTAATCCACCATAACGGCTATCGTAGTGCTGGTGCGAATCCTGATGTCGATGCCAATGACAGCGACTCTGATAGCGAAGTCGATGGCGGGGACGAGTCGGACGAAGATGGTTTTATATTCATCAACGAAGTAGCATTTTCCGTTGGAGACATTGAAAGCCAATTGGGATGCACGGGTACGCTTCCGAAGTTCCTTCGGGTGAGGGACTTCAATCCGTATTCAATTTCTAAAGTTATGGAAGAAATCACTTCGGAGGAGAATACCAGTATGCAGAATCCACCCTCAACCCTTGTTCCCTGTGCTCCCACAGTCGATAGAGAATTCGTCGAGAGAGAAATCAATAGATTTTCACCAGATATGGTACGAGACCAAGGTGGACACAGACGCGTCGTTACCGAACCCACGAATATCAATGTTCGAGGCGTGTTTACACAGAATATCGTCTCGTGGCTTCCCTATGTGGAGGCAATCAGCCAAGATACTTTCAACGTCAATGAGGTTATGATGGATGATTCCAGGTTACTTCTCATTAAGGTTGGTGCATTTTATTATATGACTCTACGTCGTAGTCCCTGATTATTTTCTTGACAACACAGAGAGGCAGAGGACGTAAGCTAGTGAAAACTATCAATATTTTGACCCTGTAGACCTTTCATCTGGAGAGGGGACTATTATCATGTACGAATGTATTTTTATTTCCATCTGCAATTCAACATGTTTGTACTACATACTAGGCCACAGTTTGATCCGTATCGAGACGCGCCATATTCTGGGCATCAGTCAATTCCAAAGTGTAACTAGAAAAACGTTAGAGAGAGTGGTTCAATTCAGCCTCAAGCTCACGTAGTAGGAACGTCGTTTTGCTTCAAACCATCGATAGGAATAGGTATACCTCCGAAACCATCAATCGTTCCGGCACTAACAATGTACGTAGTTAGTAAAGTCACGGAGAACAACGCGTGAAGAGACTCACCGAACGCTGATATTCACTTCCAGGAGATCGAGTTTCCCGAGCGGGATGATGTCGAGAGAGTTGATAGCCCCTTGCACTAAGAGTACATTGTCAATGGTCCCCGAATCTGCCTTGCCTAGAGGTGGAACCACGACAGGATGGTCGAATGTATGGTCGAAACTGGCATAGACTGTGTTATTGACACCAGCAAGACTTGACACCCTATCGAGGGTAAGCTCGATAATCAAGGGATTTTTGGCTATTATCAGTAGGACCCGTTGGTAAGTATAACTTGAAGCAACAAAGAAAGAATCGTTCGATTAACTGGTGAAGTCGATACTGATTTCTTAAAAGTGTTAGAGGGATATATGCTTCAAGAGTACAACCGGAAAACTTGCTCTATGAGATTAGTGACGAGTGAATCGAGCTGCAGGGAGAAAATGAGTTGAAAGTGAAAGATTGTAGTAAGCATTTAGCTGAAAAACGCACTGTGATTATGGCAGAGATGTTTTGCACCAGACCGATGCCTAGTGCATTGATTATATCGCCGATGGACAGTCCTTCGAGATTAGTAATGGCTTCCGTCGCTGGTGCAGGTACGCCGGCAACATTGATGAACTGTGAGCTTAGCAGAATGCTAAAAATGAAGGCGCGAACGTTCGCGAACATAGTAAAAAGGGACAGCATGAGACGTCAACTTCTTTATTGTCACATTGTGATTTTATAGTATTGTCGGGGCCATACAGCTCAAGCTTGGCATGCGAGTGCAGTGTCAGATGCTGATGTTGAGCTGGCTTCTTGCCAGAGAATGTGTTTTCTGCAAAGTATATGAAGCAAGGAAGATCATAATAATGTTCCTGGACACATGTTCCAGAACCGGTGATCCTTGTCCTCTGTAGTTGCAATCCATTCTCTCTGGCCTTAACTGTTTCGTGAGATGCTTCGGAAATCGAAGGATATAGCGACCATGTGAATTGCGAGTCAATCTGTGCATATTGACGATATATGCGTAGATTAAATAGACCATGACAAGACTTCGGGAACCTTGAGCTTCCATTAGTGGAACGAGTACGTACAGTATCCCATCCTCGAAAACGACATGCGAAACAAGCAGACAGAGGGAGGGTCACGAAGATTTGTAGTGGAAGCAATTGAACTCCCTCAACTAGTGTAATTGTGACCCCGCGATACATCTCACGGTCAGTCGAATGAGCGGCTGAACCTGCCCATGTAGGCCTTTGTACTGTTTAATTTGTGACATACCTTGTTGCTCAAATTTACCTTGAGAGGAGATCATCTGTCAGAGGTGATACATGATATGTTTTTGTCAGATGCTATCAGGAACGATAGTACATGGATTATGCAGACGCTGGTGCACAAATCCCGACTTTTAGACACTGAGAGTTTGCAAGCTATACCTATAATAATTGTCAAAGACTGTATGTAGTTGGATCCAGCTCCAAGCTCACGTAGTAGGCACATCGGTTTCCGTCAGTCCGTTCGTTGTAATCGGTATACCCCCGACGCCCCCAATCGATGCGACACTAGTAGAAACGTCAATCATCAGGACATTTCGAGTAAGGAACCTGGAACTCACTGAATAGTAACATTCATATCCAAGATATCAAGCTCTGCAAGGGGAATGATGTCGAGAGAATTGATAGTGCCTTGAACCATCAGTACATTGTCAATGGTACCAGAATCTGCCGTGCCAAGTGCCGGAATTACTACAGGGGGGTCGAAAGTGTGGTTGAAACTCATGAAGGCCGTGTCATTGACCCCAGCGAGAAGTGACACCGTATTGAGGGTCATTTCGAAGAGCAACAACATATTGCTAGCTGTTCCAGGTCAAGCTCTTGCTAACCGCGAGTTGAGAAAGTATTTGGAAACAGTCTTACCAGTGAAGTCCATTCTAAATTTACATGAGCGTTAGTCAAGATAGATTGGGAAGCACTTAAGAAAGATACTCGCGTAATGAAGTTGGTTAGGAAAGATTCCAGCTATGAGGCAGAATATTGTGAGATTTCCATTCCATGTAAAAACGAGTTGTTTGGAAAAAGAACGTACATCGATTGAGGCAGAAAAGTTCTGTATCAGCCCACCGCCTAGAGCATTGATTACATCGTCAGTGACCACAATCCCAGGATCAGCAGTAGGCACTCCAGCAACATTGGAGAGTAGCAAACTCAAAACGGTGAAAACGAGGACATCTACGCTTGCAAACATTATGCTGCCTCGGTGATGAGACGCCAACTCGTTCGATGCTATTTTATACAAGAATAGGGAAAATTCGAGGCTTCGCAATTGATAAACTCAAGCCTAGAGTCAGGTTTGAATTATGAATTGGTTGAATACAGTGTCCTCTAACTCTTTCGCCGGGGAATATCTGTCACACTCGCCAGGAGGAAAGATTACACGGTAGGTCCTATTGACAGGCACGCTGGTTCTGGGGCATATGCAACACGACACCCAGATCAAGCATCTTTGGGCCTTCGGGTCTTTTAATGTTGACATGGCGGGCTTCGACAATCGAAAGATTCAACTGTATTGAACATAATTACACTACAATCGGAAGGATTCCAATCTTCAGCAATCTAAAGTTTGGAAATTATATGTAACTTACTTGTTTTGGTGTCAAAATGCTCGAGCGTTGGCCTCAATAGACGGAGAAGCGACTGACAAAAAAACCAAACACTATCCAGGTAAAATAACAGGTGAAAACAATAGGTTTAATTAGAGCGACGATGAGAATGAACATACAATAATCCACGATGAATAAGTTGAAAGTCCCAGAAGTAGATGTATAGATATCATTACGAGAAGCAAAGCAAAGTGGATTCTAGGAAGGCGACGGAACAGCCTTCGGAAGGCAGACAATGGTCCCTGGCAGCAGAGTGCCGCAATTAACATCAGGATTCAAAGATTCCAGCTCTTCCAGTGTGCAGTTATGAGCTCGGGCAAGTTCCCAGCAGTAGTCGCCGGGTTGGACCATATATGGTGTAGTTGCATTGGCAGGGCACGGACTTGGAGGCGTAGACCATCCGTAGAATACGAGCTTCCAGATGAGTAGTAGAACCACACCAATGAGGAGAAAAAAGGGGGCAAGAGTTCGATAGCTATTTGTGTTCACACTATGACGGAAGGCTAAAGGCGTGTTGTTCTGCGATGGAGGCGAATTTAGAGGGTATGAAGCAGTGAACATGTGCGCTCACATCGGTAGCTAGTGGCTGGTAGCCATCAGAGCGCGTTGAAGCTTCCTCGACAGCTTCTTGAGTCTGGTCAGGTTCTGGAACTGTCAAATGATCAGCATTTGGCTTAGCAGTAGAAGATATATTATCTTTACCTCTAGTCATCTCGCCGTATTCAGCACCCTGGGGACCCTGCCACAGTGAACCATCTCTGTCCCGAAAGAGGTACCTGCCGCTATCTGAATCGTAGCCCATACGCTCCATTCCTTCTGGCAAGCGGTAACTATCCTTTGAAAAGAGTTTATATATTCAACTTCAAATTTACTAGAGAAGTCTGTGGACCGCAAAGAGACATACTTCATCATATTGGCTCCGTCGCGACATTGTATGAAGGAACTTATAGCGAGGTATGTGGAAGGGCTGTTGAGTCGGAAAACAGGAAGTAAGAAAGTGCAAATTACAAAATACGCCGAAGCCGCGCTTACTCAGGACCACAAGGTTGGGTTGATTATGTGCTAGGTTTAGACATCAAAACTACCTGCCTAGATTAAACAAGTCGAAGAATCGCTACAGATTCTACGTGGGCAGTTTGTGGAAACAAATCGAACCCTCGCAAACTCTCAAGAACATACTTTTTCCCTTCGCCCTCCACTGCATCTCGAGTAGCCCTAAGAATGTTCCCTACATCTCTGGCTTGTGTATGTACGTTACAGCTAACATACGCGACCACTTTTGGTCGGAATTCGAGGAGTTGTTTGATAAAGGGATCATCACAACCTTTCCTAGGCGGATCGATAACCATAACCGTCTTGTCAGGAGGAAAGTCCGATACGGTCTTGAAAATCTCTGCAGCGTCACCCTTTCGAAACGACATTTTCTCAGGTGCAATGTTGTTTAGCTTCGCGTTGTGTTTTGCGTACAAGATAGAGTCAGCGGAGATTTCGATACCTGCCACCGTAGAAAAGTCAGGCGAGAGGGTGATTGCGAATAATCCTGAACCACAGTACGTGTCGATAAGGTGCGTAGGGCGAGAAGGATCGTTGGGATCAGGATAGAGCGAGACAATGGATTCGCGGACGTAGGAAGTCAAGGAGGGAAGGATAGCATTGTTATTCTGGAAGAACGAGCTAGCCACGTATTCGAACAAGAAGTCTCCTACGCGCTCTCGAACGGAAGCGTGGTTGTTGGTTATACATACTTGCTTGTCCTTGCTAGTATCGTTAGGGTCGGGATCAACTGATGTGTCGAGGGACTCCCGAAGTAAGAGAGTCGCTCCTCTTTTGTAAGTATGTATGGTCCTATAGAACATTCAAGAGCAAGACACAAGAAGATGAGTAAATACTAACTTGACCACATTTTGAAATATTTCAGGCAAGGCATGGTTTAGTACAGGCGTCGCAATAGGACATTCCTACGTATACTAACTCAGCAACTCCCAAGACTGAGAAAAATGTATGCCTTACCTCGATATCAAACACCTTGTTTTGACCTTGAATGTTGAATCCAATCTGCAGCCAATCTGGCTTCTCACCGCTCTCGACTTGGGCTTGAAGCGCAGTTCGATCCACTTTGGGCGGCGGAGCCTGGAAATGAGGCGTAATCTTTGTCCGGTAACCATACTGCAACGGCGACCCAATGGTGGGCTGAATCTCAGGTATGGTGGAATCCGGGAGGTCTAGAATGAAACTGAGTTTTCCGAGTATCAGACCAACGAATAGAGCACACCTGAGTAATTCTTATAAGCTTTCACCACCACATTTCGTTTAAAATCAAGTTGCATTTCGTAGGAAAGCATCTAAACGATGAAATCAGCCGGACAGCGCAAAAAGTATCTAGAGACTGTACTGGCCTGGTACTGACAACCTCCACACTTTGAAAAGTATTTACATTTTACCCTCTTGTCGTCTCTAAGCTCCGGATTAGGTCGTATGATTTGTATGAAGTCCGCTAACGAGTGCATTCGATCGTTCTTGAAGACTCTACATTTTACACGGTCACCAGGAAGGCAGAAGGGTACAACAACCACCCAGGCTTTTGAACCCTCTTCGTCTGACTGGGCCAAGCCCTCACCTGCGGATCTAAAAGATTTTCGTCTGTCTTGAACTACGTTTTGAACAAGAAAACGCACCATTGGAAGAAACGGATTTCACTTCCAGCTCTACCTCTGATTTGAAAAGAAACGGAGAATCAAATTCACTACCATTCTCGATAGCATTATCCACGACTTCTTGTCCTAGGAGATTGACGATATCTTTCCATCGAACGTCCTCTGGAGAACAAGCTTCCGGAATATGCCCACGTTGTTTCTTCAAGCGCTTCGCAGTAGCTCTAGCTACAGCTTTCGCCCTTTTAGCTTGTTTTTCCTCCTTGGAAAGTGGTGAAGGTGGGCGGGGACGTTTTCCTGGGCCTTTTTCCGAGAGTTTGGTTGCGGGTTCTGTAGCTTCGGACAAGGACATGGGTAACCACTGGAAAGGACCTCGAATGGGGAAATTGCGTGTATGATATGTTCTGCAGGGAATACGCGGGATAAAATATCGTATTCGAGCAAACATCCACAACGATTCGGAGTTGGGGAAACACAGATAGACAGGGCGCTTAATTATTTTTTCAACCAATCTCATCGCATTGCCATGAAATACATACTTGTTTATTAATTCTAGAGCGGGAGGTGCTAAGCTACCAAGCTGTATAGCTTTTCCTGAGGAATGGACAGCTCATGCCAACAGACCTTTGAAGTGTGATCTTGTTATGTAGGTCCACGCAATTTGCCTACACCTATAGTTCGAATGTGTACATACAGAGCACAATCTAAAGCCAGCGATTTTCTAGCAGGAGGAAGTACATTCGGCGAAGCGAAGACACCCAAGATGTACCCTACTAAGGAGGCTCCCGCAAGATATCTAGGTTCACCTCCTGCTGGAGCCGAAACGTCTCTCTGCACCTCCGCCGCCTGATGCCCTGAAACCCCATGGCACAGAGTAGCAAGACAATTCCACTACCAGTCAGCAGTGCAAGGACAAGAGTGATGATCGCCATTAAATTGTTCATGTCTATGACCGTTTGAACTTCCGGATCCTGGAGCAGGATGAAAGGACCATAAGGATAGATAATCAGAAGGGTGTACAAAGGCAAGAGCAATGTGGGCATAACGACGAGCTTTAGGTCATCTCTCGTGACAATCCCAGTTTCAGGACTAAAGGCAGGGGGGACAGTGGGATGTGTAGATCGAGGAGAAGAACGTAGCAAAGGACTTTGTGAGCCGTGATAGACGGCATAAACTCCCGGGATGACGATGAAGACTACCAAAGCTAGTGGTAGAATCCTCACAAAGATTTCGGCGCCTCCCTCTAGAGGTTTCGTATGCCATGGGCGGGATGCAGTCGCAGTCAGGAAGGCGCCGCATACGCAGAGTGGGATGTATAACACTCCGAAGAAGAGATCCTTGACATCAACTCGATATCCCGTATCATCCTTGTATTTTACCCGATGGGTGCAGAAACCATAAATACCATATGCAATAAGTAGCAATTGTATGGTTGCAATAACCTGCAGAAGGAGTGTCACCAGCACCGTTTCTATAAATCCGGCGATCAGAAGCTCTGGAGGGATGAAGAAATGATCTTTCATCCATAGCAGATAAACGAGGACGATCTGGATAGTGAGTAAGAATGCGATAACGAGGGTATCAGCGACGAGCTGAATCCGGCAGCTGCGTCTGAGAGTATGGTTCATGTTGACCGTGAGGCTGTGGCGGTCGTAAACACGGAGCTCGAGGAATCAGCGAGCTTTATATGTGAACGCGTAATTGGCTTGGCAGTTTCTCACTATCCTATCTGATATTATTCATGTAATAAAGAAGGAGTCAAGTTGGAGTGCACGTTCAGATCATTGTCAAGCAACGCACTGCACTGAAATTTGAAGCCACGGGATTTGTTGGTACAAGAATCTAAAAGACAGAGAACATCTGCTTCTTCGACTTGTTCACGCTCTATCTTAAAATGACGGCGGGAAGAAAGAAGTGCATGTAGATACGGTTGTCCTGGATGCCATTGCGAATAAGGTACTTACAACGAATTGTCGACATTCTGATCTCGAACTCACAGTTCAATCATAATCACCACCTAATGAAGTAAATCAGGTCACGAATTTGAGGAGGTAGCCTAGATTCTTACCGCCACCACCGTCATCGCCTCCTCCCCCGTCTCCGAGATCATCAAAGTTTTCTCCTTCGCCGTTATCAAAGTAGTTGTCGGCGTAATCATTGTCGTATTCTTCCTCGGTATCATAGTCGGGATCGTCTTGAGGGCCGCCATCATCTGATCCTTCCCGCGCCGAATCATTCTACGAAACCTGTTAAGACAATATTATCCTGAACTAACAAACGCACCGCTTCATCGTCATCAAGCATGTTATCAAGATTAAGTTTCTTCTTCTGACCAGCTTGTTTCCGGGCTGAATTTCAATGAGAATCGTATTATTTTGCGAGCAAGGTTACTCAAACCTTTTGCTTTTTTCTTGGGATTGAAATACGCCTCGAATATTTCGGGTGGAAAGAAGGGAGCATGCAGGTCGCTGCGTTTCAGTGTTGGCTGTGATGCAGTTGAAGGTCGATATTTATCCGAGTATCGAGGCAGCTCTTAAGTGTCAATGTTGAGCATGCATGCAGTCGACAATGCATATAATTCGTACCAGTAGATTTGGTCGACTCTACAACGAAATATTGGGATTTTCGGAGTCTGGACGCGAATCCAACTTGGAGCTGCGTTATTCGTTTCTCTTTTTCAGTGGATTCAGTCATAACTGGAGGCCTCATTGGCTATTGAACTTCATACTGAGGAACTTGTGAACATAAAAGATCCATAGAGAACGTACAGGATACAGCGCAGTTGCTTCTCTGGACATAGCCTGAATATCTGCAAAGGAAAGTCCCATAGGGGGCAACGCTCCGCCTCCAAATCCTCTTCCCCTGCCTCTGCCGCCACCTCTTCCTCGTCCAGCCATGGTACAAAAATCCAAGTTAAAGTTTTGGTCCAAACAATTCAAAGCAATGATTAGCTAATAGAGCTGCCGTCAATTTCTTTGTAACAGCTGTTGCCTTTTGACTTCCATCATCCCCCACCACCTAACAGACCCTTGACCCATTCTCTCATCCTCCAACACTTTCAGCATCTTTGACAGACTTCAATGGACAACATGAACAAGTCACTCGACGATGTAGGTCGAATTTGGACTCCATACCCACCGCCACAGACATTCAACAAACATATTTTTAAAAAATTCTCAGATCATCAAATCTCGTCCAAGGACTCACCGTCGCCCCAGCGGTCGTAATGCTCGTGCGCAGGTGCTTGGAAATACTGCGGCTGCTACCCCTGCCGCTCGTCAGCGTATCAAAGCTGCGAAGGCGACACCTGCACAGCCTGCAACTACCCAGCAGTCAGCAGATAAAATTATTGTTTCGAACTTGCCCCAGGATGTCAATGAACAACAGGTCAAGGTACGCTAATTCTGTTTAGCATCTATCAAAAAAGTTGTTGACCCTATTCCTGTTATAGGAGCTGTTCCATACCACTGTCGGTCCCCTTCGGGATGTCACTCTTCACTACGACAGTGCTGGTCGCTCCAAAGGCGTTGCCGCTGTGCAGTTCCAACGCAAGGGAGACGGCACTAAGGCCTACCAGCAGTATAACAACAGGCTCATCGATGGCAGTTAGTATCACCTCCTATCCGTTCATATCGTCTTCTTTTGCCGGTGCTGCATTCGAGCGATCGAATACTGCCGATTTCTACGTTATCTTCCTTTGCATTGCAGAAGGTCTCGGCTCTGTCTCTGTCTGGTCGACGTTCCTCTACAAGGCATTAAGCGGGTTGTGACAGTTTGGAGGTGCAATCCCTATTCCCTCGAGCGGAAATGGTTCACCTTCCTACCAGTAACACGTCTGTGATTGGTGCTTGGAATGGGCTATGTGTGCGGCACTTTTCATCTGTTGACGCATGCAATTCTGACAACGTGGGCTTGGTCACCTATGAACGGTATGGTTTCCGACGCTTGGGATAGCGACCAAAAAATCACTGGTATGCTTTGAGGACAGCAATGTAGGAGCTTGCCAGCTGGCCATAAGACAGAGACATAGCCGGTGATTCTTCGAAGATGTTGCGGGCGAAGATAAACGTTGGCCGTATACGTTCAAATTTACTTGCTTCCTACTGCTGCCTACGTTCAGCCGACTAACCAAAATCCGCTTCTTCCCTTCTCTTACACGCACATCCAATCTATTGGTACTTGCCGTCTTCACTCCCTCTCGTAGAACGACCGATGAAGATCGAGATCGTTGTTAACCCTACGCGAGCGGCTCCTGGACCTTCTTTGGCTGCTCGAGTTGCTCCCGCCGCTACGGCTGCGGCTGCTCAGACTAACGGCACCCGTATTGCTACGAGGTCAGTCACCCAAGTTTGAGGCAGCATTGAATTAGCTCATGATGTCCGGCGTTTTGAAGAGGTGGAGCTCGCAGAGGACGAGGACGAGGAGGCAGACCCCGCAAGAATGAACGTCCAACTAAATCTGCCGCTGACCTTGATGCCGAAATGGAGGTGTGTGTCCGCAGTGAATTGCACCCTTGCGTGAATCTTGATTGTCATGTCTTAGGACTATACCGCCAGCACCGCACCTGCTGCCCCCGCCGCAGCAGCTTAGGTATATAATCTGTGCGATTCTAGAACTGAACTATTCTTTCTTGCAGCAATTTTGGTGTTTTAACGAATTGACGACGCGTACAATATTTCACTTCTCTACACCTCTCTTATCGTAAATGTGTGTAAACTATATACCTCGATTGCATCCCGTTGTCTTGATTAGCTGAGAACAATAAGTTGTCTTTCATTGTGCACCATCTATTGTTTGCGTTAGACTTTCACTGCAACTACTATGACCGAGCCTACTCGATACGCTGACCGTCCTGAATGGAGTGATGTTCTGCCTGTTGAACAGTACGAGAATGCGAATCCGCTGGCCCCAATATTCTACACCAACGAATGTGCGTATTTGTTAATAATAGCTGAATTAAAGACCGAAAAGTTTGTAGACAAAGATGCGACAAATTACTTTCGTGGAATTATTAAGACAGGAGAAAAGAGCCAGAGAGTTCTTGAGCTCACTGAGCACATCATCCGCCTCAATCCTGCTCACTACACTGCTTGGTTCGTTGTAACGGTCGTTGTGCTCGTTCGATCTCTCGATTATTTCTTTTCAATAGGCAGTATCGATACGAAACCCTGCTAGCCATCGATTCTAATCTCGAGGATGAACTTCAGCTAATGGACGAATTGGCCATAACCCACTTGAAGACTTATCAAGTATGGCATCATAGACGACTATTAATGCTCAAGATTCGCAAGCCTGCAGCGGAACTAGTTTTCATCGCTAAAACATTCAAAGTCGACGCAAAAAACTATCATACATGGTCTTATCGGCAATGGCTACTGGCGTATTTCAACGACGACGAACTCTGGGGCGGAGAATTGGACTTTGTCGAAGATCTACTTTATGCAGATATTCGAAATAACTCGGCATGGCACCATCGGTTTTTTACTGTATTCCAATCCGGAGTTCACGATGGAGAGGAAAACAGAGAAAGGGTCCTCAAGCGGGAGCTAATGTATGCCTTTATTTGATATACCTGGATAGGCGCAAATTCTTCCTCATGATCTTGTCTGATAGATACGTCAAACAAAGCATATCTCTAGTCCCTAATAATGCTTCAGCTTGGAACTACATCCGGGGCATTTTGGAACATCACTCTATCCCTTACTCTAGGGTGACCACTTTTGTCCAGCCATATACACTATCGATGGACGAGCAGACGGCAGATCTGGTCGATTTGGATAATCCACCCCCATCTAAGGGCGCGCACCTTCCTTGTGCTTTTGCCATTGAATTCTTTGCCGATATCTACGAAGCGGAGGGTGGAGATAGCATGTTGAAGGCAACAGAGGTAAGTTGGTGAATGTGCTCATAGCACCGTGGTCTTCATGCTTTGATTAGCTATGGAAGTCCCTTGGCAATGAGTACGATATCGCCCGGAAAAAGTACGACTTGATCTATGTTTCACGCCGATACTCATTACAACGTTTATCAGATATTGGGAACATCGTATCAGAGAAGGCCTACGAGCTATTCAGACATAAGATTAGGAATGCGTATTTCCGCTGGAGTGTTCATTACTTATACTCATAGTACAGACACGCCGCACCTGGTGAATGTATCCTATGCAACTAACCTTATCATATAACATTCAACTTCATTCCATTATCATCGAAAGGTGTCAAGTATCTTATATTTCACGCAGTGAAGGAAAGATAAAATATATAAAATGGGTACAGTCGAGTTTGTGTGTATGCAGCCGTGTTTCTTTTGTCTTCCCAACTCTGAACAGCAAACGATCCCGGTGCTGTGATATTAATGCTTATTAGTTGATCAAGGGCGGCAATAAAATCTGACTGGATCAACCCGTGGCGATATCCATTCTCCTTGACGGAAAAATTGTTCTCGTTTCAAGCTAGCCTTTCCATCTGCTCGTTCTCGTTTAATCTTCTCCAGTTCGCGTAGTACTGCTGCGTGGTTGTCCCGAGGTGGGCATTTGACCGATTTCGTCTGTAGAGCTGCATCAGAATCGGCTTCTTTAATTCTAGTGGTATGTGATACCATGGTACTTCCAGAATTTACGCTTGATGTCTTTTTGGTCTGGGGGTCGTGGATAAGTGTCTGAAAAGGGAAATATTTGGATAGCCCCTTTTGCTTAGGAATTAGAGGTCAAAGCGGTACTTATCAACCCCGATCAGTAAAATTTCAGCTTCTACTAAGACTATGTACTAAAATGAAGCAGTGTCCACAGGATCCGATCACAACTCAAGAGGAGAAAGATTGGCTCAGATGATGTATGTAGAAAATTTGAGTTTCGAAATATACATAGATTATATGGAAGCTCGACCCGTTTATTATATATGTAAAGACCGTACGCTGAGAGATGAAGCGATTATTGAGCGGCTACAATGATTAAATTCGTATAATCAATGAAATCGTGAATCCATTTTCAAGCTCTGATCTGCGCGGCACGATGCTGGCTCTGGTAGTGGGTTCAGAAGCGCAGCAAGATTCGACGGTCTGATTTTCATTAATTGTGGTTGTGGTGCATTCAGTAGCCCAGCAATACTCGGAGGCCTTGGTTGTCCCTTTGGAGGTATCGGTACAAGTATCGGTACGGGTACCGGTAAGGCAATACTCGTGGGAGTCGAGGCGGGGCTCGAAACCTGCGAAACCTTTGGAGCTTTTAGTGTGTGCGGTACCTCCGAAGGACCGTACCCTGGATATCGATTACCGGAATTGACGATAACGATATCTGAATTCCCGCGTGTGGGCGGCACAAGTCGAGGTTTTCTATGTTCTGGGACGTATTCATGGCGTCGTTTCCTATGTCGAGTAAGCGAACCTGGGTCTGCTGTGGCGAATTCGCAATTGGGGCATTCTTGGTCCTTGATTTTCGTGCTAGAGTGGTAAATTTAAGTATTCGATTCGTGGAAATACTGAGGATTAGAGAACGTACTGTACGCTACGGATATGTGTATCTGTATTACTCTTCTGCAAGCTCTTGAACCCGCAATTGGCGTAAGGGCAAGAAAAGGATCTTTGACCACGATCATTCATCGATAAGCAAGGTGAATCCTTCTTCTGGGCCAGAATGAAAACATACCTCGATGCTCTCTCTTCCCCTCTCAGATGTTTCTGCATATGTCTTTGCAGATCGCATGGTCGAGCCACTCTGGCGCCACAAAACTCGCAGGCGGTTGGATCCTTTAAAGTCCCATCGGACTGATAAACCTATTAAGTTCGCAGATCCAACAAACCGAGGCCAGGTAGAAAATGAAACAAGACACGGTACCAGTGTCCTAGCCTTAGGCATTGATGTAGGAATGAAGATGAAGGAAAGAGTAGACAATCATCGATTAAAGACAAGCGGACATTTATGGACCCACACATTACAGGCAATGTGTTTTCTGTCAAGGGCGTGTTGAAGGCATGCCACCGCAAGGCATCAGCGCGTTTTAATATAAGTTTGATATAAATCATAACCTTTGCAGGGTAATACCTAGCATCGATCTTCAAACATTCATCATGAGGTAGGTCATACTCGCAGTCGATTGATTTCTTTATTCGTCGTGAACACTACAATAGTTAGTACATGTACATCAGATATCGTGAAGAATGGAAAAAGAGACATTAGCTAGACGTTATACTTGGCTCCTTACATTTTCTCTTTACGCTTTCTCCGAGATATCGTGATCGTGAACATCATGATGCTCGTGTGTTTTCACATCCTCACTATCCCTTGAGTGACTACCTTCAGCATCTCTGGGAGTGGAAGTTACATCGCCAATCTCAGCATCGTCATCTCCTCCACCATCCTCGAAAGCCGCCCGATGCTTCTCAAATTGCCTTCCATGTTTCTCTGGTCCAAAGAGTGTCACCACGAGAACAAACGCAGCGACACATCCGATCAAGATTCCTTGCACTGTAGCATAATCCGGAACAGTCTTTCTTCCATCTGGGAAATCGCTACTGACTGGTACAGCGATAGTGGTTTTGAGATGGTCACCTCCTGTCGATTCGATTTGAGCTGAGGCGCTCGAGACCATGTTACCGACTTGGTAAGCCACACCAGGAAAAGTGGCACGGAAGGCCGGGGGACTCATCTCTGCTAGTTGAATCGGGATAACTCCCCAGGCGCCCTGGACGCCGAATTGAATGCAAAAGGCACCGGCGGAAAGGCCGCTGAAGGAAGAAGGAAGAATCCAGAGAGGGATGAAGCATGCGACGAGGAGGACGAATATAATGATGGTTAACCGACGACCAATATACTGAGAGACGTAGCCAGCGATAGCTCCACCAGCAATGGCACCACAGTTACCGATGATAGTCATGACGGTGGCATCGTGGGAGGAAAATCCTTTGCTAGTTTGGATGTAAGTGGGGAAAAGATCCTAGGACATAGTCAGTAAGGGAAAAGGAGAGAAGTCAGGAGACACAAGGAGGAAATGAGATTCGAGGAAGAAGAATGAATAAATCAAGCAGTCAGAGACAACTTTCTAGGAAACCGCTCAGGAGCCGTCCAATCTGATGTTCATACAGAACTCACGTTGGGAGCGGACAAAAGACGAATAGAATGAAGGGAAAAACAGGAAAGGAACAAGACAGTTGGTAATGGATAAGAATTCACCTGAGATCCGTGCGAGAGGAAATTGAAGCCTATGTCAAACATTGCATGAACATGTCATTGTCAACGTCGGAGTACAACAACTCTTACCGGTCATCAATAGAACAGCATAGATACACAGCATCCAATGGGCCTTGAGCATTTTTCGGGTCTCCCTGAGGAAGATCTTCGTTTTCACTGCGCCTCCGTGTGGCAAGCCCAACTTTTCCTCCCGTAAGCGTGCGTCTTCCTTGGCCTTCAAGAATACTGCACTCTCTGGAAGGAGAAGTCTCACGAACGCCGCGAAAGCACTAATTCCCGCCGCACACCAGAATAGAGCGCGCCAGCCCTGTGACTGTTCCGGTACCAGATAAAGGTTGATCACGGCTGCAAGAAGGTATCCCACAGCGTAGCCTTGCTGCAAAACACCACTTGCCAGACCACGAGTTTCGACGGGCAAATTCTCCAGAGCGGTAGAGGCAGCCATGCCCCAGATACCGCCCATACCGATACCGAACAAACTCCTCACAGCTAGAAATTGCGAGTATGTTTGCACGAAACCAGCTCCGAGTTCTAGTACAGAGACGAGAAGAAGGTTGAATACAAGAGGGTACTTGCGTCCGAATCGATCGGATATGATACCGAAGATAACAGCACCAACAGATCGTAGAAGGAGTGTCAAAGTTATCGCACGGGTAATATCAGTCGTGTTTCTGTTGAACTGTTTCGACAAAGCCGTTACTGAGAGGGAGACCGAGAAAAAATCGATAGCGTCGCAGGACCACGCCAACCAACTGTCGGGAGAATATTAGTCTTCTCTTGTAGCCATAGTACGTCTACCTACCCAGTCCAAAATTCTGCCCATTGTCTAGCGTTCAACTCCAATAACGCTTTTGAAAGCGATTTCTCCGTCGCTATCGTTTCCCTCCTAGGTACGAGGTTGTGCGTCGCGTTGGACCATAACTGCGACAGAGCAGATACCATCGTATCTTATTCAAATAACCAAGTAGGGATACTCGTAGTGGAGAGAGAGACAGAGGGATAAATTGACATTTTGCCTCAGTATAACTATTTTATAGAATTCATTTACAGGCACAGTTTTCGGATCCAATCAGACGAATCTGATCAGGTGGGGGCGGGAAACCCTGGGTCAAACTCCATTTGGATTATATTCCGCCTTGATATGTCCCGTGTTCGTGATTTTCTAATACAATTTTGAATTTTCTATCCAGCTAGTTCCGGTCAACTGTACTACTACTTGTCGATTTTGTAATGGGGTAAATATCTTCCGCCCGACAGGAGACATGCATTAAGCACAATAATTACCTCCTTCTCAGACTTAAGCCGGAAAGGAGCCGGGCTAGAGTAAGTGCTTATGTCATCAGATTTTGTTTCTTCAATTTAAACCATTAACTTCTAAATTTCCTCTCAACTTCATCAAGACCTCGCCAATGCACTTTTTAAATACCGTTTCCTTTCTCTCTATCTTTGTTGTATCAGCGCTCTTTCCATTGTCGGCGTCCGCTTGTGAAGGACCATGCATTACGAACACGACTGACAAGTACATCGAAAAGTTCACGACTCCAGTGAAGACGCTTCTGGGATATACGGTCAGTATATATGCGCTCTCTTTCTCTTTTTCTTCCACTAATTGTTCAATCGCGATGTAGAACATTAAAATCGCGTCTCGTTTCTACATCCCTTCCACTGCTGATTGTGCTTCTCATCTTCAAGACGCTTACCATAAAGTCGCCTATGCTTCTCTTGAAAACGCCATTTTTCCTTCTTATTTTCACGGTAAATGCGAGCAGCACACTGCAAACGGAACCCTTGTCAACCCGCCAGGATGTCCTAATCCCGACTGTCCCGTCGTCTGCGGTACACCAGGATCCATGGTTCACTTCTTTCCTGTCCTACGCAACATCACTGTCACAACGCATGAAGAAATTTTCGCTCTTCTTACGAAGCAAGACTCGGCTTCATTCCAAGATGTGAAGACCTGTGTGCTGAACGCTATGCCCGCCAAGAAATGCCCTAATAAAGACGCTTCTCATACTACCAGATCTTTCTCGCGATTGTTCGCAGCTCGCTTTCCTCGCTCTTTGGCTCGTGGCTCATTTACTGGGTTGTCGCGGCGCGAAACCTGCTTCGACGATGCGACTTTTGAAAAGGATCTACACGATGTCCTCCAGGCTGGCATGGTACAGATGTGGCCTGATGTTTGCGATGCACACAATGAGTATGCTAAATGTAACTGGGAGAAGGAGATGAAGGCGTTTATCTTGCAATTCCCTTGAAATCCCAAAAGCGACTCTAGTTCACGCAGGCTCGAAAAACTCACACTCATGACTTTGACATTGACTACTATCACAAAATTCCTGTACAACTACCTACCACCTGCTCATCGCTATGTATCTCTAGTCCTGTATTGTTTATTCTCGATTTGTGTAAATTTGGTATAATCATCTCTTTAAAGGATATAGTCGTTCGAGACAATCCAAAAATTTAATCTAACATTCCGGTATATTATACTACTCCAAATGCTGATTCCAGGAATGAACAAAGCCTGTCCGCCCACACCTCCGGACTATCCCAGAGTCTTTAGCTCTAGCTCTTTAAATTTGCAGCTACCACACGAAAACAGTGAAAAGAAAAATGACCCTCCTTGTGTTATCCGCACGGATTGGAAACAAATGACAATATACTACAGTGGAAGAAGTGTATGGGTTACGAATAGGATATGCGAATGTAAGCACGATTGACTTTAAACGGTTAACATTGACCGAGGAAGCTGCTCTTTGGGATTGTCTGTTTATAGTCATTGACCCATGTCGTGAGGTTAGGGTTGGTATATGCCTCCATATATCTGAAAAAAGTGAATTAGAAAATTCGTCTAAGAAAGGTTATGAAAACCTATCTCACTCATTGATATACCTACAAGGGGAAAGAAAACAATCACGATAGGTTAGCGGCGATTTGCACTCAAAGCAAAGATGGAAGGATTCTTACGCGGCGGTAGGAAAATCCTCCGGGTCACACCCAACATTGATACTATCCGAAAGTTGGTACACGCGAATCCAGTCGACTGTCATAATCGCAGGGAATTTCAAGTGGTCGACATCGACGTAACCGAAGTTTGGGCTTATACCCAGATTAGCAAGAAGATATAATGGCTCTTGAGGAACAGGCCGGTCGGAAGTCTCCACTTCACTATCCGCACCGACTCCAGCAACGTTCAGTGTCCATGCTGCCTGACCATTGTTGATCCAGGTTATATACTACGAAACGGATAAATATGGCTTGATCAATCTGTAGCATGGAAAGAGATCTTACAGCATCGTCGAAGCCCGGTTTATACTCTAGTCCATAGGTGGCGAAACATGTCCCATTGAGCTGATAGCAGTTCTGGGCTGGGAAATGTCAGACGGGTGATTGATGGAATAGAAAATCAAGTGCATACCCGTTTCAGATACACAAGAAGTAGCTTGCTGATACACGCCTCCCAAGTAGGTGTTGAGGGTAGTGATACTTGAATTGTGAATGATCAGGTTATCCGTGGTGTTTTTCCAGATATATTCGTGGTTGAATGGCTAGGAGGTAATCAGGGTGTAAGAGAGTCATGAAATGTCTAACACCTTACCGCCCACTGCCCGGATTGTGATACAAAACCCTTGCTATCTGATACCTGACATAGACATACATAAACCTCAACCTCAGCACACAAGCACCTGCAAGTACTTACCTGAGCCTCAAAAACATCAATTTCAGGCGCCGAACGTCCAACATAAGTATCATCTGAATGAATTGGCCCAGGGTGCGATTCACCAGGGCAAGTACACCTAGAGAGACGCTGGCCAGGCAGGTATGATAAAACGTCATCGTATGAAGGATCCCCGTTCTCGGTTGCTGCAAGAGGGAGACCGTTAAGCGTTTGATTGGGAGCAGTACCGACATCGCAAGCGTCGTAAGTATAAGGCCACATTCCGTCCAAACTAGCACCGTAACCGGCTCTTCCTGTTCGAAAGGTCAACGACAAATTATTGCGTCAATTGAGTTTTGGGAGATATACCTAGATTGCCCATAGTCCAAATCTAAATGAGATCGTCAGTACATACCGGTTTACTTGAAGCGTTGATACACACCGCAGGCCTATAGAAAAGCAACGTCAACCATAATCAAAACGTGCGAAATTGAATTTACCATAATCCCAGCACATTGTTTGCTCCAGGCAAGTTCACGCTGGCTAAGACCAATCCACCCGTAAAACAAAACTTATTCCATGTCGACATCATACCACCCTGGTAGTTCAAACCGTGGTTTACTTTCTTTGAAAGCGTGATTTGGAGTGAGCCGTTTTTAGTCGTGATGGCTTCGGGACTGTACCACTCTAAATTGTTTGTCTGAAATTTGAGTCAGTGAGAACGAGATCAAACTACGAAGCAATAGCTGAAGCGTGACTATCCCGAATGTCGAAGGTTTGACATGGGCAAAATTGCAACTATTGAACCCACCTGCCAGTAGTGGAGATCAACTGTTTGAGAAGAGCGTGGCATCAGCAAATTCAATCAGGCGTATCCAATCAACACATACCAGCTTCCCAGTATGGATCATCTCCTGGATAGAATGTCCGGCCTTCGGTGTTGAACTCGTCACTGAAGATGAGCTGCATCTCAGAGTTGTCATTGAAAGACGAATAAGTGTAAGCGTCCTGAGGAGTTTCGAGATCTATCATGCCCCAATTCCCTGGCATGCTAGGAACCTGGATGAAATCAAAATTGTATTCGGGAACAAGCAAATCCCCACAAAGCGAATGAACCTACTTGGCCGCTACCGTTCGTTCCTCCCAAGTTAAATCCACCATTGGTTGACACGGAGTGTGTTAGAAAATGAGACGCGATTGGGTATCCAGCGCTGGAGAATGTTCAGTCATATGTTAAATGCCTTGAACATCAGAAGGACATACAAGAGACCAACGAGCGTGACCAATAAGATCGCAAGACAACCCAAGTTGGCGAATCCTCTAGTAGTCAGAAATGTCCCTCCTTTGTCGTTCTTCCTGTCACGTTTGGGGTCTGGATTATGAAGGTAGTCGTCTGGTTCGCGAACGTTTAAGGCCACTGCTGCACCCCATTCTCGAGGGTCGGGAGATAGAGAGAACTACGCATCGAGATTAGAGCTGCTGTATATAACATAGGCAGAAACAAACCTTGTCAGAGACTGAGGGTTTGAGAGACGGGGGTCGGCGGTCTGCTGCAGCATCATATGGAGAGTTCTGTATGTCGTTAGAAAGTATCAAAACTTTCGAAAGCGAAAAGAAAACTTACAGTGGAACCCATACTTCTTACTGAAGGAGGTCCCCGTCGGTTAGGGGACGCAGAAGGAGGAAGGAGATTGGTCATTGAACTCGCAGGAGAGCCTGGCATTTGAGAATATGGTGGTGCTCGACTCATAGTCGCGAATAAAAGGAAAACAGACGGATCTAGCAAGCAAGGAATGAGAATGTAGAAAAGAGTGTGTGATACAGTCAAAGCTCAGTCTCTGCTGAGAGGGCGGGGCTGCAGTAGCAGTGGGAAGAAATATAAGGGTTGTAAGAAGTGACAATCAGACGGCCCCTCATGAATGAATTGACTGCCATCATAGAAATATCATTTTGTCCCAAATCAAATTTGGCTACACGCTTTTCACTCAGAATCTCAACTCAACACCATGGCCTTGTTATTTGCCAAAAAACATATACAGATAAGAAACCTTCTTCTCCTTGACAGTGGAAATTACCGTCGTTTCATTCATGAACGATGCGATTTGGCTTCAGGCCCTTTCCAAAACGTTTGCAATTAATGGTTCATCCCACCAATGCTAGGATATTCAAAGGTCAACCATGAACCCAGGTCAGCTTGAGTTCGAGGGTATCGATGGTTAGGCGAGCCGTTTACTCCAATCCTCAGTTATTCGTACCAGGAAAAGCCTTGTGCACAATTGTATTGTCCAGTTATTCCTGATCAGACAACCTGCTTTCAGTACATGGATATAACGCTTATAAGTATGCGGTGAAAGCGATATATAATGTTACCATTCATCAGACAAAATCTAAGAACCAACCATGGGAGAGAAATCAAGCAGCAGCAAGTATAATAATATATTGATATTCCAAGGAAATTTTGGAACCCTGGATATTAAGATAAATAAGTATGGAACGAAAAGATTCATGCACCGATCGAATCAAGCCCGTTGTAGCCAACCTACTTCTAGCCCAGTCATCGTTCGCATGTTGTCAGGGTAAGTCCTATTGCTTTCCTTCAAGAGGACAGCAAGCCTCTGGCAAGTGTCCATTGGATAGAAAAGGTATTCTGCTTGCGGGAATCCCGGATACTTCTCCAACATGCTGTAAAGGACGACGGATGAGTAAATTTCTACGCTGAACGAGCAAACAGGCAGGCAGACTTTTTGAGGTTCAGCTTTCCTTCAGACGGTCCTATGAGCTTGTACAACACCTTTGCTACGTTCATTGAACTACTTTTCGGAATTGCGTAGCGTTTCAAAGTAGCATATGCGAGTTGAAGGCTAGGCTTGAACAACCAGATCTGAATTACAATGCTCATCAGTTGTCGTGTATGGATCAAGAAACAACTTTTACGCACGAGAATGCGAGGACGCTCATCCTCTTCATCGGAGATGACAAATCGATGCGATGCATGAGCGTGTACGAACTCGACCATGTCTTCGACGATGAACGCAGATAATGGGATCCTGATAGGCCTGCTTGCAATGAGCACCCAATCGAGGAACGTGTAGACAACGGAACATACTCTGAGGAAGCGCTGACAGGACGAACAGCATACTTCAGAATCTTGAAGGCAGTAACTTTAGAGGGATCAGATGAAAAATGCTCCTGGCATCGACCTAGAACGGATCCACATAAACAACGGACCAAACGATGGTCATCACCCTGATTTGCCGTGTGTTAGAATCGGATGTCATCACAAAAGGAAGGAAGAGGCAAAGAAATGTATTCTCGAAAGTAGCTCCCGAGACGTAGGCCTCATAACACGAGAGTTGTTTTAACGAGCGATGAAACGACATAGTCGTTCTCATTCTTGGACGCTTTGTATCAACCGATTGAGTCAGAACCCAAGGCGGAAACCTGAACGCGAGGGAACGGTTTCCAACCCTACGATTCATGACCATTGGTAAATTCGCCAACGCCGGTCTTCTTGATCGCCCACTCAAAAAAGGAGTAGATATCATGGACTTACCTTGAACGTATCAGGATGTAAATTATCTTTTGTCATAGCGGAGTCTTCAAAAAGGATATAACTACCCCCAACAAGCGCTTGATCTATGCTAGGCCAGAATCCACCACGCCCATTCTTAACTATATTATCGTTCAATGTTTGGGACGAGTGACACATCCAGGCATCGACGAGTTCCTCCCAATGCTCTGATGGTAAGTCACAGTAACGGAATTTCGACGATTGGATGAGCTGTAGTGAGCACATTGAGCAGATAAAACTTGTTGGGTTTGCATTGGAAAGCTGGGTAGCGTCAAGAAGCGGACCAGGCTCTAATGGCAATGTTAGAGAGGATAATGCTGCAAGCTTGATTTCGAAGTGGCCGCTCTGAACTTTAATTTCCTGCTTTCCGGGTACAACACGGGCAGGGAGAATGAGGGGAGGGGAAGACTTGGATCCGCTTTTGATGATGAGCCGGTCACCATCGTCGGCTTGGTTATTGGAGAAGGAAGGTACAACCTCGGCTTCGAGGTCAAAACCGGGCTGTGCCCCAGTAACAGTGAAGAATACTAAAACGTGATGGAGAGTTTCGTGGAACTCGGCAACGTAGGTAACGTCAAAGGAAACTAGAGAATTGTTGTAAGGTTTGACAATGGATAGAGATATAGGAATACTCACAATCTGGAGAGGATGATTCCTCATTGACTTTTGGTGATGATTCGCGGATGTTTGACTTGGAAGATGAGCTTCTTAACCAGGCTAAGGGTGGCGCAGACATGCTTCTATCCCGGTTTTTAGATTTTGATTTTAGACGAGCCAGCGCTCCACCAGACGGAGCCGGGATGGGTAAAGCACTGGTAGAGCGAGAGGAAATGATATGGGGAGGTGGAACTTCCTTGATAAACTCAGGAAGAGTGAGTAGAGCTTTCGGATTGTGTGTTTTCAACGAACCAGCTGGAACGGCTTCCCGAATGAATTCGGGAAGCGAGAGCATGGCATCAGGGTCTTTCGTCTTCTCTTGCAGTAATGCGTCCTGATCATGGAGACGCCTGGCATCGGAATGCTCAGCGAGCTGGTCGACGAAGGCTTCTCGCTGTGTAAGCGATGAATATATAGAAAATTCGATCAACTCAACGACTCTCACCTTGGCTATGTCGCGCCGGCGAACTTTCTCTAACCTTGCTTGCATCCCACCATCTAAAATGACAGATTGATCTTTAAACGACCTCTCAGATGCCTTGTTGATAAGCTCAAACATATTTTCCAGCTCCTTCACATCTCGATCACGCTCCTTCTGTTTTCCGACTGACCGTGACAAGATAGGAGCTGTCGAAGAGCCTTGGCGCCGAGCTTTTTCCATCTGAGCGAGCTTAGTTGATTTGAGCTCTACACGTTGATTATGCAATTGCGGGGCAACAAGATATAACCTGTCGATGGCCATTGTCACAGCCTCCAAGTCAAGCCTCCTCTTCTCGGACATTTGTCCACCAGGCATGATTGGGGATGTTGATGATGCCTCGCCCCGCATTTTCTGGTGGTCGTAAACATCAATAAACGACTGAGACTCATGGTCGTAGACGGGAAGAGTGTCATATTCATAGTCTGGGGGATCGTACGAAAGGTACTCTGTTCGCTCTTTACACATGGACACGACTGTATCAAGCTCTTGGTCGATTTGTGACCAAAGCAGTGTTGCCTCCACTGCTAGAACGGGCTTGGATCCACGAGGGACTACGTCCTGCTGGGATGTTGAGCGTTCGAGCTGGAAGTCGCTCAATTGACGTTTGAGGGTATCAAAAAGATTGTGGGATTCATTTGAGTCACCTGCACTCCAGAACGAGGCGATCGGGCTAGGGGAATAAGGGTTCACGAGGACGGAAAGACGATGTAAATGAGAGAGAAGTGCAATGAGAGTTTTGACGAGTTCAGCGTCTGAGGTTTCTAGGGATGATGATATTTCGTTTACACGAATGTGAAGCTCCTGTAGCAGGTCGGTATCAGATTCTAAAGATGAGGCCTGTATCATTTTCTCGTTGTCTCGGGTACGAAGGTTGGAAACGAGAGTGTGGAGAGCTGAAGTAGACGATTCCTCTACAGCCTGCGAAGACGAAGATTGTGGCGCGTTTGGCATTGAATGACGGCGGTCTGGTACAATCGTCTTCCATCGGACAGGAAGAGAGAGCAAGTTGTTCAAGGCCATTATACATGCTCGTTCGACATGAACGATGGAAGGCATCAGTTCGTGCTGTATATTGGTTAGTTGGTTCATGAAGAGAAGACTATGTGATGCGAGCTCACCAATGAACCATTTTGTCTTTCGGTTTCTTGCCTTTCGAAGACCTCAGAACTAATCGAAAGGGCCGGTTCCGACTCTTGTAGCTGTGGTCGCTGTTCATGAGAAGATATGTCGACTGAAGAGCTGTTCCCTGCTAAATTTTGCTTTGGAAATGGTGTAGGAACCGATAATGCTAACGTTGAAATGGCTACCGGTTCAGACTTGACTTTCGTCAAGGTTGCCATCGTCGCCGTCGGTGATGTACTTACACACTGTTACAGTGTGCGTGCAATGCTTTTCATCAGATTTCATCCCACGCCAAAATCGCCCTGGGCCAGACCCGCGCTTATCACTGTCAAAATTCCCTGGTTAGCTGTAAGCTTGAGCCTTGCAGCTTGCAAAATTCAGCCTAGTACAACTCATTCTGAGTTTGTATATTGCAAAGAGATTCGCATTCATCACATGTATTACCTATCGAATTCTCAACTACAAATCGGCAATCTGCGTAACTAATTTGCCCGTGTTCTCCCCTCGAAAGAGTTTGATCCACACTTCGGGCACCTTCTCAAATTCTGTGCACCGCACAATAGTTTCTCCCCCAGCGACAGAAAGTTTGTCTTCTTTGATGGCAGAAGTTATCATTTCAATAGCTTCAGCTCGACGGTGGTAGTAGTCCATGACGATATACCCTATAGTACGATGGAGATATGTATGAGCAGGTAAGGGCGACAATGACCCAGATGCGAGTCCATACCTTGAACAGTGATCCGGTTGATAATTATCTCAGTCCAGTTAGTCAAAACCATCTGGCTTGAGTCATTATAGGCACTGATCGCACCACATGCAGCGACGCAGCCATTTCTCTTGATTAAAGGAAGACATGCGTTGAGAATGGCGCCACCAACGTTGTCGAAATAGCAGTCGACATAGGAAGGCTTTGCAGCCTCAATAAGAGCTTGGGAGAACGCAGGAGATTTGTAGTTTCTACGAAGGCAAGAGGTGAGGAAATGGTATATCTAAAGAAGATCAGACGTACAATGCGATATCTGCACCAATCTTCTTCAGCCATTCGCACTTTTCATCAGAGCCAGCGATAGCGATCACCTTGTTAGCTTTGAAGACGTGTTTCGCAAGTTGTACGGCGACGTTTCCAGTAGCACTGTAGATAATGAACCAAAAGTCAGCGCCACAATACGACCACAAGAAGACCCACCCAGCAGCACCCGAGATAATGATATCTTGTCCTTCCTTTAGCTTACACACATCATTCAACCCAAAATAGGCTGTGATGCCTGGCACCCCAACCGCACCCAAGAACACGCTCGGACTCAACCCTGGAAGATCAGGAATAGCAAATGCATCTTTAGCGTCGATGACAAGTTTTTCTGCCCATCCGCCATAACATTGCACTAGAGTGCCTACTTTGAAAGAAGGCGAGGTAGATTTCAGCACTTTCGCGACACTTGATCCGCGCATGCGATGACCTGGAAGAATAGGGGGCAAGTATGCGCGTTCGGGGTTTTGGTCTTTTTGAATCCAACCGCGTTGAGCTGCGAGGTATCAGTGAACAGCGGGTAGGCGATCTATCCATAGAGGAAAGAGCCCTACCTGGATCGTTGCTGAGAAAGATCGTTTGTAGCTACACAGAGAAAGACATTCTGATCAGTCTATGCCCCAGCCTGGTATCTGGACATCGAAGAAAAGAGTTCGAAAGACCAGACCAGGATCCGGACTTACTAAAAGTTGATCATCCTTCAATTCTGGCAACTCGAGCTCCTTGACATCAAATGTCGAATCAGACCGACCTAGCTCTACAACAGGCAAACCTAAAGAAGGTGCGTTGGCAAGGACAATTTCTTTGACCATCGCGATTCTAAAACAAAGTAGCTGATTTCTGTGTGATTCGCTGGTTGCAACACTTCTCTGGCCATCAAAGTATTTATACTCCTTTTCTCCGGTTTTTTCATTGGAAATAAAGGATTCTCTCACACGACAGAAGTGTGTGTAAGCGCATGTCCTTCTGAATAGAATGAAGAAATAATGAATGATAATATCAGAATACAAAAAACTTGAGAGTCTATAGGTGTTTACCTCTGCCACTTCGTCCTGTACTAGTAGCCCCTACCTCCCCATCCATTTCTGTGCTTTTCCGCTTTGTCCCAATCACATTTTCATAAAAATGAATTGTTGCCATTGCCATATGCAGGAATTGACTATTTCGCAAGGCACGATTCGCCGGAATGAAGGAAATTCATTCGCTCTCGTCTAGTGATCTTCTCGTTAGGCCGAGAGCTGAAAGATTATCCCCGAAATAGTTAGTGATTGAGAAGAGGTAAGTCGTAATTCTGGAGTAAACGCACATCAGGACCAACAAAGACTGTAATTATAGCACGGCATAATGCACATTGAAGATCAAAGAGAGTAGCGAGTCTTCGCAGCGCGTATTTCTGATTTCGCTTCTTGCTGCCATGTATTTTTTGTTCTTGTTCGCTACCTTTCACAATAATTGACCGAATGACACCTCCATTCCCAAAGACAGACCCCAACGGCATCGCACCCCCTCATAATGGTCAGTAATCTGTTGTTCGCGATGATGAAAAGCGTCGGTTCTCCGACACAGTCTATCCGTAGTTGGTGCAATACACGGACACACCTGTGAGTGAGCGTACACTCTCAGACGCATATACGAAAGAGCTGACGTCTGCACGTCCTTCATCGTCCTGCTTCTTCCTCCCTTCCTCACCTATAGGCTCATGTATGTTTCGTTGAACTCGGTCAACTTGTCCCCGTGTCTTATCCGTTTTCTCAACAGAAATTATGACCAATAGAAGAAGAAATCGGAACATTCCGAGTAAGTAGGAAGCCACCACAAAAGCTCTGACAAGTTAATGCCTTCACCAAGTCGTATCTTGTTCTTCTTCCCGTAGCAGAACTTACCGACTTCGGATACACGCATCGCTCAGACGGCTCCTGGGTGCTCTTGCCGTGTCCCTTCCAAGTTTAAATCCTTCAACCGAACCCAATACGCCCTTCTTCCACATATCCACTCATCGAATCCCATCCGAGGATCTGTACGTCTACCTATCGACTTGAAATTTCCCGGGACATATTTCCGATTGCTTCAACCGCCACTACCGAACAACTGTTCATGTAGTTCTCCTGCCCTCTGCAAGAGTCATACGAACGGCGATGGAAGTACAAAGGAACCTGGGTGGGCTTCGTCAATTCCGAGTATTAAAGGAAAGATGAAGTTGGCTTCGTTCAAGCCTAAGGTTGAAGTATAATTAGACTTGGAAAGAGATATGGTCATCGCAAATACAGTGAATTTCCCATGCCGTTGTTTCCTGGAGATTGGGTGCGTATTTGAAGGACGCACATGTAGACTTTCATGCTTCTGAGAGGACCTGAGAGCTAAACGCACTGGTAACTCAAATTTCGCACTATTTGTTCCCCCTACACCATTGATAACCCAGACCGGTCGGGAATTGAAGTCCCACTCACCACCCACCAACTTGGAATACCGGCTGATCTTATGAAAACCACCCAACGAAGTAATTTAACAAAGTCATTTTAGACGAAGAGTAGAAGACAGGAGCGGGCTAATTACACAGAAAGGGATAGTAGAGGATAAATACGATAAAATGGTACATCAAAGTGATAATACAGCGTCGAAAAGAATCTCCAGCCCAAAGTATATACAACTGCCGAGAAGCAATTACTTGGCACCTGCTGAGAACTATAGAGCGAGAAAGTTAGCGCGAAACAAATAACCACAGGAAAGATAGAAACCTTGGTGACACTCTTTGTACCCTCGGATATAGCGTGCTTAGCGAGTTCTCCAGGGAGGATGAGTCGCACAGATGTTTGAATCTCACGCGAGGAAATAGTTGATTTCTTGGAGTAGGTAGCAAGTTCTATATAGGCGATTTGTTGAGGTAAAATAGAGTACGGAAAAAATGACTCACTGGAAGCCTCAGTGGCAATACGCTCGAAGATGTCATTCACAAAGCTGTTGAGAATGGCCATAGCCTTGTTCGAGATCCCGGTGTCGGGGTGAACTTGTCTCAAAACTGCGAAGACATCGAATGAGGTCTCGTTTATCATCGGATTGAAGGTAAATACCTTTGTAGATATAAGAAGAGTAAGTCTCCTTTCTCGCCTTCTTTCTCTTCTTCTTCTCGCCGTCGGGACCTGCAGAGGACTTGGCCGATGTCTTCTTGGCCGCCTTGCTGCCCTCTGTCTTCGCTGGTGCTTTACCAGCAGTTGAGGCAGGGGCTTTACCAGCAGTGGAAGCGGGTTTCGGTGCCATTGTGAGTTAAGAGTATAAGTGGCTGTAATATGGCGGTGGAGGTAGAAAAGAGTAAGGCGATGTGGAAAGTGATAGACAAACGTAGGCCGTCAGAGCTCACGGTTTAAATATCGGCAAGCACGTGATTTAACGGCACGTTGATCGGGATCAACGAACGCGCGTGTCACATGCAAATCCCGTGATATTGACCTATAAATCTTCAGAGTGTCAGCGTATTCACGCTTTCAGCATCTTTGTTGTCGCCCACCAACATCTCGTCACTTTACATACTTTAAGCTTTCAAAGCTTCCAACTCGCCTCTTAACCCATCACATCTTATCCCTTACTTATCGCTACTATGTCTGGCAAAGGTGGAAAATCTGGAAAGACCGGTGGCAAGGCTTCTGGTGACGGCTCTGGCAAGTCCCAGTCGCGTTCGGCTAAGGCGGGTCTCCAATTCCCAGTCGGTCGTGTCCACAGACTGCTCAAGAAGGGCAACTACGCTCAACGTGTCGGTGCTGGTGCTCCTGGTAAGTGATGATGTTTCCATGTATATTTTTGGATTCTAAACCATTCTCGCCCTGTAGTTTATCTCGCCGCCGTTCTGGAGTATCTCGCCGCTGAGATTCTCGAACTTGCCGGTAATGCTGCCCGTGATAACAAGAAACAACGTATTGTTCCTCGCCACCTCCAACTCGCTATTAGAAACGACGAAGAGTGAGCCTTTTTTGCTAACATACAAGCAAACCTTTTTTTGATCTTTTTTTTTCTCTCCAGGCTGAATAAACTCCTCGGTGACGTTGTCATTTCTCAAGGTGGTGTCGTACCTCACATCGAATCACAACTACTACCAAGCAAGTCGAAGGGCAAGAAGGAGGATGGCATCTCGCAGGAGGTCTAGATTGGTTTTGGAATTTGTTGATGTGTTTATATTATTTTTTCCCCTTCGTCTTGTATCATCACTGTATTCTACGTCTCTCATCCACCTCCTACCTCGCATCGCCAATTTTCTCTGTTCGCAACCGAACTTATATACTTGTACACGCGTCCAGTCTGTCGGTTCTACGTACTGGAGGACGCAATACTGTCTAATTGATTGTTGTGGAACCTGAGATATGTTCGACTAATGCGCGATAAACCTTTTTCTACCCTGGTATTGAAGGGTGTACCTTGTGTAATTTTTGCAGTCTCAACGCCGGCAACAGTAGCAAGGCTAATGTTCACATCTCCAAATGCAGAGTTTATTAAATCGCATATATGGCGTTATTTTTCTTTCAATCGCCCATTACACCAACTTCAGCAAGTCTCCCAGCACACCCATAGCAGTTACTGCTGCACCTGCACCCGCACCCTGGATGATTAACGGTCTTGGGCTGTACCTTTCAGTGTGGAACATGATGATATTATCTGAGCCTCCAAGGGATGTAGCGAACGGATGTGAAGTTGGATATCTATACGCACATCTAGCAATCATTCAGTGAATCACGAAAGTAGAACGCACTTTTCCAAACCAGCCTTTACTTCTCCCTTGACGCCATCGACAACCCCAACAAACCTCAGCACCTTACCTTCCGCACTCGCGTCCTGGCGCATTCTGTCGAAATCGGCATCGAACTCCGGAAGCCTCTTCAGGAATTTATCGCCTGTAGAAATGCCTTCGAGAGCGGGAGGTATGAGAGACGCAGTTTGTACGGATGTAAATGACTGTAGAGGTGGTAGCGACGAGGAGCCAATTGTACGAGAAAGAATCGTGAGTTTTCGGGCAACGTCGAAACCGTTCAGGTCGTCTGCTGGGTGTGGTTCCTATTTTACCGACTGATATTAGATCGAATTGACATCACAGAAGTAAGATCACACCGTGTAACCCTTCTCTCGAGCCACGCTGACTACGGAGGAGAAGCTAGGACCATCGGGAGAGCCAGTAGAGAACTCATTAAAAATGTAGCTCATGGTACCAGAGAATACACCTTCGATCTTCTGGACCTGCCATAAACGTACTACAGTCATTCAATGAAAACACCGAAATAGCAGAACTAAGTTTACCTTGTCTCCAGTAGCTACTAGTTCCTTGAGCGTTGATATAACAGGCAAACCAGCACCGACCGTCGATTCGTTCAAGAATCGCGCACCGCTCTCTTTGCTGACGCTCAAAATTTTTTCGTACAGTCCCAGGTCACCAGAATACGCCTTTTTGTTGGGTGTAATCACATTGATACCAGCCTTTAGCCATTGAGGATACAAAGACGCGATTTTATCCGAAGACGTGTTATCAACGATGGCGACTTTGGTCGAAGGATTTATCAAACTAGAAAGCTTTTCTGTGAGGCCATCGTAGTCTGGCTTTTCGCTGGATTCAGATAAGATCGTTTTCCATTTTTCGACAGAAGGTATTGCGCTTGCTGGATCAAAGAAGACGGTATGTGAAGAGGAGGAGAGAGAGACCAGTTTGAATGGCGAAGAACCGGCGGGAATAGACAAGAGCTGTTTAATGAATTCTGAGCCCACAAGACCGACGCCGACTACGGCAACGAGCATCTGTGTTGATTGTTGGTTGGACATAGTGGCAAAAGCCAAAGTTCTGGAATTGAGCCTTTTTGTGAAACTGACTCGAATAATCCGTTGACGCCTGATCGATATCGATGCTATAAATCTATGTTGTAAAGTCATGATTACAGAATTGAAAAGAGGTCTAATTCAACAAAAAATGTTCGTAAGATACATCGCACACGTATACAGGTTTGAGAATGCAACAGATCAGGAACAGGAGACGGCGATACAAGTATTTACCTCCAATTCTACAAACTCACTCTTCAACAGTACTGTTCATCATAATTTCGGAGATGTAGCAAGTGTTTCCCTCTGCCTCGCTCTCATTGACGAACAAGGGATACGCTCCTTGATCAACGACATGGAATCACCAGTCAGAAGCAGGGGTAATGGCCATAATTTTTGATATTTTTAGAAAAAGTCAGTCATTATGTCTCCCTCGTGAATTTGGTTCAGAAAATAACTGCAAGGCCATATCGATGCGCCATCAGCGACCGGTAGCAGTGAGGCTCTGGATACCGATTTTACTTTCAATAGAATAAAATTGTGTAGCACAACGATATATACCAAATAAGACATCTCAATCGGCGCTATTCTGCACAATCTCAGAGACGGTGCAAGTGTTACCAGATGCAACATTGCCGGTGACAGTGTACGGATACGTTCCTAAATGAGGGATAGAACCGCACCATCCGGAAGCAGCTGTAGTAGCCGTGATTTCGATGTTTTTCTGACACACAAGAAAATCAGCCCTCCAGCATTTACAAGAGACAGACAAAATGCAAATACATAGGTAATGGGTCCAAAATTGAAGTCAACGGAATACAGCTTCATAATACAATCATTGAGTTTAGATGCAAAGACAAGAGATAGTAACCATACCTCCACAGCAAATATAGCCCTGAGCCGCAAATCGTACACAGAGTCAGGCAGCATGAAAGACACAGAATATTGAAACGAACCGATTCATAGTGTTTCCAGTGATATCTAGAGTCGTGAATGCACTCTGGCTTCCGCTAGATAAAGTGCAGGTCCAAGTCGTCCCGGACTACACAGCAGATCAGCTTCAATGCTAATCCAAGCGAGAAAAAAAACTTACAGAGCTAAAGGTAAAGTGAACGGTGTCGCCAGGATTGACATTGAACCCGTTACCCCATGCCAATGAAGGTGTGCTGTTTGCAAGTCAGGTTTTGATTTCCGTGAAGCAGAGGAATGTCTTCACCCGTAAAACCCATCACCTATATAATCAACATTATCAGTAGACGAAGACAGCGAAAGAAAATCAAGATACCAATCCACCAAACACCACTGGAACCATCGAGTACGGCTTGCAGGACCCCATCACCGCTTTGAACTCCAGGCCAAACATACGGGGTACCTTTCGAAAAATTGACACAACGATCTCAAAGATACAATGGTGGATGTGCATACCTCCAGGCGTCGGCAAGTCTGGAACAATCATATCTCCGGACATGGAAACGAATTCACTGAAAAGATGCGAATATATACCTTCGGGGAAATCGAATAGAGGCGGAGAAGTACTCACGTAGCGTCCCATTCCACCGTGTACCAATCCTGTGCAGTGACCACTTTGAGGAAGACGGAAAGCGAAACAAAGAGAGATGCAACGAAGGAAGATTTAACGAACATCGGTGTAGTAAGGAGTTTTGACTCAGCGCAGGTATGCAAAGGACAAGACCTGAGAGAGAATTTAAAAAATTCCCGTTGATTTTATATGAACATGCTCCATCCCAACAACCAACGGTCCGACACTAATCTTGAAGTAGAGGGACAATGCTTGCACGAATCACCTGGAGCAACAAAGGAGATATCGGTTAGGTTTCGGAGAGCGGGATCTATGGCAGATATTCCGAAGAAGCACTGCGCCATGTGCTTTATCGAGGGCAGCTTGGATAGGAGCAGACAAGCATCTATCCTTCCAATACAGAGAGAGAGGGGTTTTGGCGCAGTGCACTGGTCTTGTTCTGCACGCAGGCAGAGCAGTCTGGACCCTTCGTTGAAGTACGTTGCCCAGTGTCTTCAACGGCTGGGCAATAGCATGAAGCATATGGTTATTTCTCCGGTTTGTTCAATTCGAACCAAGTGTAATCATTGTGAATTCGGAACAGGCTAAAGCCATGGAGATCAACGATTAGAATGAGCAACCGAGAGTCGCATCGAAAAGACGCCTCGCGATAATAAATGTATCAGGTCGAGGTTTTACAAGGATCGTCTATAAAAGAAGATACGTTTATGATAGGGTAAACACGTTAGTAACGTTACACTCAGCCGTTGGCGTGTACGGCCATACGAAAAACACAACGGGCGATGTAGTCAAATAACAAGAATTTAGCAGATTTAGGTGTATAAATATTATGATTATATGTAACAATGGTTTACAGACACGTCCGTCCGACATTCAGTGAGTAGGAGCTATCACGCCTATATTAATTATGCTAACAGCATCTTCCTAGGGTCCTCAAGGTACTCTTTGACACGTACTGAATAATGTTGTATAAGTTATGTGTATCAACTAACCAGAAAGGGTAACGTACCAAGGAACGTCACGGCTTCCCGACCATCCAACATCCGATGGTCATAGGTGAGAGCCACAATCATGATAGGACGGATGACAATCTGACCATCGACCACAACAGGCTTGTCCTTGATCGCGTGCATTCCTAACACAGCAGTCTGAGGCAAGTTGATAATTGGAGTACCGTATAACGAGCCGAAGACACCACCATTGGAGCTACATAAGAGTTAGTGAGAGTCGATGAGAGGAGGTGTATATATAGGATTTACATGGTGAATGTTCCTCCAGCCATGTCCTCAAGAGTCAGTTTTCCGTCCCTAGCCTTTTACACGAAATTAGCACATGCAGAATATTCTTGGAACATGAGACGGACCTTCTTCCCAAGAGCAGCAATCTCCTTCTCGATCTCGACAAAGTTCATGGCCTCTGCATTTCGGACGACAGGAGTGACCAAGCCTTTAGGAGTAGCAACAGCAACACTGAGGTCGACGAAATCATGATATACAATCTCGTCACCCTCGATGTAGGCATTAGCAGCGGGAATTTCCTTCAATGCGAGAGAGCAGGCTTTGGCGAACGCACTCATGAAGCCGAGTTTGACATCGTGTTCCTTGAGTACAGCATCCTTGTACCGTTTTCGCATTTCCATAAGTGACGACATGTCAATCTCATTGAAAGTAGTAAGAGAAGCGGCGGCATTCTGTGACTCTTTGAGACGCTCAGCGATACGGAGACGCATCCTGTTCATCTTGACCTATCGCAAATTAAGAATGTGATGATTCCTTTCTGAGTGCATCACATAACTTACCCTGGTTTCATTCCTACTTCCGGCAGCAGCAGTCGGTGCAGGGGGTTTTGATTCTGTTGCTTTGGGAGCTTCCTTCTTAGGAGGCTTACTTTCTGTAGGTGGTGGTGGTGTAGATTTCTCTGCCAGTTCCGGCTTTTGGGGCTTATCCTCCGTATTCTCCTGGTCCTCTTTGGGTTTCTCTCCTTGAGATTTGTCCTCTTTCGAGTCTTCTTTTGGCGTCGATGGAGAGCCTAATTATATATCAAGTCGGTATTTGTAGGAATGTCACCGGGATGCAACGACGTACTTTCACTGACTTCACCCGGCTCGAACACAAACAAGTCTTGACCAACGGCGACGGTATCCTCTTCATTTGCCAGTAGTTCCTTAATAGTTCCCGCTGAAGGTGCGTTTACAGAAACGTCAATCTGATACCCAAATTATTAGTCACGAGAGAAATGCAAGACCTGTAGAAATAATAATACCAACCTTATCTGTCTCGATAGTTGCAACTTCTTCGTCAGCTGCAACACTGTCGCCAACTTGCTTTGACCAAGATTTCAGGGTACCCTCTGTGATGGATTCCGCCATCTGAGGTACTTTAACGGTCTCCGCTGTATTGTCTCCAAGTGAATTTCATAAGTCGATATTCTTCTTTTGGTTTACTCACCCTGCAGAAGATTCGTCGAGTGGAATTGGGCCCGCCTGATGTATGTACTGGCTGCTTTCCTATTGCATTCATTGTATTCAGATAATTTTACTTCCTTCTGTATGTCGCGCCACGTACCAGCCTCTTGACATGGTCAAAGCGGTCCCCCCATGGATGCTCCTGGCGTTCAGGACGACCTTTCCTCGAGCAGCAGCAGCAATTTGCTTCGAAAGCATCGGAAAACAACAGACGGTTGACGTCCGGTTCAAAGTCGAGGTATATTAGCGGAAAAAGGAAGTGAAGAACGCTTTCGGTCTTGTTCACCGATTCGGGCAACACCGGACCGACTCTGATGTCAAAGCAGACACAACTCCACAAAGGTCCTTTGTACCACCAACTATTAGAATAAAAATATTTACACTTTTTCGATATACTCGGATACTAATCGCACGAAGCAAGACTCACAGAACTCAAGTCAATGCTGCTGGTCGTGACAGAGTTATTTGTTCCGCTGAGTATACCCGCACCAGTTATAAGCAATGTGCCATCCGAGAGCACACGCAGACTACGACTGTATGAGGCGCTTTCTGGCGTTGCCACTCGTGTCCAAGCATTCGAAGCACCGAAACATTGGTTCAAATAGACGGCTGAATCGCTATTGGCACTAACAGCTAGAATGCCATTCGGTCCACCAACAGAGCTCCAAGTGATGTACGGAGAACTAGTGGGAACCGTTCCATCTGTTGCTCGAAGGACTTGCCCAGGTGTGGAGTCAAAAGCAGTAGGGTCATTTGAGATGCGATAATAAACCGCAAACGATGCCTCAGGGGCTCCAAAGAATTCGTAGGTCATAATGTATGAACCATTAGGAAGAAGTGCGACGGTGGTCATTCCTGGCCGGTCGTCGAATACATCGTAGGCAACGTCGTCCACTGCAGTTTCCCAAGTTAAGAGATCCGTGGATGTCTGGTGAACTAGCTTTTGCCCATGATCAGGATCGCGTTGGTCAGAGTAATACACAATCATCTCATCTTCGAATAGCATGAGAAAAGGTTCCCAGACAGGAGTATCACCGTTGACTGGTTCCGCAACACCCCCACTTGCAATATGCGATACAAAGGTCCAAGTGAATCTGGCAATAATTTTAGACATCGAATAGCACACTAAAACTCACGAACCCTTTATCCGTGCTTGCATATAGGTCGATCTGTGTTGCAGATAAATCCGCTGGGATTGAGTTACCTGCACACAAAATTGTGCCAGCAGGATATCCTCCAAATTCGCTGGGTAACTCATACAAAAACGGTTGGTACCGCAGACCCCATCCATTCACTTGATCCGTTACTTGTGAGATTTCGGTCCATGTCGAACCACCGTCTAGCGATTGGTATATAGGGAAATACGGAGGCTCAGGAGAATAGTTTTCCCAAGTCGTTAGAAGGACATTCGTTTCATCCCCGTCGGTTTCCAGGAGTAAGGTCCGTGCATAGAGAGTTCTGGGCACTGTGTAGGTCGAAGGCGGGGAGAAGATGGTGATATCATCAAGTGTATTCACATCTCGAGCAAGAATTTTGGCAGAAGGATGTGCAAGGGCGGGGAATGCGGCAAGGATTGCCACTGCAATCATCTGAAGAGCGTAGGTTAAATACATTTTCTTTCAAGGCGAGACAAAGACAAGTCTTGTATTACAGGCATGCAGCGAAGTTTATATACAGAAGTTCATCGGCCCATTTGCTCAGCTGATAGGTGACCCATCCGCCTTGAGAACGCACACAGCGACGGGAAGAGGGACGGACCGTTGGGGCGGGAATCCGGAGAGAGATATAAGGCAGGGGATGAAACTGGTGTACTTTGCGTACTCTGTACTCGGAGCATTAGGGCCTGTTGGGTACTCTGTACCAGTTCACTTGTCCCAGTATATTAGCACTTTATATAGAAAATAACACATATTGACCAGACATTGTGAATAATGATGAAATCAAATCACTTTTGCTGCGTTCGGTTGTTCAATCAGGTTCAGTCGCGTCCAGCCCGAACATTCTACGATGTTCGCGCATCAAGTCCCTCGTATATTTTAACCGTCTACAAACTCCTCTCAAACATCACATTGCCTTTACGATCCGACATGGCCAAGGCCTCCAAAAATGCAGCTCGTACCAAATGGGATGCTGCCTCCGAAGACATCCTCACGTGTGGAGGGTGGGCCATCGTGGAGCGTGGCAGATACGAGTTCCGCCTTTTCCCCATATATTTTATCTTCAGTAGAAGCTTAATATACATTGTAGTCGAGGCAGTAATTGAACCACATGTACTGAGATCAAGGGAATACACATGAGCACTTTCATATACAGTCATTCCATCATCTTTCATACCATTGTGTTTGAATATACTTCCATCTGCATCAATAGTTCTACAAGTGAAGTGATTGTCTAAATAATATACAACACCTCTCAAAGTATAAGTAGCATGTATACTGGAACATATAGTGTTTACTGCAGTGTCAATTTATATATTGTGTATATCTTTGAATGAAAAAGTGTTATGATCATGCACTGATGGATCATCAAAAAGGGGTCACGGGGTTAATCACGGGAAACAGCGAAGAGAATTGCTTCATGAGGTAAGCCAATCCTGAACTAGGTAGTCTGTTATATCTATGCAAGCTAAGTCTTTACGAGGCTTCGCGATCCATTCCGCTACTTAGATATTACTTATATCCTTTTACCACTATGCAATTACTTCGTGAAGAAATTCTGATGTGAAGTAATTACTCATTATCTCTCATTATCCTTATCGGATTTATACTATCCCTTTTATATCTCTTCCTTTGTTCTTGACTTATGAGCTAACCAATTCAGGCATGGCATCGCTTCGCGATCCTGACTTACCTTTAGTATAAAGCTATGGTATTGAATAGGTAGTTCTTTAGTTTAAATATCAACCTTGATAGCACTTTGATAGTGATACCAATTAATCCTCTCTATCTGTATCATCGTTTTAAACATCCTCGCTGTCAGTACGTTCCGCGATAGTCATTGCAAACGGAACACATTTATCTTTCTTCTCTTGCGGACACGTGAAGTGTCGAGGACTCTACTAATAGTGGAGTCACGGTCCGACTACTTAGTTTAGGATCATTTTACCTCACGAAGTAATTTACTTCATATTTCCCCGCAATCATTCCCGACAATCCCTTTGTGCATGATCATAACAGTATATTTAAACTGACACTTGGCACATTCATCCTCACTACCCTTTCCATTCTACTCAACAATTTCCCTTCCTTTCAACAATGGTCTATACAAGGAGCAGACAAAACCGCACCAACACTGGAGGGTCCGATGAGTCGGTAAGAGAGGAACCGGAAATGGTTAATCCTTTTGCATCGAATGTGACAGGCTTTGCGCCCTTCGCAGAATCTATTTCAGGAGCCGGACACTCTCGACATCAATCTAATGTCTTCGGTCCAGCCCCAGGACAACCTGCTAGTGCGCGGGTTTTGAGTCATCACACCCTTGGTCAACCTGACCATTCCGAATTTGAGTACCAAGTACTCTATACAGAAAACAGTGATCCCGTTACTGTATGAACACCACGAAGAAATCACACGGTGATACCAACAACAGAGATGGAAATCCCACCATCTCCTACTACATTTACCCTTGCTGACAGAATGCGTCAGCAGCTAGCAAACACTCCTGGCCCTTCGCGAGGTCGGATACCAGTTACCACAATGGAAATACCGGAGAACATTGAGGAAGCAGAAATCAACGAAGAGGTAGGTCCTGACGAGTCAGGAAATCCCGGAGAACCAGGGGGATCTGATCCCGATAGTCCTGGGGGTCCCGGGGCACCTCGAGGTTCTCGCATTCCTAGTCGTTCTAGAAGTCCAGTGGAACGGGTAGGTAGTGTCCATCTGGACCCTACTGAACAACACATCCTAGATGTGTTTCATGCGTTTAAGGGTTCGCTCAATACCCTCAGAACAGTCCTCGCGGGCATGAACACTAGCAGCCCTGTGGAATCTGGAAGATCGAAGGTCAAGGATCCTGAGGTATTCGACGGATCTGACTCGTGGAAACTGAAAGGTTTCCTAGTTTCCTTGTCTTTGGTGTTTATTGATTGTCCATCGTATTTTACTGATCAAAAGAAGATCAACTATATGTTGTCGTATCTCGGTGGTTCCGCGAAGGAATGGTTCGAACCAGATATTCTGGATCCGAATCTCTCCGCGATGCCAGCGTGGACGAGTTCCTTCGCAGCATTGGTGAAGGAACTGCAGGACAATTTTGGTATGTACGATGCACAGGGGGAAGCTGAGGATAAGATCGGCACGTTAAGGATGAAGGAATCCGATAACGTACGGAAGTATAACATCCGTTTCAATACCCTCGCAGCATCTATTGTCGTGACATGCTATACAGGATACAGTACTTATCTTATTTTTCCTACATCTCCTCCTTCCTTCATCGTTGTTACTGCTTGGATACATTTACATCGTTCAGCATCCTTCTATCACATTCCAAACGCTTCCATCAACTTCCCATGCTGTCGCTTACTCATCCGAACCCTTGTATATATAGTACAGTAGCTGACACCTAGTTCCCCATCTTGACCTCTTGGTCTTTGGAACTAGGTTAGTAACTGTATCATCGTTTACACTCAATATACTTACTTGGTCTTTGGAACTAGTCTTCCTTGTGTGACCCTAGCGATTGGCCCTCGTGCTATCGCTGCTGTCTTGATCATTATCTCTTTCAGCCTTTGTGTGTGGTGCTAGACCCACTCCTCACTTTGGCTTGTGCTTGAGCCTGTGCTTTCCTCCGTGCTTTCTCCCTTCGTCACCACATCTATGTCAGTGACTCGCTAGCTCTCACAAGAGATAACCAGGCGTCACACGATGAATGATGAGCAAGAGTATGGAAAAGCAATGAGGATGAATAGAACAACCCAACTACAAGTCTAGCTACCGAGGAGTATAGACGAGAATAGAGCTAAGGAATATAACTACGAAATACTAAGTCTTATATACTAATGAGATATGAAGCCATGAGAGATGTCTCGCGCCATAACCGTGAGGATCTACAATAAGAGTCGCTCATATCCATAAGTAAAGCTGTAGGTATTAGGTGAGTAAACAATAAGGCAATATAAAAAGAAGCATGGAAGCGGAACAATAATGACATCGTCCTGTCAATGAGCTGACAGGCACGAGAGAGTCGCGCCTAAGTGAAATGACAACGCGAGAACAATAAGGTTGACGCATGTAACCTAAATGATAATGAGAATATAATGAGTGCTGGTGTAAGCACCTCAGTGATTAGGTAAGTAAATAAAAGAAAAGGAAAAAGAATAATAAAAGAAAATAATAATGAAAAGATTGTTTCATGACAGTCTACTAACTGGGACTTGCATGCTCTTAAGTGGGCTTATCAACGCGGCTTGGCAAGCCGTATCAAAGATGAGATGGCTCGTCTTCCGGAACCAAAGACACTCGCGGAATACCATTACGAGGTACTTCGCGTAGATAATAGGTACTGGAGACGAGAAGAAGAGCAGAAAAGAGAGGCCGCTAGATCGACAGGTGCTTCCTTGGGAGGGAAAGCATCGAACACATCGAAGAAGACCACACCAGGTTCTTCACAAACTCCTACCACCACCACCACGACCTCGACGTCGACGAATAACTCGGGGAAGAAAGGTAAGTCTAGTGGAGGTGGAAATGCCTCGTCATCAACGAGTTCTGCGGTGACTAAACCTGCATATGCGAGCAACCTCGGCTCGGATGGAAAGCTCCTTGCGAAGGAGTCGGAATGTCGAAAGAAGTTGGAGTTATGCAGATTTTGCGGGGGAAGTCATAAGTTTGACGATTGCGAGAAATGAAAGGCTCATGAAGCTCGTGGACATGCCGCGGAAACACAGGAAGGAGTGGCAAGTACCTCTTCGGTATCAGAAAAATAGTCCGCAACTCCTGTACCCCAGTACGAAGCAGGAGTTGCATTGACCAGGTTTGTACTACCGGGGAAGTTAAATTAAACACATCCACTCTTTCCTATGATGAATGATCTTTTACAATACCTCTTACTATAGATTTTTCACTTCGCGACGTCTCTGCGAAGCTTTCCTTTGTCTCTTTACTCGATTCCAGTTCTACTGATGTTTTATTGATTCTCGTTTTGTGTATAAACATTCTTTACCTACTTCTTCTATTTCTCCAATCAATCTCCAACTCTTTGATGGTTCTTTATCTCCGAAACCAATTTCTGAGACTACGTCTCTTAATGTTCGGTTTCCCTCTGGCGAGCTACTACTACTGACATTTTATGTCACTTTACTAGATTCCTCTTGCAAGGCAGTTTTAGGTTACAGTTTCTTGACCCGCTACAATCCGTTGATTGACTGGGCATTGAGAAACATTACATTCCACTCCACCAAGCAAGTTGAGTTTTCCTCGACGTCCTCACTTCCGCGAACACTCGTTCCAGAAGAAACTGTCCCCTCGCGGGGTCAGCCTACCATTAGTTCTGAAGAGGTTCCTTTGTGACCCTCTTCGCGAACTCGTTCTCACTATTCACCTCGTCCTTTATCGGACTCTTTCCCCTATGAACCCATCTACTCCTATCCTTCGGTGGCTCAATTGGCCGCTTCGCGACTTGAAAACCCAGAGATCGACATTGCTCTTGTCAACACGGAACTCTTTAACCGTGCTTGCAAGAATGCCAAGTGTGAACCGCTAATCTTACGTGCAGTTCACAGTGAAGTTACAGCGCAAGCTGCTTCACTGACTTCGGCAAGTAATCCCTCCTCATTACCAAAGCATTACGCGGACTTCGCAGATGTATTCGACGAAGTCGAATCCAAAGTGCTGCCTGAGCACCAACCTTATGACCTTAAGATTGAATTGGAGGAAGGCGCCGAACCACCTATCGGTCATCTTTATCCTCTTTCTGCAAAGGAATTAGAGGCTCTACGCAATTTCATTGATAAGCACCTCGAATCTGGTGCTATTCAACCTTCGTCCTCTCCTCATGGAGCTCCGGTATTATCCGTACTGAAAAAGGATGGAAAACTTCGACTTTGCATAGACTTTTGCAGTCTTAACAACATCATGAAAAAGGATCGATATCCTTTACCTCTCATTTCTGATTTACTAGACGCTCCGAAAAAAGCTAAGGTTTACACTAAACTTGATCTTGCTCATGCGTATCATTTAGTTCGAATTGCGGAAGGCGACGAATGGAAAACAACATTCAGAACTCGTTGGGGTTCTTACGAATGGAAGGTTATGCCATTCGGACTCACTAATGCTCCAGCAGCTTTCCAAAGGTTTGTGAACGACATATTCACTGATCTTTTAGATGTTTATGTTATCGTCTACCTCAACGATATACTTATTTACTCCGACGACGAGACACTACATCACGAACACGTTTGCGAGGTTCTCCGTTGACTTTGTAAACATTGACTCTATGCAAACATCGCGAAATGTGAATGGAAGATCGATATGGTAGAGTATCTTGGTTATATTCTTTCTCCGGAGGGCTTAACAATGTCGAAAGACAAAGTAAAAGCTATCATTGACTGGCCGGTACCTCGGAAAGTCAAAGATGTCCAGTCTTTTCTTGGATTTGCTAATTTCTATCGACGTTTTATTTATAATTATAGCGATATTGTAGTCCCAATGACGTGACTTACGCAAAAGGATACACCTTGGAACTGGAATACCGACTGCCAGGAAGCCTTCGAGAAGCTCAAATATAGCTTCACTCATGCTCCTGTTCTGGCACATTGGGAACCAAACCGACATCTAATCATGGAGACAGATGCCTCAGATTACACATTAGCCGCGATCCTCTCGATTCTATTACCTGACGGAGAAATTCACCCCATCGCGTTCCTCTCAAGGACTTTTCAAGCTGCAGAACTCAATTACAACACTCACGATAAGGAGCTTCTCGTGATCTTTGAAGCATTCAAAGGCTGGCGACATTACCTTGAGGGATTGGGAGATCCTATCGACGTCATTACCGATCACAAGAATCTCGAATACTTCTCGACGACGAAAATCCTTACGCAACGACAAGTTCATTGGTCAGAGTACCTGCACCAATTGAACATGGTGATCCGATTCAGACCAGGTAAGTTAGGTGAAAAACCTGACTCAATGACTAGACACTGGGACGTCTATCCAAAAGGGGGGGATATCGGCTATGCACAAGTTAACCCACATAACTTCAGACCCATTTTCACTAATGAACAACTAACTACTTCCCTTTGAGCTACGTTCCTAGAAGGACCGGCACTTCGCGCCTCCATTGTTATGGACTTAGAGGCACTTCATTCCGCTATTCGCGATTCAATTGAACTGGATCCGGAATCAATTGCGGGACTGAGGTTCGCAAAGGACGGTACGAACACTCGTTGGACATTAGGGTCTGATGGATTGTTACAACTTGACGATCACATTTACGTTCCTAATATTTCTAATTTACGACTTCAAATTCTACGCTATTTTCACGACCACCCACTCTCAGGTCATTTTGGTCAAAATCGGACTCTGGAAGCCATTCGACGACAATACACTTGGCCAAAGGTTCGCAATTATATTAATTCATGCACAGTTTGCAGATGCAACAAACCTCGTCGACATAGACCATACAGTCTACTCAAACCACTTCCGGTTCCTGTCCGACCTTGGGATTCTATATCGATGGACTTCATTGAACAACTACCGGACTCTAAAGGACATACAGCTATTTTGGTAATCGTGGATTGAGCCTCAAAACAAGGCATTTTCATCGCGACACACGACAAAATAATGTCCAAAGAGCTCGCGGAATTGTTCGTCCATCACATTTTCTTGAAACACGGAGTTCCTAGTCACGTCACTTCTGATTGAGGCTCGGAATTCGTTTCAGCTTTCTTTCACACTTTAGGGGAAGCTCTCTTGATCAAACTACACTTCACCTCGGGATACCATCCTGAGGGGGATGGACAAACAGAACAAGTTAACCAGACTCTGGAACAATACATTCGTATGTATTGTGTGTATCAGCAGGACGATTGGGCAAAGCTTTTGCCTATCGCAGAATTTACATACAACAACACTACTAACACATCCACTGGTATTACTCTGTTCTTCGTGAATAAAGGTTATCACCCTAACATTACAGTGAAACCTGAAATTGAGATCCATTCTGATCGCGCGATTGACTTCGCGACAAATTTAGATGAGATTCATTCCTTCCTCCGTGAAGAAATTACTAATGCACAAACTCGATACAAAGAGCAAGTGGACAGAAAACGTATTACTCACCCTGATTTTCCCATTGATTCACAGGTATTTGTACTAGCAAAGCACATTAAAACCACTCGACCTACCGCGAAGTTCTCCGAGAAGTACCTCGGACTGTCAGCGACTCGCTAGCTCTCACAAGAGACAACCAGGCGTCACACGATAGACGATGAGCAAGAGGACGAAAAAGCAAAAGAGGATGGATAAAACAACCCAACTACAAGTCTAGCTACTGAGGAGAATAGACGAGAATAGAGCTAAGGAATATAACTACAAAATACTAAGTCTTATATACTATTGGGATATGAAGCCGTGAGAGATATCTCGCGCCGTAACCGTGAGGATCTACAATAAGAGTCGCTCGTATCCATAAGTAAAGCTGTAGGTATTAGGTGAGTAAACAATAAGGCAATATAGAAAAAAGCATGGAAGCGGAACGATAATGACGTTGTCCTGTCAATGAACTGACAGGCACGAGAGAGCCGCGCCTAAGTGAAACGACAACGCGAGAACAATAAGGTTGACGCGTGTAACCTAAATGATAATGAAAATATAATAAGCGCTAGTGTAAGCGCTTTGGTGATTAGGTAAGTAAATAAAAGAAAAGGAAAAGAATAATAAAAGAAAAGAATAATGAAAAAAGATCGTTTCATGACATTACCCCCTCCCTAGAGCGCGAGTTCCACGAAGCGCTTGTCGTCTAACGAAATTTTCGGAGGGTAATTGTGAGGGCATGTTTTCGGTGTCTGGCGGAGGCATAGGGCGGAATAATTCGATAGGGAATAAGGAAATAGGGATTTCGAGTCGACTCAGGGTGGCGGGTTTGGGTTTGGTTGGGTTCTTATCATGGAATTCCTTCAACAAATCGGAGGAATGTGTGATGTTGGACCGAGGTTCCCAAGTGTCTTCATGTGGTCCGTAACCTCGCCACCTGACCTTGTACTTGATTCCTTTTCCTACCTTTCGTGAGTCGAGAATCTCCTCGACTTCGAATTCCTCTTCTTCTCCTATGACGACAGGAGGTGGGCGAGTGTTTCGTGGTTGAGAGGGGAATTGCGGTTCCCTGTAAGGGGTAAGGAGGACTTCGTTGAAAACGTTATGGATATGTTTCCACGTAGAGGGGATGTCTAGTTTATAGGAACTAGCGCCTATCTTCTTCTGAACTGTAAACGGTCCAAACCATTTATCTCCTAACTTTTTCATCGGCTGGTCTGTCGATAAGTTAGTTCCCTCAAGCCAGACCTTATCGCCTGGCTTGTACTCTACTCCAACTCTTCGCTTACAGTCATAAAACTTCTTCATATCCTCGTTGGCCTTTCCTAAAGCCGCTCCTACTTCATCTCGAACCTTCCTCATTCCATCTGCAAACGCCTGTGCTGTGGGGTTGTCCGAAGTCATTTGAGGTGCCATACCTTTATAGGGATGTCTACCGTTGTCAGCATAGAAGGGGGAAACTTTTGTTGCAGAGTGTACTCGATCGTTATAGGCAAACTCTGCAAGTGGTAACCACTCATGCCAGTCGTTTTGATGATAACTAATGAACAAACGGAGATAATGTTCTATCTCCTGATTTGTTCGTTCCGTCTGGCCATTGGTCTGTGGGTGATACGCCGTGGTGTAGTTTGCTTCTATTCCTAAAAGACGGTAGAGTTCCTTCATGAAACGAGAATGATATTGAGGTCCTCGATCATGTATGATTTTTCGTGGAATGCCGTGGATAGAAAAAATACGATCCCGATAGATTTTTGCCATTCCCTCTGATGTGACTGTAGTGTGCGACGGAACAAGTCGTAATCTTTTGGAAAAATGATCAATAAACACCGATATGGCGTTATATCCTCCTGATTCCGGTAGTTCCCCTATCATATCAGTGCCGATTATCTGCCATGGTTCAGTTGGTACCGCATGTGGATGAAGTTGTCCGACTGGTTTGGTACGATGTGATTTTGTCGCCTGGCATTTCTCGCAACCTTCGACGTATTTCCCTGTGTCTCGTGTCACCCCTGGCCACCAGTAGTCCCGAGTAATCAACTCCGTGGTTTTGTACTGTCCTGGATGTCCCGCTAGCGGTGTATCGTGGTACTGAGTGATTATTTTGGATCGGAGTAGGCGGTTTTTCGGTACATAAACACGCCCTTTCCATGTAATGACTTTGTCGGTTTCAGTCCACTCTGGGTTTTTTGCAGTGAGGGCATCTTGTACGGTTCGATCTACTTGATTTCTACTCTTTCGGATCTCTGATAGCAGGAGATCTTCAGGAGCCAATAGGTCGAGAGCTTGGATGAAGAGTTCCGGTTTCAGGAGAACGATGTTCTCGTTGTCCTTGTCCCCCGTCTCAAGACCTGTCATCCTCGACAGGGCATCAGCTTTTGTCATCGATTTACCAGGCTTATGAACAAGATCAAAATTATACTCCGCTAATTCCAGTACCCAGCGCGCTTGTCGTTGGTTGAGCTTCTGCGGCTTCTTGAAGTACTGGAGGTTTGCGTGATCCGTAAAAATTTCGATCTGTTCCTCCGCACCTAGTAAATACTGTCTCCAGTCGTCAAGTGAGTCCATAATCGCCATGAGTTCTTTATCATAAATTTCGTAATTATGCTCAACCTCGTTGAGAGAACGTGAACGAAAAGCGATTGGATACCACCTATTGTCGACAAACTGTGATAAAACTGCGCCATTGGCGTAATCAGATGAATCAGCCTCGACTCGGAATTGTCCCTGATTACGAGGAATCAACAAAACAACCTCCTCACAAATACGGCGTTTCAACTCCTCGAACGCATCTTCTTGTACTTTCTCCCACTTCCAAGTTCCATTCCCAGTAAGCTGTGTCAGTGGCTTTGCGATAAGACTAAATCCATGAATAAAGCGCCTGAAGAAGTTGCAAAATCCTAAGAATTGCTGAACGTCGCGCTTCTTTTGTGGAGTAGTCCATTCTCTAACGGCTTGTACTTTCTTGGGATCCATGCGAATAGTTCCGTTACCAATGATGATACCGAGGTAGTCAATAACCGGTTTTTCGAAAGAGCATTTTTCGGGTTTAAGAAACAATTTGTGCTCCCGTAGAATATCGAGTACTTGCTTTACAATTCGTCGATGCTCTTCTATACCGTCGGTAAAAATCAGTATGTCATCCATGTAAACGATAACATGACCTCTATTGACGAGGTCTCGCAAGATATGGTTCATAAAGCCTTGGAATGTCGCAGGAGAGTTAGTGAGTCCGAAGAACATAACAGTTGGTTTGAATAACCCCTGGTTAGTTCGAAAGGCCGCTTTCCATTCGTCACCTTCCTTTATGCGGATGTTGTTGAATCCCCATCTGATATCCATCTTCGTGAAGATTTTAGCACCTTTTAAACAATCGATTAGCTCCTGAATGAGAGGAAGTGGGTACCAGTTTTTAACCGTCATCTTGTTCAGTTTGCGATAATCTTGTACCGGTCGTAAGGTGCCATCTTTCTTTTTGACGAAGAAGAAAGGGGATGCCATCTGCGAGGTTGAAGGTCGGATTCGTCCAGTTCGAAGGTTTTCTTCAAGGAACTTGTCGAGTGCCTCTTGTTCCTTTGGGTTTAGTGGATATACTTTACAATCTAAAGGTTTGGAACCTGGCGTTAGATCGATAGCGTGATCCCAAGGACGTCGTTGTGGCAACTGGTCGAATTCCTTCTGGCTGAAGACATCAGGGTATTGTTTGACGTAGGGTTTGGAAGTGTCGAATTCTTCGGCTGTTTCCTTCTTAGCTTGTTCCTTCGTCCACTTCCTCGACTGTACCTGCTCGTGAACATACCTGTCCCAGTCGAATAGGAAAAGCTGTTCGCCTTCCTGTAACGCCGCTCTAGAATGGGTATCCTCTGGTGTCCAAAAATGTGGGTTGTAACCGCATCTTGTGGGACACCTGTCGAAAGTTAGTTCAGATGTTTTCCAATCGATACTAGGGTTATGATGTCGTAGCCAGTCTAGTCCTAGAAAGATATTATTCTTTCCTAGACTTACTACTCCGAACTGTACGATTTCTGAATGATCACCGATAATCATCCGGATCTCGACGTATCTGTCTATTGATCCAGAGTCGTTGAGTGTACCGTCGGCATTGTAAACAGGTGTTTTGATTGGTAAATCTTTCGTGATGAGGTTATGCCGTTTGACGAACTCTGAGTCAATGCAGGAACCGGTAGCTCCACGGTCGAGAAGTCCTTCTGTGACGATTTGTCGAGCATCCTCCAGTGTCTCGAGTATTGCTGGGAGTTTCAGACTTTTGCCGCGTGTCCCGCGAACATAACTCCTTTTGTTCTTGAGACTCCGGATGGCGGTGACTGCCGTTTTCCAGTTCCGTTTTCGTATGTCCATGACGGTTTCTTCAGAGGCTTCTTTTTCCCGGGAAAAGGGCATCCAAGTTCGTAATAATCCCACTGCTCTCGGGACTTGATCTTCTCTAACTCTCTGAGTTAGCCATTCAGCAGTGTTGGGTTCATACTGTATAGGTTTTTCGGTTTTTTCGGTTTTGTGTATGAATGTGGACGTGTTTTTCTGTTTAGTACCTGTACTGATTACATAATCAACGCCATTATCAACAAATTCCGAAATGTCCGTGTGCGAAGGCTCCTGCAGACCTATATCTACTGCGGAGCCTTTGGAAAACCCAAATCATTAATGAAATCTGTACGTTCCTGCTCACTCATGTTCAACATAATACCTTGGACTACCGCCTTTCTCTTGTGCGGGCAGTTCCTGCTCATGTGGCCTGGCTCGCCACAGTTGAAGCACAAATGCTTCTCCCTCGCCTGGTCGATGTCCATCGGTCTGCCCGTTCCTCCGAACGTGGTGCCGGTAGCATCTCTTCTTGGCGCCGCAGAATACTCTGCCTTCGGAGCTACTTTCAGCTCCTGCCGGTTCTGCTGAGTGGACAACTGTCCACGACTCTGTCCCTGTGGGTTAGCGTTCCACCACCCCGCATACCCATATCCTCTCTTCTGTTCGGCCCACTGCCGCCTTACGCTATCAGCCCCTGTAACTACCTTCTTTAACTCCCTGTAGTCTTCAAAGGGCTCTGTTCGTCCTTTAATGATGTCGTATAGGAGGGTGTGGTCAACTGCTCTCTCCGCTAGGGTAAGGACGTGCGACTCGTCCTTCTTGTACCTGGCATCTTTCAGCAACAATTCGAACTCTTTGAAAAAGTCGCTGGCCGAGGACTTCCCCTGTCGGATATAGGTTAGTTTGTCGCGGGCCTCCTTCTCCTTTGCGACGTTTGTGAACTCCCTGTCCATATCATCAATGAGCTGCTTCCCCGTAATATCCCATGTCCCTCTGTCGATATCGAAGTGATCATCAGAGTAAACTTGGGCCCATTCGTCGGCTTTTCCTCCAACCAGGAAGGACATAATGATGGTGGTGACACGATGGGAGTTGTCGACCTGTTTCGTTTCCGTTAATTCAGAAACGTAAGCCATCATTCGTCGTCGCCATGGTCGGTAGGTGGCGGGATCGCCATCGTAGTTCCCTGGTGTATTGACAAACACCCGGCGTGGACTAGAAGTGACAGTAGCGACTTCTGCTGGGTCGGGCGCATGTATCGACCGATCAGTCATGTTGAATTATAGTAAGGGAGGGGATGAGCGTGTTTGGTAAGAATGAAAATATGTAACATATCGAGAAAACTAGTTTTCAACGGCGTGTTGAATCCTAGGCAAGTTTGTAAAAGTTTGTTGTGATGGGTGGTGTGTGGTAGAAGCTCTATTCTTCTGTCAGCGACTCGCTAGCTCTCACAAGAGACAACCAGGCATCACACGATAGACGATGAGCAAGAGGACGAAAAAGCAAAAGAGGATGGATAAAACAACCCAACTACAAGTCTAGCTACTGAGGAGAATAGACGAGAATAGAGCTAAGGAATATAACTACAAAATACTAAGTCTTATATACTATTGGGATATGAAGCCGTGAGAGATATCTGATGCCGTAACCGTGAGGATCTACAATAAGAGTCGCTCGTATCCATAAGTAAAGCTGTAGGTATTAGGTGAGTAAACAATAAGGCAATATAGAAAAAAGCATGGAAGCGGAACGATAATGACGTTGTCCTGTCAATGAACTGACAGGCACGAGAGAGCCGCGCCTAAGTGAAACGACAACGCGAGAACAATAAGGTTGACGCGTGTAACCTAAATGATAATGAAAATATAATAAGTGCTAGTGTAAGCGCTTTGGTGATTAGGTAAGTAAATAAAAGAAAAGGAAAAGAATAATAAAAGAAAAGAATAATGAAAAAAGATCGTTTCATGACACGGACCTTTCAAAGTTCTGGAGCGCGTAGGAACTCTCTCGTACAAGTTACAACTCCCTTCCTACCTCAGTCGTATCCACCCAGTCTTCCATGTATCCCAACTCGAACCCTATACTCCGAACTCGATCCCTCATCGCAAACAAACTCCTCCACCTCCGGTGGAAGTCGAAGGCAAAGAGGAATACAACATTGTGGAGGTATTAGATTCGAAATTAGATCATCGATACAAAAAATGTCCACTATGGTATTACATCCGGTGGGCAGGATATGAAGGTACAGACAAAGAGTTTTCCTGGGTCGCCACGAACGAAATTCACGCGGACGAGCTGGTTCCAGCTTTCCATCTTCATTACCCTCACAAACCTGGACCATCATGATTAACGACCACTTAATTTCTTCTATTCATGCATTGGAAATACTAATTTTTAATCTGTTAGTTCAAAAACTCATCGCGAAACATCCACGATCCATCACCATTACATTCTGTATTACCTACTAAATTACCTACTAAATTCCAAACCTTCACTCCAACAAGTTCCGCAATTCATTCTTCGCGAGCTACTTTTGAACTCTCACATTCTATTCCTTCCGAAACCATCGCGATTCTTCCTCACAGAATGAATCCTTACTTCTCACATTTTCTTATTTTCAAAACCATCGCAATTTCTTCCTCGCGGAATGAATCTTAACTCCTTACACTTATTCCTAAAACAAAACCCTTACGATCTGAAACCACCAAAAAAGGCAAAAAACTTATAAAATTAAACAAAACAAAAAACAAACAAAAACAAAAACCAACAGACAACAAAAAACCAATAAAGAAACTATTACAAAATTAGATAAAAAATAATTACAAGTCCAAAATTTACTACTACCCTTTGCGGGAATTATGTCGCACGACGTTTTCCTTTGCAAATTCTTTTCCTCTTTCTCCCCTCCTCATCTTCTTTGTTTTCTTCTTCCTCTTCCTTCTTTTCCTCACCTACTTCGTTGCCCGGTTGTTGCTGCACAATACAAACCAACTCTTCCATCGCGAAGGCTGCTCGACTCGCGAACCCGAGGAGAGTGCCCATCTGCCTCTTCAGGGCTTTGTTCTGCTCTGTGAGCAGATCCAATTTTACTCCCCACTCAGCACCTACAATACTCCTTTTGTCATGAAGTGAGCCCCCCTATCATTTTCCTTTCTTTACGATACACCATCCAAGCCCTCCTACCTACAATAATCATTCCGGAACCTTCCATTCCATTCTATTAGTTCCGCTCCATTCCTTGTGCCTGAGCTATACAGTATTACCTCATAGTTCCCACACTCCACCTTGTATATATAAGCCAGCCCCCACAACCTGGTCCCTTATCTTGACCTCTTTGTCGTTGGGACCAGGTATGCCTTTTACTTACTTACTTGTATTTATTATCAATATAACTTTGTTGTTGGGACCAGTATCTGTCCGCCACCGTCATCACCTCTTTGTGACACCTTTCCGCTACGCGCCTCGCGGGACCCTCGTACAGACCATTTTCATCAACCCTTGGCTTCTTCTTCCTGGATCTTCAGGCTGCATTATCCCCTGCCCAGCTACACCTCTGTCATTGGAGGTGACAGGCCAGACAGGCCTGAGTCCGGGGTTTCCCGGGTTGCGTGATGCAGTTCGAAGTGTTTCCTTGGGAAACACAACGAACACATCCTCTGCAATTACGCGAAGGCGTGGGAGGAGGTATGTCGTCGGGGTCATCGTCATCATCATCATCTTCATTGTCATCATTATTGTCGTTGTCGTTGTTGTCTCCATCATCGGGGTCCGGAGCTGAACCAACCTGTGTTTGTATTAATCAGTAAAACACATTGTCAAGAAACCAAATTAATTACCTGAGGAATCGACCTTTTCCTTTTCAAAATCGGTATCTTGACATCCGGGGTATCACGGACCACAGAGGCCGGCTTGTAAATTTTGTTTTGAGCCCGAAGGCTCCTGAGAGCTTCTCACGGTTCCAGTTCTTCACAATGCAGCATGAGCTGCACGCTCTTGACATTCTTGTAACTCACTCAGGGCTTGAGCCCTACGACGATCTTGGTTGGCTTCTTCTTCAGCCAACTTCTTCAAAGCGTTGGCTTTTGCCTTCGCGATGTTCTCCTCAACAAGTCTCTCTTCTTCCCGCTTCTTCGTGGCCTGTTTCTCCTCCCCGAGCCTTCTTTCTTCCTCGAGTCTCCGCATCTCCACCTCGCGCTCTGCCTCACGAGCAGCTTCTTCCTCCAATCTAACCATCTCCTCCTCGAAGGTGGCTTCTTGAGCATCGATTTCGAGTTGACGGAGGCGGGCTCATTCCGCCTGTTCACGAACGAGGCGCGCTCGTCGTTCTTGCACTGTTTCGGTGGCTGTGATGGTAAAAGACATCGTAGAGTGATGAGGACTTAGGAAAAAACAAAGAAATTCCTCGCGTTTTATACGCATTCATTCGTTGAGGGCAGGTTCGACTCTAAATTTTTCGTTTACCTCGATCATAACTCACATGGCACTTTGAAAATTTACTTTTCTTTTTTACTTTTCCATTCTATCTAATTTTAGATTTGTCAATCATTAACAATTGCATAGGCTTTTGAGGGCGAAAGCCTAAGAGGGGGATACTGTTATATCTATGCAAGCTAAGTCTTTACGAGGCTTCGCGATCCATTCCGCTACTTAGATATTACTTATATCCTTTTATCACTACGCAATTACTTCGCGAAGAAATTCCGACGTGAAGCAATTACTCATTATCTCTCATCATCCTTATCGGATTTACACTACCCCTTTTATATCTCTTCCTTTGTTCTTGACTTACAAGCTAACCAATTCGGGCATGGCATCACTTCGCGATCCTGACTTACCTTTAGTATAAAGCTACGGTATCGAATAGGTAGTTCTTTAGTTTAAATATCAACCTTGATAGCACTTTGATAGTGATACCAATTAATTCTCTATCTGTATCATCATTTTATACATCCTCACTGTCAGTACATTCCGCGATAGTCATTGCGAATGGAACACATTTATCTTTCTTCTCTTGCGGACACGCGAAGTGTCGAGGACTCTACTAATAGTGGAGTCAAGGTCCGACTACTTAGTTTAGGATTGTTTTACCTCGCGAAGTAATTTACTTCGTATTTCCCCGTGATCATTCCTGACGATCCCTTTGTGCACAATCATAACATAGTCGGACCTTGACTCCACTATTAGTAGAGTCCTTGACACTTTGTCTGTCCAATATAGAAGAAAGTAAAATGTGTTCTGTTTGCAATGACCATTGCAGAACGTACTGACAGTAGGGATATTGTGGTGATGAAGGGAGAAGGCACAGAGGAGGCACAGGCTCAAAGCACAAGCTGAGGCGAGGGTGGGGCTAGCACCACACACGAAGGCTGAAAGACATAAGGATCAAGACAGCAGCAATAGCACAAGGGCCAATCACTAGGGTCGCACAAGGAAAACTAGTTCCAAAGACCAAGTGAGTATATTGAGTGTAAACGAAGATACAAGTACTAACCTAGTTCCAAAGACCAAGAGGTCAAGATGGGGAACTAGGTGTCAACTACAATACTATATATACAAGAGTCTCGATGAGTAAGCGACAGCGCGGGAAGTTGATAGAAGGATATGGAATGATGTAGAAAGATATGGAAGAATGTGGACAGATCCAAACCGTAACAAGGATAAAGAAACAAGGAGATGTAGGGAAAATAAAGTAGGTACCATATACTGTGTAGCATGTCACAACAGATATTAAAACGATGGTATGGATAGATGATTAATTGGTTTCACTATCAAAGTGCTATCAAGGTTGATATTTAAACTAAGGAACTACCTATTCGATACCATAGCTTTATACTAAAGGTAAGTCAGGATCGTGAAGCAATGCCATGCCTGGATGGGTTAGCTCATAAGTAAAGAACAAAGGAAAGGATATAAAAGGAATAGTGTGAATCCAATAAGGATGAGAAGAGATAATGGGTAAGTGCTTCACATCGGACTTCCTTCATGAAGTAATTGCATAGTGGTAACAGGATATAAGTGATATATCTAAGTAGCGGAATAGATCATGAAGCCTTGTAACGACTTAGCTTGCATAGATATAACAAAAAGCAAGTAGAGGTGGAGTCAAAGCAATGTGATATTCCCTGTGTGTGATACCATTGCATTGTGAACAATGGGTGTTGAAAGGAACATTTGGCATATTATTCAACTATTCAGAAGTGGAATTGGGAAGGGATATCCAAAGAGCAGACAAAACAATAGACTGCATTCATCTGGGCCATGATCCTAATGAGCAGATAATAGATGTCAAAACACACGGGGCCTGAACTTTGAACAATTCTGGCAGAATATCAAATGTTGAACAAAATCTGCCCCACTGCAATGACATAAGCTGTTCTTGCTGAAAAAGAAGATGAATTTTATTCCTAATATCTTCCGTTGTAAGCTCACCTATTTTTTTGCCTTCCTTTTTAACAAGTACTATCTTGTCAGAACTAGTTTCTTCATCAGGATGCCAGTGCTTTCTAGCAGCTGTTACAAAAGTTTTACAGTAAAGAGGAAGATAAGCATTGTAGAACTCTTGTAAGTATTCTCGGTACCAGAGATAAATTGACCCATCTGCACACTTATCAAGTAAGCTAGAAGTCTTGAATAGAAATCTGGATTATGGTCCAAAAGCCAATCTTTGATTTCTTGCGGTGGAAGCCATTTTTTGTGTATGATGATAAAACTAAATGGCCTTGTTGTTCCACAGTACAATGATCGCCTGAAACTGGAACAAATAGGCCCACATTTTTTATGTCATCACCCACTCTATATTTGAAGAATAATTTCACCATGTAATTTAAAAAAAGTGCATCTGCAACAGGATTCTGACCCAGAAGTTCACATTGCAATAGAACGTTGTGTAAAGATACATCGACCCTTTCATTAGTATCTATATAATATATACTTATTCTCTCTCCTGGATGACAGACTTCTCTTATAAGTTCTTGAATAACACTGGTCGTTGAGAACCATTGCGCTTTGCTAGTCAAAGATATAGGTGAAAAATCTATTACTCTTTCAAATTCACACTCTGATTATCTGTCTCCTGCATAACAGACTTCTTCATCCACAACTCCTCTTGACGCTCACACATCCATGCAACCTTGTTTTTTCGGCACGGGCTTGTACGCCAAAGCGTGCTTCATCTTCTCACTTGTACTCAGTCCTAATTGCCTACGCTGCTGCTCCACCTGTTTCTGGCCTAAGTAATAATGTCTGGCTGATCATATTTACGTAACTGACCAGACTCCACTCAGACTTTGATTGTCGTCCCTAGAATGAATGTTAATCCCGCCGATTTTGGCGACCGCCCGTGGATCGTCAATGTTCGATACGCTCTTAAAACCCACGAAGAGGCCAAGAAATACGAAGGAGTTGTCGTCCTGGCGAAAGAACATGTAGGGACTGCGATAAGCGACCCATGAGTGATTGAACAGAAGGACTTTCGATTGGCGCAGCCCGACGATCGAAGGACGCCAGGTTATAGGTGGCGAGTCGCTATGCGGTATTTCTAAAGAACCCGACCCCGTATCTGATTTACCTTAATTAGGCAACTACGCAGGGGAGGCGTACTAGTCCGGCACCAAATCATCCGAAACCACTCCAAGTTTCGGGGTCTTCTGGTCACCGGAGACCCGAGTGGATGGATACGTTTTCTTGTAATAAACAACAGCCCTCCCCATGGACACAAGTAAAGCCTGTTCCAGACAGGCTGTACCTAGCTGTATACCAGCTGTATATCTGATCATTGGTCTCTAGCGAACAACAAACATCCACGTTGAAACTCATTGAATGTTTTCCATAATCAAAAAGAACATGTTGTATGCTGTATGATCAGCTGTAGCAAAAAAAACAATGTCTTTCATAATGTTTTCGCAATGTCTTCGTACCCGGACAATTGAGAGACAAATGATTGGAAAGATGGTCTTGCATTGACGGATAAGAAATTTGTATTGACAGACATGGCGGGGCTCGATTAGATCTAGGCAGGATTAGCTTTGAAAGTTGTCAGTCCCACCCATCATGATCAAAAAGAATTGTCTACGGTCGTCTGACCCCGGTGGAAATTAAACTATCTTTCTGCTTGACCTCAAATCACCACGAGGTTCCCTATCTTCCGTGCTATAGTATAGTAATAGATACAGTTACGGCCAACCCTTCTCTGATTCGATAATCCATGCCAGTGTTCTCCATCGATCATCACTGTAGAAAAACGCAAAGAGGGGCGAGCGATACGCCTGAGAGACATCGAAAGAGATATTGAAGGAAGTTCTGAGGATGCCGACCCCAAAAAGCTTCGGATGACGACTTGTGAGAAAAGGCAACGAGAACGCGATGCGTCTAGAGCACCAAGGGCTGTGTACGTCGTGGTCCTCTGCGACAACGGCGGAAGGTAAAAAGCGGCGACAAACATCTAGAGCTTGCGCTGCTCGCCTCGAGTTTTCCAAGACTCTTACACAATAAAGCCCCCGAATTTAGCGCTATCGCACCGTGGCCTCGTTAGTTAGCAGCACAAAGCTTGGTAAGAGTTGCGAAGACTCGCTGATTGGACAAAGTCCCAAAGAATTTTTATAATGTCCGCTCTGGAACCTCGTGATAAGGCTTGAGTCGCTCAAAGCATCGCGTAGATTGCGCAGTGTGGCCTTGGATTCCGAGAGCATAGCGAGTTTCCTACGACAGAAGGAAGCCTAAATCCTAGAGCATGAGAAGGTACCAGAACCATGGCGGAAAGGAAGTGCCAAAAAAAGTTGAAGTCCTTCGAAACTCCATAGTCCGTGGAGTGATTAGTGTAATGGCAACTGAGGACAGTGTATTGTTGGAGACTTATATAAAATCTAATCTGTTGATGAGAATGAGAATCTGATGGATGTCAGGAAAAGCGCGTACATAGCGGAGAGAGCTGTGGACTAATATGATGGTCTCTCAAAATCGGGTTGCTTGGTCAAAAGTGAGCACTGAAAAGCAGTTGCAGAGAGTGATAGCTTCATGAACGCTGAAGATAAAGAGTCCCCTCGAATAGAAGATAGATAATTGAAGTTTCTGCACGAGATATTGTTCAGGGACATCTGAATTCTAATTGACTCGTCGATTGCACAAGAGCATTTGGGCTGATTGTGCCTTTTTAGGACATATGAGTTTCTGAAGCTTCACAAAAAGCAGAACAATGGGGAGGTGAAGAACGCCAAAGCAAAAGATTTAATAATTGTATGAACTGACTATGGATTATGGACGGGGAGGATAAGAAAATTAATGGCCAAATTTGGAAATTACCAGCTTTGGGCTAGCTTGGACCGGAGAAACAATATTAAATATTTATTTATTTTAAAAAAGTGGAAACCAGTCCAAGCGTGGGATCGCAAGTACGTAATACCTGCCACAAGGGCTTGATATACAAAGAGCAAAAATGAAATGTCCGCTTCCCTCTCTGTAACTCAGCCTACTGTCAATATTCCGCAAGAAACAACGACCTCCCCGCTTCACCCTGTTCCCTCCATTTTCTTTTATTCTCTTCCACCATGATCCTTGTTCATAAACAACAATTTCCGTTGTCTTCTCCATATGCTCATCATAGAAGGCATCCGTCTGCACCCCCTGCGGTCGTCGTCCAGCCGACCAAAGTTCCAGGTCTCTTATCGCTTTCAAAGCCTGTACAGCGACAACAACCTCAACAGTCGAGGCAGCGCCCATCGCCAAAGTCGAAGCAGGTCCAGCCGAGCCTTCCGCCGAGGTCAACGCCGGCTCCAGAAGCGACGTCAGTTCTAAAGCCTTCGCCGGAGATTATCGCCAAGAAATCTTCTCCAGTCAATTTAAGAGGTCGTGGACAGGCGAAGCCGAAAGAGAAGTCGACGGCAAGGTGAACATATTATCCATATGCGTTTTTTCAATTTTCTTCTTACCTATTCGACTCCAATAGGAGCAACTCTCATTCCGCGGTACGGGGTCGACGAAACAACGCTCGTCAACAATCACCACCTCTTCCTACCTCACAGGCTGAGGCACCCCCTTCACCGACGTTTAAATCCAATAATTCCAACCCTTTCGATCCTTTTTTGGATGATTCTAACGCTCGTTCGAAATTCAATCGTCCGGCTCTCATACCTACTCTTGCCTCTCGTCCCTCAGGCAAGCTAGCTCGGCGAAGACAGCCGAATGTAGCCCCTTTCAATATTACTTCAGCAAACATTTCTTCGAAGGCTATCCCTGTACCTCGCAGTTTTAATTTGTCTACCCCCAATCTGTCTCAGTCGGAGCCCAGTGCTTACACCGTTCGTCCTCGCAGCGGCAGATCAATCCCGTCTCGCGACGTTTTTCCTATCTGCGACGATTTGACTGACACGGAAGATGACTCGGAGAATGACTCAACTCCTCCGGCTACGCCTACCCGCTTGCGTGCATCTCGTTTCACTCTGAATGTTCCTGATGGTCCTCGTACTGCACCCATCACCGCACCATCGTCTGCGTTTCCTTTTGGTGTGTCTTCTACCCCTAGCCCTGTAGGCCGAAAGACAATCAGGACGCATACTCGAGTCCCTAGTGAAGGTGTCTTCGCCATGTCCTCTGATGAAGACTTTTCTGCTTATCGTGGGCATGACATCGATTTGAAGGGTCTTCTTGGGCTAGCTGCTAAGCGGTTGCCCTTGTCTGACGAGTCTGAGCAAGAACGAGAAGCCGCTGCTGCTGCCGCCGCCGCATACTTTGCGAGTTCCAACTTCCAGAACTCACCTAGCCCCGAGGAACTTCCTCCTCCATCGTTTGCTTTTGTTTGATTTGTTTTCGACATTGTTACATGGTGTTGAGGTTCGTTGTGATACATTTTGTTTATCAACTGTTTAACCACAAATGACCTTCGCAGTTACAGGGATTACCTCGTTCAAAACGCTCCTTGCCTAGCCGATTAGACTTTTTGCTTGCATCTTGACCTCCTCTCCCGACGCCATCCGCCGAAAGAAGTGTTTTTTTAGCGTTGCTTTGAAAATTCTTTTTATCATTATTATTCTTCATTCTGGGTCTCGCGAGATGCGGTCGACATTTAACGCATCATTGTATATTTTTCCTATTCTTCGGCATCTGGCTCAGGCTATCCCTCATCCTTGCTTACTCTCACTGTTCGACATTGTAACATCGCTAAATTCCCCGGTACTGGTCAATCGCTTTAGGACACCCGCGCACAATCTTGCGTTCTTTGCTTATCAGTCAAGACGCATCTGCTTTTCAACCTCCTTCTCTTTACGTCTCCTGCCCATCAAATCTATCCAACCATATCCCTATTGTCACAGTGTTTTCGCATTGCAAATCCTTTTCTTTGTGCAACTCATCAACCATCTCTCTCATTCAGCATCCTGCACGTTTCTTTTGATTGTCCTGGACGGCTTGGCCTGCGTAGCGTGGAAGCTAGGGGGTTGCCCACTCCAGATTGTAAAAAAAAGAGTTTGGTCGCTGGATGCAGTGGAAGAGGAAGCACCAACTCGATCAACGAAACCGGAACGCTGTATACGATACGCAGTGGTGGAGATCATTGCCCTATTTACAAGACATCGCCAGTCGTCGTCTTTGATTCAACAGACCCTTGTTACCTCTATTCGGCAGAGGAGCAGGTAACTCGATAAACACTTAGCCTTTGTTATTGCATAAAGACTTAGGTCGATGTCTGCACACTCTTACCTTCCCGACCGGATTGATCTCGGGCTCGGAAGTTCAGCATATTTTATTATCTGTGAATCAAACACACCCCTCGGCCGCATCTATTATCGTCTTTATATTCTCTCGCCTCTTATCCTATCCCTATTTCCTATTTCCAAGCACTTGCATCCCCACTTCCCCTTCTTGGATCTCCTTCCTTCGTCTGAAGTGCTTGTGCTTGTTCATTATTTTCTATACTCCCGTTCGCATTCAACTCCAACTCTATTCATTCATAACTTCCCCTGACTCGAATCACTGTATCAAGTATCCATCTGCATATTCCTTCCTCCATCGCTATATCCATTCCTGTCATTTTCTACTTTTCTTCCATCGCCCCAACCCCTTGTTCTATTAGATATGTGGGGAAGGCTCTTATGCATGTACAACGTATTTCCTGTGTGTTTCTTGTGGTCTTTTATTCTTTTCCTCTTTGCCTATGCGGTACCTGTTCTATATTCTTTTCTCTCTACGTCTCTTTCTTGTGCGGCTTCATGGTCTCTATATTATGATTATGAGCGTTTTTCGGTGTACTTGTTGGTTAAGTGCGTATTCCTCATTTTTACCCTGTCCCTGCTGCTGATGATCTCATTCACAGTATTACATGCATACCCCAGGCATATCCACTTTTCCCTTAACCCCGCTGTACCTTCCGGTGAATGCATTCGTGCATACACTGTTCAGATTTATCCTCCATACCGCCATTGCTTTGGCACTTTCACGACGGCACATTATCCATGTTCTTCTCGACTGTCATCGTCCCCGTTTGCATGGACTTTCTCTGTCATTGTTCATCACCGCACATTTCTTCATCGGTTCCTAATAGAATGTATAAGTACTTTTTACTTCTTTTCTCACATCTGTAGCTCGACCACAACGTGTACCTGTCACATGCACGTTGCCCCTCTACAGTCCTCTCCTATCCCTCCTATCCTTAATCCGTGTTGCTTCTTCCTTCTGCACATCGCTATAGCATTCTTACCATACGCTCCTTTGCATTCTAAATACACCCTGCTCACCGTCTCTCCGTCCGCCTTCACCTCCGAAATACTGTTCCGAAACAAAAAGAATACCAAGTAGTAGAAAAGAAATAGTAGTCTACCCACACTCCTTTTTAGTTTTGTTTCTCTTTTACCTACCAAATTGATTCTACTTGTTGCTACCCTTTTCAACTGATTCGTCGGTCCCATCGAAGTCAGTTATGTATTTGTTGTACTTATGGTGTACAGTAAGTAGTCCGTTGGTATTAGAGTCCAAATCAAAATAAGTGTTGTATTGGTGTTAATTGATGCATCGGATACGGATGAATAAACATCGAAACATTGATCAAAATCCTGTAATGCACAATCTGCTACAATGGTGTTGCAAAGCTGCAAACGTATTTTATTCATGACCTGCTTCCATAATACCGTATATACGTGACCTACGGGCAAGATGATACCCATGAACGATCTAACCAAACATCATAGAATCCTCTCTGTCGATTGCGTACATACCAGGAGTAGGATATTCGTCTTCGTCGGGAAAAGACCCTCCGGGACCGAATCCAGGTCCGGGACCGGCCATAATACCTGAGAGAATAAAACGCAATCGATATCGAGCTTCAAGTTACTTGAGAAGAGAGATACGCACCAGAACTGCCACCGCTCGCTTTGAGTGCTTTTGAAATGAATTCTTTGCTGCGACCAATGTCCATATCGAGATTTGCGAGATGTGCTGATTGTGTTTGTACAATTTCAAGAAGGGTCAGAATAGGTATTGTTTGTAGGTTCGCCCCACTCGGTAAAGCTCCCAGGAGCGCACGCATGTCTTCCACGTTAACGTCTGACGTTCCAGGGGCATCGTGAAAAGTGACGATCCCGGAATCGGAAATTGTGGCGAGGATAGTTCTGGACTCGATCTACAGACAATTCACGATCTAAGCACCGCAAGGATAGATTTGAAGGTTAGGAACTTACCATGTTTAAAACCAAGGCTCTGACTTGTTGTTCATCGTCTATTCCGACATACTTTCCGATTTCAGCCAAGCCCAACGTGACATATGTTTCGGTCAGTCTTTTAATGATCCATTTTGGAGCTGCTGCTACCAGCAGCTCAACTAAGCCAAGATTGCCCTCTGACGAGTACAAGTCCCTGTCTTTGGATACGAGTAGTTTCAAACGATTGTTCCCCGAAGATGGACCTTCCCCTCGGTCTTTCGGATGTGGAGACCCAGGGAAAGAATTGATCAGAGACTGGTACGGGGAACTTTTGAATATGCGCGTTAGAATAGACGAAGTGTATTTTGGCAATGCCTGTGGTCCGCCCAAGGCAATGCACTGAACCAGACGAAGTTTCTTTAACGCTTCGAGCTGAATACCCGCAGGAGGTGAGTTGTTAGCACTCGGAGCGGTGAGGGCAGTCTCAAAGTAGTCGAGCGCAGCGGTGTAATTTCCCGTTTTTGTGAGAATGACTCCGCCGAGGTAATGATAAATGAGATTGTCGTTATACGACAGATTGTGATCAGGATAGATGCTGGTATACATGAACAAGTTGTCGATAGGGTGTTCTATAAGTAGACGAGAGATTTCAGGTGTGATATGTCTGGTTTGTAGGGTGGTAAGCAGCAGGATGGGATGGATTGGTGTGAGGGTACTATGTGTACTTGGCAGACGAGTGACAATAGAATAGAGCAGAGGTATTGCTAGCTTGAGCTGAGTGGAGGACCGTTAATGCACTGTGTACTAGTTCAAATTGAGCTACTCACATTTCCTTCGTCCTGAGCATATCGTGTCAAAGATTTAGCGAACATTACCATCCGTTCAGGTACCAAACGCGCTTGCTCTGGATCAAAAATCTCACAGAACTGCCTGACGATGGCCCACGGAGGCCTCTGGACGCCACTTTGTGCGTTCAAGTAAATATTCAATCTCGCAGATCTGAGAAAATAAGTGGATCAGGTAGGAAACATGGGAGCCAAAGAACGCCACAAACAAAATATACAAGACTCCTAGAGTATTAATTCTTAAATCGAGCACAGAAAGCGGGTCTTGGCCGGATGATAGAGAGCTTGCGAGAATAAATTCGCGTACATCTCTTCCAGATGCTCCTGGTGTACGCAAAGTATGCGCCAGCGCTTCCAGGTCGTCGCTGGTCGTGATCTGCTGCACTAATCCATCGATACTTTGGCTATCTAGCGCCATCGTGAATGTTCGCTTTGCGTAAATTTAGAAGACAATGAAGCTTTGGGAATAGTCGAGGGAAGAAAAGTTAAGAAAGAAGAAATCTGAAGAACAGTTGACGCTGTCAGCACGTTATCTACAAACCACCATCATGTTAACACAACTGCCGCCAGAATTAATTCTCTCTGTCTTTTCGTTTTTAGATTTACCTTGCGTTCGAACCCTTTACCTCGTTTGCAACAGCTGGAAGAACTTTATTGATGAAAACGAGTCGACAATCTATCATACCCTCGCAGCTTATCATGAATATATCCGTTCAACAACCGTGGACTTCAGCCAGTTACCTTCCATGTACTCTCCAAAGTCCCTAGCTGGTGTAACAAGTTGGAAATCTTTCTGTGCGCAGTCTATTCTGCCATGGTCTCTATCAACACTCAATCGGAATCTTTAGGCCAAAGGCGCGTCCATATCAGCAAAAGTTGGGCTGGCAAGGCCTCTTCCCATTATGTATCATATGCCAGCTCTGGCTCTACAGTGCACCGTATCAAAGTCGATGAGCAAGCTGGAATCATTATGACTAGCTCACGAGATGGTGGTTTGCTCGTGAGTGATCTTACGGACGACCGGGTGCTATGGTCACTGCAAAAGGTGGGTTTCATTGGCCACCGGTCTGTTTCGTAGCCACTGAAATTCTCCTGCATAGACCTATGTCAGGCAATGTGCACACTTGGAATACGGGAAAGGATTTCTCATCTTCGATAGTCCGGAAGGGAACAAAGAAGTGTGGCGTCTCGCGAGTGAATTCCCTTCTACAGGCCCATCGTCAAATGCTCTTCCAGACCAAGTTTTGGCTTCTGAGGAAGCTTTTCAGGAACACGCGGCCACATACCCCAAAGGACATTTCAAACCATGGGCAGTTTTGAAGATGCCTCGAGTCACCCATGCTTTCCGTTTTGTTTACCCTACTCTTCTGGTGGGAGCTTGGGATCATGTTTTCTTGTGGGACATCCCTTCCTCTGAGCTCATACAAACGATCACACCAATCCAAGAGCCCGAAGATCCTAACTCTGCTTTTGCTGTGGTATTAGCAAACGCGCCTTCTTTCGTTGCCCGACTCGGCAGCCTAGACAATCTTAACTACGTCGATGTGGATGAGAAGCACGCCTTCATCTGTGGTGTCACTGCTTTGCGTGTATTTTCTCGCGCAACAGGCAAGTGTATCCTAGACGTACCCTCTACCAGACGGGAATATGGTTCGCGCAGATTTTCTGTGATATACGAGTCTGAAATGTCAACTGACGGTGCGGTCCTTGTGAATCATTACACAGACGGGAAAGAGCTCGATCTTTCCCGGTCATCTTTTCAACCTCGAAGTATTGACGAGTTCATTGCTGGTATATTCGTCCATTGCTCTATGATGACAATGTATATCTGACTTTGATTCGATAGTGCATGTTTCTTCTTGTGGTCGGCATCTCGTCGCGATGTTAGCCAGCTCGCGGGTAGTCATAATCAAAAACTTCCAGGATGGTCCCTCTTCATTAGACAATCGCATGTCATCGTACAATCTGGGGCTATGTTCCAGTCGTTCAAAATATCTAGCCATTCACAATGACCGTGTCGCTGTCGCTAATGTGAGATATTTCTTCTTCAACGATCTAATCATCCGTCTTACAGACCTCGATAGAATAACGGTATATTTATCTTCTCCCTTTCTGCCGCTGTCGAGGCCCGGATAATTCCAAGCGCTAGTCCTAGTGGCACTTTAGTCATCTCTCGCGCTCCGTTCTTTGGGTATCATTTATATTTGTCGAATCTCACTTGTCTGCAACTCTCCGACACCGGGCTCTATCTCAACTGGGATCCTTTCCATCTCAAAATCTGCCAAGAGAATGAAGCAGAGCCGAGAAGACTGGAGGCACTATTTCGCGCTTCCACAAGCGACCAAACAATAAGATACCTTAGGATGCCCACGGGTGATGTCCTCATCATGCTGGGAGAAGGTATGTAAAGACCACTTCCTCGTGCCATCGAGAAGCTTGATTCCGGTTACTCTTAGATGATTTCTTTACGGACAGATCGACAGTTTGTGGGATAAATTTTACTTCTGGTTGACTGTTTGTGCCACTGAAGAAATATGTATGTAGGAAGTTCGAAATCATGAATACAGTGAAAAACCATTAACCGATATGATAATGTAAAAAGCTATGTAGTACAATTGAATGTGATGCAGATACAGCAATCAAAGAGTACGTCCCAAGCATGCTTTCCTTTCGTATGAATCACGCGATTTTTGTGAAAGTTCATCATCCTAGTACCTCGGAGTTTCTAAGAAAATCCATCATCGCAGTGGCAGTCAATGCCGTCTCTGACTCTGTTTCAAGAAGAGGAAATCCGACGATATAGACGTCGGGGCTGATCTGCGGCTCGAATGTGATCTCTTGCACGAGCTCTGCAGTAGGATAGCAATGTTCGCGGGCGTTCCGCACAGTGACACTCTGGATCATGGGGCACCGACGGATGAAGTAAATGATATCACATACTAGATCTGACCATGCAATCGCAGCCGGAGAGTTAGATGATCTTGGTTCGACAAAATCATAGACCAACTCGAACGCTTTCAGCCCAGAGAATTGGAATACCCGACAAAAGGTGGATAGGAAAACATCTGAAGAATTAGAAATCTTCAGTAAAGATATTTCCAGTGAAAGGTCCTGCTGTCTCAAGATAGAAAGATCTGCCAATCTAGGAATTTGCGTCAACACTACCTGCTCGATATGTGGTAGGTCATCAATAAGACTAATGGTCCTACATAGTTGGCGGAAAGAAGACGGTTCGGAAACGACCAACGTTGACAATCTTGGAAATGATAAAGCGTGTGCGGTTTCAGAGGTGGATTTCTGAAAGAAGGAAAACCCCTCCTCACTGAGAGCGAGATGCTTGAGACGAGGAAGATGTTGGAAAGGGAAGTAAAACCAATGACGAGAGATATACTCAACAGAGAGCGAAACAAGATAGGGAAGTGGAATCATGTGTGAGCAAGGTTGATTATGCCCGGAGTCCAGTTCTGCCAAGCAAGGATCCTCGTACACAAATGCATGTAGAAGTCCGTGGTCAACACGTAGATTAAGTTGTTCTATCCGTGAGGAATTCCTTCTCAAGGAATCCACCGCCCCGACAGAGATATACGACTGCCAATTGGCATTAAGGCCTCTGAAGCGAGTGGGCATCTTTATAGTGACCGAGAGCATGTAGTCCTCTGATCGCTCGAGATAAAGGAGCGTCAGTCTTGCCATACGGAGAAGGTCCGAAACGGATGAGGAGGGTGTAGGATTAGGGAAGAGATCGCGAATTGTCAAGGCAATATGGGTCCATAAGCTTGGATCGGCCAACATAAGCGCGCGCCATTGAGTGCACACGAGGCTGAAAGACAAAGCCTCCCAGCTTTCACCGACCTGACAAGAATATGAAAAGATGGTGAGGAGGATTTCAGAGGGGAGGTCGCGGAATGACGCTCGTGGTACACGAACAGGGGAAACACCGTCTTCTCTATCACTGTACTGAATCTTTGGGGCAGTCTCATGTGTGGCATCGGAGAGGATGGATTCTATCTGAGTCAGACCAATGGCAATATCCTTAGCAGTTGTGTCAAGGGAGCTTCCAATATGTGAAGCGGACAATGGGTCAACAATATGTGCAGTAATGGCCGGAATAGACATATTCAGGCTTGGTCATGATGAGAATACTTCAGAAGAAACAATTCTCTGTGCACATACGGGTAGATTTGATCACTTGTTTGCTCAATGGACTGAACTCCGAAATCATACGAAAGCTGATGAGGAGCAGTAGAAATATGTAGCGCCTCAAGATGTAATATCTTCTCTATGCTTCCAGCTTAGAGCTTTGGGGTAGCTTGATTATTGCAGGCGAGACTTTATCTGAGTGCGGAGTGCGCACCGTGCAATGGAAAGAGAGCTGTGGATGGATTTGGGCGCTAATTTGAAGTTACGGCCTTCTCGGACCGTTTGAAATTCGCGACACGTAGCTCAGAGCCAACTCAAATCCGACCGCGATGAAGGCCATTATATTTCTCCTCCTGGCGGCAGCAGCTCAGGCTGCCAAGCTCTCTGCGGACTCTGTCAAATACAGCATAATCTCTTCGAAAGGGGAACCTAACACCAAATCGTACGTACCTTCCACTGCGCAATTAACGACGGCTCAATAAAAAGATGTAGACTTTCACCTAATGAGGACCTTTCGTCAGAAGTCGTGACCATCTCCCAAGACCAAACGCTGAAGTTGAGCTTCCAAGTTGTCGATAAAGCCACTGGAAAAGGCGTCCAACCGGAGCAGGCATTCCTGCGATTCTACGACGAACAATCTGGCGAAGAAGGAATTCAACCTGTTCGTGTCACAAGCAGTGGAAAGGCTAAATTTGACCTGGTTCGTATATCTATCCGCTCGAGCTCTCAATACACTAATACTCTTCATAGAGTATGGCGAAACCTCCCTCCTCACTTCCACCGTCTTCCACGGCGCCGCTAAAAGTGACTCTTCTACTTGGGGCTTCATCTTACTCCCCACAAAAGCTGGAGTTGTTTGACCTTTATGTGCCTGCATCACATCCGGCCCCAGTACATCCTGATGAACCTAAATTTCACTTGCTACCCGAACTTGTGCATACTTTTCGCCCAGATCCTCAACTTCCCCCGCGCGCAATATCTGCTTTATTTACTGTTCTAGTCTTGGTGGTTCCATGGACTATCCTATGCGGTCTTGTACGTTGACATCACATCTGCTTACGGTACAAAACCTGACGTCCCTTCCATTCGCAGTGGTTCTCTGTTGCTCCACGAGTGCCTCGACTATTTTCTCCGAATATCCTTCCTTTTACCGCAAGCCTTTTCGCATTCGAATACCTTCTTTACCAGTACTGGGTGGATCTTAAGCTTGGGGATGTTTTGACTTATGGTGCCGTCCTTGGTGTCGTTACTGTATTCACTGGCCGGCATGCATTGGCCAGTATTGCCGACAGGAGACTAGGTAGCCAAAAGTAATCACACTGCGCGTACAGCTGTAGAACGTGATACAAAATGTAATTTATTGGAGACGATGACTGGGAAGTATACAGATAACATTTGCGGAAGCATGGATATACACGATGGAGAGATGTACAGCAGAAAATCTGGGCAGGAAGGTAAAACTAGAACCCAGTCAAAGCCGCAAGAGCTGACTTCATTTTGATAACAAACTCGCTGAGATTTTGTCGGGTTCGTTCTACGTAGATCGTTAGAAGATTGTTGTATGATGACAGAGCGAGAAGACTGAAGGCAGGAAGAGCAAATGCCCTACCGAAAAGCAAGGAAGGCCAGAACGATAACGAATAATATGCCCTCGAAGATGATTGGAACATGCCTTGTGTGCTTTCCACATCTATTACATCGCTAATCTTGTTCTCTAATTTCTGCACCGCTAGCTGGCTTTCGAATTTTGGACGAGCTGCAGCCCAAGCATGAGTTTCGAGCATCGCGTCAAGCAGAAGGGCACCCAGTTCTATGTAAATGAGGTTTAAGTACGCATATATGCGCGAGAATGATAAAAGCCATGGTTACATGCCTTGTTCAAAATTTGCGTCTCGAGAGGTTTCCTCCGTAAAAGGGCCTACGACGAGGTGATTATGGTTGAACGGCGCGAATTTCTCACTAATGACTTCTGTGAGAGGACGATCTTTGGTCACAGCTGGAACAGAGTGATTGGAAACTGGATCGGCATGCGTGCCATTTCCGCTGGATTTTGAGGTTGGACGTTTGTTCGATGAAGTGTCATGACTGGCTTTTGGTTGATTTGAAGTCTCAGAAGCGCTTTGGGATTTCGTAGCATTGCCCATTGCAGCGGGGTTTGGTTGCGGATTAGTAGCTAGACGTGAAGGGTGGGCGTTGGCCGGCGGTGCTGTCGAGGGTTCGTGAACAGACGACTCTTTGGTGGTCGACGTAAACTGTTTAGCAGCTGCCATGAAGGAAGAAAGAAAAGACACTAGGTCGTTTACGATTCTTAGCTTTGCCTTTCCTTTTTTTGACTGCTATGCTGTAAGCTCTTGATTCTTTCACAATCTGAAGTATAAAGCCCGCGAAACGAATCGAAGCGCCAGCTCTAGCTAGCTAGGGCTGGGGCTGAGGGTCTTTAGTAAGAGGTAAGAGATTTCTAAGAAATGCCGAATCAAACGGTGAATATCTTGCTCAAGAACCTCTTTCACCGCAACTGTCGGCATATATCCTGATTATTGTGCTTGCTTGGATCCGGAACAGTCAATCTTACGAGTGTGCAAATTATAAATGGAAAAATATAAAAGCAAGTTGTTAGCAAGGCGGCTTAGCAGAAAATGTCCGCTGCGGGACCAAAGCCCTCCCTTTTCCAGCCACTCAAAGTAGGGAGCATGCGTCTTACCCATAGAATTGTGCTTGCTCCGCTCACACGTTTTCGCACTACAACCTCTCAAGCACCCATACCAGGGCTTGTGAAGGAATATTATTCACAACGAGCTAGGACTCCAGGAACCTTACTCATAACAGAAGCGGTTGCTATATCTCCACAGGCAGCTGGAATTACCTACGTCCCTGGTTTATGGTGCGACGAGCAAATTCAAGCATGGAAAGAGGTCCGTCATGACGGCTTCTAGTGTATATTGCTTATGTAGGTAGTCCAAATCTTCTTCAGGTCGCTGATGCTGTCCACGCAAAAGGCTGCTACATCTTTCTCCAAGTCGTTGCACTAGGTCGTGGTGCGAACCTCGAAGCTTTGCGCGACCATGATCCATCTTTCGAAGTGGTGGGCGCAGGCGATATACCAGAACCAGTCGTGGCAACTACCGGCGGACCACAGTTTTCTGGGACAGTTCCAAGGCCTCTCACTAAACCTGAAATTGCCCAGTACGTTCAAATGTTTTCTCAAGCCGCCTCAAATGCAGTCCACAAAGCTGGCTTTGACGGAGTAGAAATTCATGGTGCAAATGGTCACTTAATCGAGCAGTTCCTACGCGAAGAGAGCAACAATCGATCCGACGAGTATGGAGGTTCAGTCGAAAACCGGTCAAAATTTCTTCTTGAGGTTGTGAAGGGTGTAAGCAAGGCTATCGGAGAAGATAAAACATCTATACGAATCACCCCTTGGCTCGATTCTCGAGGTGCATATAAGCTCACATCCTTCGGCATACGCGCTAATAGGGCTTTGTGACAGGACTTGCCATGAAGGATCCACTCCCAACATTCTCCTATGTTGTCACGGAGCTGAAGAAGAGATTTTCGGGCCTTGCTTATCTGCATGTTGTAGAACCTCGAGTCTCTGTAGAAGACGATCGCGATGTGAACGCAAACGAATCGAATGACTTTATAAAAACACTCTGGAGCCCTCAGCCGCTCATCCTCGCAGGGGGCTTTCTTCGTGACAATGCTATACAGGCAGCGGAGACAGAAGGTATTCTAATTGCTTTTGGGAGACGCTACATTTCAAATGTGAGTTTGCGTAGCATATCTATATATGTTGTAGCTGATTGGAAGTTGGGTATAGCCTGATCTCCCGTACAGATTAATGGAGAATATACCTTTAACCCGCTACGACCGAAGTACCTTCTACCTCATGGGAGACACAACTGGGCGAGGGTACACTGACTATCCATTTGCTACATCAAAAACGATTTCATTCTAGAGTTTGATGACTTGTATTCGCTCACGTAGTAGAGTGTAGAGCAACTTCCCTAGAAATATATGTACTACTAATGGCGGGTTTCCTCCGCCGAGTGAAAGAAACTCTACAAGTTGCCCGCGTTCTCAACTCTTCTCAAGGTTAGGCTTGAAAATCCAACGCTATACGCTCCAGGTTCGGTCTCAATTCTTGCAAGCGACCCCGAACGATAAAACTAGGATAAGGCTTAAGCTTTGCTAAAGCATCGCCTTAGAACAAAGTTGGGCCTTCTACTATACAGTATAGAACGCTCGCAAGTTCAATTCAGGTCTAAGGCTATACCCAGACTATGAAACTGAAGGTGTTTTTATGCCGCGTTTTCACTCTCAATTTTGCTCCACAGGTGTCGAGAAGGTATATAAGTCCGCAAATAACCTCTAAGGCATTCCCAAAAATATGAAGAACATCGTCTCTTGCACTATTCTAGCACTCCTTGCTCTTACAGGCAGCTCGCTTGCTCAGGAGGCACATTTCGCATATCCTCTGCACGGGGACACGCTAGTAGCCGGATCTAATATTAGTATCAGAATTGACCGTCCCGTAAGCAAACATTACACTCTTCATAGCTGACCACTCAAGTACCATCAGACTCCGTCCGGCCCCGTTGTCGAAGCTGCCATTGGTTTGGGAATGAGCGCTTGCAGCAGCTCTTGTCCTTCACCTGAAACCTCCTTCGAGTATCTGTTCTATGCGGGTTCTTTCAATCCTCAACCCCCTGCTCAAATCAGTTCAGGCGAAGATTTCAATGCGTTCCAGAACTTCACGATTGAAGTGCCTTCAATCAGTGGACCTGCTATCCTTGGCTTCTTACATTCAAGCTTCGGCGAAGGGGTCAGTGCTTTTGCATAGAATCTTTTGTGACACCTGGCTTATTCTTTGTTAGGCTTCCGCTTTCTACCCTTATTTTGAATCTGTGAACATCACAGTGAATGTTGTCTCGGTATCACAGTAGGGATCCTGGACGATTATCGAATCATGAGAATGAACAGATACATATATTCTGGAGAGGAACTCACATGTAGTCTATGACATTCACTAATACTCTAGTATATTTTATCCTCGTCCACCTGTCTGTCTGTCTGCAAATGAATTCTTCTTCTATGATCCACGACATTTTTGAAGCGGAACATCAAGTGCGTACTACCAAGAAGGGCTCAGGAATGTCCAGTCCTCGATAACGCATCACACGGCGTTTGATTCCAATGGGAGCACCCTCCTGGTCCAGAAGAACTTCTCTGTCTACCTTGATACCGACGAAAGGTGTTCAGTTGACATAGATTTGGGAATATAGCATGGATATACCTGCCACACCCGAGTGTTACACCCGAACTGCGCTATATTGGGATTACACCGCTCGACAATTTGCTGTGCATCGGACTCTGGAAGTACACTGACAGTATTCTCTCTTTGACTTGCTTCCAAAGGATAGTTGAGATGTACCACTCGCAAATTTGGTGCCAAGGATAGACAGGTGCTGAGCTTTCCCTATGCAGGAAGAACAATCAACACGCAGACCAGGACAGCTTCAAGAAGGGGGCAGACCAGAGAGCCTTGCTCAATTACGACAAAGAGCTGTTCTAATTTTGTACAACGTTGGCAGATATCCTTAATAGTGTTCAGGCTGATCAGCATGCGATGGATGGAGAACCGGGTCAGACGGTCTTGGTGTGTGTTTACAAGGTCAGACCAGAACCGCTCTGTTACGGGGGATTCTTCAATGAAGGTGCCGCTCGAATAAACTTGGAATGTTTCGAGGGGGACAGAAGCAGGAAGAAGCGCGGCCACCTCGTCCATCCAAGCGTTTAATGGGATTTGTTGATTGACTGTTAATGTGATGGAGCGCAAACAACGAAAGGCATTTGTTCGATTGCAGTACACGCGAAATTGGGACACATCCTATCAAGAATGAGGACCTTGATCAGTATGATAGATCAAGACGCACAAATTTCGGTGAAAGTCCTTCCAAGCCTAGACTGACAATGCCATTCTCTATTGCAGATAGAACCGATTCTATACCCTCTTGTGTAACTTTCGAGCATCCAGTCAGGTGGAAGTGTTTCAATTGTGATAGATATGGGGCTAATAGCTTAAGTTTTGCATTGGTAAGAATCGAAGACGTCTGCACGAAGGGGAATTATTTCCAGGACGATGTACGAATGAAAAGGACACGGACCTTGCAAATGATTGTCAAGCTTTTCAGAGATGTTCCTGTTCTCTGCAGCCATGGACGTAAAACCGATATAACGGAAGAGCTTGGCATGATCAAAGATATCTTTTGAAGACCACTGAACTGTATTAGGAGTTGGGGGTCATAATTTCCTTCAGCATGCCCGTTTATTTCAAGTGTTTGAAGATTGCGAGGGCACTGAAGCGCCTCCAGAATCCCGGAATTCAGTGAGCCATCTCTTGTCCAAGTACATGAGCGTAAATTGATACAGTTTCTCAGCCCATTAACCACCATTTCAAGGGTATCGTTCCCATCGTTGCCCCCCAAAGCTTTCGGGAAATCGCGGAGTTCTGACAAAACGATATCGAATAAGTAACTTGGAAAGTTGACCGATGCGAAAGGAGCTGCACCGAGTCGTCGTACATGCTCGGCTACATGAGAGTACCGGGACAGGCTGAGAAATAGCAGAATAACCTAGGAGATTAAGAGGTTCGAACGAGTAGAAGCATTTCGAACTGGCGTGATATATTTGCCTTCTCTTTGCTTTGTTTATGCCATGAATAAATGCGAATCTGTTCGTACAGTTTGGGCGTAGCAAAGCGATTGAAAATCTTATTGACCAGACAGACTTCTTGGAGGTCTTGAGGTAGTGTAAGATGGTAAAATATAATGGGAAGAAGATCCAAAGGTAAATCAAGAAATTTGATCATGGTAAACGTGCAAAAATGCCCGTGATATGAACAAAATCTCACTACATAAGTGGATTCAACTCGGCCAAGGTCAATATATTGTTATCCACGATCTACAACGACTACAAAGTAATATAAACTCTCACTGCACACGCGCACTGCACTATGACCCAGGCTGTAAAGAGCACAGTCAGCATTGAGATTCTCGATTCCCCCCATTGGCGACTCACATATGTAACCACGAAATCATCATTGTCAGAATCATCACCAGAAGCTGAACTATCATAAAGCCCAACGGATCGCAACGCCCCCTCCCAAGGTGATTTGAGGCTATTGTTCGACACTGGTCTCGGTTTTCGGGAATCGTTTTGCAACACAAAATCATGCAATACAGAATCGACTCTAGCAGTGAGGGTAGGGTAGGATAAGATATTAGCGTAATCAGTTTGGAAGGAAAGGAGTGATCACTTGAACTTACTGGCTAGCGTACTCGACACTCACGAAATGTGGGGCTCCTGGGATCACAAGCAATGAAACATCTACACCAGCGTCCTCGAGCTCTCGTAGAAACTGTTCATTATATTCCTGAGGGTATGCAACATCATCGGTACCACAAACAAGCTTTACAGGGCATTGTATATGCGATAAAGCTGATTTAGGCTGTGATTTTCGGTTGAAGAGAAAATCGAGTGTTGAAATTCGATAATTCTTCAGCCCGTGGTATCCCCAGTGCTTCTGGCACATTCCGAACGTTATCTTGAACAATCTAGGGAATTCTTGGTGAGAGGGTAAACACCCTTGTCGAGTGATAACAACACATACGCATCTGCGATTTTCGTCATGTTGTTGCTGAACATAAATTGTGCAAAACCGTAGCCGCCTTCCATCATACGCTCGTTATCAAACTCATCCGGCCCAGGGAATGCAGCAGTCCAGCAGTCATAAACCTGCTGATGGCCTTCGCGTACTTCTGGTGGCTATATAAAGAACTGAAGTGAGCAATGGTCAGCTGTGGACCTCATCAAGAAAAACGAACCTCTTCCAAGCAAGTTTGTGACATGAAAAACAAAGACAGCACTCGATCAGGATGAGAGATTGCTATCTGTAAGGCAATTGGACTTCCGTAGTCCATTGCCACAAAGTGACATGGGGGAAGTCGGAGTGCGTCCTGAATAAGATATAAGCCTGAGCACTAGGGCTCGTTGAAGTCCCGCGTACCATGAACGCTAATACATCTTCTCCCGCTTCGCGTACACCGTATCCTTCAGGCAAGTCGTCTCCCTCTGTCTCTCCGTGGGACCTCAAGTCGAACACAACAAGATTGAATTTTCTAAGTTGAGGGTCTGCGAATTGTGCTGTTATTGTAAGGCATGAGAGCTGATACAGAAAAAGGGAACTTTTACACACAGTGGAACACATGCGGAAAAGCGAGTGAATGGAACCATAGCAAGACTGGGATATTAGGATCTATTTTGTTTGTGATATCTATATCTGGAGTGCTGACGATGTAATGAAAATTGATGTTTCCAGTGCTGGTTTTAACGCGAACGAAGGGCATGTTTGCAGAAAGATGAAGGAAATAAATTTGAGGGTAATATGCTGTGAAGAGAGAATTAATACAGTGGTACAAAACTGGGTTGCCCGCATCTTTTGACAGAATGAAATGATACCCACGGAAGGAGGGAAAGGATTTCTCAAGGGATCCACCGGCATCTATAGGACAGGATACCGTTATTTATCATATCTCTGATAATCTGCCGTCAGAAATACAGAACCGTTACGAGGTTATCGAGGGTCATCGTGGAAAGATGTATTTAGTCGAAATAGACAGGACCTACAAGCACTCCGGGTTAGACCATTTATATGCTTTCATCCCAGCGCCTCGGAGTCTCGGCTACGGATAATTGCACGACTTTCATTGCAATTCAAGGCATACGACGCTTTTTCAGGCTTTTTCCTGCCTTCACTGAAATCATTGTGAAATAATTGTAACACCGGCGGCACACAAGCATAATTAGGGTTGTGAAGAACAACAAAGATACACACTCTGCAATCTTGTACAAATTTCGCATAGGACGATGATATGATGTAGGCATGCAGAAATACTAGAGCACAACAAGATCGAATGGAAGTTCAGAATACGGGGAGGCAAGGGAGCTGGAATTGGAATGGGGCTACAAATACTGATATTATCGATGGGGGCAACACTTATTCTTGCGCTGCTGCAATAATGACATCCGCTGCTTTTTCTGAGATCTATAGGACGACAATCGTATAAGCTCAAGGCCCCCTCGACAAGGATCGTATCTAGCTCACCATGTATGAGGGTGTGCAGATGAACCAACCGGGTACGTTCGGCCACGAGCTGGCGTCAACTACTCGGAGATTATTTACTCCTCTGACTTTGAGATCTCCGTCTAGCACCGCAGAAGGATCTGAGCTTCCGTTAGACTCGCTAGCTTTAAGATGCCAAGACGTAAGCGACGAACCACTGTCTGCTCCAATGGGATTCGTACAGCAGGCATGATGCCCTATATGAGATATGGCGTCAGTGCGAGAAAAAATCATTGATTTGTCGCTTGCCGAAAATGTTCTCATAGATATGAGCATCTATCTCGGCATCCGTTTGAGCCTGAGGTCCAGGAAAAATTTCTTCATCGACGAAAGGCAGGATGGTCAAAGATTGCATCACGGTCCTCGAGCGTTTGATTGCTTCGCGAAGGTTTGCAACATCCTTCGGACCATTTTCTGATTGAAAGTGAAGTTTCTGGATGTTCAACAGGTCTTGTGGATGGGAACCGGTCAGCCGCACGGTCCCTCTTGTAGAAGAGTGTGCCTATGCAATGAGTTGATCAGGCATAAGCATATAAATCGATTCTTTTAGACGTAAATGTATTGAAGTACCTTCAGATGTACCGCAGTCACCGCATTTTTATTATTGATAAATTCTTCTGGAAAGCCTTCGCGAGAGGGCACGTCAGTTTGTGCCATTCCGATGTGAATCAGGATCTGGTGATACCTCTGACAAAACCTCGAAAGTATGCAGGCTCCCAGTAAGTCATGACGTCGGGCTCCGAGCTGTCTGTCGACTGGGCAGTGAAAGCTTCAGTAGCGCCTCCGAATGAATATACATTTAGATGGCCGCTGTCTTCCCAGAATTTGAGGCATGGATCTTGGTCTGGGTCGGGCTGTAACACACATCCGTTCAGAAGTGAGAAATTTTGCTTCATGCGCCATATAACGGAAATTTCATCGTGGTCTGGAGACACTATTATGAGCGCTTATAACATAAGAGAACAAGCAGAAATACTACCTTGCAAGTTATTGCCAACACCCGGAAGATCAACGACAGGTGGTATGCTAAACTCTTGCAGGTGCGAGATATTTCCGATTCCCGATAACTATGTACAAAGTGGACCCTCAGTAACGCATGAAAAGATGAATGTAGTGCTAAGAAACCATCAGACCATTAGCTAATTTCTCTAGAATCAGTTGACCCCTGTGCCCTCAAGATGATCCACGCACTCACTAATTGCGGGCTCTGGAATACGCCGGCAGAGATAATCACTTCACGATTGACAGTGATATTTCTTGTGCGCAGGATCGCCTTGCCTTGGAAATTGCTAGCTACGGGTAATGCAGCGCCAGGAGCGATTTCTACACCGTAAGCAGAGGGGGAGCCTTTGCTGCTATTACACAATAGTATCTTAGTCGCTAGCGTGTCCAAAGAAAATTGAAGAAAAGCTGTTGACTGGTTCACGTTTACAAGTCTGTCTCGGACACTGGACCGCGTATGGACCGCGTCAATGGTGAAGCTGGGCATGGTGCCTCCGATGGCCTGGTCGGATGCAAGATCGTTAAGATCGAGAATGGGTGGTAAGCCCGCGGCGGTGAGCGTCGCGAAGAAAGCCGCGGTTTGTGCATCTGTGCAGGGAAGATGATTGTAGCCACGACGTAGCGGATAATCTTCTAACACATACCGAGAAACATGGGATTCAACACCGATAGGTCTGGATTCAAGTTCGTGGACAACCATCCATCGTATCCATGATTCACCGGATCAAGTCCCAGAGTGTAGAAGTTCTGCTCAATTCGTTTGAAGTAATTCTGCATATTGTCTCGAGACCAGGTTGAGTCATTGAAAGCGGTAGCAAGATTGTCAAGATCTGTTTTAGTTTCAGCGATAATATTGATCATTGCATTGTGAATCTGAATTGAGAATATTAATTTAAAAGCGCGGTATTGCAGACTGAAAATACCGTAGAGCCTCCGACGGCACGAGCACGAGGGTACCTGTAACGATTGGTTGAGAGTCGAGATGGATTCCGAGTTCAAAGGGGAACTACCAGGCATTGTTCTTCTGAAACTGAAAGCCAGGAGGATATTCATCGAGAGTGTAGTTAAGTTCAGTTTGAGGGTCTAGACCTTCACAGTCATTGTGCGTCTTCAGCGAAAAATTTCATTCGTACCTTCAATCGCACGAATGAAATACAACGGTACGGTAGTGTTCAAATTTGGGACATCATGTCCGGCGTCGACAACTAGAACTAACACCTTTGTGAGTACGGAAGAGGTTCCAGTAATGCAAAAAATCTCGCCTGAAAATCCTGCTTCGGCTAGTCGACTTGCAAGCGGTCCGCCTCCAGCCCCTGCGCCAACCACCACATAGTCGAATGTAGAGTTTAACGAATCCTCACAAGGAAGAAGGGAAGCGGAGGTTCCATCTACACATAATAAAAGAGAGACAGCAATCATTACGAGTATAAGAGGCTTCATAGCGAGTGGGCTTGTCGTCGACCACTTGTGCGAGGGTCCCTTTCAAGATCAGGATTTTTAACAGCGATAAATCCATTGGAAGCTATAAGCTCCTTGTCCCGAGGTAAGAATGCCTAGGATTGATATTGAAGCTTAGGTCAGATGGACTAATTACGTTGTCGAAGGCTCGAAAAGAAACGAAGCCTTCAGATGTGGAGACGGTTTAGGTTGTTTGTATATACCGGTCACGACCGGGCAAAAATTATCTCGCAGAAAGTGGCTTTGATTTCAGTTCCGATTGGGCATTAAGTTCAGTTTCGCGGGCACGGCAATTCGATTTCGGTTTGGTGATTTCGGCGTGACATTTTGATTTCAATTTCGACTTCATTTCGGCTCCCATTTCAGCTACCATTTTTGGCGCCGGAATGTCTACTTCGCAATGAACTAACCACCTCAATGCTGGTTATGGCCTGAAATACGACGTGGTATATCCAAAACCAATGCAACAGCTTTATTGAGATGAGGCAACCAAAAAATCATTGATTTTAGCTTAGAGACAATGAGATGATATGTATGATATGAACATTGAACAAGTGCAGTATTGTGAGGAGTAATCACCAAAACAGTAGTGAAATGAACCTTGTTACAATACTCTGATACACTGACCTACAGAGATCTGCTTTTTATACCAAAAAAACATCTCCATTTGATATCCCCCACATATGCCATATTACACCTTGTAAAGATAAAGCCTACTTGTCTTGTCAAAGTATGGACTTATATACTATTTGCCTTGATCTCAGATTTTAGTGACTTTGTTTGAATGTAGTGCATATACTTCTCATTGACTGTGAAAACTGTACAGTGATCTTGTTATGGGTATGCTTCCGCTACCTCGTACGGAACATACAGAACCAACATTTATAATTTATTCCTTTCCTTTCCGTATCGGTTCAGGACCGGACTGTACGAAGCATCTGATTACTTTTAATTCTCACACTATTATCTTTTATTTATATTATTGGGAACTTTTTACAATACTTATTGTTTTGTCCCAGATACTCATTGTTCTTCTTTTTAACAATTAGGATTACTAGTATATAAGCATTAGTGTCCAGTAGATAGTTCTCCAGTTTAAATATCGACTTAGATCATTCCGATCTAGAGAGATCATCACTATAACTCCATCTGGACTTTCCAGTCTTACCTCCTAGTTGTCCAAACTTATCCAGTCAACTTCCGGACGTCTGAAATCTATGAACATAAATGGAACCACTATGACATAGCGGGGGCACTACCAAAAGTGGTGCTAAGGTTCTTGTTCAACTTTGCTTTTATCCATTCCTACTGATTGGTAGTTAACCATATGATACCATACACTATTGGATCCCTCTACACTATCCTATTCACCCTAGACCTTACAGAATCTCACCAGAACTGTCAGCGGCTCGCTAGCTCTCACAAGAGACAACCAGATGTCACACAATAGTCGATGAGCAAGAGGACAAAAAAGCAATGAGGATGAATAACCCAACTACAAGTCTAGCTACCAAGGAGTATAGACGAGAATAGAGCTAAGGAATATAACTACAAAATATCAAGTCTTATATACTAATGGGATATGAAGCTGTGAGAATCATCTTGTGCTGTAACTGTTATGATCGTGTACAAAGGGATTGTCGGAAAGGGTCACGGGATGATCACAGGAAATAGCAAAGGGAATTGCTTCACGAGGTAAATGATCCTAAACTATGTAGTCGGACCTTGACTCCACTATTAGTAGAGTCCTCGACACTTCGTGTGTCTGCAAGAGAAGAAAGTGAAACATGTTCCATTTGCGATGACCATTGCAGAATGTACTGACAGTGGAGATGTTAAAACAATGATATGGATAGATGATTAATTGGTATCACTATCGAAGTGCTATCAAGGTTGATATTTAAACTAAGGAACTACCTATTCGATACCATAGCTTTATACTAAAGGTAAGTCAGGATTGCCCAAATGGGTTAGCTCATAAGTAAAGAACAAAGGAAGGGATATAAAAGGGATAGTGTAAATCCAATAAGAATGATAAGAGATAACAGTTATTTACTTTGCGTTGGAATTCCTTTGTGAAGTAATTGCATAGTGGTAAAAGGATATAAGTAATATATCTAAGTAGCGGAATGGTTCACGAAGCTTTGCCATGACTTAGCTTGCATAGATATAACAGTAACTGTGAGGATCTACAATAAGAGTCGCTCATATCCATAAGTAAGGCTGTAGGTATTCAGTGAGTAAACAATAAGGTAATATAAAAAGAAGCATGGAGGCAGGACAATAGTGATGTTGTCTTGTCAATGAGCTGACAGACATGAGAGAGTCACACCTATATGAAATGACAATGCAAGAACAATAAGGTTGACATGTGTAATCTAGACAGAAATGAAAATATAATAAGCACTAGTGTAAGCGCTTTAGTGATTAGGTAAGTAAATAAAAGAAAAGGAAAAGAATAATAAAAAGATTGTTTCGTGACAGGAACAGTCTTAACAGATCTAGGATTCCTTGATACATAACTTTGAAATGTCACGAAGTGGAAAATCTATAGTAAGAGGTATAGTAAAAGATCGTTCATCATAGGAAAGAGTGGATGCGTTTAATTTAACTTCCCCGGTAGTACGAACCTGGTCAATGCAACTCCTGCTTTGTACTGGGGTACAGGAGTTGCGGACTATTTTTCCGATACCGAAGAGGTACTTGCCACTGCTTCCTGTGTTTCTGCAGCACGTCTGCGAGCCTTTTGTTTCTCACAGTCGTTGAACATATGATTCCCACCGCAAAATCCGCACAGCCCCAACTTCTTTCGACATTCCAACTCCTTCGTGAGGAGTTTTCCGTCTGAGCCAAGATTGCTCGCATATGCTGGTCGAGACACTGCAGGACTCATCAATGACAAGGAATTTCCACCTCCACTCGCCTTACCTTTCTTCCCCGAACTATTTGTCGAGGTCATGGTTGTTGTCAGCGACTCGCTAGCTCTCACAAGAGACAACCAGGCGTCACATGATAGACGATGAGCAAGAGGATGAAAAAGCAAAAGAGGATGGATAAAACAACCCAACTACAAGTCTAGCTACCGAGGAGAATAGATGAGAATAGAGCTAAGGAATATAACTACAAAATACTAAGTCTTATATACTATTGGGATATGAAGCCGTGAGAGATATCTCGCGCCGTAACCGTGAGGATCTACAATAAGAGTCGCTCGTATCCATAAGTAAAGCTGTAGGTATTAGGTGAGTAAACAATAAGGCAATATAGAAAGAAGCATGGAAGCGGAACGATAATGACGTTGTCCTGTCAATGAACTGACAGGCACGAGAGAGCCGCGCCTAAGTGAAACAACAATGCGAGAACAATAAGGTTGACGCGTGTAACCTAAATGATAATGAAAATATAATAAGCGCTAGTGTAAGCGCTTTGGTGATTGGGTAAGTAAATAAAAGAAAAGGAAAAGAATAATAAAAGAAAAGAATAATGAAAAAAGATCGTTTCATGACATTACCCCCTCCCTAGAGCGCGAGTTCCACGAAGCGCTTGTCGTCTAACGAAATTTTCGGAGGGTAATTGTGAGGGCGTGTTTTCGGTATTTGGCGGAGGCATAGGGCGGAATAATTTGGTAGGGAATAAGGAAATAGGAATTTCGAGTCGACTCAGGGTGGCGGGTTTGGGTTTGGTCGGGTTCTTATCATGGAATTCCTTCAACAAATCGGAGGAATGTGTGATGTTGGACCGAGGTTCCCAAGTGTCTTCATGTGGTCCGTAACCTTGCCACCTGACCTTGTACTTGATTCCTTTTCCTACCTTTCGTGAGTCTAGAATCTCCTCGACTTTGAATTCCTCTTCTTCTCCTACAACGACAGGAGGTGGGCGAGTGTTTCGTGGTTGAGAGGGGAATTGCGGTTCCCTGTAAGGGGTAAGGAGGACTTCGTTGAAAACGTTATGGATACGTTTCCACGTAGAGGGGATGTCTAGTTTATAGGAACTAGCGCCTATCTTCTTCTGAACTGTAAATGGTCCAAACCGTTTATCTCCTAACTTTTTCATTGGCTGGTCTGTCGATAAGTTAGTTCCCTCAAGCCAGACCTTATCGCCTGGCTTGTACTCTACTCCAACTCTTCGCTTACGGTCATAAAACTTCTTCATATCCTCGTTGGCCTTTCCTAAGGCCGCTCCTACTTCATCTCGAACCTTCCTCATTCCATCTGCAAACGCCTGTGCTGTGGGGTTGTCCGAAGTCATTTGAGGTGCCGTACCTTTATAGGGATGTCTACCGTTGTCAGCATAGAAGGGGGAAACTTTTGTTGCAGAGTGTACTCGATCGTTATAGGCAAACTCTGCAAGTGGTAACCACTCATGCCAGTCGTTTTGATGATAACTAATGAACAAACGGAGATAATGTTCTATCTCCTGATTTGTTCGTTCCGTCTGGCCGTTGGTCTGTGGGTGATACGCCGTGGTGTAGTTTGCTTCTATTCCTAAAAGACGGTAGAGTTCCTTCATGAAACGAGAATGATATTGAGGTCCTCGATCATGTATGATTTTTCGTGGAATGCTGTGGATAGAAAAAATACGATCCCGATAGATTTTTGCCATTCCCTCTGATGTGACTGTAGTGTGCGACGGAACAAGTCGTAATCTTTTGGAAAAATGATCAATAAACACTGATATGGCGTTATATCCTCCTGATTCCGGTAGTTCCCCTATCATATCAGTGCCGATTATCTGCCATGGTTCAGTTGGTACTGCATGTGGATGAAGTTGTCTGACTGGTTTGGTACGATGTGATTTTGTCGCCTGGCATTTCTCGCAACCTTCGACGTATTTCCCTGCATCTCGTGTCACCCCTGGCCACCAGTAGTCCCGAGTAATCAACTCCGTGGTTTTGTACTGTCCTGGATGTCCCGCTAGCGGTGTATCGTGGTACTGAGTGATTATTTTGGATCGGAGTAGGCGGTTTTTCGGTACATAAACACGCCCTTTCCATGTAATGACTTTGTCGGTTTCAGTCCACTCTGGGTTTTTTGCAGCGAGGGCATCTTGTACGGTTCGATCTACTTGATTTCTACTCTTTCGGATCTCTGATAGCAGGAGATCTTCAGGAGCCAATAGGTCGAGAGCTTGGATGAAGAGTTCCGGTTTTTCGAAAGAGCATTTTTCGGGTTTAAGAAACAATTTGTGCTCCCGTAGAATATCGAGTACTTGCTTTACAATTCGTCGATGCTCTTCTATACCATCGGTAAAAATCAGTATATCATCCATGTAAATGATAACATGACCTCTATTGACGAGGTCTCGCAAGATATGGTTCATAAAGCCTTGGAATGTCGCAGGAGAGTTAGTGAGTCCAAAGAACATAACAGTTGGTTCGAATAACCCCTGGTTAGTTCGAAAGGCCGCTTTCCATTCGTCACCTTCCTTTATGCGGATGTTGTTGAATCCCCATCTGATATCCATCTTCGTGAAGACTTTAGCACCTTTTAAATGATCGATTAGCTCCTGAATGAGAGGAAGTGGGTACCGGTTTTTAACCGTCATCTCGTTCAGTTTGCGATAATCTTGTACCGGTCGTAAGGTGCCATCTTTCTTTTTGACGAAGAAGAAAGGGGATGCCATCTGCGAGGTCGAAGGTCGGATTCATCCAGTTCGAAGGTTTTCTTCAAGGAACTTGTCGAGTGCCTCTTGTTCCTTTGGGTTTAGCGGATATACTTTACAATCTAAAGGTTTGGAACCTGGCGTTAGATCGATAGCGTGATCCCAAGGACGTCATTGTGGCAACTGGTCGAATTCCTTCTGGCTGAAGACATCAGGGTATTGTTCGACGTAGGGTTTGGAAGTGTCGAATTCTTCGGCTGTTTCCTTCTTAGCTTGTTCCTTCATCCAATTCCTCAACTGTACCTGCTCGTGAACATACCTGTCCCAGTCGAATAGGAAAAGCTGTTCGCCTTCCTGTAACGCCGCTCTAGAATGGGTATCCTCTGGTGTCCAAAAATGTGGGTTGTAACCGCATCTTGTTGGACACCTGTCGAAAGTTAGTTCAGACGTTTTCCAATCGATACTAGGGTTATGATGTCGTAGCCAGTCTAGTCCTAGAAAGATATTATTCTTTCCTAGACTTACTACTCCGAATTGGATGATCTCTGAATGATCACCGATGGTCATCCGGATCTCGACGTACTTGTCTATTGATCCGGAGTCGTTGAGTGTTCCGTCGGCATTGTAGACAGGTGTTTTGATTGGTAAGTCTTCCGTGATGAGGTTATGCCGTTTGATGAAATCCGAATCAATACACGAACCAGTAGCTCCACTGTCAAGAAGTCCTTCTGTGACGATTTGTCGACTATCTTCCAGTGTTTCGAGTATTGCCGGAAGTTTCAGACTTTTGCCACGTGTCCCGCGAACATAACTTCTTTTGTTCTTGAGACTCTGGATGGCGTTGACTGCTGTTTTCCAGTTCCGTTTTTGTATGTCCATGACGGTTTCTTCAGAGGCTTCTTTTTCCCGGGAAAAGGGCATCCAAGTTCGTAATAATCCCACTGCTCTCGGGACTTGATCTTCTCTAACTCTCTGAGTTAGCCATTCAGCAGTGTCGGGTTCGTACCGTATAGGTTTTTCGGTTTTTTCGGTTTTGTGTATGAAGGTGGACGCGTTTTTCTGTTTAGTACCTGTACTGATTACATAATCAACGCCATTATCAACAAATTCCGAAATATCCATGTGCGAAGGCTCCTGCAGACCTATATCTACTGCGGAGCCTTTGGAAAACCCAAATCATTAATGAAATCTGTACGTTCCTGCTCACTCATGTTCAACATAATACCTCGGACTACCGTCTTTCTCTTGTGCGGGCAGTTCCTGCTCATGTGGCCTGGCTCGCCACAGTTGAAGCACAAATGCTTCTCCCTCGCCTGGTCGATGTCCATCAGTCTGCCCGTTCCTCCGAACGTGGTGCCGGTAGCATCTCTTCTTGGCGCCACAGAATACTCTGCCTTCGGAGCTACTTTTGGCTCCTGCCGGTTCTGCTGAGTGGACGACTGTCCACGACTCTGTCCCTGTGGGTTAGCGTTCCACCACCCTGCATACCCGTATCCTCTCTTCTGTTCGGCCCACTGCCGCCTTACGTTATCAGCCCCTGTAACTACCTTCTTCAACTCCTTGTAGTCTTCAAAGGGCTCCGTTCGTCCTTTAATGATGTCGTATAGGAGGGTGTGGTCAACTGCTCTCTCCGCTAGGGTAAGAACGTGCGACTCGTCCTTCTTGTACCCGGCATCTTTCAGCAACAATTCGAACTCTTTGAAAAAGTCGCTGGCCGAGGACTTCCCCTGTCGGATATAAGTTAGTTTGTCACGGGCCTCCTTCTCCTTCGCAACGTTTGTGAACTCCCTGTCCATGTCGTCAATGAGCTGCTTCCCCGTAATGTCCCATGTCCCTCTGTTGATATCGAAGTGGTCATCAGAGTAGACCTGGGCCCATTCGTTGGCCTTTCCTCCAACCAGGAAGGACATAATGATGGTCGTGACACGATGGGAATTGTCGACCTGTTTAGTCTCTGTTAACTCAGAGACGTAAGCCATCATTCATCTTCGCCATGGTCGGTAGGTGGTGGGATCGCCATCATAGTTCCCTGGTGTATTGACAAACACCCGGCATGGACTAGAAGTAACGGTAGCGATTTCTGCTGGGTCGGGCGCATGTATTGACCGATCAGTCATGTTGGTTTATAGGAAGGAGGATGAGCGTGTTTGGTAAAAATGAAAATGTGTAACGTATCGAAAAAACTAGTTTCCAATGGTGTGTTGAATCCTAGGCAAGTTTGTAAAAGTTTTGTTGTGACGGGTGGTATGTGGTAGAAGCTCTATTCTTCTGTCAGCGACTCGCTAGCTCTCACAAGAGACAACCAGGCGTCACACGATAGACGATGAGCAAGAGGATGAAAAAGCAAAAGAGGATGGATAAAACAACCCAACTACAAGTCTAGCTACCGAGGAGAATAGACGAGAATAGAGCTAAGGAATATAACTACAAAATACTAAGTCTTATATACTATTGGGATATGAAGCCATGAGAGATATCTCGCGCCGTAACCGTGAGGATCTACAATAAGAGTCGCTCGTATCCATAAGTAAAGCTGTAGGTATTAGGTGAGTAAACAATAAGGCAATATAGAAAGAAGCATGGAAGCGGAACGATAATGACGTCATCCTGTCAATGAACTGACAGGCACGAGAGAGCCGCGCCTAAGTGAAACAACAATGCGAGAACAATAAGGTTGACGCGTGTAACCTAAATGATAATGAAAATATAATAAGCGCTAGTGTAAGCGCTTTGGTGATTAGGTAAGTAAATAAAAGAAAAGGAAAAGAATAATAAAAGAAAAGAATAATGAAAAAAGATTATTTCATGACAGTTGTGGTGGTGGTGGATGTGGGAGATTGTGAAGAACCTGATGAGTTCTTCTTTGACATATTCGATGCTTTCCCTCCCGAGGAAACACGTGTCGATCTAGCAGCTTCTCTTTTCTGCTCTTCTTCTTGTCTCCAGTACCTGTTATCTATGCAAAGTACCTCATAACAGTATTCCGCAAGCATGTTTGGTTCCGGAAGATGAGCCATCTCATCTTTGATACAACTTGCCAAGCTGCGTTGATAAGCCCATTTAAGAGCATGCGAGTCCCAGTTAGTAGACGCCACAAGGGTATTAAAACGGATGTTATACTTCCGTACATTATTGGATTCCTTCATCCTTAATGTGCCGATCTTATCTTCAGCTTCCCCCTGTGCATCGTACATACCAAAATTATCCTGCAATTCCTTCACCAATGCTGCAAAGGAACTTGTCCACACTGGCATTGTGGAAAGATTTGGATCCAGAATATCTGGTTCGAACCATTCCTTCGCGGAACTGCTGAGGTAGGATAACATATAGTTGATCTTCTTTTGATCAGTGAAATACGAAGGATGATCAATAAATACCAAAGATAAGGAAACTAAGAAACCTTTCAGTTTCCGTGAGTCAGATCCGTCAAATACTTCAGGATCCTTGACTTTTGATCTTCCAGATTCCGCGGGGCTGCTAGCATTCATGCCCACGAGAACTGTTCCAAGGGTATCAAGTGAACCCTTAAACACATGAAACACATCTAGGATGCATTGTTCAGTAGGGTCCGGATGGACACTACCTACTCATTCCACTGGACTCCTAGAATGACTAGGAACACAAGAACATCCAGGGCTATTGGGATCAGATCCCCCTGAGTCTACGGGATTTCCTGACTCGTCAGGACCTACCTTTTCATCGATTTCCACTTCCTCAATGTTTTCCGGAATTTCCACAGTGGTAACTGGTATCTGACCTTGCGAAGGCCCAGGAGCATTTGCTAGTTGCTGATGCATTCTGTCAGCAAGGGTAAAAGTGGTAGGAGATGGTGGGATTTCCATCTCTGTTGTTGGTATCACCATGTGATTTCTTCATGGTGTTCGAACAGTAATGGGGTCACCGTTTTCTGTATAGAGTACTTGGTACTCGAATTCGGAATGGTCAGGTTGACCAAGGGCATGATGACTTGAAATCCGCGCACTAGCAGGCTGTCCTGGAGCTGGACCAAAGATGTTAGCTCATGTTATGGGTATGCTTCCGCTACCTCGTACCAAACATCTGGAAGTTATGGAACCAACAATTATAATTCATTCCTATCCTTTCCTTATCGGTTTGGGACCGGACCATACGATGACATCCGAGGTCAATGGATATGATTACTTTTAATTCCCACACTATTATCTTTTAATTATATGATTGGGAACTTTTTACAATACTTATTGCTTTATCCCAGATACTCATTGTTCTTCTTTTAACAATTAAGATTACTGGTCTATAAGCATTAATGTCCAGTAGATAGTTCTCCAGTTTAAATATCAACTTAGATCATTCCGATCTAGAGAAATTATCACTATAACTCCGTCCGGGTTTTCCAGTCTTACCTTCTAGTTGTCCGAACTTATCCAGTCAACTTCCGGATGTCCAAAATCTACGAACATCCATGGAACCACTATGACATAGTGGGGGCACTACTGAAAGTGGTGCTACGGTTCTTGTTCGACTTTACTGTTCTGCATTTCTACTGATTGGTAGTTACCATACAAACCCAGAAACTATTGGAACACTTTATACTATCCTATTCACCCTAGACCTCACGGAATCTTGCCAGAACAGTCTTAACAGTATATTTAAACTATCACTCGCTATTGTCGTGACTCATACTCATTTATATTCATGGCACCTCCTATAACTTGACAAGCACAAAGGAACTGGACAAGAACTCTCACTGGAACCACTAACAATTCGGATGTACTGAATCAGGCTGAAGAGTCAAATCCTTTTCTCACCGACGCACAATCCTTCGCACCATACTCTGAATCTATATCGGCCTTAGGAGGGCAACGGAGAGCCAATGTTTCCGGACCAACAACGTCAACTGCACATTCCACTACAGAGGTGAATCCGGAGTTTGCAATCGGTGGAAATACCGAAACATTAGACTACGAAATTCAAACACCTTACACTGTGACTGGAATACCAGTTCAGGTAAGAACACCACAGACAGTAACTCGAATAGCTACCGCTTCATCTGCAATCATACCTCCATCCCCAACAGCAGCAGCAATTTTTGGACAGCTCTTGGCCCATAATGCACCGGACAACACTCAAATTCCTGAAGGACAGGAAGAAGATCATCCCGAAGAAGATAACCAGGAGGATCAAGATGGTGAAGAAGATCCAGTAGGGGCCGACGAAAATCCAGCTGATCTGGATGGATCAGATGACAATGAAGGACCAGGTGGACCAGGTGGACTGGGAAGTCCCAGGAGACCAATCTTCCCACCAAACAATAACTCTTCTGAATGGGAGTTTCTTCAGATGTTCCAAGCTTTCTGAGGAACACTTGAAGGATTGGGTAATGCGATTGCAAATTTGCAATCTGAGCCATCCGAATCGAGTAAAGCGAAAGTTCAAGAACCAGACATTTTCGATGGTCTTGAGCCTTGGAAACTTAAATCCTTCCTAGTTTTCTTATCCCTCGTATTCCTAGATTGACTGAACTATTTCACTGTGGTGACGAAGGGGAAAAGCACAGAGAAAGCACAGGCTCGAAGCACAAACCGAAGTGAGGGGTGGGGCTAGCACCACACATGAAGGCTGAAAGATAAAATGATCAAGACAGCAGTGATAGCACAGGGCCAATCACTAGGGTTGCACAAGGAAAACTAGTTCCAAAGACCAAGTAAGTATATTGAAGGTAAACGATGATACAGGTACTAACCTAGTTCCAAAGACCAAGAGGTCAAGATGGGGAACTAGGTGTCAGCTACTGTACTATATATACAAGAGTCTCGATGAGTAAGCGAAAGCGCGGGAAGTTGATGGAAGTGTTTGGAATGTAATAGAAGGATGTGGAATGATGTAGATGGATCCAAACAGTAACAGCGATGAGGGAAGAAGGAGATGTAGGAGAAATAAAGTAAGTACTGTATCTTGTATAGCACGTCATGACATTCACCGATTAAAGGAAGATCACTTACACCTTATCCTATCTGAGTGGATCCACTCGCAAATGGTTTGAGCTGGATATCCTTGACCCCAATGTGGTTGCACTTCCTATGTGGACCAGCTCTTTTTTGGCGCTCATAAAGGAGTTACAAGATAATTTCAGTCTTTACAATGCTCAGGGGGATGCCGAGGATAAGCTCTGAAACTTAAAGATGAAGGAAAACAAATGGGTTCGTAAATTTAACATCTGATTCAATACACTCACTGCTCTCACCGATTGGAATTCGAGTTCCTTGAAGTGGGCTTATCAGCATGCTCTAGCATCCTGAATCAAGGACGAAATGGCCCATGTTCTGGAGCCTCAAAACCTAGCCGAATATCAGGCAGAGGTTCTTTGAATCAATAACCGATACTGGCAAAGAGAAAAAGAGAAGAAACAAGAGTCTGCTCATTACATCGGATCAGGTTTGGGTGGTAAAACCTTGAATCCTGGTAAGAAGGGTAATTCGAATCCTTTGAACAAATCTTCTTCATCGGAAAATCAGTCTAAAGGTACTAATAGTCCGCAGACTACTGGTCAGAACCAAGGGAAGAAGCCTTGGTTCGGCAACAAGAACCAATCAGCAGGAACCGGACCTTCGGGTCAATCCTCTTTGAACTCTTTGACTTCTCAACAGGTGAAGCCATACCAGAAACATCTCAGACTGGATGGTAAAGTCAAGCCGGAAGAGAAGGAGAGACGCAGGAAATTCAACCTGTGTATGCTCTGTGGCGGTAAGCATAAGCTAGAAGATTGTCCTAATTGGAAATTGAGCCAACCTTGCAGTCAAGTGGCTGAGGTTGAGAATGCCACCACAGATGTCCAATCATCTTCAGATGATTCGGAAAAATGATCTGCAGCTCTTGTACCCTGGTACAAAGTGAGAGTTGCGCTGATCTGGTTCGTGCCTACCCAGGGGAAGTAATACTTAATGCATCCGCTCTTTCAGAATACGAACAATCTCTCCGATTTACACTTACTACTGAATTTCAATCACCAGATGAACCGGCCAGTACATTATCTTTACTACAATTTCCATGCTTACTTGATTCTGGTTCTACAGACTCTTTCCTCAATTCTTCCTATGTACAAAAACATTATATTCCAACAACACCTATATCTCCAATCAATCTCCGTTTATTCAATGGTTCTCTTACCGCAAATTCTATTTTGGAAACAGTTGAACTTTTGATCCGTTTTCCGACCGGCAAGTCTTTTATGATTAACTTTTATGTTACTTCATTGGATTCATCTTGCAAAGCCATATTAGGATATAGTTTTTTGTCCCGCTACAATCCGTTGATTGACTGGGTTACAAAAACAATTTCTTTCTGGAACACTGACCGAGATGTTTTCAAACAGACGTCTACACTTCCAGATACTTTAATTTCAAGTTCTGAAGTGTCCGCTCCACCTCAGGAGTGTTTAGCGAAACCAGATGCATCACGCTCTAAACCTTGCTCTTGCCTTTCACCTCGTCTGCTCACAGACAAATTTCCATATGAACCCATCTACTCATACCCAACAGTATCGCAAATGGGATCTCGTATCAAATCTGCGGAAAAACTGGACATCAACATTGCACTTCTAGGAGCAGTGGCTTTCAACTGGGTCTGCAAGGACACTGGTACTGAGCCGATTCTATTTCGATACATTCCTTCCGAAATTACTGCTAAAGGTTCTAGTACTGAAGAATTTGAATCTCAGGAACAAGGATCTATCCTTCTGGATCAATATGCGGAATTTGCTGATGTCTTTGACAAGAGCTCATCTGAAGAGCTTCTGAAACATCATTCTTATGATCTAAAGATTGATTTAGAAGAAGGTGCCGAGCCACCTCTTGGAAGACTGTATCCCTTATCTCCAAAAGAATTGGGGGCCCTTCGCAATTTCCTGGATAAGCAACTAGCTACAGGTATAATTCAAACCTCATCTTCACCATATGGCGCACCAGTCCTATTCGCACTGAAGAAGGACGGTTCTCTACGACTATGCATTGACTTCCGAGGAATTAATCACATCATGAAAAAGGACCAATACCCATTACCCTTAATATCTGACCTGTTGGATGCACCCCGAAAGGTGGCCGTATACACCAAACTTGATTTAGCTCATGCTTACCATCTCGTACAAATTGCTGAAGGTAACGAATGGAAGACTGCTTTCCGGACTCGCTATGGGTCTTACGAGTGGAAAGTAATACTGGAAGGACTCACCAATGCCCCGGCTGCTTGACGAAGCACCGGAATCTTCTACCTTCACCCTCTTTATTCGGCGGGGACACTCGGCCTGCACCAATGAACATCAGACCTTGGCAGTACGACAGGATTGACACGAGGATGACCATACACCTACCAAAACACATGAGATGCCCTTGGAAAGGCAACAGTCACACTTTACTTCCTTTTTAGGGGAAGAAGTAGGAGTAGGGATGGCATCGGCTTCACCATTGTTGTCAGCATCCTCGGAACCTGAGGACAAATAATTGTCGTTGCGCAAAGTAGGATCCACAGAAGCAGCAACCTAATAAAAAATTAGAAAACGGTATATAGAAAGTTATTGAGACACACCTTGACCAGAGGGCGTTTACGCTTCTGGGGTACCGGTGCCTCAGTTTTCTCCTCGTCCTCATTTTCCTCATTCTGATTTGCCTTCTCAACTTCCTTCTGCCTGGCCACTTCCTCAGCTCTAGCCTCCTCTTCTGCTCTATTCCAAGCATCCTCCATCTCAATTTGCCGTTGTTCTTTGGCCTCTCTTCTTTTCTCTTCCTTTCGTTGATGGATTTTGACCAGCTGGGCCTCTGCTGCAGCTTCTTCCCTTTCCTCCTCGGCCTTGCATTCGGCCTTGCATTTAACCCGTTCTTCCTTCCTTTTCTGGAGTCAGATGATTTCAGCTTCCTCCTCATCGTCCAACGGAAGGGAGGAGTTGGTACGGGAGTTGGGGGGTGACATGGTGGAAAGGAAGAGAAAGTGGAGACTTAGAAAATTTTATTTGAACGGGTATTTATACCCTACCAACCGTAATGTGGCTGACCGATCAAATTCTGAACATTTCTGATTAGCATTTTCTTTTCCGATCTGTTGATTGGATCAATACTTTTCAAATGAATGGCTGTCATATGAGGCTTTTGAGGGCAAAAGCCTAATAGGGGGATACTGTTATGGGTATGCTTCCGCTACCTTGTATGGAACATCCGGAAGTTATGGAACCAACAATTATAATTCATTCCTATCCTTTCCTTATTGGTTTGGGACCAGACCATACGACGACATCCGAGGTCAATGGATATGATTACTTTTAATTCCCACACTATTATCTTTTAATTATATTATCAGGAACTTTTTACAATACTTATTGTTTTATCCCAGATACTCATTGTTCTTCTTTTAACAATTAGGATTACTGGTCTATAAGCATTAGTGTCCAGTAGATAGTTCTCCAGTTTAAATATCAACTTAGATCATTCCGATCTAGAGAAATTATCACTATAACTCCATCCGGGTTTTCCAGTCTTACCTTCTAGTTGTCTGAACTTATCTGGTCAACTTCCGGATGTCCAAAATCTACAAACATCCACGGAACCACTATGACATAGCGGGGGCACTACTGAAAGTGGTGCTAAGGTTCTTGTTCGACTTTACCATTCTGCATTTCTACTGACTGGTAGTTACCGTACAAACCCGGAAACTATCAGAACACTTTATACTATCCTATTCACCCTAGACCTCACGGAATCTCGCTGGAACAGTCTTAACAGCTCAACATCGAGAATGTCTGGCTCTGTTATATATATGCCAAGCTCCACTATGCTTTCCGGACGATTTCCGAGGTCATCGATCACTATATGAACATTCCGGCATTCTGGCCGATCTTCCGGTCAATTGATCATCCTTCTGATCCATTTTGTGTTTGTTACCAAGTTCAACTTGAATCTCGGTCGATTTTGTACTCCGTTCCTTGGCTCAATAACTTCGGAACAACCTCGGATATATCACATGACACTCGGTCGTCATGACCGATGCATTCCCACGCCTGTCGGCTCTTGGAAAACACTGTTATTGTATTATTTCAAATCCTTCTCACTTATTGTCTTTTATTTAACAATTAGGCAGTTTAGTACTTAGGTCAACTCGTTTAGTTTGGTTCCCCAGCTTGAAATAAAAGTTACCTTCTATACTCCTTCTCTATTACGCTTAATCACGTCCGGATCAATTGATCGGATTCTTCCGATGCTCCAGAACTTCATGCTTCTTCGCACTTTGCAGGGACACCCACACATGTAGGGAGCATTGCCGAAAGCTTCGCTGAAGTCCCATCACTTACCAAGGCCCGTGTAGCCTTTCCATTACTTCATTTTGCTGTTACTATAGTTTCTGGACTCCGAAGCTTCGAACAGAGCTCCAGAACCTTGATCTATTTCCTTCCAGTGCACGGCCTTAACAGGCTCCCAATATTGATTCTGTGAATGGCGTGAAGGCTGTCGCGTTCAATGCGAAAGGATTAACCATTTCCGGTTCCTCTGTTACCGACTTGTCGGACCCTCCAGTGTTGGTGTGGTTTCTTCTGCTCCTTGTATAGACCATTGTTGAAGAAAGTAAAATTATTGAGTAGATTGTGAAAGGTAATGAGGATGAATGTGCCAAGTGTGAGTTTAAATATACTGTTATGATCATGCACAAAGGGATCATTGGAGAGGGTCGCGGGATGATTGCGGGAAATAGCGAAGGGAATTGCTTCGCAGGGTAAACAATCCTAAACTATGTAGTCGGACCTTGACTCCACTATTAGTAGAGTCCTCAACACTTTGTGTGTCTGCAAGAGAATAAAAGTAAACATGTTCTGTTTGCGATGACCGTTGTGGAACGTACTGACAGTGGAGATGTTAAAACAATGATATGGATAGTGTCATGACATGCTATACAGGATAGGGTACTTACTTCATTTTCTCCTACATTCCCTCTTTTCTTTATCTTTGTGACTACTGGAACCCTTCTCCATGCTTCCATATCCTTTTACTTCCATCTATCATTTGTCAGAACCTTCCATCACATTCCAGACACTTCTATCGGCTTCCCGCACTGTCGCTTACTCATCTGAACCCTTGTATATATAGTACAGTAGCTGACACCTAGTTCCCCATCTTGACCTCTTGGTCTTTGGAACTAGGTTAGTACTTGTATCATCATTTACCTTCAATATACTTACTTGGTCTTTGGAACTAGTTTTCCTTGTGTGACCCTAGTGATCGGCCCCTGCGCTATCACTGCTGTCTAAGATCCCATTTCTTTTAGCCTTCGTGTGTGGTGCTAGCCCCACCCCTCACTTCGGTTTGTGCTTCGCGCCTGTGCTTCCTCTGTGCTTTCTCCCTTTGTCATCACAGATAGATGATTAATTGGTATCATTATCAAAGTGCTATCAAGGTTGATATTTAAACTAAGGAACTACCTATTCAATACCATAGTTTTATACTAAAGGTAAGTCAGGATCGCGAAGTGATGCCATGCCTGAATGGGTTAGCTCATAAGTAAAGAACAAAGGAAGGGATATAAAAGGAATAGTGTAAATCCGATAAGAATGATAAGAGATAATGGTTATTTACTTCATGTCAGAATTCCTTCATGAAGTAATTGCATAGTGGTGTGGTGACGAAGGGAGAAAGCACAGAGGAAGCACAGGCACAAAGCACAAACCAAAGTGAGGGGTGGGGCTAGCACCACACACAAAGGCTGAAAGAAAGGGGATCTTTAGACAACAGTGATAGCACAGGGGCCAATCACTAGGGTCACACAAGGAAAACTAGTTCCAAAGACCAAGTGAGTATATTGACTGTAAACAACAATACAAGTACTAACCTAGTTCCAAAGACCAAGAGGTCAAGATAGGGAACTAGGTGTCAACTACTGTACTATATATACTAAGGGTTCGGATGAGTAAGCGACAGCACGGGAAGCCGATAGAAGTGTCTGGAATGTGATGGAAGGTTCTGAGGGATGATAGACGAAAGTAAAAGGATATGGAAGAATGGAGAAGAGTCCAGGCAGTCACGAAGGTAAAGAAAAGAGGAAACATAGGAGAAGATGAAGTAAGTACCATATTCTGTATAGCATGTCACGACATTACCCCCCTTCTACAGTCAATGTCCCAGTGACTATTTCCGTGAGGTTTTCATAAGGATGCCAGGGTAAAGAGTTGAAGATGGCAGCTGAAATTCTTCGTGGTGCATTTGAGTGTTTTGCATAGAAATCTGCAATTGCCTCATTGCTTGTGCCCACTAAGTTTTCTTCATGCTCCCAACTGTTGTGGCCTTCATCGTACCCCTTCCACTTTACCAGGAATTGCAACTTTTTCCACTGTCCAAAGATCCAACTGTCCAGGACCTCCTCCACGTCGTAGAACTCTTCTCCCTCCACAATTTTGGGTTCCGGTGGTGGTGGCTCGATTCCATTGACTTCATTCCCTTTCCAGGGAGATAAGCGGTTGGTATGTATGTTGTCATGAATTTTCATCCAGGTAGGTAGGTGTAATCGATATGTGAGTGGGCCTGTTTTCTCTGCGACTTCAAATGGACCTAGGCGTTTGCTCCCCAATTTCTGGTTCTTTTGCCATACCTTTAATTTGCTCAAGGATAACCAAACCAGTTGTCCTACTTCGAATTCCTGTACTTTTCCCTTTACTCCCTCTCTGATGCGCTCTTTGCTCATCCGTAGTGCTGCTTCTGTATCCTCATGTGCATGCTGTAGCAGTTCCAGTCGCTGCTCAATGGACGGGTATTTTGTCTCGACGCCATTTGGAATGGTGAACTCAGGGGTGTAACCGTAAAGTGTTTCGAAGGGGGAGTGGCTGTGTGCGGAGTGGATACGAGCATTCATGACAAACTCAGCAGTAGGGATTAAGAGGTCCCAGTTGTCCTGTCGGCGACTTACATACATGTGAATGTAACATTCAATTTCCTGGTTAGCGCATTCTGTCTGTCTGTTTGTCTCAGGGTGATAAGCTGTGGTCAGGGCGGAGTCAATTCCTAGTCGCTTCAGTAGCTGTAGCATAACATCTGCCACAAATTGGGGTCCTCTATCAGAGATGAATCGGCAGGGTAGGCCATGTAAGCGGAAGATTTCTTTATAAAAGAAATCTGCTACTCCTTCTGTGGTTATCTCGGTTGTACGGGGGAAGCAGTGAACCATCTTTGTGTAATGGTCAACAAAGGTGATGATTGTATTATGGCCATCCTGTGTCATAGGCAATTCCCCAATAAGATCCACACCAATGTCATGCCAGGGTCCTTCTGGTACGGGGAGAGGTTGAAGGGGTGAAGAGTGGTGGGGGTTTAGGCATTTGCGTTGGCAGTGATCACATCCGTCGACGTACTTATCTATGAAAGAGCGCATCCTGGGCCACCAGTAGAGTCTGCTGACTAGTTCCAGGGTACCATGCATCCCTGGATGACCTGCAGTAGGTGCGTCATGACAGTGTTCCAGGATTGTTTTTCTTAGCGCAGTATCTGGTGGAACATAGACTTTGTTGCAGTAGTAAACCAAACCATTTTCTTCTCTCCACTTGGCTGGACCACTAGTGAGACTCTGGGGACCTTTGATACCTTTCAGACCATCCAGTACTTCTGCCTCTTGGTTGCTGATCTGCTGAATGCAGTTGTGGAGGGGGTTATGGAGGAGGACCATGGTTGCCACATTAAGGAAGTGTTCCGGTTTTAGCACGATCTGTTCCCTGTTGTCCTCCGCATCTGTGACCTGGTGCTGTGCCATACGTGACAGTGCATCAGCATGAGTGTTAGCTTTGCCTGGGCGATGCTTAAGGTGAAAATCAAACCGAGAAAGCCATAGTGCCCATTGTGCCTGTCGACAACTGAGGTCTTGGGCTGTCTTCCAGTATTCAAGGTTCTGGTGGTTGGTTATGATTTCGAAGGGTTCCGGGGATCCTTCTAAAAAGCTTCTCCAGTCTTTCAATGCCTCAATGATGGCCAGCATTTTCCGGTCATAGATTTCGTAATTTCGCTCAGCTGGATCCATGGAGGAGGAGCAATATGCAATGGGGTGCCAGAGTCCATCCTCCTGTGGTTGTGAAAGTGTACCTCCAGTAGCGAAGCCTGATGCGTCCACTTCAATCCGAGTTGGTTTTGATGGGTCCCATAGTGTGAGGATTGGTGCCGATGTAAAGGAGTCCCTTAGTGAATTGAAGGCTTCCTGCTGTTGTGATCCCCAAACCCATTTAGTGTCTTTGCGGGTAAGGTTGTTCAGGGGTCGAGCTTTCTTCGCAAAACCTTCAATAAATATCTGATAGAAGTTAGCAAATCCTAGGAAGCCTCGGAGATCACATAGCGTTGTAGGGGCCTGCCAGTTACTAACTGCCTCTATTTTGACTGGGTCCATTCGCACTTCTCTTTCACTGATTACCAAGCCTAGGTATTCGATGGAAGGCCATTCGAATACACATTTCTCTGGTCACAGATATAGGTTGTATTTGCTGAGGTGTGTAAGCACATCGTTGACTATACTCTGATGTTCCTCAAGAGTTTCAGTAAAAACTAGGATGTCATCCAGGTAAATGGTTATCTTCCCAGCAGCAATGAGGTCAGCAAATATGGAGTTCATGAGGGCTTGGAACATAGCGGGTGAGTTTGTTAGGCCGAAGAACATGACAAGGGGCTCAAAGAGTCCTCAATTTGTTGCAAATGCTCCCTTCCATTTGTCAACCCCCAACGAACATCCATTTTGGAAAAGACCTTGGCTTTACATAGTTGGCTGATGATGTGACGAGGGGAAGTGGGTACCAATTTTTTACTGTGTATTCATTGAGTCGCTGGTAATCCTGCACAAATCAAAGTTTACCATCCTTCTTTTTGACAAAGAAGACAGGCGACGCCAATGGGGATTTGGAGGGATAGATGTAGCCTTTGCACCAATTCTCTTCCAAGAACCGGTCAAGTTCTTCCTGTTCATTTGGGGACATGGGATAGATTTTGGTCTGCATGGTTTCAGGAGCATCTGGTTTCAGATCTATGGCATGGTCCCAAGGTTTATGTTCCGGTAGTCATTCTGATTCTTTCTCGGAGAAGACCTTTGCATGTTTCCAGTATGACGAGGGGACCATCTCTTCAAATAACTTTGACGGCTTCTCTTTGTAGGCAGCCTCTGCGAGTTGTTGAGAATACGTGTACCCTGCAGAACACCAAAGTTCTTCTGACATATGGCCAATGATCCCAGCTCGAAGTAGCGCTCTCCTCTGCTTCCTGTTGCCTACCAGTCGATACAGAGGGGTGCTTTCAGTATATTCATGTATCTCTGGGTCAGGCATGGGGAGTGGGAGAGTTTCTTCAGGCAATTGGGGTTAGTTGTCAGGTTCCAGGGTGGAGGAGTGAACTTGTGGAGCTGAAGTGTCACCCCAGTCTGGGTTAGCTTCTACAATGTATGCAGTGGTTCCTCCCACATTACTTTCCTTGGGTTCTGGGATTTCTTCGATGGTCATGGGGTGCGGAGCCTTTCTGGGAGGGGTGATAGTCAATCACCCTTCTCTCCAGTCAATGTCCGGGTTGACCTTTCGGAGCCATGGAAGTCCAAGAATGATATTTTCTGAACCAAGGTTGGTGACAAGGTATTCGAGAAGCTGGAGTTTGTTTTGGTCTATTGTGGAGAATAGACATATGGAGTGTGTGATCTGTCCTGCAGTGTTAAGAGACCCATCAATGTTATAGAAGGTAATTGGATGGAGGAGGTGACAAGAAAGGATTCGGTGTTGTTTTACAAAATGGTCGTGAATGAAGAGACCTGTGGCACCAGAGTCTATCATTGCTGTGCTGTCTGTATTCTTGAATCTGCCTTGCAACTTAATTGGTACGCAGAAGTGAGAAACGTCACTAGATTGAGTGGAGCCAATTGTACATGAGGGTATAGATGCATAAGTAGAGGTAGATGAGGAGTACAGACTAGGGAACCAGGTGGCAGCCATGGCGGGTTCCCACTTTAAAAATTTGAGCGCAACTCTGCAATCTGCTCGGCCAACTCTTTCTGCCTGGCAGTGAGCATCTGAAGGATCCTCGTGAAGTTGGTAGCTGGGGCAGGCATTGTAGCAGCAATGTGTTATGATCGTGCACAAAGGGATCGTCAGGAATGATCGCAAGATGATCGCGGAGAAATACGAAGTAAATTACTTCGCGAGGTGAAACGATCCTAAACTAAGTAGTTGGACCTTGACTCCACTATTAGTAGAGTCCTCGACACTTCGCGTGTCCACAAGAGAAGAAAGGTAAACGTGTTCTGTTTGTGATGACTATTGCGGAACGTACTGACAGCGAGGATGTTTAAAACGATGATACAGATAGAGAGGATTAATTGGTATCACTATCAAAGTGCTATCAAGGTTGATATTTAAACTAAAGAACTACCTATTCAATACCGTAGCTTTATACTAAAGGTAAGTCAGGATCACGAAGTGATGCCATGCCCGAATTGGTTAGCTCGTAAGTCAAGAACAAAGGAAGAGATATAAAAGGAATAGTGTAAATCCGATAAGGATGATAAGAGATAACGAGTAATTGCTTCGCGTCGGAAATCCTTCATGAAGTAATTGCATAGTAGTAAAAGGATATAAGTAATATCTAAGTAGCAGAATGGATCGCGAAGCTTCATAAAGACTTAGCTTGCATAGATTTAACACAATGGAAGTGGAGGGCTCAGCAGAGATAGAGGTAGCAGCTGCAGAACGAGGGAGAGGTTTTGGAAGTCCCAAGAACTTCCTATGGCAGACAGCTGCTACATGACCAGTTAGTCCACAGTGATTGCAGACGTCTCATTCATGGTGCCCATCCACCTTGCGATGTTCTCTGGATCCGCACCCATAGCATCTTCCCATCATGGATCTGTGATAGTCTTCCGCAGATCATCCCGTAGTGGTAGCATCCACGTCCATTGCATTGGGATCCTGGGCTGGAACGAAGGGAGTGGGGGCATAGGAACCAAAGTGGGGAGTGCTCCGGGTGTATTGCTTTCCTTCCTCATTGGTACGTTCGTTCTGTTGATTGTCGATGCAGATTGCTTCACTGATCAGTGCATGCATCAGATCTGTGTTGGCCTGTGAATTGACCAACCCATCCTTGATTCACTTCGAGAGGTGATCATAGAACCGATCTCGAAGGTCCGCGTCTGAGTATCTTGTCCTACTGGCATACTGCTTGAAGGTTGCAGCATATGTCACTACGCAGTCCTTTCCCTGCCACAGACTTTTCAGGACTCATTTGGCCTCTACCACCGGGTCTGCTGTTTCAAACCGTTGCCTAAAGGCATCAGCGAAATCAGCCCAGGTGGGGTAGAGGAGGGCAGGAGCTGGTACTCCTGCAGCGACTGCCCGAGCGACTTGACTAATGTTCTCCGAAGTGGGAGTAGCCCAAATAGCTGCATCACCATCAAGGTATGAGATGGCCGATTTGATCTTTTCCTGTTCATTACTAAGGGAACGGATACCCTGGGCCCATAGTTCGAAGGCAGCAATGAAGTGTCGTGCGTCATCGCTACGCTTCCCATCATATGTCTGGGGTTTGCTAACACCTTTGTTGTTGCTTATATTGTTGGCAATGCTAGTTACTGTCAATTGTAGCGCCATCTGTTGTGTGGCAAGTTGTTGAATCAGCACTGCAAGGTCTTGGGTAGTGGGAGGATGAGCCATGATGGGCGTGTTTTCAGCAGGGATAGGCTCAGGAGATGGGGATAATGGTTCTGGTGTAACCAAGATATCAATGACAATAGGCTCTGGGGATGGGATTGATGTGACAGGGTCAGCTTCAGTTTCTAGCTCAGGTTCTAAGATAGCAGTAGGGATAAGCGCAGGAGAGGATCTAGCAGATGGGACGGCACTGGTGGGGTTTGAAAGTCTACCAACTCAGCTCGGAACTTGGCTTGGAATTCTAGGGATGACTATGAATCGTCTGTTTCCTGAATCGCTTGGAGCAATGGGAGCAGAGTTACAGTATTGGTTGGGACAAGGATTTTCATCACAGTCAAACCAAGCGTCACGTTCTTCATCTGGATTGTATTTAGAATGAACGTCACACTGATCTTGAGTATCAAATGCATGCTGAAATCCTGAACAATCAATGTCTGGTGTAAACAAAGGCATAGCGGCAATGGAAGGTGGAGAACCGGGTAAGTCCGATTTCCACTCCTCATAGGATCAGTTGGAAAGGCTGATGGTACGAGTAGAGATCTTGACCTAATGTGGTGACGAAGGGAGAAAGCACAGAGGAAGCACAGGCACAAAGCACAAACCAAAGTGAGGGGTGGGGCTAGCACCACACACAAAGGCTGAAAGAAAGGGGATCTTTAGACAACAGTGATAGCACAGGAGCCAATCACTAGGGTCGCACAAGGAAAACTAGTTCCAAAGACCAAGTGAGTATATTGACTGTAAACAACGATACAAGTACTAACCTAGTTCCAAAGACCAAGAGGTCGAGATAGGGAACTAGGTGTCAGCTACTGTACTATATATACAAGGGTTCGGATGAGTAAGCGACAGCGCGGGAAGCCAATAGAAGTGTCTGGAATGTGATGGAAGGTTCTGAGGGATGATAGACGAAAGTAAAAGGATATGGAAGAATGGAGAAGAGTCCAGGCAGTCACGAAGGTAAAGAAAAGAGGAAACATAGGAGAAGATGAAGTAAGTACCATATTCTGTATAGCACGTCACGACAAGTGGTAAAAGGATATAAGTAATATATCTAAGTAGCAGAATGGTTCATGAAGCTTTGTAACGACTTAGCTTGCATAGATATAACAAATGCCAAGTGTGAACCATTGCTTTTATGCGCAGTTCACAGTGAAATTACAGTGCGAGCTGCTTCGACAACTTCGGTAAACAAAAGTGATGCTGTGGTGACGAAAGGGGAAAGCACGGAGAAGGCACAGGCTCAAAGCACAAGCCGAAGTGAGGGGTGGGACTAGCACCACACACGAAGGCTGAAAGATATAATGATCAAGACGGCAGTGATAGCGCAGGGGCAATCACTAGGGCTGCACAAGGAAAACTAGTTCCAAAGACCAAGTAAGTATATTGAAGGTAAATGATGATACAGGTACTAACCTAGTTCCAAAGACCAAGAGGTCAAGATGGGGAACTAGGTGTCAACTACTGTACTATATATACAAGGATTCAGATGAGTAAGCGACAGCGTGGGAAGTTGATGGAAGCGTTTGGAATGTGATAGAAGGATGCGGAATGATGTAGATGTATCCAAGCAGTAACAACGATGAGGGAAGGAGGAGATGTAGGAAAAATAAGGTAAGTACTGTATCCTGTATAGCACGTCACGACAGATGCCTCATCATTACCGAAGCATTACGCAGACTTCGCAGATGTCTTTGACGAAGTTGAATCCAAAGTGCTGCCTGAGCACCAACCCTATGACCTCAAGATTGAATTGGAGGAAGGTGCCGAACCACCAATAGGTTGCCTTTACCCTCTTTCAGCCAAAGGACTAGAGGCTCTATGTGATTTCATCGATAAGCACCTTGAATCAGGCGCTATTCAACCTTTGTTCTCTCCTCATGGAGCTCCGGTACTGTTCGTACTGAAAAAGGATGGAAAACTTCGACTTTGCATAGACTTTTGCTGTCTTAATAATATCACAAAGAAGGATCACTATCCTTTACCTCTCCTTTCTGATTTACTAGACACTCCGAAAAAAGCTAAGTTTTATACCAAACTCGATCTCGCTCACGCGTATCATTTAGTTCAAATCACGGAAGGTGACGAATGGAAAATGACATTCAGAACTTGTTGGGGTTCTTATGAATGGAAGGTTATGCCATTTGGACTCACTAATGCTCCTGCAGCTTTCCAAAGGTTTGTTAATGATATATTCACTGATCTTTTAGATGTTTATGTTATCATCTATTGATATGACTGCCAAATTGCAGTTGATATCACTCAAATACTTTAAATCCAAAGTGTTTTTCCTTATTAAAAGACAATTAAAAAGTCTATAAAATATTACTACTCTTTGCAATGCACACTCACAACACTTAAAATACAAGTTCAAACTTAATATTGCACTTAAAATACTTAAAGTCCTTAATTGAGAAGGTCAAAGTTAGTAGTATTGTTGATGCAATCAAAACAACTTTGACCACCACCAATAAAAGTCATAGGAGCATGTTTAAGGTAGCGGAGAAAATACTGGATGAGTAAGAGATAGTCCAGTTGATGTCAGTGAAGGTCTACAAGACAAATTTACAGTCTGGGATAATTGATAACCATTTCCTCGGACTGAGAAATAGAAAACAGTTGAAGTTTACATAGGTTTAGACTTGTCTCAGTAAAATGAACAGGCTAAATTGAAATAATGTTCAGAACGGGTCTAAATATATTTTATGACTTGTTTGGCAACTTATTTCACAGCTATATTAAGAGAAACGAGCAGAATATCTAAGTTCGGCGGTCAAAGCAGTATATATTGATGGGATTGATGGCCCATCAAAACTAGTGGCTCCAGCGAGAATGCTGGATATATGCGTGCTAAAGACAATATTATACAATAATTAAAGTAACAAATAGACGGGGAGAGGTCTGACGCAGGTCCTGACAGAAGGGATAGGTCTGGGACCTCGAAATGCCATGTGCTCGGAGATGTCTATGTCGTAGGGGCTAAAACACCGGATTTCGGATTAGGACTGGCTAGAAGGATAGAAATTAGTCGAACTACAAGTCCAACAGATGCGGGGAGGTCTAGACTCCGTTAAGCACTCAATTTGGGATTAGTGGATAGAGGGGAACCATTTATTTGAAGTGGAACTACCAAAAAGGGAAAAATGCGGATTTTTAGTAAGGAAAAGCTGTAGAAGTGATCGGAGACTTGGCAGGAGTGGGAATATGGAGCCAGAGGATCGACAGACAATAATGGTCTGCGGCCGCAGTAGGAAGGTGCGAAGATATCCCGAGATTTTTGGGTATAAAAGGAGGGGGGGATTTAGAGAAAGGACAGGTTGCAGCACCCCATCGCTACAAGCCTCTGTTATTAGGTTGTTTATTAGGTTTATTATTAGGTTATTTCTTTAGGTTATTATTAGGTTTATTGACTTGTGATTATTGGTGTTATACTTGATTTTATCAAGTTTTTTCAGTACTCTACATACAACTGCTACCAAGCCCCCTGAACTTAGTGTTTGGGTGTTAGTTTTCATTCACCCTTCGCATCACTATCTCAACAACATACTTATTTACTCTGACAACGAGGCATTACATCACGAACATGTTCGCGAGGTCCTCCGTCGTCTTCATAAACATCGACTTTATGCAAATCTTGTGAAATGCAAATGGGAGGTTGATACGGTAGAGTATCTTGGTTATATTCTTTCCCCAGAGGGCTTAACGATGTCAAAAGACAAAGTACAAGCTATCATTGACTGGCTGGTACCTCGGAAAGTCAAAGATGTTCAGTCTTTTCTTGGCTTTGCCAATTTTTATCAATGTTTTATTTATCATTATAGCAATATTGTAGTTCCGATGACACAACTCACGCGAAAGGATACACCTTGGAACTGGAACACTGATTGCCAGGAAGCTTTCGAGAAGCTCAAATACAGCTTCACTCACGCTCCTATTCTGGCACATTGGGAACCAAACCAACATCTAATTGTGGAAACTGACACTTCAGACTATGCATTAGCCATGATCCTCTCAATCCTACTACCTGATGGAGAAATCCACCCTAGGGCATTCCTCTCGAGGACTTTTCAAGCTGCAGAACTCAACTACGACACTCACGATAAGGAGGTTCTTGCAATTTTCGAAGCATTCAAAGGCTGGCAACATTACCTTGAGGGATCGGGAGATCCTATCAATGTCATTACTGATCACAAGAATCTCGAATACTTCTCGATGACAAAAATCCTTACGCGATGACAAGTTCGTTGGTCAGAGTACCTGCATCAATTTAATATGGTAATCTGATTCAGACCAGGTAAGCTAGGTGAAAAACCTGACTCAATGACTAGATGCTGGGATGTCTACCCAAAAGAGGGGATATTGGCTACGCGCAAGCTAACCCACAGAATTTCAGACCTATCTTCACTAATGAACAACTAACTACTTCCCTTTGAGCTACATTCCTAGAAGGACCAGCACTTTGTGCCTCCATTGTTATGGATATAGAGGTACTCCATTCCGCTATTCATGATTCAATTGAAATGGATCAGGAATCAATCATGGGATTGAAGTTTGCAAAGGATGGTTCAAACACTCATTGGACAATAGGTTCTGATGGATGTTACAACTTGACGATTGCATTTACATTCCTAACATTTCCAATTTACAACTTCAAATTCTACGCTATTTTCATGATCACCCACTCTTGGGTCATTTTGGTCAAAACTGGACTCTGGAAGCTATTTGACAACAGTATACTTGGCCAAAGGTTGGCGAATTCATTCATGATTACATTAATTTGTGTATGGTTTGCAGACGCAATAAACCTTGTTGACATAGGCCTTACGGTCTACTCAAACCACTTCCAGTTCCCATCTGACCTTGGGATTCTATATCGATGGACTTTATTGAACAATTACCCGACTCTAATGGACATACAGCTATTTTAGTAATTGTGGATTGAGCCTTGAACCAAGGCATTTTCATCGCGACACACGACAAAATAACGTCCAAAGAGCTTGCGGAATTATTCAGTCATCACATTTTCTCGAAACACAGATTTCCTAGTCATGTCACTTCTGACTGAGGTTCGGAATTCGTTTCGGCTTTCTTTTGCACTTTAGGAGAAGCTCTCTCAATCAAACTACACTTCACATCCAGATATCATCCTAAGGGGGATGGGCAAATGAAATGAGTTAACCAGACTCTGGAACAATACATCTGTATGTATTGTGCATATCAACAGGATGATTGGGCAAAGCTTCTGCCTATCGCAGAATTTGCATACAACAATGCTCCGAACGCATCTACTGGTATTACTCTGTTCTTCGTGAATAAAGGTTATCATCCTAACATTACAGTGAAACCTGAAATCGACATCTGTTCTGATCGTGCGATTGACTTCGCGACAAATTTAGATGAGATTCATGCTTTCCTCCGCAAAGAAATTACTAATGCGCAAGCTCAATACAAAGAGCAAGCGGACAGAAAACATATTACTCACCCAGATTTTCCCATTGATTCACAGGTATTCGTGCTAGCAAAGCACATAAAAACCACTTGACCTACCACGAAGTTCTCCGAGAAGTATATTGGACTGTTCAAAGTTCTTGTTATATCTATGCAAGCCAAGTCTTTATGAAACTTCGCGATCCATTCCACTACTTAGATATTACTTATATCCTTTTACTACTACACAATTACTTCATGAAGGACTTCCGACGCGAAGCAATTACTTGTTATCTCTTATCATCCTTATCAGATTTACACTATCCCTTTTATATCTCTTCCTTTGTTCTTGACTTACGAGCTAACCCATTTGGGCATGGCATCAATTTGCAATCCTGACTTACCTTTAGTATAAAGCTACGGTATCGAATAGGTAGTTCTTTAGTTTTAAATATCAACTTTGATAGCACTTCGATAGTGATACCAAATAATCATCTATCTTTATCATCGTTTTAACATCCTCGCTGTCAGTACGTTCTGCGATAGTCATCGCGAACAGAACACATTTATCTTTCTCCTCTTGCAGACATGCAAAGTGTTGAGGACTCTACTAATAGTGGAGTCAAGGTCCGACTACATTGTCTAGGATCGTATTACGTTGCGAAGTCTTTCACTTTGTACTTCCTTGTGATCATCCCGTGATCATTCCCGATGATCCCTTTGTGCACAATCATAACAGTTCTTGAGTGCGTAGGAACTCTCTTGTACAAGTTACAACTCCCTTCATACCTTAGTCGTATCCACCCAGTCTTCCATGTATCACAACTTGAACCCTATACTCCAAACTCGATTCCACATTGCGAACAAACTCCTCCACCTCCAGTGGAAGTTGATGGCAAAGAAGAATACAATGTCGCGGAAGTATTAGATTCGAAGTTGGATCATCAGTACAAAAAATGTCCACTACATTATTACATACGGTGGGCAGGATACAAAGGTACAGACAAAGAGTTTTCCTGGGTCGCCACAAACAAAATTCACGTGGACAAGCTGGTTCCAGCTTTCCATCTTCATTACCCTCACAAACCTGGACCATCATGATTTAACGACTACTTTGTTTATTATTCATTCACTGGAAATACTAATTTTTATTTTCTAGCTAACAAACTCCTTGCGAAACATTCGTGATCCATCACCATTACATTCCGTGCTACCTACTCCATTACCTACTAATTCCAAATCCCTATGCCAAGGAGTTTCATGATCTATGATTCGTGAAACTAACTTGAACTCTCACATTTTCCCTTCCTTCCAAAATCATCATGATTCTTTCCTCGTGGAATGAATGCTAAGACATTACACCATTAAAAATGTTTTCACCAACAAATCCTTACAAATCCAAAACCACCAAAAAAAAAAGTCAAAAATTTATAAAATTAAAACAAACAAAACAAAAACCAACAAATAAACAATTACTCAAATAATACAAAATTATGATACAAAATTATTTACAAGTCCAATGAACTAATATAACCCTTCATAGGAATCATGTCGCATGTTGTTTTCCTTTGTGAATCCTTCTTCTTTTTCTCTCCTCTTCATCTTCCTCCTCTTCTTCTTCTTCTCCTTCTTCCTCTTCTTCCTCATCCTTCTCTTCATCGGCTACCACTTCATCTCCAGGTCATTGCTGAACAAGACAAACCAGCTCCTCCATTGCGAAGGCTGTTCAACTTGCGAACCCAAGCAGAGCACCCATTTGCCTTTTCAGGGCTTCATTTTGCTCTGCGAGCAAGTCTAACTTTCCTCCTAAATCAACCCCTCCAATTCTCCTCTCTGCGACACGCCTCGTGGGACCCTGGTATAATCCTTCTTCATCAACCCTCGGTTTCTTTTTCCTGGACCTCTGGGCTGCATTATCCCCTGCCCAGCTACACCTCTGTCATTGGAGGTGACAGGCCAGGCAGGCCTGAGTCCGGGGCTTCCCAGGTTACGCGATGCAGTTCAAAGTGTTACCTTGGGTAACACAACAAATGCATCCTTCACGGTTACACGAAGGAGTGGGGGGAGGGATGTTGGCCTCATCATTGTCCTCATTGTCATCATCGTTGTTGTCATCTCCATCATCTGGATCAGGAGCTGAACCAACCTACATTTTGTCAATCAGCTATTTCATCGCAAAGAAAATTCTTACTCACCTGAGAAGCTACTTGTTTCCTCTTCAAAACTCTTATTTCGACATCCAGGGTATTGCAAACCACAGAAGCCGACTTGTAAACCTTTGGTTTGGAGCCCAAAGGCTCCCGCAAGCTCATTGTGGTTCCTGTTCTTTGTGATGCAGCACAAGCTGCACACTCTCGACGTTCTTGTAATTCCGTGAGGGCTTGGGCCCTTCGACAATCCCAAGTTTGTTCTTCTTCAGCAAATTTCTTCAAAGCATCGGCTTTCACCTTCGTGATGCTTTCCTCGACGAGCCGCTCTTCTTCTCTTTTCCTTGCAGCTTGCTTCTCTTCCTCAAGTTTTTTCTCCTCCTTGAGTCTCTTCCACCTCACGCTCAGCCTCACAAGCAGCCTCCTCCTCCAACCTCACCATCTCCTCCTCGAAGGCAGCCTCCTGCGCATTGATCTTGAGCTGACAAAGGCGGGCTCATTCCGCCTGCTCCCGAATGAGGCCTGCTCGTTGTTCCTGTACGGTTTTGGTGGCGGTGACAGTAAGAGACATCGTTAAGTGATGAGGACTTAGGAAAAAACAGAGAAAACTATTATGTTTTATACTTGTTCTTTGTTGAGGGCAGATTTGAGTCCAGATTTTTTGTTTACCTCAATCATAAATCATGTGGCAATTGAAAATTACCACTTTTCCTTTTTACTTTTCCATTCTACCTAATTTTAGATTTGTTAATCGTTAACAATCACATAGGCTTTCGAGGGCAAAAGCTTAAGAGGGGGATACTGTTATATCTATGCAAGCTAAGCCTTTACAAAGCTTCACAATTTATTCTGCTACTTAGAGATATCACTTATATCCTTTTACCACTATGCAATTACTTTGCGAAGGATTTCCGAAGCAAAGCAATTACTCGTTATCTCTTCTCATCCTTATTGGATTTACACTATCTCTTTTATATCCCTTCCTTTGTTCTTTACTTATGAGCTAACCCATTTAGGCATGGCATTGCTTTGTGATCCTGACTTATCTTTAGTATACAGCTATGGTATCGAATAGGTAGTTCCTTAGTTTAAATATCAACCTTGATAGCACTTCGATAGTAATACCAATTAATCATTTATCCATATCATCGGTTTAACATCTGTACTGTCAGTACGTTCCGCGATGGTCATTGCAAACAGAACACGTTTACTTTCTTCTCTTGCGGACACACAAAGTGTTGAGGACTCTACTAATAGTGGAGTCAAGGTCTGACTACCTAGTCTAGGATTGTCTTACCTCGTGTTATGATCATGCACAAAGGGATCATTGGAAATGAGTGTGGGATGATCGCAGGAAAATTACGAAGGAGAATACTTCGCGAGGTAAAATGATCCTATACAAAGTAGTCGGACCTTGACTCCACTATTAGTAGAGTCCTCGACACTTCGCGTGTCCACAAGAGAAGAAAAAGAAACATGTTCCATTCGCGATGACCGTCGCGGAACGTACTGACAGTGAGAATGTTAAAACGATGATATAGCTAGGTGATTAATTGGTATCACTATCAAAGTGCTATCAAGGTTGATATTTAAACTAAGGAACTACCTATTTGATACTGTAGCTTTATACTAAAGGTAAGTCAGGATCGCGAAGCAATGCCATGCCCAAATTGGTTAGCTTGTATGTAAAGAACAAAGGAAGGGATATAAAAGGAATAGTGTGAATCCAATAAGGATAAAAAAAGAAGATAATGAATAATTCCTTCGCGAAGTAATTGCGTAGTGGTAAAAGGATATAAGTAATGTATCTAAGTAGCGGAATGGATCACGAAGCTTCGTCAGGACTTAGCTTGCATAGATATAACAGTATCCCCCTCTTAGGCTTTCACCCTTGAAAGCCTACGCGATTGTTGACGGTTAATGAATCTGAAATTAGGTAGAATGGAAAAGTAAAAAGGAAAAGTAAATTTTCAAAATGCCACACAAGTTATGATTGAGGTAAACGAAAATTTTGAAGTCAAACCTGCCCTCAACTACGAATGCGTATAAAACATGAGGGTTTTCTCTGTTTTTTTCCTAAGTCCTCATCACTATATGATGTCTCTCACCATTACTGCCACAGAAACTGTGCAAGAATGATGAGCACGACTCACTTGTGAACAGGCAGAATGAGCCCACCTTCATCAACTTGAGATCGATGCACAGGAAGCTGCCTTCGAGGAGGAGATGGTTAGATTGGAGGAAGAAGCTGCTTGTGAGGTGGAGTGCGAGGCGGAGATGTGGAGACTCGAGGAAGAGAGAAAGCTCGAGGAGGAGAAACAGGCCATGAAGAAGCAGGAAGAAGAAAAACTCGTCGAGGAGAGCATCGCGAAGGCGAAAGCCAACACTTTATGAAAATTGGCTGAAGAAGAAAAAGACCGAAATCAATGGAGAGCACAAGCTCTCCAGGAACTACAAGAACGTCGGGATCGCGCAGCTCGTGCTGCGTCGCGATGGACAAGTGATCAGGCATTGCGGGAGCCTTTGGGCTCCAAGCAGAAAATTTACAAGTCTGCCTCCATGGTACGCGATACCCCGGAAGTAGAACGATTGGTCTTAAAGAGGAAACGTGCAATTTCTTTGGTGAGTGGTAATTGCTTGCGATTAACTATTTTGCTTAACAACTTGTAGATTGGTGGAGCCCCGGATCCTGATGATGATCCAACCCCTGGAGATGACAACGATGACAATGATGAGAAAGAAGACAATGATGATGATGACAATGACAACAACAACAATGCCCCACCCCCTACTCCTTCACGTAACCACGAAGCTTGTCTTCATTGTGTTACACAGGGTAACACGACCAATTGTATCATGCAACCTGGGAAGCTGCGTACCCAGGCCTGCCTCCACTGTCATCAACAACGACAATGGTGTAGTTGGTCTGGTGAGAATGCTGCTCGAAGGTCGCAGAGGAAAAAACCGAGAGTTGACGAAGGGGAGATGTATCAAGGTCCCGCGAAGCACGTTGCGGAAAGAAAACTGGTAGGGGTGGAATTTGGGGAGAAGTTGGATCTGCTCGTGGAGCAGAACAACCAACTCAAGAAACAAATGGAATTGCTTCTGGGTTTCTGTCACAAAGAGGTGACGACGGTGGCAGAGCGGAGGCGGACAGATACTGGTCCCAACAACAAAGAGGTCAAGATAAGGGACCGGGTTGTGGGGGCTGGCTTATATATACAAGGTGGAGTGTGGGAACTATGAGGTAATACTGTATAGCTCAGGCACAAGGAATGGAGCAGAACTAATAGAATGGAATGGAAGGTTCCGGAATGATTATTGTAGGTAGGAGGGCTTAGATGGTGTATTGTAAAGAAAGGAAAATGATAGGGGGGGCTCACTTCATGACATTACCCCCCTCCTTATGACCATTGCCCTCAATGGTCAAGCTTTTGCCGCCTGAGGGTGCTTTTTGTGGAATTTTCAGATAGTTGTTGGGGCGTGTTCAAGATTTGGTGCAAGTTCCCATGAGTTGTGTCCTGCATCATAGCCTTTCCACTTTACCAAATACTCTAACTTCTTCCACCTAATCCGGCTATCCAAGATGTCCTCGACTTCATACTCTGGCTCATCCTCATCCTCTAGGTATACTGGTTCCGGTGGTGTTGCAATTTCACCATTGACGGTGTTCCCTCTCCAAGGGTACAATTTATTGATGTGGAACACAGGGTGGATGTGGTCCAGTGATAGTGGGAGGTCTAAATGGTAGTCCAGGGGCCCCACCTTCTCCAAAATGGTGTAAGGTCCTAGCTGTCGATCCCCAAGTTTCTCACTGGAAAGTTGGAGCTTGATGTCCTCTGCGCTTAGCCAGACCTGATCTCCAACTTGGAATTGATGTGCCTTTTGTTTTCCCCGTTCATAGTTTTCCTTTTGCCGTCTTTTCCCCAGGTGTAGCACTGCCCCAGCATCCTGTCGTGCATCCCGCAATATCTGGATGCAATCATCCACCACCGGAATCCCACTCCGTTGTCCAACTGGAATGTTAAATAGAGGCAGGTAACCATAGGTGAGTTCAAATGGGGACGTTCCAAGTGCAGAGTGGGTGCGGGAGTTAATCACAAATTCCGCCATAGGCAGGTGCTCCGCCCAGTCATCCTGGCGGTGTCCCACATAGAGCCTGAGGTACTTTTCGACTTCTTGGTTTGCCCGTTCAGTCTGTCCATTCGCTTGGGGGTGGTATCCAGAGGTGAGGTTTGATTTGATTCCTAGGCGGGAGAGTAGTGATCACATGAGTTTTGCTGTAAACTGGGGTCCCTGGTCTGATACAAAACGGAGGAGAAGGCCATGGAGGTGAAAAATTTCATGATAGTAGATGTCGGCCACCCCTGCTGCTGTGATTGAGGTTGTACAAGGAATTGCATGGATTTGTTTACCATAGAGGTCAGTGCAGACTAGAATTGCATCATACCCTTGCGAGTTGGGCAGCTGTGTGATCAGGTCAACTCCCACTTCTTCCCACAAGCCTGCTGGGACATCTAGGGGTAGTGTTACTGCTCATGGGTGTCTCTGTATCTTCTTCCTAGCACAAGTCTCGCATCCTTCAACGTATTTTTCTACAAAGGATTGCAGGGTGGGCTACCAAAAGTGGGTACTGATGAGGTCAAGGGTATTGTGAAGTCCAGGGTGGCCAGCAGAGGAGTTGTTGTGGCATTGTTTGAGTATTTCTTTCCGCAAGTCATCGTCTGGTGGGACATATACCCTCCCTCGGTGGTATACTAGTCCATTGTCTTCTTCCCATTCTGCTATCCCATTGGCCAAGTGTTTGAGACTGCTTCTCCTAAGCTCTTCCAGTCCTTCCAGTACTTGGGCCTCCTTTTGAGATGCCTGTCGGATGTGGTCCTCCAGTGGATTCTGTAGTTAGGTTGCTGCCACTCACATAAAATGGGCTGGTTTCAGAACAATCTGTTGTCGATTATCTTCGCTATCCAGAACTTGATGTGCTGCCATATGAGAGAAAGCGTCTGCCTGAGTGTTGGACTTGCCCGGGCGGTGAGTGAGCTGGAAATTGAAGCGGGACAGCCATAGTGCCCATCGTGCCTGCCATCTACTAAGGTCCTGAGCAGAACACCAGAATTCCAGGTTTGCATGGTCAGTGAGAATCTCGAATGGTTGTGGTGAACCTTCCAGGAAGCTTCTCCAGTCCTTTAATGCTTCGATGATGGCGAGCATCTCTCGGTCATAGATTTTGTAGTTTCGTTCGGCTGGTTGCATGGAGGCTGATCGAAATGCTACTGGGTGCCACTGGCCGTTGTCTTGTTTCTGCATTAGAGCTCCTCCTGTAGCAAAGCCTGATGCATCTACCTCGAGTTGTGTGAGCCTATTAGGGTCCCAGAGTGCCAGTACTGGTGCTGTGATAAATGTTTCCCTTAGGGTGTTGAATGCTTGTTGCTGGTGTGTCCCCCAACTGAAGCCTGTATCCTTTTTTGTTAGGTCATTCAGAGGGCATGCTATGTGGGCAAAGTTCCATATGAATCGACGGTAGAAGTTAGCAAAGCCTAGGAATCCCTGTAGTTCTCATAGATTCTTTGGGGTAGGCCAGTCGCGGACTGCAGCTACTTTTACTGGATCCATGCGCACTTCACCTTCTGATATCACTAGTCCCAAATACTCAACCTGAAGCTCCTCAAACTCGCATTTCTCTGGTCGCAGGTAGAGGTCATGTTTCTCTAGACGTTTTAGTACCTCCTGCACCACCTGCTGGTGTTCTTGCAAATTGTTACTGAAGATGAGGATGTCGTCTAGGTAGACCACTACCTTACCAGCCGCCACTAGGTCTGAAAAGATGGAGTTCATGAGCGCTTGGAAGGTAGCTGGCGAGTTGGTGAGACTGAAGAACATTACACTGGGTTCGAATAACCCTCGATTGGTTGCAAAAGCGGCCTTCCACTCATCACCCTCCTTAATCCGGACATTGTTGTAGCCCCATCTGACGTCAAATTTGGTGAAGTACCGTGCCCCCTGCAGACGGCTGACAATGTCAGCGACCAGTGGGAGAGGGTAGCGGTTCTTTAGGGTTACTTGATTGAGTTTCCGGTAATCCTGTATGAAGCGGAGCTTCCCATCTTTCTTCTTAACAAAGAAGACAGGTGAGGACAGTGGCGACTTTGAGGGGCGAATGTAGCCTTTTCGGAGGTTGTCATCCAGAAAGCGGTCAAGTTCGCCTTGTTCATTCAATGACATTGGATAGACTTTTGTGCGCATGGTTTCTGGTGCACCTGGGATCAATTCAATGGCATGATCCCAGGGTTGGTGGTCAGGGAGGCACTCTGAAGCAGTTTCAGAGAATACTTTTTCGAAATTGTGGTAGGGTTCTGGGACCATTTCTTCAAAGGTTTTCACAGGTTTTGTTTTGTGGGCCTGTTCTGCTAGCTGTTGGGAGTAGGTGAACCCTGCAGCACACCAGACCTCCTCTGTTTGTTCGTGTAAGATTCCTGACTTCACCCATGCATGTCGGGTTCATCGGTTTGCTCAAATGCGGTGTATGGGTGACTCTTCTGTCTCCTCATCCAGTGTGTCAAGTGGTGGTTCGGGGGTGATAACAGTTTCAATTTCCTCCGCGGTGTCTTGCTCTTCCACCTCCTCTATCGTTGTTTGTTGTGATCTGACTGTGAGTTGTCCTTTCTCCCAGTCAATATCTGGATTAGCCTTACGTAGCCAGGGGAGTCCTAAGATTAGGTCTTTGCTTCCCAGATTAGTTACTAGCAAGTCTGTCCACCATTCTTGGTTATCAACAGTCAGGGCTAGACGTGCAAAGTGTGTGATCTGCCCTGTGTCACGAAACATTCTTTTTTATTATTCTTTTCTTTTCTTTTATTTACTTACCTAATTACCAAAGCGCTTACACTAGCACTTATTATATTTTCATTATCATTTAGGTTACATGCGTCAACCTTATTGTTCTCGCGTTGTCGTTTCACTTAGGCGCGACCCTCTCGTGCCTGTCAGCTCATTGACAGGACGACGTCATTATCGTTCCACTTCCATGCTTCTTTTTATATTGCCTTATTGTTTACTCACCTAATATCTACAGCTTTACTTATGGATACGAGTGACTCTTATTGTAGATCCTCATGGTTACGGCGCGAGACATCTCTCACGGCTTCATATCCCATTAGTATATAAGACTTAGTATTTTGTAGTTATATTCCTTAGCTCTATTCTCGTCTATTCTCCTCGGTAGCTAGACTTGTAGTTGGGTTGTCTTATCCATCCTCTTTTGCTTTTTTGCCCTCTTGCTCATCATCTATCGTGTGACGCCTGGTTGTCTCTTGTGAGAGCTAGCGAGTCGCTGACACCCTGCTCAGTTAGCAGACCCATCAATGTTAAAGATGCCAATGGGTTTCCTGAGTGGGAAGGTCCTTACATGGTGGCGGGTGACAAACTCTTGGTTCAAAAATAGAGCAGTGGCTCCAGAATCAACCATGGCTGCAGTTGCTATACTGTGATTTCTTCCTCTTAGTTTTCCCTTAATTCGGAAGTGAGATGAATTGGAGTTCAATTCCGAAATAGTAGATATTTTACAGGATGGAAGAGAATCATATGCAGATGTGGAATGTATAGCGAACTGGTTTACGGGTACTCTCAATGCAGCCGAGATGGGCACCCGCTTTAAAAACCCTCCTGAGAACCTGGTGCTGGGGCCATGGCATTGGCTCTGTTAAGGAGCTCCTGGAGCTGGGCAATCTGGGTGGAGAGGTCAGGCGTAAGTGGGGACGAAGCAGTGGGGGCTGGAGTGGAAGCGGCAATTTGGACGGGTTCGTTGGGGAAGAGGGTGAAGGGTGTCAAAGAGGAAGCAGAGACTTGTTGACGGCGGGGTTGTTGGCGCTTACCCCGGCCATGTTCTAGACCCATGAATTTGTCTTGGCCGACTGATTCTAGGTGGCCTCGTCGTCCACAGTAGCGACAAACTGTCTCCTTGTATGAGCAGTTCCTCTTTTCGTGACTCTGCGAGCCACACCCATAACACCTTCCTCTCATCTGAGCCATGAAGCTTTCTCTGCTGTTACCACTAGTGTGTGTGGCATCAACATCCATAGCATGGGAGTTGGCAGGGGGGGAGGAGATATGGGAGGTGTCTGGATTGTGACCTGTCATGGTGGGATCGTGCAGGAACACATCCACTGAAATTGCTCGCCTAATAGCCTCCTCCAGGGTGGGAGCTAGTCCCTGGGCTATATTGACCACAATGAGATTTTGTTGGATCTCTGGGTTGAGGCCACTATGGAAGTGTTCTCGCAGGTCGACGTCTGAAAGCCCGGTCTGATCACCAATGTCCTTGAAATTCTGTGCAAATTCCGCTACCATTTGACCTTTTGCCTGCCTAAGATGCTGGATTGCATTCCGGGCCTCCATACCTGCGTCAATGGATTCAAATTGGAGGGTGAAGGCTGTTTTGAAGTCTTCCCATCATCCATTGAAGGGTTGTTGGTTATGGCTGAATTCTAGGAGGTACGGTGTGGCCCAGTCAGCAGCCTTGCCTGAGAAGAATCCTAGCACTGCCTTGATCAGCTTCCCTTCATTGCTGCTCAAATCTGGTTGTTCCATTGCCCAGCTTTGATACTGAGCAATGAAGCGATGTGCTTCTGCACTACTAGAGCCTTTGAAGAGCTCAGGCTTATTCATACTGGACTTGGCTGATGTCATGAAGTGAGCCACCCCTATCATTTTCCTTTCTTTACGATACACCATCCAAGCCCTCCTACCTACAATAATCATTCCGGAGCATTCCATTCCATTCTATTAGTTCCGTTCCATTCCTTGTGCCTGAGCTATACAGTATTATCTCATAGTTCCCACGCTCCACCTTGTATATATAAGCCAGCCCCCACAACCTGGTCCCTTATCTTGACCTCTTTGTCGTTGGGACCAGGTATGTCTTTAACTTACTTACTTGTATTTATTATCAATATAACTTTGTCGTTGGGACCAGTATCTGTCCGCTTCCGCTCAAGTCTCCGCTCCGCTCCGCCACCGTCGTCACCTCTTTGTGACATTAGGTCAAGATCCCTTACTGCACTGATAGCCTACCGATTAGGTTATCCTTGCAGGCTCCGCTTCCACCACGTCTACAGACACCTCCGCACCAAGCCTGCCCGCCCAAGCTATCGACTGCTCTGCCTACCCACACGCTTTTGATACTAAAGACCTAACCCACATCCACCGCAGCAAAAGCAGCTCCTGGGCTGATTGCAGTTCTCAACCCTGTCCGAACGCTGCTGCCAACTCCATCAGTGAAGAGGAGAACCTTTCCGACGGTACCGTGATCACACCCATCCTTATCCCTACTCCCACTGCACCCCCATCCATTATGTCGACCTCTGAAGTCAACACAAATCAGCTCATGGCACAGCTTATCGAGCAGGTGACTCAGCTCACAGCCAACCTTCACAGAGCTGCAGCCAAGTCGAGCATGAATAAACCCGAGCTCTTCAAAGGCTCGAGTAGTGCGGAAGCCCGTCGCTTCATTGCCCAGTATCAGAGCTGGGCAGTGGAACAACCGGATTTGAAGGACAACGAAGGGAAACTGATTAAGGCGGCTCTAGGATTCTTCTCGGGAAAGGCTGCTGATTGGGCCACCCCATACCTATTGGAATTCAGTCATCACCAACAACCGTTTAATGGACGATGGGAAGACTTTAAAACAGCCTTCACCCTCCGATTCGAATCCATTGACGCAGGCATGGAAGCCCGGAATGCAATCCAGCATCTCAGGCAAGCAAAAGGTCAAACGGTAGCAGAATTTGCACAGAACTTCAAAGACATCGGCGATCGAACTGGGCTCTCAGATATCGACCTACGAGAACGCTTTCACAGTGGCCTCAACCCAGAGATTCGACAAAATCTCATCGTGGTCAACATAGCTCAGGGATTAGCCCCTACACTAGAGGAGGCAATCAGGCGAGCAATCTCGGTAGACGTATTCCTGCATGACCCCACTATGACAGGCCGTAATCAGGGTACCTCTCACATCTCCTCTCCCCCTGCCAACTCCCATGCTATGGACGTTGATGCCACGCATACCAATGGCAACAGTAGAGAAAGCTTCGTGGCCCAGATGAGAGGCAGGTGTTACGGTTGTGGTTCACAGAGTCATGAGAAGAGGAACTGCTCGTACAAGGACACAGTATGCCGCTACTGTGGGCGACGAGGTCATTTAGAGTCAGTCTGCCAGGATAAATTCATGGGTCTAGAACGCGGCCGGGGTAAGCGTCAACAACCCCGCCGTCAACAAGTCGCAGCCTCCTCTTCAACGCCTTTCACTCTCTTTCCCAATGAACCTGTCCAAATTGCGGCTTCCACTCCGGCCCCTGCTCCTGCCCCTATTGCCCAGTCCCCAGCTATCCCCGACCTCTCCATCCAAATTGCCCAGCTCCAAGAACTCCTGAACAGAGCCAATGCCATGGCCCCCGCTTCAGGCTCGCAGGAGGGTTTTTAAAGCGGGTACCCGTCTCGGCCGCACCGAGAGTACCCGTAAACCAATTTGCTATACATGCTACGTCCACATATGATTCTCTACCCTCATGTACCATATCTAATATTTCGGAATTGAACTCCAATTCGTCACACTTCCGAATTAACGCGAAATTAAGAGGAAGAAATCACAGTATAGCAACTGCGGCCATGGTTGATTCTGGAGCCACGGCTCTATTCCTGAATCAGGAGTTTGTCACCCGCCACCAAGTAAGGATCTTCCCACTCAGGAAACCCATTGGGGTCTTTAACATCGATGGATCTGCTAACCGAGCAGGGCAGATTACGCATTTTGCACGTCTAGCCCTGACTGTCGATAACCAAGAACGGTGGACAGATTTGCTGATAACCAATCTGGGAAGTGAAGACCTAATCCTGGGACTCCCCTGGCTACGTAAAGCCAATCCAGATATTGACTGGGAGAAGGGACGACTCTCGGTTAGACCACAACGGACAACGATAGAGGAGGTAGAAGAACAAGACACTGTGGAGGAAATTGAAACAGTCATCACTCCCGAAACCCCACTGAACTTAGCAGAGGAAGAGGAGGCAGATGAGTCGCCGATACACCGCATTCGAGCCAACCGACAAACCCGGCGTGCATGGGTGAAGTCAGGCATCCTACACGAACAAACAGAAGAGGTCTGGTGCGCAGCAGGATTCACATATTCCCAACAGCTAGCGGAGCAGGCCTACAAAGCAAAACCCGTGAAAACCTTCGAAGAAATGATCCCAGAGCCCTATAGGGATTTCAAAAAGGTATTCTCTGAAATGGCCTCAGAACGTCTCCCTGAACACAAACCCTGGGATCACGCCATTGAACTGATCCCAGGAGCACCCGAAACCATGCGTACGAAAGTCTACCCAATGTCATTGAACGAACAAGGCGAACTCGACCGTTTTCTGGATGACAACCTCCGAAAAGGCTACATTCGCCCCTCAAAATCGCCACTGTCTTCACCTGTCTTCTTTGTGAAGAAGAAGGACGGGAAGCTCCGTTTTGTACAGGATTACAGGAAACTAAATCAAGTAACCCTAAAGAACCGCTATCCTCTCCCACTGGTTGCTGACATCGTCAGCCGCCTGCAGGGGGCACGGTACTTCACCAAATTTGATGTCAGATGGGGCTACAACAATGTCCGAATTAAGGAGGGTGATGAATGGAAGGCTGCTTTCGCAACCAACCGAGGGTTATTCGAACCCAGTGTAATGTTCTTTGGTCTCACCAACTCCCCAGCGACCTTCCAAGCACTCATGAATTCCATCTTTTCAGACCTAGTGGCAGCGGGGAAAGTAGCAGTGTACCTAGATGACATCCTTATCTTCAGTAACGAGCTACAACAACACCGGCAGATAGTGCGGGATGTACTAAAACGGCTAGAGAAACATGACCTCTATCTACGACCCGAAAAATGTGAGTTCGAGGAGCTTCAGATCGAGTACTTGGGACTAGTGATATCAGAAGGGGAAGTGCGCATGGATCCGGTAAAAGTGACTGCAGTTCGTGACTGGCCTACTCCAAAGAACCTGCGAGAGCTGCGAGGATTCTTAGGTTTTGCCAACTTTTACCGTCGATTCATACAGAACTTTGCCCACATAGCACGCCCTCTGAATGACCTAACCAAGAAAGACTCAGGCTTCAACTGGGGAACACATCAGCAGCAAGCATTCGACACCCTAAGGGAAGCTTTTGTCACAGCTCCGGTACTGGCACTCTGGGACCCCAACAGGCTCACACAACTCGAGGTAGATGCATCAGGCTTTGCCACAGGAGGAGCTCTAATGCAGAAACAAGACGATGGTCAGTGGCACCCAGTAGCATTTCGATCAGCCTCCATGCAACCAGCCGAACGAAATTACGAAATCTATGACCGGGAGATGCTGGCAATCATTGAAGCACTAAAGGACTGGAGAAGCTTCCTGGAAGGATCACCGCAGACCTTCGAGATCATCACCGACCATGCAAACCTGGAATTCTGGCGCTCTGCACAGGACCTTAGCCGACGACAAGCGCGTTGGGCACTATGGTTATCCCGATTCGACTTCCGGCTGACTCACCGCCCAGGCAAGGCAAACACACAGGCAGATGCTCTGTCTCGCATGGCAACGCATCAGGTGTTGGACAGTGAAGACAACCGACAACAGACCGTTCTGAAACCAGCCCACTTTATGCAAGTGGCAGCAGCCTCACTACAGAACCCGTTAGAGGACCGCATCCAGAAGGCCTCGCAAAGAGAGGCCCAAGTACTCGAAGGACTGGAAGAGCTCAGGAGGAGCGGCCTCCAACGCTTGGCCAATGGGATAGCAGAATGGGAGGAGGATAACGGACTGGTGTACCACCGAGGTAGGGTATATGTCCCACCAGAGGATGACCTACGGACAGAAGTACTCAAACAATGCCACGACAACCCCTCCGCTGGTCACCCCGGACTTCACAACACCCTCGATCTCGTTAGCACCCACTTTTGGTGGCCCACCCTGCGATCCTTTGTAGAAAAGTATGTGGAAGGATGCGAAACTTGTGCTAGGAAAAAGATACAGAGACACCCACGAGCAGTAACACTACCCCTAGATGTCCCAGCAGGTCTGTGGGAAGAAGTGGGAGTTGACCTGATCACACAGCTGCCCAATTCACAAGGATACGATGCCATCCTTGTCTGCACCGACCTCTACGGGAAACAAATCCACGCAATCCCTTGTACCACATCAATCACAGCAGCAGGTGTCGCTGACATCTACTACCGCGAAATTTTCCGCCTCCATGGCCTCCCCCTCCGCTTTGTATCAGACCGAGGACCCCAGTTTGCAGCAAAGCTCATGCGATCACTACTCTCCCGCCTGGGAATCAAATCCAATCTCACATCGGGATACCACCCCCAAGCGAATGGGCAAACCGAGCGGGCAAACCAAGAAGTCGAAAAGTATCTCCGGCTGTATGTGGGACGTCGTCAGGATGACTGGGCAGAGCATTTGCCAATGGCGGAGTTTGTGATTAACTCACGTACCCACTCTGCACTTGGAATCTCCCCATTCGAGCTCACTTACGGCTACCTCCCCCTATTTAACATTCCCATTGGTCAGCGAAGTGGGATTCCAGCAGTGGATGATCGCATTCAGATCCTTCGAGAGGTGCGACAGGATGCCGGGGCAGTTCTACACCTGGGAAAAAGATGGCAAAAGGAAAACTATGAACGAGGAAAACGAAAGGCACATCAGTTCCAAGTAGGAGATCAGGTCTGGCTAAGCGCAGAAGACATCAAGCTCCAACTTTCCAGTGAGAAACTTGGGGATCGACAGCTAGGACCTTACGCCATTTTGGAGAAGGTTGGTCCCCTGGACTACCGCCTGGACCTCCCACTGTCACTGGACCGCATCCACCCAGTATTCCACGTTGATAAACTGTACCCTTGGAGAGGGAACACCATCAATGGCGAAATTGCAACACCACCAGAACCAGTATACCTAGAAGATGAAGACGAGCCAGAGTACGAAGTTGAGGACATCTTAGATAGTCGGGTTAGGTGGAAGAGGTTAGAGTACTTGGTAAAGTGGAAGGGATATGACACAGGACACAACTCATGGGAACCCGCTCAAAATCTTGAGCATGCACCAACCACTGTCCGAAAATTCCACAGAAAGCATCCCCAGGCGGCAAAAGCTTGACCATCGAGGACAATGGTCATAAGGAGGGGGGTAATGTCATGAAGTGAGCCACCCCTATCATTTTCCTTTCTTTACGATACACCATCCAAGCCCTCCTACCTACAATAATCATTCCGGAGCATTCCATTCCATTCTATTAGTTCCGTTCCATTCCTTGTGCCTGAGCTATACAGTATTATCTCATAGTTCCCACGCTCCACCTTGTATATATAAGCCAGCCCCCACAACCTGGTCCCTTATCTTGACCTCTTTGTCGTTGGGACCAGGTATGTCTTTAACTTACTTACTTGTATTTATTATCAATATAACTTTGTCGTTGGGACCAGTATCTGTCCGCTTCCGCTCAAGTCTCCGCTCCGCTCCGCCACCGTCGTCACCTCTTTGTGACAGCTGAGGCTTTGTGGAGGTTGGCCGTGAGCTGGGCCACCTGCTCAATGAGCTGTGCCATGAGCCGATTGGTGTTGACTTCGGGGGTTGACATAGTGGGTGGGGGTACAGTTGGAGCAGGGGTTAGGATGGGTGTGATCACGGTACCGTCAGAAAGATTCTCTTCTTCACTGATGGAGTTGGCAGCGGTGTTTGGACAGGGTTGAGAACTGCAGTCAGCCCAGGAATTGCTTTTGCTGCTGTGGATGTGAGTTTGGTCTTTAGTGTCAAAAGCGTGTGGATAGGCCGAGCAGTCAATAGCTTGGGCAGACAGGCTTGGTGCGGCAGCGTCTGTAGACATGGTGAAAGCGGAGCCTGCAAGGATAACCTAATCGGTAGGCTATCAGTGCAGTAGGGGATCTTGACCTAATGTCACAAAGAGGTGACGACGGTGGCAGAGCGGAGCGGAGACTTGAGCGGAGGCGGACAGATACTGGTCCCAACAACAAAGAGGTCAAGATAAGGGACTGGGTTGTGGGGGCTGGCTTATATATACAAGGTGGAGTGTGGGAACTATGAGGTAATACTGTATAGCTCAGGCACAAGGAATGGAGCGGAACTAATAGAATGAAATGGAAGGTTCCGGAATGATTATTGTAGGTAGGAGAGCTTAGATGGTGTATCGTAAAGAAAGGAAAATGATAGGGGGGGCTCACTTCATGACAGTTTCGTGAGTCAATCAGCTCTCGCGATGGAGGAATTGGTCCATGTAGTGCAACAACAACCTGGAATGGATAATGATGAAGACGAAGAAGAGGACAACGAAGAGAAAGAAAATGAAGAGGATGAAGAGAGTAGAAAAAGAAGAAGAGTTCGCAAAGGAAAACATCGTGCGACGTGATTCCCACAAAGGATTGTAGTAGGTTTGTGGGACTTGTATATAATTTTATATAGTTTAGTATTTATTTACTTGTTGTTCTTTTGTTTTTTGTTTATTGTTGTCTTTTGTTTTTTGTTTTTTTTGCTTTGTTTTGTTTTGTTTTGGTTAATTTTATAAGTCTTTTGCCCTTTTTTTTGGTGGTTTTTGGTTATGTAAGGTTTTGTTGATGAATAAGTGTTAATGGTGTGAGGAGTTAGGATTCATTTTGCGAGGAAGGAATTGCAATGGTTTTGGAAGTAAGGAAATGTGAGAGTTCATAGTTAGTTTCGCGACAGATGGATCGCGGAACTTCTTGGCATAAGAAGTTGGAATTTAGTAGGTAATGTAGTAGGTAGTATGGAATGTAATGGTGATGACTTGCAAAGGTTTCGCGAGGAGTTGTTGAACTAGTAAAATAAAGATTAGTATTTCCAATGAGTGAAATAGTAAAAATAAGTGGTCATTGATCATAATGGTCCAGGTTTGTGAGGGTAATGAAGATGGAAAGCTGGAACCAGCTTGTCCACATGAATTTCATTTGCGGCAACCCAGGAAAACTCTTCATCTGTACCTTTGTACCCTGCCCACCAGATGTAATACCATAGTGGACATCTTTTGTATTGACGATCCAATTTCGAATCTAATACTTCCACAACATTATATTCCTCTTCGCCCTCGACTTCCACCGGAGGTGGAGGAGTGTGTTCGCGATGTGGAATCAAGTTTGGAGTATATGGTTTGAGTTGGGATACATGGAAACCTGGGTGGATACAACTGAGATAGGAAGGGAGTTGTAACTTGTACGAGAGAGTCCCTACGTGCTCAAGAACTTTGAACGGTCTGAGATACTTCTCAGAGAACTTCACGGTAGGTTGAGTGGTTTTTATGTGCTTCACTAATATGAATACCTGTGAATCAATGGGAAAATCTGGGTGATTAGTACGTTTTCTGTCCACTTGCTCTTTGTATCGAGCTTGCACATTAGTAATTTCTTCGTGGAGAAAAGAATGAATCTCATCTAAAGTCGTTGCAAAGTCAATCACACGATCGGAACGGATGTCGATTTCAGGTTTCACTGTAATGTTAGGGTGATAACCTTTATTCGTGAAGAACAGAGTAATACCAGTGGAGGCATTAGGAGCGTTGTTGTATGCAAATTCCGCGATAGGCAGAAGCTTTGCCCAATCGTCCTGTTGATATGCGCAATACATACGAATGTATTGTTCCAGAGTCTGGTTCACTTGTTCCATTTGTCCATCCCCCTCAGGATGGTATCCCGAGGTGAAGTGTAGTTTGATTGAGAGAGCTTCCCCTAAAGCGCGAAAGAAGGCTGAAATGAATTCCGAGCCTTGGTCAGAAGTGACATGACTAGGAACTCCATGTTTTGAGAAAATGTGATGAATGAACAGTTCCATGAGCTCTTCAGATGTTATTTTGTCATGTGTCACGATGAATATGCCTTGTTTCAAGGCTCGATCCACAATTACCAAAATAGCCATATGTCCTTTAGAGTCTGGTAATTGTTCAATGAAGTCCATTGATATAGAATCCCAAGGTCGGATGGGAACCGGAAGTGGTTTGAGTAGACTGTAAGGCCTATGTTGATGAGGTTTGTTGTGTCCGCAAACCGTGCACGAATTAATATAATCATGAACAAATTCGCGAACCTTCGGCCAAGTGTACTGTCATTGAATAGCTTCCAGAGTCCGATTTTGACCAAAATGACCTGAGAGTGGGTGGTCGTGAAAATAACGTAGAATTTAAAGTTGTAAATTAGAAATGTCAGGAACATAAATGTGATCATCAAGTCATAACAGTCCATCAGACCCTAATCTCCAACAAGTGTTTGTACCATCCTTCGCGAACTTCAATCCCACAATTGATTCCAGATCCAGTTCGATTGAATCGTGAATAGCGGAATGTAGTGCCTCTATATCCATAACAATGGAGGCGTGAAGTGCCAGTCCTTAGCTTTTTTCAGAGCATCTAGTAAATCAGAAATGAGAGGCAAAGGATAATGATCCTTCTTTGTGATGTTGTTAAGACCGCGGAAGTCTATGCAAAGTCGAAGTTTTCTGTCCTTTTTCAGTACGAATAATACTGGAGCTCCATGAGGAGAGGATGAGGGTTGAATAGCGCCTGATTCAAGGTGCTTATCGATGAAATCACGTAGAGCCTCTAATTCCTTGGCAGAAAGAGGGTAAAGATGACCGATAGGTGGTTCGGCACCTTCCTCCAATTCAATCTTGAGGTCATAGGGTCGGTGCTCTGGCAGTACTTTGGATTCGACTTTGTCGAAGACATCCACGAAGTCCATGTAATGCTTCGGTAATGATGAGGGATTGTTTGCCAAAGTTGTCGAAGCAGCTCGCGCTGTAACTTCACTGTGAACCACACGTAAGACACTTGGCATTCTTGCAAGCACAGTTGAAGAGTTCCGCGTTGACAAGAGCAATGTTGATCTCTGGGTTTTCAAGTCGCGAAGCGGCCAATTGAGCCACCAAAGGGTAGGAATAGATGGGTTCGTAAGGGAAAGAGTCCGATAAGGGATGAAGTGAATGGCAAGAATGAGCTCGCAAAGAGGGTCGCGAAGACACCTCTTCGGAACCACTGGTAGGCTGACCCCGTGAGGGGACAGTTTCTTCCAGAACAGATGTTCACAGAAGTGAGGACGTCGAGGGAAATTCAACTTGCTTGGTGGAATGGAATGTAATGTTTCTCGATGCCCAGTCAATCAACGGATTGTAGCGGGTCAAGAAACTGTAACCTAAAACTGCCTCGCAAGAGGAATCTAGTAAAGTAACATAAAATGTTAGTTGTAGTAGCTTGCCAGAGGGAAACCAAACATTAAGAGACGTAGTCTCAGAAATTGGTTTCAGAGATAAAGAACCATTGAAAAGTCGGAGATTGAGTGAAGGAATAGAAGAAGTAGGGAGAGAATGTTTATATACAAAACGAGAATCAATAAAACAATCAGTAGAACCAGAATCAAGTAGGGAAACAAAAGAAAGCTTCGCGGAAACGTCGCAAAGTGGAAAATCTATAGTAAGAGGTATAGTAAAAGATCATTCATCATAGGAAAGAGTGGATGCATTTAATTTAACTTCCCCAGTAGTACGAACCTGGTCAACGCAACTCCCGCTTCATACTGGGGTGTACAGGAGTTGCGGACTATTTTTCCAATACCAAAGAGGTACTTGCCACTGCTTCCTGTGTTTCCATGGCATGTCCACGAGTTTCGTGAGCCTTTCGTTTCTCGCAGTTGTTGAACTTATAATTCCCCCCGCAAAATCTGCACAACCCCAACTTCTTTTGACATTCCGACTCCTTTGTGAGGAGCTTTCCGTCCGAGCTGAGGTTGCTCGTGTATGCAGGTTTAGTCACCGCAGAACTCGTCAATGACGAGGAATTTCCACCTCCACTCGCCTTACCTTTCTTCCCCGAATTATTTGTCGAGGTCATGGTAGTGGTGGTGGTGGATGTAGGAGATTGTGAAGAACCTGGCGAGTTTTTCTTTGACGTATTCGATGCTTTCCCTCCTGAGGAAGCACCTGTCGATCTAGCAGCTTCTCTTTTCTGCTCTTCTTCTTGTCTCCAGTACCTATTATCTATGCGAAGTACCTCATAATGGTATTCTACGAGCATCTTCGGCTCCGGAAGACGAGCCATCTCATCTTTGATATGGCTTGCCAAGCCGCGTTGATAAGCCCACTTAAGGGCATGCGAGTCCCAGTTAGTAGATGCTGCGAGGGTATTGAAATGGATATTATACTTCCATACATTATCAGATTCTTTCATCCTTAATGTGCTGATCTTATCTTTGGCTTCCCCCTGTGCATCATACATACCAAAATTATCTTGTAGTTCCTTCACCAATGCTGCGAAGGAACTCGTCCACGCTGGCATGGTGGAGAGATTCAGATCCAGAATGTCTGGTTTGAACCATTCCTTTGCAGAACCACCGAGGTACGACAACATATAGTTGATCTTCTTTTGATCAGGAAAATATGATGGACGATCAAGAAACACCAAAGATAAGGAAACTAGGAAATCTTTCAGTTTCCGTGAGTCAGATCCATCGAATACTTCAGGATCCTTGACCTTCGATCTTCCGGATTCTGTGGGGCTGCTAGCATTCATGCCCGCGAGAACTGTTCTGAGGGTATCGAGCGAACCCTTAAACGCGTGAAACACATCTAGGATGTGTTGTTCAGTAGGGTCCGGATGGACACTACCTACCCATTCCACTGGACTCCTAGAACGACCAGGAACGCGAGAACCTTGAGGTGCTCCGGGACCTCCAGGGCTATTGGGATCAGATCCCCCTGGGTCTCCGGGATTTCCTGACTTGTCAGGACCTACCTCTTCATCGATTTCTGCTTCCTCAATGTTTTCCGGAATTTCCATCGTGGTAACTGGTATCTGACCTTGTGAAGGGCCGGGAGTGTTTGCTAGCTGCTGACGCATTCTATCAGCAAGGGTAAATGTAGTAGGAGATGGTGGGATTTCCATCTCTGTTGTTGGTATCGCCGTGTGATTTCTTCGCGGTGTGCGAACAGTAACAGGGTCACCATTTTCTGTGTAGAGTACTTGGTACTTGAATTCAGAGTGGTCTGGTTGACCAAGGGTGTGATGACTAGAAACCTGCGCACTAGCAGGTTGTCCTGGGGCTGGACTGAAGATGTTAGCTCGACGTTGAGATTGTCTGGCTCCTGATATTGATTCCGCAAATGGCACGAAGGCTGTCACGTTCGATGCAAAAGGATTGACCATTTCCAGTTCCTCTGTTACCGATTCATCGGACCCTCCAGTGTTGGTGCGGTTTCTTCTGCTCCTTGTATAGACCATTGTTGAAGGAATAAAAATTGTTGAGTAGAATGTGAAGGGTAATGAGGACAAATGTGCCGAGTGTCAGTTTAAATATACTGTTATGATCATGCACAAAGGGATTGTCGGAAATGATTGCAGGATGATTGCTGGAAAATTACAAAGGAGAATACTTCGTGAGGTAAAATGATCCTATACAAAGTAGTCGGACCTTGATTCCACTATTAGTAGAGTCCTCGACACTTCGCATGTCTGCAAGAGAAGAAAAAGAAACATGTTCCATTCGCAATGACTGTCACGGAATGTACTGACAGTGAGGATGTTAAAACGATGATATAGCTACGTGATTAATTGGTATCACTATTGAAGTGCTATCAAGGTTGATATTTAAACTAAGGAACTACCTATTCGATGCTGTAGCTTTATACTAAAGCTAAGTCAGGATTGCAAAGTGATGCAATGCCCGAATGGGTTAGCTTGTAAGTAACAAACAAAGGAAAGGATATACAAGGAATAGTGTGAATCTGATAAGGATGAGAAAAGATAATGAGTAAGTGCTTTGCATTGGAAACCCTTCGCGAAGTAATTGCATAGTGGTAACAGGATATAAGTGACATATCTAAGTAGCAGAATGGATCGCGAAGCCTTGTAAAGACTTAGCTTGCATAGTGTCACGAAACATCCATTTTCATTATTCTTTTCTTTTATTATTTCTTTTTCTTTTCTTTTATTTACTTACCTAATCACCAAAGCGCTTACACTAGCGCTTATTATATTTTCATTTCCGTTTAGGTTACATGCGTCAGCCTTATTGTTCTCGTGCTGTCGTTTCACTTAGGAGCGACTCTCTCGTGCCTGTCGACCCATTGACAGGACAACGTCATTATTGTTCCGCCTCCATGCTTCTTTTTATATTGCCTTATTGTTTACTCACCAAATACCTACAGCTTTACTTATGGATATGAGCAACTCTTATTGTAGATCCTCACGGTTACGGTGCGAGACATCTCTCACAGTTTCATATCCCATTTCGTATATAAGGCTAGATATTTTGTAGTTATATTCCTTAGCTCTATTCTCATCTATTCTCCTCGGTAGCTAGACTAGTATTGGGTTGTCTTATCCATCTTCCTTTTGCTTTTTCGCCCTCTTGCTCATCGTCTATCGTGTGACACCTGGTTGTCTCTTGTGAGAGCTAGCGAGTCGCTGACACATAGATATAACAGCCATGAGAACTATCTCACACTGTCTCCACAAGGATATACAATAAGAGTCACTTGTAATCATAAGTAAAGCTGTAGGTATACAATGAGTAGACAATAAGACAATATAAAAGAAATGTGAATCTGAGATGGAAATAGCAATGATCGGTCAATAGTTAGACAAACACAAGAAAGTTGCACCTAAGAAGAATAATAATACAAGAGCAATAATGCTGTCACATGTAAATTATAAGAAAATATAATAAATGCTGATGTAAGCACCAGGGTGCTTGAGTAAAAGAATGATAAAAGAAAAAAAAAAAAGAAAAGAATAATAAGAAAAGACACTTCTGTAACATCACACATAAAAATGTATATACAACATTTTCAATGAAATATTCTTCACACCTTATAAAGAACCCCAATTGCCCACACAACCATGAAACATATGACCACCACCCATTGTGATTGGAGAAGAAAAAGAATTTGAGGTTGAGGAAATTTTAGATTCTTGAAAAATAGGACAAGAAGTCAAGTATAAGGTTAAGTGGAAAGGATATGGTCCACATGAAGACACATGGGAACCCAAGTCAAATACCACCAATGCATCTGAATCACTAAAGGAATTTCATGAAAAGAAACCCACCAAACCAAAACCAGCCATTGTCATATGTATGCGAATTGAGTTATTCTGCGATTCCGCGATCCATTTACCTACTTCGCGAAGAGTTCCTAAGCTAGGACTCTTTAATTAATTACTTCGCGAAGAGTTCCTAAGCTCAGGAATCCTTCGTTATCTTTCCTAATCATTATCGGATGAGTACTATACCTATTATATCCCTTCCTTTGTTCTTTACTCCACAAGCTAGTCTATTCGGAGTTAGTATTGCTTCGCGACGCTTATGTAATGCATAGTATAAAGCTACAACATCGAATAGGTAGTTCTGTAGTTTTAATATCGACTTAGATCTGCTCTCTCTTCATATTACAGATGTTCACTATCTGTGATACATTCTCAACACAGCTCTGACGTTCCGTGAAGCAACCTTCACGAGCTGATGCTGCTATTACCTTCATATTGGACCATCAATGTGTTGAGGGCACTACCAATAGTAGTGTCGATGTCCAACTACCTTTTCATAACTCCGCGAATCATTCCTCCCTTCACGAGGGAATTATCTCCTCACATTCCCAACCAATTCCGCGATTATATTGCAATCATTCCGTGATTATATCACGATTATTCCGTGATTCCAGAGTTGCACGATCTTAACAGCCATATTATGTTACACTGAAATTCCTATCACACAATTTCCTATGGTGCTATTCTGCCCTATGCCAAAACCCAACACAGAAATCACTCAGATTTATTTACCCTCTGAAATCTTTGTCAGATGTCAAGCACTTTGTGGAACTCATGCCCTAATGAGAAGGTGATGTTTGTCAGCGACTCGCTAGCTCTCACAAGAGACAACCAGGCGTCACACGATAGACAATGAGCAAGAGGACGAAAAAGCAAGAGAGGATGGATAAAACAACCCAACTACAAGTCTAGCTACCGAGGAGAATAGACGAGAATAGAGCTAAGGAATATAACTACAAAATACTAAGTCTTATATACTATTGGGATATGAAGCCATGAGAGACGTCTCGCACCGTAACCGTGAGGATCTACAATAAGAGTCGCTCGTATCCATAAGTAAAGCTGTAGGTATTAGGTGAGTAAACAATAAGGCAATATAAAAAGAAGCATGGAAGCGGAACGATAATGACGTCGTCCTGTCAATGAACTGACAGGCACGAGAGAGTCGCGCCTAAGTGAAACGACAATGCGAGAACAATAAGGTTGACATGTGTAACCTAAATGATAATGAAAATATAATAAGCGCTAGTGTAAGCGCTTTGGTGATTAGGTAAGTAAATAAAAGAAAAGGAAAAGAATAATGTCGTGACACGGTACTTACATCATTTTCCTTACGTTTCTTTTCTTTCACGTGCTTTCTTTCCTTTCATCACATGATCGTGTTTATGACTGTTCATCGCTCAGCGCTCCTTTCATCCATGATTGTTCCATCCCTTCTCACCTGATACCATCTTTCCCATTGTTCTCTCCAATCCTTCTCGCGCTGTCGCTCCATTATTGTTCCCTGGAATCATTCCCATTCGCTCCTCTTTAAATCCCTCTCACGCTGTCGCTCTGTTATTATCTACTGGAACTATTCCCATTCGCTCTTCATCTTTGCGCTCTCGCACTCTTATCTTCTCACCTCTGTTTATTACCTTCACGCTCCACCGTTTACATTCTTATTCGTTCTCAGCTCTTATTGTCAGACGAGTATATATAGTACCGTAGTTAGCTCCTAGTTCCCTATCTCGACCTCTTGGTCATTAGGGACTAGGTTCGTCACTGTATCTCTGTCTTTGCTACATTCAATACTAACTTGGTCATTGGGGACTAGCTTGCCTTACTTGAACCCTTGTGATTTGGCCCTTCGTGCCATCACTGCTGTTGAGATCACTCTATCCTTTCCGCCTTAGTGCACTAGTGTTGTCGCTGTCAAAGGCTTCGCTAGTTGTGTTTTGGCTTGTGCTTGTGCTTGTGCTTTTGCTCCGTCGTCTCTGTCCTCGTCGCCACAAATAATAAAAGAAAAGAATAATGGAAAAAGATTGTTTCATGACAATGTTATGAAAGCATTTTTCTTCTATTATTCTTTTCTTTTCCTTCTCTTTTATTATTCTCTTACTTAAGCACCCCTGGCACTTACATCAGTGTTTATTATATTCTCATTTCCTTCCAAGTTACACATGGCAGCCTTGTTGTTCTTGCATTATTGTTCTTAGGTGGGACTTTCTTGTATCTGTTTGACTATTGACAGATCATTGCCATTTCCACACTACATCCACATTTCTTTCATATTGCCTTATTGTTCACTCATTGTATACATACAGCTTTACTTATGGTTACAAGCAACTCTTCTTGTATATCCTCATGGAGATTGTTCAAGGATAGTCCTCATGGTTTCATTCAGCATCCTATACTATAAATTAGGGCGGTGCGCCTAAACCAGCGCTTTTTCTTATTAGTCATTATTTATGTCAGCAAAACTGTCAACGTTTTAGTGCTGCGGCGGCAGCGGCAACTTAAGTTTTTCCCACACATTACAATACACAATCTTGCGACGTGTTTGCTGCATGTTTGCTGCATGCATTGCATGATAATTATGCTCTCCTTTGTTTCCCTTTCCCATCTTCTACTATAATTTCACACTATAATTGAAGTTCCTGATAGAGGAAATTTGACTACAGATAAAATGTTTGGTTTCTTACAAGCTATTGACCTGTGTGCAGGCTCTGACTACTATTCTCACTTTAAGGGATTCTGAGTCACCTCCCAATACACCTCAACATTGACAACAAAATGCTGATCGTGAGAGGGAATGACAAACACGTACCCTAGGCAGCCCTGAAAATCGACGTACACCTCAACCATCACCACATGGTGGACCAATACCATTCCAACTCAATATACCTCAAAATTATGTACCTTCCCAGCATTCACAAGATGATCTATTTCAAGTAATCAACCATAATGGCCAAGAGTTTCAATTGACTCAAGGAATTGCTAATCAACTCAGAAATTTACCTCCACTACTACCAACACGGGGCCATGGCCGTGGCCGTACTTCAAATCAAGCAGTTGTAGGTGTAAAAATTCAAATACATAGTGCTGTGGCCACCAATCAATATCTTTACCTTATAGTCTCTTCATAATCAGAATCAGAATGCCCATGCAGGACCATCAAATTTGGCATATCAAAATCAGGTATTAGCATACTTATTTAGAGATTTTAAGGCTCATTTATTCTCTTGGTAGTTTCCTCACTTACCTGCTGAGCTACAAGCTCAACTAGCATTTGTACAGCCTCACCCTGCAAGACCAACATTGAGACAGAATCATAGAAGAGCCCAAAGTCATATCCGTAATACATTCTTTTCTATATTACACTATTTATTGCTGACTATCTTTACTTTCAGAATCTATATCATTTAATCCAGAAAGGCTGACCCATGAGCATGAGAATAATGATCCTCCACAAGATAACTTTGAGAATAGCCAGAGACTTCCACCAGGTCCTGGTTATCTCACACCAGAAGGCCATGACATGCACCAACAACATGAACAGTTGCAAAATGTGATGCACAACTCCCAAGAGGTGCATGAGCAGCACTTGCAACAGCAAGAAATTGATGTGGGAGATCATGAACATCAAAATGATGCTCCAGATGAGCCTATTCCAATAGGTCTACAACCTATTGAGAATGATCGGATTTATAACTTCTGTTCTTTGGGAAAAATGGATATAGAGTGTCCATTTTGTGGTGCATTGCATTGGCAAGCAGAGAGACTTACACATTCCTCTGTAATAAATCCTAAATTTGGAGCATGCTGCAAATCAGGGAAGATTCAGCTACCTATGTTACAAAGTCCACCTATTGAAATCAGGAATCTCTTTACTGGAGTTGATCATAACTCAAAGCACTTTTTAGACAACATAAGGAGTTATAATTCTGCTTTTGCTTTTGTATCATTGGGCCTTAAGATTCAACCACAGAATGATCCTGAACTTCCAAATACTGGGCCAAGGCAGTTTAAAATTAAGGGTGCACTTTGGCATTCTCTAGGCTCCCTTTTGCCTGAGGGTGACAAACCCCCAGTATATGCACAGCTTTACATAGTTGCACCTGAGACTGCTTTAGAGCAGCGCTTAGCCAATAACAGACATCATGGTACTGGGTTACTGTCATCTGTTATGCAAACAATATCTGATTGCCTTCACCGCAATAATAACTTTGTGAATCTCTACAGATCAGCATACCAGAGAATACAAAACCTTCAGGCACAGGCTCCAAATTCCCTAAATGGTGCTTATATCAAACTGCATTTCAGTGATACAAATGATCCTAGGAGATATAATATGCCATCAGCTGATGAGGTTGCAGTTGTTCTTCCAGGCCCAGGTACTGCCACAGATCATCGAGATATTATCCTTCAATGTAAGGAGGGGCCACTGAAACGTATATATGAAACCAATCCTGCATATGCACCTTTACATTATGTTTTACTGTTTCCCAGAGGTGAACTAGGATGGCACCTAAATATCAAATATGCAGATAGACCTAATGAACCAGCCTCTAATGATGATCATGTTACCCAGATGGAGTACTATGCATATCGCCTTCATCAACGCAATCTAGAGATTGAATCAAACCATCTGTTCTATGCCAAAAATCTTTTTCAGCAATATATTGTTGATGCATGGGCCCAAACTGATCAGTCACGCTTATCCTGGCTTGCACGCAATCAGAAGAAACTCAGAGCTGAGGTTTACAGTGGTTTAGTAGATGCTGTTCATTCAGGAGATGTTCAGCTGCAAGATATAGGGCAACAAGTTATCTTACCCTCTTCTTATATTGGAGGATCAAGACATATGTTCCAGCTCTATCAAGATTCTATTGCCTTAGGAAGAGCATTTGGAAAACCTGATCTATTTCTGACAATCACTGCAGATCCAAATGCACCTGAGATTAAAGAGGCTCTCCTTCCCGGACAGACAGCACAAGACAGACCTGATTTAGTTGCCAGAGTTTTTCGTGAAAAAGTACGGATCATCTTGAGGGCTATTGACAAAGGGTGTTTTGGAAAGTGTAGAGGCCGTGTTTACACAATTGAATTTCAGAAGCGAGGACTACCTCATATACACATTCTTATTTTTCTCTATCCCCAATCACAGTATCAAGAGGCTCATCAGATTGACAAAGTAATCTCTGCTCAGTTGCCTGATCCTGAAACACATCCAAATTTATTCATGTTGGTTGAAAAGCTGATGATTCATACACCATGTGGTGATCTCAACCCAAGTGCATCCTGTATGAAGGATTCAAAATGCTCCAAGGGTTATCCTAAGGTATTCCAAGAGCATACTGTTTTGTCAGAGGATGGCTATACCCTTTATGCTAGACCCAAGAATGGAAGGCTTTGCAAGAAAAAGGTCAATGGCATAGAAATTGATATTGATAACAGATGGGTTGTACCTCATAATCCTTGGGCTTTGATGGAGCTCAAATCACATGCCAACTTAGAGTGTTGCATTTCCATAAAAGCTTTCAAATACCTTCATAAATACATTTACAAAGGCCATGATCGTACAACCATGGCAATTGGGAAAAATAAAGATGAAATACAGCAATATATAGATTCCCGTTATGTATCTGCCTCTGAATCAGTTTGGAGGCTTTTTCATTATGATATGCATGAAGAAATCCCAAATGTTGTCCGCCTTGCAGTACATACAGAAGCTGGGCAATTTGTAGTGTTTGATGCTGATGCACCAGCAGAGGAGGTTCTTCATGCTGTTGGGTCAAAAGACAGCACACTTACAGCTTACTTCAAAGTTAATGCAGCAGAGAAGAAAAAGGCTGAGGATGATCCTGAACATGCAGTAATGGTTGCACGATCACTTTTGTACCAGGAATTTCCTACAAAATGGGTCTGGGTAAAAACTACAAAAAGATGGAAGATTCGTGAGGGTAAAGCTGCTCTTGGGCAGATGTATTTTGTTCACCCTGCAGCTGGCGAAAGGTTTTATATTCGACTGCTGCTTACAGTTGTCAAAGGTGCTACATCATTTGCAGATCTACGTACTTATGAAGGAGTGGAATATCCTACACACCAAGAAGCATGTTTGGCCCGTGGGCTTTTGCAGAGTGATTCTGAGTGGAAGGACTGCCTAGAGGATGCAAGACATATGCAATCTGGATCTGCACTCCATTCACTCTTTGCAACAATTCTTAAAGATTGCCATCCTGCTCAACCTTTTTTACTGTGGGAGCAGTTCAAAGAACACATCTGTGATGATATCAACCACCATTTACAGACCTCAGGGATTATTGCCAACCCAACACAGGATCAAATTGAAGATTATGGTTTATATCTTATTGATAAAATCCTTTTCCATGCAGGAGTACATGATGGATTAAAAGGTTTTCTGGGCATGCCAGTTCCTAATTATGAATTTTGGGCAGGGGTTGAAGGCAATAGGTTGATACGAGAGCAGCGTGCCTTTCATGCTGAAGAACAACAGCAAAGAGCATCAGAGAATATTGCAAAGATGAACAGAGAACAAGCAGAGGCCTTCAATACAATTAAAGCTGCAATATATGAGAATAACCCTCAGATGTTCTTTCTCCATGGTCCAGCTGGAACTGGAAAAACATTTACATATAATACACTCTGTTATGCATTGCGTGGAGATGAAAAGATTGTATTGTGCTGTGCTTCATCAGGGATTGCTGCTCTTTTACTCCCAAAGGGCCGAACTGCTCATTCCACATTTAAGATTCCTATTGAAACATATGAAGGAAAATTATGCTCTGTCAAGAAGAACTCTGATCTGGGTGAACTACTGCGTGAGACCAGTCTTATTATTTGGGATGAAGTTCCAATGCAGGACCGGTATTGTCAAGAGGCTGTGGATATAACTATGAGAGACATTAGGGACACCCCTAGCAAGCCATTTGGAGGTGTTACAGTTGTTTTTGGAGGAGACTTTCAGCAAATACTTCCTGTGGTCAGGAAAGGACACCGAGAGCAAATTGTGGGTCAGTGTATCCAGCAATCTTATTTATGGCGTGACATAAAGATCCTTTATCTAAAAGAAAATAAAAGATTAAGTAGTGGTACAGCAGAGGACAAAGAGTATGCAGAGTGGTTACTGAAGGTTGGACATGGTTCAATTAATGGTCCAGAAAGCCAAATAAAGCTTGACCCTATTATGAAGTGTGGGGACTCTGTTGACTCCTTGATCTCTGCCATTTATCCAAATCTCAATGTTATTGACTGTGCAGCAGATAATGTTGATTCATGGTTTTCAGAGCGCACTATACTCTGCCCACGAAATGATACTGTTGATGAAACCAATCTCATGTGTTTAAATACATTGAGTGGCAATATCAATACTTATCATAGTGCAGACAAGGCTGTCATAGATGAAGCAGCAGATGGGGATTCTCAGTATCCTGAGGAATTCCTTCACAATATCAATGGTTCTGGCCTGCCACTGTCACAACTACAGTTAAAGATTGGTGCACCAATAATGGTTCTTAGGAATCTTGATCCATCAGCTGGAGTTTGTAATGGAACCCGTGCAATCCTTACCCGATGTACAGCAAGAGTACTAGAGGCTAGAATACTGGGTGGAGATAATGCAGGCCAGATTATATTGATTCCACGTATTACACTCAGCCCATCCAATCTTGATTTACCTTTTGTCTTTCAAAGACGCCAGTTTCCTGTGAGGTTAGCATTTGCAATGTCCATCAATAAGTCTCAAGGGCAATCAGTTAAAACAGTTGGGTTGAACCTTCAATCCCCAGTATTTACTCATGGTCAACTCTATGTTGCTCTTTCTCGCTCTACAACAAAGCAAGGAGTCAAAACAATTTTTCCTGAAGGTATGTTATATACTTATAAGTTTGTGTTTTATTTACTCAGAGCAATCTACAGGAAATACAGAGTGCATAACACAGAACATTGTCTATCCTGAGGTTTTGCTTGATTAGAGTTTAGTGCTGTTAAATTATATTGTATATTTGAATAATGTATTGGCTCAATACAATCAATATTATATGTGTTGTTAAAAGTCACTGTCCCCTGCCCGTGCCGAAGGCACGGGTCAAGCAAAGCTTGTATATAAGATAGGATATTTCATAGTCATATTACTTGATTACTAGTAGGGTTGTGATTCAGTGATGAGTACATAATATTCGCTTGCAGATTAGATAAAGCTAAGCGCTGAATTACAATGAGATTATTTCCTTTCCGTTTCTATGTCGTATCGTGTTCGAAGTTTTTGAACCCTCTACTAGTTCCTAGAATTTCCTCGCAATCGTAATATCAATATGCTCTGGCAGCGTCTTTGGCCGCAAGCTCTGGCTACGGCAATCCTGGTCTTTCTTCCTTACACAACTTATGCTTTACGTGGATCATCTTTAGCAGACGAAATAATCGCTGGATTGGACAGCGCAGCTGATTGCGCCTCTTGTCATTCGCTTCTCTTGACCTTCCGGGCTACAGCTGCGCTAGGAGATGATGCATTTGTTAACTCGCTGAAGGCTGTTTGCAAACGACTCAAAGTATGTATCGGTTCGTATGATGTGCTATGAAAACTTAATGGATCCACTCAGCTTCAAGATACAGATGTCTGTGATGGAATATTTGAGAGTGTTGGACCTTTGGTTGCTCATGACCTCAGGTCCATATCTCCCTTCGGTCAGACATCTACGAAATTCTGTAATGCCATGCTGGGCCTCTGTCGGGAACCACCTGTCAACAATTATACCGTTCCATTCCCAAAATCAAAGCCAGAAAACTCCAAAAAATTCCTATCCTATGGAAAACCGCCTTTTCAAGTTGTTCACTTCAGTGATGTTCATATAGATCGAGAGTATTCGGTAAGGCATTATCCAGCTCTCTCGGCCGTTGGAGATTCTGACTCGGATTTGCAAGATTGGCTCCGAGGCAAACTGCACCAAGGTGAGACCTCTTCAACTGCTAGCATAAGCTCTCCTACAATGATCACCTCGTTAGCCACTCTGCTGTAGAGAGTTCTCCGACCAATCCGAGCCTACGACGACACCTGCTGGTCCACTTGGAGACCATGCATGTGATACACCACTCAATCTTGTAGAGTCCATAGTAAAGGCCATTGATGCTACGAACAATACTTTCTCCATCTTCACGGGTGATATAGTGGATGGTAAGTAGCATCTATCCGTCATGCCGCATATCAATTATAACAATTTTCAGGTGCTGTATGGTTGGTAAACCAAGAGTGAGCATGTTTATCCGCCTTCGAATCTGATCACAGACTCACAATGCAACAGAGATGTCACTACCGACATAAACTTATTTGGCGAAGAGTTCAGGATGGCACTCAAGGCACCTGTATATCCTGCCTTAGGAAATCAGTATGTTGCCTACCGAAACTCGACTATCATCACCTAGGCCTTATGAGGTCTCTTCCAGTGAGAGCGCGCCAGTGAATTGCTTCCCCAGATTTACCACCGAAGATCATGCCGATGACTCTCAATGGGTATTTGAAACGAGTAGTGCTCAATGGCGTGTGAGTCCTAGAGTCGTAATGATCGTTTATCATTCATAATGCCCATGTTAGCCTTGGATTGGTCAGGCTGCTGCAGAACAGATAGTTCACCACTCTGGTAGCTATTCGCGTGTTGTTCCTAACACGAGTCTCCGGTATGCTTCTAAGCCTTCTAATTCTTCCAATATACACGTCTTATTGATTTCGCTTAGAATCATATCCATAAACTCCGGATTCTGGTACAAGATGAAGTGAGCAGCGTACCTTCTAGAACGTTGCGAAGTTCGTGCTCAATGGATTTTCCCTAGTTTATGGCTCTACGACTCTGATGATCAGCAGTGAGGGCCCCAATCTTACCATCTATCTATATATGTCTATCTATGTATTTGTCTTCTAGACCAGATCCCAACGGCATCTTATCCTTTTTGGTCTCGCAGCTTCAACTCGCCGAGGATCTGGGGCAAAGATGTTGGATTATCGCTCATATGCCTCCTGGAGGAGGGGACGTCTTGCTTGACCAGGTACGCTGCTTGATTAAATGCTGATTCTCCATAGATTGCTCATTATAAACCAGTCCAACTACTATGATCAAGTAGTTCAGCGATACAGAAACACTATCGCTGGTCAATTCTACGGACATACTCATGCAGTAAGTTTCCATTCCAACGCATGCAATGCCTGTGCTCACATATCTTTAGGACGAATTTCAGCTTGCATATTCCAATTATAGTAACCAGAGGAAAGATATGGCAACAAGTATGGCCTGGATTGCTCCAGCGTTGACTCCTAGGAGTAAGTGTTGTAATGCAGGAGTCATCTTTCAATCACTAACTCGACACTGCTAGGTGGAAATCCTGCTTTTAAGATCTATGATGTTGATCCAGATACATACGAAATCATGGATTCCAAGACCTACTCGAGTATGTTTCAGAAAGATCCTTGAACACAAAATGAATATGAACATTTTACTAGCTGATCTATCACACCCGGAATATCAAGTCGACCGTATGTCCTTCTGATACATCAACATAAATTCTATACTGAACTTTCCTTTCTAGCGATATGGAAGATGGTCTACAGCGCAAGAGAACTTTACGGCCCATTAATCCCTGGCGGTCTAAGCCCCTTAGATTCTCTCTCGTCTTCATTTTGGCACCAGGTTACGGAATTATTCGAGGCTGACAACAAAGCTTTCCGTATGTTTCAACACCTCAAGAGACGCACCGGTGGTGGATGTAGTTCTCACGATGATGATGAGGCCTTTATCGAATGCAAGCGTCTTTCGATATGCCAACTCAGAGCACAAAGGAGCGAGAATAATTGTGCCGAGGTGCGCCGTGGTTGGATCTGGAAAGGCAAGGAAACTGTTGATGTTAAATCAACTACCTTGGACGATGAGTGTGAAAGTGTAAGCGCTGGTTCGATCTTGAGGCAGATGATTCATGCCGATAAGGTATGAAAGTATCCCCCTGCGCTTGAATATTTTTACCAAGTTGTGTATGACAGATGGACGAGTTGACGAAGAGTTCGCTTCGTGCGCAGCTCAATGATATATTGTTGCCTGCACAGGAACGCCATCGCTCTCTGCAGTCGGATTCCAGGCTGTTCGTCGCTGACTCGGGTGGAATGCAACAAGTTATGAACATTCCGTAGTCACAGACATTTCCTTTGTATAACTATTCATAGAGGTTATGCAGTCAATAATTGTATGTATATTCCTGTACTCTATGTTCTGCTGTAATAATCGTTGGACCTTGTTACTCACGCAGAGTTTAGAATTAGCGCTCAAACTGATGCAGACGCACATGGAGAGATTTCGACGCGTTTTTTTTTTACCTTCACAGAAACTCCTCCTTTTACCTTTCACATGTCTACTCCTCCGGTCTCTTCTATGCCCTCAAAGCCTGCACTCTATATACAAGTCATTTCCTATTTGTACTACCGCGGTGGTCTTCTTATTGTAAGATCAATGTTCGTTGAAAGGCGTTATATAGACTGATCTTCTCGAATACTGGTGTAGAGTCCCTCTTCGGTACTCCTGCTTCAATGTTTCCCGTCCATCAAGCCCGGACTTCCGCTCAAACAGAAACGTATTCCTCTTCACCACACCCAATCCCATGCACTGCGACATAACACCGCTGTTGTCAAATCGCTTCGCTCCAACAGAAAATTGTTGGGAATCTCAAAGGATCCTGCGCCTGGCAGGCCAAATCTTCAACAGCGAGCCCGTGAGTTGTGTTTCATCTGGGCCTCAATGCCCGCCTGTTACTATATATGCTCTCCCCTTATCTCAAGGTGTCACTGCTGCATTTCGACAAAAGATCACAAACCTGCCAAACTTCCCTGGTATACCTAGCAAAGCAAACGATACGCACCCTTCAACCATTCACTCTCTGTCACCATCTTACCCGAAAGACACAAAACCCCTCAAGCAGCAGACATTGAAAGTTGAAACCACTAACGCTACAATTGACTTACCTGAACCCGGTAACATTGAACTCAAGCCTGGCATTATGATAACTCGCACTTTTGTCGTCGTTGATGAAGATCTGGACGCGCATGAAGCAGATTTATCACGAGGTTTGATTGAAGGTGGTTACGAGGTGGACGAAGGTCGCGTAGATCGAGGAGCAGTACCAAGCAAGGCAAGAACGGTTCTTGGGATTCCGCCACCCGTTCATCCGGCGTCGAGTCCTGGGTGGTAGTCAAAACTTGTATGCACTACTCTTTATATGACCCCGAATTGTGTTTGAAGGGCTTCAAGTTCTACTTAGAGGTTTTTTTATTTTGATAGTTGTAGATATATACATGGAATTGCATACGTACAGTAGTACAGTAAAGTAGTACAGTGAAGTAGATCGTTAGTCAAGGTCATTATTAAGACATCAAGAAATTACATAGAATATTGTACTTTTAGCGTAGTATAATTCAGAAGACTAAGAGAACTTGGGAACAGGACCTAGCCCCAAGCCTAACAATAGTTTCCAAGAACTATCTGGAGAAGCTACTGGTCTAAGTCCTAGGAATCGTCGATACGTTCCTAGAACATCGCTTCTGCGATAAATTGAAGACTCCCCTGGATCTGCACCCATGAGTCTATCCGACCATCCGTCTTCTAGAGCGCGCCCTCTTAGCGCCACGCTTCGCAGCTCACAGCCATTTGATGCCCTCAACCGTCTCGCATTTCGTAGTCGCATTCCGTTTCCATAATTCACACCGTCCATGTGTGTCTGTACTCCGACAGCCGTCGTATAATCCTCTTCAGTGAGTGGTACAGAGAGATAAGCCTGAATAGCATCTAATACGTCTCGGATAGTGATATCCGATTTCTCAATGATGATTGGACCCCATCGCTGCATCCACCAGGCAAGAACAGGCGTTTCGCTTTCAATCCAGATTTTTTCAATCACTCCGTTAGTTTGGCCGTCTTCAGCACCGGGTATCATTCCAAGATTTTGAGGAGCGATAAGTTTAACAGCTTCGCCATCAAGGGAAGGTCGTTTTATCAATCCTTTGCCTGTCAGAACTCTAGCTTGCTCTGGTCTAAGCACAATATCCCATTGCAGAGCAGGTAGAAAAGGGCTGATTGGATTATATAAAATGTGCGGGTGAACACACAACGGAACAGGATTTCCGAGCGGGGAAGGAGGAAACGTTCCAGGCTCCCACATGATCACAGAGGCAGGTACAGATACAGCGGGCTGAAGCAGTATAGAAGGAACGGCAGGCGTTGGCCAAAGAGGTAATTGTGGTCTTGAGTGTGCAGCTGGTGGCACAGCCGGAACATAATTATAATTGATCGGAAGCGGGATCATCGGAACGACGAAAGAAGGCGGAAGGGGGGGAAAAGGAGGAGGTGCATTTCCGGGGTAAGGAAATGGAATCCCAAAACTGGGATGGGCCGAACCGTCTGAAGGACCATGCCGACCATCTCTCGAAAGATCATCGCTCGGAGGACCTACAGAACGCGATAGACCCCTTGAAGGTTCACCCGATGCATTTATTTGTCTCGGTGGAGTTCGTGAGTTCGGTTCGTCTATAGATATTATTCTTAAATGTGGTATGGTCTTTCCAGGAATAACCGATTTACCATAATTTCTGGGTTCTTGAAGCATTGGGATAGGATCTTGAGGGGCCGGTTGAGACGCATCACTTATGCAGACTTTTTTCAAAGATGGCGATTACTGAAAGAGTATAAGATGTCTGTAGGAGGCATGCTCACTCGAAATGGAACGGCCATCCGGAAGTTGTATAGAACGGATGTGAACTACGTGAGTAGTTATGTTATATTCATGATAAGTTGTTATAGGCTCTGAACTTACCTGATGTTGGATCGCTATTGCTACGCGAATGATGAGGACGACCAGGATTACTCGAGAAGTCATCTTCAGACCCAACATTCATATGAGTTCCCTGGCATATAAGCTCATCACTTACTCAATGCCCCTCTAAAACTCTCTGCTTGAGGATTAGAGCTATCTGCTGCTTCTCCAGGTCGATTGTCAGACCCGGGGTACGGATCCAGAAAAGAATCATCCAGCGTCATTTCACGGGGATACACAGCGCGGCCTGAGGAAGGAGATGTAGAATTGTTGTCCGATGGAAGCACTGATCAGAGGTAATGAGGAACGATATAGCCAGTAAGCAGTAAAGAACGTACTCGTACTTCCAGTACTGTGTGGACGTGTCCTTGTATCTCGGAAAGGGCGGGTATGCCGTGGGGGTAGAGCTTATCGTGGAAGATTGAGTACACATTATTCCTATAACTATACGAGAAATCCTGCTCACTAGGTGGAGGCCTAGCACTATTTTGACTCATGTCACGTCGTTGACCTATCAAAGTCGTGATATTAGTATGACCAGGTCTCCTAATGGGATATGGCGGCGAGTGGTGAATCTCAACCTCAGAAAGAACGTCTGACGCCACAATTGGAAGAGAACGGATTGAATCCTGCATGTCGCTGTGTACTCTCCCATGTCCCGAACGTGTTCCAGGTGTCGCTGATGAAGTTTGACGTTGATACTCTCGATTCGCCCGTGAATTTGCTGGTATATTCGGTATCCGAAAGCGTGTCTGTCTTCCATCTTCTCAAATAATACATTTAATCTCAGCTTCAAGTGATTCAAGTGGCGGAGAAATGGCGCTTACCGGAAGTAAATTCTCGGAGCATTTCATCAGAAAACTCGAATGTTGGATAAGCCGATTCATGGCCTGTGGAATTTGGACGACGAGCATAATGTTCTGCCGAGCGTGATGAAGGTCTAGAAGCTGGAAGCGATGATGTCCCCGTTCGAGGGCCAGTGGCGGTGGTGGCGGTAGCAGGCGGCGATGAAATTAGATTGGCAATACGTGCTTCAGCCTGAGCGCGAATGGATACTGCGCCTTCGAGAATACGGTGGAAAAATCCCCGTAGAACTGTAGTATGTCTTTGCCAAACCTCGAGGTCACCTGAGACTGAGGCTACATACATAAATATTTAGAGACAACTGTAGTCCTATTGATTGATACCGTACTCACGGATGGGTAGACTTCTGAGCTCTTCGGTGAAATTTTCGTTCATGTAACCTGCCAATAGTACTACACAAGTGAGGTAAAGTTCGCATAGATAAGATGACAATGCTCACGGTTAATAGTATACAAATGGTCTCTTATCCGTTGTGCAAATCGTACTAGTTCTGGTCGGACTTGGTCAAGAGCTATGGATCTAACATTGGATGTACGAAACGGTTTGGAGTATTTTGAGGACCTACGATAGTTGAATAGTTGACGATATTGGTTGAAGTCATGGGCGAATGTCAATAATATATCTTCGAAGGCTTGCAGCGATTGATCATCGACCGCTGCTCTTGCAGCTTGGGCTCCGTCCCTGTGGTCCTGTTGACCTGTAGTCCCATCGGCCGTTTGATGCGTTCTAGACACATTAGCTGTATGGGTTTGAAGATGAGGAGGAGGAGGAGGAGGAGGAGGAGGAGGAGGAGGAGGAGGATGGCGGTCAAACGGAAGATAACGACCAAAATACGATCCAAGATCGTTGAAACCTGGAACCTCGATTGGTGGTCCAGGTAGAGGATTCATTGACAATCCAGCTGCAGGTGTATTTGGACGACGGCTGGCCCACATCTACAATCGAAGCGCAAAGTATGGTATGGTACGGAGAAATCGTAAACTCGTGAAAGCGAAAGATAAATGATACAAGCCTATTAGTATCTGGCTGTAAGGAAAACTTGAACAATGCTTCGAAATCAAAGCATCTGCATTATATATACTTAAAGCTCGATTTCTGTTATTCCATGCAGCAGCGAAAGGAGTAGGTAACCTTGTTTTCGGAGAACAATGACAACCTTCGTAGTCGAGCACGTCTGTATGTTCCTGTGTTTCTTTGTGGGCGACAGAATCAATAGTAATGACATCGGCCGATGTCAATGGTAACAGTGAAAGAACAAGTGCAATCGCAGAAAGGTTCAAATTGCCTGTTGCAACCCCTTAACTATGCCCCATTCAAACTGGAAACGCGACGACATTATTCTTCGTGGTCCCATCTAAAATTCATACTAACGTCTTTAACAATAGATCACCCAGCGTCCTACGGGTTCCATTCACTTCAACGCTGAAGACTTTTCCTTCCATGCCCTCTTCTAAGTCTAAGTCTTCCGGAAACAACGACTGAGCGAATGAGAAAAACACATGCCCTTGTACATCTTTTGCCTTCATTCTCCATGCAGGCGGATATCGAAGTAAATTTCGTATTAAATCCACTGCAGCGTTGGCAGTATCAGAGGCATTTGATACTTCTGTAGGCAAATTTGGCAGAACTTGCTTGTTCAATATCATCCCATCTACTTTCGTAAATTCAACCTTCTGTGCGTCAGGGAGGTCTTTGAATCCCGGCCATGCCCAGCTTTCCGCTTCTTCTTGTTTATTCGCAGGTTCCCGGGGAGTTCCAAAAACCTTGAAGATGCTCCAAGCCAAACCAATTTCACCACGAGAGACGTCAAAGAGAGAATTACGAGTGTAGCGAGTAGGGGAACGCTGTGATGAAGAATTTGGATCGGATCTGGAGGGATAAGGATAATCATCGGAGGACGGGGATGACGACAAGGGGGTAAGCAGCGTAAAAAATTCGGCGAACACCGCGCCGAGACTCCATAAGTCGATTGCGTATGGATCATATGAGCGCGTTCCGAAGAGAAGTTCTGGTGCGCGGTAAGGACTACAGAATAGAGCTCAGTTTTCCAAATCAAAGAGACATAGAAAGACAGACCCAGTAGAGACCTCGAAATACATATTTTCTTTTGTCTCTGGCCACAGATCGCTATTCTTCATTGACTCCTCGTCGTTCCCATTGGACCCATCCCAAGCTATTCCAAAATCAATGAGTATTACACGTCCAGTGGGCGTCAGGAGAATATTTGCGGGTTTGAGATCGCGATGGGCAATACTCTGTGCGTGAAGATATGTAACAGCGTAGATTATCTGTATCATAAAGGAGCGGGTGAGGTAGAGAAAGTTCGAAAGATGAGTTTGAGTTTGGATAGTTTCTGAAGTAGAAATACCCTCGGGCTGTGGAACAAAAAGCGCTGAATCCAAAAGGTCGGAGAGGGAGTATGGAATGTAGGGCATCCAAATGTTCATGGTATTCTGAGTTCGGTCCAATGAGGAGTCGAATACAGGGATAATCTGCGACCGAAGATGTTCAAGACAGTTGACAAGAAACAATTCCGTCGTACATTAGAATGAGAAAGCCGTTGAAGAATTCTGCATTCCTTGATGATATCGTGCGGCTCTTTGACCCATTTCTTGATTGTTGTAGATGTCTTCACAACGATAAGCTGAGGCTCCTCATTATCTACAGAAGCCCAAGTCTTCGATACAGTTGAAGCAAGGCCTTCAGCGATGATTTTGAAGTCGTCGTCGCCGTCATCCTCACTGTCATCTAACTCGATAATATCCCGGTTTTCGACAGTCTGTAGCACACAAGGTTAGAAAAGTGTTTGTGCTCACGATTGTCGGGGAAAATTCTAACATGATTTCGAAGATGGTGGTCGAAGAACATGTCGTACGGCGCCTTTTTTCTCTCTTTCCGTCCATTTCCACTTGCATTTTTTCTTGCTCTTCTCATAACCAAACTTTACGACTCTTAAATTCATCATGTCCGATGAAGAAGGCGCCAACAACAGTAAGTATGTCGCCGCCGTTCAATCTTCCAGCTACAAGTCGTAATCTCTTCTAAATCAAGATCAGCGATTATTGGCCGCAGCTAGAGAAGACAATGAGGAATTATTATTAGAGGTCTTTGAGGCTGGAGGTTTCGATATAAATTATCAGGATGGGTGGGTGTATCCTCTTTTTGCTTTCTCGTTCTGATACGACCGTTACTTAGAGTGGGCAATACAGGCATGACTACTTCGCATTATCACAGTGACTGTAATGAAATCGGGATCAACTTAGCTCTACATATCGCGTGAGCTTCTTCCCTACAAGACACGTACAGCGTTTTTGAAATCATTTCCAGCGTACAGAACGGTTCCGCGGACGTCTTAGAGCATATCCTCTCGCATGAAGAATGCGATGTCGACCCTGTCAACCGCATTAATCGCGCCACTCCTCTTCATGTGGCGTGCCAATTGGAGGACAACGGTATGCGCTCGTATATGGTAGAATCCCTTCTAGAAGCTGGAGCCGATACCAAGATACGTGACAAAAACGGCGAGCTAGCAGAATCATTTGTTCCACCGACTGATGAAGAGACGAGAAGGTTGTTTAGAAAGACGCAGGCGCAAATTATGACGGTGTCACAGGATGATATAGCTAGTGGTGAGCGTACATGCTCAATATAACGTTCTCAACTTATTGATTATGGTGGGTTAGACGACGACGGGGAACCAGGCTCGGGCTCGGGCTCAGATGAAGACTGATGTGCTTTTCTTTGAGGTTTATCGTACAGGATGTATAACAAGTAATGGTCAGTCACTATTAGGAAATTTATCGATCGATTGCCCAGTTTTTCTATTCAAATAATCTGGACCCTGAAAAGTGCCGGTCGGAATGTTGGAAGAGCAGATGAGAGCACGGTCATCTCTGGCCATTCGCTGCCACCTGTCGATGGTATTGTACAGTCTCAAGGAACCGTACCTCTTAACATCTTTTTTTTTTTACTACGACACTTGGATTGTTCACGCGTTATCCCAACCCCGATTCCGTGAAAACGTTGCGGGCTCTTCAAATGCCGGTTTTTTAAATCGCCCGTCCGAAGAGAGATTCAAACTCACTTGGATTGATTGCATCTATAGTATTCAGACACCATGTCGATGTTATACATTCCGCGGAAAGATTCAGGTTTGGTTTTGAACCCAGGACTGTAAGTATGTATATGTCTTTCAAAGAAATAGGTATGTTTCAAACTTGACAGAGACAGCTTTTGATAGCAAGAATTTACAGAGTTGAGAGAATCCCAACATTCAAGAACCAGCGTATCCGTGATTTTTCCTTCTTTCGCTCGGACTTTGGCTGGATTCCAGTGGATTACTCTGGAGTCGCTTCATAGTCCCCATTTCCGTGGATCTCGAGTCTCCTCTTCTAGTAACGTCTCTGACGCCGCTTGCTATCGATTTCTAAAGTTAGATTTTTACCCTTTGTGGGCAACTATGCATACTTAACAGTAGCCAATCGTAATAGGTTCACAATCATGTCCGATTATGCCAATGGAAGGAAAGGGATAGTACGAAATCGTCGTCGACTTAAGGTACAAGCGGCCTCCTTCAATCTGTCCCACTGTAAACCCACCATCGTTATTCTATACGAGCTTCTTTCAAGTCAAAATGTTCTTGACGTGGATGATGCCTTTGATACTCTGCCTCATTATCAATTGGCACATCTCAAAACTGTCGAAAAGAACCGATTTTGAGGCTCGGAAAGAATGTGGCAAGGAACACAGGTCGGAATTTCTGCCTTACATCCAATTCTAATCAAGGAGGGGCGTCGTGCGGTGAGCTAAGGTTGAGGTGGCCCTGTTCTGGCCTGTCGGGCTCGAACTAGGTACCGTATGAACTTGTATGAAGTGTAACAAGAAATGAAGCTCCTGACGTCGGATTGGTCGAATGTTCCAGAGGAACCAGCGGATATTACTATGCGTGGAGCTGGGTATGATTAATGCTATAAAAGTCAGGCATTTTTACAGTGTTCTCTTCAGCATCTCTCCTTTGAGTCACTTACTTACTAACAGCTATGCATTTCTTCACCTTGCTCACTGCTGCAATGTTCAGCGTCGCTGTTCGTGCGGACATCGAGACTGCTGCTAGTGCTCCTTCGTCCTCTGCGGCCGCCGTCTCAGCTTCCTCATTCACTAATGCCACACTTCAGCTCTCCCTGAGTAACACTCTGAGCCAGGCCAATTACTATGTACGTCTACACTCTTGTGCGTTCATTTGAGCACTGATCAGATTTCCAGGGCGCCCCGATCCCTCCTTGGGAGGTAGGGTCCCACCCGGGGTGGTATTATGGTACGGACCCCGCCGCTATCATTGGCTGGGTGCTTCCCTGGCTCTTGGACTCTGTAAGTTTTTTCTTTCGCGACTTTAGAACGTAATTGCTGACGTTGATTTCATGTCCTTTTAGCTTATCTGTGACATTCTGGACCTACTCCCGTTTTGCCTCCATTGCCCGGTCCCCAAGCCTCCCCCGAAAAATGGCTGGGTCCCGACCTTCAGTAACCTTACCGGTGCTACGCAGGCCAGTGACTATATGACTTACGGGCTTGTCGATACTATTCAAGGTCAGTACTGACGTGTATGCCGTCAATGCGAAGTTTGAACCCTGATTGCAGGTTGCGAGACTATGTGTCTCAATGTCAACGGATGCACCTTCATTGACAGTAAGTTTTATCTTTCCATCGGGGTCGCAGTATTGATTTCTTTTCTGTAGCCTATCACGATGTCAATGGCAAGGTCCGTATCCATCTCAGCTATCATACTTAAAGACTGACGTGATGCTACCTAAATTAGAACGGATCTCCCCAATTGACCTGCGCCTTGTTCTCGCTATGCCACGACGCGTCCGACGCCGACAACAAAGGTGGCCAGACTCAACCGGATGGGAGCGTCGATTATATTATTGATAGCAATGGGTTCTGCTTACACTCTTAAAGCTCTCAACGTACATACATTGTTTGTTCCAAAAAATCGGCGTGGACTAGTCTCCTGTGGCTCTTGAATATTTACTTCCTAGCTGCATATATATAAACATGGTGTTACAAATATCTATCAATGGGCAATTTTGTTGGTATAAACTTTTTGAAGGCAGGCAAAATTATATGCTCCCTGCAAGGCTCGAACTTGCGACCTCGAGATTATGAAAGCAAATCGCTCCTCATAGCTATGAGACTCGCGCTCTACCGACTGAGCTAAGGAAGCCTTTCCTCTCTAAGCCATGGTCACGTGAGAAGCAACAAATTACACCGGACCTGGAAGTGTAGAGAATTCCGCTCTGAGTTTGCAGAATTATACCAATTTATTTTCATTGAGTGAAGGCTCAAGAATTTCAATGAGTTGTCCGTACAATCTTGCAGAAATTTGACATTCTGGTCTATCAAAAAGACAATTGACCTTTGCTCCAGACTGATGGTCACAACCAAACTCCGAGTATCATTCTGCTCAGCAGAATTTCCTATACTTGTGGTGTGAGGGGAATTAAGTTTGTACAGATACAAGAAAATAGAAGGGTAATTCATAGAATTTACAAATGATAGATACCAACAGTGACTGCGTCCATTATTCATTCCACACTTAGCTATGTTTTCAAAGACTAGTTCTTGTAGATGCTACATCAGAGTACACAGGGCGAGCAGTTAAAGCATGGTTGTCGATTGAAATGCTTTGCGTAACATTTGCAGTCTTGTAGATACCGATCAGACGATGACTGAGTTCAAACATGTCGTTCCTAAAAGCCTCTGAGTGATCAACATAAATCTAAGATCCCAAGAACGCAACATACCGAAGGGAAATGATGATAAATTGTGCATTTTTTGTCCTGTCTTTGATGTAGTTCGCTATGATAGAGACGTTTCTAAAGTCAAGAGCCGCATCGATCTCATCCATGAAGTAGAGAGGTGTAGGCTGAGTGGAGTTATGAGGATTCAACTTTGCAGAGACGGGAGTCAAACTTGCCTTGAAGACATGCAAAGCGAAAACAAGCGCAAGAGAGCTCAAAGTCTAAGAAATAGACTTGAGCATATTATAAGATATTGCATTTGACACCGCACCTTTTCCCCACCAGACAGATTCGAGATATTCTTCCAGCTCTTCTTTGGGGGCATCACGCTGAAGATGATTCCTTCCGCGAAAGGATCCATACTATCAACTAATTCGAGTTCGGCATTTCCGCCCTGTGTAATCATCTACAAACCAAACATCTGAATTTCTGGATTGTGCTGAACGATAAAAGCGCGACCTGCCTGATACATCTCTTTAAGTTTGAGCGAAATAGTGCTGAAACCAGCCATGAATTCCTCTAGACGCTGCTTCCGCAAATCCTCGTATTTCTTTTTTTGAGCGTCACGCAAAGCCACAACTTTCTCGAGGTCGTCGTGTCGACTGAGGAACTCTGCCTCGCGACGCTTATACTCTTCAAGCACGTTCAAGTTAGGTTTCGCTCGTTTGATTTGATCTAGATGAAAATATGTCAGTCCCGCTGGAAGAAAAGGCACACATTATGCTACCTTCGAGAGCTTGCACATCGACCCTCATATCCCGCTCCTTGAATTTCTGCAGTTCCAAGGTCTTGTATACATGAAGCTTGTTCGGACCCGCTTCATCCTTTGGAGGTTCGATTGGATTTACGTCGATGTCCTCCTCGTCGTCTTCGTGTTTCTGGTGAGCACTTTCACCTTGATCTGCTTCTCCTTCCTCATCGCCTTCCTCATCTCCCTCATCATCACTGGACGACACATAAGCAACGACATGACAGCGAGAGAGGGCCCGCTTACCCGACGTCTTCCAATGTTAAGGCATCATGCAGTGCCCGGTAGTGTTCTACTTGAGTAGAAATACGATCAATCTCTTTTTGATGACCATCGATAGCTTTTTGAAGTTTGATCTACCATTGAACGTTAGAAACATAACAATGAGGTCGTCAGATGGAAACCAACCTCGGTTTGACGAAATGCTTCTACCGCCTCAGTCTTTGTTTCAAGTTGGGCTTTCCGTTCGGCCAAAGCTTCTCTCTTACTTTCTTCGGCTGCTTCGGCTGCCTCCACCTTAGCTTTTACCGTTTTCACGAAGCCTGACAGTTCTCCCAACTGGCCATCAAGCTCGGCGAGCTCACTTTCTAGTTGCTCAAGTGCAGCGGCATCGGAATCGACAGTATGTTGATGCTTGTCAACGTCCTTTTCCGCCTTTGCTTTGGTCACTTCGGCATTAGTAATGCTGTCGTTCGTGAGGTTGATATGGTTTCTGAGGCCTTCGACTTTGGATTTTTGGGCCATTAATTTAGACCCTCCAATCTTCATGATCTTGTCCTCAACTTCTTGAAGAGAAGCCTCAATTTCACCTGCTTTCTCTTTCAATTCCCTAATGTCAACCTTGAACCGGGAGATGTTATCTTCAAGGTTTTGAATCCGAGTAACATCATTTTGGTCTGGTTTTGAATGTGTCCTGTATGAAAATACTGATTAGTTTCAAGAGCGTCGCACACACATTCAAACCTTACACTAAATTCTTAAGACGCTTCTCTGCCTCCTCAATTCGAGACTTTCCTTGTTGGATATCGAGGCCCAATTTCGCATAGCGAAGGTCGATCTCTGGACCAGAACGATTGAGTTGTTCCAATTCCGCCTCCGCACTACGCACCATCGCAATTGCTTCTTCAAGTTTCGACTGAGCTTGATCCCGTTCTTGCTCGAATTCCTGCAATTGCCGAGGGCTGACAGAATCTTTGGCCAACTTTGCGCTCATCCCACCTTTCGCAGGTGCTCCTCCTCCTCCAGACATGGCGCCGGAGGTCTCGATGACTTGGCCTGCTAACGTAACAACCTTAGTCCGTCTTTCTCCAAAAGCTATACGATTGGCCTGGTCTATGTCTTTCGCGACTAAAGTATCTCCGACAGCTTTGTAGAACACCTCCGCAAACTTTGTATCTTTCGGAGTGATCAGATCAAACAGTCTCGGGACATTTTCTGGAGTGCTGGGAGGAGAAAGCACCGAAGAATGAAAACTGATCTTCTCAAGAACCATGAACGTCGCCCGACCGATGGTGTTCGAGCGCAGGTACTCAAGGCATTCCTGGCCTTGTTTTACAGTGTCGACAACCATGTTATTCAAGCTTGGGCAAGCAGTGGTTATGGCGACATCGTATTTTTCAGGAATGGTACCAAGGCTTCCGAGACGGCCCTAAGAAATTGTTCAGTCCGGGCTTGATAGAAATCCTGGGCTAGAACATACATGGAAGCCGGTAATTCGACCAGTATCTTGCATCCGGGTAAGACTTTCTAGGACCTTGCCTTGAGACCGTGTCTCAGCTTGCGACGCTTTCGCTTCCAAAACGCGCTGGTGCGACGATGATGATTTGGTTCGCCAGCATTGTTCGGATTCTTGTGCTTTCTACAATCGATGAACAGTCTGAAGGACCATGCATGAGAGCAATATACATACATTCAGTTTCCCTGTGATTGTCTCTTTCTTGCTGTTCAGCTCTGCCTTTTCTCCTTTAGTTTCCGCGATCAACTTGATCTTCTCCTCCTGATCAAGTTTTACTTTTTCCAAATGTTCTTCAGCCTCCTCCAAAGCTGTCTGGATGTGTTCAACCTTTTTGAGTAACGCATCGCGTTCGCCACCCGCAACGTCTATTTCTGTCTGTTTAGCATTGATTTTGGCAGTCCAGGGCTGGAGATCCTTCTGTAGGGCTTCTTTCTGGTCGTAGAACTTCTGCGTTTTGTCTAGAAATGCGACAATTTTTAGACTGCACAGAGGTTCAGGCCATAAACGCAATATCTCCTACCTCGAAGACTATCCTGGATTTCTTCTAAAACTTTCTCTTCTATGCCCAAAGATTCTTCGTAATTTTCTAAATTCTTCTTCTCCTTCTTGAGTTTCTCTTCACTGTCTTCAATTGCGTGCTGTGCGGTTTTAAGAGCAGTTCGAGCCTTCGACACGGGATGATATCAGATAAACCATCAAAGGAGCAAAATTCACTTACGTCGCCTACACTTTTCTTCAGTTTTTTAGCCTTCCCCGCAGCATGTTTCCTTTTCTCAGAAAGACCGATTTCTTGCTTTTCGTGTTCAGATAACGATTGTACAGCCTCCGTAACTAGTTTTTGGACTTCCTATAGGTATGATAAACGAACGGAGCGTAGATACTTCTAAAAGGAACGTACTTTGTAACCCTTCTCGTACGCCTTATAGTCGGCCTGGAGCTCCTCCAAATGTTCAATATCGTCCTTGTTTTTTGCTTTCTCTTGATCAAGCTCCCCTTCGGCTTTCTCCTACAAGGGCAAAGATCGCATGGAAATTATCACTATCAGAGAGGGAAGGACTAACGAGGAGTGCACGAATTTTATTTTCGCTATGGAGAGTCTGCCAAATGTACCATTGGTAAAGCTTGGATTGCGCTCGAACCAGCTCGTTCTGTAGCCTCAAATATTCCTCGGCCTCCTTCTTCTTGTCTTCCAGGGAGTTCTTCTCCCTCTCAACGAGGCGTAATCGATTCAACTTCTCTTGGCGGCTCTCTTGGAGATTTTCTAAGTCTGCGAAAGCTGTCTCAATAGGCTCCTTGTACTTGGAGGTACCAATTATATCCTCCAGGTACTCAAGCAGTCCTTCGTCGTGTTCCCCACCTTTGGGCTTCATTTGGGCAATGGACTCGACTTCCCCCTAGGACGTTGATATGAGAAGCAAGATTACACCTCTGCGACCATAGAAACGAACCTGTAAGATTAGAAATCTCTTGTGATCCAAATCGATTCCCCGCCCCTTCAAGAGGCTCTGAACTTCCTTGTAGGAGCTACTGCGCCCATTGATAGTGTAAGTACTGGTATTATCCTTGTACGCATGGCGCCCTACAACGAGATTAGACTCGGGAACAATATCGAAGGCGTCAGGACCAGGCTGGAACGACATCAGATGAAACTGATTCCAAAAGATGCGATATTCTTACACGGTCAATTATCTCGCGGAAATACACCTCGACAGAACATTGATTAAGGTCGGGGTGACGAGCGGAGTTATGAATTAGTTCTGACAATTTGCCTTGACGCATCTTGGAGGCACGATATCCGAAGACAAAAAGCAGCGCATCGATGGTGTTGGATTTTCCTGATCCATTTGCTCCGACGATTGAGGAGAAAGACTGATATGACAATTTGAATAGTGGTAGGAAAAGACCTGGATGGTGCATACCTTATGAAAAGGGCCTATCTCTTGTCGACCTGCATAGCTCTTGAAGTTGACCAAAGCAAGTTTGTGAATCACTAGCCGCGACTGAGGACCTTTCGGTTCTTCAAGGTCAGATTTTGCGTGGAGTTGTGAGGCAGGGGGTATAGAAGGTGGATGGTCCATTAAAAGTGATTTCTCCTCCTCTTCCTCTTCATCATCAGCATCTACAGGGGAAATTGCTGTTTCGCCTGTGTCCATGACATGCCCTTTCAACATCCGATTATTGGGATGAGAGGGACTGAGTTTCGTTGGAGACTTAGAAACACGAGGCTTTCTCTTGGGCGTCTCGTATTCCTCAACGTCGGACTCCTGATCTTTCTCCATTCTTAAATCAGTTCGTTCATCCTCATCTGATATAGGCATCGGTTTGACACTGCGCCCGGCTAGGGATCGGGTCGCGCGAGAAGGTCGTCCTCGTTTGGCTGACTGTCGTGATTTAGGCGCAAATCGAGCCCTCGGTTTCTGGTCCTCAGATTCGGCTTCCTGACCACCCTCAACGGCTTCGTTCTCTTCATCAGAAGATATGGCGACTGATTTCCGAGAGTCAACAGGCTGAGGAGGTGCTCGAGAAGATTGTCCTCGCTTAGTGGTCTGTCGGAATTTCGGCTTTGTCGTTTCTTCTTCTCCACCATCTTCTTCAAAGCTGTCATCTTTTTCTGTAGAAGGCCTCTTCTTTTTCTTTGGAGGCTGAACTTCAGCTTTATCGTCATCTGTTTCGAGCGCTTCCTCCTCTTCTACAACTGGCTCTGCCGGTTCACGACGCGTAGAAAGCCTAGATTTTGAAGATGTAGCAGCACCCAAACGAGTTGATGAGCTTCTTCTAGAGTTAGAAGGTGGTTTTTGGAGATTTTCTTTCTCCTCTAAATCGTCAACAGGCTGTTGACTCCTCTTGCGTTTCATGTGGGTAGGTTCAACAGGAGCAGGCTCCGTCGAAGGTCTACGCGAGGAGCGTCGAGGCGGCATGGCCAGAGATTCGAATGGTATCGATGGTGAACTGAAATGAACGAGGCGAATGTGCAATCAACAATAAACACTAAACGCCATAATGTGATATGCACGTGATACTCGACTCACGCTCTCTCTAAATTTCCAACAACTTACCCGTTTTGGACATCCTTGAGGTAAATTTGGCCTTTTTGGAGATATTTACCAAGATATCTTCAACTTAGTAGTAACTACCACTAAGTAAACGAATTGGAGAGCAAGATCAAGCTGGGTTCATATCTCTAAGAGCATCATTAATTAGGAAATTTTCCTTTCGAAATTGTTTGGTGATGTGAAATGGCACAAGTGTGTATTATCGAGATATAAAAATCATCTACTTTTGGGTAGAAACTCATCATAAAAAACACAGAAGGGTCACACAGTACCAGACTCTGTGATTGTCACCTTGTTCTGCGTGGCGCCATTTCTCGAGCCTTCGCCTTCAATCTTTTTGACAACATCCATACCTTCGACAACTTCTCCAAAGACAACGTGCTTCCCGTCCAACTAGGACCGCATAAGCCAGTCAGCCTTCGCCAACATCCATTCAGCTGAACTGAACTCACCCAATTAGTGACGACAGTGGTAATGAAAAACTGCATGAGACCATATGTATTGAGTAAACTGAGAAATAGAGAAGTAGCAATATATGGACGAACCTGTGAGCCATTGGTATTTGGTCCAGCATTAGCCATTGAAAGAAGACCGGGTTGAGTATGCTTGATGATGAAATTTTCGTCTGATATAAAATTGAGTTCTTCATCAACATAGCAGTAACCAAAGAAGGTCAGTCACCAGGGAACTTGGGTCCGTATATCGACTTTCCGCCTGTGCCGTTGTGGTTTGTGAAATCGCCACCTTGTAGCATGAACTGCATATTCACAATTAGCACTTTCATTGTAGCTGACAGTGTATACTTACCGAAGGAATGACGCGGTGGAAAGAACTACCGGCGTAACCGAAGCCGTTTTGACCAGTTGCAAGTTCACGAAAATTCTGTGCTGTTTTTGGGACTATACCATCGTAGAGCTTGAAGACAATACGTCCAGCAGGTTGACCTCGAATAGCCACATCGAACTACAATTTGGTACGGTGATTTAACAGTGTTTGATGTTAGTAGGGTTCGCCTACTTACGAAAACGTTCGACCTATCAAGAGTTCAAAGTGTATTCAAATAAAATGAGCAAGAAAATTGACCTTGCACTAGCAGCCGTTGTGAATTTGCGTAGGAATGAAGCCATGGTAGATGCTGGTATGAGTTAGAGCGAGTTTTGAATGTCAGCAAATGACGTGTCTTCGGCTTGTCCTCCGATTTCCGGCCGAATTGTTATATTTCCTCACCTCTTTTTCAACCTCTTTGGCCAGAAAACTTCATTCTGTTATCCCAGTCCTATTTCGTAACCTGTAAAATTTATAAGTTTCTAGAAATGATCTCAGGAGTGAAGATGGCGCGTCCAGAACATAACGAACGCGCAAAGCTCAAATTTTCGAATTATCACACCAAACAAACTGAAATACATGAATTCATAAACATAAAGGACACGTTCAAGATGTGTCAGAAGGTGAAAAGAGAGAAAGGGACAAGAAACGAAGCATGTATGTTGATATCAACCAAATTCTATTGTGGACCAGCGTCGCACAAGCAAGTGGATTATGCCCAGAAGTGGCCGGTAGTAGATATGGATATTGTAGCGACGAACAGTCGACGAAAGCACAACGGGCTGGAATGAGACGTGGTCGGTACCACCGGCCGGTGGAGCCAGCTTACGTTTTGTCGATAGCTTTTGACAATGTAATACTATGGTTTTGGATATTCGAAACGTCGAACAAGATTTTTTCGTGTGATTGAACCCGAGCACGTAACAAGTAATGAAAGGCCTTGGAGGCCCTCAGAATCTCCACCAGAGGTATGGTGCCGTACAGTATGCTATGAATTTGACGAACTTAGTTCGGACAAGGACATTGTAGTCATTCATGAAATGAAAAAAGCTCGCAAAAATACCAAGAAAATCATTTTTACATTTTGGAGAGCCCGCTTTCCACAAGACTATCAAATTACCAGTTCGGCGCTGATTTCAAGTATGTTATGCGCGGACAACGATACAACTTCTGGAGGCTAAAGTACGCCATAATCGGACAAGAATCTACTGAAAATCGGGCTCCAAAGTACGCTATTTCGGACATACATTTGGTGGAGATTCTGGGGGCCTAGCCTTGGGAATTCCTTGCAATTCTCTGGCAGACCAATAGCCATATGAGTGGTATTATTAGGCATTACTTTCTCAGCCAAACGCTTCGGTTGGAGGTTGGACGAGGTCTCTTCTAGTAATAGCCTAAGCTAGATCGCTAAAATTTCGTATAGCAGCGAAACACTTTCTGCGTTTGTTCTCCGCAGTGCTGCAGAGGGCCGTTCGCCGAAAACAAATGTCGGTCCGGGGACCGATAAAGCCTCATGGTCGATTGAAATTTGAAGGTACCGGCTTCTCTTTGTATTACTGCGAAGATGATAAGAGTCCCGTACAATTATTGACTCAAGATGATTCATTTTTCTTTTATATCTGCCAAACCCAGAATTGCGTTGGTTGGTATGGCTCGGTTTCAGCTAGAAATTGCATTTGCTCTTGCAGTACTCATTGCTGCTAGTCTGTTTCTTCTTGTACTGAACCGTCAGAAGGACGGGAAGATTCAGCTGCCTGGGAATGTCACCGAAGCCGAACAGTCACCGCCAGATCCATTCGACGTGACAACTCATGAAGACTTCTTGGAAGGATATCCAGTTGACGAGGAAAATTTTTGGAAAAAGGCGCGTTAACGAGAAATATTTATGAATGGGAGTCTGGGCTAACTTTAATTATTTTTATTATAGCTGCGCATCCGAAAATGCCTCTTGGCTATCTTATTAGTCGCTGCTCTGGTTCTGCAGTCAGTACAGCTCAGCCTGTCTGTCTCCGGAGAACGTGATGATTTGGTAGTACGCGTTATGAACGTTTGCTTCGCAGCGTATCTCGTGATCCTTTCTGTGCGGTCTGTTCGACAGGACAACGTCGAGCTCAACTCTCAGTCCATCGTTCATCTTACCGTGTTACTCAGCGTAGCTTCTGTTACCCTTGGTGTTTCTGCGATACTCCCAAATTCACCTCCATTGACTTCCTTTGAGTACTTCGAACCGATCTCAAAGTCCACCAAACTATGGTATTCTACTGTATCACTGTACATCGTCGCTTGCTTCATCGCATTTACAACACCGAGAGGGCCCCCATTATATTTCCCTTACGAGTCTATCTATTCCCAAAAGACCGTTTCTGGAAGGACCAATACGGAGAAGGAAAACGTTACCGGTGTGTACGGTGCTTCATGCTGGGGTTACCTCTACTTTTCCTACTCAACCAAGGTTGTCATGCTCGGAAACACATCCGAAAGTCTTGAAATTGCAGACTTGCCTATCGTTCCAGCGAACATGCGTGCAACGGTCAATTATTTCGAAATGAAAAAGGCATTGAAAAAATTTAAACTGAAAATTGGATCCTGGAGACCGAAAATCGGATCGGGATGGAATATTGGATACACTCTCTTCAGATTCAACCTGTGGATAATAATTATCCAATTCTGGATTGCTGTCGCATCAGCAATATTGTTCTATGCCCCAGCGATGTTCAGCCGTATGCTTATTGCATATTTGGAAATGGATCCCGAGAGGAAGGATCGAGGCTGGGGATGGGTCTATGTGGTAGGTATGTTTTTATCGAACATCATAGGGTTTTTCAGTACGTGCCTGAGAGGATATGTATCAATGCTCGATATCCTTACCATATTCTTTCTTCTAGCTTCGGCCCAACTCTGGTCCTTATCAACCACCACACTACAAACGCGCTTCCGTATTCAGCTCAACTCCATTCTCTTTGCTAAAACTCTCATTCGGAAAGACTCGGTATCATCCGCACCTCCGAAAAAGGACAAGGACCAGGATCCAAAAGCCTCTGAGAACGAAGACGATTTCACGAGCAAGGCACAGATTATGACGCTCATGACAACTGATACTGACAGGCTCAGTGAATTCGCCTGGCATTTCTTTGCACTCGTCGATTCGCCTATAGAACTTATCGTTGGTACGATCTTTTTGTACAAGTTGCTTGGTAAGTTTTTTGGTTTCTCGAGCATACATACGTTGCACAGCGACTCGATATCTTTTTCCTTAGGGATCTCGTGCTTCTTTGGGTTGGCCGTGACATGTCTCTTTTTACCTTTGAATCATTTTGCTGGAAAGGTCGTCGTGGGTGCACAGGATAACTTGATGAAAGCTCGCGACGAACGTATTGCTTTAATGAACGAGGTTCATTTTCTTCTTATGTCGATACCTCTTTTCCCTCATGTCTGCTCACCAGATCCTGGGTGGTATCAGAATGTTGAAATTCATGGCCTGGGAGCGAAGCTTTGAGGCTCGTGTGATGAAAATTCGGGAGAAGGAGCTCAAGTATCAAAAACTTAACTATATAATCGAGGTATGGGTTCAATTACCGTGAAACATTTGTTCTAACTGAAAATCATTATGGAGATTTGCTTCAACGCTATTTGGTGCGTTTTCTTCTACGATTCTCCCTGCAAGTCCATTGACCGAATTTCGTGTTTAGGAATGCATCACCGATTCTTGTAACATTGGTGTCGTTCTGGCATTTTACGGTCGTGAGAGGAGAGGCTTTGACCCCCTCGATTGCTTTTACATCTGTAAGTTATAGACGACGCTTTACATACTTCAATGGAAGCTCAACTTAAGTTATCATAGATCATGGTGTTCAGCGAGCTTAAATTCGCTCTGAATGCACTCCCGGAGACGTTCATCAACATGCTCCAAGTAGGCTTATATGTATATTTGAAATATCTTTGACAACTTTTCTACTCTAGAGTCTCGTGTCTATGCGCCGCATTGAGAAATACCTCAACACCGCGGAAATTACATCAGTACTGCCGCTCAGCGAGCAACCTCAGCAAATCTCTTTCCAGTCCTGCACTGTAACCTGGCCGCAAGATCGCAATAGTGGTGACTCAAGCATTCCTCCTTCCGTCGCCTCAACACCAAGACAAAAGTTTATCCTCATCGATCTGACTTTGAAGTTCCCGACAGGAGAGCTCTCACTTGTGTGTGGGAAATTGGGGTCTGGAAAGACACTTTTATTACTTGGTACGTTTTTCATACTGATTCGACCGTTCGCTTCATGTCGCAAATTTTACTTGTCGTGCAGCTCTACTGGGTGAAGCTGATATTTTGGCTGGCCAATTGATCTGCCCACGCTCTCCACCAAATATAATGACTTCGTTTACGACGGTTGGTTCAGGAGAAAGTTGGATCATCCAAGGCGTGTGTGCGTATGTTCCCCAATCTGCCTGGCTGCGTAATGCATCGATTAAGGGTATGATTGGTTTCCTTTTCGTTTATATTCGGTTCTTAGTTCTCACTAGATAACATTCTGTTCAATTTACCTTACGACGAGGAGCGCTATCGCAAAACTTTGGAGGTATTTAAAACATACTAACAATTATTCAACAAATGTTAAACATGTATGGTGTAGGTTTGCGCATTAGTGACAGACTTGGAAATCCTTGAGGATGGAGACGAATCGGAAATTGGAGAACGTGGCGTGAGTGCTTCCATTACTGCTTCAAGCATTTGTTCACCGCGGCCATCGGTCTACAGGTCAATTTATCTGGAGGTCAAAAGGCTCGAGGTATGTTGTACACGATTCTATGCTTCGTCTAATCTACTCATGAGAATGGTGCAGTTTCATTGGCCCGCGCAGTCTACTCTCGCGCGTCCATATTATTTCTGGATGATGTTCTCTCTGCTGGTATGTTTGATCTTCCATCAAGATGTGGATTGTGCTTATAGTGATACCTTCAAGTCGATGCTCATACTGCACATCACCTCTACCATGAGTGTCTCAAAGGAGAACTCTTAAAGGGACGTACTGTTATTCTGGTCTCGCATCATGTCCAGCTCTGTGTGCCTGGTGCCAACTATATTGTTGCATTTGATAACGGCCGTGTCCAATTTGAAGGCACAAGAGAAGCGTTCCAATCGTCTGGTGTCATCCGTACTCTTATGCAGTCCACGATCGATGAGACTGGTGATGGGAAGGAAGAGCAAGTCATCGAGGAAATTCCTGTCTCAACTCCGCAAAGCTCAAATAGTGATCCCGATTCCGAGACTGCGACTATCGCTCCTACTCCTGCAACTGCGAAAGGCGACAAAAAGCCTGCAAGAAAATTGGTCGAAGAGGAATCGAGAGCAGTTGGCCGTGTAAGCACAGCTGTTTGGCTGACTTATATTCGTGCCTGTGGGTCATATTGGTATTGGATCCCGTTTGGAATAGCCTACGTTATTGCGGCGCTCAGTCCGGTGGCAGAAAACGGATGGTTAAAGTCAGTCCGTTTCAAGCAATCCTGTTCCAATTGTTGTTCTGATTTCTTTTTGTAGAGTGTGGTCTGGGTCAGTTCTGGACGGAGACAACCAGAAAAGTCCAACATATTATATCGCCGTCTATGCTTTAGTGTGTCTTTTTTCAGTCTTAAAACCTGGCAGCAGACTAATCTCTCTTTTTAGGTGACTTTTTCAGGTATGACTTTTTGATAGTTCTTGATTCCATTCATTGAGTTTTTATCCTTCAGGTTTGATCATCACTACTACTCGCTGGATTGTTCTTTGTATGTATTATATCTCTTCTAAACTTAGCCGTCAAGTTGATGAGTATTTTAGATGCTGGTTCCATCCACGCGTCAACTGTCCTTCATAAACGTCAGCCTTGTTCCTCGCCCATTAACATTTGTCCCTTAGCTATTCTAACAGGCCTTCTGGAGACCGTCCTCTTTGCAAATATGAGATTTCATGACACTATATCTCGGGGACGGCTGCTGAACCGTTTTGGTAAAGATTTTGAAGGCATTGACAGCAGTCTCTCCGATAACTTCGGACGTTCAATACAATATGCTTTGTCGGCAGTTGCTACGTTGATCAGTGTTAGTGTAGCTGGTGGGCCCCCATTCGTAGTTGCTGCGTTAATCCTGGGTGTTGTATATTGGAATGGTGAGTTTATCACATCAAGGGACTGTACCGCTGACATTCGTACCATGTATTGCAGTTGCGAAAATTTATGGTCAAACATCTCGTGACATGAGGCGATTAGGTGCAATTTGAACTATTTCTGCAAAATATCATCCTTATGTCCAAACAGATTCTGTAACCAGGTCGCCACTTTACTCAATCAATGGGGAGACTATTGCTGGTGCTACTATCATTCGCGCTTTTGGAGCCTCATCGAAGTTTCTTCGAGATATGCTTCGCTGTCTTGACACAGTGAGTTTGATACTTGTTACTATCTGTGTTTCGCAATAACGGTCTCCGTAGAACGCTAACCCGTACTATTGGATGTGGGGTGGTACGTTTCCTGGATGCATTTGTGCGCACTGATCTGACAGAGTTTTCTTTACAGTCAACAGGTGGCTGTCTATCAGGTTCAATGTTTTGTCTTCGTGTATCTTGGGCGCGATTGCTTGTATAGCTGTATTCAACCCAGCTATCAGTGCATCCCTTGCTGGATTCTCCATCGCATTCGCTTATACTGTCACGAGTGACCTGCTGTTCATGGTTTGCATATATCACGACCTGAGTAATACCATTTTGACTCACATTGACTTCACAGGTTCGAAGATTTGTTGGATTAGAACAGTCTATGGTGAGGTTCATCCACGATCAGCGGTGTTCACTTGTCATTGACAATAAACCTAAGGTTGCTCTTGAGCGCGTCAAAGAATTCTCGGAATTGAAACGTGAAGCAGCCGAGTTTATTGAACCACGCCCTCCTGCGTCATGGCCAGCCACTGGTGCGATCAAGTGCGAAGACCTTGTTATCCGTTATGCTGTGTGTGGACCTCAATCTACTGACGTTTGACCCTCTCATGAATATCCTATTATATCCAGCCTGAATTACCTAATGTTCTGCACAAGCTAAACTTTGATATTCGCCCCGGAGAGAAGATCGGGATCCTCGGTCGAACAGGGAGTGGGAAGAGTACATTAGCATTGTCATTCTTCCGATTCGTCGAAGCAACCGAAGGACGCATATTAGTCGATGACATCGATATTGCAAATGTTGGGCTTACAGATCTGCGGTCTAAGCTCACCATTATCCCTCGTATGTTTTTGCCATGAAATCTTGTAACATCGATTCGCTTACCACCTTCTGCAGAGGACCCCACCATTCTCTCGGGAACGTTGCGCTCGACATTAGATGTGTTTGATGAGTATGAGGATCTAGAAATTGTAAGTTACCATTGACATCCATCATCGTTTCAACAAATGAAACTTTGGACACAGTTCGAAGCTTTGCGGCGTGTTCATCTAATTCCACCTTCCGATACTCTCGCCGAAGACGCTACGACTGTAAATGCTAATATCTTCAGAAATCTTGATTCCAGTGTATCAGAAGGGGGTGAAAATTTCTCAACAGGGTTTATTCGCTTCTCTCGTTCTCCTATGAAAAGAGCTAATGACGATGTTCCTTAGGGAGAAACAACTGTTGTGCATGGCGCGCGCAATATTAAAACGATCGAAAGTTTTGGTCATGGACGAAGTAAGATTCACATTCATTTGTACTGCATGAATTTAGTTCATCGAACTTCGCTTGGTTCAGGCCACTGCTAGCGTCGACTATGCTACGGATGAGCTAATTGGCAAGACCATAAGACAGTAAGAACCCTAAATTTCAGCGATGACCTTTTACTAAATACATTTCTCAGAGAGTTCGCCGATAGTACAATACTTACTATTGCTCACCGACTAAGGACAGTTATTGATTATGATAGAGTAAGTACTTGTCCTCTTCGGGTAAGGCCTGGCAAAGATGCGATCCTGTCTGTTCTTATAGATCATGTTGCTTGACCAAGGGCGTATCGTGGAGTTTGACAAGTGAGATGATGTGTAGCAGTCTTCGGTGTCAGATCTTCTGACATCTTCCTAGGCCTCAAGTTTTACTCGCCAACTCTTCTTCAAAATTCCACACTTTGTGTAAAGCGACTGGAAAGGACGAGTTCTCTACGCTCAGAAAATTAGCAGGGCTATGAAAGGACATCTTCAAAAAACTTTAGATATATATATAAGATTTGTTTGCTATCGATGAAGGATGTATGGTATCCATACATCTTAAGCACACAACTGCCTAGAGCCATACTCCTAGGTGAAAATTTTGTTGACGGGTTGAGTCTAGAATGTTGGAACATATGTACTCGGTCCGATGCTCGAATGACAAGTATTGCTACCGCCGGCGACTGGCGAATGAAGTTTATGACGCACGGTACGAGGAGAAACTAAATGTGCCATTGAATTTTGGTATCAAATCGAATGCTCTGGAATCTTAGGAAGCAAAGAATCAGAGCAGGAAACTTCAAGACCTCCTGAAAATTTCCTGGAACCAGTAATAATTAACCGAATTATGTAATCATACAAATTTCGGATTTCGGCAGTCGGTGGTTCGCGAAATGACGTCAAAATAAAAAAATAACAGTCTCGTGGGGTGTCTGCTCAAGTTCAGCGACGATGAACAAAGAGTCGAGCAGTACGTTCAGGACGATGAGCAAGTTCAAAACGGAGATGATGGTGATCAAAAGTCAAATTGAAAGAAGGGAGATTCTCAAATGTGGAGCTACACATTTGACCCGTGGCTGAGTTTGTCTCCACAGCCGGGTGCTCGCTTGTTCTTTTCTCTTTTCTTCCCCGCCATCTCTTTTCTGCCACAACGCTCTTTCTTCCTCGGAAATTGTTTTACTTACTAGCTTTGTTTGCCCTATCTGGGCTTCCCATCTTTTGGCAATGGATTTCCGTGTAAGTTTCCGTTTGTATTGGTCGTAAACATATACACTAATCACTTGTTTACAGGATTCTAAGTCTCCGTCTATTTCTGCCGCTTCTCCTTCTCCGTCTGCGCCTCCGACGAACGATGATATAGAAGCAGTCATCCAAATGGCCACTTCCTCTCGCTCGTCTCCGGATGGCAAAACTGGCCCTCTTAAGGACACCCGGACCCAGTTGTTTGTAGGAAATGTGCGTTGTCGAGTCTATTTCGCAGGATTTTTCACTTACACTGTCTTAGCTACCCTACCGGGTACGATGGCAGGATCTCAAGGATCTGTTCAGAAAGGCTGGGACTGTCCTCCGTGCAGATGTATCACTAGGTCCCGACAATCGGTCCAGAGGCCATGGCACGGTCCTCCTAGCAACAGCGGAAGATGCTGGTCGGGCTATCGACATGTTGAATGGCTACTCTTGGCAAACCAGGACCCTAGAAGTTCGGCCTGACCGACTTCCTCCAGATTTCGACAGTGTCAACCCAAATCCGTCTCCTTTTAGTGCCGTCTCTTCTCCTGGCGTCTTTGCTTCACCGCAAGTTCCTGGATCGTTATTGGGCAACTTCAGCGAGATTGACTATAATTCCTTGTTCGGGCTTGACAGACCAAGTTCGTCGTCAGGTAATGCCTGCCGAAATCTCTTCGTTGGGAATGTGAGTGTATAGTTTCGTGGAGTAACTGGCAAACATTCCTGTGCCGAAGCACCTTCTCTGATTTGATTTTGACCGTCTATCTTTACTGAATGGTTCCGCTCGCAGCTCCCGTTTCACTGTCAATGGCAGGACTTGAAGGACTTATTTCGTCAGGCGGGCACCATAATACGAGCTGACGTTGCTCTTGGGCAAGATGGCCGCTCGCGAGGGTTCGGTACTGTTGTATTTGCAACAGATTACGATGCTGAACGTGCCGTGAAGATGTTCAATGGGTAAGTTGGGTAGTTTTCGCAAACCAGCATGTGTAGGACTAACATCTGTGTAGATATGAGTACAACGGCCGTGTGCTCAAAGTGCACTATGACAAATTCTCTCAATCTACCCAACCAATGACAACTCCTGCTTCCCCTACTCTAGGCGCTCTACAATCTTCATCTTCCTCTCCTTTCCAGCTATCCGGGAAAAATCGTCCGAATCAGATTGTTATGCCCTCTGGGTATATGCTTGATTACGGACCTGCTTCTGCACCGGGCACTCCATATGATTATTCATACCAGCTCCAAATGTCGATACCACACCCTCACCACACACATTCACACATTCATCAACCTCAGCCGAGCGCACATAAGGTGGAACATCCTACACGTCCGCCTATATCTTCCGAAGTAGACCACTTATCAAATTCCTTACTGTCGACGCGTGTCAGCGACTCCTCATCCCAATCTGGTTCAAGTTCCGAGTCAATCAAAAACTCGACCTCAGTGGCGACTTCAACCTCATCTAGAACTTCTCCTTCCTCTGATCACTCAACGTCAAAGTCCGCGCAGGGTCAGTCACAAACACTTCCTAAATTACATCCTACAACATCCCATCACTCGCATCCTCACCATCCTGGGACGATCAGCATACCACCTGCCGCTTTCTCCCTTCCTGTGCATAACATGTCACCTATGGGTATACCCATGTCACCTTATTATTCAGGCATATCACCATTACACCACCCGCACGCCATTCCGATGACCCCTCATGGTCTTCCACCAATAACGCCTTCCATGCCCCCATTCACCTTCCTTCCACCGATGCCTCTCCCATCACCTCATGCAGAGGTTCCTCGGATGTCCGATCTAGGCACTCATCCTTCGATGAGTCGCATGTCCGATATTGTCACTCCGACCTACTACCCTACACACACACATCCACATCCATCCGGTCAGGACGCATACCTGAATTCTGAAGATGTCACAGACCAATCCTCCTCTTCGTCTTCAAATACGGAGCCAAACGCTTCCTCCCAATCTACTTCCATCAACCCATACTTCCACCCCCCTGCTCCAGGCCACCGCCCGTCTTTCGGACACCCGCATCATCTTGCTCATCATCAACTAACACCCTTTTCTCCCGGACTGGCCATGTCTCCTGGAGCGTTTTGGGGTCGTCCCGGCGTAGCTGGCGCGGGTCCGAATCCATACATCAATCCTGCCGTCGGTGCCCCCGTGCACGTAGTACAAGGCTCACCAGGGGGATTTTACTTCCACGCTCAGCCTAACTCCGGTATCCCGAGAAGTGTTGCCGTAGAAATAGGAAGCAGGGGCGGCGCTGAGCCAGGAGGGTACTTCGATAGTGTTACACTTGGGCAAGGGTATTTCCCGCCAATACAGTCGTACTTTGGGGGACTAGGTGCTAGTAATGTTGCAGATGAGATTTTGAAAGATCAGAAGGATAAAGAGGAGGATAAGGAACAGGAGTTGAAAGCTATGGAGGAAGAGCAGAGTAGGAAGTACTCGACGATAGAACTTGAGCGGGTGTTTAGTGGGTCCACGAGCCCGACAAGCGGCAGCGGTGATAGTTTGGGTGGTACAACAGATGCTGAATCTACGTTTGAGCTAGCTGCGAGGAAGGAGGGATTTGCGTCAAGGGCACATTCGATGTCCACTGATATGTTGGAGAGGCCTCAGCTCCATAGACCGGATTCGGACCCTCCGCCAACGACTTCGAAAGGAACGAAACCGGACGAGACGTCTAGATAGACGTGAGGGGCCAGTTGGGTGTTGTTTGTATCATAAAAAAATCTTTGGGAAGGGTAATGAACATCAAAAGTCTTGTAATTGTTTTATTTCTGGCTGGTTTTCATACGAAGGGTAAGGAGTTTGTTTTTTTACTACATAGATCACATTCCTCCACTTCAAGCCACTTGCATCTCATCACCTAATTCCATGTTTTTCTTTTCTCACATTGCTCTTGCCATATTTCTCTTCACAGCTGTGGCCATTACGACTCTATCTTACTTACATAGTCCATGGTCTCGATTCTATCTGTTTTTTTGCGTTGCATCCTCATTGTTTTTTTTACTTTCTCTCACTTAACTTAATGTTTCTTACGCTCCGTTACGCTCAGTTTTCCATTACCGCGGCCATATATTTTTTAAACTTGGGTTTTGTAACCAATGAGACGATCGGAGCTCCCGCGACTTTTGACCCTAGATTAAGCTTTGATAGTCGTTACTGTCATTAGATTTTACCTTCAGGAGATTATAAAGCCCTCTAGAGCTTCACCAAAAGTTAGATAGAATTCGCAAGTGACATCGATAAGAATTTCGTCTTTTGAAATTTCTCAAATCACCTGTTCAACTCCTCCCGCCAATGTCTTCGACGCTAACCACGGCTCTATACAAATGTCAAGAATTTGACCCTGGAATAGGGCAAATGTTAATTCAGAATTACGTCTGCGGCGGCTCACAAGATGAATTACCGTCAGAACGATGAAAGAAAAAGGAATGTACGATTCCCATCTAGACCCTTCCCCAAAAGGTTCGCAGGTAGCTCTAGCTTTTGTACTCCTCCCCCCTTGTTCATATTTCCTCTTTCCCATCCTTCAAGTCAATCATTGCTTCTCCTCACAGACGACCTGGTACTTTTTAATAATCCAGCAGATCCCATGGCTTCGTCAATGCTACATTTTACCCAAACAACAAAAGATCCCCACAATACCGAGTTCACACTGAATCCCGATGGACCGCTCACAATAAAGGTCTACACAGAACTTCCTCTGAAGGAATTCACAGCGAATACCACAATAGTTGATGTGGTGATAATGGACCAGGTGATGGCGATGAACGATTCGATTATGTTGATGAGCGGGAGACCCAAACCAAAATCAAGCGAAGGGCCTATACTGCATCATCAAAGAGTTGAAAGAGTGGGTGAGATGGATTTTTATACATTCAGTGAGCGGACACCGAAGGTGCGTCTGCGAGGGCGGGAGGCAGAATGCAATATGCCGGAGTATTTAGAAAGAATCGGATATGGGTGCGTTCTCTAAACTCAAGACAGGTGAACGAATGATACTGAGGGTCCGATACATGAAGAAAGAAGCGCAGATTCATCGCGTCGAGTGGTTGTGCATATACATGGGTTGATGTAAGGACAATTTTCATTCCGCTACCTACACCGCTCATTCGTATATCTGGATTTCTTCGGAATACAGTTCAGGCTAAAACTCGATGATAAGCGGGAAGTAGGGAGATACTATCCTCGCAAATCCAAAGGCTTATTTGGTGCAAAACAACCAGCGTATCTCGAGCTTGAACGAGAACGAATAGCGGACATTGGCGACATTGGTTTCACGCTGGTGTGTATGCTTCACGAGTCTGGGAAACATGCACATGTACATGTGTAGTATTTCGAGCTCAGGTTTAGTGTTGTAAATTGGTTTTTGAAGATACCCTGTACCGTACTTTTTTTGTATATACTGGCACTTGTTGTATGTTGGGATAATGGAATATTTGCAAGCTTCACATACATACATGAATCCGAACAAATCCCAGCGATAACATACTCTACATGTGGACCAGGAACATCTCCCATCTGACATCCACTATCCTTGCCTAATCCGAAGTTTCGGTGTCCAAGATTCAGGCTGATACTCGTCCGAGCCTGTTTTAGGCAAGGAGCTCCCTGATCCTTGAACGCGAGAACTGGGTTCAGGGGTTGGTATGACTTTCGAATATAGCGCAGGTACAGGCACGGAAGAGGTAGAAGGTGATGAAGCAGAACTAATAGCAGATGTTGACGAAGGTTTCTGAATTTGGTTTGGTCGAATATCGGAAGAATTCGAGATAATGTCCGGAGAAGTCCCACCCTGTATTCGGAGCTGAGCTCGTTCTTGTTGGAAACTAGCTTCTATGAGGGCAGCGTTTTGTTGGACATGTTGTTGCCTGGCGAGATCCATTTGAAGCTCCTGAGTTCGTATCAGTGGAAGCGGAGAATAAAATACAGAAATCCTGTTTTAGAACACACTTGGATAGAAGGTGGATTAGAACGGGTGTGAGCTAACCAGGCAGCCCATTGTACTAAAGAGAACTAAGTTGAGAACGGTCCGTGGAAGAGCATTCGCGCACGCACTCGGTAGCCTGTTCGAGCCGCCTATGTAGTTCCACATATCATCTGGGTTTCTATACTTCACAGAACGTTTTGGTCGCGCATAGCCTGTTGGGTCGGAAGTTAAACCCAACAGGAATACCAGTCACACAAGCCTCACCTGCACTCTTCAATGGGTTCGACCATTCATAATAAGAGTTTCCTGCGAGACGCGCGGTCTGAATGAAGACATTAACAGAGTGCCGAGAAACTGTGCACTAACCTTCCAGATCTCTACCAACAAAACCAGTCTAAGGTTCGGTAAAGCGAGCATGAAATTAGCAAGAGAGTAACAGCACGTACTGGGCGCCATATTCTACGCCATATTTTTCGGATTAAAGATGATTTGGACATTAAATTAAATTTCTATGAGGGACGAGGAGGAGATCGGTCTGAATTAGGGTTAGGGCTAATATATCCTGTATACGCGTCACGACGCGCGTCTCTTCGCAAAAATTAACCAGTTCACTCAACTCTTAGCTTTGCCTTTCTTAGATCTATGCCATCCGAAATGAAGTCTGAGAAGGAAGATAAGAAGGATGAGAAAAAGCAGGAAATTAAAGAGGAGGAGGAAGTGAAGAAGGAGCCTCCGACACCCTTGGCCGAAATCAAGGGAAACTTTGTGCTCATCGACAGGGCCGTTTCGACATTGGAGCCTAGGTTCACTCATAGAGTGCTCAGGACACTGACAACACTCGTGAAGAAAATAGATGTGGCGATTATCCGTAATGCTATCGAGGAAGTATACCCCAAAGGTGCATTCTCATTATCAAATCCCAGATACACTAGATATCTTTAACAATCACCCATAGAATCAGCTACAAAGACCACACTACTTTCATGGCTTCCTTCTTCGACCACTGAAGACGTCGATATGCAAGTAGATTCTATCCCCACTTCCGCGACAACCGCTAAACCCGTACCAATAACTTCCGAGCCTGTCCCGGAAATCGATATCTATCTTCGGCTGCTTATTATTAACCAGCTGCTGAAGACAGGAGGCGACATTTCGAAAGCGAAGGATCTTTCGTTCGAGACAGTCAAGAAGATGCAGGCTCTGAATCGTAGAAGCCTGGACTCGATCGCTGCCAAGGTTTGGTTCGCTGTTGAACGCGCCTTTGAGTTAGGCGGAGATTTAGCGGAGGCTCGTCCGTAAGTCGAGCTCAATGACAAGATCACGATTAAACTAACGCGTCCTCCTTCAGGATGTTCCTGGCCGCGCAACGAACTGCAGCCCTACGACACGACGACGATACTCAAGCTTCCCTCATCAACCGTCTGCTTCGCTCATACTTGGCTTACAGCTTATATGATCAAGCCGACAAGCTAGTATCCAAAACGACGTTCCCTGCATCCGCCGGCAACCCTCAATACGCTAGGTACCATTATTACCTTGGCCGGATAAAAGCGGTGCAGCTCAACTACAGTGACGCACATACGAATTTACAACAAGCCATCCGCCGTGCGCCGCCAGCAACTGTAGCACCAGGCTTTTACCAGGCTGTACACAAGCTTTTTGTGGTCGTAGAACTTTTGATGGGCGATATTCCGGATAGAAGTATTTTTAGACATCCTGTGTTAGAGAAACCGTTGAAAGGATATTTCGAGATCGTTAAAGGTATGTACATGATGATGCTAATAACCTGTCGTTCGCATACTTAATTTCGATTTTTCTTTCTAGCCGTACGCACAGGCTCCCTCTCACAATTCCAACAAACAGTTCTTAAACACGCTACACTCTTCCAAGCCGACAAGACGCATACCCTTATCACTCGATTACGACAGAACGTTATCAAGACCGGTATCCGTCGACTTTCCCTTGCGTACTCGCTCATTTCACTAAAAGACATTTGCGTAAAACTGCACTTGGATTCGGAGGAAGACGCTGAGTATATCGTTGGAAAAGCTATTCGGGATGGTGTCATTGACGGTCGGCTCGTCCACGAGAAAGGATGGATGACTTGCGGCGGTGCTGGTGGTGTCAAGAGAGGATACGGGGCCGAAGTAGCAGAGACCTTTTCTAGGAGAATTGGTTATTGCTTGGAACTACACAACCAAAGTGTCAAAGTGGGCTTCCAGACCTTTTCAAACTGCTGACTTGTTACTGATCTATTTCTGTAGGCCATGCGTTATCCTTTGAATGCTCACCGGAAAGAACTTGCAGACGCGGAAGGAGCCCGGGAACGGGAGAAAGAGCTAGCGAAGGAAATACAAGAGGGTGATCTGGATGATGAAGACCTTGGCGGCGAGTTCTGAATAAAATATATTAGAATACTTGTTGCCTTCAGCATAAACATTTATCTTTGCATCTTCATTGCAATTGCGAGGAGTCAAAGCTGTTTCATCGACCCTAAACTGGATATCTCACGCGCCTTTCTTTTTGCGCTCACCTTTCTCTACTGAAATACATTTTTCTGTTTATATCGAATGATATTGTGACAATATAATACCTCAACAACCCGTAAATGCTGGAAGCAGAGTCAGAGCCGTTGCCTGTCTTGTTACCAACAAAAGCACTTCCCCAAAAGCTCTCGATACCCCATATCGAATGGACGCCGAAAAGATATCAGGACCCACCGCAGCCTCCGCCAGTAGATGATGCTAGGGCGCAGGAGCAGGAACTCGCGCATGCGAGGCAATTTATGGATGGAAAGCTTGTCAAGAAGACGAGGCCCAGGCGAACAGTGGATTTTAATGGTGGAATGGGTAGATGGGATATAGTCCGTTATTTTTTTCGCACTTTTGAACTATAATCATAGGTACTAAGATTCCTTTGTAGCTACGAAAATTGCGTCCAAATCCACAATATACTCATCATATGAGACCATGTCCTCCTTCAATCATCAATGTGCGTACAATATTAGTTCAATCTTTGTGTAATCCAACTTGGAATCCAGCTTTTACCGCCAAAAGCCTATCCAGAGAATTCTTCTACTTCGTTGTGTACGAAATTTGTTCATACTTCGACAAACAAGATTCGTTGTCCTGTAAACGTGGTCACAGTACGTTGTTTGAACTATGATTTCTGATGCTTTCTTCGGTCACAAACACATCTTGATTAGTGGACCCCAGAAGGCCGAAGAATCCTCACAGGCTCAACCTCTGGTGAATTCACGCTCTGGAATGGACTGACGTTCAACTTCGAGACGATCCTCCAAGCGCACGATACAGCTGTTTGCACCCTTTCATTTACACATTCTGGCGCGTATCTGGCTTCCGCAGACAAGACAGGCATTATAAAATACTTCGAGCCCAACATGAACAATCTTACCGCCTGGCAGGGATCCAATTCCCGAGAAGCCATCAGAGGGATTAGTTTCAGTCCGGATGACAGAAGGTTTGCAACTGCCAGTGATGATTCCAGTGTTAGGATTTGGTCGTTCCAGGAGAGCAGAGTTGAAAGTGTATTAACAGGTGAGCCTTTTTCTCCCTTGTACACAGGATTTTGTTGAGCCTTGTGCTCAAGGTCACGGATGGGACGTGAAATGCGTACAATGGCACCCGACCAAAGGACTTCTTGTCTCTGGAAGTAAAGACAACCAGATAAAATTTTGGGATCCACGGACAGGTACCGTGTTGAGCACTCTGTACAGTACCTTTCACTCTCATGCAAGTTTCATCGTTGATTCCCGCTTTCAGTCACCAGCATAAAAACACCATCCAAGCTCTTGCCTGGTCTCCAAACGGCAATCTCGTAGCCAGTGCTTCTCGTGATCAGACAGTGCGCGTATTTGATATCCGGGCTTTAAAAGAGTATCGTGTGCTCAAGGGTCACAAGAAAGAAGTGTGCTGTAAGTCCGAACGTCTACTCTTGTTGTGGCTACATAAGCTAAACCTCATGCTTTCATTTTTCATTAGCTGTGGCCTGGCATCCGGTCCATCCAGTCCTTGTCTCTGGCGGTTCAGAAGGCTCTATAATCCACTGGGATCTCTCCTCCGAAGAACCCTCTTCCTCGACGCCTTTTATTCCACCCCCTACTGCAAAATCCAACCTATCCAACCTCCCTGCACATCTTACCCTTCCACCGACACCTACAACATTGCCTCGTGCCACCCTCGCCGAAGCACATGACTCTAATGTTTGGTCGCTCGCTTTCCATCCACTAGGGCATCTGCTTGTCTCCGCATCGAACGACCACACAACAAGGTTCTGGTCCAGAGAACGCCCTGGAGATAGCGATGCGGTGTTCAGCGCAGGTGGTGAGAAGCCTCCTGCTGCTGTGGATGGCGCAGATGGTGGCTGGGATGATGAAGATATGGCAGTGCCTGGGTTTGGTGGAACCGGAACAGCAGGCGGGTGGTATGGAAAAGAGGAAGAAGGATATGAGGGAGGAGTTAATGGGACTGGTGCACCATATGGCAACGGTAATTTATCTGGCCAAAATGGGTACGATACCAGCGACAGAGGGTTCGGAGGTGGCTATAATGGATCTGGCGGAGATGACGACTACAGTATTCCTGGAATTGGGGATTCTGGCTTTGGGTCTACAAGTGGCGGTACAAATACGATTTCTGTCCGCGCGAACGGCCCGTTGCCTCCACAGGAGGAGGCAATATATGGATCAGGGAATGGTGCAACAAATGCAGATGAATGGTATAGTGGAGGCGGGGACAGGGACAGAAGTGGTGGCGGTGATAGGGGTTACGATTCTTGGGGTCGGGGTGGTGCGAGCCGAGACGGGGGAGGTAGACAAAGATGGGGAGGCAGGCGGTCACGGTATTAATTCTTTGAGACAGTTCTATGATCAAAAATAACAAAGTACGGTACTGATATTGCTACAACGAGCCTCTGATTATTTGCTTTCATACTACAGCACTATCTGCTTGAGTATCATTCCTGCTATGATCTGTTGTGAACAGAGACAACTTATTCCGCCATTCGACGCCTCCCAATTGGACACGTTATGTGTGAACACTCACGATTCACGATACTTGAGTAGACCACGGTATATTCGAGGAGACGCGCGAGATATAACAGATACAAGATGTGGAAGTCAGAAGAAGAAAAAGGAGAGAACAGTGGTAGCACTTGGGTCCTGAAGTAGTATATGTATAGCGTGAAGGCGTTTAGTACGCGTTTACACCAAAGAGTTTCTCTGGATATTCTGTAGCTCGATTGACTGATGCCCTGTTCCTTGACCTATTGTCGGTCGGGCCTGCAACAGCGCCCAACCTTTGATCAACGCTGCAACGGCTCCTTCTATGAGCAACCACAGACCGTACAACAGATAAGACAGCAGGTAATGAACATACGTCCGGAATGATGTTTGTTCATTTGAACGGCGGCTCCATAAGGCGAGGGCTGTAACACACCAAAGGACGAGCACAGCGACGACACCCCACGCACTGCTTACCAGCGAACGGACAGGAATGTCGGAGTTGCTATAGCACATAAAGCAGAATGCGATGAGAAAGCAGATTACTCTGTTTGTAAGGCTTTAATCAACGCAAAAGAACTGCGAAGGGTATTTAGTATGCGTGCCCCCATATCAACAAAGCATACGGCACGCTGTATATAACGGCAAGCGATGCTACTCCATTAATCTTCCAAGTGCGTAAATTTTTTGCCTATGTAGTCGTCAGATGAACACCCATCCTGGTCAAAATAAATCATACAGCATCTTCGGCAGTTTCATGTGTATTTGTTCGGTATTTGCGTGCAAGTACCAGACCAAGGATCATACTCCCAAAACTAGCAACGATGGATAAGAAGCTGGCAATCTGGACGGGCGAACGTCCGCGTAAAGCATTAGAATTGTCGATAGATTGGATAGCCAGAAAGCCCACATTTGCGTTGAGGAGCACAGTGTTCTAGAATATAATCAGATAAAAAAGTGCGACATGTTGCCACTCTTCATTCATCTTGCCAGCAAAATTTGCCCACGCAGCTTCGTGGACCAGACTATCCACCCACAAAGTTGACAGTTCCGATAATACAAATCTGGTGCCGAAAATAAAACAGGAGACAAGCTTCTCATCCACCAAGGTCGACGGTGTTGAAGACGATCAGCCTTATAGTGGATTGACTGGTCGCGGTCGAGTCGAGCGCCGGGTTGGCCATTAAAGTGAAGAAAACGTAGTCGCGCTTGAGTATACATGTCAATGAAGGACCAAAGCTGTGTGTCTATTTTACTCACCGAATATATACATTATACGGCCTGCAAGTCGCATTAACGTCTTGGATACATACAATGGAACGTGAGCACACATACTATATGCGGAGACACCTCCTCCGGTACTAGGGTTCTCTGAAAAGAATGGACATGATTTGATTGAACAACTAAGCAGATGCAGCTTACTTCGTAAATTGTTGAGGAGGAGCATCATTTCTTTCAAATCGGATACACTGTATGGGACGGTACTAGTAGAGGAAGTAATCGTATCTGTGAGGAAAGTTGTTGAGTATGCTCCGGAACAAAGAGGGGAAAGAGATCTCCCACCACAGATAGAATGTGAAAGGATATCATGCAGTTCATCCACGACCTCGACAGTAAGACTGTATGAGTGAGGAAATAGATGACAATGGTACCAACACTGTGAGACAACAGCATGCTCTATGGAAAATCATCAACACAAACGAAGAGGTGTAGAAAAATTATTACCAATATGCGTTGCAGGAGTGACTCCTACCACCTCCCACCACACAGAAAAAATGTTGGCATCGACGGTATCGAGCCAAAAGATAGAGCGAGAGGCGTGATCCGCTATATAGTATTCGCAGATATAATCGTCGGGATTGCCTTCGTCCGTTCCTAAGTTGAAAACAATGTTAGCCCGGAATGGTAATCGAATGTCCCGAGACCCTGTAAAATCGTCGAATTCACGAATGCAAACCATAACACGGTCTTTGATAAGATCGTCCAAGATGTTTGCATCGGTATAGAACCTCGGGTCGCGAGACCTCTGTCAAAAATCGGCGAGTATTAGCTCAAATATTCCTCAAGACACTGCAAACCATACCCCACTGAATTGATAGACATAACAACAAGCACCTTCCGGATGAACCAGCCTTTTCCATCCCTTTAGAATGTATTCATTTCTGCCCCCTTTATTGTTAGAAAAAAAAAGAATCTACAATGGGTATAGCCTGCTTACGATACGAAGCTTGTCAGAGGCTGAATCGTGTAAGGTATGCGTTCATCTGGACTGGAAAATACCATGATCAATAATCGAACTTGGGCACAGTCCACGAAAGCGCCTCACGCAAAATATAGTGCCTCGTAACGAGAATGACTCTCAGTTACTATAGGGCGAAACTTCTGATGTACTTTGCAAAGCTGTTCATCTTCGGCAAGGGTGCACGGGCCATTGTCGTAAAACGACGCTGGACCATTGAAGAAGGAGGAGTACATGTTATCTGTGTCAGGTAAACAGCTAGCACATATATTAGCGGTGACCCCTTGTTCTGGAGACAGTGGTACAGGTATAGAAGAAGGTGGTAGTCCAGTTACTTTTCCCTCAGGGTTTTCAGGCCATACGCCAGGCTGCGAAATGTCTTTTCTACAAGCCCGTTCTAATCTGCAATGGCGCAAAAGAAGAGTACACAAAGAGAGTGCAGCCTTAAATAAACGAACAGGTAGACTGTTACAGAATCTTTTCACGAGGAGAACAATTTTCTGCAAATGTTCATGAGGTTTGATCATCAGCGATAACAATGTAAAAATAATTACTACAAGTTGGCTACAATGTTGATTTTGAGTTGCACTGCTCTATTTTTATGGTTCCACAGCAGTCACTTGGGTATCACCAGTACTTTTCCTGTCCGTTCTACTGAATAGAGACGATTTTCTCCACAATTCACCTACTACAGTCCCCACTGAGCTTTTGCGGATATTTTGCAGCTCAACTGGCCGCTGTTGCGGCTCTTGGACGGTCGTCAGTCGGACCTGCAACAGTACCCAACCTTTGATCGCCGCTGCAACGACTCCGTCCGTGAGCCACCACAGACCAAACAACAAATAAGACAGCAGGTCATGAACATATGTCCAGAAAGAGGCTTGATCATTTGAACGGTGATCCCATGAGGCGAGGGCTGTAACACACCAAAGGACGAGCACAGCAACGAAAAACCATGCACTACTCATAAGTGAGCGAATTAGAACATCGGAGTTGCTATAACACATAAAGGAGAAGGCAACAAGAAAACAAAGCACACTGTTTACAAGGGTAGTTAGTACACGCAAGGACCGACGAAGAGCATCTGCACATACCCCCACATCAAAAGGGCATATGGCACACTGTATAAGATGGCAAGCGATGCTACCCCCAGCCGATTTCGCTCCCATGAGCGTAGGAATTTTGCCTAGAATGAATCAGTTCGGGCTATCGTCTTGTACAAAAATAAAGCACACAGCATCTTCAGCAGTATCTTTAGCCTTGGCTCGATGTTTGCGGGCAAGGACGAGACCAAGGATGATGCTCCCAAAGCTGGCAACGATCGATAAAAAGCTAGCAATTTGGGCAGGCGACCGCCCAGGAGAATCACTAGAGTTGTCTACGGACTGAATAGCCAGGAATGCCACGTTTGCGTTCAGGAGCACCGTGTTCTAAACATTACATTAATTTGGATGACATGGGGAGCCTTGATGGAAAACACACAAAGAGAATGACTTGCTGCCACTCTTCATTCATCTTGCCAACAAAATCTGCCCACGCAGCTTCGTGAACTAGACTATCCACCCACAAAGTTGACAGTATCCGATAATACAAATCTGGTGCCGAAAATAAAGCAGGAGACAAGCTTCTCATCCACCACGGTCGACGGTGTTGAAGACGATCAGCCTTATAGTGGATTGACTGGTCGCGGTCGAGTCGAGCGCCGGGTTGGCCATTAAAGTGAAGAAAACGTAGTCGCGCTTGAATATATATGTCAAGGAAGGATCAGAACTGTGTGTCTGTTTTACTCACCGAATATATACATTATACGGCCTGCAAGTCGCATTAACGTCTTGGATACATACAATGGAACGTGAGCACACATACTATATGCGGAGACACCTCCTCCGGTACTAGGGTTCTCTGAAAAGAATGGACATGATTTGATTGAACAACTAAGCAGATGCAGCTTACTCCGTAGATTATTAAGGAGGAGCATCATTTCTTTCAAATCGGATACACTGTATGGGACGGTACTAGTAGAGGAAGTAATCGTATCTATGAGGAAAGTTGTTGAGTATGCTCCGGAACAAAGAGGGGAAAGAGATCTCCCACCACAAATAGAATGTGAAAGAATATCACGCAGCTCATCCACGACCTCGACAGTAAGACTGTATGAGTGAGGAAATAGATGACAATGGTACCAATATTGTGAGACAACAGCATGTTCTATGGAAAATCATCAACACAAACGAAGAGAAGTAGATAAATTATTACCAATATGTGTCGCAGAAGTGACTCCTTTCACTTCCCACCACACAGAAAAAGTGTCGGCGTCGACGGTATCGAGCCAAAAGACAGAGCGAGAGGCGTGATCCGCTATATAGTATTCGCAGATATAATCGTCGGGATTGCCTTCGTCCGTTCGTAAGTTGAAAACAGTGTTAGTTCTCAATGACAGTTCGACACCGAGAGAACGGGTGAAATCGTCGAAGTCAGTTATGCAGGTTACAATACGGTCTTTGGTCAGATCATCCATGATGTTGGCATCGGTGTAATACCTCTTTGGGAAATCAGTTAATGTTAACAGTAATTGAAGATGGTCCAATGGAGCTCACCCCATCTTGATAGGCGTAATAGCAAGCACCTTCTGGATGGATCAGCTTTTTCCATTCCGTTGGCAATTCTTTCTCGCTGTATTCTTCAGTGTTGAGTCAAGCATATTCATTCTTCGAGTGTGCTTAACGTACAAACCAAAGGAACTTGTCAGAGGTTTGATAGTGTAGGTCGTGCGTTCATCTGGACTAGAAAATAGCATTTCTTCAGTGCCTGCGGCAAGAAATGTAGGAACTAAATCACACAAAAACCAATCGTTCATATCTGGAGTGGTTTTCAGGGGGCATGGGGCGGAATCTCTCGTGTACTTCGGAAAGTTGTCTGACTTCTCGTTCCAATGTAATTTCAGCGAGGGTATACGGAGGGCCTTCCTGGATAGGAGAAGTCTGCATGGGCATAGAGTCAAATTCTTCATCGTCTGGACCCCGTTCGACATTGATGTCAATTCGGGATCCATGACTGCTCGGGTAAGGACTGACGGACCGAGAAATAGTATGGAGACTAGCGGGACGGGAGCCTTGTCCAAGAAAGCTAGTGGGTCGAGAAGATAACCGCGAAGCTGATCCACTAAGGCGAGCGTGGTGTCCAGAAATTGCCGGGATATCTATATGAGGGTTTGAACGATTTCTGTAATCCAAATTTCCCGAACGATTCGAGCGCGAAACACTCAGCAAGTGCCTAGATGACCGTTGCGCATCTGCTTCACTATGAACAGACCAAGCGCTGACATCCTGCGACGACGCTGGAACGCTGGGCCCACCGAACGGATAAGGATGAAGAGTGTTCTCGACTGGTAGACGACTAGCACATATCGTGGTGGAAATCACTTTTCCCGGTAGTGTTGTAGATGAAGGGGGAAGTTCTATGACCGAATGCTTTCCAGAGAAGTCAGGACTTGCGCTGAAGCCTCCCTTCTTCTTTCGGCCCCTGGACACAAGGAAACTGTAGAGAGAAAGTACGTATCGAATAGTCAATCGCACTGGTGGACTGTTATACAATCTACGAAAGAGCAGGATAATTCTCTGAAGGAGGTTCATGGAGGTTCCAGGCTGAAGTGAACATTTGTTTGAATGCGAAAAAATAGATGATGGCGCCTCTTCAGGATGTACCTGTAAATGGAAAACACGAGGCGGAGTTCCCACCCACACAAACAGTGACACTGCAGTGCTGTTTTGGCTGTATCCTTCTGACACCATTGGCTCTCATTATTAAATGGCGAAACAAGAAAAAGCAAGGCTTGAGCAAGGTAATATGGTACATAAATAAAAATACAGGAGTTTGGAGAGCAGATATAGATCGAATTTACCACCCTCATTAACGGTTTTCCATTATTCCACTTAAGAGTAGCGGGGACCGAATTTTTTCACCTCCATAGCTTTGATCTCTGCAAAAAAGGTTAGCGCTTAGCATCCACAATGCTCATCGGGAACTCACGAAGGGCCAAATGTTTCGAATGAAAACGATCCATAGCCAAATTCCCTATAGTCTAAATTAGTCCACTATCAGAAAGAGAGAACAAAATATACTATACCCATAGCATACCATAATCCAGGTATACCCATGTCTTTCCAAGAACCATTAATCTCTCCCTCTTTGTTCAGACCCCACACAGGACTACATTTATCGGCGACGTCGTCCCCACAAATCTTGCGAATAAGATTGCGCGCATCTCCAAACCTGAAAGAGTTCGCGTAAATGCACTCTGAACAAGAGCTGAGAAGAACTCACCCAGTTGCAAAAATTACAACATCTGCAGGAATCTCACTGCCATCTTCAAACTTGAGCCCCGTCTCTGTGAACGACTGCAATATACTATCATTCTTGAGTTTGATTTTGCCATCTATGATCATTTGGCTGGCTCCGACATCTACGACGATCGTTAGCGTTATATACGGTGCAAGGGACAGTGGCCAATTTCACGTACCTAAATAATATCCCGAGGCTTTACTCCAAGCTTCGAGAGTATTTCAAAGGTCAAGACTCGGAGTAAAACTGGCGAGTACGTTTTGCAACCAACCTAACATTCCGAACCCTGTATCGTTTATACCCATGTTCAACTTGAAACCGCGTTTGCGAAGACCGTCGAGTATGTCCCTGCGTAACGAGCAGGTCGTCTCTTCTGTGCCTTTATAGGATGAAAATCAGAACACACTTGTCTTTCTCGGCAATCGCCTCAGTCGCTCGTTGTGCGAATCCGTGCATCATAAACCCTAGGGGGAATGACGCATTGATTCTGTCTGCAAGATCTGTGGGCAGAGCGGCTTCGGCGTAGAGATCTACATGAGAACCCATTATTGAAAAGTTGGACTCTTGAAGTAAGAGTTAACAGCGACACACTCGAGAAAAGAACATCCCAGCCAGCCTTTGTGCTCATGATGTATGTAGAACTGCGCTGGTACATCGTTACATCTGCAGAACAATCGATGAAAACATTGCTTGAGAATGGAACCGGGTGCGCGTACCAACACCATTGAGGTAATAATCCGAGGCAATGTCATGGCCTAAATCGTTGTCGGTGAATCTATCATAGGTCATTTTCTCAAACTATTTTACCAGAGGTGCATGCCCCAATGACCACAACTTTCTTTCCAATGTGGTCGGACGCCAAATTATGTTGACTTGAATGGAGTATCTGGCCTTTGAACGAATCCTTGACTCTGCAATTAGCAAAAAAAAGAAAAATCACGATTTGAGCGAAGTCTTACCACGCCAGGATACGAGGGCATGTTTGGTTGATTACCATTGAGGCCAGTGGCGAAGATAAGATGTTGAATGCCTTGAAAGTTTCGTTCTCTTCCATCGGAAAAATGCACAGTGACAGCCCAAGTATTGTTCGCTTGGTCCCGAACGGCTTTCGTAACTTCGCAGGAAGTCCAAACATTGAGTTCCATCGCATCGGCGTAGTATTCCAACCACCCAGCAAGCTTGACCCGGCAAGTGAGTATTATCGATGCTAAAAGGGACATGCACAGCACATACTTTTGCCGCAGGGGAATATGCTGGCCAGTTCGGTGGAAAGCTGAGTTGAAGAACGATTGGTATACGTCAACATACCCTTAAAAATATGCGTACGGAAGATATGGCATATGATCATACCCTAACACAAATGGAAAAATTAGAGTGATATAGTTCATTGCGATGAAAAAACGTACAAACAGGATCATGAAGACACAACGCTTTATACCGGTTCCGCCAGCTATCCCCAATCCGAGGATTCTTTTCCACTACCAAGGCAGGAACATCGAGCATTCTAAGTCGAGCCGCAATTTCTATGCCACCTTGACCGCCTCCTATAATCAAAGCAGTAGGTTCCTTGTCTTCGAATGCGCCTTCGCGCAGTCTCAAGGCCTCCCATAATCCATGGTTGGGCTCCAAGTTGCGCAAGGCCCCGACCTTTTCAGGAAATCCCTTCAAATCTTCGAGATTAGTGAAGATGCAATTGGCCTTCCAGTGACCATCTGCTTGAGGAACAAGACGTCCGATACCAGATGCAATACCCGTATTTCCCACTTCAAAATCAAACAAGAACGAAATCCAAAGGAGATCAGGATATGGTTGCTGAATGCCGAGGAATTCGTCGCGAAGTTTGAATTCCTTTGGTCGCGAGATCGATAAACGATCTGAGAGGAACTGTCTAATCTTGTTGACACCAATGAAGGTTCGGAAATTCCAGGTAAAGGCCAGTATATCGCGCCAATAGGATTCAGCATTGAACAGGTCCAAGGCCCCGTCAACATCGTTTCTTTCCAAGCACGCTGCAAATCGGATGAACCATTCTGAAGCGATCTTTTTCGCGTCTACTTCGTCGGGTGATATAGACGCCACTCCGAGATGGTCCAGAGTGGGTAAAGGAAATCCTTCGAGGTTCAAAGTCATGGTAGGGATTGAATCCTAAATAGTCTGAGATAATAATGCTTCTTTAAGTAGCGCAGTGACTGATCAGCTGGTTCCGTGTGGCCTTGCACGGACCGGTGGAGGAGAACGAAGGGAGCGAGCATAGGAGTCTGCGATCCTCGGTGATCTAGTAGTAGGACGAATCATGTGTTAGGGTACCATTACAATGAACAGAATAAAGATCTTCTACCAAACTTTATGGATGCAATTATTGACAGCGATTAGTACATAGTAGATACATGTTTACACTGAACGACGGTTTGCCAAAACAGGGCGTTAGAATACAGTTGTTTACTTAGAAAGTTCCAACACGATAAAACCCACCATCTCAGTGACATCTAAAGAACTGCCATTTGCCTCACCTACGTATTCCGTTGCTCGAATGAAGAAACACTGTCAGAGAAGTGCCCTCAAACCATATCATTTTCAGCTTTGTCACTTTTAAAAGTTTGTGTGTTCAGGTTCCATGAGGTCCTCGAGGTAATTCGCAGGAACCAAACCAACGCTAGAGCTGCAGACAGGCCACAGCCAACAGCGTAGAACGTTCCAACTATGCGACTGAGCATCACCATGGTGTTCAGGGCTAGGAAGATGAGAGACCACAGTTGAAGACCACTTGGTAGTGCATACGACAATGCTACAAGTTGGAAGTCGTATTTTGACGAATGAAGAGCCGTAAGATGTTCGTGCTGGCATAGTTTGATGAGCAAATTATGCATGAAGAGATGATAAAATGAGCTGAGCTTACCACATCATGCGCACACACATCGTCAGACTCTAATCGATCGTAACGATGCACCAAGATCATGGAAGTAAGCAAACTCGTGCAAGCGAGAGAAGCGGAGGCAATGCCCAACAGAGGTTCGCATTGTACGAAGAACAAGAATCCGTGAAGCCTGTCGTACAATCGTCAGTAACTCTCGGAATGTGACAATTAAGATGAAACGTGCATTATGATCGCAAATGCCTAAAGGAGACGGGGTTTCGATAAGTACTGGAGATAGAAGGCACTTGGATGTGACTGCTTACATTCCAGACGGACCTTCTCCAGCCTCGCAGACACCGACGTATGAAAGGCCGCCATTGACTGAAGTATACCAATCGGTCGACAAAAAGGTCATCGAGTTTAGCCTGATAGGTATCGGACGCGGCAAACGTAATGAATCGTGTTACAGCTGAGATCCGACTGGAGGACTGCGGAGGATGGTATAGGATTGCCTGATCTCGGGAAAGGCGACTGGTCTCCTGCCCGTAGTGTGTTACGAATCTGTTATCACCTGAGTCCAGTATCAGTATTTTCATACAGAGTTTGAGTTTCGATGACTAAGAACTCACAAACTTGTCTCCAAAGCCGTGCTACACCAATTACTAAGTAAGACAGTGCATTTTGGTCATGAAATGCGATGTATGAACTTACCGATAACACATACTTGATGTCCATCGGCGCTTCTCTCTCTCGCTAATTTGAGAATTTTGATGAATTGTGCACATTCCTGCTGAGTGTAGAAAAATGTGGAGTTTTGAGAGGTCATTTGATCTGGAGATGAAGGTCGAAACGCGTCGGAAGATGTAACCGGTAAACCAAATCGTGCAGGCACACCTGTCAGAGCGAAAGACAGCACGCATAGAAGGTCATCCACGACCTTTACAGGAAGCCCACCAAGATGCATAGGGAAGTGCTCGATGTGCGTCCAGTACAGATATTCGAGATAAAGGCCTTGCGGGTGGACCATGAGTTTGCATCAATAGAACAAAAAAAAGAAAAAGAGCGCACTCAGATGAGAGGGGGAATCAACATTCGGTATTCCCAAGTCCTCGCTTGGTATTGCCTCCAGCCAGAATTGGGACCGTGATGCATGGTCAACGAGGTAGTACGCGCAACCTGCATCTTCGAGCAGGATATACAGCTCAACGCTGTCCGAGAGAGGAATGTTCTTCTCTTCGAGAAGGTCTTCGATTATTTTGACCCAGAGGAGTACTTTGTCTAAAATCTCCGTAGCATAAAGATAAGCATCTGTGGTGACTTGGAGGGCTGAGTTGCGATGAAAGTACAGTTGGCCTTCGGGATGGGTGTGTGCAGTCCATCTGGATGGTAGATAATGGGGTCTGTGAGGAGACATCAGAACACCCAACAAAGGATAGGAGTATGGGTGACCGTACATTAAGTTTTGAAAGCCGGGAGAAAGAACTACACTATGAGGAGTTGCACTGTAATATTGTCGTGAGTGGAGAACTAGGAATAATTGGATTGTAAGGCTGACAATAAGCATTTGTCGTAACGCCCTGTATCCAGAGCAGTTATTGGGCGAAGGTCTTTCGGAGAGCCGTTAACATAGTGACTGATGACTTTTTCAGATCGTACAAAGGCGCTCATGAGTGTGGAAGAAAGAGAAGGAGGGAAAGGCTGACAGGCTATAAGCAATTATCATAATGATCTTGTACAGCTTTTCGCTTAATGACATGAAGCCCATTGAACCCGCTGGCTCGTGAAGCGGTACAAGTCAATGTACCTTGGCCATAGCTCTTGGCCATATATTATGTTGACGCTTAGATTCGTTGTTGAAATCAAGTAAAGATTGTAGATAAGTTGTAGGCTACCATGGAAGCGCGCTGATTTGATTCTTCATGTTGTATCAAATCAATTAGACGCTTGGATTTGCGCTGCAGGTGCTGAACTCTGTATTGGGATACACGGCGGAAAGGCATCCGGGGCAGTACTGGGCGACGTCAAAAGCTGTTCACTTGAATCTAGAGTATATATCGGTAACGCGGTATTACTCTTCTTCCGCCATGTTTACAGACATTCCCAAGAAGTGCGACAACCGAGCATTTCTACCTTATGACTATGACTAACTCAAATATTCATCCTCACACTTAGAGAGGATCCGCTATCATTAGCCACTAAAGAGGAGCCGGAGGACAGATCAAATGATTCTAGTCTAGACAATGCCGCCAAGGATGATTCAACTCCTGGCCAGAAGGACCTTGTTACAGAAACAAAGGCACCCCTCGAAGTATTTGACGCAGACATTATCGAGAGCACGGATAAGGGGGAAAAGACAGAGGAGAAGGATTTGGACGATGATGTAGAGCCTGTACGGCCCGAGTGAGTCTTTCCAATATTTTATGAAGGAGTCTTCTAACTGTTCATTCTAGACAACGACCTCGCGGTCGTGTCAAGCCACCTGTCTCTGGTCCTCCTAAACCTAAACCGAAGTAACAACGTCTGGCGTCAATTATTGTCCAGAAGATTCGTATCTTATGTAGGCCCCATGTAATAGCATTTTCACCGAGTCTTTGTCTCGTGCCCATGAAGACCATTTTGCGTTCTGTATGATTATATACGTACTTAAAAATACAGCATTTCAAATAGCATGAGTAATGCTTGCGCCTTTCTATTTGTGCGGACTCCATAAAACAGCGCTGAAAATGAAAGCATTGAACATTTTAGTAACGCCTTCAGGGTATAAACCTGTACAAGTTTCAGGCTCTCAGGGTCTTATTTCTCAGACACACCGACTTTGAAGCTGTTAATTTCATATGTGGGACAAGCTTTAGAACCCGTGCCTACGCCACGGTGAATCACCAAGCTCGCACCATGGCTGCGGCTGGGTTCACAGCTTGTCGGGGGGGCAAGTACCCAAACTCCTTTCAAGCATCACTTCACAGCTCCCTCACTCCAAGTTTGTATATTGTAAATCTACTCTACTACATTGTGCCTTCAGCTTACATCAACATTTATTATATTTTTCTTTTTCCCCAAAATTACATGCAACAGCCTTATTGCTCTCACACTTATTGTCCTTCTTCAATGTGGCTCTTTTGTGTCTGTCAAGCTATTGACAGATCATTGCTGTTTACCTTCTGCAACCACATTTCCTTTATATTGCCTTATTGTTTACCCATTGTATATCAACAGCTTTGGTTATGGTTATGAGCAGCTCTTATTGTATGTCCTCATGAGAACAGTGCAAGATAATTCTCATAGGTCACTTCCCACTCTAATCTATTAACATCCTCTTTACTCCTTATTAACTGTGCAATGCCTGTTTATCATTTACGAGAGAATGTACATGTGTAACAGTCATTCTACAGTAACTTGCATTTACTCATTCTATGTTACTTGTTGGACCAGTTACTCTCACCTTATTATGTTGCTTCAGATAGTAACTGATATCTTTCTTTATTTGGACATTGTACATAATACTCATTACTACTGGATCCATGTAGATGTTAAGATCATGCAACTCCAGAATGACAGAATAATCATGATTTAATCACGGAATAATCACAATATAATTGCGGAATTGGTTGGGAATGCAAAAGGATAATTTCCTTGTGAAGGGAGGAATGATTCTAGAGTGACAGAAAGGTAGTTGGACATTGACACTACTATTGGTAGTGCCCTCAACATGTTGATGGTCCAATATAAAGGTAATAGCAGCATCAGTCCATGAAGGTTGCTTTGCGGAATGTCAGAGCTGTGTTGAGAATGTATCATGGATAGTGAACATCTGTAATACAAAGAGAGAGCAGATCTAAGTCAATATTAAAACTACAGAACTACCTATTCAATGTCATAGCTTTATACTATGCATTACATAAGCATCACAAAGTGATACTAACTCCGAATAGACTAACTTGTGGAGTAAAGAACAAAGGAAAGGATATAATAGGTATAGTACTCATCTGATAATGATGAGGAAAGATGATGAAGGATTCCTGGGCTTAGGAACTCTTTGCGAAGTAGGTAAATGGATCACAGAATCACAGAATAACTTGATTCACATACATATGACAGTATCCCCCTGTTAGGCTTTTGCCCTTGAAAGCCTGTACTACCTTGTAACAGTAGAATGGGTGTGTGGGATATTAATAGAAAGGTGAATGGGAGGAAAGAATAATTGCGAATCAATAATTGCAACATTTGGAAGTGAATTAAAAAATCAATTGTGATGTTAAAATCCCCACAAAGTGCTTACTTCACCTAGGGAACGGTATTAGTTATTTTTTGATTTTTTTTGTGAATTGAAGTGTCATGAATCTGTGTAGTTATTGTGAAGGAATTTGGTAAAAATAGAGAGGGTAGTGCTTGATTTGAAATGTGGAACAAACAGATTGTAATCCAGTCGATAATTTGTTGCATTCATTGGCAAAATAACTTGTGAAGAATGGGATTTTATTGGAGGTGGATCAAAAGGATGTGGTATTGGAAATGGGTTTTAAGTTGGTGGTTTGTGTAGCTGGTATCCCCCTCTTTTTGCTAGATGTCCCAACATCTAGACAATGAGTAAGGAGTGTTGAGTAGCTATTGAACAAATTTGTTCATGATTCTGTGGAAGGAATTCCATGAATACAGACCCCGCAAAGGGGTGAAATTTTCAAACACCATTCAAAAATTTCACAGGTATAATTCCATGAGGAAAAACCCCTTGTAAAGGTGGTGAAGAAAACACTACAGGAGCCTTCCGCAAAGAAAGACCCCTTGTGAAGGGGGTGAAGACACCACTAGTTGACAACATTGATGAATTTTTTTGTGAAAAATCCGTTTAAGATGTGAGTCGACCATGAAGTGAGTCAATGCCTTTTCCAAATCAATTGTGAAAAGAGGTGCTCAGGTAAAAACCTTTTGAGCAACCAAAGGAAAGGGAGGGGTAGATGGTTCATCCAAAAAAATAGTTCAATGAAGAACTAACAGCTAGCATGAGCATGTCTGAAGAAAAATCCAAAGGACTTTCTGAAAAATTGAGACACAGGTGACAGATCCTGCAAGGGATCAGAGCTGCATACAAACAATTTGTTTGCAAAAGCAGAAGATGTCTAAAAGAAACAAAATGTTTAGTGGTTCGGAAAAAAATTGTTTCTTGAAGCCCAGTCAACCAACGGGTTGTAATGGGTCAAAAAACTGTATCCTAAAACTGCTTAGCATGATGAATCTGAAAAAAAAAAAAACTTAAGATGTTAAAAGGGTAGTAGCAGCACACCATAAATGAAAATTGATGAAGAACAAGTCTTTGTGAAGGTTTTTGGAAGGAAGACCATTAAGGGTGATGATTGATGAAGTGACGCTGGAGTTGGCATGAAGGATGTTTTATTGAACAAAGATGAAGTCAATTGAAGCAATCTGAAGAGCCAAACAAGGAGGTAAAATCATGGAACATATCAAAGAATTGTTCTGCGAAGTAAGAGTGAGCCCATAAGTAGAGAAAAAAATTTGTAATAAATGCATTGTCATTTTACAATGAAAGTGAGTTTACCCTTTTGAAAAGAGAGTGAAATGATGTTAGAAGTAAAGGATCAACATGATGAGTGTTAGTTTTAATATACTGTTAAGATCATGCAACTCCGGAATCACAGAATAACTCAATTCACATACATATGACAGTAGATAGGATCTTACAAACACTATATAAGTGTCATGAAATGCTCTTTTTCATTATTCTTTTCCTTTTCTTTTATTTACTTACCTAATCACTAAAGTGCTTACATTAGTGCTTATTATATTTTCATTTCTGTCTAGATTACACACATCAACCTTATTGTTCTCATGTTGCCGTTACACCTAGGCATGACTCTCTCATGCCTGTCAGCTCATTGACAAGACGATGTCACTATTGTCCCACCTCCATGCTTCTTTTTATATTGCCTTATTGTTTACTCACTGAATACCTACAGCCTTACTTATGGATATGAGTGACTCTTATTGTAGATCCTCATGGTTACGGCGTGAGATGATTCTCACAGCTTCATATCCCATTAGTATATAAGACTTAGTATTTTGTAGTTATATTCCTTAGCTCTATTCTTGTCTATACTCCTTGGTAGCTAGACTTGTAGTTGGGTTGCTTTATTCATCCTCATTGCTTTCTCATCCTCTTGCTCATCAACTATTGTGTGACACCTGGTTATCTCTTGTGAGAGCTAGTCAGCCACTGACAGAAGAATAGAGCTTCTACTACATACCACCTGTCACAAACTGTTACAAACTTGCCTAGGATTCAATGCTCAGTTGGAAGCTAGTTTTCTCGATATGTTACACATTTCATCTTTACCAAACACACTTACCCCTCCCTACTATAATCCAACATGACCAACCAATCAATACATGCACCCAACATTCCAGAAATTACCAACCCTACCCCCACTCCATGCTGGGTGTTCGTCAATACACCAGGGAACTATGATGGTGTTATATCTATGCAAGCTAAGTCCTTACGAAGCTTTGCGAACCATTCTGCTACTTAGAGATATTACTTATATCCTTTTACCACTATGCAATTACTTGTTATCTCTTTTTATCCTTATCAGATTCACACTATTCCTTTTATATCCCTTCCTTTGTTCTTTACTTATGAGCTAACCCATTCGGGCATGGCATCGCTTCACGATCCTGACTTACATTTAGTATAAAGCTATGGTATCGAATAGGTAGTTCCTTAGTTTAAATATCAACCTTGATAACACTTTGATAGTGATACCAATTAATCACTTAAACATATCATCGTTTTAACATCCCTACTATCAGTATGTTCCATGACGGTCATTGTGAACGGAACATGTTTTCCTTTCTTCTCTTGCGGACACATGAAGTGTTGAGGACTCTACTAATAGTGGAGTCAAGGTCCAACTACTTAGTCTAGGATCATTTTACTTCATGAAGTAATTCTCTTTGCTATTTCCCGCAATCATCCCATGACCCTTTCCGATGATCCCTTTGTGCATGATCATAACAGCATATTTGTTCTGACACTCGGCACATTTGTCCTCATTACTATTCACATTCTACCCAACCAATTTTACCTTCTTCAACAATGGTCTATACAAGGAGCAGAAGAAACCGTACCAACACTGGAGGGTCTGACAAGTCGGTAACAGAGGAACCAGAAATGGTTAACCCTTTCACATCGAACATGACAGCCTTCGCGCCATTGGTGGAATCAATATCGGGAGCCGGACATTCTTGACATCGAGCTAACGTCTTTGGTCCAGCTCCAGGACAACCTGCTAGTGCGTGGGTTTCAAGTCATCATGCCCTTGGTCAACCTGACCATTCCAAATTCAAGTACCAAGTACTTTACACAGAAAACGGTGACCCCGTTACTGTTCAAACGCCGTGAAGAAATCACACAGCGATACCAACAACAGAGATGGAAATCCCACCATCTCCTACCACTTTTACCCTTGCTGACAGAATGCGTCAGCAACTAGCAAACACTCCCGGCCCTTCATGAGGTCGGATACCAGTTACCACAGTGGAAATTCTGGAAAACATCGAGGAAGTGGAAATCGATGAAGAGGTAGGTCCTGATGAGTCAGGAAATCCCGGGGAACCAGGAGGATCTGATCCCGATAGTCCTGGAGGTTCTCGTGTTCCTAGTCATTCTAGGAGTCCAGTGGAATGGGTAGGTAGAGTCCATCCGGACCCTACTGAACAACACATTTAAGGGTTCACTCGATACCCTCGGAACAGTTCTTGTGGGCATGAATGCTAGCAGCCCCACAGAATCTGGAAGATCGAAAGTCAAGGATCCTGAAGTATTCGACAGATCTGACTCATGGAAATTGAAAGGTTTCTTAGTCTCCTTATCTTTGGTATTTATTGATCATCCCTCGTATTTTACTGATCAAAAGAAGATCAACTATATGCTGTCATACCTCGGCAGCTCCGCAAAGGAATTGTTCAAACCAGATATTCTGGATCTGAATCTCTCTGCGATGCCAGCGTGGATGAGTTCCTTCACAGCATTGGTGAAGGAATTGCAAGATAATTTCGGTATGTACGATGCACAGGGGGAGGCTGAAGATAAGATCGGCACATTAAGAATGAAGGAATCCGATAACGTATGGAAGTATAACATCTGTTTCAATACCCTCGCGGTGTCTACTAACTGGGACTCACATGCCCTTAAATGGGCTTATCAACGCGGCTTGGCAAGTTGTATCAAAGATGAGATGGCTTGTCTTCCGGAGCTGAAGACACTTGCAGAATACCATTATGAGGTACTTCACATAGATAACAGGTACTGGAGATGAGAAGAAGAGCGGAAAAGAGAAGCCACTAGATCAACAGGTGTTTCCTCGGGAGGGAAAGCATTGAATATGTCAAAGAAGAACCCGTCAGGTTCTTCACAATCTCCCACATCCACCACCACCACAACCACAACCTCGACAAATAATTCAGGGAAAAAAGGTAAGGCGAGTGGAGGTGGAAGTTCCTCATCATCAACAAGTCCTGCGGTGTCTCAACCAGCATACATGAGCAACCTCAGCTCAGATGGAAAACTCCTCGCAAAGGAGTCGGAACATCGAAAGAAGTTGGGGCTGTGCGGATTTTGTGGCGGGAATCATAAGTTCAATGACTGCGAGAAAAGAAAGGCTTGTGAAACTTGTGGATGTGCTGCGGAAACACAGGAAGCAGTGGCAAGTACCTCTTCGGTATTGGAAAAATAGTCCGCAACTCCTGTACCCCAGTACAAAGCGGGAGTTGCATTGACCAGGTTCATACTACTGGGGAAGTTAAATTAAATGCATCCACTCTTTCCTATGATGAACGATCTTTTACTATACCTCTTACTATAGATTTCCCACTTCGCGATGTTTCTGCGAAGCTTTCCTTTGTCTCATTACTTGATTCTGGTTCTACTGATTGCTTTATTGATTCTCGTTTTGTGTATAAACATTCACTTCCTACTTCTTCTATTTCTCCAATCAATCTCCAACTTTTCGATGGTTCTTTATCTCTGAAACCAATTTCCGAGACTACATCTCTTAATGTTTGGTTTCCCTCTGGCGAGCTACTACTACAGACATTTTATGTCACTTTACTAGATTCCTCTTGCGAAGCAGTTTTAGGTTACAGTTTCTTGACCTGCTACAATCCGTTGATTGACTGGGCATCAAGAAACATTACATTCCATTCCACTAAGCAAGTTGAGTTTCCCTCGACATCCTCACTTCCGTGAACACCCGTTCTGGAAGAAACTGTCCCCTTGCGGGGTCAGCCTACCATTGGTTCCGAAGAGGTCCCTTCGCTACCTTCTTTGTGAGCTCATTCTCGCTATTCACCTCATCCTTTATTGGACTCTTTTCCCTATGAACCCATCTATTCCTACCCTTCAGTGGCTCAATTGGCTGCTTCGTGACTTGAAAACCCAGAGATCGACATTGCTCTTGTCAACGCGGAACTCTTCAACCATGCTTGCAAGAATGCCAAGTGTGAACCATTGCTTTTACGCGTGGTTCACAGCGAAGTTACAGTGCAAGCTGCTTTGACAATTTCGGCAAACAAAAGCAATCCCTCAGCATTACCAAAGCATTATGCGGACTTCGCGGATGTCTTCGACAAAGTTGAATCTGAAGTGCTGCCTGAGCACCGACCCTATGACCTCAAGATTGAATTGGAGGAAGGCGCTGGACCACCTATTGGTTGCCTTTACCCTCTTTCTGCCAAGGAATTAGAGGCTCTATGCGATTTCATCGATAAGCACCTCGAATCAGGCACTATTCAACCCTCATCCTCTCCTCATGGAGCTCCGGTATTGTTTGTACTGAAAAAGGATGGAAAACCTCAACTTTGTGTAGACTTTTGCAGTCTTAATAACATCACGAAGAAGGATTGCTATCCTTTGCCTCTTATTTCTGATTTACTAGATGCTCTGAAGAAAGCTAAGTTTTATACCAAACTCGATCTTGCTCATGTGTACCATTTAGTTTGAATCATGGAAGGCAACAAATGGAAAACAACATTCAGAACTCATTGGGGTTCTTATGAATGGAAGGTTATGCCATTTGGACTCATTAATGCTCCTGCAGCTTTCTAACAGTTTGTTAATGATATATTTGCTGATTTTTTAGATGTTTATGTTATTGTCTACCTCGACGACATACTGATTTACTCCGACAACAAGGCATTACATCATGACCATGTTCGCGAGGTCCTCCATCATCTTCGTAAACATCGACTCTAGGCGAATCTTGCGAAATGTGAATGGGAGGTCGATACAGTAGAGTATCTTGGGTATATTCTTTCCCCAGAGGGCTTAATGATGTCGAAAGACAAAGTAAAAGCTATCATTGACTGGCCGGTACCTCAGGAAGTCAAAGACGTCCAGTCTTTTCTTGGATTTGCTGATTTCTATCGACATTTTATTTATAATTATAGCAATATTGTAGTTCCGATGACGTGACTCACGCAAAAGGATACACCTTGGAACTGGAACACCGATTTCCAGGAAGCCTTCGAGAAGCTCAAATACAGCTTCACTCATGCTCCTATTCTGGCATATTGGGAACCAAACTGACATCTAATCATGGAAACAGACACTTCAGACTATGCATTAGCCGCGATCCTTTCGATCCTACTACCTGACGGAGAAATTCACCCTATCACATTCCTCTCAAGGACTTTTCAAGCTGTGGAACTCAACTACGACACTCACGATAAGGAGCTTCTTGCAATTTTCGAAGCATTCAAAGGCTGGCAACATTACCTCGAGGGATCAGGAGATCCTATCGACGTTGTTACCAATCACAAGAATCTCGAATACTTCTTGACAATGAAAATCCTTACGTGACAACAAGTTTGTTGGTCAGAGTACCTGCATCAATTTAATATGGTGATCTGATTCAGACCAGGTAAGTTAGGTGAAAAACCTGACTCAATGACTAGATGCTGGGACGTCTACCCAAAAGAGGGGGATATTGGCTATGCACAAGTTAACACACAGAATTTCAGACCTATATTTACTAATGAACAACTAACTACTTCCCTTTGAGCTACATTCCTAGAAGGACCGGCACTTTGCACCTCCATTGTTATGGATATAGAGGCACTTCATTCTGCTATTTGCAATTCAATCGAAATGGATCTGGAATCAATCGCAGGATTGAAGTTCATGAAGGACAGTACAAACACTCATTGGACAATAGGGTCTGATGGACTGTTACGGCTTGACAATGATATTTACATTCCTAACACTTCTGTGGCGATGAAGGGAGAAAACATGGAGAAGGCACAGGCTCAAAGCACAAGCCGAAGTGAGGGGTGGGGCTAGCACCACACATGAAGGCTGAAAGATATAATGATCAAGACAACAGTGATAGCACAGGGCCAATCACTAGGGTCGCACAAGGAAAACTAGTTCCAAAGACCAAGTAAATATATTGAAGATAAACAATGATACAAGTACTAACCTAGTTCCAAAGACCAAGAGGTCAAGATGGGGAACTAGGTGTCAGCTTACTGTACTATATATACAAGTGTCTAGCTGAGTAAGCGACAGTGCGGGAAGTTGATAGAAGTATGCGGAATGATGTAGAAGGATGCGGAAGAGTGTAGCTAGATCCAAATAGTAACAAGGATAAAGGAAGAAGGAAATATAGGAAAAATGAAGTAAGTACCATATCCTGTGTAGCACGTCATGACAACTTCCAATTTATGACTTCAAATTCTATGCTACTTTCATGATCACCCACTCTTGGGTCATTTTGGTCAAAATCGGACTCTGGAAGCCATTCAACAACAGTACACTTGGCCAAAGGTTCACGAATTCATTCGCAATTATATTAATTCATGTACAGTTTGCAGACACAACAAACCTCGTCGACATAGGCCTTACAGTCTACTTAAACCACTTCCAGTCCCCATCCGACCTTGGGATTCTATATCAATGGACTTCATTGAACAATTACCTGACTCTAAAGGACATATGGCTATTCTAGTAATTGTGGATCGAGCCTCGAAACAAGGCATTTTCATCATGACACATGACAAAATAATGTCTGAAGAGCTTGCAGAACTGTTCGTCCATCACATTTTCTCAAAACACGGAGTTCCTAGCCATGTCACTTCTGACCGAGGCTCGGAATTCGTTTCGGCTTTCTTTTGCACTTTAGGAGAAGCTCTCTTGATCAAACTACACTTCACCTCTGGATATCATCCTGAGGGGGATGGACAAACAGAACGAGTTAATCAGACTCTGAAACAATACATCTGTATGTATTGTGCGTATCAACAGGACAATTGGGCAAAGCTTCTGCCTATCGCGGAATTTGCGTACAACAATGCTCCTAATGCCTCCACTGGTATTACACCATTCTTTGCGAATAAAGGTGATCACCCTAACATTACAGTGAAACCTGAAATCAACATTCGTTCCGATTGTGCAATTGACTTTGCGATGAATTTAGATGAGATTCATTCTTTTCTCTGTGAAGAAATTACTAATGCGCAAGCTTGATACAAAGAGCAAGCGGACAGAAAACATATTAATCACCATGATTTTCCCATTGATTCACAGGTATTCATATTAGCAAAGCACATTGTCGTGATGTTCTACGGTGTCAAAGGCGTGATAGTAGTCTGAACAGTCAGAGTTAACTCCGAAAGTCGGCGTGGTGATAACAGCAGGTGGAGAATCGGTGGACTCCGATTTCCACTCCTCGTAAGATCAGTGATGGATCTGATGGTACGAGTAATAGATCTCGACCTAATGTCGCGACGTAGGCGGAAGCGACTATGGGAGGTGATCAAAGCACAGCACAAGCACAAACCTGAGTGTGAGTAACACTCAACACACAAAGGCAAAAAGGAAAAGTGATCTCAGCGACAGTGATAGCACGAAGGGCCGATCACAAGGGTCAAATAAGGCAGGCTAGTTCCCAAAGACCAAGTCAATATTGAGTGTACACAAGGATACAAACACGAACCTAGTTCCCAAAGACCAAGAGGTCGAGATAGGGAACTGGTAGCTGTCTACTGTACTATATATACGAGTCTGAAACAATAGGAACCCAGGTAAGGGACAAGGGTAAAAGAACAAAGAACAATAGATATCAAAGAACAAGAACGCGAGAGTGAAATACTGGAAAGCGAATGAGAAACAAGGGAAGAACAATAAACTAATGACAGCGCGGGAGTGAGTGGTCATCTGAGCGATGAGTAACGAACGCGGTCATGTGGTTACTAAAGCATGTGAAAAGGAAGAAAGAAAGTGATAAAGAAAATGATATAGGTACTTAGTTGTCACGACACACATAAGAACCACTTGACCTACCACAAAGTTCTCTGAGAAGTATCTCGGACCATTCAAAGTTCTTGAGCACATAGGAACTCTCTTGTACAAGTTACAACTCCCTTCCTACCTCAGTCGTATCCACCCAGTTTTCCATGTATCCCAACTCAAACCATATACTCCGAACTTGATCCCACATCATGAACAAACTCCTCCACCTCCGGTGGAAGTCGATGGCAAAGAGGAATACAACATTGCGGAGGTATTAGATTCAAAATTGGATCGTCAATACAAAAAATGACCACTACGGTATTACATCCAGTGGGCAGGATACGAAGGTACAGACAAAGAGTTTTCCTGGGTTGCTGCGAATGAAATTCACACAGACGAGCTGGTTCCAGCATTCCATCTTCGTTACCCTCACAAACCTGGACCATCATGATTAATGACCACTTATTCTTTTACCATTCAGTCATTGGAAATACTAAATTTTATTTTACTAGTTAAACAACTCATCGTGAAACCTTTGCAATTCATCACCATTACATTTTGTACTACCTACTGCATTACATTTTGTACTACCTACTGCATTACATTTTGTACTACCTACTGCATTACATTTTGTACTACCTACTGCATTACATTTTGTACTACCTACTGCATTACATTTTGTACTACCTACTGCATTACATTTTGTACTACCTACTGCATTACATTTTGTACTACCTACTGCATTACATTTTGTACTACCTACTGCATTACATTTTGTACTACCTACTGCATTACATTTTGTACTACCTACTGCATTACATTTTGTACTACCTACTGCATTACATTTTGTACTACCTACTGCATTACATTTTGTACTACCTACTGCATTACATTTTGTACTACCTACTGCATTACCTACTAAATTCCAACTCTTTACGCCAAGAAGTTCCGCAATCCATTCTTTGCGAAACTAACTTGAACTCTCACATTCACTTCCTTCCAAAAAAACCATCATGATTCTTTCCTCGCGGAACGAATTTTAACTCCTTACACCATGAACACTTAATCACCAACAAAACCTTACGTATACAAAACCACCAAAAAAGGTAAAAGAATTATAAAATTAAACCAGAACAAAACAAAACAAAAACAACAAAGAAACCATTATAACATAATACAAAACTAATTACAAGTCCCATAAACTACTATTACCCTTCACGGGAATCATGTCGCACAATGTTTTCCTTTGCGAATTCTTCTCCTTTTCTTCTCCTCTTCATCTTCTTCTTTGTCCTCTTCTTCCTCGTCCTTCTCTTCCGCAATTACTTCATTGCCAGGTTGTTGCTGCACTAGACAAACAAGCTCCTCCATTGCAAAGGCTGTTTGACTCGCGAACCCAAGCAGAGTACTCATTTGCCTTGTCAAGGCTTCATTTTGCTCTGTGAGCAAGTCTAACCTCTCTGCCACATCAACTCCTCCAATTCTCTGCTCTGCAACGCGCCTCGCGGGACCCTGGTATAACCTGTCTTCATCAACCCTTGGTTTCTTCTTTCTGGACCTCCAAGCTGCATTATCCCCTGCCCAGCTACACCTCTGGTGTTGGAGGTGACAGGCCAGGCAGGCCTGAGTCCGGGGCTTCCTGGGTTGCTGTTATATCTATGCAAGCTAAGTCTTTACGAAGCTTCGTGAACCATTTCGCTACTTAGATATTACTTATATATCCTTTTACCACTATGCGATTACTTCGCGAAGGAATTCCAACGCGAAGCAATTACTCTTTATCTCTTATCATTCTTATCAAATTTACACTATCCCTTTTATATCCCTTCCTTTGTTCTTTACTTACAAGCTAACCCATTCGGGCATGGCATCGCTTCGCGATCCTGACTTACCTTTAGTATAAAGCTACAGTATCGAATAGGTAGTTCCTTAGTTTAAATATCAACCTTGATAGCACTTCGATAGTGATACCAATTAATCATCTATCTTTATCATTGTTTTAACATCCTCATTGTCAGTACGTTCCGCGACAGTCATTGTGAATGGAACACGTTTACTTTTATTCTCTTGCGGACATGCAAAGTGTCGAGGACTCTACTAATAGTGGAGTCAAGGTCCGACTACATTGTCTAGGATCGTTTTCCCTCGTGAAGTATTTTCCTTCGTATTTTCCCGCAATCATCCCGCAATCATTTCTGACAATCCCTTTGTGCACGATCATAACAGTTGCGCAATGCAGTTCAAAGTGTTACCTTGGGTAACACAACAAATGCATCCTTCGCAGTTATGTGAAGGAGTGGGAGGAGGCATATCAGCCTCGTCATCATCCTCGTCATTGTCATCATTGTTGTCATCATCACCATTGTTGTTGTCGTCTCCATCATCTGGGTCAGGAGCTGAACCAACCTAGATTTCATCAACCAGCTATTCCATTGTGAAGAAAGTTTCTACTCACCTGCGAAGCCACTCGTTTCCATTTCAACACTCTTATTTTGATGTCCGGGGTATTGCAAACCACAGAGGTCGGCTTGTAAACTTTTTGTTTGGATCCCGAAGGCTCCCGCAATACCAACCCACTTGAACATCGCAATGCAGCTTGAGCTGCACGATCCTGATGCTCCTGTAATTCCTGCAGAGCCTGTGCCCTGCGTTGACCCCATTCTTGCTCTTCCTCCACGAGTTTCTTCAAGGTGTCGGCTTTCGCCTTCACAATGCTCTCCTTGATGAGCCTTTCTTCTTCCTTTTTCCTTGCAGCTTGTTGCTCTTCCTTGAGCTTTTTCTCCGCCTTGTGTCAGCAACTCGCTAGCTCTCACAAGAGATAACCAGGCATCACATGATGAATGATGAGCAAGAGGATGGAAAAGCAATGAGGATGAATAAAACAACCCAACTACAGGTCTAGCTACCGAGGAGTATAGACGAGAATAGAGCTAAGGAATATAACTACGAAATACTAAGTCTTATATACTAATGGGATATGAAGCCGTGAGAGATGTCTCGCACCGTAACCATGAGGATCTACAATAAGAGTCGCTTGTATCCATAAGTAAAGCTGTATGTATTAGGTGAGTAAACAATAAGGTAATATAAAAGGAAGCATGGAGGCGGAACGATAGTGACATCATCCTGTCAACGAGTTGACAGGCATGAGAGAGTCGCGCCTAAGTGAAACGACAGTGCGAGAACAATAAGGCTGACACATGTAACCTAAATGGAAATGAAAATATAGTAAGTGCTAGTGTAAGCGCTTTGGTGATTAGGTAAGTAAATAAAAGAAAAGGAAAAGAATAATGAAAAAGAATGTTTTGTGACATTACCCCCTCCCTAGGGCGCGAGTTCTATGGAGCGCTTGTTGTCTAACAAGATTTTTGGAGGGTAATTGTGGTGGCGTGTTTTTGGTGTTTGGCTGGGGCATAGGGCGAAACAATTCAGTAGGAAATAAGGAAATAGGGATCTCAAGTCGATTTAGGGTGGCGGGTTTGGGTTTGGTTGGGTTCTTGTCATGGAATTCCTTCAACAAATCAGAGGAATGTGTGATGTTGGACCGAGGCTCCCAGGTATCCTTGTACGGTCCATATCCTTGCCATCAGACTTTGTACTTGATTCCCCTTCCTACCTTTCATGAGTCGAGAATCTCTTCGACCTCAAATTCTTCTTCTTCTCCTACAACAACAGGAGGTGGGCAAGTGTTTCGTGGTTGAGAGGGGAATTGCGGCTCTCTATAAGGGGTGAGGAGGACTTCATTGAAAACATTATGGATACGTTTCCATGTGGAGGGGATGTCTAGTTTATAGGAACTAGTGCCTATCTTCTTCTGAACTGTAAACGGTCCAAACCATTTATCTCCTAACTTTTTCATCGGCTGATCTGTCGATAAATTAGTTCCCTCAAGCCAAACCTTATCGCCTGGCTTGTACTCTACCCCAACTCTTCTCTTCCTGTCATAGAACTTCTTCTTATCATCGTTGGCCTTCCCTAAGGCTGCTCCTACTTCTTCTCGAACCTTCCTCATTCCATCTGCAAACACCTGTGCTGTGGGGTTGTCTGAAGTCAAATGAGGTGCCATACCTTTGTAGGGATGTCTACCGTTGTCAGCATAAAAGGGAGAAACCTTCATAGCAGAATGTACATGATCGTTATAGGTGAATTCCACAAGTGGTAACCACTCGTGCCAGTCGTTTTGATGGTAGTTGATAAACAGATGGAGATTGTCATGACATGCTACACAGTATATGGTACCTACTTTATTTCCCCTTGTTTCTTTATCCTTGTTACGGTTTGGATCTGTCCACACTCTGCCATATCTTTCTACATCATTCCATATCCTTCTATCAACTTCCCGCGCTGTCGCTTACTCATCGAGACTCTTGTATATATAGTACTGTAGCTGACATCTAGTTCCCCATCTTGACCTCTTGGTCTTTGGAACTAGGTTAGTACTTGTATCTTTGTTTACACTCAATATACTCACTTGGTCTTTGGAACTAGTTTTCCTTGTGCGACCCTAGTGATTGGCCCCTGCGCTATCACTGCTGTCTTGATCATTTTATCTTTCAGCCTTCGTGTGTGGTGCTAGCCCCAGCCCTCACTTTGGTTTGTGCTTCGAGCCTGTGCTTTCTCTGTGCTTTCCCCCATCGTCACCACAGAGATAGTGTTCAATCTCCTGATTCATCCGTTCTGTCTGGCCGTTAGTCTGTGGGTGATATGCCGTGGTGTAGTTTGCTTCTATTCCTAAGAGACAGTAGAGTTCCTTCATGAACCGGGAATGATACTGAGGTCCTCGATCATGTATGATCTTTCGTGGAATCCCATGTATGGAAAAGATATGGTCGCGATAAATTTTCGCCATTCCCTCTGATGTGACTGTAGTATGTGATGGAACAAGCCACAATCTTTCGGAAAAATGATCAACAAACACTGAAATGGCATTATATCCTCCCAACTCTGGTAGTTCCCCCATCATGTGGGTACCTATTATCTGCCAAGGCTCCGATGGAACTGAGTGTGGACGTAGTCGTCCTACCAGTTTGGTACGATGAGCCATCGTAGCCTGGCATTTTTCACAACCTTCGACGTACTTTCCAGCATCTCTTGTAACTCCTGGCCACCAGTAGTCCCGAGTGATCAACTCTGTGGTTTTATATTGTCCAGGATGTCCCGCTAGCGGCGTGTCATGGTACTGAGTGATTATTTTGGACTGGATTAGGCGGTTTTTTGGTACATAAACACGCCCTTTCCATGAAATAACTTTGTTGGTTTCAGTCCACTCTGGGTTTTTGGCAGCTAGGGCATCCTGTACAATTCGATCTACTTGGTTTCTACTCTTTCGGATCTCTGATAACAGGAGATCTTCAGGAGCTGATAGGTTGAGAGCATGGATGAAAAGTTCCGGTTTCAGGAGAATGATGTTCTCATTGTCCTTGTCCCCCATCTCTAGACCTGTCATTCTCGACAGGGCGTCAGCTTTTGTCATTGATTTACCAGGTTTGTGAACAAGATCGAAATTATACTCCGCTAATTCCAGTACCCAGCATGCTTGTCGTCGGTTGAGTTTCTGCGGCTTTTTGAAATACTGGAAGTTTGCGTGATCCGTAAAAATTTCGATCTGTTCCTCCACGCCTAACAGATATTGTTGCCAATTGTCTAGTGAATCCATTATTGCCATGAGTTCTTTGTCATAAATCTCGTAATTCCGTTCAACCTCGTTGAGGGAATGGGAATGAAAAGCAATTGGATGCCACCTATTATCAACGAACTGGGATAATACTGCACCGTTAGCGTAGTCTGATGAATCGGCTTCTACTCGGAACCGTCCATGATTGCGAGGAATAAGCAAGACAACTTCCTCACAAATTCGGTGTTTCAACTCTTTGAATGCATCTTCCTGCACTTTCTCCCACTTCCAAGTTCCATTCCCAGTAAGCTGTGTCAGTGGCTTCGCTACAAGACTAAACCCATGAATAAAGCATCTGAAAAAGTTGCAAAACCCTAAGAATTGCTGAATGTCACGCTTCTTGTGGGGAGTAATCCATTCGCAGATGGCTTGTACTTTCTTCGGATCCATACAAATAGTCCCATTACCAATGATAATACCAAGGTAGTCGATAACCGGTTTTTCGAAAGAACATTTTTCAGGTTTAAGAAACAGTTTGTGCTCTCATAGAATATCGAGTACTTGCTTTACAATTTGTCGATGTTCTTCTATACTGTCGGTAAAAATCAGTATGTCATCCATGTAAATGATAACATGACCTCTATTGATGAGGTCTCGCAGGATATGATTCATAAAACCTTGGAATGTCGCAGGAGAGTTAGTGAGTCCGAAGAACATAATGGTCAGTTCGAATAACCCCTGGTTAGTTCAAAAAGCTGCCTTCCACTCATCACCTTCTTTTATCTGGATGTTATTAAAGCCCCATCGGATGTCCATCTTCATAAAGACCTTAGCACCCTTCAAACAATCAATTAGCTCCTGAATGAGAGGGAGTGGATACTGGTTTTTAACCATCATCTCATTCAGTTTGCAATAATCTTGTACTGGTCGTAAGGTGCGATCTTTCTTTTTGATGAAGAAGAAAGGGGATGCCATTTGCGAGGTGGAAGGTTGAATTCATCCAGTTCAAAGGTTTTCTTCAAGAAACTTGTTGAGTGCTTCTTGTTCCTTTGGGTTTAGCAGATATACCTTACAATCTAAAGGTTTGGAACCTGGTGTTAGATCGATAGCATGGTCCCAAGGGTGTTGTTGTGGTAACTGGTCGAATTCCTTCTGGCTGAAAACATCGGAATACTCCTTAACATAGGATTTGGAAGTGTCAAACTCTTCAGCTGTTTCCTTCTTGGCCTGTTCCTCCATCCACTTCCTTGACTGTACCTGCTCGTGAACATATCTATCCCAATCCAACAGGAAAAGTTGTTCACCTTCCTGCAACGCTGCTCTAGAATGAGTATCCTCTGGTGTCCAAAAGTGTGGGTTGTAACCGCATCTTGTTGGACACCTGTCAAAAGTTAGTTCAGACATTTCCCAATCAATACTAGGGTTATGGTGTCATAGCCAGTCTAGTCCTAGAAAGATATTATTCTTTCCTAGACCTACTACCCCGAATTGTATGATTTCTGAGTGATTGCCGATAGTCATCCATATCTCAACATACTTATCTATTGAGCCGGCATCATTGAGTGTGCCGTCAGCATTATAGACTATTGTCTTGACTGGTAGGTCCTTGGTGATAAGATTGTGCCGTTTTACAAATTCTGAGTCTATACAGGAACCAGTCGCTCCGCTGTTGAGAAGTCCTTGTGTGACAATCTGTCAACTATCCTCCAGTGTCTTGAGTATTGCTGGAAGCTTGAGGTTTTTGCCACGTGTTCCACGGACATAGCTCCTCTTGTTCTTGAGACTCCTGATGGCTGTGACTGCAGTTTTCCAGTTTCGTTTTTGTATATCCATGATGGTTTCCTCCGAAGCTTCTTTTTCTCGGGATGAGGGCATCCAAGTTTGTAATAATCCTACTGCCCTTGGGATCTGATCTTCTCTAACTCTCTGAGTTAGCCATTTGGTGGTGTCGGGTTCGTACTGTATAGGTTTTTCGGATTTTTCGGATTTGTGTGTGAAGGCGGATGCATTTTTCTGTCTAGTACCTGTACTAATTATATAATCAACACTGTTATCAACAAAACTCGAAATGTCCATGTTCGAAGGCTCCTGCAGACCTATATCTACTGCGGAGCCTTTGGAAAATCCAAATCATTAATAAAGTCCATGTCAGTGACTCGCTAGCTCTCACAAGAGATAACCAGGCGTCACACGATGAACGATGAGCGAGAGGATGGAAAAGCAATGAGGATGAATAGAACAACCCAACTACAGGTCTAGCTACCAAGGAGTATAGACGAGAATAGAGCTAAGGAATATAACTACAAAATACCTAGTCTTATATACAAAATGGGATATGAAACCGTGAGAGATGTCTTGCACCGTAACCGTGAGGATCTACAATAAGAGTCACTCATATCCATAAGTAAAGCTGTAGGTACTCAGTGAGTAAACAATAAGGCAATATAAAAAGAAGCATGGAGGTGGAACAATAATGACGTCGTCCTGTCAATGGGCTGACAGGCATGAGAGAGTTGCGCCTAAGTGAAACGACAACACGAGAACAATAAGGTTGACGCATGTAACCTAAATGACAATGAGAATATAATGAGCGCTGGTGTAAGCGCCTCAGTGATTAGGTAAGTAAATAAAAGAAAAGGAAAAGAATAATGAAAAAAGATGTTTCATGACAGTCCACTCGTTCCTGCTCACTCATATTCAGCATGATACCTCGGACTACCACCTTTCTCTTGTGTGGGCAATTCCTACTCATGTGGCCTGGTTCACCACAGTTGAAGCACAGCTGCTTCTCCCTTGCCTGGTCGATGTCCATCGGCCTGCCAATTCCTCTGAACGTGGTGCCAGTGGCATCTCTTCGCTGTACTGCGGGGTACTCCGCCTTTGGAGCTGCTTTTGTCTCCTGCTGGTTCTGCTGATTGGACGATTGTCCATGGTTCTGTCTCTGTGGGTTAGCATTCCACCACCCTGCGTACCCGTAACCTCTCTTCTGCTTGGCCCATTGTCGTCTGACATTATCAGCACCTATTACTACCTTCTTTAACTCCTGGTAATCTGTGAAGGGCTCTGATCGGCTTTTGATGATATTATACAGGAGTGTATGATTGACAGCATTCTCTGCTAAAGTGAGGACATGCGAATCGTTCCTGTTGTAGTTAGCATCTTTTAGCAACAGCTCAAACTCTTTGAAGAAGTCACTAGCAGGTGTCATGAAGTGAGCCCACCCCCTATCATTTTCCTTTCTTTACGATACACCATCCAAGCCCCCCTACCTACAATAATCATTCCGGAACATTCCATTCCATTCTATTAGTTCCATTCCTTGTGCCGGAGCTATACAGTATTACCTCATAGTTCCCACGCTCCACCTTGTATATATAAGCCAGCCCCCACAACCTGGTCCCTTATCTTGACCTCTTTGTCGTTGGGACCAGGTATGTCTTGAACTTACTTACTTGTATTTATTATCAATATAACTTTGTCGTTGGGACCAGTGTCCGCTTCCGCCTAAGTCTCCGCTCCGCTCCGCCACCGTCGTCACCTCTTTGTGACAGCAGGAGTCTTTCCCTGTCTAATGTATGTCAGCTTGTCCCGGGCTTCTTTCTCCCTGGCGACATTCATGAACTCCTTGTCCATATCATCGAAAAGATCCTTCCCTGTGATATTCCATGCACCTTTTTCAATATCAAAATGGTCATCGGTATAGACCTGCACCCATTCATTGGCTTTTCCTCCAAACATGAAAGACATGATGATTGTGATGAGTCAATGGGAACCCTCAACCTGTTTCGTCTCCATCAGCTCAGCTGCATAAGCCCTCATCCTTCATCACCATGGTTGGTATGTAGCTAGATCGCCATCATAGTTCCCTGGTGTATTAATGTTATGATTGTGCACAAAGAGATCATTGGGAATGATTGTGAGAAAATACGAAGGGAAATACTTCGCGAGGTAAACCAATCCTAGACAATGTAGTCAGACCTTGACTCCACTATTAGTAGAGTCCTCGACACTTTGCGTGTCTGCAAGAGAAGAAAGATAAATGTGTTCCATTCGCGATGACTATCGCGGAACGTACTGACAGTGAGGATATTAAAACAATGATACAGATAGATGATTAATTGGTATCACTATCGAAGTGCTATCAAGGTTGATATTTAAACTAAGAAACTACCTATTTGATACCATAGCTTTATACTAAAGGTAAGTCAGGATCGCGAAGCGATGCCATGCCCGAATGGGTTAGCTCGTAAGTAAAGAACAAAGGGAGGGATATAAAAGGGATAATGTAAATCCGATAAGAATGATAAGAGATAAAGAGTAATTGCTTCGCGAAGTAATTGCATAGTGGTAAAAGGATATAAGTAATATCTAAGTAGTGGAATGATTCGCGAAGCTTTGTAAAGACTTAGCTTGCATAGATATAACAATTAACAAACACCTGGCAAATTGAAGGAGTGGGGTTATTGAGTTCGGAAATGTTGGGGGCGGGAGCATGTATTGACTGATCAGTCATGTTGGATTTATGGTGGGGATGGGTGAGTGTGTTTGGTAAGATAAAATGTGTAATGTATCGAGAATAAACTAGTCTCCAATGGGATGTTGAATCCTAGGCAAGTTTGTAAAATGTTTGTGATGGGTGGTGTGTGGTAGAAGCTCTATTCTTCTGTCAGCGACTCGCTAGCTCTCACAAGAGATAACCAGGCATCACACGATGAACTGTCACAAAGAGGTGACTGTCATGACATGCTACACAGGATACGGTACTTACTTCATTTTTCCTATATTTCCTTCTTCCTTTATCTTTGTTACTATTTGGATCCAGCTACACTCTTCTGCATCCTTCTACATTGTTCTGCATACTTCTATCAACTTCCCACACTGTCACTTACTCAGCTAGACACTTGTATATATAGTACAGTAAGCTGACACCTAGTTCCCCATCTTGACCTCTTGGTCTTTGGAACTAGGTTAGTACTTGTATCATTGTTTATCTTCAATATATTTACTTGGTCTTTGGAACTAGTTTTCCTTGTGCGACCCTAGCGATTGGCCCTCGTGCTATCGCTGCTGTCTTGATCATTATCTCTTTCAGCCTTTGTGTGTGGTGCTAGCCCCACTCCTCACTTTGGCTTGTGCTTGAGCCTGTGCTTTCCTCCGTGCTTTCTCCCTTCGTCACCACATTAGGTCAAGATCTCTACTCATACCATCAGCCTTTCCAACTGATCCTACAAGGAGTGGAAATCGGACTTACCTGGTTCCCCACCTTCCATTGCCACTACGCCTTCATTTACACCAGATATTGATTGTTCAGGATTTCAGCACACATTTGATATTCAAGATCAGTGTGACGTTCATTCCAAATACAATCCAGACGAAGAACACAACACTTGGTTTGACTGCAATGAAAATCCGTGCCCCAACCGATACCGTAACCCCGCTCCCATCACTCCAAGAGATTCAGGAAACGGATGATTCATAGACATCCCTAGAATTCCAAGCCGAGTTCCAAGCCGGGTTGGTAGACATTCAAACCCTACCAGTGCCGTACCATCCGTTAGATCCTCCCCTGCGCTTATTCCCACTGCAATCCTAGAACCAGAGCTAGAAACCGAAGCCGACCCTGTTGCATCAACCCCATCCCCAGAGCCTATTGTCATTGATATCTCAGTTACACCAGAACCGTTATCCCCATCTCCCGAGCCCATTCCCATTGAAAACACCTCTATTATGTCTCATCCTCCTACCACCCAAGACCTTGCGGTGTTGATCCAACAACTCGCCACACAACAGATGGCACTACAATCGGCAGTAGCCAGCATTGCCAACAACATAAGCACCAACAAAGGTGTTAGCAAACCCCAGACGTATGATGGGAAGCGTAGTGATGATGCACAACACTTCATTGCTGCCTTCAAACTATGGGCCCAGGGTATCTGTTCCCTCAGTAATGAACAGGAAAAAATCAAATCAGCCATCTCATACCTTGATGGTGACGCAGCTATCTGGGCTACTCCCACCTCAGAGAACATTAGTCAAGTTGCTCGGGCAGATGCTGCAGGAGTACCAGCACCTGCCCTCCTCTACCCAACCTGGGCTGATTTTGCTGGTGCCTTTAGGCAACAGTTTGAAACAGCAGACCCGGTAGTGGAAGCCAAGCGAGTTCTCAAAAGTCTCTGGCAAGGGAAGGATCGTGTAGCAACATACGCTGCAACATTCAAGCAGTATGCCAGTAGAACAGGATACTCGGATGCTGACCTTCGAGATCGGTTTTATGATCACCTCTCGAAGCAAATCAAGGATGGATTGGTCAATTCACAGGCCAACACTGATCTGATACAGGCGCTGATCATCGAAGCAATTCACATCGACAACCGGCAGAATGAACGGGCTGACAAGGAAGGGAAGCAATACACCCAGAACACTCCCAACTTCAGTTCCTATACCCCTACACCCTTTGTGCCGGCCTGTGATCCAAACGCAATGGATGTGGATGCTACCACTATGGGACGATCTGCAGAAGACTATTGCAGGTCTATGATGGGAAGATGCTATGGTTGCAGGTCCAGGGAACATCGCAAGGCAGACGGGCATCACGAATGGGATGTTTGCAATCACTGTGGACTAACTGGGCATGTGGCAGCCGTCTGCCGTAGGAAGTTCTTAGGACTTCCAAGACCTCTCCCTTGTTCTGCAGCTGCCACTTCTATTGTCACTGAGCCCTCCACCTCCATTGCTGCTACACCGCCTGCCCCAGCCACTGACTTCACAAAGATTCTTCAGATGCTCACTGCCGGGCAGAAAGAATTGGCAGAGCAAATGGCAGAGCTGCGCTCGAATTTTTAAAGTGGAAACCCGCCACGGCTGCCACCTGGTTCCCTAGTCTGTACTCCTCGTCTACCTCTATCTATGCATCTATACCCTCATATACAATTGGTTCTGCTCAATCTAGTGACGTTTCTCACTTCCGCGTACCAATTAAGTTGCAAGACAGATTCAAGAATACAGACAGCACAGCAATGATAGACTCTGGTGCCACCGGTCTCTTCATTCATGACCGCTTTGTGAAACAACATCAGATCCTTTCTCATCGTCTCCTTCATCCAATCACCCTCTATAACGTTGACGGGTCTCTTAACATGGCAGGGCAGATCACGCACTCTGTACGTCTACTCTCCACAATAGACCGAAACAAACCCCAGCTCCTCGAATACCTTGTCACCAACCTCAGGTCTGAAAATATCATCCTTGGACTTCCATGGCTCCGAAAGGTCAACCCGGACATTGACTGGAGAGAAGAGCGATTGGCTATCACCCCTCCCAGAAAGGCTTCACACCCCATGACCATCGAAGAAGTCCCAGAACCCAAGGAAAGTAACGTGGGGGGAACCACCTCACACCTTGTAGAAGCTAACCCAGACTGGAGCCCCACGTCAGCTCCACGAGTTCACTTCTCCATCCCAGAGCCTGACAATCGCCCCCAAGTGCCCAAAGAAACTCCTCCACTTCCAATGCCCGATCCAGAGATACACGAATACACTGAAAGCACACCTCTGTATCGACTAGTAGGCAACAGGAAAAGAAGGAGGGCATTACTCCGAGCTGGAATCATCGGCCATATGTCAGAAGAGCTTTGGTGTTCCGCTGGGTACACATACTCCCAGCAACTTGCAGAGGCTGCTTACAAAGAAAAGCCATCAAAATCATTTGAAGAGATGGTCCCCTCCTCATATCAGCAACATGCAAAGGTTTTCTCAGAGAAAGAATCAGAACGATTACCAGAACATAAACCTTGGGACCACGCCATAGATCTGAAACCCGACGCTCCTGAAACCATGCGGACTAAAATCTATCCCATGTCCCCAAATGAACAGGAAGAACTAGATCGGTTTTTGGAAGAGAATCAGCGCAAAGGCTACATCTGTCCCTCCAAATCACCACTGGCATCTCTGGTTTTCTTTGTCAAAAAGAAGGATGGCAAACTTCGATTTGTACAGGATTACTGGCGACTCAATGAATACACGGTAAAGAATCGGTACCCACTTCCCCTTGTCATGGACATCATTAGCCAACTGCGCAGAGCCAAGGTCTTCTCCAAAATGGATGTTCGCTGGGGGTATAACAATGTTTGGATTAAAGAGGGCAACAAATGGAAGGGAGCATTCACAACAAACCGAGGACTCTTCGAGCCCCTCGTCATGTTCTTTGGCCTGACAAACTCACCTGCTACGTTCCAAGCCCTCATGAACTCCATATTTGCTGACCTCATTGCTGCTGGGAAGGTGGCCGTTTATCTGGATGACATCCTAGTTTTTACTGAAACCCTTAAGGAACATCGGAGTATAGTCAACGATGTGCTTACACGTCTCAGCAAATACGACCTATATCTGCGACCAGAGAAATGTGAATTCGAACGGCCTTCCATCGAATACCTAGGCTTGGTAATCAGTGAGGGAGAAGTACGAATGGACCCAGTCAAAATAGAGGCAGTTAGTAACTGGCAGGCCCCTACAATGCTACATGATCTCCAAGGCTTCCTAGGATTTGCTAACTTCTATCAGAGATTTATCGAAGGTTTTGCGAAGAAAGCTTGACCTCTGAATGACCTTACCCGCAAAGACACTAAATGGGTTTGGGGATCACAACAGCAGGAAGCCTTTAATTCGCTAAGGAACTCCTTCACATCTGCACTGATCCTCACACTATGGGACCCATTTAAACCAACTCAGATCAAAGTTGATGCATCAGGCTTTGCTACTGGAGGCACCCTTTCACAACTACAGGAGGACAAACTCTGGCACCCTGTTGCTTATTGTTTTTCATCCATGGACCCCACCGAGCGAAACTACGAAATCTATGACCGGGAAATGCTGGCCATCATTCAGGCACTGAAAGACTGGAGAAGCTTCCTAGAAGGATCCCTGGAACCCTTCGAAATCGTAACCGATCACCAGAACCTCGAATACTGAAAGACAGCCCAAGACCTCAGTCATCGACAAGCACGATGGGCACTATGGCTTTCTCGGTTTGATTTCCGTCTTAAGCATCGCCCAGGCAAAGCTAACACTCAAGCTGATGCACTTTCATGTATGGCACAGCACCAGGTTACAGATGCAGAGGACAATAGGGAACAGATTGTTCTGAAACCCGAGCACTTTCTCAATGCGGCAACCATGGTTCTTCTCCATAATCCCCTTCTTGACCGCATTCGGCAGATTAGCAAACGAAAGGCAGAAGTCCTGGACGGTCTGAAAGGCATCAAGGGACCCCAAAGTCTCACTAGTGGTCTAGCCGAGTGGAAAGAAGAAAACGGTTTGGTCTATTATCGCAACAAAGTCTATGTCCCACCAGATACAGCACTAAGGAAAACAATCCTGGAACACTGTCATGATGCACCGACTGCAGGTCATCCAGGGATGCATGGCACCCTGGAACTAGTCAGCAGACTGTACTGGTGGCCTGGGATGTGCTCTTTTGTAGACAAGTATGTCGACGGATGTGACCACTGCCAGCGCAAACGCCTGAACCCCCACCACCACTCTCCTCTTCAACCTCTTCCTGTACCGGAAGGACCCTGGCAGGACATCAGTGTGGATCTCATTGGGGAACTACCTATGATGCAAGACGGCCACAATGCTATCATCACCTTTGTGGACCATTACACAAAGATGGTTCACTGTTTCCCCTGTACAACCAAGATAACTGCAGAAGGAGTAGCAGATTTCTTTTACAAAGAAATCTTTCGCTTACATGGCCTACCCCGTCGATTCATTTCTGATAGAGGACCCTAATTTGCGGCAGATGTTATGCGACAACTACTGAAGCAACTAGGAATTGACTCTGCCCTGACCACAGCTTATCACCCTGAGACAAATGGACAGACAGAATGCACTAACCAGGAAATCGAACGCTACATTCGCATGTATGTAAGTCGCCGACAGGACGACTGGGACCTCTTAATCCCTACTGCTGAGTTTGTCATGAATGCACGTATTCACTCTGCACACAGCCACTCCCCCTTTGAAACACTTTATGGGTACACCCCCGAGTTCACCATTCCAAACAGCATGGAGACCAAATACCCATCCATTGAACGCTGACTAGAACTGCTCCAGCATGCACGCGAGGATGCAGAGGCAGCACTACGGATGAGCAAGGAACGCATCAGAGAGGGTGTAAATGGCAAAGTACAGGAATTCAAAGTTGGACAACCAGTGTGGCTATCTTTGAGCAAATTAAAGGTACGACAAAAGAACCAGAAACTGGGGAGCAAACACCTAGGTCCATTCAAAGTCGCAGAGAAAACAGGGCCCCTCACATATTGATTACACCTACTGACCTGGATGAAGATTTACGACAACATACATACCAACCACCTGTCACCCTGGAAAGGGAACGAGGTCAACGGAGTCGAGCCACCACCACCAGAACCTGAAATTGTGGAGGGAGAAGAGTTCTATGATGTGGAGGAGGTGCTGGACAGCCAGATCTTTGGACAATGGAAGAAGTTGCAATTCCTGGTAAAGTGGAAGGGGTACGACGAAGGCCACAAGAGTTGGGAGCATGAAGAAAACTTAGTAGGCACAAGTGACGAGGCAATTGCGGAATTCTATGCAAAACACCCAAATGCACCACAGAAGATCTCAGCGGCCATCTTCCACTCTCTGCCCTGGCAACCTTATGAAAACCTTACAGAAATAGTCACTGGGACATCGACTGTAGAAGGGGGGTAATGTCGTGACGTGCTACACAGGATACGGTACTTACTTCATTTTTCCTATATTTCCTTCTTCCTTTATCTTTGTTACTATTTGGATCCAGCTACACTCTTCTGCATCCTTCTACATTGTTCTGCATACTTCTATCAACTTCCCACACTGTCACTTACTCAGCTAGACACTTGTATATATAGTACAGTAAGCTGACACCTAGTTCCCCATCTTGACCTCTTGGTCTTTGGAACTAGGTTAGTACTTGTATCATTGTTTATCTTCAATATATTTACTTGGTCTTTGGAACTAGTTTTCCTTGTGCGACCCTAGCGATTGGCCCTCGTGCTATCGCCACTGTCTTGATCATTATCTCTTTCAGCCTTTGTGTGTGGTGCTAGCCCCACTCCTCACTTTGGCTTGTGCTTGAGCCTGTGCTTTCCTCCATGCCTTCTCCCTTTGTCACCACACATACCGACCATGGCGACGAAGGATGAGGGCTTATGTGGCCGAGCTGATAGAGACAAAACAGGTTGAGGGTTCCCATCAACTCATTACGATCATCATGTCCTTCATGGTTGGAGGAAAGGCCGACAAATGGGTGCAGGTCTATACCAATGACCATTTTGATATCAAAAAGGGTGCCTGGGATATTACAGGGAAGGATATTTTTGATGACATGGACAAAGAGTTTACAAACGTCACCAGGGGAAAAGAAGCCCGGGACAAGCTGACATATATTAGACAGGGAAAGACGTCCGCTGGCGACTTCTTCAAAGAATTTGAGTTGTTGCTGAAGGACGCCAATTACAACAGGAACGATTCACATGTCCTCACTTTAGCGGAGAATGCCGTTGATCATGCACTCCTGTATGATATTATCAAGAGCCAATCGGAGCCCTTTACGGATTACCAGGAGCTGAAGAAGGTAGTCATAGGTGCTGATAATGTCAGGTGGCAATGGGCCGAGCTGTTATGATCGTGCACAAAGGGATCGTCGGGAATGATCGCGGGAAAATACGAAGTAAAATACTTCGCGAGGTAAAACAATCCTATACAAAGTAGTCGGACCTTGACTCCACTATTAGTAGAGTCCTTGACACTTTGCGTGTCCGCAAGAGAAGAAAGGTAAATGTGTTCCATTTGCAATGACTATCGCAGAACGTACTGACAGCGAGGATGTTAAAACAATGATACAGATAGATGATTAATTGGTATCACAATTGAAGTGCTATCAAGGTTGACATTTAAACTAAGGAACTACCTATTTGATACTGTAGCTTTATACTAAAGGTAAGTCAGGATTGCGAAGCGATGCCATGCCCAAATTGGTTAGCTCATAAGTAAAGAACAAAGGAAAGGATATAAAAGGAATAGTGTGAATATGATAAGACTGATAAGAGATAAAGAGTAATTGCTTCGCGTCGGAATTCCTTCGCGAAGTAATTGCGTAGTGGTAAAAGGATATAAGTAATATCTAAGTAGCGGAATGCTTCGCGAAGCTTCGGAAAGACTTAGCTTGCATAAATATAACAGTATCCCCCTCTTAGGCTTTCGCCCTCAAAAGCCTACGCAATTAATAATGATTGACGAATCTAAAATTAGATAGAATGGAAAAGTAAAAAAGAAAAGTAAATTTTCAAAGTGCCACGCAAGTTATGATCGAGGTAAACGAAAAAATTTGGGGTCGAACCTGCCCTCAACTATGAATGCGTATAAAACGTGAGGGTTTTCTCTGTTTTTTCCTAAGTCCTCATCACTCCATGATGTCTTTCACCATCACCGCCACTGAAACTGTGCAAGAATGATGGGCGTGCCTTGTTTGTGAGCAGGCGGAATGAGCCCGCCTTCGTCAACTCGAAATTGCTGCACAGGAGGCCGCCTTCGAGGAGGAGATGGTGAGGTTGGAGGAAGAAGCTGCTTGTGAGGCGGAGCGCGAGGCAGAGGAGAAGAGAATCGAGGAAGAGAGAAAACTCGAGGAGGAGAAACAGGCTGCAAAGAAGCAGGAAGAAGAACGACTCGTCGAGGAGAGTATCGTGAAGGTGAAGGCCGACACCTTACGAAAATTGGCTGAAGAAGAAAAAGAGCAAAATCAATGGAGAGCGCAAGCTCTCCAGGAACTACAAGAACATCGGGATCGTGCAGCTCATGCTGCATCGCGACGGTGTGGTGACGAAGGGAGAAGGCACAGAGGAGGCACAGGCTCAAAGCACAAGCCGAGGCGAGGGTGGGGCTAACACCACACATGAAGGCTGAAAGAAATAAGGATCAAGACAGCAGTGATAGCGCAAGGGCCAATCACTAGGGTCGCACAAGGAAAACTAGTTCCAAAGACCAAGTAAATATATTGAAGATAAACAATGATACAAGTACTAACCTAGTTCCAAAGACCAAGAGGTCAAGATGGGGAACTAGGTGTCAGCTTACTGTACTATATATACAAGTGTCTAGCTGAGTAAGTGACAGTGCGGGAAGTTGATAGAAGTATGCAGAACGATGTAGAAGGATGTGGAAGAGTGTAGCTGGATCCAAATAGTAACAAAGATAAAGGAAGAAGGAAATATAGGAAAAATGAAGTAAGTACCGTATCCTGTGTAGCACGTCACGACAGACAGACAAGTGATCAAGCATCGCGGGAGCCTTCAGGCTCCAAGCAGAACATTTTCAATTCAGCATCCGTGGTACACGATACCCCGGAAGTAGAACAATTGGTTTTAAAGAGAAAACATCCAGTTTCTGTGGTGAATGATAGTGGTTCTGGATTAACTTTTCTTTTTCTTACTTAACGACTTGTAGATTGGTGCAGCCCCGGATCCCAATGAAGATCCTACTCCTGGAGACAATGACGACAATAATGACAAGGGTGATGATGAGGATGATGACAATGACAATGACAACGACCCTCCCCCGACTCCTTTGCGTAACCGCGAAGCTTGTCTTCATTGTGTTATGCAATGTAACACAATCAACTGCATCACACAACCTGGAAAGCCGCATACCCAGGCCTGTCTCCACTGTCATCAGCAATGACAACAGTGTAGTTGGTCCGGGGAGAACGCTGCTCAAAGGTTGAGGAGGAAAAAACCGCGAGTCAACAAAGAGAAGATGTATCAGGGTCCCATGAGGCGCGTCGCGGAAAAGAACTTAGTGGGTTTGGAGTTCAGGGATCAGTTCAATTTGCTCGCGGAGCAAAACCGTCAGCTTCATAAGCAGATGGAATTGCTTCTGGGTTTCGCGTGTCGATCCGCTCTCGTGATGGAGGAAATGGTGTGTCTGATCCAGCAGCAGCCCAAGGACGATGTGGTGGTTGATGAAGAACAGGAAGAAGGGAAAGGGGCAGAAGAAGAAGAGGAAGAGGACAAGGAAGAACAAGATGAAGAGGAGAGGAAGAGGAGAAGGGTTCATGAAGGAAAACGATGTGCAACGTAATTCCCACGAAGGGTTGTAGTAGAGTTGTGGGACTTGTAATTATTTTATATAGTTTAGTGGTTGTCTTTTGTTTTTGTTGTTTTTTGCTTTGTGGTTTTGTTTTGTTTTTGTTTATTTTGTTTTGTTTAATTTTATAAGTTTTTTGACTTTTTTGGTGAATTTGGATTCATAAGGTTTTGTTGAGGAATAAGTTTTAATGGTGTGAGGAGTTAGGATTTGTTCCGCGAGGAAATAATCACGATGGTTTTGGACGTAAGGGAATGTGAGAGTTCGAATTTAACTCGCGAAGGATGGATTGCGGAACTCGTTGGCGTGAAGGTTTGGAATTTAGTAGGTAGTTTAGTAGGTAGTACGGAATGTAATGGTGATGAATCGTGAAGGTTTCGCAAGGAGTTGTTGAACTAATAAAATAAAAATTAGTATTTCCAATGAATGAGATAGTAAAAATTAAGTGGTCGTGATCATACTGGTCCAGGTTTGTGAGGGTAACGAAGATGGAAAGCTGGAACCAACTCGTCCGCGGCAACCCAGGAACACTCTTTGTCTGTACCTTCGTATCCTGCCCACCGGATGTAATACCGTAGTGGACATTGTTTGTATTGACGATCCAATTTTGAATCTAATACCTCCGCAATGTTGTATTCCTCTTCGCCTTCGACTTCCACCGGAGGTGGAGGAGTTTGTTCGTGATGAGGGTTTGAGTTCGGAGTATAGGGTTCGAGTTGGGATACATGGAAGACTGGGTGGATACGATTGCGCATTAGTAATTTCTTTGCAGAGGAAGGAATGAATCTCATCTAAATTCATTGCAAAGTCAATCACGTGATCGGAACAGATGTCGATTTCAGGTTTCACTGTAATGTTAGGGTGATAACCTTTATTCGCAAAGAACGGAGTAATACCAGTGGAGGTGTTAGGAGTGTTGTTGTACGCAAATTCCGCGATAGGCAGAAGCTTTGCCCAATCATCCTGTCGATATGCACAATACATATGAATGTATTGTTCCAGAGTCTGATTAACTCGTTCCGTTTGTCCATCCCCCTCAGGATGGTATCCCGAGGTGAAGTGTAGTTTGATCGAGAGAGCTTCCCCTAAAGCATGAAAGAAAGCCGAAACGAATTCCGAGCCTCAATCAGAAGTGACGTGACTAGGAACTCCGTGTTTCGAGAAAATGTGATGAATGAACAATTCCGCGAGCTCTTCCGATGTTATTTTGTCATGTGTTGCGATGAAAATGCCTTGTTTCGAGGCTCGATCCACGATTACTAAAATAGCGGTATGTCCTTTAGAGTCTGGTAGTTGTTCAATGAAGTCCATCGATATAGAATCCCAAGGTCGGACAGGAACCGGAAGTGGTTTGAGTAGACCGTAAGGCCTATGTCGACGAGGTTTGTTGCATCCGCAAACTGTACACGAATTAATATAATCGCAAACAAATTCGCGAACCTTCGGCCAAGTGTACTGTTGTCAAATAGCTTCTAGAGTCCGATTTTGACCAAAATGACCTGAGAGTGGGTGGTCGTGAAAGTAGCGTAGAATTTGAAGTCATAAATTAGAAATGTTAGGAACATAAATGTGATTGTCAAGTCATAACAGTCCATCAGAACCTATTGTCCAATGAGTGTTCGTACCATCCTTCGCGAACTTCAATCCCGCGATTGATTCTGGATCCAGTTCGATTGAATTGTGAATAGCGGAATGAAGTGCCTCTATATCCATAACAATGGAGGCACAAAGTGCCGGTCCTTCTAGGAATGTAGCTCGAAGGGAAGTAGTTAGTTGTTCATTAGTGAAAATAGGTCTGAAATTATGTTGGTTAACTTGCGCATAGCTGATATCCCCCTCTTTTGGGTAGACGTCCCAGCATCTAGTCATTGAGTCAGGTTTCTCACCTAACTTACCTGGTCTGAATCGGATCACCATATTAAATTGATGCAGGTACTCTGACCAATGAACTTGTCATTGCGTAAGGATTTTCATCATTGAGAAGTATTTGAGATTCTTGTGATCAGTGACAACATCGATAGGATCTCCCGATCCCTCGAGGTAATGTCTCCAGCCTTTGAATGCTTCGAAGATTGCGAGAAGCTCCTTATTGTGAGTGTCATAATTGAGTTCTGCAGCTTGAAAAGTCCTCGAGAGGAATGTGATGGGGTGAATTTCTCCGTCAGGTAGTAGGATCGAGAGTATTGCGGCTAATGCATAGTCTGAGGCATCTGTTTCTACGATTAGATGTCGGTTTGGTTCCCAATGTGCCAGAATAGGAGCATGTTAAGATCATGCAACTCCGGAATTGCGGAATAATCGCGATATAATCGCGGAATGATCGCGATTTAATTACGGAATGATCGCAATATAATCGCGGAATTGGTTGGGAATGCGAGGGGATAATTCCCTCGCGAAGTGAGGAACGATTCACGGAGTTATGGGAAGGTAGTTGGACATCGACACTACTATCGGTAGTGCCCTCAACACGTCGATGGTCCAATATGAAGGTAGTAGCAGCATCAGTTCGCAAAGGTTGCTTCGCGGAACGTCAGAGCTGTGTTGAGAATGTATCACAGATAGTAAACATCTGTAATACGAAGAGAGAGCAGATCTAAGTTGATATTAAAACTACAGAACTACCTATTCGATGTTGTAGCTTTATACTATGCATTACATAAGCGTTGCGAAGCGATACTAACTCCGAATAGACTAGCTTGTGGAGTAAAGAACAAAGGAAGGGATATAATAGGTATAGTACACATCCGATAATGATTAGGAAAGATAACGAAGGATTCCTGAGCTTAGGAACTCTTCGCGAAGTAATTAATTAAAGAGTCCTAGCTTAGGAACTCTTCGCGAAGTAGGTAAATGGATCGCGGAATCGCAGAATAACTCGATCCGCATACATATGACAGAGTGTGAGTGAAGCTATATTTGAGCTTCTCGAAGGCTTCCTGCCAGTCGGTATTCCAGTTCCAAGGTGTATCCTTTCACGTAAGTTGCATCATCGGAACTACAATATTGCTATAATTATAAATAAAATGTTGATAGAAATTAGCAAATCCAAGAAAAGACTGGACGTCTTTGACTTTCCGAGGTACCGGCCAGTCAATGATAGCTTTTACTTTGTCTTTCGACATCGTTAAGCCCTCCAGAGAAAGAATATACCCAAGGTACTCTACCGTATCGATCTCCCATTCGCATTTCACGATGTTTGCATAGAGTCGATGTTTACGAAGGCGACAGAGAACCTCGCGAACGTGTTCGCGATGTAATGTCTCGTCGACGGAGTAGATAAGTATATTGTCGAGGTAGACGGTAACATAAACATCTAAAAGTTCAGCAAATATATCGTTAACAAACTGTTGGAAAGCTGCTGGAGCATTAGTGAGTCCGAATGGCATAACCTTCCATTCATAAGAACCCCAATGAGTTCTGAATGTTGTTTTCCATTCGTTGCCTTCCGCGATTCTAACTAAATGGTACACATGAGCAAGATCGAGTTTGGTATAAAACTTAGCTTTCTTCGGAGCATCTAGTAAATCAGAAATAAGAGGTAAAGGATAGCGATCCTTTTTCGTGATGTTGTTAAGACCACGAAAGTCTACGCAAAGTCGAAGTTTTCCCTCCTTTTTCGGTACGAATAATACCGGAGCTCCATGAGGAGAGGATGAAGGTTGAATAGCGCCTGATTCGAGGTGCTTATTGATGAAATCATGTAGAGCCTCTAATTCCTTGGCAGAAAGAGGGTAAAGGCGACCAATAGGTGGTTCAGCGCCTACCTCCAATTCAATCTTTAGGTCATAGGGTCGATGCTCAGGCAGCACTTCGGATTTGACTTCGTCGAAGACATCTGTCACAAAGAGGTGACGACGGTGGCAGAGCGGAGTGGAGACTTGAGCAGAAGCAGGCAGATACTGGTCCCAATGACAAAGTTATATTGATAATAAATACAAGTAAGTAGGTAAAAGACATACCTGGTCCCAATGACAAAGAGGTCAAGATAAGGGACCAGGCTGTGGGGGCTGGCTTATATATACAAGGCGGAGTGTGGGAATTATGATGTAATACTGTATAGCTCCAGCACAAGGAATGGAACAGAACTGATAGAATGGAATGGAAGGTTCCGGAATGATTATTGTAGGTAGGAGAGCTCGGATGGTGTATCATAAAGAAAGGAAAATGATAGGGGTGGCTCACTTCATGACAACATCCGTGAAGTCTGCGTAATGCTTCAGTAATGAGGAAGGATTGCTGTTGTGTGCTGAAGTTGTCGAAGCAGCTTGTGCTGTGACTTCGCTATGAACCGCGCGTAAGATTAATGGTTCACACTTGGCATTCTTGCAAGCACGGTTGAAGAGTTCCGCATTGACAAGAGCAATGTCGATCTCTGGGTTTTCAAGTCGTGAAGTGGCCAATTGAGCCACCGAAGGATAGGAGTAGATGGGTTCATAGGGGAAAGAGTCCGATAAAGGATGAGGTGAATGGCGAGAACGAGTTCGCGAAGAGGATCGCGAAGGGACCTCTTCAGAACCAATGGTAGGCTGACCCCGCGAAGGGACAGTTTCTTCCGGAACGAGTGTTTGCGGAAGTGAGGACGTCGAGGGAGACTCAACTTGCTTGGTGGAATGGAATGTAATGTTTCTCGATGCCCAGTCAATCAACGGATTGTAGCGGGTCAAGAAACTGTAACCTAATACTGCTTCGCAAGAGGAATCTAGTAAAGTGACATAAAATGTCAGTAGTAGTAGCTCGCCAGAGGGAAACCAAACATTAAGAGATGTAGTCTCGGAAATTGGTTTCGGAGATAAAGAACCATCAAAAAGTCGGAGATTGATTGGAGAAATAGAAGAAGTAGACAGAGAATGTTTATACACAAATCGAGAATCAATAAAGCAATCAGTAGAACCGGAATCAAGTCAAGAAACGAAGGAAAGCTTCGCGGAAACGTCGCGAAGTGAAAAATCTATTGTAAGAGGTATAGTAAATGATCGTTAATCATAGGAAAGAGTGGATGCATTTAATTTAACTTCCCTGGTAGTACAAACCTGGTCAACGCAACTCCCGCTTCATACTGGGGTACAGGAGTTGCGGACTATTTTTCCAATACTGAAGAGGTACTTGCCACTGCTTCCTGTGTTTCCATGGCACGTCCGCGAGCTTCGCGAGCCTTTCGTTTCTCGCAGTCATCGAACTTATGACTTCCCCCACAAAACCCGCACAAACCCAACTTCTTTTGACATTCCGACTCCTTCGCAAGGAGCTTCCTGTCCGAGCCGAGGTTGCTCGCATATGCAGGTCGAGACACTGCAGAACTCGTCGATGACAAGGAATTTCCACCTCCACTTGACTTACCTTTCTTCCCTGAGTTATTCGTCGAGGTTGTGGTTGTGGTGGTGGTGGTAGGAGATTGTGAAGAACCTGGTGTGTTCTTCTTCAACGTGTTCGATGCTTTCCCTCCTGAGGAAGCACCTGTTGATCTAGCGGCTTCTCTTTTCCGCTCTTCTTCTCGTCTCCAGTACCTATTATCTATGCGAAGTACCTCATAACGGTATTCCGCGAGCGTCTTTGGTTCCAGAAGATGAGCCATCTCATCTTTGATATGGCTTGCCAAGCCACGTTGATAAGCCCACTTAAGGGCATGCAAGTCCCAGTTAGTAGACACCGCGAGGGTATTGAAACGGATATTATACTTCCGTACGTTATCGGATTCTTTCATCCTTAACATGCCGATCTTATCCTCAGCTTCCCCCTGTGCATTGTACATACCGAAATTGTCCTGTAATTCCTTCACCAATGCCATGAAGGAACTCGTCCACACCAGCATCACGGAGAGATTTGGATCCAGAATGTCTGGTTTGAACCATTCCTTCACGGAACCGCCAAGGTAGGACAGAGTATAATTGATCTTCTTTTGATCAGTAAAATACGAGGGATGATCAATGAACACCAAAGATAAGGAAACTAAGAAACCTTTCAGTTTCCGCGAGTCAGATCCATCGAACACTTCAGGATCCTTGACCTTCGATCTTCCGGATTCTGCGGGGCTGCTAGTGTTCATGCCCGCAAGGACTGTTCCGAGGGTATCAAGCAAACCCTTAAATGCGTGAAACACATCTAGGATGTGTTGTTCAGTAGGGTCCGGATGGACACTACCTACCCATTCCACTGGACTCCTAGAACGACTAGGAACACGAGAACCTCAAGGTGCCCCGGGACCTCCAGGACTATTGGGATCAGATCCCCCTGGGTCTCTGGGATTTCCTGACTCATCAGGACCTACCTCTTCATCAATTTCCACTTCTTCGATGTTCTCCGGAATCTCCATCGTGGTAACTGGTATCTGACCTCGCAAAGGGCCGGGAGCATTTGCTAGCTGCTGATGCATTCTGTCAGCAAGGGTAAATGTGGTAGGAGATGGTGGGATTTCCATCTCTGTTGTTGGTATCGCCGTGTGATTTCTTCACGGTGTTCATACAGTAACGGGATCACCATTTTCTGTATAAAGTACTTGGTACTCGAATTCGGAGTGGTCTGGTTGACCAAGGGCATGATGACTAGAAACCCGCGCACTAGCAGGTTGTCCTGGGGCTGGACCGAAGACGTTAGATCGACATCGAGAATGTCTGGCTCCTGAGATAGATTCCGCAAATGGCGCGAAGCCTGTTGCGTTCGATGCAAAAGGATTGACCGTTTCCGGTTCCTCTCTTACCGACTCATCGGACCCTCCAATGTTGGTACGGTTTCGTCTGCTCCTTGTATAGACCATTGTTGAAGGAAGTGAAATTGTTGAGTGTAATGGACAGGGTAATGAGGATGAATGTGCAGAGTGTCAGTTTAAATATACTGTTATGATTGTGCACAAAGGGATCGTTGGGAATGATCGTGGGAAAATATGAAGTAAAATACTTCGTGAGGTAAAACGATCCTATACAAAGTAGTCGGACCTTGACTCCACTATTAGTAGAGTCCTCAACACTTTGCGTGTCCACAAGAGAAGAAAGGTAAACATGTTCTGTTTGCGATGACTATCGCAGAACGTACTGACAGCGAGGATGTTAAAACGATGATACAGATAGATGATTAATTGGTATCACTATTGAAGTGCTATCAAGGTTGATATTTAAACTAAGGAACTACCTATTCAATACCGTAGCTTTATACTAAAGGTAAGTCAGGATTGTGAAGCAATGCCATGCCCGATGTGGTGACGAAGGGGGAAAGCACAGAGAAGGCACAGGCTCGAAGCACAAACCGAAGTGAGGGGTGGGGCTAGCACCACACACGAAGGCTGAAAGATAAAATGATCAAGACGGCAGTGATAGCGTGGGGGCCAATCACTAGGGTCGCACAAGGAAAACTAGTTCCAAAGACCAAGTAAGTATATTGAAGGTAAACGATGATACAGGTACTAACCTAGTTCCAAAGACCAAGAGGTCAAGATGGGGAACTAGGTGTCAGCTACTGTACTATATATACAAGGGTTTGGATGAGTAAGCGACAGCGCGGGAAGCCGATAGAAGTGTCTGGAATGTGATGGAAGGTTCTGACAAGTGATAGATGGAAATAAAAGGATATGGAAACATGGAGAAGGGTTCAGGTAGTCACAAAGGTAAAGGAAAGAGGGAATGTAGGAGAAAACGAAGTAAGTACCGTATCCTGTATGGCATGTCACGACACCCGAATTGGTTAGCTTGTAAGTAAAGAACAAAGGAAAGGATATAAAAGGAATAGTGTGAATACGATAAGACTGATAAGAGATAAAGAGTAATTGCTTCACATTGGAATTCCTTCGTGAAGTAATTGCATAGTGGTAAAAGGATATAAGTAATATCTAAGTAGCGGAATGGTTCATGAAGCTTTGGAAAGACTTAGCTTGCATAAATATAACACGAGCAGAAGAGGGGTTATGGGTACGCAGGGTGGTGGAATGCTAATCCACAGAAACAGAACCATGGACAATCATCCAACCAGCAGAACCGACAGGAGCCAAAAGCAACTCCGAAGGTGGAGTATCCCGCAGCACAGAGGAGAGATGCCACCGGCACCATGTTCGGAGGAATGGGCAGGCCGATGGACATCAACCAGGCAAGGGAGAAGTGGCTGTGCTTTACTTGTGGTGAACCGGGCCACATGAGTAGAAACTGTCCGCATAAGAGAAAGGCAGTAGTCCGGGGAATTATGTTAAATATGAGTGAGCAGGAACATACAGACTTCATTAACAACTTGGGTTTTCCCGAGGCTCCTCAGTAGATATAGGTCTGCAGGAGCCTTCGCACACAGACATTTCGGAATTTGTTGATAATGGTGTTGATTATATAATTAGTACAGGTACTAGACAGAAAAATGCGTCCACCTTCACACACAAATCCGAAAAATCCGAAAAACCTATATGGTATGAACCCAACACTGCTGAATGGCTAACTCAGAGAGTTAGAGAAGACCAAATCCCTAGAGCAGTGGGATTATTGCAAACCTGGATGCCCTCTTTCCGGGAGAAGGAAGCCTTGGAAGAAACCGTCATGGACATACGAAAACGGAACTGGAAAATGGCAGTCACCGCCATCCGAAGTCTCAAGAACAAAAGAAGTTATGTTCGTGGGACATGCAGCAAAAGTCTGAAACTTCCGGGAATACTTCAAACACTGGAAGATAGTCGACAAATCGTCACAGAAGGACTTCTTGACAGTGGAGCTACTGGTTCATGCATTGACTCGGACTTCGTCAAATGGCACAACCTTGTCACAAAGGACTTACCAATCAAGACACCCATCTATATTGCCGATGGCACACTCAATGACTCCGGCTCAATAGACAAGTACGTCGAGACCCAGATGACTATCGGCGATCATTCAGAAATCATACAATTCAGAGTGGTAAGCCTAGGAAAGAATAATATCTTTCTAGGACTAGACTGGCTGCGGCACCACAACCCGAGTATTGACTGGAAGACATCTGAATTAACCTTCGACAGGTGTCCAACATGATGCGGCTATAATCCACACTTTTGGATGCCTGAAGATACTCATTCGAGAACAGTGTTACAGGAAGGTGAACAGCTTTTCCTGTTTGACTGGGACAGGTATGTTCACGAACAAGCACAGTCAAGGAAGTGGACAGAGGAACAGGCCAAGAAGGAAACAGCCGAAGAGTTCAACACTTCCAAATCCTATGTCAAGGAGTATCCTGATGTTTTCAGCCAGAAGGAATTCAACCAGTTGGCACAACGACGCCCTTGGGACCATGCTATCGATCTAACACCAGGTTCCAAACCTTTAGATTGCAAGGTATATCCGCTAAACCCAAAGGAACAGGAGGCACTCAACAAGTTTCTTGAAGAGAACCTTCAAACTGGACAAATTCGACCTTCCACCTCGCAGATGGCATCCCCCTTCTTCTTCGTCAAAAAGAAAGATGGCACCTTACAACCAGTACAAGATTATCGCAAACAGAACAAGATGATGATTAAGAATTGGTATCCACTTCCTTTCATTCAGGAGCTAATTGATCGTTTAAAAGGCGCTAAAATCTTCACGAAGATGGACATCAGATGGGGATTCAACAACATCCACATGCAAAGGCTCCTGCAGACCTATATCTACTGAGGAGCCTTGGGAAAACCCAAATCATGAATAAAGTCTGTACATTTCTGCTCACTCATGTTCAACATAATGCCCCGGACCACCACCTTTCTCTTGTGTGGGCAGTTCCTATTCATGTGGCCTGGTTCACCACAATTGAAACACAACCACTTCTCCCTTGCCTGGTTGATATCCATTGGCCTGCCCATTCCTCCAAATGTGGTGCCGGTGGCATCTCTCCTCTGTGCTGTAGGGTACTCTGCCTTCAGAGCTACTTTTGGCTCCTGCCAGTTCTGCTGAGTGGACAACTGTCCACGATTCTGTCCCTGTGGGTTAGTATTCCACCACCCTGCATATCCATATCCTCTCTTCTGTTCGGCCCACTGTTGTCTTATGTTATCAGCGCTGGTGACCACTTTCTTCAGCTCCTTGTAATCTTCAAAGGGCTCCATCCATCCCTTAATGATGTTGTATAGGAGGTTGTGGTTGACAGCCCTCTCCGCCAGGGTAAGGACATGCGACTTGTCCTTCTTGTACCTGCTGTCCTTCAACAGCAACTCAAACTCCTTGAAGAAATCACCAGCGGAAGCTTTCCCCTGTCTGATATAGGTTAGCTTATCACAGGCCTCCTTCTGCTTGGCAACATTAGTGAACTCCCTATCCATGTCATCAATGAGTTCCTTCCCAGTGACATCCCAGAGCCCCTTGTCAATATCAAAGTGGTTGTCAGTGTAAACTTGGGCCCATTCATCGGCTTTTCCTCCCACCAAGAAGAACATAATAATAGTGGTAACACAATGGGAATTATCAGCCTGCCTTGTCTCCATTAACTCAGAGACATAAGCCATCATCCTTCGCCACCATGGTTGGTGTCAGCGACTTGCTAGCTCTCACAAGAGACAACCAGGCGTCACACAATAGACGATGAGCAAGAGGGTGAAAAAGCAAAAAGAGGATGGATAAGACAACCCAATACTAGTCTAGCTACCGAGGAGAATAGACGAGAATAGAGCTAAGGAATATAACTACAAAATACCTAGTCTTATATACTAAATGGGATATGAATCTGTGAGAGATGTTTCGCACCGTAACCATGAGGATCTACAATAAGAGTTGCTCGTATCCATAAGTAAAGCTGTAGGTACTCAGTGAGTAAACAATAAGGCAATATAAAAAGAAGCATGGAGGCAGAACAATAATGATGTCGTCCTGTCAATGGGCTGACAGGCATGAGAGAGTCACGCATGGATGAAATGACAACGCGAGACCAATAAGGTTGACGCATGTAACCTAAATGATAATGAGCGCTGGTGCAAGCGCCTCAGTGATTAGGTAAGTAAATAAAAGAAAAGGAAAAAGAATAATAAAAAGATTAAAGATTGTTTTGTGACATTACCCCCTCCCTAGAGTGCAAGTTCCACGAAGCGCCTGTTGTCTAATGAAATTTTCGGAGGGTAATTGTAAGGACATGTTTTTGGTGTCTGCTTGGGGCATAGGGCGGAATAATTTGGTGGGAAATAAGGAAATAGGAATTTCGAGTCGATTTAAGGTAGCGGGTTTGGGTTTGGTCGGATTCTTGTCATGGAATTCCTTCAACAAATTGGAGGAATGTGTGATGTTGGACCGAGGTTCCCAAGTGTCTTCATGCAGTCCATACCCCCGCCATCGGACTTTGTATTTGATTCCTCTTCCTACCTTTCATGAGTGGAGGATTGTGGTGATGAAGGGAGAAAGCACGGAGGAAAGCACAGGCTCAAGCACAAGCCGAAGTGAGGAGTGGGTCTAGCACCACACACAAAGGCTGAAAGAGATAATGATCAAGACAGCAGCGATAGCACAAGGGCCAATTGCTAGGGTCGCACAAGGAAGACTAGTTCCAAAGACCAAGTAAATATATTGAAGATAAACAATGATACAAGTACTAACCTAGTTCCAAAGACCAAGAGGTCAAGATGGGGAACTAGGTGTCAGCTTACTGTACTATATATACAAGTGTCTAGCTGAGTAAGCGACAGCGCGGGAAGTTGATAGAAGTATGCGGAATGATGTAGAAGGATGCGGAAGAGTGTAGCTGGATCCAAATAGTAACAAGGATAAAGGAAGAAGGAAATATAGGAAAAATGAAGTAAGTACCGTATCCTGTGTAGCACGTCATGACAAGGATCTCCTCGACCTCAAATTCTTCTTCTTCTCCTACAATGACAGGAGGTGGTCGAGTATTTTGTGGTTGAGAGGGGAATTGCAGTTCCCTGTAAGGGGTAAGGAGAACTTCATTGAAAATGTTGTGAATATGTTTCCATGTCGAGGGAATGTCTAGTTTGTAGGAGCTAGCACCTATCTTCTTTTGGACTGTAAATGGTCCAAACCGTTTGTCTCCTAACTTTTTCATCGGCTGGTCTGTCGACAAGTTAGTTCCCTCAAGCCAGACTTTATCACCTGTCTTATACTCTACCCCAACTTTCTGCTTCCTGTCATAGAACTTCTTCATATCATTGTTGGCCTTACCTAAGGCCGCTCCTACTTCCTCTTGAACTTTCTTCATACCATCTGCAAACACCTGTGCTATGGGGTTGTCCGAAGTCATTTGGGGTGCTGTGCCTTTGTAGAGGTTTCTACTATTGTCAGCATAAAAGGGGGAGACTTTCGTCGCGGAGTGTACTCGATCATTATAAGTGAACTCTGTGAGCAGTAACCACTCATGCCAGTCGCTTTGATGGTAGTTGATAAACAGACAGAGATAGTGTTTGATCTCCTGATTCGTCCGTTCTGTCTGGCCATTAGTCTGTGGGTGATACGCCATGGTGTAGTTTGCTTCTATTCCTAAAAGATAGTAGAGTTCCTTCATGAACCGGGAATGATACTGAGGTCCTTGATTGTGTATGATTTTTTGTGGAATCCCATGTATGGAAAAGATATGGTCGCGATAAAGTTTTGCCATTCCTTCTGATGTAACTGTAGTATGTGACGGAACAAGTCACAATCTTTTGGAAAAATGATCAACAAACACCGAAATGGTGTTATATCCTCCCAACTCCGGTAGTTCCCCTATCATGTCGGTACCAATTATCTGCCAAGGCTCCAATGGGACTGAGTGTGGATGTAGTCATCCCACTGGTTTGGTACAATGAGCTGTTGTAGCCTGGCATTTCTTGCAACCTTCAACGTACTTCCCTGCATCTCGTGTAACCCCTGGCCACCAGTAGTCTCTAGTGATCAATTCCGTGGTTTTATACTGTCCAGAATGTCCCGCTAGCAGCGTGTTGTGGTACTGAGTGATTATTTTAGACCGGAGTAGGCGGTTTTTTGGTACATAAACATGCTCTTTCCATGTAATAACTTTGTCAGTTTCAGTCCACTCTGGGTTTTTAGCAGCTAGGGCATCCTGTACAATTCGATCTACTTGGTTTCTACTCTTTCAGATCTCCAATAGCAGGAGATCTTCAGGAGCCGATAGGTCAAGAGCACGGATGAAAAGTTCTGGTTTCAAGAGAACGATGTTCTCGTTGTCTTTGTCCCCTGTCTCAAGACCTGTCATCCTTGACAGGGCGTCAGCTTTCGTCATTGATTTACCAGGTTTGTGAACAAGATCGAAATTATACTCCGCTAATTCCAGTACCCAGTGTGCTTGTTGTCAGTTGAGCTTCTGCAGCTTTTTGAAGTACTGGAGGTTTGCATGATCCATATAAATCTCGATCTGTTCCTCTGCGCCTAGTAAATATTGCCGCCAATCATCAAGAGAATCCATGATCGCCATTAACTCTTTGTCATAAATTTCATAATTCCGTTCGACCTCATTGAGGGAATGAGAGCAAAAGGCAATGGGATACCACCTGTTATCGACAAACTGGGACAAGACGGTGCCATTAGCGTAATCGGATGAGTCAACTTCCACTTGGAACTTCCCATGGTTTCGAGGAATGAGCAAAACTACTTCCTCACAGATTCGGCATTTCAACTCTTCAAATGTATTTTCCTGCACTTTTTCCCACTTCCAAGTTCCATTCCCAGTAAGCTGTGTCAGTGGCTTTGCTACAAGACTAAACCCATGAATAAGGCATCTGAAGAAGTTGCAAAACCCTAAGAATTGCTGAACGTCACACTTCTTGCAGGGAGTAATCCATTCGCGGACGACTTGTACTTTCTTTGGATCCATGTGAATAGTTCCATTACCAATGATAATGCCGAGGTAGTCGATAACCGGTTTTTCGAAAGAACATTTTTTGGGTTTAACGAATAACTTGTGCTCATGTAGAATGTCGAGTACTTGTTTTACAATTTGCCGGTGTTCTTCGATGTCATTGGTGAAGATCAGAATATCGTCCATGTAAACGATAACGTGTCCATCATTAATGAGATTTCGCAATATATGGTTGATGAAACCTTGGAACGTCACAGGAGAATTAGTGAGTCCAAAGAACATAACAGTTGGTTCAAATAAACCCTGATTCATCCGGAAAGCCGCTTTCCATTCATCACCTTCCTTTATATGGATGTTTTGAATTTTGTTGATAGTGGTGTGGATTATCTAATTAGTACAGTGTTACAGGTATGCCTCCACTACTTCGTACAGAGCATACAGAACCAACATTTCTAATTCATTCCTTTCCTTTCTATACCAGCTTGGGACCGGACTGTATGACACATCCAATGTTAATGGATATGATTACTTTTAATTCTCACACTATTATCTTTTATTTATATTATTGGGAACTTTTTTATAATACTAATTGTTATATCCCAGATACTCATTGTTCTTCTTTTTAACAATTAGGATTACTGGTATATAAGCATTAGTGTCCAGTAGATAGTTGTCAGCAACTCGCTAGCTCTCACAAGAGACAACCAGGCATCACACAATAGATGATGAGCAAGAAGATGAAAAATCAATGAGGATGGATAAAACAACCCAATACTAGTCTAGCTACAAAGGAGAATAGACGAGAATAGAGCTAAAGACTATAACTACAAAATACCAAATCTTATATACTAATGGGATATGAAGTCGTGAGAGATGTCTCGCAGTGTAACTGTGAGGATCTACAATAAGAGTCGCTTGTATCCATCAGTAAGGCTGTAGGTATTCGGTGAGTAAACAATAAGGCAATATAAAAGAAAGCATGGAGGTGGAACAATAATGATGTTGTCCTGTCAATGAGCTGACAGGCATGAGAGAGTCATGCATGGATGAAATGACAAGGCAAGAACAATAAGGTTGATGCATGTAATCTAGATGATAATGAGAATATAATGAGCACTGGTGTAAGTGCTTTGGTGATTAGGTAAGTAAATAAAAGAAAAGGAAAAGAATAATTAAAGAAAAGAATAATGAAAAAGAATGTTTCATGACAATAGTTCTCCAGTTTAAATATCGACTTAGATCAATCTGATCTATAGATATCATCACCATAACTCCATCTGGACATTCCAGTCTTACCTCTTAGTTGTCTGAACTTATCTGGCCAACTTCCGGATGTCCTAAATCTACGAACATAAGCGGAACCACTATGACATAGTGGGGGCACTACCAAAAGTGGTGCTAAGGTTCTTGTTTGACTGCAATATTATCCATTACTACTGATCAATAGTTAACTGTACAATACCATACACTATTGGATCCCTCTACACTATCCTACTCACCCTAGACCTTACAGAACCTCACCGGAACAGTCTTAACATACAGGTACTAAACAGAAGAACACCTCTGCCTTTATTCACACAAAACCCAAAACCAGAAAACCTATATGGTACAAACCCGACACTGCCAAGTGGCTAACTCAGAGAGTTAGAGAAGATCAGATCCCAAGGGCAGTGGGATTGTTGCAAACCTGGATGCCCTCTTCCCAGGAAAAGGAAGCCTCAGAAGAAACCATCATGGACATATGAAAACAGAATTGGACAATGGCAGTCATGGCCATCAAAAGCCTCAAGAACAAGAGAGGCTATGTCCACGGGACACACAGCAAAAGCCTGAAACTTCCAGTAATACTTGGAACACTGGAGGATGGTCAACAGATAGTCATGCAAGGACTTCTCAACAGCGGTGCAACTGGCTCTTGCATCAATTCAGAATTCATCAAATGGCATAACCTCATCACAAAGAACCTACTGATCAAAACACCAGTCTACAATGCTGACAGTATGCTTAATAATTCCAGATCAATCAATAAGTATGTTGAAATTCGGATGACTATTGGTGACCATTTGGAGGTAGTACAATTTGGGATAGTAGGTTTAGGAGGTAATAACATCTTTCTTGGACTGGATTGGCGACAACACCACAACCTGAGTGTTAATTGGGAAATGTCTGAACTGACCTTCAACACGTGCCCAGTAAGATGTGTGGTGACGAAGGGGGAAAGCACAGAGAAGGCACAAGCTCAAAGCACAAGCCGAAGTGATGGGTGGGGCTAGCACCACACATGAAGGCTGAAAGATATAATGATCAAGACGGCAGTGATAGCGCAGGGGCCAATCACTAGGGTCGCACAAGGAAAACTAGTTCCAAAGACCAAGTAAGTATATTGAAGGTAAACAATGATACAGGTACTAACCTAGTTCCAAAGACCAAGAGGTCAAGATGGGGAACTAGGTGTCAACTACCATACTATATATACAAGGGTTCAGATGAGTAAGCAACAGCGTGGGAAGTTGATGGAAGCGTTTGGGATGTGATAGAAGGATGCTGAATGATGTAGATGTATCCAAGCAGTAACAATGATGAGGGAAGGAGGAGATGTAGGAAAAATAAGGTAAGTACTGTATTCTGTATAGCACGTCATGACAAGATGCAGTTACAACCCACACTTCTGGACACCAGAGGACACTCATTCTAGAGCAGTGCTGCAGAAAGGCGAACAGCTTTTCCTGTTCGACTGGGATAGATATGTTCATGAGCAGGTACAGTCAAGGAAGTGGATGGAGGAACAGGCCAAGAAGGAAACAGCTGAAGGATTTGACACTTCCAAGTCCTATGTCAAGGAGTATCCCAACATCTTCAGCCAGAAGGAGTTCGACCAGTTGCCACAATGATGCCCTTGGGACCATGCTATCGATCTAATGCCAGGTTCCAAACCTCTAGATTGCAAGGTATATCTGCTAAACCCAAAGGAACAAGAGGCACTCAACAAGTTCCTTGAGGAGAACCTTCGGACTGGACAGATTTGACTCTCCACCTCACAGATGGCATCCCCTTTCTTCTTTGTCAAAAAGAAAGATGGCACCTTATGACTAGTATAAGACTATCACAAACTGAACAAGATGATGGTTAAAACCCGGTATCCAATTCCTCTCCTTCAGGAGCTAATTGATCATTTAAAAGGCACTAAAATCTTCACGAAGATGGACATCAGATGGGGATTCAACAACATCTGTATAAAGGAAGGTGATGAATGGAAAGTGGCTTTCCAAACCAATCAGGGTTTATTTGAACTGAATGTTATGTTCTTTGGACTCACTAACTCTCCTGCAACATTCCAAGGTTTCATGAATCACATCTTACAAGACCTCATCAATGGTGGACATGTTATAGTCTACATGGACAACATTCTGATTTTTACCAATGACATTGAAGAACACTGGTGAATTGTAAAGCAAGTACTTGACATTTTACAGAAGCACAAGTTATTCCTTAAACCTGAAAAATGTTCTTTTGAAAAACCAGTTATCGACTACCTCGGCATTATCATTGGTAATGGAACTATTCACATGGACCCTAAGAAAGTACAAGCCTTTCGAGAATGGATCACTCCACAGAAAAAGCACAATGTCCAACAGTTTCTAGGATTCTGCAACTTCTTCTGACAATTTATTCATGGGTTCAGTCTTGTAGCGAAGCCACTGACACAGCTCACAGGAAATGAAACTTGGAAGTGGGAAAAAGAACAGGAGGTTGCATTTGAAGAGTTGAAATGCCATTTTGCGAGGAAGTAGTTTTGCTGATTTTTTGTAACCACAGGAGGTTCCAAGTAGAGGCTGACTCATCTGATTACGCTAACAGTGCTGTCCTGTCCCAGTTCATCAATAACAGGTGGCATCCAATTGCCTTTCATTCCCATTCCCTCAATGAGGTTGAGCATAATTATGAAATCTATGACAAAGAACTCATGGCAATCATGGACTCACTTGATGACTGGCAACAATATCTGCTGGGCACAGAGGAACAGATCGAGATTTCGATGGATCACACAAACCTCCAGTATTTCAAGAAGCTGCAGAAGCTCAACTGGCGACAAGCACACTGGGTACTGGAGTTAGTGGAGTATAATTTTGATCTTGTTCACAAACCCGGTAAATCTATGATGAAAGCTGATGCCCTGTCAAGGATGACAGGTCTTGAGACAGGAGACAAGGACAATGAGAACATTGTTCTCCTGAAACCAGAACTTTTTATTCATACTCTTGACTTGTTGACTCCTGAAGATCTCTTGCTATCAGAGATTCGAAAGAGTAGAAACCAAGTAGATCAGCTCATACAGGACACCCTAGCTACCAAAAACCCTGAGTGGACCAAAACTGACAAAGTTATTACATGGAAAGGGCATGTTTATGTACCAAAAAACTGCCTACTCTGGTCCGAAGTAATCACTCAGTACCATGACACACCGCTAGCAGGGCACCCAGGACAGTACAAAATGACAGAACTCATTACTCAGGACTACTGGTTGCCAGGAGTTACAAGGGACACCGGGAAATATGTCAAAGGTTGCGAAAAATGCCAGGCCATGACAGCTCATTGTATCAAACTGGTGGGATGACTGCATCCACACTCAGTACCAATGGAGCCTTGGCAGATAATCAGTACCAACATGATAGGGGATTTACCACAGTTGGGAGGTTACAATGCCATATCAGTGTTTGTTGATCACTTTTCCAAGAGATTATGACTAGTTCTGTCACATACTACAGTCACATCAGAAGGAATGGCCAAGATATACTGCGATCAATCTTTTCTATCCATGGGATTTCATGAAAAATCATACATGATAGAGGACCCCAGTACTACTCCCAGTTCATGAAGGAACTCTACCATCTCTGAGGAATAGAAGCAAACTACATCATGGTATATCATCCACAGACTAATGGCCAGACGGAACAGACAAATCAGGAGATTGAGCACTATCTCCATCCATTTATCAACTATCATCAGAATGACTGGCATGAATGGCTACCACTCACAGAGTTCACCTACAACAACCAAGTACATTTGGTGATGAAGGTTTCTCCCTTCTACACTGACAATGGCAGACATCCCTATAAAGGTATGGCACCTCAGATGACTTTGGACAACCCCACAGCACAGGTGTTTGCAGACAGAATGAAGAAGGTTTGGGAGGAAGTAGGGGTGGCCTTAGGGAAGGCCAATGACAATATGAAGAAGGTTTATGACAGGAAGTGAAGAGTTGGGGTAGAGTATAAGCCAGGCGATAAGGTTTGGCTTGAGGGAACTAATTTATCAACAGACCAGCTGATGAAAAAGTTAGCAGACAAACAGTTTGGACTGTTTACAGTTCAGAAGAAGATAGGTGCTAGTTCCTACAAACTAGACATCCCCTCAACATGGAAATGTATCCATAATGTTCTCAATGAAGTCCTCTTCACCCCTTATAGGGAACTGCAATTTCCTTCTCAGCCATGAAACACCCAACCTCCTCCTGTCATCATAGGCGAAGAAGAAGAATTTGAAGTTGAAGAAATCCTTGACTCATGGAAGGTGGGAAGAGGAATCAAGTACAAAGTACGATAGAAAGGGTATGGACCACATGAAGATACTTGGGAGCCTAGATCCAATATCACACATTCCTCTGATTTGTTGAAGGGATTTCACAATAAGAACCTGGCTAAACCCAAGCCCGCCTCCCTCAGCTGGCTCGAAATTCCTATCTCCTTGTTCCCTACTGAATTATTTCACCCTATGCCCCCGCTGGATACCAAAACTACACCACTACAATTACCCTCCAAAAATTTTGTTAGATGACAGGCACTTCGTGGAACTTGCACTCTAGGGAGGGGGTAATGTCATGAAATGCTCTTTTTCATTATTCTTTTCCTTTTCTTTTCTTTACTTACCTGATCACTAAAGCACTTACACTAGCGCTTATTATATTTTCATTTCCATCTAGATTACACACATCAACCTTATTGTTCTCATGTTGTCATTTCACCTAGGCGCGACTCTCTCATGCCTGTCAGCTCATTGACAAGATGATGTCACTATTGTCCTGCCTCCATGCTTCTTTTTATATTGCCTTATTGTTTACTCACTGAATACCTACAGCCTTACTTATGGATACAAGTGACTCTTATTGTAGATCCTCACAGTTATGGTGCAAGATGATTCTCATGGCTTCATATCCCATTAGTATATAAGATTTGGTATTTTGTAGTTATAGTCTTTAGCTCTATTCTCATCTATACTCCTCAGTAGCTAGACTTGTAGTTGGGTTGTTTTATTCATCCTCATTGCTTTCTCATCCTCTTGCTCATCAACTATTGTGTGATGCCTGGTTATCTCTTGTGAGAGCTAGCGAGTCGTTGACAATAAGTAGAGCTTGAGGTCTGTAGAACCTCAGCCTCAGTATTTGACTTAGCTTCAGGGTAAGGTTGGACACAACTCTGGGTACTAGCCTGGTACCAACAGGTTTAACCCATTAACAAGCTAGTTGCTTGGGATCAGTGAACATCACAAACACCAAAACCAAACAACCTAGGTAGGCTGCTATCAAATTCATGCAAGGTGCATTGTCAGAGATTCCACTAAGAGAACCAAAGAACACTCTACTTCAAATACCAATAACAATGTCTCGTGTCAGGTATGGTATATAGAAAAACCTCTGTACTTCAGATAGTTCAACTAGTCAACCTTAGTTCTGAACACACAAATACAAAGTCACAACTATGCGACTGAACTAGACTAGAGAGCTGCTTTCAATACAGCTTCATTGACACTGCATCAACTAGGTATACCAAAAGCTTCCTACTAGTGATATCCTGCCCTGCCAACTATGACTCATTGACCTAGGTTAGGTCATGATGGGACTTTTCATGCTGAGCTTTCAAGTAAATGACTTTTCAATTCAACAGGCTCAACTAGTATTAGAAGCTTCTTTCTAGAACTGCTTGACATGTTTAAACATGGCAAAGCCTACTCAGATACAAGGGTCTTTTGGTGACTATCTGCTAAGTGCTAACAGGGGAAATAACTTGATATTCAGGGTATTTCTAGGTCCCTTTTATACTAGAAAAGACAGAAACTCATGAAACAAACAGAAATAATACTTCAAAAAGAAAACTAGGCAGACTTGGTACAAGAAAAGAGAGACTAGGTCCATATATAGTAAGATAATGTCCCAAAACATATGAGATATTGGTATATGTATGCTCTGGTGTACAAAGGAAAACATAATTAGTCCCCATGGACCATCTCTAGTGCATTCCACAGCTGTAAAGACTGCCTTGGCAATCCATCACTCCACTCCTTCATGTTTCATGGAATTGTTACCATGGATCTTTATTCCTCTTTCTCCTCAAGTCATTACTGAGCTCTTTCAGCACATGTCTTGTCCTATATATGCACATATACTCAGGTCTAGTAGCTATCCGTAGATACTCATATTGTCTAGACTGATTCATACACCTCTTCTTCTATTTGCCTTCCGAGTCCTATCAGATGTAGGTACTAAACTCCACTTGCCAAGTGTCAAAGCAATTGATCACTAAGCTCAGACTAGTCTGTCTCCTAAGTGTCTCCATCCACTAGTTCTGCATGGATCATCTTATTTCCTCTTTCCAAGCCATTTCCATCTGGTGTCAGTCTCATTCCAAGTCTTCATAAAGTATTTGCCCTCATAAGTCCTCTTACTAGAAACTAGGCACTCCTCTTTACAGACTAGGTGGCATATATGCATGTGGTATGGTATATCCCTTGGTATGTCACTGAGTGGCCAGTCTCTTGAAAGCCCCTTCATGGATATTTGGTGGGTATCTGGTTGACAGGATCAGTATGAAGTCCTTTGGACAAGATATGTGTTCTATAAGTACTACAATCATTGAACCTAGTTTGTTCAGATTCTTTAACTGTGTGCTCAAGTCATCATCTGGCTCACTCATAACTACAGTCATCAACTCGGGCTCATTATGACTCTCTTATTACTCAAACTAGTCATGTCAAATTGTCTGTTTTTAGTGGCTAGGTGCCTCACCAAATTTCTGGCATGTCACCATGAGAATACCTGCAGTTCCCAGTACTGGTTTCTCATGGATCTTCTCTGGTTGCAGGTTGCAAAGAGACTTTGCATTGTCTGATGGTTCTATGGTCGTGGTTTGAAACAGGCCTTGTGCCAGTGGAGAGGGTCTTAGAGTATTTCCATGATCTTAGGAGCAGAAGAAATAATGCAAACAGTGACAATAACAATGATGAAGCTTAGTAGTTTTATTAATATAAGTAGTTACTTATTCATAGTAAGTCTTCATAAGTCAGTGAAAGTGACCAATACTAACAGGTATACCTGCAGGTACCGGCCTTGACCTGTTTACCTGTGGCAGCTCCGGGTCATACCTGACCTGTTGCCCATGGGTTTTGTGTCACGAAACATTCTTTTTCATTATTCTTTTCTTTTATTATTCTTTTCCTTTTCTTTTATTTACTTACCTAATCACTAAAGTGCTTACACTAGTGCTTATTATATTTTCATTTCCATCTAGATTACATGTGTCAACCTTATTGTTCTTGCATTGTTGTTTCACCTATGCACAACTCTCTCATGCCTGTCAGCTTGTTGACAGGACATTGTCACTATTATCCTGCCTCCATGCTTCCTTTTATATTGCCTTATTGTTGTCATGAAGTGAGCCCCCCCTATCATTGTTTGTTGTGATCTGACTGTGAGTCGTCCTTTCTCCCAGTCAATATCTGGATTGGCCTTACATAGCCAGGGGAGTCCTAAGATTAGGTCTTCGCTTCCCAGATTAGTTACTAGCAAGTCTGTCCACCGTTCTTGGTTATCAACAGTCAGGGCTAGACGTGCAAAGTGTGTGATCTGCCCTGCTCGGTTTGCAGACCCATCAATGTTAAAGATGCCAATGGGTTTCCTGAGTGGGAAGGTCCTTACACGGTGGCAGGTGACAAACTCTTGGTTCAAAAATAGAGCAGTGGCTCCAGAATCAACCATGGCTGCAGTTGCTATACTGTGATTTCTTCCTCTTAGTTTTGCGTTAATTCGGAAGTGAGATGAATTGGAGTTCAATTCCGAAATAGTAGATATTTTACAGGATGGAAAAGAATCATACACAGATGTGGAATGTATAGTGAACTGGTTTACGGATACTCTCGATGCAGCCGAGACGGGCACCCGCTTTAAAAACCCTCCTGAGAACCTGGTGCTGGGGCCATGGCATTGGCTCTGTTAAGGAGCTCCTGGAGCTGGGCAATCTGGGTGGAGAGGTCAGGCGTAAGTGGGGACGGAGCAGTGGGGGCTGGAGTGGAAGCGGCAATTTGGATGGGTTCATTGGGGAAGAGGGTGAAGGGTGTCAAAGAGGAAGCAGAGACTTGTTGACGGCGGGGTTGTTGGTGCTTACCCTGGCCACGTTCTAGACCCATGAACTTGTCTTGGCAGACTGATTCTAGGTGGCCTCGTCGTCCACAGTAGCGACAAACTGTCTCCTTGTATGAGCAGCTCCTCTTTTTGTGACTCTGCGAGCCACACCCATAACACCTTTCTCTCATCTGAGCCACGAAGCTTTCTCTGCTGTTACCACTAGTGTGCGTGGCATCGACATCCATAGCATGGGAGTTGGCAGGGGGGGAGGAGATATGGGAGGTGCCTGGATTGCGACCTGTCATGGTGGGATCGTGCAGGAACACATCCACTGAAATTGCTCACCTAATAGCCTCCTCCAGGGTGGGAGCTAGTCCCTGGGCTATATTGACCACAATGAGATTTTGTTGGATCTCTGGGTTGAGGCCGCTATGGAAGTGTTCTCGCAGGTCGACATCTGAAAGCCCGGTCCGATCACCAATGTCCTTGAAATTCTGTGCAAATTCCGCTACTGTTTGACCTTTTGCCTGCCTGAGATGCTGGATTGCATTCCGGGCCTCCATACCTGCATCAATGGATTCAAATCGGAGGGTGAAGGCTATTTTGAAGTCTTCCCATCGTCCATTGAAGGGTTGTTGGTTATGGCTGAATTCTAGGAGGTACAGTGTGGCCCAGTCAGCAGCCTTTCCTGAGAAGAATCCTAGCACTGCCTTGATCAGCTTCCCTTCATTGCTGCTCAAATCTGGTTGTTCCATTGCCCAGCTTTGATACTGAGCAATGAAGCGACGTGCTTCTGCACTACTAGAGCCTTTGAAGAGCTCAGGCTTATTCATACTGGACTTGGCTGAGGCTTTGTGGAGGTTGGCCGTGAGCTGGGCCACCTGCTCAATGAGCTGTGCCATGAGCTGATTGGTGTTGACTTCAGGGGTTGACATAGTGGGTGGGGGTACAGTTGGAGCAGGGGTTAGGATGGGTGTGATCACAGTACCATCAGAAAGATTCTCTTCTTTACTGATGGAGTTGGGTGGTGTTTGGACAGGGTTGAGAACTGCAGTCAGCCCAGGAATTGCTTTTGCTGCTGTGGATGTGAGTTTGGTCTTTAGTGTCAAAAGTGTGTGGATAGGCCGAGCAGTCAATAGTTTGGGTGGACAGGCTTGGTGCGGCAGCGTCTGTAGACGTGGTGAAAGCGGAGCCTGCAAGGATAACCTAATTGGTAGGCTATCGGTGCAGTAGGGGATCTTGACCTAACAAAAAAGGATACAGGCTTCAGTTGGGGGACACACCAGCAACAAGCATTCGACACCCTAAGGGAAACATTTATCACAGCACTGGTACTGGCACTCTGGGACCCTAATAGGCTCACTTCATGACAATTGTTTACTCACTGAATACCTGCAGCCTTACTTATGGATACAAGCGACTCCTATTGTAGATCCTCACAGTTACAGTGCAAGATAATTCTCACAGCTTCATATCCCATTAGTATATAAGACTTAGTATTTTGTAGTTATATTCTTTAGCTCTATTCTTGTCTATACTCCTCAGTAGCTAGACTTGTAGTTGGGTTGTTTATCCTCATTGTGTTAAGACTATTCCGGTGAGGTTCCGTGAGGTCTAGTGTGAATAGTATAGTACAGAGTGTTCTGATAGTTTCTGGGTTTGAACGGTAACTACCAATCAGTAGAAAAGTGGAAGGGTAGAATGTAAAGTCAAACAAGAACCTTAGCACCACTTTCAGTAGTGCTCCTGCTATGTCGTAGTGGTTCTGTGGATGTTCGTAGATTCCGGACGTCCGAAAGTCGACTGGATAAGTTCGGACAACTATCAAGTTAGACTGGAAAGTCCGGACGGAGTTATAGGGATAACCTCTCTAGATTGGAATGATCTAAGTTGATATTTAAACTGGAGAACTATCTACTGGACACTAATGCTTATATACCAGTAATCCTAATTGTTAAATGAAGAACAATGAGTATCTGGAATAAAACAATAAGTATTGTAAAAAGTTTCCGATAATATAATTAAAAGATAATAGGGTGGGAATTAAAAGTAATCATATCCGTTAACATCGGATGTCATCGTATGGTCCGGTCCCGAACCGATAAGGAAAGAATAGGAACAAATTACCATTGTCATTTCCGTAACTTCCAGATGTTCCGTATGAGCTAGCGGAAGCATACCCGTAACACATTGCTTTTTCCATCCTCTTGCTCATTGACAATTGTGTGATGCCTGGTTATCTCTTGTGAGAACTAGTGAGTTGCTGACATTTTGTCCCAGTTGCAGGTTGTTGCTTTTGAGTCTCTGGTGCCTGTGCTGCAGGTGCAGGTTTACTGGGACCTGGAGTCATGCCCAACCTTACTCCAGGGCTTATCTCTATTCGACTTTCATTGACTCTTAACAACATGACCAAAATTTCAGATTTGGTGCTTGGAATTACTTAAATCAGGTCCATTACTAATTTAGCTGATACATAATTCAACACTGGATGTGATGCATTACAATCATATAATTGGGTCATGTTCAGGAGGTGGCATGATATGTTACTGAACATCACTTTAAAATACAGTTGAGGACAGTTAAAGTTGACAATTTGCACTGAGCCTGAACCACAGTTTTCTAGGCCCAAATAAAGTCAGATTCAGATCCAGAACATTGAAAAGAGTCCAACAAAGTACTTCCAAAGTTTTTTCCATGATGTCTTAGGAATGGCCCAATTTTTGGGATTTCATCATGATTTTACTTGATATAACATCTATATAGTGATTACTTTAGCTTGGAATTGCTTTAATTTGCATCATTGCTTGTGCTAAAAATGAACAGTGCTGTTGCTGCCTGTCATATGTATGCGGATCGAGTTATTCTGCGATTCCGCGATCCATTTACCTACTTCGCGAAGAGTTCCTAAGCTCAGGAATCCTTCGTTATCTTTCCTAATCATTATCGGATGTGTACTATACCTATTATATCCCTTCCTTTGTTCTTTACTCCACAAGCTAGTCTATTCGGAGTTAGTATCGCTTCGCAACGCTTATGTAATGCATAGTATAAAGCTACAACATCGAATAGGTAGTTCTGTAGTTTTAATATCAACTTAGATCTGCTCTCTCTTCATATTACAGATGTTTACTATCTGTGATACATTCTCAACACAGCTCTGACGTTCCGCGAAGCAACCTTCGCGAACTGATGCTGCTACTACCTTCATATTGGACCATCGACGTGTTGAGGGCACTACCGATAGTAGTGTCGATGTCCAACTACCTTCCCATAACTCCGTGAATCGTTCCTCACTTCGCGAGGGAATTATCCCCTCGCATTCCCAACCAATTCCGCGATTACATCGCGATCATTCCGCGATTATATTGTGATCATTCCGTAATTAAATCGCAATCATTCCGCGATTATATCGCGATTATTCCGCAATTCCGGAGTTGCATGATCTTAACACTGCCTCTTCACAGCTCACTCTGCTGCTTTTCCAGTCAATCCAATCTAATATGCACTCATAAATCTCCAAGAGCAGTTGATGAATTTTCAAATATCATCTACAGGGCAAGCATTGAGGAACTCAAAAGCAGTATCTTTTGCTACTTGAAATATCTCAATTAAGTTTAGCTCACAATGGAACTTTGGTAGAAAATTACAAGGCCATCACATGTAACTTGAAGAAAACAGAATATAATAAACATTGATGTAAGTGCCATGGTGCTGTTATGAAAACATTCTTTTTTTATTATTCTTTTCTTTTCTTTTTCTTCTGTTATTCTTTTACTTAAATGCTCTGGCGCTTACATCAGTGCTCATTATACTTTCATTTCCATTCTAGGTTACATGTGACAGCCTTATTGTTCTTGCATTATTGTCTCATCTAGGTGTGACTCTCTTGTATCTGTCAGTTCATTGACAAATCATTTGTTACATAAACATCTTTTTTTATTATTCTATTCTTTTCTTTTAATACTTTCTTACCTAATCACTAAAGCCCTTGTTATATTTTCATTTCCATCTAGATTACATGTGTTATGATCATGCATTGAGGGATCATCAGAAAAGGGGCATGGGGTTAATCATAGGAAAGGGGCAAAGGAGAATACTTTGTGGGTAACAATCTTAAGACATTAGTCAGACCTCAACTCTACTATTAGTAGAGTCCTTGACACTTCACATGTCCAATAGAGAAGAAAGTTAAATGTGTTCCATATGCAATGACCTTTGTGGAACGTACTGACAGGAGGGATGTTAAAATGATGATACAGATAGATGATTAATTGGGTATCACTATCAAAGTGCTATCAAAGTTGATATTTAAACTGAGGAACTACCTATTCAATACTGTAGCTTTATACTATAGTTAAGTCAGGATTGCGAAGCAATACTAGGCCCAAATGGGTTATCTCATAAGTGAAGAACAAAGGAAAGGATATAAGAGAGATAGTACTCATCCAATAAGGATAAGAAAAGATAACAAAGGATACTTCACATCAGAAATCCTTTGCAAAGGAAATACATAGTAATAAAGGATATAAGTGTTATATCTAAAGCATGGAAAGGATTGCAAAGCTTTGTAAAGACTTAGCTTTGCACAGATATAACAACATGTGTCAACCTTTTTGTTCTTGTGTTGTCATTTCATCTATGTGCAACTCTCTCATGCCTGTCAGTTTGTTGACAGGACATCATCATTATTGTCCCACCATTGCATTTCTTTTATATTGCCTTATTGTTTACTCACCAAATACTTATAGCTTTGCTTATGGATATGAGCGACTCTTATTGTATATCCTCATGGTTATGGTGTGAGATATTTCCCATAGCTTCATTTCTCATATGTATATAAGATGGAGTATTTCATAGTTATATTCCTTAGCTCTATTCTTGTCTATACTCCTTGGTAGCTAGACTTGTATTGGGTTGTTTTATTATATCCTCATCATCTTCTCATCCTCTTGCTCATCAATGTTAAGACTGTTCCAGTGAGGTTCTGTAAGGTCTAGGGTGAGTAGGATAGTGTAGAGGGATCTGATAGTGTACAGTATCATATGGTTAACTATCGATCAGTAGTAATGGATAATATCAAAGTCAAACAGGAACCTTAGCACCACTTTCAGTAGTGCCCCCACTATGTCATAGTGGTTCCACTTATGTTCATAGATTTAGGATGTCTGGAAGTTGGCTGGATAAGTTCAGACAACTAAGAGGTAAGACTGGAATGTCCAGACAAAGCTATAGTGATGATCTCTATAGATTGGATTGATCAAAGTTGATATTTAAACTGCAGCACTATCTACTGGACACTAATGCTTATATACCAGTAATCCTAATTGTTAAAAGAAGAACAATGAGTATCTGGGATAAAACAATAAGTATTGTAAAAAGTTCCCAATAATATGAATAAAAGATAATAGTGTGAGAATTACAAGTAATTGTATCTGTTAACATCAGATCCATCGTATGGTCTGGTCCTGAACTGGTACAGAAAGGAAAGGAATGAATTAGAAATGTTGGTTCCATTTGTTCCATATGAAGTAGCAGAAGCATACCCATAACAATCAACTCTTGTGTGATGCCTGGTTATCTTTTGAGACAGCTAGCAAGTTGCTGACATCATTGTCATTATTGTCTTGCATCCACATTTCTTTATATTGTCTTATTGTTTACTCATTGTATACCTACAGCTTTACTTATAGATACAAGCAACTTATATTATATATCATCACTGTTATGGTGTGAGAGAGTTCTCATGGTTTCATTTACTATACATATATAAGATAGGATACTTTGTAGTTATATTCCTTAGCTCTATTTGTCATGAAACACACTTTTTCTATTATTCTTTTCTTTTATTATTCTTTTCCTTTTCTTGTATTTACTTACCTAATCATTAAAGCACTTACACTAGCGCCTATTATATCTTTATTTCCATTTAGATTACACGCGTCAACCTTATTGTTCTCACGTTGTTGTTTCACTTAGGCGCAACTCTCTCGTGCCTGTCAGCTCATTGACAGGACGACGTCACTATTGTTCTGCATCCATGCTTCTTTTTATATTGCCTTATTGTTTACTCACCTAATACTTACAGCCTTACTTATGGATACGAGCAACTCTTATTGTAGATCCTCACGGTTACAGTGCAAGACATCTCTCACGACTTCATATCCCATTTAGTATATAAGACTAGGTATTTTGTAGTTATAGTCCTTAGCTCTATTCTCGTCTATACTCCTCAGTAGCTAGACTTGTAGTTGGGTTGTTTTATCCTCATCGCTTTTCTCATTCTCTTGCTCATTGCTCATCATGTGATGCCTGGTTGTCTCTTGTGAGAGCTAGCGAGTCGCTGACAGAAGAATAGAGCTTCTACCACACACCACCCGTCACAAAACATTTTTACAAACTTGCCTAGGATTCAACACTCTGTTGGAAACTAGTTCCTTTTGATACATTACACATTTTTCATTTACACTGAACTCATCCTTCCCTACTATAATCCAACATGACTGACCGGTCGATACATGCGCCCGACTTACCAGAAGTCACCAATGTCACCTCTAATCCATGCCGGGTGTTTGTCAATACACCAGGGAACTACGATGGAGATCCTGCCACCTATCGACCATGGTGATGAAGGATGATGGCCTATGTTTCCAAGTTAATGGAGACGAAGCAGGTCGACAACTCCCATCGCGTCACCACCATCATCATGTCCTTCCTGGTTGGAGGAAAAGCCGACAAATGGGCCCAGGTATACACTGACGACCACTTTGACATTGACAAGGGGTTATGGGACATTACAGGGAAGCAACTCATTGACAATATGGACAAGGAGTTCACTAACATTGCAAAGGAGAAGGAAGCCCATGACAAACTAACCTATATCCAACAGGGGAAGTCTTCGGCCAGTGACTTTTTCAAAGAGTTTGAATTGTTGCTGAAAGATACTGGGTACAAGAAGGACGAGTCGCATGTCCTTACCCTGGCAGAGAGGGCTGTTGATCACACCCTTCTGTACGACATTATTAAGGGATGGACAGAGCCCTTTGAAGACTACAAGGAATTGAAGAAGGTAGTTACAGGGGCTGATAACGTAAGGCAGCAGTGGGCCGAACAGAAGAGAGGCTACGGGTATGCGGGGTGGTGGAATGCTAACCCACACGGACAGAGTCATGGACAGTCGTCCACTCAGCAGAACAGGCAGGAGCTGAAAACAGCTCCGAGGGCAGAGTACCCTGCGGCACAGAGGAGAGATGCCACCGGCACCACGTTCGGAGGAATGGGCAGGCCAATGGACATCGACCAGGCAAGGGAGAAGAGGCTGTGCTTCAACTGTGGTGAACCCAGCCACATGAGTAGGAATTGCCTGCATAAGAGAAAGGCGGTTGTTCGGGGTATCATGCTGAATATGAGTGAGCAGGAATGAGTGAACTTTATTAACAATTTGGGTTTTCCAAAGGCTCCGCAGTAGATATAGGTCTGCAGGAGCCTTCGAACACAGACATTTTGAGTTTTGTTGATAATGGCATTGATTATATAATTAGTACAGGTGCTAGACAGAAAAATGCATCCGCCTTCACACACAAATCCGAAAAATCTGAAAAACCTATACGGTACGAACCTGACACCTCCGAATGGCTAACTCAGAGAGTTAGAGAAGATCAAATCCCAAGGGCAGTAGGATTATTATGAACTTGGATGCCCTCATCCTGAGAAGAAGAAGCTTCGGAGGAAACTGTCATGGATATACAAAAATGAAACTGGAAAACTGCAGTCACAGCCATCAGGAGTCTCAAGAACAAGAGGAGCTATGTCCGTGGAACATGTGGCAAAAGCCTCAAGCTTCCGGCAATACTCGAGACACTGGAGGATAGTCAACAGATTGTCACACAAGGACTTCTTGACAGCGGAGCAACCAGTTCCTGTATAGACTCAGAATTTGTAAAATGGCACAATCTTATCACCAAGGATCTACCAGTCAAGACAATAGTCTATAATGCCGATGGCACACTCAATGACGCCAGCTCAATAGATAAGTATGTCAAGATATGGATGACTATCAGCGATCACTCAGAAATCATACAATTTGGGGTAGTAGGTCTAGAAAAGAATAATATCTTTCTAGGACTAGACTGGCTATGACACCATAACCCTAGTATTGATTGGGAAATGTCTGAACTAACTTTCAACTGGTGTCCAACAAGATGCAGTTACAACCCACACTTTTGGACACCAGAGGATACTCATTCTAGAGTGGCATTGCAGGAAGGCGAACAACTTTTCCTGTTTGATTGGGATAGATATGTTCACGAGCAGGTACAGTCAAGGAAGTGGACAGAGGAACAGGCCAAGAAGGAAACAGCTGAAGAGTTCGACACTTCCAAATCCTATGTCAAGGAGTATCCCGATGTTTTCAGCCAGAAGGAGTTCGACCAGTTACCACAACGACACTCTTGGGACCATGCTATCGATCTAACACCAGGTTCCAAACCTTTAGATTGTAAGGTATATCCACTAAACCCAAAGGAACAAGAGGCGCTTGACAAGTTTCTTGAAGAAAACCTTCGAACTGGATGAATTCGACCTTCCACCTCGCAAATGGCATCCGCTTTCTCCTTTGTCAAAAAGAAAGATGGCACCTTACGACTGGTACAAGATTATCGCAAACTGAATGAGATGACGGTTAAAAACTGGTATCCACTTCCTCTCATTCAGGAGCTAATTGATCGTTTAAAAGGCACTAAAATCTTCATGAAGATGGACATCAGATGGGGATTCAACAACATCCACATAAAGGAAGGTGACGAATGGAAAGCAGCTTTTCGAACTAACCAGGGGTTATTCAAACCAACTGTTATGTTCTTTGGACTCACTAACTCTCCTGCAACATTCCAAGGTTTTATGAACCATATCCTGCAAAACCTCATCAATAGAGGTCATGTTATCGTTTACATAGATGACATACTGATTTTTACTGATGGTATAGAAGAGCATCAACGAATTGTAAAGCAAGTACTCGATATTCTATGAGAGCACAAATTGTTTCTTAAACCCAAAAAATGTTCTTTCGAAAAACCGGTTATTGACTACCTCGGCATTATCATTGGTAACAGAACTATTCGCAAGGATCCCAAGAAAGTACAAGCCATTCGACAATGGATCACTCCACAAAAAAAGCACAATGTCCAGCAATTCTTAGGGTTTTGCAACTTCTTCAGATGCTTTATTCATGGGTTTAGTCTTGTAGCGAAGCCACTGACACAGCTTACTGGGAATGGAACTTGGAAGTGGGAGAAAGTACAGGAAGATGCATTCAAAGAGTTGAAGCACCGTATTTGTGAGGAAGTAGTTCTTTTGATTCCTCGTAACCACGGGAAATTCAGGGTGGAAGCTGATTTGTCTGATTATGCTAATGGCCCCATCTTGTTGTCATGAAGTGAGCCCCCCCCCCCCCCCCCCCCCTATCATTTTCCTTTCTTTACGATACACCATCCAAGCCCTCCTACCTACAATAATCATTCCGGAACATTCCATTCCATTCTATTAGTTCCGTTCCATTCCTTGTGCCTGAGCTATACAGTATTATCTCATAGTTCCCACGCTCCACCTTGTATATATAAGCCAGCCCCCACAACCTGGTCCCTTATCTTGACCTCTTTGTCGTTGGGACCAGGTATGTCTTTAACTTACTTACTTGTATTTATTATCAATATAACTTTGTCGTTGGGACCAGTTGTCCGCTCCCGCCTAAGTCTCCGCTCCGCTCCGCCACCGTCGTCACCTCTTTGTGACATTAGGTCAAGATCCCTTACTGCACTGATAGCCTACCGATTAGGTTATCCTTGCAGGCTCCGCTTCCACCACGTCTACAGACACCTCCGCACCAAGCCTGCCCGCCCAAGCTATCGACTGCTCTGCCTACCCACACGCTTTTGATACTAAAGACCAAACCCACATCCACCGCAGCAAAAGCAGCTCCTGGGCTGATTGCAGTTCTCAACCCTGTCCGAACGCGGCTGCCAACTCCATCAGTGAAGAGGAGAACCTTTCCGACGGTACCGTGATCACACCCATCCTTATCCCTACTCCCACTGCACCCCCATCCATTATGTCGACCTCTGAAGTCAACACAAATCAGCTCATGGCACAGCTTATCGAGCAGGTGACTCAGCTCACAGCCAACCTTCACAGAGCTGCAGCCAAGTCGAGCATGAATAAACCCGAGCTCTTCAAAGGCTCGAGTAGTGCGGAAGCCCGTCGCTTCATTGCTCAGTATCAGAGCTGGGCAGTGGAACAACCGGATTTGAAGGACAACGAAGGGAAACTGATTAAGGCGGCTCTAGGATTCTTCTCGGGAAAGGCTGCTGATTGGGCCACCCCATACCTCTTGGAATTCAGTCATCACCAACAACCGTTTAATGGACGATGGGAAGACTTTAAAACAGCCTTCACCCTCCGATTCGAATCCATTGACGCAGGCATGGAAGCCCGGAATGCAATCCAGCATCTCAGGCAAGCAAAAGGTCAAACGGTAGCAGAATTTGCACAGAACTTCAAAGACATCGGCGATCGAACTGGGCTCTCAGATATCGACCTACGAGAACGCTTTCACAGTGGCCTCAACCCAGAGATTCGACAAAATCTCATCGTGGTCAACATAGCTCAGGGATTAGCCCCTACACTAGAGGAGGCAATCAGGCGAGCAATCTCAGTAGACGTATTCCTGCATGACCCCACCATGACAGGCCGTAATCAGGGTACCTCTCACATCTCCTCTCCCCCTGCCAACTCCCATGCTATGGACGTTGATGCCACGCATACCAATGGCAACAGTAGAGAAAGCTTCGTGGCCCAGATGAGAGGCAGGTGTTACGGTTGTGGTTCACAGAGTCATGAGAAGAGGAACTGCTCGTACAAGGACACAGTATGCCGCTACTGTGGGCGACGAGGTCATTTAGAGTCAGTCTGCCAGGATAAATTCATGGGTCTAGAACGCGGCCGGGGTAAGCGTCAACAACCCCGCCGTCAACAAGTCGCAGCCTCCTCTTCAACGCCTTTCACTCTCTTTCCCAATGAACCTGTCCAAATTGCGGCTTCCACTCCGGCCCCTGCTCCTGCCCCTATTGCCCAGTCCCCAGCTACCCCCGACCTCTCCATCCAAATTGCCCAGCTCCAAGAACTCCTGAACAGAGCCAATGCCATGGCCCCCGCTTCAGGCTCGCAGGAGGGTTTTTAAAGCGGGTACCCGTCTCGGCCGCACCGAGAGTACCCGTAAACCAATTTGCTATACATGCTACGTCCACATATGATTCTCTACCCTCATGTACCATATCTAATATTTCGGAATTGAACTCCAATTCGTCACACTTCCGAATTAACGCGAAATTAAGAGGAAGAAATCACAGTATAGCAACTGCGGCCATGGTTGATTCTGGAGCCACGGCTCTATTCCTGAATCAGGAGTTTGTCACCCGCCACCAAGTAAGGATCTTCCCACTCAGGAAACCCATTGGGGTCTTTAACATCGATGGATCTGCTAACCGAGCAGGGCAGATTACGCATTTTGCACGTCTAGCCCTGACTGTCGATAATCAAGAACGGTGGACAGATTTGCTGATAACCAATCTGGGAAGTGAAGACCTAATCCTGGGACTCCCCTGGCTACGTAAAGCCAATCCAGATATTGACTGGGAGAAGGGACGACTCTCGGTTAGACCACAACGGACAACGATAGAGGAGGTAGAAGAACAAGACACTGTGGAGGAAATTGAAACAGTCATCACTCCCGAAACCCCACTGAACTTAGCAGAGGAAGAGGAGGCAGATGAGTCGCCGATACACCGCATTCGAGCCAACCGACAAACCCGGCGTGCATGGGTGAAGTCAGGCATCCTACACGAACAAACAGAAGAGGTCTGGTGCGCAGCAGGATTCACATATTCCCAACAGCTAGCGGAGCAGGCCTACAAAGCAAAACCCGTGAAAACCTTCGAAGAAATGATCCCAGAGCCCTATAGGGATTTCAAAAAGGTATTCTCTGAAATGGCCTCAGAACGTCTCCCTGAACACAAACCCTGGGATCACGCCATTGAACTGATCCCAGGAGCACCCGAAACCATGCGTACGAAAGTCTACCCAATGTCATTGAACGAACAAGGCGAACTCGACCGTTTTCTGGATGACAACCTCCGAAAAGGCTACATTCGCCCCTCAAAATCGCCACTGTCTTCACCTGTCTTCTTTGTGAAGAAGAAGGACGGGAAGCTCCGTTTTGTACAGGATTACAGGAAACTAAATCAAGTAACCCTAAAGAACCGCTATCCTCTCCCACTGGTTGCTGACATCGTCAGCCGTCTGCAGGGGGCACGGTACTTCACCAAATTTGATGTCAGATGGGGCTACAACAATGTCCGAATTAAGGAGGGTGATGAATGGAAGGCTGCTTTCGCAACCAACCGAGGGTTATTCGAACCCAGTGTAATGTTCTTTGGTCTCACCAACTCCCCAGCGACCTTCCAAGCACTCATGAATTCCATCTTTTCAGACCTAGTGGCAGCGGGGAAAGTAGCAGTGTACCTAGATGACATCCTTATCTTCAGTAACGAGCTACAACAACACCGGCAGATAGTGCGGGATGTACTAAAACGGCTAGAGAAACATGACCTCTATCTACGACCCGAAAAATGTGAGTTCGAGGAGCTTCAGATCGAGTACTTGGGACTAGTGATATCAGAAGGGGAAGTGCGCATGGATCCGGTAAAAGTGACTGCAGTTCGTGACTGGCCTACTCCAAAGAACCTGCGAGAGCTGCGAGGATTCTTAGGTTTTGCCAACTTTTACCGTCGATTCATACAGAACTTTGCCCGCATAGCACGCCCTCTGAATGACCTAACCAAGAAAGACTCAGGCTTCAACTGGGAAACACATCAGCAGCAAGCATTCGACACCCTAAGGGAAGCTTTTGTCACAGCTCCGGTACTGGCACTCTGGGACCCCAACAGGCTCACACAACTCGAGGTAGATGCATCAGGCTTTGCCACAGGAGGAGCTCTAATGCAGAAACAAGACGATGGTCAGTGGCACCCAGTAGCATTTCGATCAGCCTCCATGCAACCAGCCGAACGAAACTACGAAATCTATGACTGGGAGATGCTGGCAATCATTGAAGCACTAAAGGACTGGAGAAGCTTCCTGGAAGGATCACCGCAGACCTTCGAGATCATCACCGACCATGCAAACCTGGAATTCTGGCGCTCTGCACAGGACCTTAGCCGACGACAAGCGCGTTGGGCACTATGGTTATCCCGATTCGACTTCCGGCTGACTCACCGCCCAGGCAAGGCAAACACACAGGCAGATGCTCTGTCTCGCATGGCAACGCATCAGGTGTTGGACAGTGAAGACAACCGACAACAGACCGTTCTGAAACCAGCCCACTTTATGCAAGTGGCAGCAGCCTCACTACAGAACCCGTTGGAGGACCGCATCCAGAAGGCCTCGCAAAGAGAGGCCCAAGTACTCGAAGGACTGGAAGAGCTCAGGAGGAGCGGCCTCCAACGCTTGGCCAATGGGATAGCAGAATGGGAGGAGGATAACGGACTGGTGTACCACCGAGGTAGGGTATATGTCCCACCAGAGGATGACCTACGGACAGAAGTACTCAAACAATGCCACAACAACCCCTCTGCTGGTCACCCCGGACTTCACAACACCCTCGATCTCGTTAGCACCCACTTTTGGTGGCCCACCCTGCGATCCTTTGTAGAAAAGTATGTGGAAGGATGCGAAACTTGTGCTAGGAAAAAGATACAGAGACACCCACGAGCAGTAACACTACCCCTAGATGTCCCAGCAGGTCTGTGGGAAGAAGTGGGAGTTGACCTGATCACACAGCTGCCCAATTCACAAGGATACGATGCCATCCTTGTCTGCACCGACCTCTACGGGAAACAAATCCACGCAATCCCTTGTACCACATCAATCACAGCAGCAGGTGTCGCTGACATCTACTACCGCGAAATTTTCCGCCTCCATGGCCTCCCCCTCCGCTTTGTATCAGACCGAGGACCCCAGTTTGCAGCAAAGCTCATGCGATCACTACTCTCCCGCCTGGGAATCAAATCCAATCTCACATCGGGATACCACCCCCAAGTGAACGGGCAAACCGAGCGGGCAAACCAAGAAGTCGAAAAGTATCTCCGGCTGTATGTGGGACGTCGTCAGGATGACTGGGCAGAGCATTTGCCAATGGCGGAGTTTGTGATTAACTCACGTACCCACTCTGCACTTGGAATCTCCCCATTCGAGCTCACTTACGGCTACCTCCCCCTATTTAACATTCCCGTTGGTCAGCGAAGTGGGATTCCAGCAGTGGATGATCGCATTCAGATCCTTCGAGAGGTGCGACAGGATGCCGGGGCAGCTCTACACCTGGGAAAAAGATGGCAAAAGGAAAACTATGAACGAGGAAAACGAAAGGCACATCAGTTCCAAGTAGGAGATCAGGTCTGGCTAAGCGCAGAAGACATCAAGCTCCAACTTTCCAGTGAGAAACTTGGGGATCGACAGCTAGGACCTTACGCCATTTTGGAGAAGGTTGGTCCCCTGGACTACCGCCTGGACCTCCCACTGTCACTGGACCGCATCCACCCAGTATTCCACGTTGATAAACTGTACCCTTGGAGAGGGAACACCATCAATGGCGAAATTGCAACACCACCAGAACCAGTATACCTAGAAGATGAAGACGAGCCAGAGTACGAAGTTGAGGGCATCTTGGATAGTCGGGTTAGGTGGAAGAGGTTAGAGTACTTGGTAAAGTGGAAGGGATATGACGCAGGACACAACTCATGGGAACCCGCTCAAAATCTTGAGCATGCACCAACCACTGTCCGAAAATTCCACAGAAAGCATCCCCAGGCGGCAAAAGCTTGACCATCGAGGACAATGGTCATAAGGAGGGGGGTAATGTCATGAAGTGAGCCCCCCCCCCCCCCCCTATCATTTTCCTTTCTTTACGATACACCATCCAAGCCCTCCTACCTACAATAATCATTCCGGAACATTCCATTCCATTCTATTAGTTCCGTTCCATTCCTTGTGCCTGAGCTATACAGTATTATCTCATAGTTCCCACGCTCCACCTTGTATATATAAGCCAGCCCCCACAACCTGGTCCCTTATCTTGACCTCTTTGTCGTTGGGACCAGGTATGTCTTTAACTTACTTACTTGTATTTATTATCAATATAACTTTGTCGTTGGGACCAGTTGTCCGCTCCCGCCTAAGTCTCCGCTCCGCTCCGCCACCGTCATCACCTCTTTGTGACACTTGTCCCAGTTTGTTGATGGTAGATGGTATCCTATTGCCTTTTGCTCTCGTTCCCTCAATGAGGTCAAATGGAATTACGAAATTTATGACAAATGTCAGCGACTCGCTAGCTCTCACAAGAGACAACCAGGTGTCACACGATAGACAATGAGCAAGAGGGCGAAAAAGCAAAAAGAGGATGGATAAGACAACCCAACTACAAGTCTAGCTACTGAGGAGAATAGATGAGAATAGAGCTAAGGAATATAACTACAAAATACCTAGTCTTATATATGAAATGGGATATGAAACCGTGAGAGATGTCTCGCGCCGTAACCATGAGGATCTACAATAAGAGTCGCTCGTATCCATAAGTAAAGCTGTAGGTATTCAGTGAGTAAACAATAAGGCAATATAAAAAGAAGCATGGAAGCGGAACAATAATGACGTCGTCCTGTCAATGAGCTAACAGGCACGAGAGAGTCGCGCCTAAGTGAAACAACAACGTGAGAACAATAAGGTTGACACGTGTAACCTAAATGATAATGAAAATATAATAAGCGCTAGTGTAAGCGCTTTGGTAATTAGGTAAGTAAATAAAAGAAAAGAAAAGAATAATGAAAAAGAATGTTTCATGACAACAAAGAGTTAATGGCAATCATGGACTCTCTTGATGATTGGTGACAATATTTACTAGGTGCGGAGGAACAGATCGAGATTTATATGGATCACGCAAACCTCCAATACTTCAAGAAGCCGCAGAAACTTAATCATCGACAAGCGCGCTGGGTATTGGAGTTAGCGGAGTATAATTTTGATCTCGTCCATAAATCTGGTAAATTGATGACGAAAGCTGATGCCCTGTCGAGGATGACAGGTCTTGAGATGGGGGACAAGGACAACAAGAACATTGTTCTCCTGAAACCGGAACTTTTCATCTGTACTCTCGACCTATCGGCTCCTGAAGATCTCCTGCTATCAGAGATCCAAAAGAGTAGAAAACAAGTAGATCGAATTGTACAGGATGCCCTAGCTGCCAAAAACCCAGAGTGGACTGAAACCGACAAAGTTATTACATGGAAAGGGCGTGTTTATGTACCAAAAAACCACCTACTCCGATCCAAAATAATCACTCAGTACCATGACACACCATTAGCGGGACATCCTGGACAGTACAAAACCACGGAGTTGATCACTTGGGACTACTGGTGGCCAGGGGTGACACGAGATGCGGGGAAGTACGTCGAAGGTTGCGAGAAATGCCAGGCAACAAAATCACATCGTACCAAACCAGTCAGACAACTTCATCCACATGCAGTACCAACTGAACCGTGGCAGATAATCGGCACTGATATGATAGGGGAACTACTGGATCCGGGAGGATATAACACCATATCAGTGTTTATTGATCATTTTTCCAAAAGATTGCGACTTGTTCTGTCACACACTACAGTCACATCAGAAGGAATGGCGAAAATTTATTGCGACCGTATCTTTTCCATACATGGGATTCCATGAAAGATCATACATGATTGAGGACCTCAGTATCATTCCTGGTTCATGAAGGAACTCTACTGTCTTTTAGGAATAGAAGCAAACTATACTATGGCATACCATCCACAGACTAACAGCCAGATGGAACGGATGAATCAAGAAATCGAACACTATCTCCATCTGTTTATCAACTACCATCAAAACAACTGGCACAAGTGGTTACAACTTGCAGAATTCACCTATAATGATCATGTACACTCCGCTACAAAGGTCTCTCCCTTCTATGCTGACAATGGTAGACATCCCTACAAAGGTATGGCACCTCAAATGACTTCGGACAACCCCACAGCACAGGCATTTGTGGATGGAATGAGGAAGGTTCGAGAGGAGGTAGGAGCGGCCTGTTAAGATCATGCAACTCCGGAATTGCGGAATAATTGCGGAATGATCGCGATGTAATTGCGGAATTGGTTGGGAATGCAAGGGGATAATTCCCTCACAAAGGGAGGAACGATTCACGGAGTTATGGAAAGGTAGTTGGACATCGACACTACTATTGGTAGTGACCTCAACACATCGATGGTCCAATATAAAGGTAATAGCAGCATCATTTCACGAAGGTTGCTTCGCGGAATGTCAGAGCTGTGTTGAGAATGTATCACAGATAGTGAACATCTGTAATATGAAGAGAGAGCAGATCTAAGTTGATATTAAAACTACCAAACTACCTATTCGATGTTGTAGCTTTATACTATGCATTACATAAGTGTCGTGAAGCGATACTAACTCCGAATAGACTAGCTTGTGGAGTAAAGAACAAAGGAAGGGATATAATAGGTATAGTACTCATCTGATAATGATGAGGAAAGATAACGAAGGATTCCTGAGCTTAGGAACTCTTCGCAAAGTAATTAATTAAAGAGTCCTAGCTTAGGAACTCTTTGCGAAGTAGGTAAATGGATTGCGGAATCACAGAATAACTTGATTTGCATACATATGACACGGCCTTAGGAAAGGCCAACAAGGATATGAAGAAGTTTTATGATCAGAAGTGAAGAGTTGGGGTAGAATACAAGCCAGGTGATAAGGTCTGGCTTGAAGGAACTAACTTGTCGACAGACCAGCCAATGAAAAAGTTAGGAGACAAACGGTTTGGACCGTTTACAGTTCAAAAAAAGATAGGCGCTAGTTCCTACAAACTAGACATCCCCTCGATGTGGAAATGTATTCACAACGTTTTCAATGAAGTTCTCCTTACTCCCTACAGGGAACCACAATTCCCCTCTCAGCCACAAAACACTCGACCACCTCCTGTCGTTATAGGAGAAGAAGAAGAATTCGAAGTCGAGGAGATTCTTGACTCATGAAAAGTGGGAAAGGGAATCAAGTACAAAGTCCAATGGCGGGGATATGGACTGCACGAGGATACTTGGGAGCCTCGGTCCAACATCACACATTCCTCCAATTTGTTGAAGGAATTCCATGACAAAAACCCGACCAAACCCAAACCCGCCACCCTAAGTCAACTCGAGATTCCTATTTCCTTATTTCCGACCGAATTATTCCACCCTATGCCCCCGCCAGACACCGAAAACATGCCATCACAATTACCCTCCGAAAATTTCATTAGATGACAGGTGCTTCATGGAACTCACGCTCTAGGGAGAGGGTAATGTCACAAAACACTCTTTTTCTATTATTCTTTTCCTTTTCTTTTATTTACTTACCTAATCATTAAAGCGCTTACACTAGCGCCTATTATATCTTTATTTCCATTTAGATTACATGTGTCAACCTTATTGTTCTCACATTGTTGTTTCACTTAGGCGCAACTCTCTCGTGCCTGTCAGCTCATTGACAGGACGACGTCACTATTGTTCTGCATCCATGCTTCTTTTTATATTGCCTTATTGTTTACTCACCTAATACTTACAGCCTTACTTATGGATACGAGCAACTCTTATTGTAGATCCTCATGGTTACAGTGTGTGGTGACGAAGGGAGAAAGCACAGAGGAAGCACAGGCTCAAAGCACAAACCGAAGTGAGGGGTGGGGCTAGCACCACACACGAAGGCTGAAAGGTAAAATGATCAAGACGGCAGTGATAGCGCAGGGGCCAATCACTAGGGTCGCACAAGGAAAACTAGTTCCAAAGACCAAGTAAGTATATTGAAGGTAAACAATGATACAGGTACTAACCTAGTTCCAAAGACCAAGAGGTCAAGATGGGGAACTAGGTGTCAGCTACTGTACTATATATACAAGAGTCTCGATGAGTAAGCGAAAGCGCAGGAAGTTGATGGAAGTGTTTGGAATGTGATAGAAGGATGCGGAATGATGTAGATGGATCCAAACAGTAACAGCGATGAGGAAAGGGGGAGATGTAGGAGAAATAAAGTAAGTACTGTATCTTGTATAGCACATCATGACATTACCCCCCTTCTACAGTCAATGTCCCAGCGACTATTTCCATGAGGTTTTCATAAGGTTGCCAGGGTAAAGAGTTGAAGATGGCAGCTGAAATTTTTCATGGTGCATTTGAGTGTTTTGCATAGAAGTCTGCAATTGCCTCGTTGCTTGTGCCCACTAAGTTTTCTTCATGCTCCCAACTGTTGTGGCCTTTGTCGTATCCCTTCCACTTTACCAAGAATTGCAACTTCTTCCATCGTCCAAAGATCCAACTGTCCAGGACCTCCTCCACATCGTAGAACTCTTCTCCCTCTACAATTTTGGGTTCTGGTGGCGGTGGCTTGATTCCATTGACCTCATTCCCTTTCCAGGGAGACAGATGGTTGGTGTGTATGTTGTCGTGGATCTTCATCCAGGTCGGTAGGTGTAATCAATATGTGAGCAGGCCCGTTTTCTCTGCGACTTCAAATGGACCTAGGCGTTTGCTCCCCAATTTCTGGTTCTTTTGTCATACTTTTAATTTGCTCAGGGATAACCAAACTGGTTGTCCTACTTTGAATTCCTGTACTTTTCCCTTTACTGCCTCTCGGATGCGCTCCTTGCTCATCCGTAGTGCTGCTTCTGCATCCTCACGTGCATGCTGGAGCAGTTCTAGCTGGCGCTCAATGGATGGGTATTTTGTCTCAACGCCATTTGGAATGGTGAACTCAGGGGTGTAACCATAAAGTGTTTCGAAGGGGGAGTGGCTGTGTGTGGAGTGGATGCGAGCATTCATGACAAACTCAGCAGTAGGGATTAGGAGGTCCCAGTCATCCTGTCGGCGACTTACATACATGCGAATGTAACATTCAATTTCCTGGTTGGCGCGCTCTGTCTGTCCATTTGTCTCAGGGTGATAAGCTGTGGTCAGGGCAGAGTCAATTCCTAGTCGCTTCAGTAGTTGTCGCATAATGTCTGCCGCAAATTGGGGTCCTCTATCGGAGATGAATCGACAGGGTAGTCCATGTAAGCGGAAGATTCCTTTATAAAAGAAATCTGCTACTCCTTCTGCGGTTATCTCGGTTGTACAGGGGAAGCAGTGAATCATCTTTGTGTAATGGTCAACAAAGGTGATGATCGCATTATGGCCATCCTGTGTCATAGGCAGTTCCCCAATAAGATCCATACCAATGTCCTGCCAGGGTCCTTCCGGTACGGGGAGAGGTTGAAGGGGTGAAGAGTGGTGGGGGTTTAGGCGTTTGTGTTGGCAGTGATCACATCTGTTGACGTACTTGTCCACAAAGGAGCGCATCCCAGGCCACCAGTACAGTCTGCTGACTAGTTCCAGGGTACCGTGCATCCCTGGATGACCTGCGGTGGGTGCGTCATGACAGTGTTCCAGGATTGTTTTCCTTAGCGCGGTATCTGGGGGAATGTAGACTTTGTTGCGGTAGTACACCAAACCATTTTCTTCTCTCCACTCGGCTGGACCACTAGTGAGACTCTGGGGACCTTTGATACCTTTCAGACCATCCAGTACTTCGGCCTCTCGGTTGCTGATCTGCCGAATGCGGTCGAGGAGGGGGTTATGGAGGAGGACCATGGTTGCCGCATTAAGGAAGTGTTCCGGTTTTAGCACAATCTGTTCCCTGTTGTCCTCTGCATCGGTGACCTGGTGCTGCGCCATACGTGACAGTGCATCAGCTTGAGTGTTAGCTTTGCCTGGGCAATGTTTAAGGTGGAAATCAAACTGAGAGAGCCATAGTGCCCATCGTGCCTGTCAACGACTGAGGTCCTGGGCTGTCTTCCAGTATTCAAGGTTCTGGTGGTCGGTTATGATCTCAAAGGGTTCCGGGGATTCTTCTAAGAAGCTTCTCCAGTCTTTCAATGCCTCGATGATGGCCAGCATTTCCCAGTTGTAGATTTCATAGTTTTGCTCGGCTGGATCCATGGAGGAGGAGCAGTATGCGATGGGGTGCCAAAGTCCATCCTCCTGTAGTTGCGAAAGTGTACCTCCAGTAGCGAAGCCTGATGCATCCACTTCAATCCGAGTTGGTTTCGATGGGTCCCATAGTGTGAGGATTGGTGCCGATGTAAAGGAGTCCCTTAGTGCATCGAAGGCTTCCTGCTGTTGTGATCCCCAAACCCATTTAGTGTCTTTGCGGGTAAGGTTGTTCAGGGGTCGAGCTTTCTTCGCAAAACCTTCAATAAATCTCCGATAGAAGTTAGCAAATCCTAGGAAACCTCGGAGATCACGTAGCATTGTAGGGGCCTGCCAGTTACTAACTGCCTCTATTTTGACTGGGTCCATTTGCACTTCTCCTTCACTGATTACCAAGCCTAGGTATTCGATGGAAGGCCATTCGAATTCACATTTCTCTGGTCGCAGATATAGGTTGTATTTGCTGAGGCATGTAAGCACATCGTTGACTATCCTCTGATGTTCCTCAAGAGCTTCAGTGAAAACTAGGATGTCATCCAGATAGACGGCCACCTTCCCTGCAGCAATGAGGTCAGCAAATATGGAATTCATGAGGGCCTGGAACGTAGCCGGTGAGTTTGTCAGACCAAAGAACATGACAAGGGGCTCAAAGAGTCCTCAATTTGTTGCAAATGCTCCCTTCCATTCGTCCCCCTCTTTAATCCGCACATTGTTATACCCCCAACAAACATCCATCTTGGAGAAAACTTTGGCTTTGCGTAGTTGGCTGACAATGTCTGTGACGAGGGGAAGTGGGTACCGGTTTTTTACTGTGTATTCATTGAGTCGCCGGTAATCCTGCACAAATTGAAGTTTACCATCCTTCCTTTTGACAAAGAAGACAGGTGATGCCAATGGGGATTTGGAGGGACAGATGTAGCCTTTGCGCCGATTCTCTTCCAAGAACCGGTCAAGCTCTTCCTGCTCATTCAGGGACATGGGGTAGATCTTGGTCTGCATGGTTTCAGGAACGTCTGGTTTCAGATCTATGGCATGGTCCCAAGGTTTATGTTCCGGTAGTCGTTCTGATTCTTTCTCAGAGAAGACCTTTGCATGTTTCCGGTATGACGAGGGGACCATCTCTTCAAATGACTTCGACAGCTTCTCTTTGTAGGCAGCCTCTGCGAGTTGTTGAGAATATGTGTACCCTGCAGAACACCAAAGTTCTTCCGATGTATGGCCAATGATCCCAGCTCGAAGTAATGCTCTCCTCCACTTCCTGTTGCCTACCAGTTGATACAGAGGGGTGCTTTCAGTGTATTCATGTATCTCTGGGTCAGGCGTGGGGAGAGGGAGAGTTTCTTCAGGCGATTGGGGTTGGTCCTCAAGCTCCGGGATGGAGAAGTGAACTTGTGGAGCTGCAGTGGTGCCCCAGTCTGAGTTAGCTTCTACGATATGTGCAGTGGTTCCTCCCACGTTACTTTCCTTGGGCTTGGGGATTTCTTTGATGGTCATGGGGTGCGGAGTCTTTCTGGGAGAGGTGATGGACAATCGCCCTTCTTTCCAGTCAATGTCCGGGTTGACCTTTCAGAGCCATGGGAGTCCAAGAATGATATCTTCTGAACCAAGGTTGGTGACGAGGTATTCAAGGAGCTGGGGTGGGTTTTGGTCTATTGTGGATAGTAGACGTACAGAGTGTGTGATCTGTCCTGCAGTGTTAGGAGATCCATCAATGTTATAAAGAGTGATTGGATGGCGGAGATGGTGAGGGAGAATTCGATGTTGTTTCATGAAGCGTTCATGAATGAAGAGACCTGTGGCACCAGAGTCTATCATTGCTGCGCTGTCGGTATTCTTGAATCTACCTTGCAACTTAATCGGTATGCGGAAGTGAGAAACATCACTAGATTGAGCAGAACCAATTGTACACGAGGGTATAGATGCATAAGTAGAGGTAGACGAGGAGTACAGACTAGGGAACCAGGCGGCAGCCTTGGCGGGTTCTGTGGTGACGAAGGGAGAAGGCACAGAGGAGGCACAGGCTCAAGCACAAGCCGAGGCGAGGGTGGGGCTAGCACCACACACGAAGGCTGAAAGAAATAAGGATCAAGACAGCAGTGATAGCGCAAGGGCCAATCACTAGGGTCGCACAAGGAAAACTAGTTCCAAAGACCAAGTAAGTATATTGAAGGTAAACAATGATACAAGTACTAACCTAGTTCCAAAGACCAAGAGGTCAAGATGGGGAACTAGGTGTCAGCTACTGTACTATATATACAAGGGTTCGGATGAGTAAGTGACAGCGCGGGAAGCCGATAGAAGTGTCTGGAATGTGATGGAAGGTTCTGACAAATGATAGATGGAAGTAAAAGGATATGGAAACATGGAGAAGGGTTCAGGTAGTCACGAAGATAAAGGAAAGAGGGAATGTAGGAGAAAATGAAGTAAGTACCGTATCCTGTATAGCATGTCACAACATTACCCCCCTTCTACAGTCGATGTCCCAGCGACTATTTCTGTAAAGTTTTCGTAGGGTTGCCAGGGCAAGGAGTGGAAGATGGCCGCTGAAATTTTTCGTGGTGCATTTGGGTGTCTTGTATAAAAATCCGCAATTGCATCGTCACTTGTGCCCACTAAGTTTTCTTCGTGCTCCCAACTGTTGTGTCCCTCATCATACCCTTTCCACTTTACCAGGAATTGCAGCTTTTTCCACCGTCCAAAGACCCGGCTGTCCAGGACCATGTCTATGTCGTAGAACTCCTCTCCCTCCACGATTTCGGGTTCTGGTGGTGGTGGTTCAACTCCATTAACGTCATTTCCTTTCCAGGGGGTCAGGCGGTTGGTATGGAGGTTGTCGTGGATCTTCATCCAGGTGGGTAGGTTTAACCGGTACATGAGTGGACCCGTTTTCTCTGCAACTTCGAATGGACCTAGGCGTTTGCTCCCCAGTTTTTGGTTCTTTTGCCGCACCTTTAATTTGCTCAAGGATAACCAAACCGGTTGTCCTACTTCAAATTCCTGTACTTTTCCCTTTGCTCCCTCTCTGATGCACTCTTTGCTCATCCATAGTGCTGCTTCTGCATCCTCCCGTGCATGCTGTAGCAGTTCTAGTCGGCGTTCAATGGATGGGTATTTTGTCTCGATGCCGTTTGGAATGGTGAACTCCGGGGTATAACCGTAAAGTGTTTCGAAGGGGGAGTGGCTGTGTGCAGAGTGGATACGAGTGTTCATGACAAATTTGGCAGTGGGGATTAAGAGGTCCCAGTCATCCTGTCGGCGGCTTACATACATGCGAATGTAGCATTTGATTTCCTGATTAGCACGTTCTGTCTGCCCATTTGTCTCGGGGTGATAGGCTGTGGTCAGGGAGGAGTCGATTCCAAGTCGCTTCAGTAGCTGTCGCATAATGTCTGCTGCAAATTGGGGTCCTCTGTCAGAGATGAATCGACAGGGTAGGCCATGTAAGCGGAAAATTTCTTTATAAAAGAAATCTGCTACTCCTTCTGCTGTTATCTCAGTGGTGCAGGGGAAACAGTGAACCATCTTTGTGTAGTGGTCTACAAAGGTGATGATAGCATTGTGGCCGTCCTGTGTCATAGGTAGTTCCCTGATGAGATCCACACCAATGTCCTGCCAGGGTCCTTCTGGTACAGGAAGAGGTTGAAGAGGAGAGGGATGGTGGGGGTTCAGGCGTTTGTGCTGGCAGTGGTCACATCCATCGACATACTTGTCTACAAACAAGCACATTCCAGGCCACCAGTAGAGTCTACCGACTAGTTCTAGTGTGCCATGCATACCGGGGTGGCCTGCGGTGGGGGCGTCGTGACATTGTTGCAGGATTGTTTTCTGTAGCGCGCTATCTGGTGGTACATAGACTTTGTTGCGGTAGTAAACCAAGCCGTTTTCCTCTCTCCACTCGACTAGACCGCCTGTAAGACTCTGGGGTGCCTTGATGCCTTTCAGACCATTTAGTACTTCGGCCTCTCGTTCACTGATCTGTCAAATGTGGTCAAGGAGGGGGTTGTGAAGAAGGACCATGGTCGCTGCATTAAGGAAATGCTCTGGTTTCAGTACGATTTGCTCCTTGTTGTCCTCTGCATCTGTGACTTGGTGCTGCACCATATGTGAAAGTGCATCCGCTTGAGTATTTGCTTTACCAGGGCGGTGCTTAAGACGGAAGTCAAACCAGGAGTGTCGTGACACGCGCTCCTTTCATCCATGATTGTTCCATCCCTTCTCACCTGATACCATCTTTCCCATTGTTCTCTCCAATCCTTCTCGCGCTGTCGCTCCATTATTGTTCCCTGGAATCATTCCCATTCGCTCCTCCCTATTCCTTCTCGCACTTTGCTCTGGAACTATTCCCATTCGCTCTTCATCTTTGCGCTCTCGCACTCTTATCTTCTCACCTCTGTTTATTATCTTCACGCTCCACCGTTTACATTCTTATTCGTTCTCAGCTCTTATTGTCAGACGAGTATATATAGTACCGTAGTTAGCTCCTAGTTCCCTATCTCGACCTCTTGGTCATTGGGGACTAGGTTCGTCACTGTATCTCTGTCTTTGCTACATTCAATACTAACTTGGTCATTGGGGACTAGCTTGCCTTACTTGAACCCTTGTGATTTGGCCCTTCGTGCCATCACTGCTGTTGAGATCACTCTATCCTTTCCGCCTTAGTGCACTAGTGTTGTCGCTGTCAAGGGCTTCGCTAGTTGTGTTTTGGCTTGTGCTTGTGCTTGTGCTTTTGCTCCGTCGTCTCTGTCCTCGTCGCCACATTAGGTCGAGATCTCAAACTCGTACCATCAGCTGTTCCACCTGATCCTACGAGGTGTGGAAATCGGTGCTATCTGATCTTCCACCTCCAATTGTCATCACGCCTTCTTTCGGACTCTCCACCGACTGTACCACTCTTTACCATTCGTACGACACCACCGAGAACTGTGATTCTCATCGAGTTCCATCGGAAACAGGAACCTGGGAAAGCTGTGATTCTAACCCGTGCCCAAACCGTTATCAAACACCTATAGAAATCCCTGATATCTATTCTGAAAACGGTCGCTTTATCACCATCCCAGCTCAACCAGCTCCATCACCGGTTCAACGTTCCTCTAGAGTAGGACGATCTTCTACCTCACAACAAAGACCTATAATCCGGTCCGAACCCATTGTCCGACCAGTCTCACCTGTTATCGAAACCGTACCAGAATCAGAACCGACACCTATTGAAGCCGATCCTATCGCACCGAGATCACCTTCCCCCGAGCCTATTATTGTTGACACTGCCACTCCCACTGTATCGAGATCACCTTCCCCTGCACCTATCACCGTTACAAACCCCGCACCTGCCGCTACCATGTCTACCCCTACTCTTGCCGACCTCACTTTGCTTATCGGACAGCTTGCCCAAAATCAGAAGGATCTCCAGGCCGAGGTCACCAAAATTGCTAGCAACATGAGCACCACCAAGGGTGTTGCCAAACCCCAGAACTACGATGGGAAACGTAGTGATGACGCGCGCCGCTTCTTAGCTGCATTTGAACTTTGGTCGGAAGGTATCGCCTCTTTGAAAGACGATAAGGCGCGGATCAAATCCGCTATTTCCTTCTTGGAAGGAGACGCTGCTATCTGGGCCACTCCTATTTCGGAAAACATTAGCAATGTTGCACGCAAAGTCCCAAACATCACCCTTGCCTATGGCACATGGCAGGCCTTCAAAGACGCCTTTAAAGGGCGTTTTGAGACGGTCAATGCAGTTGTAGACGCCAAACTGATCCTGAAGCGCCTCTGGCAAAACAAAGACAGTGTAGCCGCTTACGCTTCTGCCTTTAGGCAGTACTCATCCCGTACCGGATACTCGGACCTTGATTTGAAGGACCGTTTTTATGAGCACCTGGCTGATCGCATCAAGGACTCCCTAGTCTTTGTTGAAAAACCCATTCATACGTTGGATGAGCTCATTGATGAGTGTATTAGGATTGATACTCGCCAGACCGAACGTGCTCAGGAGAAAACACGATCCACCAATCTGGTCACTGGATCTAGGGCCACACCTATCAGCTCCTTCAATCCCATTCCGTTCTCCGCCCCTGCTCGTGACCCCTTTGCCATGGACGTCGACGCCACCAGCACCGGCCGCTCTGCCGATGACTACCGGAAGTTCATGACGGGCCGCTGCTATGGATGCGGATCCAAGTCTCACCGCAAGGCTGAAGGAAACCACGAGCGTGACATCTGTAACCACTGCGGACTTACAGGCCATCTGGCCAGTGTCTGTCGCAGGAAGTTCATGGGACTCCAGAGGCCTACCACCACTTGCGCCGCTGCTACATCTAACGAGCCATCTACTTCCACCATTGCTGCTACCGCTCCCGCCCCGACCGTTGATTTTGCTCAAATCTTCCAACAGCTTGCTGCCAATCAGAAGGCGCTTGCTGAACAAATCTCCGAGATGCGCCAGAATTTTTAAATTGGGAACCCGCCACGGCTGCCGCCTGGTTCCCTGAATTGTACTCTAAATCGTCATCTATTTATGCTTCTATCTCCTCATGTACTATCGGTTCTATGCAATCCAGCGATCTTTCTCATTTTCGCGTACCGATTAAGTTACAAGGCAGATTCAAGAGTACAAACAGCGCAGCAATGATCGACTCTGGAGCAACTGGTTTATTCCTTCACCAACGTTTTGTGGATAAACACCAAATCTTCACCCGACCTCTCCTTCACCCCATCACACTCTATAACATTGACGGTTCCCTTAATACAGCTGGTAAAATCACTCACTCTGCCCGGCTTTTCTCCACGGTCGACGGTAACAAACCCCAACTCCTTGAATACCTTATCACCAATCTCGGGTCTGACGACATCATTCTCGGACTCCCCTGGCTTCGAAAGGTCAATCCAACTATCAACTGGAAGGAAGGACGGCTGGCTATTCCCATTCCCAGTAAGGTACCTCACTCCATGACTATCGAGGAAGTTCCGGAATCAAAGGAAAGTAACATTGGAGGAACTACTGAGAATATTTTGGAAATCAATCCCGATAAGCTCCCGCTCCCACCTCCTCCTCTAGATGAGGCTGACAACTTAACGGAAATTCATGAGTATGAGGATACTCCACCTCTCTATCGGCTTACTGGCAATCGGAAACGGAGAAGAGCACTGCTACGATCTGGTATTATCAGTCATACAACGGATGAGCTTTGGTGTGCCGCCGGGTATACCTACTCTCAGCAGCTTGCCGAAGCAGCTCATAAGGAGAAGCCGCAGAAGTCTTTTGGCGAAATGGTTCCGTCGGTCTATCACATACACTCCAAGGTTTTCTCTGAAAAGGAATCGGAACGCCTACCAGATCACAAACCATGGGATCATGCTATCGACCTGAAGCCTGATGCACCAGAAACCATGCAAACCAAGATCTATCCTATGTCACGAAACGAGCAGGAGGAACTAGACCGATTCTTGGAGGACAACTTGCGCAAAGGCTACATCCGTCCCTCTAAATCTCCTTTAGCATCACCGGTCTTCTTCGTCAAAAAGAAGGACGGGAAACTCCGGTTTGTGCAAGATTATCGACGTCTGAACGAGTACACTATCAAAAACCGATATCCTCTCCCTCTGGTCACAGATATTATCAGTCAGCTACGAAAGGCCAAAATCTTCACCAAAATGGATGTACGCTGGGGATACAACAATGTCAGGGTTAAAGAAGGACACGAGTGGAAGGGAGCATTTACCACTAACCGAGGACTCTTTGAGCCGCTGGTTATGTTCTTTGGGTTAACAAATTCTCCCGCTACGTTCCAAGCCCTTATGAACTCCATATTTGCTGATTTGATTGCATCCGGCAAAGTAGCAGTATATCTGGACGACATTTTGGTCTTCACCGAAACCCTAGAGGAACACCGCACGGTAGTCAACGAAGTTCTTACTCGACTCGCTAAGCATGATCTCTATCTCCGCCCCGAAAAATGTGAATTCGAGAGGAACTCTATCGAATACTTGGGATTGGTCATCAGTGAAGGAGAAGTACGCATGGATCCAGTAAAGATCGAGGCAGTCAAAAACTGGCAGCCCCCCACTTCGCTACGTGAACTTCGAGGTTTTCTAGGTTTTGCTAACTTCTATCGGAGATTCATCGAAGGTTTTGCAAAGCGGGCTCGACCACTTAACGACCTCACACGGAAAGACATCAAATGGGACTGGGGAACTACACAGCAAGAGGCTTTCCAGTCTCTAAAGGACGCCTTCACCTCTGCACCGATTCTCGTTCTATGGGATCATACCAAATCAACTCGGATCGAAGTAGATGCTTCAGGATTTGCAACCGGAGGGACACTATCTCAGCTACAGGAAGATGGACTTTGGCACCCCGTTGCTTACCGCTCTGCTTCCATGAACCCCGCTGAACGTAACTACGAAATCTATGATCGAGAGATGCTAGCTATCATTGAGGCTCTCAAAGATTGGCGCAACTTCTTAGAAGGATCCCCGGAGTCATTCGAAATTATCACCGATCATCAGAACCTCGAATTTTGGAGAACAGCACAGGACCTTACTCGACAACAGGCCCGATGGGCCCTATGGCTTTCTCGGTTTGATTTCCGTCTCAAACACCGTCCTGGAAAATCCAATACCCAAGCTGATGCTCTGTCCCGTATGTCTCAGCATGAAGTCATGGACGCCGACGACAACAAGGAACAAACAGTGCTTCGACCGGAACACTTTCTCAACGCATCCTCCATGGTCCTCCTTCAGAACCCCCTACTCGACCGTATTCGTCAAGTCAGTGAAAGGGAAGCTGAGGTCCTTGAGGGGTTGAGGAAGATTAAAGGCCCACAGACCCTTAAAGGAGGATTAGCGGACTGGAAGGAGGAAAATGGTTTGGTCTATTACCGAAACAAAGTTTACGTTCCACCAGATCCAACCTTACGAAAGGCCGTGCTGGAACAGTGCCACGACGCTCCTACTGCAGGTCACCCTGGCAGACATGGAACTCTGGAATTAGTCAATCGGCTCTACTGGTGGCCTGGAATGCGCTCTTTTGTGGACAAATACGTGGAAGGATGTGATACTTGCCAGCGTAAACGCCTGAATCCCCATCACTCCTCCCCACTTCAACCTCTCCCAGTCCCGGACGGTCCTTGGCAGGATATCGGAGTAGATCTCATTGGAGAGCTTCCAATGACGCAAGATGGTCACAACGCCATTATCACCTTTGTCGACCACTACACCAAGATGGTTCACTGTTTCCCTACTACCACCGAAATCACCGCTGATGGGGTAGCCGACTTCTTCTATCGAGAGATCTTTCGCTTACATGGACTCCCCCGCCGATTCATCTCTGATCGAGGACCACAGTTTGCCGCTGACGTCATGCGACAACTTCTGAAACGTCTCGGAGTAGGTTCAGCCCTTACAACTGCATACCATCCAGAAACCAATGGACAAACCGAACGCGCTAATCAAGAGATTGAGCGTTACATACGCATGTACATCAGTCGTCGTCAGGATGATTGGGATCACCTACTCCCTACTGCTGAATTCGTCATGAACGCCCGAATCCATTCCGCTCACAACCACTCCCCCTTTGAGACCCTCTACGGGTATACACCGGACTTCACCATACCTCCCGCTGTTTGGAACAAACACCCATCAATCAATAAACGGCTCGAGCTCCTGGTCCATGCAAGAGAGGATGCAGAAGCAGCTTTACGAATGAGTAAGCAGCGGATTCGAGAGGATATACCAGGGAAAATACAGGAATTCGAAGTCGGACAACCGGTATGGCTATCGCTAACTAAACTGAAAGTGCGACAAAAGAACCAGAAGTTGGGTAGCCGGCGACTGGGTCCCTTTGAAATTGCGGAGAAGACCGGTCCTCTCACATATCGACTCATCCTTCCTACTTGGATGAAAATCCATGACAATATCCACACCAATCGCCTCTCTCCCTGGAAGGGTAACGAAGTCAATGGAGTTACACCGCCTCCACCGGAACCAGAGATCGTCGAGGGAGAAGAGTTCTATGAGGTTGATAAGATTTTGGATAGCCGTGTCTACGGACGATGGAAGAAATTACAGTTCCTAGTTCGATGGAAAGGGTATGACGAGGGACATGATAGCTGGGAAAACGAGGATAATGTGGTAGGATCAAGTGACGATGAAGTCGCTGACTTCTACAGAACTCACCCAAGCGCTCCAAGAAAGATTTCGGCCGCCATCTTTCATTCTCTACCCTGGCAACATTATGAAAATTTCACGGAAGTGGTCGCTGGGACATCGACTGTAGAAGGGGGGTAATGTCGTGACACGCGCTCCTTTCATCCATGATTGTTCCATCCCTTCTCACCTGATACCATCTTTCCCATTGTTCTCTCCAATCCTTCTCGCGCTGTCGCTCCATTATTGTTCCCTGGAATCATTCCCATTCGCTCCTCCCTATTCCTTCTCGCACTTTGCTCTGGAACTATTCCCATTCGCTCTTCATCTTTGCGCTCTCGCACTCTTATCTTCTCACCTCTGTTTATTATCTTCACGCTCCACCGTTTACATTCTTATTCGTTCTCAGCTCTTATTGTCAGACGAGTATATATAGTACCGTAGTTAGCTCCTAGTTCCCTATCTCGACCTCTTGGTCATTGGGGACTAGGTTCGTCACTGTATCTCTGTCTTTGCTACATTCAATACTAACTTGGTCATTGGGGACTAGCTTGCCTTACTTGAACCCTTGTGATTTGGCCCTTCGTGCCATCACTGCTGTTGAGATCACTCTATCCTTTCCGCCTTAGTGCACTAGTGTTGTCGCTGTCAAGGGCTTCGCTAGTTGTGTTTTGGCTTGTGCTTGTGCTTGTGCTTTTGCTCCGTCGTCTCTGTCCTTGTCGCCACAAGGAGAGCCATAATGACCATCATGCTTGTCAACGACTGAGGTCTTGGGCTGTTTTCCAGTATTCCAGATTCTGGTGATCAGTCATGATATCAAACGGTTCTGGGGCTCCTTCCAAGAAGCTTCTCCAGTCTTTCAGTGCTTCGATAATGGCTAGCATTTCTCGGTCGTAGATTTCGTAGTTCCGCTCAGCTGGATCCATGGAGGAGGAATGATAAGTGACCAGGTGCCAGAGTCCATCCTCCTGTAGTTGCGAGAGAGTACCTCCAGTGGCGAAGCCTGATGCATCCACTTCAATCCGGCTTGGTTTTGATGGATCCCATAGTGTGAGGATTGGTGCGGAGGTGAAGGCATCCCTTAATGATTCAAAAGCTTCCTGCTGTAGGGATCCCCAGTTCCATTTGGTATCTTTGCAGGTGAGGTCATTCAAAGGTCGTGCTTTCTTTGCAAAACCTTTGATGAATCTCCAATAGAAGTTAGCAAATCCTAGGAAACCTCGAAGATCACGTAGTGTTGTAAGTGCCTGCCAGCTTCTGACCGCCTCTATTTTGACTGGGTCCATTCGCACTTCTCCTTCACTGATCACTAGACCTAGGTATTCAATGGAAGACCGTTCAAATTCACATTTCTCTGGCCGCAGGTACAGGTCGTATTGGCTGAGGCATGCAAGAACGTCATTGACTACCATGCGATGTTCCTCGACAGTTTTTGTGAAAACTAGGATGTCATCCAGGTAAACAGCCACCTTCCCAGCAGCAGTGAGGTCAGCAAATATGGAATTCATGAGGGCCTGGAACGTAGCCGGTGAGTTTGTCAGACCAAAGAACATAATGAGGGGCTTAAAGAGTCCTCAGTTTGTGGCAAATGCTCCCTTCCATTCATTGCCCTCTTTAACTCGCACATTGTTGTACCCCCAGTGAACGTCCATTTTGGAGAAGAGCTTGGCTTTACACAGTCGACTGACAATGTCTGTAACGAGAGGGAGTGGGTATCAATTTTTTACTGTGTATTCATTGAGCCGCCAGTAGTCCTGAACAAATTGAAGTTTACCATCCTTCTTTTTGACAAAGAAGACCGGCGATGCCAATGGGGATTTGGAAGGGCGAATGTAACCTTTGCGTAGGTTCTCTTCCAAGAATCAGTCAAGCTCTTCCTGCTCATTTGGAGACATCGGGTAGATTTTGGTGTGCATAATTTCAGGAGCGTCAGGTTTCAGGTCTATGGCGTGATCCCAAGGTTTATGCTCTGGTAGTCATTCTGATTCCTTCTCGGAGAAGACCTTTGCATGTTTCTGATATGCCAAGGGTACCATCTCTTCAAAAGATTTAATTGGCTTCTCTTTGTAGGCAGCCTCTGCCAGTTGTTGTGAATATGTGTACCCTGCGGAACACCATAGTTCTTCTGACATATGGCCAATGATTCCTGCTCGAAGTAACACTCTTCTTCGTTTCCTGTTGCCTATCAGTCGATACAGAGGTGTGCTTTCAGTGTACTCATGTATCTCTGGGTCAGGTCTGGGAGGCGTTTCTTTGGACAGTCGGGATTGGTTGTCAGACTCCAGGGTGGACATGGGGCCCCCATCTGGGTTTGCTTCTACAATGTGCTCTGTGGTTCCTCCCACATTACTCTCCTTGGGTTCGGGGACTTCCTCGATGGTCATGGGAGATGGGACTTTTCTAGGGCGGGTGATAGCCAGTCGCCATTCTCTCCAGTCAATGTCTGGGTTGACCTTTCGGAGCCAGGGGAGTCCAAGGATGATGTTTTCAGAACCGAGATTGGTGACAAGGTATTCAAGGAGCTGGGGTTGGTTTTGGTCTATGGTGGACAGTAGACGTACAGAATGTGTGATCTGTCCTGCAGTGTTAGGAGATCCGTCGATGTTATAGAGGGCAATGGGCTGATGGAGACGATGAGGGAGGATTCGATGTTGTTTCACAAAACGTTCATGAATGAAAAGACCTGTGGCGCCAGAGTCTATCATTGCTGCACTGTTTGTATTCTTGAATCTGCCTTGCAACTTAATTGGAATGTGGAAGTGAGAAATGTCACTAGATTGAGCGGAGCCAATGGTACATGAGGGTATAGATGCATAGGTAGAAGTAGAGGAAGAATACAGACTAGGGAACCAGGCAGCAGCCGTGGCGGGTTCCCACTTTAAAAATTCGAATGCAGCTCTGCCATCTGCTCTGCCAACTCCTTTTGTCCCGCAGTGAGCATCTGAAGGATCTTCGTGAAGTCCGTCGCAGGGGCAGGTGTTGCAGCAGCAATGGAAGTGGAAGGCTCAGCAACCATTGAGGTAGCAGCTGCAGAACGAGGGAGAGGTTTTGGGAGTCCTAGGAACTTCCTGTGGCAGACAGCCGCCAGGTGACCGGTTAGCCCACAGTGATTGCAGATATTACGTTCATGGTGTCCATCCGCCTTACGGTGTTCCTTGGACCCGCATCCATAACATCTGCCTGCCATGGCCCTACAGTAGTCCTCGGCAGATCGTCCCATAGAGGTGGCATCTACCTCCATTGCATTTGGATCACACGCCGGGACGAAGGGAGTTGGGGTATAGGAGCCGAAGCTGGGAGTGTTCCAGGAGTATTGTTTCCCTTCCTCATCGGCACGTTCATTCTGTTGGTTGTCAATCCGAATTGCTTCACTAATCAGATCGTGCATAAAATCCGTATTGGCCTGAGAGTTGACCAATCCGTCCTTGATTCACTTTGAGAGATGGTCATAGAAACGATCTCGGAGGTCGGCGTCCGAATATCCCGTCCTGCTAGCATACTGCTTGAAGGTGGCAGCATATGTTGCCACACGGTCCCTTCCTTGCCAAAGACTTTTGAGAACACGTTTGGCCTCCACCACCGGGTCCGCTGTTTCAAACCATTGCCTAAAGGCGCCAGCGAAATCAGCCCAGGTTGGGTAGAGGAGGACAGGAGCTGGTAGTCCTGAAGCAACTGCTCAAGTGACCTGACTGATATTCTCTGAGGTGGGAGTAGCCCAGATGGCAGCATCACCATCCAGGTATGAGATGGCCGATTTTATTCTCTCTTGTTCATCACTAAGGGAATGGATCCCCTGAGCCCAGAGTTCAAAAGCGGCAATGAAGCATCTTGCATCATCACTGCGCTTCGCGTCGTACGTCTGGGGTTTGCTAACACCTTTATTGGTGCTTATGTTGTTAGCAATACTGGCTACTGCCATTTGTAGTGCCATCTGTTGTGTTGCAAGTTGTTGAATTAGCACGGCAAGGTCTTGGGTGGTAGGGGGATGGGCCATGATGAGAGTGGTTTCGACAGGGATAGGTTCAGGAGATGGGGATAATAGTTCTGGTGTGACTGAGATATCGATGACGATAGGCTCTGGGATAGCAGTGGGAATAAGCACAGGAGAGGCTCTAGCGGATGGGACAGCACTGGTAGGGTTTGAAAGTCTACCAATCCGGCTTGGAACTCGGCTTGGAATTCTGGGGATGGTTATAAATAGTCCGCTTTCTGAATCGCTTGGAGCAATGGGAGCAGGGTTACGGTATCGATTGGGACAAGGGTTTTTGTCGCAGTCAAACCAAGTGTCACGTTCTTCGTCTGGATTGTATTTAGAGTGAACGTTGCACTGATCTTGAGTATCAAATGTGTGCTGAAATCCTGAACAATCGATGTCTGGTGTAAACGAAGGCGTAATGGCAATGGAAGGTGGAGAACCGGGTAAGTCTGATTTCCACTCCTCGTAGGATCAGTTGGAAAGGCTGATGGTACGAGTAGAGATCTTGACCTAATGTGGTGACGAAGGGAGAAGGCACAGAGGAGGCACAGGCTCAAGCACAAGCCGAGGCGAGGGTGGGGCTAGCACCACACACGAAGGCTAAAAAAAATAAGGATCAAGACAGCAGTGATAGCGCAAGGGCCAATCACTAGGGTCGCACAAGGAAAACTAGTTCCAAAGACCAAGTAAGTATATTGAAGGTAAACAATGATACAAGTACTAACCTAGTTCCAAAGACCAAGAGGTCAAGATGGGGAACTAGGTGTCAGCTACTGTACTATATATACAAGGGTTCGGATGAGTAAGCGACAGTGCGGGAAGCCGATAGAGGTGTCTGGAATGTGATGGAAGGTTCTGACAAATGATAGATGGAAGTAAAAGGATATGGAAACATGGAGAAGGGTTCAGGTAGTCACGAAGATAAAGGAAAGAGGGAATGTAGGAGAAAATGAAGTAAGTACCGTATCCTGTATAGCATGTCATGACAAAGCACAGGCTCAAAGCACAAACCGAAGTGAGGGGTGGGGCTAGCACCACACACGAAGGCTGAAAGGTAAAATGATCAAGACGGCAGTGATAGCGCAGGGGCCAATCACTAGGGTCGCACAAGGAAAACTAGTTCCAAAGACCAAGTAAGTATATTGAAGGTAAACAATGATACAGGTACTAACCTAGTTCCAAAGACCAAGAGGTCAAGATGGGGAACTAGGTGTCAGCTACTGTACTATATATACAAGAGTCTCGATGAGTAAGCGAAAGCGCAGGAAGTTGATGGAAGTGTTTGGAATGTGATAGAAGGATGCGGAATGATGTAGATGGATCCAAACAGTAACAGCGATGAGGGAAGGGGGAGATGTAGGAGAAATAAAGTAAGTACTGTATCTTGTATAGCACGTCATGACACAGTGCAAGACATCTCTCATGACTTCATATCCCATTTAGTATATAAGACTAGGTATTTTGTAGTTATAGTCCTTAGCTCTATTCTCGTCTATACTCCTCGGTAGCTAGACTTGTAGTTGGGTTGTTTTATCCTCATCACTTTTCTCATTCTCTTGCTCATTGCTCATCATGTGATGCCTGGTTGTCTCTTGTGAGAGCTAGCGAGTCGCTGACACTATTCTCATCTATTCTTCTCAGTAGCTAGACTAGTATTGGGTTTTATTCCAGTCTCATTATCTTTCACCCTCTTGCTCATCAACTATCATGTGACACCTGGTTATCTTTTGAGAGAGCAAGTTGCACACAGGTGGTTAAGTAGAAGAATAATAAAAGAAAAGGAAAAGGACAAGAATAATAGAAAAAGGTACTTCTATGACCCACATAGATAGAAAGGTAACTATTATGTGACCTCTAATGTTGGGAGAATACTTCGAATAGCAGATCTTGAGAAAAACAAAACAACCAATCAAGGAAAAGTATATGCAGTGGCTTTTAACACTGTTCTCCAGAGGATGAAAAAATGGGCATTCTGAAATGATAAAAAAACTCATAGTTAGCTCACTGCTTCAAATCTTCACTATATTACAATCTTGAAAATAAGTGGTGCCATTGCACAATAAAGTTTGTGTATGCTCCACACAGGATCTCTGAGCTGCTACATGGCCTGCTTACATAGATCAAATTTGGGCATCTGGCATAAGTGCCATCAGGTCTTTGCATAAATAGAATGGACAAGGATAATACTTAAAACTCACTGAAGATCTTTGTTTTGTCTGTAGAAGGCTGTACTTGTATTCCTGTATTTCTGGAATTTTTGGAGGTCAGGAATGTCCCATACCTAAGAATTTCTGGCTCAGAAGCTCTGAAATACGCTATACTGGACAAGAGTCTTGTCCTTCAGCTTCAATTCATGTAATATCTGGGCAAGGAATTGGCCAATTTCGGACAGGGTTCTAGAGGAGCTTCCGGTGGCCTTCAGCGAGCCTGTATGCTTGTAGGCTGATAGCCAGCACTCTCTGACATTGACCAGTATGATGCTTTGCTGATGTTAGTGGGTTGGTTGCCTTAAGTGCTGTAGTAACGCGCCTGGGTGTGACATGTGGCGTGACATATTAGTGTTACATCCGTTCCACGTCTACACTGAAATCCTTCATTAAGTTCCTGTATATCTTTTCGCGACCTCATCATTAGTTACCGACCATGTCGGTAATGCTTACTAAGTTCGAATCCAAAAGTAACCGCGTAAAGGGTAAGTTTTCAGAGGGATGAACGCCTAGTGTTACTGTTGATCTTCTCAAATAGGACTTGCTTTTCATCCTACTCAACCTTTGCTGGCTGCGGGTCTTCACAATGGTAGCATTCAGCTGTGGAATTATCGCATGGGCGTGCTGGTAGATCGCTTCGAAGAACATGAAGGCACGTCACTAGAGAAAGACTTCGTATGCAGAAAGACTGTACTGAATGGGCATTTATAGGTCCTGTTCGAGCCGTACATTTCCATCCGAGCCGCGCGTTATTGGTATCGGGAGGAGATGACTACAAAATCAAAGTCTGGGGTGCGTGACCCCCCTTCATGTTTTCAACTTTACCTCACTAACATGTACCCAAAGACATCCGACCGCAAAACCGAAGATGTTTATTCACTTTGCATGGTCACCTTGACTATCTACGGACGACCCAATTTCATCATGAAATGCCTTGGATTGTGGGTCTTCATATTTCAATACTAGTCAAGACTCATCAAACAGTTGGACTAGATTTCATGTTCAGATGACCAGACCATTCGCATATGGAACAGCACATCAAGAAACTGCATCGCGGTTCTTACAGGTCATTCACACTACGTGATGTCTGCTTTCTTCCATCCGAAGGACGATCTCGTCGTCTCTGCTTCCATGGATCAAACTGTTCGTGTGTGGGATATTTCTGGTCTTCGCAAAGGTTCTCCCAATGCTGGTCCCGGAAATTTCGAAACGTTTGATACATTCTCGACTGTCAAATATGTTCTCGAAGGTCATGATCGCGGAGTCAACTACGCAACTTTCCATCCAACCTTACCCCTCATTCTCTCTGCTGCAGACGACCGGACAATTAAGATTTGGAGAATGAGTGAGACTAAAGCTTGGGAGGTCGATTCCTGCCGTGGTCATTTCAATAACGTCTCCGCCGCTATTTTCCATCCAAAGCACGAATTAATAGTATCTTGCGGTGAGGACAAGACCGTCCGCGTCTGGGACCTAGCCAAGCGCACTGCGATCCAAACTTTCCGAAGGGAACATGATCGCTTCTGGGATTTAGCCGCGCATCCAAATCTCAACCTTTTCGCTGCTGGACACGACAGTGGTCTTATCGTCTTTAAACTTGAACGCGAAAGACCCGCGTTCGCTGTCCACCAGAACACGTTGTATTATATCCGAGATAAATACGTACGAGCCTACGACTTCGAGACCGCCGCCGACATCGGTCTACTCAGTGTTCGCAAATTCGGTAGTCCTTATGTGCCGCCACGGACCCTCAGCTTTAACCCTGCGGAAAATGCTGTCATTGTCACCATCTCCAGCGATAATGGGATGTATGAGCTAACCACGCTGCCTAAACCGTCTTCAGCACAAGGAGGAGATCTGAAAGACTCGAGCGTGGATGGGAAGAAAGGTTCTGGTATGAGTGCTATATTCGTAGCAAGGAATCGGTTTGCAGTCTTGAACAAGACCACTCAAGTGAGTCTGATTTGAGATTTTATACGTGAATTAACATCCTATGTAACTAGATTATTGAGGTCCGGGACACGTCAAACTCAGTAGTGAAGACCATCAAGCCCCCTGTACAGACAAACGAAATTTTCTACGGCGGAACCGCTTGCTTGATTCTGAGCTCGACCGCTACAGTCGTTCTGTACGATATTCAACAGCAGAAGACCCTGGCAGAGGTTAACAGTCCGCCAGTAAAGTATGTTATGTGGAATGCCGACAGTAGTCTGGTCGCTTTAATGAGCAAGCACAGTACGTCATATAAACCGCTCGAAAGATTTTATCATCCTTAGATGACATTCTTCCAGCCATTACCATTGCGAACAGAAACTTTTCACAACACAGTCTCATTCATGAGACAATCCGAATTAAATCTGGTGCATGGGATGACGCCGGCGTCTTCATCTATTCCACTCTTAACCACGTTAAATATTGCCTTTACCAAGGGTGAGCGCTCATTGAAACGGATTTGGATTTCCTGATGTTAATTTTCTCAATACAGTGACCACGGCGTTATCTGTACGCTCGATAACCCTGTCTACCTCACCCGTGTTAAAGGCAAAACTATCCACTGTCTTGATCGCTCTGCCCGCCCACGCACCATCACATTCGACCCCACTGAATATCGTTTTAAACTTGCGCTGTTGAGAAATAACTATGAAGAAATGCTATACATCATCAAGACTTCGACCCTTCTTGGACAAAGTATAATCGCTTACCTGCAGCAGAAAGGATTTCCTGAGGTCTGCAGAAAACTTGCAGTCTGACGATTCGTTCTGATGCCTTCCTTCTTAGATTGCCCTTCATTTCGTACAAGATACCAACACTCGGTTCGAACTTGCTATTGAATGTGGAAACCTCGATGTAGCAGTTGAGACGGCGGAGTCGATTGTCCGACCGGATTGCTGGGACCGTTTGGCTCAACAGGCCCTCAAACAGGGTAATCATAAGGTAACGAATATCTCTTGCGATCATCATTTATCGGCAAGTGACTGACCAGTCTCGAACAGATTGTGGAGAAGGCTTATCAAAAGACTAAGAACTTCGACAAGCTTTCTTTCTTGTATCTTGCTACTGGAGGTACAGACAAGCTTTCGAAGATGCAAAAGATCGCTGATGCTCGGGGCAACCCTATGTCGAGATTCCACAATGCGCTGTATGCTGGAGATGTCACGAGTCGTATATCGGTGTTGAGGGACGTTGGCATGTGTGAGTGTGTCGCTGCCTCCTTTTTCTTTCGGATATCTGACCTCTTTTCACAGATCCATTGGCATACCTTACTGCAAAGAGCCACGGATTAGAGGAGCTCGCAGAAGAAATTCTTGAAGCCGCTGGTCTATCCCCTGCCGATGTTGATGATGTACCTACATTTGGACAGTCTAGCCGTAAACCTCCGCTCGTGATAAATCCTACCACCGACTTGATCTGGCCTAGTCTTTCCACTGGTGAAAACTTCTTCGATCGTGCTCTCGCCAGTGGAAGTCTTGAAAACGGTATCGAGCCTACATATACGAACGGAGACGCCGCCGCCGGTTCATTGGCTGCTTTGGATGACTGGGCTAAGGACGAGGAGGTCCATGAAGACATCGATCCTGAGGAGGGCGGATGGGAACTTGATGCAGGTGCCGAATTCTCGGCTTCTCATGAAGTGCAGGAGGAAATTGAGGAGGAAGAACTTGGTGCAGGCGCTACACCAGGCATCAGCGAAGCTGAGCATTGGGTGAGAAACTCACCTCTTGCTGCAGATCATGTTGCCGCCGGATCTTTCGACACTGCCATGCAGGTGAGTTTGAGTATTGCATAGGTTGAGATGTTAGTTGATATTTTGCCAGCTTCTAAACCGCCAACTCGGAATTGTCAATTTCGAGCCACTCAAACCCTTATTCCTCTCTATCTACCGTTTATCGCATATATATCTCTCTCCCGTCGCTTCTTTACCTCCTCTTCAACTTCATGTTCGGCGCAACCCCTCCGAGTCATCTCCTAGCAGAGTTTTGCCTGTGGCGCCGCGATCGCTGCAGTCTGTCCGGTTAGAGTTTGCAGATGGTGCTCGAGACGTGGCAGGCAACAGGCTTGTCAACGCGCAAGCTACATTCCGATCCGTCTTGAGAGCGCTTCTAGTACTAGTTCTCAATTCTGACGAGGATGCTAAGCAGGTGAGCGATACGGCAGTACGATTTTCTCTGACTTTACTAATAATGTTTCAATAGTGGAGAGATATAGTGACAACTGCACGTGAATATCTACTTGGTGTTTCAATTGAGCTAGAACGGCGACGAGTGGCACAGGAGGAACCTGACAATATCAAAAGAAACCTCGAGCTTGCCGCGTATTTCACCCACTGTCAACTACAGCCGGTTCATATGCAAATTGCCCTCCGTAGTGCTATTACCGTGTTCGGCAAGGCAAACAACTCAGCACATGCGGCCCGATTTGCGAAAAGGTTGCTAGAGTTGAAGCCCGATGCCAAAATCGCTGCTACAGTAAGGTCCACTTTCTGTTATGGTTTTCACTATGACTCAATTCCCATTTTAGGCTCGCCAACGTGTCGCAGCAGGTGAACGTAATCCAAGGAATGCTATCGAGATATCCTACGACGAATTCACCTCGTTCGAAATCTGTGCAGCAAGCTTTACAGCTATATACAAAGGGTCTCCATCAGTTCAGTGTCCTTACACAAATGCCACCTTCCAACCACAGTACAAAGGTTCGCTAGATCCCCTAACAGAATTGACTGAGATTGGCGCTTCAGCTTCGGGTTTGCCTGCTCCTTGGTAAATCATGGACTTCTCTTCTGTGTAGATTTTACTTGGGTGGTTAGGTCTTTGTACATTCTCAAAAGTAGTTTTATTAAATGTCATTGAGTGACCTGATCCACCTCACCAATTCTGTCTCTCCGATCCACTCGTAAATCTTGCTTTGGCCGTGCATTATTACTGAATTCGGAAATTACTGTATATAATGATACAGAAATTAAATTCTGATTGCTTTTGTAAATAAGGGGATGTTCGATTTTTCCAACTCTGTTAGAATACGTTGGCATATTATCGGAAGCATGCCGCTGCATTCTTTGCAATATTTGAGACTGCAGGGGAATTCGTCCCGCCATAGTTGTATAAAAAGCTTCTCTGATAATGGCTTTGCAATCAAACCCAAGACTGATCGACGCCAAAATGTTTTCCAGTAAAAACACTCATTGCAGTGCTCAAAGTCAAACTCACGACTGTAGAGCTGCACAGAAGCTTCGACATATTGATAACGGAACGAAATCTAAATGTGTGTTAGTCAGAATGAACTCAGCCAGAGAAGAAATAACTCTTCACAGACCCAGGATATACATATCGAGGGGTACATTTCGAGTTTGCGTAGGGTGCTTTCAAACGGAAGGTCCAGGGTTCCTGGAGCTGCCGTATCAAGGATATCTTTATACCCATGCTTGAATGCGTACACGAAGACTTCCAATGGGTGTTCCAACGCGGCGGCTCTATATTGAACTGTGTAAACCGGCGACTCAGTGCCTAAAAAACGAAAGTTACTTACTGCATCTGAATGCGACATATCTATTTCCAATTTATTTTGAGTCTTCTCTAACGAAAAAGGATAATAGCTTACCTCCATTACGGCGGGGATAAAATACTTCTCGCTGGCCTCCGCTAATCTTTGTAAAAGGCCAAATGGTATTTTATCTGATCTTAACCAACGCTGTCTGTGTGTGAGTTGAAGGAGCAGTAACACAACGTCTGCTCTTTCAGCCATTCGTACGACTTCATTTGCAACTATTCCCGTTCCAACGACAGGGAATGCATCACTAAATGCCGCTAAATTTGCGCTGTGTGCCCCAAATCGAATTCCGTCTTGTGATTCGAGAACAAGATCAGTCTTCTGGGTGCAGCCGGCTGAGATCATACATCAACGCCGAGAGATCCTGGAGACAGTATGGCTTACCTTCGCAAGAAGGTATACTTAAATATATAGGGCGTGCATAACTTCGGGAGGGTAGCACTTCACTTAGAGTTTTCTCCGTCATAATGTAGTAGGTTAACGTTGGGAAATAGGAGCTAATTTAATAAAATAGGAGCCATTACTAAAATATTTCTGAAAGCTTCGAAGTTATTTTCTGGGTTTCAGTTTCCACTCCTTTCCCGAATCGTTTCGCACAAGCTGTGCACGTAGATGGCTGTATATAATTTAGTTGGGGTGAGCATTACCAGCTGAACAAGAGGTTTGCTCACGAAGTCCGTTCCGAGCTGGACCGCCGCGGCAATACAAGCTACGTCGTTGATTATATCTATGTAAAGTGCGACTTCAGATGAAGCTAGAAGCTTTCATTTCCAAGCTTACCAATTTCTTCCTGAGCCGCAGCCAAACCACAAGTTACTACAGTGGGAGCAAGAGCCATAGCACACGCTAGATAAGTACAGCACGGTTAGCCCCCCCTTCAAAAAGTGAGGATTCAAAACTACATTTCATGGCCTGGCCATTACAGCTTGAGCTCGAAGAATCGTCTCTTTCCCGAAGCTCCTCGCCTGTCAAGCGAGAGGGGAAGGGCCTTGCAGAGGATATAACTGCCATAGATCCGAACAGAGCAGCGAGAATAAAGAAGCGCATTTTCTAGATACTTTGTCAAAAAGTATGAGATTGAATGAGTCGAGCTAATGTCCAGCACAGTCGATGAAGCCTCCAGCAGTATACTTGCTGGATTTTATACTACATGGAAGGGCTATGTCGAGAGTTTCCTGCTATGCGGGCATGTCGTCGGACGAGGTGTTAGAGGATACCGCGTATGTGTATGCATTCCATACATTTCACCGGGATAAAATCAAAGACCGTTGACGTAGTTTTGGCTAATGCAATGCATGTCACAGAGTCCTCTTCACAATCCAGCGCTAGAGGATGACCTCCGTTGTTCGCGAATTTTACACCATGCCTTTGTATCTACCTTCTCGATGCAACACATCAATGGAGTTGTTCGCAAAGAGCCATTCATAATTCACTAGAAAATGTCTGGAGGGAGTAACACATGAACCCATGTCTTTTCTTGGCCACTATGACAAATCGAAGTTTCCGACACAAGACTGTAACAGCTTCGTTGAAACTAGAATGAATCTCCACTTAGAACGGCGTCTCAGCATCAGCATCAGCATTGATATTAGAACCAATGGAAGTGCATGAAATTTGGAGGCGCTCCAATGATGGCATTCTGTTTACAGGTACAACCCTCACCATAGAGATGGAGATACCATAGCATACATGTTGTGATTTGTTTCCTGGTTCTTACTTTGTATGAACATTGAATGGGTATACACATACATCTGGAAAAGAGTACAGCCAAGTAATCAATTGGGGTATAATTTGATCATATCAAGATAGTCAGAGCGAAACATATGCACTTACTAACATTTACAACATACATATCCACGTTTGCACAAGGCTACATTTCAAGCAACCACTAGCCTGAACACTCCCGCATCCCAATCGAGGACGCATCCACGGAACCACTTTCGATCCAATAAATAATCGATTCTTTTGACGCCTTGCGCCCGCTCTGTCGATTCAAATGAACCTGCTGACCGACAACGCCGGTAATACGCTTTGGTGACCGCCCTTTCTTGAGAAAGAGACAGACGATTAAAATCGTCATGAGTGATTCTTTGGTGCAAAGATCGATGGATGTTTATCAACACATCGAGGAATGTAATGGGAGCTTGTGTCCCGGTAGTATCGATACCAAAACCTGGTGTCCAAGCTATAGGAATTGAAGAAGAGAGTCCACCGACATAATGTGGCGTATATGCAATGTCGATGGGCCAATCTGGGAGGAGGTCTGAAACTATACGGAGCCGAGTGATAGGGGGATGCGTAGCAGGCTGATTCAGGTATTCAACCGGACAAGGCCGAGCTTGGCCCACCGCATTGATCTGTAAAGGACGAAAGTCCCTGGAAATCAAATCGAGAACGAAATCGCCCTTCCACACATCGGCATTGAGCCATGGATGAAGTAAAAAACCCGAGGGTGAAGCAGGTGGTACGATGGCATTTTGGTAAGTTGATGGCGCCCATCCAGGCTGGTAATAGCTACCTCCAAATGAACGTCGGCGTTCGCGAGAGTACGGATCTGACTCGAGGCGATATCCATCCGAAAGGAAGGGTGATGTAGGTGGGATAAAATCTCCATGATATGATGGCCTCCGTTGTCGTACAGGAGCAGTATACGCACTGTGATCCCATGCGGGTTCGTACGGGAATGCAACAGTGTTGGGACTTCCTGGAGGAGCTAATGAAAGAGCAGGGATCTGAGGAGAACCTCCAAGGGAAGCTGGATTGCTATACGGTGAAGAAGGGTACAAAGTAGCGTTTGGGATGAAGGGAGAGTGCTGAGGCGTGTGATGATTACTGATCACATAACCTGAAGGCACGTATGAAGAATGTGGGGTGTATACATAAGGACCGGACATGGCTGTTTGTCAAAAGAAAGAGCTCCCTTTTTATCAGCTGAAGAGTCCGTAATTGGCGGCGCTGACTAGAGTCGAGTCACTGGAACAGAAAGCGCAGTCGGCGGTATGGGTGGATGTGAGAGCAACAGCTATGGTGCTGAAAGGCTAACACCCAGAAATGATTATCTCTTTCAAACTGGCTTGCAGCGTATGTAGATGGAACTTGGGATGAAAACAAAGAGAGAGCGACACCCGGTACACAATATATGTAGATCTCCCTTGATGAGCGCGCATCCTAGCCTCAAGTTCTCTCACGCTCCACATAATACTCAACCTGCTCTAGACTTGCTCACTAAATATGACTTGAAAATGTGAGTCTCTTTGGCGGTATCTATACACATATTTGCCTTGCAGCACCCCCACTGTAGAATCGCATGTTTGAAGACAAAATCATGGGGAGCTCGACCTCTGAGTGGTCGTAGAGGAGAGTAGGGCAGTGTTAGCAATTATTAGCTGTGTTAGTAACATAGTTGTTAACAATGGGTTTATGGAGTATTATTAACATGGGTTAATAACTGTATACTAACATCTTAGTAACGAAAGACATAAATGTGTTAGAAAAGCCTTTATTAACATGGAGATAAATCGGTATTTGCCAACTTCTGTTAATTGACATAGTTATTAACATGCTGATAGCATGTAAATAACCCAGCACCCCGAGACGGGTTGTTAGAAATTGTTAACAATCCCTGATTAGAGAAAGCTCGAACCGAGAAGGTAAAAGGGCACCCAAGTGTTGAGATAGATGATGGAACATGAAAAGCTAAGAACCAACAATCCTCAACCCGAGGAAGAGATAGAGTCGCATGAGGTGCTTGGGATGAAGAGTTTGAGGAACCTTTTGATTTTGGTGTAGTTGATTCTGAGTCTGACAAGATCAACACTGATAAGGACATGGACCTTGGGTCTAATATTCTTCAACCGGTTATACCGAAGGAAGCAGGTGGTCCAATTGTATTTAAAGCTCTCACACAGCTGGAAAAAGTTGAAGATGTTGCAGTTGGAGCTGAAAGCAACGACAAGAGCATTATTGATTGGGATAATATACTTTCTGTTATTAACACTAACAGAGGAGAGTTTTTTGAATATCACCTAAGCTTACCGAATAATTGCCTGTTATAGCTACAAGCCTCCGAGCTCATCCGAGTGGCGTTAGGCTTTAATTTTGTGATGCGATCACCGCCCGCCTTCTTCAACCTCAGTCAGTCTTCCTGATCCTCCAGATCCAAATACACCAGGCGGAAACAAGCATATCGAGTTGGCTGTAGTTCGACCTCCTTTCAACTTCAACGCCGCAGAATCCGCTGTCACTACTAATCCCTTGTGAATAACGATACAAAAACTGAAATACTTTCCCCAGAATATGGCGGAGAATTAAAATTCAAGCTTTCAAACCTCGTCACCGTCGGAAACCTAGTTAGGAACCCAGGGCAAATACAAAGAACACTGTAAGCTTTCTCTTTCTAGAAGCGTTAAGTCTGCATATGGCCCGTTTATGTTGTTCAGGAGAGGATTAGAGAGCCAACAGAGACACGAAAATATCGACTTTTTAGGCAAAATCCACGCGTAACTATTGAACACATGCCATGACATGATTTTTGAAAATCAAGGTAGGTACTTACGATATAGGGACGCGATGTGTCGTTTCATTTAAGTATTTAGATGTCAACCGTCTTTTTTTTTCGCTGAGGTATCCCATCTCTTTGTCATTCCTTTCAACTTTGCTCAAAATGCGTGCTCTTCTTCTTCTCCCTCTCTTTGCCTCTACTTTTGCTCCGGTCCTTTCCTCTCCTCAACCAGTCAAAAGGTCTGTGAGTGATGTCTGCCGCCAAATCGCCAGTGCGGTTTCATCCGAGTCGGACGTGCATTATCCTCGTAGGTCGAACGTCAGACCAGAATATTTGCCACTAATTTTCCATAATTACAGTGGAGTTGCTATATATTAAAGATGTCAGCCATTGGGCTTCCTCTAGCTCGGCGGTTGCCGTATGTAGCGTCGAGCCAGGATCTGCGGCAGACGTTGGAATCATCGTGAGTGATGTTTAAGATGTCGAACAATCTTTATCCTCATTGCGCCTAGCTTCAAATATTGGGCAACTCGAGCACTCCGTTTGGGGTGAGAATTTCCCTCAAGTATCGTATCGCTCATGCCTCATAACAGAAAATTGTAGGTCAAAGGTGGAGGACATGCTTCCAATCCGTCATTTTCTTCGACCACCGGTGTCCAGATAGCTATGTATCGTTTCTCGGAAGTTGTCTATGACGCTGCATCGAGCACTGCGACTATTGGTGCTGGTCTTGTGTGGGACGACGTATACGCTGCTCTCGCTCCTTACGATGTGAATGTAGTCGGAGGCCGTGTCACTGGAGTCGGTGTTGCCGGATTCACATTGGGTGGAGGTATGAGGCTCGTCCTTTGTCTGTCTAGTATGCTGATCATAACTTCGGAAGGTTATTCTTGGAAAACCAATCAATACGGGCTTACGGTCGACACCATAACTGCCTATGAACTCGTCAAGCCGGACGGAACCGTCGTGAATGTAACCGCGAACTCCGACTCTGATCTTTTTTTTGCATTAAAGGTACGTTATCACATTTTTTGAATTGTGCTGAAGAACGAGGGCTTATTCAAACACTTTATAGGGCGGGTTCAATAATTTTGTATGGCTGTCCAAACATATTTCCTACTTCGGTCTCGGACTCACTAATTTTCCAGGGTATCGTCACGCGGTTCACTCTGCAAACATTCCCTCAAACCCAGGTTTGGGTCCGTACCTTCTCTTCTCTGTATTATGTTTTGTTACTCACGTTCATATAGGGTGGATTAATCACCTACACCGAGGCCCAAATACCTGAAGTCATCAACGCGACATACACGTTTGCGTCCAGTGTGACCGACCCCAAGGCTGCGATTATCACCACTGCAAATTTCGTCCTCGGTCAGGTATTCATTTATCATGTCTATTGGCAGATGATGGTTTTTAACTGATCGATTGTAGCCTGGAATTTCACAACTGCTATTCTACGACGGTCCAACTCCGCCTGATGGCATCTTTGACAACTTTTTGGCCATTACACATTTCACAGAGGATGTATCAACCAGAGATTTTGTTTCTCTTGTGCAATCATCTCCGTCTAACGCCACTGCCGGAACTAGGTACCAACCGCTGATGCCATCTACTTCCATGCCTGTTGTCTGACAATGATTTGCACAGGGCTATTTTCAATTCTGCTCCTCTCCTTGAACTAACCCCAACTGTTCTCGATGCTATCATCAATGAGACTGTGGTGAGTCCTATGAATAACATTCACATCAACTATCAGATATAACATTTATCGCTAGTTCTGGGGAGCTAGACTAAGCCTGGAGAGTGGTTCCTTTATATCCTACGATATCGAGCCCTTTATGTCATCCATATACACGCACAGTGAATACCCGTCGGCGTATCCTCCCTCCCGCTCAACGGCGTACCTCCCCCTCAACCTATATTATGCCTGGGCTCTAGAAACTGCGGACGACTCATTCCATAGTGCTATCAAACAGAGCGCCAACCAGATCACGGCGATCGCGCTCGCAGAAGGTCAAACTGGAGTGGATACAGCGCCTCTCTATCCAAATTATGCGATCTACGATACGCCTTTGGACAGGCTATACGGTGATAATCTTGCAAAGATGCAAAGCGTCAAAGCTATCGTCGATCCCAACAATGTTATGGCTCTTACTGGGGGATTTAAAATATGATATCCGTGCGGGGCAGTGCTTTCTATATGGCGAATATACGTATACTCTTGCCGTCTCTTACGTTTTGGACAATAGACGTAATTTTCTGCAAAGTATCCCTGTACAGATAAGCAGGCTGGTTCTCAACGGAAAAATAACACTAATCGCCCGATCGGGCTTCTATCTATCATACGAAATCCAAGAAGCTCAAGCCTCATCGTATGTTTCTATCATCCCTACATACTCAAGAGTTGTTCAGGTGCTATGTTAATGCCGACTTTTAATACGATACTCAATTACTTTAGCTTTGCGCAATGATCGGATTCTCAAGGTCAATGTGCTGCATGCCTTGAAACGCACTGTAGAATCCCACGAAATCGAAGGCCTCATTGCCCGAGTACAAATAAATTTGGTCGATAGCCTTAGACCTCAATTCCACCTGTCGAAAACATTTGAACCCTCTCTGATATGCTCCAGCTCAAGGCGCTAAGATAATCAGTACATGAATATGGTATTCGCAAGGTGTTTGACATGCTGCGCTCACAACGGCAGTTACTTGCTTCACCCGAATAATTCATAGCTTTCAACAGGTAAAGAACAGGTAGAGCTGTAGAGGACTTACATCTTTCACCACCATGCTAGAACATTGGATCAATTAGAATGTACGGGATTCGGAAAGAAGCATCGGCACAGGGCCAAGCGCTTAAAGTTCTTATATTTACCACCGATGTCCTCGAAGTCTACAGGAATACCAGTAGTAACGCGCCCTATATCTATCCAGTATTCTTCTCCTTCACTACTTTTACTTTTGAACACATACGGCCAGCCCAAGCCTGAAACGTTAATCTATCATACAGTCTACCTGCAATCTATTAGCCCTAGTATATTGGACAGCCTCTGATAGCCTCTTCGCGCTTTGTCTTTACAAACGGTATGTAACTTTTTTCTTTTAAGATATCCAGAATGCCACTCACAGCCCTACAGCGCTAGGGCCAGAGTTACCTATAAAACTTTAATCTACAAAGTCGCCCTTCATTTGGACGTTTTTCCCTGCTATCATGCCTCGACGAGGCCACAACATTCTGTCCGAGGACCATACAGAATTGGTCTCCGACCAGTCACCCAAGAAGAAGGCTCTCTTGATAGGGATTAATAACACGTTGATGGAACAGGTTGGAGGCGGGAAAAGTCAGTTGACTATGCCACATAGGGATGTTCAGTCGATGAGGAATTTACTTATCGGTACGTTGAAGAGTAAGGCTCGTATTCTCTTTTTGCACTTGCTGATCTTTTGTGGCAGATCATTATCACTACGATCCAAATGATATTACCATTCTCATTGACATTGATGATCCTAAGCAACTTCAACCGACCAGAACTAATATTGTAAGTTATGGTAAATAAGTCCAAGCACATCTTTTACAATTCACTTTCTAGCGTACTGAATTGAACAAGCTGGTCGCTGATGCCCGTCGCGGTGATCACTTTCTCTTTCACTGTACGTCTTTGCCGCGTAAACATCGTTCGGAATAACTCAATGTTTTACACGTTAGACTCGGGGCATGTAGTACAAACGGAGAACCGGGATCATACCGAGGAAGATGGCAAAGACGAATGTGAATCTTATCGTGCTACATCTTTCTGATTTACTGATGTTCGTTTCTTATAGGTCTTGTACCCTGCGATTCGGACGGCGAGCAAAATCTCATCAAAGACGACGTATGTTGCATTCTACTACTTGCTTCGCATCAAGTAACCTCTTTACCAGGAGCTGCGTGGCATCCTCGTAGATAGACTACCGCAAGGTTGTCAACTCGTCGTAGGTCGTCTAGCACCAGTGTCTTGTCCTCTTTATTTATCTCTATCTCTAGGCCATTCTCGACTCGTGTCACTCCGGTTCGCTACTTGATCTTGAGCATTATCGATGTAATCGGGTTTGGGTCCCTTGGATTTCGAAAGGCAGGCGGAAAAGTGACCCAATCAGGAACAACGGTGCCCCCTTTTTTCGCAATATTTCGTGAGCTCGTCTCATCGCCCTCAACAGTACGACGCCACAATGCGCTTGTCGTCTATCAACACAAACGAATCAGTAACGATCGTGTCAAGCAGCGTAAAACAACGGTCCGCAGCGCTCCTACTAGTCCACTTGCTCGAGAGATCCCCCCTACTCCTGCTAGTCCCGTAGCCTCCCCTGTTGTTTCTCCTGCTTCCACTTCAACACATCAGAAGCTCGCGCGCGCCTTGACCAAGCTAGACCATAATGCTACCAAGGGCATCAACGCCATTCGGAAAAGTTCCACGAAAGGTAGCAGCATCTCTAGTGGACAATCAACCAAGAAGGTTCAGCGGTCGAGGACAATCAAGTCGCAATTTGTCCCTTGGCTCGATATCAAAAGGGCGGAGGCTGCTGCTGCTGCTGCGGCGGCGGCGGAGGAGCATCAAGAAGGTCGTCAATGTGAGTCTCCTACCCAGGAGTATTGTCAAGGATGGTGCCACGACACTCTGTCCCCAACTTCGCCGAGGTCGTTGGGCTTACCTGAGATCGTGCGTCGAATATCTTTACGTGACGCTCCTTCCTTCAAATCTTCATGCTTTTTTTCTAGATTTCATTGGCCTCATGTAAGGATAGTCAAGAAGCCTGGGAGGACAGCAAAAATTCGATGACTCAGAGGTTGGTCGAAATCCTGAGTACGTGCGTTCTTCATTCTTCATAATAATTTGCTTCTGACATGATCCTCATGTAGAGAAAGATCCCCATCCTACAATGAGTGACTTGATGGTTACAATCAGGTTAGCCTGCTCCTAAATTTATCTCGCTCTCTGATCCTCATTCTCTCGTACTCAGCCACAAATTGCATGATGCAGCTATGAAAGCTCACACCCAAACCAAGGACTTCAAGAATCGAGCTGTACGTCACAGGAAAAAGCATCCGGAAAAATGTTATCCGCAAGAAGGTGATACGGAAGGATTGAACTTGAATGATTTCCAAGACCCTCAGGTCGGTGCCAGTGCAGACAGATCAATATATGCGTTAATTGTACTTGTATCGTCCAGTTATCCAGCCGGAGACCCTTGGTATGTAAATTCTTGCTATTGGATGTTGGCAAGGTGCTAACGCGGGTGTCGATTCGATAGGATATGGGACGACGTTGGGACTTGTAATAACATCTTCATCTCTGTTAATCTTTATTCCGACCTATGTTATTTTCATCTTTCTTTGTGCACTTAATCATTCTGTGTTCGTCGTATATTGTTTTATGGTCTAGGTTTACTTTGGTCTCGCTTGTTGCATAATTTCTTCGCTCCTGTGTTTTTAGTTCACTATCCCCCTCGATTCTGCTAGTTCCTGCTTGGCCGGTTTTCATAAGCTGCGCTTTTATGCTTTAAATTACCGTGATCGTTAATTGTAATGTATGCTAAATAATCGAGGACTAGTTTGTACAAAGTCTAAAATGTGAATTACGCGCGTTAACTAATGCTTTTTTGGCTGTCGGGATAACTACGGCTATCAATACTATGTCGCCATGTGGTTGTACACCTTTACACACGACAAAAGTCTTCTCCAATCGCACGAATACGGCAGTCCTTATAATCTTTATGGACAGCTGATCCTTCTTAATACCTAAGCAAGTACATATATATCAGCCAAAGGTGAGCTGTTCTGAGTTTCAACGCTAGCAATGATCACACTCGTCGTGCTTTTCTCTCTCTTCGTTGCAGCCTCAACCTCTACAGAGATACCCAGTAGGCAGACTAATAATATTGATCCTTGTGCGATAATTGGAGGACAGAAGTGGGTTTCCCCTCAGGACCTGAGGGCTTGTTACACTTCATTCGCAGTTGATCCTGTCATTAAGAAAAATGTACGATGCGTAGTTTTGCTTTCAAATGATCTCAACCCTCTTTCCACTTCTTTCAGATTATCGACACAATAAACAAGACTCTTGCCTTTCACACCTCTGTTAATTACGAGATTTCAGCACCAGAGCCGTTCACTGAACTTGTCCATGAGGATTTATTAAAAGACCTCGCTCGGATCAGCTCCCAGTTGTACCCCTCGGACTATGACCTTCACGTGGATCTTTCGCGGACGCTAAAGAGGCTCAACGATGGTCATTGTGTGTGGATAAATTCTTGTTATGTGCGTTTTTTGATTGTTCGTATGACGCAGCCATACTTACTCTATTTTGTATACTAAGGACTGTGGGTGATTCAAATTTTTATACGTATCATAGCCGATGAATAGCCAGGTATTCCATAGCTCTATTTCTTAATTTCCTGCCAATACCTCTAGTGCTTCTAACGGACTCTAATGGCACGCAAAATGTTCATATCGCTCCTGAAGCATTCGCAGTCGCATCTGCGGAGTTTCCTGACGAAATCAGTGTTTGGCAGGAAGCTTTGCCTCCGGCTGTTCAACTACAATCTGTGAGTGGTTGCCTTTGAACTTCATTGGATGAATCTGACATCCGTCAGCTTGACGGTGCTAAAGTCCTATTTATCGAAGGCCAAGATCCTTTTGTGGCGGTAGACGCAAATGCGCTCATCACAGGTAGTTTTCAACCTTTGGGGACCCGTCAAAACTCGTATGTTCTGATTCTACTAGCGGAACAACCCTCTTCACCAAATTTTTGACCCTCAGCTTCTTCTCAAGTTATCAATTCGGCGACAACGGTTGGACGTATATCATGGGTGATTTTTCACAACAATCCTTGCCTCTCAATGATTCTGTCACCTTGGTTGTACAACGAGTAAATGAGACCACTACGTATACTATCGAAGTGGGTAATACTAAGTTACCAAATTCTGATGCTCATCGAGCCTTGTAACTAGCTTCCTTACCGCGCACGAATTGACTCCTCAACCGTTACTTTCACCGATTCAGCATCGTATCGCGCTAACAACTGCCTTCCAATCCTTGGGACCAACGGTGTTGATCTCAATGAGACTTCCGATTCTGCTGCACCTTTGAGCCAAACCGTGATGAAATTTCAGCAACAGCCGTCTATCTCAAAAACTTTCACCAAGGAACGCGTGAATGTAATGCTCGATACCATGCCACTTTCTGATGTAGCTCTTCCTCCAAGTTTAACTCCAAGCGTCCCTGTAGTCAGTGGTGGCTTTGGTTCTGGGCAATTTTATATGCTGCCAGATCAAATCACGGGTGTATTTGCGCTCGGGTCGTTTGGGGGCGACACAATTGATGCGATGATGAGCGGAATGTTAGAGGGTTTGGTCAACCTCAAGAGCCTCGGAGCTACACAACTTATCGTTGACGTTGTGAGTTTCTGTATGTGCTCAAATATAACGTAATTTCACTTCTTGGTAGTCAAATAACGGGGGTGGTTTCATTTGCGCGGCCGAGGTAGGGAGAACATTTTCATAGTGTCCTTAGTGCACTACCATATTGACGGCTCGAATTCGCAGTTCCTTCATAGGATTGTATGTACCATTCCACTTACATAACGTCAATGCCTTCACTTCGTCTTCTAGATTGTCGGTCCAAAGAATACGACAGTCCCTCAAGCTGGGTTGGATACGGAAGCACGGGATGGGCCTCTGGCTCGTTTGATTGTACAAGAGATTATTCAAAACAATGTTGACCCCGAGCAAATGCTTCTATATAACCCCGCAAACTGGAACAACGCAAGCAATGTCGCCTTTGCAACAGACCAAGACTGGTTATTACCTCCTGTTGACCTCACGATAAACGGGCATGCTGATGCATTTTCACAACGGTATGTACATCACGCCTAGCCTATATAGTAACAGTAAGGCTTGCATCTTGTGAACTGACTATCGTTCCACAGACTTGGTCAAGAATGTCAACCAAATGGTTTTACTACAATACCTCCGGATGAAGGTCTCTTCCCTGCTTCAAAAGTAGTGATTGTCTCGAATGGCAGGTATGCATACTGTCATGCCTTTAGAATTCATGATCTCATTGTGCGAACTATTCAGATGTGCGAGTTCATGCTCTCTTTTCAGTGTGAATCTCAGTCTTGGTCAAATGTACTAATTTTTAATCCTTGTGAGTTTCTAGATTACTATGGTGAAGGAAGAAGGCGTCAGAACTGTTGTTCTAGGCGGAAGGAGTGATGTCCAGCAGGCATATTGCGGAACTGTTGGCGGTCAATCAACAGTGTTCTCTGAAATTGACACAGAAATCAAGGTAGGCATGTAATGATTATTTGATCACTGTTTGTCTTTGCTGAACTCTATATCAGACCGCTAAACTAAAGAATAATACTTTGGCTCCGCCCGATTTGTGAGTGTACAAAGGTATCTGTGAAATCAATAAGTGATAAGATTCTAGGCTGGTGAATGGAGTGCAGGGTATAACCTGGCGATTAGGTTTTGGGATACAAGACCCTACGCAACCTGAAGGTATAAGCCAGTTCAATTCGCAACTGAGTTTCACTGACTCTGTCCCTTCGATTCACAGAATGGCAACTTCATTTGGCAACTCTCAATCTTCTACTCACCCCTGACCTGTATGTAATTGATCATGTTTACTGTTGAATGTATGTCCTACTGACCCCTTATCCAAAGTGTGAACAATCCTGTGGCAATTTGGACGAATATCACTGAGCAACTGTTATCAGACAGCAGTTGACAGGTTAAATGAATGCATGATAGGACATGGTACATGAGATACTTATATATGAAAGAGCCATGTTTTGTATCCTTTTTCCTTTCAATCAGTCATCTTCACTGCTTCATTAGCAAACTTGGATACAAGGCAGAAAATCCTTGACGATTTTTAACAGCCGTGAACCTGCCCGAAATTGGTGAGAGCCATCAACACCAGTAACGAAGTTGGCAACGCTTCGTCAGTTGATATGATGACTGGATCTCTATGGGCAATGAGTGTCATTGACTTTGCACCCACCATTGGCGTCAGGACAAGTGTATGGGAATAAGTGTTCTTGCGGATGGCTTCTTAGTAACAGTGGACATACTTTGGCCACTTTCAGTGGCCTTTGTATGAAGGTCTATGTGCTCCATCAGAAGGTATTGCTGGATTTTAACAATTATTCCAGCCGAAAACTCCAGTGTTCAGAGTTGATTCTTGAAAGCAAACCTCCTAGCTGCCGACACCTGGAAGTCTGAGTCAGTTCTCCAATCCTTCCCCTAGTCTTTAAAAATGTCTATTTGACATGTGAACCGTGTGGGTCCGAGTCATTTCAAAGAGCATTGACTGTCACGGTAGCATAGTCTAAGCATTAGGCTATAGAGCATCCGGATTCAACTCAAAAGATGACTTGATTTCAATATCATGATTGAAGTCAACCGAGTTTCCATGTCGATTTCAGCTTTTCGGGATTTCTCTGATTTCTGTTACTCAGTTTGATCTCAATTGATTGGCTAGACTAACATATCAGACCATCCCGAGTCTGACATCGCCGAGGAGACTGACGATCAAATTGTTTGCATCTAATTTTTGGTCGTCAGGCTTCAACTCTCTCTTTCTTACTCTCACATCTAGTTCATAGTTCAGAGAACATACACATTATCTATTGCTGCATTTTTTCTCCCACTTTTGTCTCTTATTCCTTTGTTCAGCATCACTGAAGGCTTATTACTATCCCTCTCAATTCAACCAACGCCCGCAAATGGCTGGGCCACTTTACCAGGATTCAACTTTCTACCCATTTCTTGCTCCGCATCAGCGACATGGCTATGGAGAACAACCATATCAAGACAATCCTCCCTGGCATCCTGAATCTCAACAAATTAGTATCAAAAGCAATGTGAAGGAGCCAAAAAGCTCTTTTGATCATTTTGATTCTCCAAGGGAGGAATTGTAAATACTTAATCATACTAGAGTTGTTGTCTGCTAGTATTGACATGATTGTGTATTGCAGGATGGGGACTGGCATTAAGGGGTATCGAAGGAGAACCCATGGCAGGACCCTTTGGACTAGGGTACTGATTGAAAATCTGCTCTTCCATTTTTGCCATTTACTAACTGGCTGACCATTTAGGGTGGTAGTTTATGGTGTTTGGGGCGATTCTTCTTCTGCTCACTATTGATCATCATCTATCTTCTTGTGGTCCTAATCCTTGGCCTTGCATTAGTGAGTTTTAGCATTATATATTTACAAAGACAGCATTGTGATATGCAATATAGTGGCTTCGCCCTCCTGCTTTGTCCTTCACCAATCCAGGTCTAGATCCTGATCAACAGGTTAGCACTGTATCAGGAACTTCATTCTTTGCTACTTTTGTTCATTAATTACAACACTTTAGATTAATTTAGGCACAACACTGACTGTCCCACTGGAGCTTAATATCACGTAAGTTTTGTCCTTTCAATTTAAACATGTATTGTGTTACAATATCTCACCTCCATGGCATATGTCAGAGTAAACAACCCCAATTTCTTTGCTGTAGACTTCAAGACATTATCAGCTGAGGTAGGCGTTGTAGCCTCTTTAAACTTGATTCAATCCCAACATAACCAACACTTGACACAGGTTGCTTATCCTGATGTAGATAACACCCTCATTGCTGAAGGCAATTTGACCAATCTTGTCATCAAATCTAATGAGGTCACCAACTTCACTTTTCCTATCAATATCAGCCTCAACCTCACAGATGAAGGTGCTGATGGGAATGATTTGAATGTTGTTCTTGACCTGGCAGATAAATGTGGTATCATTCCCTCCGGACCCAAGTCTCCCATTCCACTTGCTATAAAGATTTGGGTAGGTCAAACCTATTCATCATTCATCTCTTTCACTGAATTCGTGCAACAAAGATTGGTCTGAGCATACTTGGTATTAAAATAACCCTCCCATCTATCTCATTCACAGTCAATATCAATTGCCCAATAGATAATTCTGAAATCGAACAGAAACTACAGGTTAGTGTAAATTGCTTTTCATGAAAATATTTGTTGACTTGCAATCAGGGTATCCTTGGTGATTTATGAGCCTTTACAGTCTTATTTGGTTAAGAGAAATGCAGGCCATTTGAAGTTTCTTTTATTAATTGTGCATGGACAGTGTATTACCAAGAAGGCTGCCATAAATATTCAATTCCGATCTAGGAAGTGTTGCAGTTCCATTCACAGTGTAACCTCTGGAGCAAAGCTCAGCAATATACCCGTTTGCATGGTTGAGCTTTTGAACCTTCAGACATGATCAAAAACAGTATCAGACCTCATGACACATACATATGGTCCAAACTTTGTAGAATAGTGATAAAGACGCAAATCATCTAATTGAATCTCTAATCCTTCACCCTCCTGTATCTTTTACTAACTTCAAATTTAATTGAAGTTACAGCTCTACGAGTTTAGCTCTGAGCTGTTATTGCAGCTGTGGGACTGTGAGAAATGACGACCCAGTTGAATGGTCATAAACGAACGCTGACATTCATCCTATGCATATCCCAAAGTTCTGGAGAGGTTATAGGCTGCAGAAATCAGAGTGACATGGCTGCAAAAACATTCAAGTCAGCTTTGTACATTGCAACCGGATTTACTCACGTAAACCCCTGCACGGCATTTCCGAGTCTGTGCCACAGTTGACAAAATTCATGAGCACCTAGAAGTTGAACAGTAAGCTGCAGCTGGATCCTTACCCTTCTCCCGCATCAGATATCTCTTCAGTGCACAAGCCTACGTGATTGAGATACAAAAGGAAGTCCTATTGAAAGGTCAAAGATCGGTTTCATGGGCATTTCATGTCGGTATGCGGCCTCACTTCAAACATTGAAACGGCTTTTTGAAGCATAGCACGGTCATATTTTCCCGCCCGTGTCAAAGCCTCTACACACCTTGAAATAACACAAACATCAGATTGCACAAAATTAACGAAAGGAGCGGATTACCACAGGGTGCACAAACCAAAGGTACCTTCCTCCCCGCCAACACCATCATCTGCCTTGTGAACATCATAGCGGAAGACAAGGTTCTAGGATGGTTCCACTGGGTTTCCGATGGGAAAGCGGTGAAAATCTACTTACATTTGATGTCAGTCCTCCTCTTTCTGGAGTTTTCAATATTTGTTTCAAGGTATTGATGAACCTCGGATCGGACTATCGAAAATAAAACGCAACTCATGCAACAACTAATGAAACTTGCTCACAGCCTGCATAAAGAACACCAACGGCATGATCAATACCGCCGAATCCAAAACGTTCGCCTCTTCATAGCTTTGTCCAAAGTGCTGAAGTTCTCTGTTCCAAGCCCTAGCCATTATTTCTTCATAGATTTCATCGCGAGTGGCAAGCCATTCGTTACGTTTCGGACAAGGAAGAGAGCGTTTGTCAGCGATACGGAGGCCTGGAGCATAAAGTCAGCCCATGCAAAGTTCGATAAGAGAAGTTAGAGGAAAAGAGTTTAGAGATATATACCCCGGTCGATAGCAACCCTAGTACGAACGTGATGAGCGAATTTGGAAGAGCATAGTCTTTGAATTACTTACCATAGCATGACCTTGTACAAGTGAATAAGTACATATTCCATGGTGTAAGAACGATGGCTATGCGTACCTTTGAGTACTGCAGATACATATCGCTCGTCAGATTACCAATCCGCATGCCGAAGGAACTTGCACGTACAGTAAACTGCCTTTTTTTATTCCGGACTTCCCAGATAGACAGATCGGGCTGTCTCCAATTTGCCACCACATCTGCATGGATATTATCGATATCAATTAATTCGCATGTTAGCCAGACAACCCTCACAGTCGACTCTAGAATGAAGGTCAGTTTAACAGAAAGATAGACACGCTAAAAAACGACGGCGTACAGTTCTCGTACGAGTACCCTATTCGGAACGTTACTAACTCGTAGTCTTTAAGGAGACCGACAGAATACTTGCCAATCATCGTAAGCCTGAAATTATCCTCGTTGATCAAAGAGCTAATAACAATCAGAAGTTCTGAGCAGGAGCACATACCAACGGTCGGCCGAACTACAAAAGGAAATGAACATCAATAAACATATACTTCAGGCGTCTATAGATATGATGCATGCCTTTTGTCCAAGGTAGATGCAATCCATTCTACAAGTGTGAATTGAATGTACGCATACAACATTTTCAATCAGTCTGGCGGAAATAAATCAGCGCGTGAAATGTAGTTGACAACAAATGCTGTTCGCACCACTTTTCAATGTCTTAGAAAAAGTGCACCCACAGTTCACCGTAAATATCCTACACGAGCAGCGAGGTTTAGGCATTCCAGGAAGAGATGCGGTTCAGGCTAACAAGTTGCAAATGGTCCGCGGCTCCGTTCCCAATGCTAGAAAGTAGGCTGATTGAACAAAGAAAAAGGCTAGGGTGGGCGAAAAGCGACATATACCGAACAGGTTTGGATCCTTTGTGGCCATCTAGATGTGTCAATTCTATTTCTTCTAGATCTTTTTTGCCTATACGTCACAGCAACAGCAGACGCACTGTCTGCTTAGATCAACTTCGACGCAGACGAAAGGAGAACATACCATGAATCGTATACATAATTTGAATACTCCCATCAGCATTCTTGTTTCTTAAACGTTCGAAAATGAATTCCATGTATGCTGTCGACATCGGTTAGATATTTGCAGAACCGATTGACTTAGTCACATTACCATTTGCCTCATGAGTGAAACCAAGTCGAACAAGAGCATATAGAGTGAACGACGAGTCACGTATCCATGATGCACGGTAGTCCCTATGAAATGGGAACATGTTTTATGAATTTGTTGCTAAAAGTCCAGGAATCGCAGCTCACCAGTTCCTCGTTCCCCCTATATACTCCGGAAGGCTGAACGTCGGGCTCGCTACCACGGCACCAGTAGGCTCATAGATCAACAATTTCAACGCTAAAGCGCTACGATGAACGGCTTCCTTCCACGAGCCGGAGTAGTGACTATTACGAATCCAGTCATTCCAATATTTATTGGTTGACTTGAAGAATGAGTTTAATCGCAGCAAAATGTTTCAAAGGGTTGGGCACGTACGAATAGAAGTCCATTAACAAGGTCCTGGCTATAGCATGAGCGATGCCCCTTTGAGAAAGGGAGTACGTACACAGCTTACCTTTGTCAAATATGGATCATTAGAAGGACGGGATTTGGTCATGTTGCTTCCGGCAGCTAGGGGATCAGCTTCTTCTTCTAATTCTGTGGGCGGGGGACTGCGCAACACAAAGGTTACAACTTGACCTTCATGAAGTGTCATCTCCGATGAGACTGCAAGACCCTGATGACCTTTGGCTGAAAGATCAAGAATTTGAAAGTTGACTTCCGGTGGTAGAACATTGTCCTACCAGATCGATTGAGTATATAGGGAGTGATACTCTAGGATGACTGAAAGACGAACCAAGAGGCTATCCGTGACGCATCGAAGTTCAAGGGTGAGTGCGTCAGAAACGAAGACAGCTTTTCGCTGTGGTACGGGTGATGAGTTATCTTCTTCTATAGTTGTCGTGTGGCATGAACGAGCATAGTTGAATGCTGGTGCACATTGCATGAGAATAGACATATTCCCTCTGATTACCTGCGAGTCCAATGTAGCAATGGCAGCATAGTACGATCGATTGGTACGAACCTCGACGCGTCGGACCAGCCAATGAAGTAAGGGTTTGTTGCTTGCAACGGTTCCTCGAGCTTGACGAGGAAGAAAATCTGAGGAAACGATTTGATAATTAGATAGGAGGGAGAGATTGTCAAAGGGCGCACTTGCCAGTAACACTGACTACGCCTTTCTCGTTCAAAAACTTCGTTTGGAGGATCTGGAATAGAAATGAACGGATCATTGAATACCCTGTGCATAGTGTATGCATACATTTGAGCTAGGAAGGTAATTCTGCTTCGTGGAAAATGCGACGGTGGGTGTAATGGAGAAATGACCGCCTTTATCCTTCACGGATTGAGTTTCTTGAGTCAAGCCTTGGTTTTTGACGGGAAGTAGATGAATACCTTGTCGAGGATTCTCGCAAACACTGAAGGCGAATCGAAATCGGGAACACAGTAACTTTCAACTACGAATACGGATTAGCATGTCAGGCTCCCGCCAATATGGTCAAAATGAAGCGACTGACTGGATCCATCGATGCTGACCAACGCAGCAGTGTGCAGGTTTCCAATCCTGTATGAATTCCTTGGTCATGATCAACTCAGCTCGATGGAAGAATGTGTGAACTTGCAAGCCATGATCTGCGATTGCGATGTAGTTTCTATCGAACGCTGAAGGAGTTTGCATGTGGTGGTTAAAGTCTAAGTTCTAGTAATTGCCGATGGTCACTTTGAGTCTCCGGGAAGGAATGATGGCCGGTGATGGGATTGCTAACCTCTTGCTGACTATTGCCTTCCCTCCTTGTCCGTCGTTCTCCGTATTAATTCTCAGTCTTCGACATAGTAATAGGAAATTTCTTTCATACGGAACCCTTACCCAGTCTTTAGCCTATCTGATTCTTTGCGTTCTTCGATTACATCTTGAACAAATATCTATTCGCGACTCGAGAGAATTCGCTTCTCTTCGCATTTGGCTCGCAATGAAACGGGAGTGGAGGAAGTGTTCAGGTCCCTCGAGGACTAGGAGAAATACTTCTATCGTATGCTGATTTAATCCTACTAGCCTTGTATAAACTACCCTCCATATCGTTGTATTTCTTCACTCACTAACCGGACCATGCGAATTCGAGGCAGTCGTCAAATCATTTCGCACTTACTACTCCGGACTCAACTGCAAGGCTTTTGCCGCCACTTAGCAATTTACACTAGAATACAAGATCCAAATGTATCTTCAGGCCTGACGATACTACGCAATGACCACGAGCTTGGTGTTTAATGCAGTTTATTCGAGTAATGTGAGAGACAACTAATGAAACGAATGTTAATCTCAGTGGCAGTATGACACTGAGATGAAAGTACCTAATGAAACGAATGTTACTAGGTACTATCAGTATGTTGGGTATAAGGGATAATAATGACAGTACTCACATCTCAATGGCAGTATGACACTGAGATGCTTCGGCTAAGAGAAACGAATGAAGTATAGAAATTATAAGGTAAGTGGATATATGGTATAGCATGTTTTCAGCAAGCTGAGAGCGTAAAGGCTTGTATGCTCAACACTTGGATTCCTTGACTACATTGACCAGCATTATGATAATGATTAAATTTTGTGATTTTAGACTTCGCTGTGTCTCGAAAGTATCATATCCGCACACTTTTCCGCGAGTGCTACGGATGGAGCTTGTAAATGAGTACCAGGAACCCATAGAAATACAGAGGAATCTGCGATGCGAAGGTTGTCAAACCCATGAACAAAGAGCTCCTCGTTGACAACGCCTCCATCTTGTTCCCCGTTGTCTGGACCCATACGACATGTCGAAGAGTAATGATACGTTGTACGATTCCTCTTGCATATAAATTTGTCTAATGAGGCGTCGTCTTCACCAGTGGGAACGCCAAAGTCTTTCAATGGATATCCCTGTTCGATCATGCGATCTCGCAGACGAAGGGTCAACTTGAGAGACGCGCGCAATGGCGCGTAGTCGGCAGGATTGCTGAGGTATTGCGGATCGATAACGAGCGGGTTCGAGGGATCTGCCGATGACAAACGCACAGTTCCTTTGCTTTCGGGATGTAGCAGCACATTCAGAAAACTAAACATGCCTCGAGACGTTTCGAGGTCGTCTGTGGAATCGTACGCCATCTGAGGAAAACGAGCCAGGAAATTATGAGCTGGAGAACGACTTCTAGAAGCGTTAATTCGTACTTACTGGCATGATTTCGATGTCAGGTAGGACATTTCCATGGACCTCTGTCGACGTGGGCGACCCCTCTTCATTGAGCAGCAATGATGACGCAAATAAGGCAATCTGAAGGACTGGTGCAAGGAGAATGCCTGTACCGAAAAGAACGTATTTGAACAACTCGATGAAAAAAATCCAAGGCCGTTTCTGCAATGAAAGGAGGGAGTGGCTCGTAGGTACTTCGAAAGCAACAGAGACTCCAAAATGATCTTGCTGGATGACAAAATGATAAGCAGCTTCTGAATCATTGTGAATTTAATAACATACCAGGTTGAAGCCCACGGCAGGGAGATCTCTGACCAGAGGTATGTCTTTCTCTTTCAAATGAGGGGCAGGACCGATTCCGCTAAAGTACGTCGAGTGAGACCAGAATCAAAGATACAATCGTTGTCAATTGGAGAGTTACCTGAGCATCAAGAGATGCGGAGAGCCGAACGGACCACCGCATAGAATTACTTCCTTCCTGGCCTTTACAACTCGCTCTCGAGTAGAATTGCGAGATTTTAGCTTGACTCTATCGACAGTGAGTTTACCCAAGCTCGACTCAGATTTGAAACTGAGCTTTATAGCTTCGGTATGAGTGACAATGTGAAGGCAGGCAGCTTTTTGCAAGACCAGATTCATTGAAGGAAGGCACTATAGGTGGAGCTGCGATGCTGATTTTTGTCCCTAGTAAAGTGAAGCAGTCCGCATCCGACCACAGGATGTACTGGAGAGTTTATATCTCTAATTCGGGGCAATCCAAGCGCCTCGGAGGCTTCAATAACACGATGAACAAGATCTGAGTATACGACTCGAGCTGAAGATATTTGTGAACCCTACTGTGAAAATCCAGGGAACGCCAGCGTTTCGACTTCAGTCATTTGATTACACCATTGGCCTATCACGGGAGAAATATTGAAGCTCAATTGTTCCCAGACTGAGTGGAGACATAATATACCTTCTGTACTGTGTACATCGGCATCACAAGGGTACAGCGCGCGCTCGGACTTTGAGAAGTAAGGCTTGATGTCCTCCTAACCTCACCTAGGATTTCCTGCATCTCTCCAGGCGTCGTACTCAGCCGGGAGTCCACGTACGTAAAGCATCTGGTTTATCCTCGACGTCTCACCCAGCACAGAACCGGTAAACAATTCTATAGACCTTCCAAGACTGTTTTGCGAAACACTAAGTATTTTTCGAGTTCTCGATCAATCAGAGGCGAAATCAGAAGACAAGAGTGGCACTCGAGAGGCTTAAGAATCAGCAACAGGTCCTCGTTCGACCAACAAGACTTTGTTCGCCTCCTGTGCACTAAGTCGATTCGCTAGAGCTGCTCCTGCAGTACCACCTCCTATTTCAGGGCGTTAATTTCAAGCGTATTGACATAGAGAAACAAGGAAAACGCACCGAATATGATATAGTCATACTCATCGGACACCTCTTTTAGTGAAAATTCAGGATATGACGAGAGTGGCCACATAGTGGACAAACAACACAGGGGACGGGAGGGAATCTCTTAAATTTTTGACCGACTTAAGAAGAGCGCTCATCCTCCAAATCAATTGCCGGCGGTACCTTGGTATCATAGATGCGAAGGGCCCGGACGAACAACACCCTCGTCGGTTGATTCTGAATAGTTGCTATGGTCTTCCTGTTCTGTTCTACAAGCCTCTACCATTCAGTAACACGGAAATTGTACACGATATCTCCTTTTATCCTGCTAAGCACTTCTTAGACGATTACTGCTGGCCAGGATCGTCATCAAAGTAGTTGCCTTTAAGTGCATCCTCGGAATCCCAATCAACTTCTCGAGACAGTCCATACTTACCCATTACAAACAACACCTGGCCCGCATCACTGACATTCCCCTCCCAAAATCCATCTCTAAACCGCATCACCGCATCCTCTGGCACAGGAGGCAGCGTCTCAAAGACTTTCCTCGCCATATCCACCTGCCTCAAATAATCCTGAGTCGACATCTTTGGCTTATATCGCGTTTCTACCTCAATAACTTTTTCAATTGACCCATGTGCACGAATAAAATCAAGAGCGCGCATGGGCCCTACTTGCCGGATGCGCTGGGAAAAATCAGTTCCTAGGAGCAGGGCAAAGTCCACAAACATGGATCGAGTGAGATTGAGCATGGAGCGGAGTTCGGCGCCGGATATAACGAGGAGGGGTTGTTGACGGCTGGTGATGTTTCGAATGAGGGGTGCTTCGTAGATGATGACATCCTGGAAAGAAAGTACATCAGCGTTAACAAGAGGATATAAAGAAAGTGGCCTTTACTGTGTCCTCGCTGGCGACGTAGTCCGCATATCCGTTCAATACCAAGGAAGAGGCAAGAGCCTCAGCTTCGAAAGGGCCGTCGCAATCGACACATGGAACGCCCATTGCTTTTAATATTTCCTTAGACTCCGCATATGTCTGACTAGTTGGATGATGCGCGCTAATTCGGTACGATTCCGAAATTAGATTACTTTTGTGGGTGAGCTCTTGTAGCATCTTATAGTGATCATCGACGTTGTGAGAGGAGGAATCTCCTCTAGGTGCGACTTCAGGTTCTAAGCCAAGCGTTGTTGTAAGGTTGTCCCAGAACTGTCCCTCTTGTAGTGTCAGCTGGGATTGCCTTTTGGACATTTCGTAGACTTTCTGGACCGCATCCTCTTCGAGTTCGGCCTCATCCACTACTGTGTCAGGGTCCGCGATGGGTACTTGCATAATAGTTTTCGCAGCATGTATGGGATTGGAAGTTAGTTTAGGGATACTGCTTTGGTATTCAAGAAAAAGTGGCTTGAATATAGACAGTATGTTGTCTACCGTCGATGTTTTCGAACTATCTTGAACCGTAATATCATCGTTTTGTTGTGAGGTTTCGATAGTTCGCTGAGGGGTTTTGGAAAATGGTATTACATCTTGGACGGGTATAGAAGGAGGGCCTTCCGAGTCTGCGAATTGTTCAAAGGATAGCAGGGACGGAGAATCGCTCACGACCGAAGAGCCCATGCGAAGAGCCTCTTCCACCTCTAAGGGTGTAGCGCCAGACGATAATTCATTGATATACCAATCATCTATGAATCCATTTGTAGCCCAAGAATCGGAGTCCACCCAGGACAGATTCTCAGAGAGCGCGCTCTCCATTGTTGCCTCTTTTATTTGAGACAGGATATCCCTCTTTCCCTGCTCTGGTTTGTTGTGAATTAGCTGTGTCAGAGCACTGGATACTTGTGCTTTCTCTTTGGAGGAAAGCTCTGCGATATTGCGTACCGCACTTGAAATCTGATTAAGACGCGTCAATCGTTCATTCTCAATGACAGCACGGGCTACTGCGAGTCGTTGAGTATTTTTCCTTCGTAAAGCCTTTGAAGCATTATGAGAACCAACCTTAGCGACATAGAAACAGATGCAACATACCTCTTGGGCCTTCGCCAAATTTCGTCCCTTTCCATCAAATACACAAATTGCCTCGACACCGAATTGCTCTAGTTCCTTAATCAACCTGTACCAGCCGAGCACATGTCGGTATGGATGTGGGATTTGTGCAAAATGAAATCGTTGAGTGAGAAGGGTACCGTCTCTGATGGTTGATCAGCTTCGGGAAATATCAGGAATAAATCTCTAAATTGCCTACAACACGATTCTCTTACCAGAAAAACCCTGCAAACGATCTGGTAGGCGTTTGATAACCTCTGGGCTAAGTTCGAAGCAGTGTTTAACAGTGGGTATAATGAATTAGAAGGGAACATACCAAGTTTTTTGAATGAAAGGAGTTAGCCCCAAGACTCCCATGTACGTCCTCAGCAACCAGCCGATATTTTCCACCAAAGTTTTATTGGTGGTTCAAGTTGAGCGTTGTCATAATCGGTTAGATGGACGGCATGACTCATACACAATCACGCCTCAGATGTCAATGAAACGCTCTCAAGAGTTTCTTCTGTCCGAACCAAAGTAAAAACACTGCACATACAGGGTATCTTTCTACTACGAGCGAGCGACCTTCTATGCAGGTACTCAACTTTACAGATCACTTTGAGAAAGTCTACTTTCCTCCTAGTTGATTTTTACAGATCTTTTTGGAAGAGATGCAGCACTTGAACTTGAACGAAGATAGGAGAGATATACATATCATCAACGTCCAGCGATAAGAACCGCAAATACCGTAGTGATAATCGCTAGGAGTATTAGAGTAATTCCGCCTATCATCAGCCGAGATACAGGGAAATTGCCTTCAGTGAGGGCAGTTTGAACGGTGAAATATCGCAGAAGCCCTAGATAGGGCCATGATGACTGTGAGATATAAGTATGTCTGGGACTAGAGTGGATTGATACAAACCAATGAGAAGCACGACTATGCCGAGGCAAACACTAGTACTTCCTAGAGGCCGTGCAAATGATTGTATTTTGTTTCCAAGTGCGGAAGTTTCAGCGGATGAAACAGTGAAGAGTTGGACAAGAGCTGTTGCCGTGTCAGTGCCTTAAATTCGAAAAGAAAGTAAACGTACCAACACCTGTCGAGGCAATGGCTAAGCTTGTCCTCACATAAGCCAAAAAGGTACGTTCTAAAGCTAAATGGTCTCTCGCGACGCTGCCGCTATTTTCTAGCACTAACGTCGGCTTGAAAGCTGTCATTTTCCGCCAGCGTGAATCTGAATTACTTCTGCCGTTTAACTGTAGACGATTATCGTCAGATGCTTCATCATCGTCTTCATCCGCAATCTCTTCAATCGGTATGTTTTCTGTTGTAGATATTATAGTAGGAGAAGTAGCAGGAGATAAACTGGAGGTGGGTGATGCAGGGCGTTCAGGCTCCTCCGGTAACTTTGATGTCGAACGCTGTAATTGGGCTTCAGGAAGCTTGAAAGATACGGAACGCCTCAATCTGGTAGAAGAGGAAGAAGGGCGGGATTCCGATTCAGAATTCGAATCGCTAGTAACAAAAGGTTTATTTGACGTTTGGGCAGCTGATGAGAGTATCATCGGAAGAAAGGAGGGTGGAAATTCTTTTTTACAAGTTCTACGGACTTTGTGGACCGATTTCCTCTCGAATTAGTATCTACATGCTCGATAGCTTGTCTGGACAACCAGCTTGGAGAGAACACGCATGAAACTTCCAGGACAAATTTCCAAGCTCAAACTTTGCATCCCAACTCCGTTCCGACTGTCATTTAAAGTTCCCTCGATACATAGCAGTACCGTACAGGCTACATTTCCCTTCATGCCGCTTACTACTTTGTATGTTCCAACAGGTGACCTCAATAAGACCAACAGCTATAAATTATACATGAACTTGTGTCCACCGTTCTCGTTCTAATTCCACGTTGCGACTTTTCATCCATGAATTTCACTTTGTTCATACCTCTCTCGGCCATTGCATACATGCTGGTATCACTTCTGCGTCGCCGGAAGTCATTGAGAAACATTCGAGGACCGCCTGTGTCCTCATGGCTCTTGGGTGTGTCTTTTTTCTCTTTTCACTGACATTTGGTTGAAAGTATCTGCTAATCATCGAGTCTGTCAGGTCATGAATACGTGCTAGCCAATCAAGCCGAAGTAGGAGACACAGAATTCAAATGGTTTCGAGACTATGGTACTGTCTTCCGTAGTGCTGGATGTTGCGGAGTGCGTACATCAAGCAGCCCATACGGTTTGCAGCACCCATCTCACACGCTGACAATTTCAACCTTCTCTCTTCCCATCTCCAAAAAAATACTAGGAAGATATCTTAATGGTATCGGACGCAGAAGCTCTTCACCACATCCTCAATACTGGTGGTTATCGCTACCCAAAAACTAAAGACGCGATTAGATTCATCAAGCAAATCAGTGGGAGGGGGCTTACATGGGCACAAGGTGAGCTTTCCGGCGTTCATCGCACTGCTTCTTCTCTGCGATGAAAGCTAGAGCTAATCCCTTCGCCGATGTTGATAGGAGCAGTACATCAACGTCATAAGAAGGCACTCAGTCCGGCATTCTCAGAATCTCAATTACGGATGCTCCTCCCGTTGTTTCAAAGGTACTCGGACAAGGTAATATTCTGAAGGTATCCAATTGACTGACGGACCGACTGACCCGAACATCTTTCTGAGTAGCTAGCCCTTCGGTGGCGAGAGCGATTCGTGGATTCCCAAATCATTGACATCTCACACTGGCTGCCAAAGGTGACACTAGATGTTCTTGGTGAAAGTAACAACTTTACCCTTTTTATTGGAACCAGACTGCTATAGACTAACTTTCACCTTTTCAGGTTCCTTCAACTTTCAATTCGGATCACTCGATGACAAGTCTAGCGACCTTCGTGTAGCTTTACAAACTATGTTGTAGGTATACTGTTTCACTCACTTTTGATGTCCGACATTGACTAATGAATTTAATAGTGCCAGCTCTCAGCGTCCATCAAAGTTCACCACTCTTTTGAGAGCCTGGAAACGAGCATGTTCAGACTCTCTGGTTGAATACCTTGAAGGGATATATGTGACCGAAGAGGACATTCGGTTCAAAGCCTATGTGGACGCGGCCAAAGGTGCTGCCAGAGACTTGTTAGAAGAGGTCAACTCAAATTTCGGGGCTGACGGTGAGAAAATAACACACGAGAGCCATGATCATCTCAAGGGAGTCGAGGGAAAAAAGGATATGCTAAATATGCTTCGTGAGTTTTCGAATCAAACGAACTTTCCCGTACTCACTACTGGTCCAATTCATAGTCCGATCCAAGGCAGCAGAGGATTCCAAGAAGCGATTGGACGATGACGAGGTGCTTTCCCAAGTCTCGTCAGTCCTTGTTTCCATTCTTCTACCAAAAAGGCATTGACGCGAGTCCAAGAACGATGATATTCGCTGGCTTTGAGATAACTGCTTGCACATTGACATGGATAATGTATGAGAAAACCAAAGCTCCATATACCCAACAGATCTGACCACAATCAAACAGATACGAGCTAAGTCGAAACCTCGAGGACCAGGAAAGGTTAAGGGCCGAAATCGACGCAGTTTGGGTCCAGAGAGGCAACGATGTTGCATTTACGTCAAACGACTACGATTCGATGCCCTTTCTAAATGCTTGTATCAAAGTAAGAAACCCCTTCCCGAATATTTCCGCGTTGTGTCCTTATTTCCACGCCCTCTTTGCTAGGAAGGACTCCGACTCCACCCCGGAGTACAATTCACGACACGAGAAGCTGATATAGACGACGTGGTCCCACTGGCACAACCAGTAATATCGACTTCTGGAGAGGTTTTGAAGAAGATACCAGTGATGAAAGGCCAGCGGGTGCACATTGCTATCGCTGCATATAATCGGTGGGAACTTCGTTACCATCATCATCTTCCAAACGAATTGAATCCTGGAATGTTGCTTAGATCACCAAGCGTCTGGGGTCCGGATGCCGACCAGTGGAGGCCCTCGCGTTGTCTGGATTCTTCATCAGGGTCCAAAAAACAACAATCGATGATTGGAGTATTTGGAAACGTGTATGTGTTATCAATTCTGTCATCAAGTTTGAAGTTGATCTTGTCATCCTTAGGATGTCATTCGGTAAGATACCAGGAATATATTTTTAAACCAATGATCTTGACCTCGCTTTAGGCTCCGGTGTCCGTGCATGCATTGGGTACGTATCTCCTTGGCTCTAGTACAACATGTACTGAACGAATATTCCTGTGTAGCTGGCGTTTCGCGTACGTTACACGTTTCAACCTCAAACTAAACGTTCTCGCTCATCATCTGTTTTTTCAGTGTAATTGAAATGCAGGCCATCCTTGTATGCCTCCTCACACAATTTGAATTCCAACTTCCTCCGGGGGGGCTGGATATTCAAACCGTACCGCTGAGATCGATGAATGCACCGATGCTGAGAGGGAAGCTTGACCAGGGGCTGCAGATGCCATTAGTTGTGAAGAGGCGCGTAAGAGCTGATGCTTGATGATGTAACTGGGCCTCCAACAGGTTTTCAGGAGCTGGGTATCATCTGGTATCGTACAGTAGTGAGTTATCGATGAGTGCTTTGCTTTGATCGGGTGCCGGAACGCCAATTTCCAGCTAAAGCTCGAAATTACTTAGTCACAATTCAACTAAACCGTTCTCTTCTCATTTCGCCATCAAGAACGCGTTCCTTGGTCCTATTTTGAATGCAATGATGGCCAGCCCTAACTGTCAGTTAGTGTTCAAAGACATGATTTTAACAAAAAATTGTTTTTAAGAATTATGATCAGAATTTAAATGGTTCGCTCCAGCTTCTCAAATTCTTTCAGAACCATTTCCGGCACGCCAATCATACGTTCTTCGACAGGCGCGTCAGCCTGCTTGTCGTTAGAAAAAAGCGTCTTAACAGGTACCTTTTACGCGGTCTGCTTGATTCAATGTGTCTACTGAACGAGCTGCTTACACTAATATTTATGCCGCCCCCGATCAATTCTGCTTTCTTTCCAAGTCAATCGACTCTTTCTATCCCTTCATTTGAATGCTAGTCGAGCTTTGTGTGTCCACATAACGAAGACAACCGCATCATGAGCAATACGAAGAACTAAACATTATAGTATGAAATAGTGAAATGCTGAGCATTGGGTATATACAGTTCTTATTTCTATTGACATACGCAATATGGGCTCCTACGCTACAGGAACACCCGCTGTCGATACCTGTCTACACCTTCTCCATTTTTTACAATGGCGCCTATGTGTCCATCAGGTCTGACGATGATAATCACTGCCCCGGGTTGTTCAATGCCATCACTTTCGATAGCACGTTCAAAATCAACTCCACGCAGATAGGACCCATAAGCATAATCCTTCGTATCCAAGACTTCTAGCACATCACCTTCAAAGTCCGTCTTTCTGCCGCTAATCGCAATCGAGTCGGAGGATCCTTGTGGGTAAACGACGACGACCCTCATGGTCCCATGTGGATATTTGGCTAGTGTTCGAGACAGCTCTGGTACCGCCAGTGGGGATCGAGCAAATACCAAAGCGGTGTGCTTTGTAGTATCAAAAATTTCGAATAGGGTCGTGGTTGTCCTCGAAGAGCTCCCATGCAGGATCTTCAACTCTACCGCCTCAGGCGCACGATCCCCTCCCCTCACTGGTGCATCCGGGGACACTTTATACGGGTCCAACACCTCCGCGGGAGGCTCCACTTCGTCAAGCACAATCGAGCTTCCTCGATAGTTGATACCGAACATGCGCAACTCAAAACCGCGGATGAAGCTAACTCCACCAGGCTCCGCCTTGTCAGTGGCATTGGAGGTGGCGGAGCTGGTAGAAGTGGCGTTGACGGCAGTCTGAGCAAGATTAGCCTCATCCCTGTTCGTCCCGAACGTCTGTCTGAGCAACTTGGTCGTAATGTTCAACATCGCCTTCACCACTCTCGTCCTCTCTTCCGTATATGACTCCATCAAAGTTTTCGAAATCGACCCATTTAACCCTTTGTGAACTAGTGAAAGCTTCCAACAAAGGTTAAACGCATCTTGAACGCCCGAGTTGAGACCTTGGCCGCCGGTAGGGGAGTGTACATGGGCTGCGTCTACCACAAGGAGTAAGTATTTTCCGATTATGAAGAACAAAGTTTAAATGCAAACCTCCTGCAATCCAAGCTCTTCCTTCTCCGAACTTGTCCACCATTCGGATATTAGGTCTATAGACGAAACGAATTACAGAGAGTAAGCCGGAGACTTTCTGTTTGAAAGTCAACTATGAAAGTACTGACCGCCAAACTCCCATCCCGATAAGGTCTCCAAAAATCAAGTCCTTCCTTCCACTCATCTCGTGGATCATGTCCACAAGGGCATCCCTCTCTTCGTTGGTATCTCTGTTTTCTGGGGCCAAATTCAACTTCTCAATTATCCCTTGCACATCCTTGCCAGCGATCATAACCTGAACTCGGGTATCATTTTTGGGCTGAGAGGGTGTGGAATGCTGCGCTGAAACCGCCGACTGATATGGCCGTATGAAAAGAAACTTCTGGGAGATAGAGCCCCAAGCTTTGACGTGCTGATGTTAGTCAGATGTGTTAGCAAAGGGATTTTCGAGACGCGGTCACAAACAACATAGCACGAAAGCACATTGAAAGTACACGACGAAACCAAGGTGCAAACGAAGGAAAATCACACACATCATCACCCCATCCATTCAACAAATTGATATCAGCCAACAACATCCCTGCTCCCTGCTTGATGGAATCGCCCAAGAAGCTACATCCTAACTGTTTACGCACGACGCTGTGGGCTCCGTCTGCGCCTATGAGCCAATTAAATTTGGTTTTGTGGATGACTTTAGTGCTACTGTTTGCAGACGTCGTAAACGTCACATCAACGAACTCTGATTGTTGTTCATACGAAATGAGCTCTGTTCCGAACTCGACTTCATATTCGTAATCTCTCCATAGATAGGAGCGGAGAATAGCTTCATGATCCACTTGGCCGATACAACGGGAATTGAGCTATGTAGTGCATTGTTCATAGGTGGGAGTGGAACAGTGAAATTCTGTAAACCGACGAAACTTTGGTCACTCACATAGGGTTTCTCTACCGTTTCCTCCACATTTTCCTTGGAATTATCCCAAGTGATCACCGGAGGTTCACCGTTATCTGGAGATGTGTACTGATGAATAGTCTGATGCGAACCGGAGCCTTGCCAGATCTCGTCGAGAACTCCAAGGAATTTGTAGAGTTCGAGAGTGCGAGGCTGAAAGGAAATCAACTATTGCTCCTTCGACCAAAATCTTCGCACCTACTTGAATGCCTGGGCCTCGATAGCCAGTCCTAGGCTCAGTTTCCTTCGTGATGATTCGCACTGAAAGGCCATTGCGAAGGAGGATCAGTGCAGACACGAGCCCAACTGGACCGGCGCCGGCCTATGGTCGGATGGTGAGCAATAAGATAGGAAAGACTGATAATAAACCTTACAATCAGCACATTGACTCGTTCTGTTTTTGGATCCATTGCGATTTGATGAGTATGAATAGAACGTGTCTGAAAAAATAACTTGAGATTCTCGAGCAGGTGCAAATCTTATATATCTTAAGATGAGGAAATCCATATGAGTCCGACTCGTAGCAGCTATTCAGCCGCAAATTAACCGAATGATGAAGACAGCAATGTGCCAGTCAGCAAGAAAGATCTCCGTGCAACGGTCAAGAGCCTGGAGACCATGTTATTGTCAGTTCATGCCGAACTTGAAAGTTGAAAGGTGGAGGGAGACTCAGTAAATTTGTAGTAGAGCGTGTGTAAATTCTGCTTACTCATTCAAATTGGCACTTGACGCGAAAACGGCATTCTATTTTCGCAATGAGACGTTCAGCTCGGAGGATAAGATAATTACCCGAAGTATTCCTATATATTTTACTACTACACCAAGGAGCTTGACCTCACAGCGCAAATCGCGTCTACTCAACTTTAAAGTAACAAGGGACCATGGAAGTATCGCCATCTCTTCCTACCCTGTCAAATTATACGGTGTCGAGCGCTGATTCATGCTCCCTCGACCCTACATAGACGATTTTGCGCAAGAATTGTTTTATCTGAATCCTCTCGTTGAATGTCTGGATTGTCGTCTTCCAATGTCGTCTTCCAAGATGGACGGAAGGGTATAAACATCTATCTCTGTTCTTTCGAAGTTACTTATTCAACATTTTATTCTAAATCGCTCATCCCGTGGAAGATCATATTCTCGTGGGTACATGATACCTTGGTTGAAAGCTTTTCACCCCCTCCAGTCTCGCCCATTTGTTCGCTGTACAGTTCTGTATGCATCGAAACAAGATCGCACATTCATAGAATACTGAGCTTTGATCATGAGATTTCCTACCGAGTTTGAGCTTCGTATAAATCGAACAATCAACATAGGGCCCGTCCCGAACCATACACTAAGAACATTATTCCAACCATAACACCCAACAACTTTTCCTTTGTGTTCATAGAACGCAGTCTAGTCAATATGCTAGATGGAGGCCCGTTAGCACCTGCAGCGTCAATGGCAGCAACTTCCTCGTCAGTCAAGGCAGCTATCATCACGGGTACAGTATAAGGAACAAGAGCATATAATGAACGAGGTAAGCCAGTCAGTCACGTATGATTTGAGAAAGAGGAGGCGGCGTACGCAGATCGGCCACGGCAAGGTATTCTTCCATGTGCGCCTTGGTCGTCGTAGTTCTAATATCACGACAAAAAGCGTTACACAAGAAAATAATGATGAGCCAAGTTAACCTACGTGACGATAACCGCACCCTTCGCTCTCACCCACAAAAATACCACTTGAGTCGGAGAAGCTCCAATTCGGTTCGCGGCAGCTTTGAGAGGCGCGTCGACGGGACCACCAGGGTAGGTGGTTATTGGACTGCATTGTGGAATTTGGGTGCAGGGTAGACTCAAGGGAACGAGAGGACGTACGCGAGACTACTGTATGCTTCTACTACAATGTTATGTTTCGCGCATGCATCCAAGATTGATTTCATTTCATGGTAGTTGTATGGATGTAATTGGATCTGAACAGGGCGATATTAGCTAAAGTATAGGTATACTTGCTCCTAGCAAAACTTACTTGGTTCACAGCAGGTTTGACTTTGGATACCTTGATGAGATGCTCGAGTTGTTGTACATCGACAACGTTACTGACGCCAATGCTCCTATAGCAGATAGCCAACATATAATCAGAAATAGTCATCATATACAAGACCGTGGTCGTACTTAGCCAGCCCATCTTGCTGTACTTTCTCAAATTCTTTCCATGCTTCAAACAGATTCGGTATGAATCGAGGCTGATGAATGAGATACAGGTCCAGATATTTAAGTCCAAGCTATGTCATCTGGGGTCAGAGAAAGGCCGTGAATAATTCTGCGATATTTCAAGGCTCACGTTTGCCAGACTCTCTCTAACACTCTTCTGAATCGGTACATCTCGAGCATACTTGGTCGTGATAAACAATTCTGAGCGCGCGAGTCCACTTTCCTTTATGGCTTTCCCAACGTATTCCTCTGTTTGATAAACTGAACTTACGATAGTGAGCGAAGAAGAGAAATGGATGGCTAGTACGCACACACTGCGGTATCAATATGTGAGAATCCCATTTCGATAGCCAGCTCAATGTACTGCGTGATATCGTGGTACTTCATTTTTGAGCCTGTACCATAGGCAATAGCTGGTATCTATAAGAAACGTTATTCATCAAGCTGCCAGAGTACAGTCCACAACACTCACCGTGTTTCCATCGTTCAAGGGGATAGGTTCAAGAGGCATTCTGTGGTAGAAAGGCGAGAGATGGGAATGAAGGCGAAGGGAGGTGGATGTAGAGAGTAAGGAACGAGCTTTGCGCCTTACATTAGGTCTATTTTGCCATAAGAATTGGATTCTAAACAAGGAAGCGGGTGAGATAACAGTCGGGCCGAAAGAAACTTCCTTCCTAGCCGTCAAATTGGAACGACGAAATTGAACTCAACTCCCTCTTTACTTCACTCTTATCAAAAGTTCTGCCGTCAAGACTGCGTTTAGTTCAGCGATGCGATGCAAGTGATGCAAAAATTCGGCAAGGTGAACGACAATTATCATTTCTGCTCATCTTCTTCTATCACCATGATGGACAACACACCCAACTTTCATCAACTACTCCGTGACTGTACAACCAAGAAGTGGAAGTTTAGATCGACCTCCCAAGGTCACAATGTTCACACAGAACATTTCCCAAATCAAAATCAGAAAGACGGCTCAGAGGAGAGAAGCAGGCTATGGTTCCAGCGGCGATTGGATGTGCTTGATCCACAGGTCGAAATACAAGCGTGTCACTCAAGCATCAACACTCGAATAGAACGCCTAAACGTGTAGATACCCAAAACAACCTCATTGATCTAAATTACCAGAACCTGCCAATTTGATCCAAGAAAACGCTTTCTGAAAGGCGGAAAACAAATCTTTGATAAGAGAAATAACATGTTTGCAGAGGAAAGTGAGACTGCCAAATGTGGCGCTAGCTTCTGAGATTCGGCGCCATATGTAGGTCTAATAGGGTCTCATGGAACGGTAAGTCAAGAATAGTAATCACAGTCCTGAACTCGACGAGCAGGCATGTATTATGGACGCCTGAAAATCATTCATTGTTACTTATCTCTGCCTTCTTCCATATAATAATCTTCTTTCCTCTTTCAAATGCTTAGTACGGACTTGGTTCAACCCTTTGAATTACTGATTTCATCAAGAATATCTCTGAAACTGACCCCCTCACATTCCGACGCCTCTCGTCTTTGAGAACCTTGGACATTCCTTTTGAGCATGCCAAATGCGCCCTCATCGACGTCCTATGGACAATGAAAATTGAACGTGCGTGCATAGTCAGCAAAAAAAAAACCCATGCGTACACAGTTATTCTGAGAACGGAAAGCTCTTTGATCACATATTGTGGTGTTCTTGCAGTTATCAGCGTCAGTACAGGGGGCGACATCTCCGCCTCGACTGAGGAAGGTGTTGAACATCTGAAAAGCTGTATCATTGGCCACGAACACCTCAGTGAGGTTGTGCCAGAATGCAGGAGTGAGTTCCGAGGTAGCGGGAAGTCCAACGAGAGGCCCATATGTTTCCCGAGCGTCATAGTAGAGCGTCCATATAGCTTTGAAGATGAGGAATCAGGATCGATACATTGAAATGAAACCTGTAAAAGCGCACGATTTTCTTGGAAAGAAGGATCGGTAACATTCGCTGCGAGGGATCAGTATTGGCTGAGCACTTGCGATGTAGTAATGAGACTCACCGAAAATAACCCGAATATTCATGATCCCAAAGGTATCAGGATCAACGTCGTACACTTTGAACGCGGGATTTCCACCTGAATAGTCATAAGAATCCGAATTTAGGTCGCGTCGAGTATGAAAGTTTACTAGTAGGGGTAAGAGCAGGACACTGTCAGGATAGGTAGCACGTTAGTCAAGAATGTGACAAATCAGTTGATTCAAGTTCATACTATGAGGCCTACACCAACTGCATTTGCCGCCGTCTGGTCATTGTAATCTGAGTATGCTATCTCAAACTGGTCCTTAGACAAGGATCAGTATCGTGTCTACTAAATGAAGAGAATATAAGTATGTTTACCTTATGACTGTGACCAAAGAATTGTCCGATGATGGTATCTTTGTATCTTTGCAAGATTTGGTCGTAATAGTTTGACTACATAAATGTTTATAAGGTTTTTCTGGCAGTCATCGAATAAGGCAAAGGAACCTGATCTTCAACCAAGTCGGATTTTCCAAGAGGAATATGACCAATGACCCATACTTTTTGTCCTGCAGTCTCTGCTGCTTGGAGCTGTTCGACCATGAAGGAAAATATTCCATTGGGATCAGGCCTGCAAGAGGGGTAGTACAGTGAAATTAAATCAATTCGCAGTTGTGGAAGCCACGTACTGGAATGCGTCGCTATCGTATATCCAGAGGCTTCGATATACTCAGTATCCCCTACGACGCTTGATTGATGACAGAAGACATACTTTTGTCTATACCAGTATTGTGTGTTCACAGACAGGATGCTGCATGCTATGTGTCAGTAATGACTTGAATCATTTGCTACTGCTTTGATTCACGTACACCAAATTCATGTCGGGAACAGTGGCTGCATAGCTGCCAGAGATGTGGTCAACTTGCTGGCTGGCAACACTACCGATCCAATGCTTGCGAAACGTAGATTTCAGCGGACAATTCTCTCATCAGAATGAGACAATCTTACCTCCCAGCCCGCACTCTGAGTATCAAACACCCACTGAACGCCAAGAGTGGTGTCAGTCGTGTTTCGGGGGAACGAATTTACGGGTGTTGAATCGCTTGAGAGATTTCTTAGTACATGCAACATTAGGGATCAGAAAAATGATAATTTACTGGTTTCCTGTAGGCGGAGTTCTAGAGTGAGTTGTTAGAGGATCGAGGAAACTACACACCGACGGCAGGGAATATCGGAGCGGTTATTTTCGACAACATGGCCGCATTGAAGTCTGTGAGATCGGAGGTAACTTCACTGGAATGCGCAAATACAATAAATAAGTGGAAACTCAGGTCAAAATCAAAGGAACTTACTCTTGAGTGGTCAACCAGATGGCACCTACGCGAAGGTGAAATCACCTCGATAAATATCGCTATAGTAAGTGTAATTTAACACGTACCTTCGACCACATCGCCGGTGAATATAACAAATTCAGCATCAAAGCTATTCACAGCATCTAGCATCGAGTCTGCCAAAGACACTGGCGAATCACACTTCGAGTTCCCAAAAGGCTGCGCGGGGTCTGTGATCGGGTCCCCCGCCTCATCTGCAAAATTTCTGCAACAAATGTTCTGAAGAAATTCTGAGTCCCGACTTTGGATATTATGCCAGAGTTCTACCTTGGTGCAATTGGCCTCAGAGCCGACCTGGTCGTATTGTCAAAAGATGTAAATACAATAAGAGGGTATTTGGCGTACCGTATATTCTCTATCAATGTGAACATCGCTTATGTGAACAACCTGGAAGGATGTCTTGCGCATCGTCGGCGTGTTTGGTGGAGCAATTGATGAAGATGGAGGAGGAAGAGGTACAGCGAATGGATTTGGTGTTTTCGAAGCACAGAATCCGAAAAGAGCATCACAGAGACGAGTAGCAGTCTGTCCGGTAGTGTCGATGCTACGAAGATCATGAGCGATAATCGGTCCGAGTCTTGACATCAGTCCGCTGCAAACATCAGGATCTTCTAGCTGTATGTCAAAGTAAGTCAGATATGAACTCGATAGAGAAAACAAGAACAAATGACTATACCTGAGCAGCGTCACAGACAGCAATGAATGTATCTGAGAATGGATCATTGCCCAGATGAGCAAGAGCTTGAAGAGGAATTAGTGCGGCAAGGCAGGAGGCACAATCGACGATGCTTTCAAAAATACTCAGAATTTGAGAGCTATTCTGTGCAACGGCACCACCTGAAAAGATTGACAGCACTATTGCCAGTCTCCAAAGCGAGTACGCCTGGTTGAAAAGCATAGTTTATTGCAGAAATAATGATATGGAGGTGTGCCTAGTATCTTATATCTCCAGCATGCAGTGAGAAAATTTTGGGCTTCTAAACCACCACACGCAGAATGACCACAAGAAACGTTGTGCTTTGAACGTTGGGATTGCGAGTCGAGACCACTAGATATCAGGTGTTCCCTATAAATACTCTGAGCCTGGCAGTTCTCCTAAGTTTTGAGATGGAATCACGGTCTCACCAGTAATAAGGATGCCTGTTGTAAAGGCTCAGAATCACGAGCATCGCATAGCAAACGTTCGACTTCGACTTGTGTTTGAAATAGTATCTTTAGTTTTGAGCATATGAACAAGATACCTTCCATACTCAAAGCCCTTAGCCAGCTTTAACATTTTCATTTGTACGCACGTCCATCTGGGCAATGAACATGCAACGTGCCTTGTAAGTATTGAGAGAAATTGCAGAATGTGAATCGAAACTCTTGATTAGGCTTGTGGACCATGCGGACGAACATCACTACCTCTGATTCGTGGAAGTTTGACCTATCATGGTCCCATATATCGTAATCCGCTTGATACTAGGACCCGGAAAGGGTCGAGACAGTTGTCTGGTCAATAAAGCAGGAAGTTTTATGGTGTCAACTTTGAAGAATTGCTATACATTAGCGCCGGAGCACCTTCTCCAAGAACTGTTTACTAATTTGGATCAAAAGCTCTCCACCCCTCTGTTTCGCCTGTTCTCGCTACTCTGAAAGATAGGGTATTTTTAAACCTAATGTGTCAAGTAGATCTACCATACAATATGCACCCTCGTGAGCTGATATCTAGATACAGTTTTTCAGCGAACCAACTAGTTCCTATGATGATCCCGGTCTTGACTGCATCTTCGTCTTCCCTCTTCTTATACTGTCGCATGTAGAACAATGTCACCATTACTTCGTCCGCTATGTGTAGCGCTTGGGGGTAGATGGATATATTTTTCCGGTCGTATCGAGCAACTAGGGTGTGGGATCCATCTTGTGCAAGTAGCTGTGTTAACAATGTAAGACACACTCTTCAGTGGTTCAGTTCTTTAAGAAACAAGCATTAAATAACGCACCTCCCAGACTCCATGAATATGGTGTTTCCACTTATAAGCTCGTCCATCTGAAGCCGTGAATTCCTTGGATTCGCTTTCGTTGCAATACTCTTATGAATGAGAAAGATTCGGAGAATGTAATTCAACTTACCTAAAGTGGCTTGTTTCGTGTGCTCGATGCAGAAGAAAACTTCGACCTCTGACCTCGACGACGTTATCGTAAAATTCGTGGAACTCTATAAAGCCAATAGGTTCCTGGTAGGGTCCCTTGTATATCGTGCTTCGCTCCTGGTGTAGGATCCTAGCAGGGGTCTCGATGACATACGCGATGAAGTTGTCCCCTCGATGGAGAATAGTATTGTTCTTAGTGGTGTTCTCAGTCGTGTAGAAGTCGGCCATAGTCCTACTAATTCGAGATGGGATTCGCGTCTGGGGTTAAGTATTTATCTGTGCATGAATTCTCGGAGTTTCCAAATTAATCGACGAACTGCCTTTTGCAGTCTGTACATTGTATGTTGTGTTTGAGTGTAGCGCACAATAAATGGGCGGTATTGGCGCCTGGCTAGCGATCGCATGCATATTGATTCTTTTTCTTTGTCGAGTATTTCTCTCCCGGGAAGGGGGTGCACTTCCGGTATTCGGTATTCGGAGTACATAGGACACCGCTCTAAGCCTGTTGACAGTGTTACACGAACGAGCTCTGGGCATTCCTGTACGCCGTGACTTACCAGTTTCTGTCAAATGTTTTTGTGGTTCATCCTCCTTTTCCTTCGACTTCACCCCACCAACGTTATTTTGTGTTTGTGGATAATTGAATAAACTTATGAAGTACAAGCAGTGTGTCTGCCTACCAATATCCGAGGAAGCTTGAGAAAAAATGTTCAAAGATTTATAACATAGAAGAGCAGCACGTTCAAGATAGTAAGCACTATCGCATGCGCAGCCACCCTACAACTTGGGAGTCCCTGCCCTAGTTGCGTCTCAATGACCTAAGTGCCTCATCATCTTCTTTCTTCTTCAACTGACGCATGTAGAACAGTGTCACAATCAGTTCGTCTGCAATGTGTAACGCTTGCGGGTAGATGGAGATATACTTCCGATCGTATCGAGCAACTAGGGTGTGTGAGCCATCTTGCGCGAGAAGCTGGAAAGAACATATTCAGGATAAGATTCTTCAACGGATATACAATCTTAATCAATAGCGTACCTCCCACACTTCATGACTATGGTATTTCCACTTGTATGCCCGTCCATCTGAAGCCGTGAACTCTTTGGAATCGCTTTTATTGCAATGCTTAGCTTTTAAATGGATTGGATGTCACTCGACCTACCTCAAGTGACTTGTTTCGTGTGCTCGGTGCGGAAGAAAACTCCGACCTTTGACCTCTACAATGTTATCGTGGAGCGAATGGAACTCTATGAAGCCAATGGATTCGCGGTGAGGTCCCTTGTATATCGTGCTTTGCTCATGGAAAGCCAGGATCTTGGTAGGAGTCTCGACGATGTATGCAACGAGGTTGTCCTGTCGATGGAAAACAGAGCTGTTTCTAGGAGTGTCTTCAATCGTGTAGAAATCCATGGTTCCAAGATTGTCGTCGACCAACAGGTTCAGAAAAAAAGTGGGCGTCGCTGTTTGGCCTTTTTTAATAAATATCTGGCAAATCAACCGATGCAACCGATGGTCTCTTGCATGATATATTGATTTATATATCGTGCGAGATACGCGATGTTGAGCAAATAAAGGTTCCGACGGCAAGAAGCAAGACAGGACCTGGACACGCGCTGGCGACAACTAAACAAGTAGCAGCGAGACTCTTCTCGAAGACAAAGAGTCACTAGATAGAGAAGGAAAGGTGATACATAATCAGTATATAAATGTGAGGGTTTGCTGGGAGCTTGGATCCAGGCAGGTCACTCCAGTCAAGTCTCTAAACGGACAGTGCTCTGACATAAGTAGCTGAGCGCTGAGCATGCATCATTAGGCGATGAAATAAAAGAGAAAGATAGCTGGGAAACGCGCAATGGGGTGAATGACGGGCAGCGGCGAGAGAGTCTGCGATAGAAAAAGCGATGGAATTCAAAGATGATTAGATAATCCGGCGCCTATGAGCAACATCAGTAAAGAACGCAGGTCAAGTTAGAGAATCAGACATGACTCCAGATCTTTCATTCATCGCAGCTCCGATGGTCAATCAATCAGATTATCCATTTCGCCGCCTCGTTGCTCGATACAATGCTACGACTGTTTACACGCAAATGTTGTTACCTGAAAAACTAATCAACGACCAAGAATATTTCGAGTTTCATTGCAGGGATTTGCAAGCTCGCATCCAAGAACCAGTCTCTACAGTGGTACAACTTTGCGGCAATAACTCGGAGGAGATTGTCGCAGCCGGAAGGAAAATTCAGAACCTCTGCGATGCAATCGGTGTGCATTCATTATTGTCTTGTTTTTCTTTTCCATTATGACAGTTCATGAAGGAAAACAGATTTGAACTTGGGATGTCCCCAAGAAGTAGCTAAAAGTGAACGTTTTGGAGCATACTTGCTAGGACAAAAAGACTGGCCTGTCGTTGAGAACATTGGTAAGGTTGCTTGAGCTTTGTTCCGAATATAAGCATATCAACCTTCCGAACCACAGTATCCTCCATGGCTCGGTCCTTCACGGTTCCCGTCTCGACAAAGATCAGGCTTTGCCAGCCATCCTCCAAAACTGTTGAGTTTGCGGAACGACTGCAGGCATCAGGATCTTCTTGGATCACCTTACACGCGCGCACGGTATCGTCGCGCCGTCGTAGACATGGAGCTGCAGACCTGTCCGAGGTCAGGACACTCAAGGAATCTAAGAGCCTGACCATTCCTATCATCAGCAATGGCAACGTCAGGATATTCGACGACCTCTCAGATAACCTCGAGTATACTGGTGCTGATGGTTTGATGGTTGGAGAGACCCTTCTGGGCAATCCCTGGTTAGTGGTCCTTTTACTTTTGACTGCATTAAGAACGTACTTGACAATGTCATAAATATTTTGTCTTTTCTACTAGCATATTCTCGAGTGATGTTCTTCCCGATCCTGTCGACATATCCCTCGAATATCTGGATATCTGCCGTTTAAACCCGTGTGTGGCAACTTTGAACATCGTTCAAACCCACATACGACATTTTATCGATTTCCAATGGTGAGCCTTTTTCAAGAGCATTAACTAGTCCATCACAATTTTGACCATGGGTAGCACTCGCCGACCTTGGTCTAATAAATTACGTTCCGCGTTGAACGCATGTACAAATTTGGATGACATTGAACATCTCTTACGAATCAAGGTGCAACGATGGCGAGGTAAAATTGTCAACTCCTTTGTGGAAGCAGACTCAGGAGACGAGCAGGATGATATTGGCACGGACACCCTTGACGATGACGATGCTGGTGTGTTGTGGCATCTTCCTTAGCTTTAAAAGTTCGCGACTTGGAGTCGTTTACATGCATCTTGTTGATTCCCACACATCGTAAATAACGAAATCTTTGTCTTCCGCAGTGAGTACAACTTCCATTCCAAGCAACTCTCGTGCCAAGTTACCCCGAGGTTAAACCACTCTCTTGTGAAGGCGCACAGCGCCCTTAAGTTTCCATCACCATCCATCATCCGAACCATCCGAGCTCGAGCTACTGTCCGTGTCATCCCCTGAGCTGTTGTCAGTGCTGCTTCCACTATCGCTGTCGACGTATTCCCAGGTGACTGAAAGACGGCCAATCGTAAAGATAATAAAATGGGCGTAAAAACATAACATACTGGGAACTTCGCCTTCCTCAATAGTCGCAATCTGAGTAAAAGCACCTTGTGACAGGTCAATCGAGTTCTCCGATTCGCATGAAGGGCAGGCATCGGCAATTTTCACTGTGACAATCTGGAGAAGACATCGGGGTAAGTAAATGTGGTGAATTGTGGATAAAACAAATTAGGACAGACCTTCTGGTTATTGATGTTGGTGATCTTGACATACTTTCCACAGAGAGAAGAGACTTGTCCGGTATCACCGTAGCGCGCAGTAGGCATAGCCGCGATGAAACTCGAATCTGGATTGGTCTATGAAGGATTATAGCAGGTAAGCTTATACAGGGTGTCCTACGATGTCCAGCGATTATTACCTGTCCACACGCTCCTGCATTACCGTTCTGCAGATAGTACGTCGCACTTTGCAAGAGGAAGAAGAGAAAACATCCACTCAGCACCTTCGTACAAACATATCAGAGTTGAAAAATTGAAAAAACTCACTCTCCACCAGTATAAACTTGACGGGCATGGATAGACCTACGGCTGTTTCGAAGATGACCAGGGATAGGTGCAGATTGTACGTGGATACAAGCAAAAAGCAAAGTGAAGAAAGACGAGACCAAGAACACTTTGAACATGATTACAAGAGAGGGAGTTGAGCGGTGAACAAAACCAGGAGGGATCGTGGACAAGACTGTCTTCGACCGGCGAAGTTGAGGATTCCTGAGCAGGATGGACATTTCCCTCTCGTTTATATATGTTTTCCTGAGTCCAGATTCCAATTGCATCACACGCTATTAGATGATATTTCCGACTCCGCGAACGCCAACCATTGAATGGCCTACATACCTGGGGCTGTTCCCTTCTCCCAGTGTTTCCGGATTGTTTCAAATTTGAAGTAGTGCTAACTATGAAGCATGTAAGGCTATAAACTAGAAAACTGTCAACTTCGAGGATTATCTTTTCCGCTTCTGCTCATCATACACTTTTGATAAATAATAACCCTACCTTAGATGCTGAAACCCTTCGCGAACGCTGTCGAGGGGGCAGAATCACAGTGGCTAGGAACGGTTGAGAATTAGCAAGGGTGGGTGGGTAAGATCGGTAAAGGTCAATGGGAGGCCATACTTGTATCAATTGCATATGGGGATGCTTCTGAAGCAAAGTGCCGGATAGCTATGTACATATCATCCCAATCAGAAAGGAAAATATTTCTATTTTATCCGACCAAATACTAGCACCCCATTCTCGAGTGTTGCCTGCACAAACATTTTCAAGGAGCGGCGTGAATGATAATAGCAATTGACAGACAAATAAGATGGCACCGCTGAATGGATCATCAATTCATTCAAGATTTTTTCCGTTATCACTCGTTTGACCTCATCAAAATCGCATCCCCGTCGTGTATCGACAAAATTGAGGGATAGAATTTCGAGATTTGGAAGATGTTTGGCGACGATATAGATGAATCCTGCCTGGTCATACACATAAATAACCAATTGTCAGTAACAGCGAAGAAAGCATCCCAGACTGACGTACCAGTAGGGATCCGGTATTAATATGGCAAGCTAGCCTTGCGAGATTTGTGCATGCTTTGAAAATACGCTCATATGTAAAAGGTGGAAGCGCAAAGTCCAGCCACGTAGGTGAGCGATGACGCTTCATTCGGCTTCTCCCATCGAACTCCAGGCTCTCGAGGTTTCCACCGAGGTCCTCCAGACAGTCAATGAGTCGCTGTTCCAACTCCGGTCGTAGGAATTGACCTTGGTTAAGATGAAGAGTGCGAATCTTTCTAGCCCGAGAGTCTACACAGAGTGTTAGATAGTCATGCAAAAGACCTCTGTAGCCGGAAAGCTCAGGGAGATCAGCTGAGCTCAAGGGACTATTGATCAGGGTGTAGCCATGGTCGACAGTGGACATGTCACAATGGAGATAATCGAGTAGGGAATGGCGCCGGAGGAAAGGAGTGATATCGAAAAGTTCGACAGCATCAAGGAGGCCCCAGTGGATTCTGAATGTGAACGAGATGAGGTGCGGGAAGTAAATGTCGTTTAAGGTTTTGTTGAGAGTGGAGATGATAAGCTCGTCAGCCTCGTCATCAGATGGCCCGGGTACTGCTAAATCTAGTACTTGCAAGTTGAAAGCAGAATGAGCTATCTGGCGAAAGATTGTTGCGCTATAGCACGAAGACAAAGCTATGAACGTCATGAGTTTATTGAAGACAAATTTTCGGAAACAGAGAAATAGAGAAATACACACGGGATTTTCCACTAGCATCATCGCCAACAATAAAAACTAGAGATTGAAGACTGGGTTTCAGCATCGTTTTCTGGGGAGATAAATAAATTTCACAAGGCAAAGGTTAATAGATCACATACCAAAATTCCACACCACTTATCGACACAGACTTTTGAATCCGGAGGAGGCAAGCACTGAATTGAGAGCATCTCGAAAGAGAACGGGCTAAAATCAACATCTTCGAAGAGTTGAAGGAACGACACAGGGCATTTCAATTGAAAACTGGTTAATGCCGGAGTCTTCCCGTCTCTGCCCATACACGCCTCTTCGATGATGTTTGACAATGCCTGCTGGAAGGGTCGTTCAAGAAGTGGTAGTTTCACCCAGTCATAATCTCCCACCCGTTCGGGATGCCTGAAGTCGAGATGGAGACGCTTCACGAAAGCCGATGGATGCCGAGCTTTGATTCTCTGCTCACGATGGGTTTGTGATAACGCTAGAGTACGCAATGCATCAGGGCGAGTGATTTCCTGATAGAGAAGCGCGTTGATAAGAGCAAACGCATGTCGATTCAATTCTGCGAATGTCTTTAGACTAGAAGAATCTCCGAGCAGATGCGTTCCAATAAGTGACCACAGTTCGGGAGGAAGGCTGAGAATACTAGGTCTTTGGCGGATATGGAGCATGATTAAGGTCGAAATTTGGGTGAAGAAACAGACTTACGCTTACAGTGGTCACAGACTATAAATGCGATCATGTTGAGTGGCCCAGCTCTAGCTTTGGCCAAATCGCGAGGCATCGACCGACGACCTATTATCCTACTTGTGGCTAACAATTGCCATTATGAAACTGTAAAGGCCCGGTCACAGTCGCTCGAGGATTTCATACGAGTTAAAGAGTCCTAAATTTCTGAAGAACCAGCGGTCTTCGACGTTGAACGTGCTTGAAAATTGAGCTGAATTCCCTTGGATTTACGAGGGTAATTGAGAAATTGACAGAATAATTTCCTAGCTGTAACCTGACGTTAGTTGAAATACAGTTAAAAAATTAGCGCTAGAGGCTTTTTAGCATTTTGGCTTTGTGTGTACGCATTTCTTTACCAATCCATGTCGAGGTTTCCCAGCTCGAATCCTATCAATTCTAGAGCTCATATAACGGCTCAGACGCCATCCGGCCAAGTTTACCATGTTCCTCCAACAGTCCCAGTGGCTCAGCCGTCCACATACTATTATCCTCCTCAACACAACTCCACTGATTTACTGACGCATAGAATACTGGATGCAATTACTCCAATCCTCAGTGCTCATCAAGCTGGTACCCTGTCACGTTTGGAAAAATCTGAGCAGTGTATCTGTGGTGCTTTGAAGCCACTAGAGAACAATTTGAGAAATATGGAGCAGAGTCAAGTGTCAATTGAGAAGACTATTTTCGAAAGTAACAGTGCTCTTCGACAGACTATTGTGGCTCAAACCGACACCCTGAAGGGCATTCTCAGCCGTCTTAGTGCTTTGGAAATTGTTGTTGGGAAGCATAAAGACGGTGAAAGCGACGAGACGAGTACGATTGTAGCCAAACTTGATGCGGTGAGTCATTCGATGGGAGAGTTTCTTGAACGAGCTTTGGATCCATACGCTGCTATCGGTGAGTTCTGTTGGATTACCTGGCCCAGCTTTTTTTCCGTTGCTATCTTCAGAACCCATACAAAGGTATGATATGGGAACCAGTCCTGAGGCAAGCGCGCTCTCTGACTCCATCCGAACCGGCCCCTTCGAGCTCTTCTGCCTAATCAATACTGATACACGCTACCCCAGAGGACAAACCCGAACCAAATACCAGGAGATCTTCTGTGCAACAAGGCAACGTTGACTTGACAAATTCTCGCAGTCCATGTTCATTTGGAGTAGCTCATCAGGACATAGGTGTAAGCCCTGTTCAAACCGCCAATCCAAGTGAGTCTGCCCTATCTCTAGCTGCCTATTATGTACTTTGTACTAATGGAACAACAACGCTTGAATCAGCTCGCGCGCATGAAGAGCATTCAATCAGCCCCGTCAGACTAGGCATCACGATTCCTGCATGGCTTAAGCGCCCCGATACATCCCAAATCAGAGATGCAGATATAGACGCAAATGTTGAAGCTCAGTCTCAATCTCCTTCACCCTCCACTTCTTTTTCTTTCACTACTGCTGATTGGACTAAACACAGCAAGTGCACCATTCGTCCTGTCAACAATCATTACTAACGTCTTGCTTAGCTTCTGTAATCCCTGTCGCGGGTCCCCAGGTAGATTTTTTCACCCCTAGTCTCTCCCGTGAAGCGCACACGGGCAGCTTCTTGAACTTGGATAGCACCCGACTTGGTCATATCGTCCAACCCGACGAAGATTCTGCCGAAACTCCATCTTCTCAAACTCCCTTGCCTAT